>OZ022332.1:39336056-41736056 GCA_963989225.1 Dromius quadrimaculatus | reverse complement strand
CAACTCAGTCGATCTTAATGAAAATAGGACATGAGCATCTAGACAGTACTATCGTTGTAAATCTTGAATTCTCACATTCTAAGTTCAATCAGATTGGATTTATGCGGAAAATTCAAAAAATGTTTTGAGTGAAGGGCACCTTCGGTACAGACGATTGCAACCATAATGCGAGGTGCACAACTAGACCCTAGATCAGCCTTAAATTCAAAATTTCAATATTATACGTTTGACGGGTCTTGAGATTTGCGAGCTACGAATAACGCCCATACGTACCGACATCAAGTCAAAAATAGTCAAAATGGATCAAGGGATGCTCAAAACCAATATTTCCATGTGATCTCGAAATATGAATTTTGTCGATTTCACAATATTGTAAGTGAGTAAAAAAACGTGAACATCACGTGACTTACTTGTACATCATTTGATATATACACAAATTTATTCAATAAAGTTTTCTGTCACTCCAGATTATAATTAATATAATTTTAATAATATTTTGACATGTAAAATGTCAAATAAAATGAAAAAATTGACAACAGATTATCACTACCTACCTTATGATTTCGATTATGGTTGTTGAGAAGAGAAGTGGGGTCAAGCTGTGGTGGGAATCCTGCTCTCTGCTAAATACATAGGATAAGGCATCCATTACCAACTTCAAATAAACAAAATTTCAATGATTAAAACTAATGGAAATGTTTGTTTTCGGTTGATAATACATGATTTTGAATAATTTGGTTCCTTATTCTATTCTTTTAAATAGTTTCCATCCGTTGAAATATTTTTTTTTCATATTTGAACAAAACTACAATATGATATGTAAAGTGCGCAACTCTGTAGACTTTCGGAAGTATTTTTGACATTTGACGTTTAATAGTGGTACTGCGTTTCATAACCAAACAAACTTATTGATGATAAATCTACATCAAAAAAATAATATCGATGGAAGAATAAATGGGTTACTCAATCAGTGTACCGTGAAGTCAAGGAAGTGATAAAAAATCTTGTTTATTCTAATCGCACACACTCTTCCCATTTCATCTCATGCGGCTACGTTGCCAAGCGTATGATAATTTGCTAAATTTCAGTAGCTTTTGTACAATTTTTTTGAATAATAATTCAATTTTCTCTGAACCTATAAACAAGACTTTTTTGAAATTCGGTACACATGTTTATAAGACTTTCGTAGAAATATTGACGATTTTTTGTAATGTTTTCATTTCAGGTAGTCGAGATAATGACGTATAAATCAATGTGAAATACGTCATGTCCATTAATGCAATGTAAACATGTCACCGAACGGCAACTTTGACATTTTTCATCTGGAGAACTAGGAACAAGATTGAGTTCAAACTTTGCCAGAATATTCTTTATTGACTAAATAATATACTGTGAAAATTTAAATGAGTTCTCATATACTTTGATTTTCTTCTCAACAACCTTAAACTGATTGTCTGACAATGATCTGAATGTCTGTATGTCTGTTATACTTATAAACTGCACTTCCGGTTCAAACGATTGATACAAAAATAGTGGATAACAATTTTGATGCTACAACAAGTTCAATCACTAAATTTTAATATGCTATGGCTGATCATTCTAGATTTATGCAAAAGATTTGAAAAAAGTTTCAAGTAAAGTGCACTTCTGGCTTAGCCGATTCATACAAAAATAGAAGATAACCATTCTGATACAACATCAAGTTCAAATACTGAATTTTAACACCCTACGGTTGATCATGCTGGATTTATTAGAAAAATTCGAAAAAAGTTTCAAGTAAAGTGCATTTCCGGTACAGACGATTGGAACCATAATGCGAGGTGCATAACTAGACCCTACACCAGTCTTAAATTCTAAATTTCAACATTATACGTTCATCCAAATTTGAGATTTGCTAGTTACGAACGTACGAATGAACGCATGCACGCACGAACATACGTATCGACATCAAGCCGAAAATAGTCAAAATGGATTCAGGGATGCTCAAAACGGATATTTCCATCAAAATCTCGATAGGTGGATTCTTTCGGTTTCACAATACTTTCTTGTACTTAGTATAAGTAAAAAGTACTTAAAAGTGCATTTGATTCCTCTGCTTGAGATTGTTTCACGTGGTTTTTCCTCAGATCTTGAGTGAATGGCAGAGAAATTTTGTTCTCTCTGTACGAAATTTGGATCCCACGTTTTTACATCCACTCTTCTGTATATTTTTACTTTCTTGTACTAAGTACAAGGAAGTATAGTGAAACCGACAAAATTCATCTATCGAGATTTTGATGGAAATATCCGTTTTAAGCATCCCTGAATCCATTTTGACTATTTTTGGCTTGATGTCGGAACGTATGTGCGTGCGTTCGTGCGTTCCATAAATCTAGAATTATCAGCCATAGCAAATTGAAATTCAGTGTTTGAACTTGTTGTAGCATCAGAATAGTTTTCTACTATTTTTGTATCAATCGGCCATAGCAGTTTATGAGTATTAGCGACATTCAGAATATGCGGTGTAAAATAATTAGTTTAATTGAAATAATAAGGTAGGCAACGATAATCTCTTGTCAATTTTGTAATTTTGTTCGACATTTTACATGTCAAATTAGTTTTTCCTAAATTTCATTACGTAAGCATGACAAAAGCGACAAAATTGGATCAGAACATGCTTTTTCATACTTTAAAATTAATTTTCGAAATTTTCATTATGTTGGTCACACGGTCCAGCTTCAATTTCAGCATTATTGAACTCCAAATATACATACTTAACAAACCTCTTGAAGGCATGAAGAACAAAATGATGCACTGAAATCTGCGACTATCTGACAGTCTAAAATACAAGGAAATATTGTGAAACCGACAAAATTCACATATCGAGATTTTGATGGATATATCCGTTTTGAGCATCCTTGAATCCATTTTGACTATTTTCGGCTTGATGTCGGTACGTATGTTCGTGCGTGCATGCGTTCATTCGTACGTTCGTAACTAGCAAATCTCAAATTTGGATGGACGTATAATGTTGAAATTTAGAATTTAAGACTGGAATAGGGTCTAGTTATGCACCTCGCATTATGGTTCCAATCGTCCATTTTACTATCATTGACTTGATGTCAGTACGTATGTACGTATATATGTGTGTATGTGCGTAACTCGCAAATCTCAGAATTAGTCAAACGTATAATGCTGAAATTTTGTATAAAAGACTGGTATAGGATCTAGGATCTTGATGTGCACCTCGCATTATGGCTGCAATTGTCTGTACTAGAAGTGCACTTTACCTGATACTTTTTTTGAATTTTCCGCATAAATCTAGAATGATTAGCCGTAGGATAGTGGAATTCAGTATTTGAAATTGCTGTAGCATCAAAATGAGCATCTCCTATTTTCGTCCCAATCGCCTAAGTCGGAAGTGCACTTCAAATCACAGACTTTTCATATTTTTCTCATAAATTTAAGATAATCAGTCGCAGAATATTGAGATTTCGTATTAAGCACTTTTATAGCATCTAGTTGTACACCTTGCATTATGATTGTGATCGGTTAAGCCGCGAGAGCAGTTTACTCGAAACATTTTTTAATTTTCCGCATAAATCCAAAACGATTGAACGTAGAATATTAGAATACAGTATTCAAGGTGAAAGTACTGTCTAGATGCTCATATCCTATTTTCATTGAGATCGACTGAGTCGAAAGTGCACTATATTTGACGATCTTGGAATTTTGCGCATAAATTCAGAGCTGTTAGCCGTAGAATCCTGGAAATCAGTATTTAGGAATGTTGTAGCATAAGAACGATGACCTACTGTTTCCATAGCAACCGACTAGCCGTGGAATGATGAGGTGTTGTGTTTGATTATATATATCCAATGATGTACAAGTAAGTCACGTGATATCCACGTCAGATTTTTATTTTTGTAAAATAAATGAAATATTCAGAATTTAAATTAAAATAACCATTCAATAAAAATGTATTCTCAAGAAGTCTTTTTTTAAATTTATTTTGACTTAATTTTGATAGTTCTCTCATCCTCAAGAACTCTTTAAGTTGAAATTGACAATATTGTGTGGAGTTTTCATATAAATAAGAGTTATTTTTTGATTACCTTATTTAAAGAAGCTCTAGAGAGCTCAGGCATTCAGGTTAATTCAAAATAAAAACTTGACAAGATAGGGCGAGGCCTAATTATAATAATCTGGTAGTAATATTTTGAAGGAGCAACTATGTAAGTAAACAGACACGTATAAGTACTTATATTAACTTCTTATCCCTTTTACATTGAAATTATTGTTTTTTGCAATATAAATACACTTTATTAATCAGAAGAAATTCGACTCAATAGTATATATACAAGGACCGAACGATCGTCATTATTGTCCAAGGTGAAGAAGCTGTACGCGACGAAGGTGACGGCGAAGCATGAGACAATAAAACACTGACTTGATTTGTCTCCCAATTCTGGCACTTCTTAAACGATGACGGCTTTGAATCATTTCTCCAATTGTTCGCAAGAAGCTGCCTCTACACGTTAGTATTGAACATTTGTATCTAACTTGATACACTTAATGCAGAAATAAATAAACACAATGTTCAATTTCTTCATTCAAGAAATATAACGTGCTTTAGCAAAACGTACCTAATAGATTCAAAGATTGATTTCATGCTATCTAAGAATTAGAATGTTTGAAATATTTCATTATTTGCTGTTTGTTGAATGCAGATTTTCGACAAGAATTTAACCCCTTTCGTGTTGAATTCATATATGTGTGACACGGAGCTTGCATATTTGATTTCATTTAAAAACTCATCGAGATACATTTAAACTTTGTAACATAAATTGTGCATGAACGAAAGATTATAAAATTCTGGCATCTATCTGGAACATAGCCAATAATTGGGAAATCTTTGTTTTCAAAAATATGCCAGAAATTTGTAGTCATTTGTTGGGATAATCATTTCATTTCATTTTTACTTATATTTATATGTTGTGTGCTTTCTACAGTGATGGTTTTGTGTATCAGGGAACGACATTATTTATATAAAATATTAAAGTGTATCAGAGGCTGATCTGTGTTTGTACTGATTAGATTTTATGTTAAAATCCATTCGCAATGAGGTCTTACTTTCGATACCATTTCCAATTGCTGTCAAAACTATCATCACTAATTTTCATATCACCATTAATTCCTGCCATTCATAATATTTTTTTTGTGAACGATATCTTTCAACCAACAGGTTAATATATTGAATTACACTATAAACATTGGTAGTGGCATCGACAGTATGATTTTGAATGTTCATTAATGTATAATTATAACTGTTTGCGACATCATCATGAAATCAACAATATTAAATAAGAACATTAAAGATTGTGCATTTGATGACTCGACTACTTAAATGTTTTTCTTTAATTATCCAAAGTAAGTTGTTGAATTGACTATGGCGCAAATTGAGTATATTGAGAAACGCAATTCATTAAATATGATATTAGGGCTCTCGTTCTAGTGTCTTGGAAACGTGAATCTTACATAATTTTTCTATTTGGGCTCTTCAATGTATTGAATGACTCATTTTCAATTTGTAAAACTTCGATTAAAAGTATTAAATTTTGACGATTATTTAAATAAAAAAATTGGTCCTGTTTTCTCACCTCATTGGGATTTGATTCAATATTTAACAATTATCTTCAAATATATATTGGTTCGTCTTCTCACCCCTTTAAGCAGCAATTCTTCCCAAAATTAGATACACTATCTTTCTTCATTGCATTGTCTTATATTTATTCAACAATTAGTACAAGCAATAGAGGCTTTCAGCTCGAAATTTTTTCTGACTGGATGAAAATTTGAGTAAAGTATATATACAGTTGATGGAATGTACAATAACATATTAAAGTCGCTGTTAGGAGAAAAGCTGGAAAAATTAGAAAATGGAAAATTGAAATTAAAAAATCTGTTTTTCGCAAATAACTAGAAAACAATGTGCTTAGGAAAAAAAAGTTTTGTACAAAAGTTGTAGTTGAGGTAATTTTGTATATTTTGGTTTTTAGTACGTGTTTCTTACAAGAAAATTGGCGAAGATATTCCGCTTTAAGGAAAAGACCTGTTTTCATTTTCCGGATTGAAAAAAAGCAACAATAACTTCATAAACATGATTTTTCAGAAGAATTATACACTTTTTCAATGAAATCATTTCCAAACTAATTTGTTGATCCACAGATAAATTATATATCTTGAATTTTTTTTCAAGCTTTGAAGTTTTAATTTTAAGAAAAAGATCATGCGGAACAACCAGAAGTATACACAATAAAAAGCGATCACACTGATGGAATGAACAGGTCAAGGAAGAAGCTAAAAATAAAAAAGAAAAATGGAAGGAACATCTAAACACAAAGAAATTAGAGGATTATAATGATTACAAAATACAAACGAAAATAACGAAAGAACTGATCAAGAAATCAAAAAAGAGTACATGGGAAGAACTCGGAAAAACTCTGGAGAAAAACTTCAAAGAAAATCAGAAGATATTTTACAAAACACTAAAAAGCCACAAAAAAGGAAAACAAACAACATTAAAACAGTTACAAGATATAAATGGAAAGATAATAAATGATGACATCGAAAAAATGCAAAGATGGAAAGAGCATTTTCAAGAACTATTAGAAGAAAACTATAATAGCACCCGAGAATCAGAAAACGAAGATTTACAAGAAAACACAATAGTAAGAGAAGAGCTAGAAAATATATCAGAAGAAGAAATGGAAGATGTGTTGAAGAAAATGAGTAACGATAAAGCAGCGGGACACGATAAAATTAAAACACAACAACTAAAATATATTGGGGATGAAGGAAAACAAATTTTACTTGAAATGTTAAACCAAATTTGGAAAATAGGATGAATACCAAAAGACTGGGAAAAAGCCGTGATCTTCCCCATATATAAGAAAGGAAACAGTAGAGCCTGTAACAATTACAGGGGTATATCACTGCTTTGCACTGCGGCTAAGTTATATGAAGCAATACTAGAAAATAAATTAAGACGAACAACAGATGCATGAAGAGGAGAAAGCCCAGAGTAGATTCAGGAAAGGTTACTCTACACAAGACCACATATTCACGTTGAAAAAATTAACAGAAGAAGCAATGAAACAGAACAAAAAACTTTTTATAGCATTTATAGATCTAGAAAAAGCCTTTAATAGAGTACCGCGGGAAAAGATGTGGAAAATACTGGAAGAAAGAAATGTGAACAAACAGCTACTGAAAGCAATACAAAGTGTATATAAAACAACATCCATTTATATAAAAACAGGAAACGAGTGCTCGGAGGAATTTATAACTACGCAAGGGCTAAGACAAGGAGAAGCACTAAGCCCATTACTTTTCATAATTTTTTTGGATAGTATTATGAAGAAGGTAAAGAATAAAACAAAGAAAATGAACATAGGACACCACAATCTAATTAGGACGACTATCTTAAAATGCGCCTTCGCAGATGATCTCACAATACTTGCTAAGAATGAAGAAGATTTACAGCACAACATTAATATATGGAAAAAGGAATTAAACGAACACAACATGACTATAAATGTGAAAAAACAAAGATCATGGTAATTTCAAGAGAAGATACAATAGCAGAAATAAAAATAAATGGAAGAGAAATAGAACAAGTAGAAGCATTCACATATTTAGGCTCAACATTGAACAGCAGAGGTAGTATAGAGAACGAGATAAATAACAGAATACTAGCAGCGAATAGAAGTTACCATGCACTAAATAAAGTCATTCAAAAATGATACTATATAAATCAATTTATAGACCAACATTAATATACGGAAGCGAAACATGGACAATGAATCAAAAAACAAAAAGCAAGATACAAGCAGCAGAAATGAGATATTTAAGAAAAGTAGAAGGAGTTTTAAGACTAGATAGAATAAGAAATGAGCATATCAGAGCAACTCTACAAACAGAAAGTATACAAACTACCATTGAAAAGAAACAATTAGCATGGTATAGACATTTAATAAGAATGGCGGAAGATACGCAAACAAAAAGAGTGTGGAATGCCAGAGTACCAAACAAGAACATGAGAGGAAGACCTCAAAAAACATGGGAACAGAATATAGAAGAAATACTAAACAAAAACAACGTCACATGGCAGGAAGGGAGGAAAATAGCAAAGAATAGAAAGGAGTGCAAAGAATTAATAAATAAATTGAAATAACATAGACGGATTAAATTCTATCTCGACACCCGAAAGGGTATTAAGATATATAAAAAGATTATATATATATATATATATATATATATATATATATATATATATATATATATATATATATATATATATATATATATATATATTTTAAGAATTGATAAAGCTCTTAATAGAGTGCGGATACCTGTAAAAAAAATTCTGAGATGTTTTATTGGCATAATAAAAAGCTATTTTCATAGGGCAAGAATGACGACAATATTTTAAGAAATTGGCTTAGTATTGAGTAATATTTGAAAAAAATATTCCTTGATCTAAACATCTCTTTTCAGAACTAAATGATGAGTCTTCTTGGGTTGAATGCTTGAGAAATTTTGATCTTTCTGCACTAAATGTGGCTCCCACGTTCTCACATCTAGTCTTCTGTACATTTTAAATTATCTAGATACTAGCCTTGTTCATTTTTGTATCATTGTTTTTCTGATGAAGACTTGAAACGTCAAAATAAATAAAATACAGTACCTGGCCAAATTATTAGAGACAGCCCATAAATTTTTATACTTTCCATTTCCATGGAATATTGTTTCCAACTAATTATTGGTCTTAGGTTTTAATGATCTTTTTCATATCTAAGAGCGTTCAGTTAGGATGCTTAAACACTGGCTTATGAAAAAAATATACATTCTTCAATTAAAAAAAAATGGAAAAGCCAAAATAGAGGATTAAATTCAACAATCAGAATTCGGGCAAAATATCAAAATATTAGCAGTAAACGTGAATTCAGTTTTACTGGGACGTTTCGGCGCCGGAACTACCCTCCATAATCAGTCCATGTGGAAGTTGAAATATTATCACTTTGTTGATTGAATTTGAAGTTATTTCATAGAAAAAACATCAAAATTTAAATGTTAAAGATAGGAAAAAAATCAAACAATATGAGGCCTTGGCATCACTAATATTGATTTTTATTGAGTTGTAACATTGATGGTTCACGTCATTTATCAAAAAATACAATGATCTCATATTGTTTAGTTTTTTCTGTTTTCATGGTTTCAACGTCTAAATTTTTATGTTTTCTTTGCAAAATAACTTCAAATTTAACCAACAATGCGATAATATTTCAATTTCACATAAGCTGAATATGAAGGACCATTTCGGCGCCGAAACGTTCATAAAAAACTAAATTTAAGTTAACCGCAGATATTTTGATTCTTTGCCACGATTTCTGATTGTAGAATCTATTTCCCTATTTTTTTTTTAATAAAAGAATTTATTTTATTTTACTGTAATTCATTGTTTCAGTATCATGATTGAACACTCTTATACATAAAATAAACCAACAAGACATAAAATCGATAATTTATTGGAAACAATTGTCGGAAAAACTAGAAAGTACAAAAATTTATGGACTGTCCCTGATAATTTGGCCAGGTACTGTATATAGAATTTAAACCAAAAAAACCTTTCATAAATTATTCTTCTTTCCAAATGCATATTTTTTGTATTGCAATGTTTATTGCTTGGAAATTGCTTATAATTAAAATAAAAGTCACTATTTAATTATTAAAAATGAAATAAGAGTTTTATTCTTCTGGATATCACTAAACAATACTATATTATTTATTCATTACTTGATATCAAGTTTAACAAAGCCGCAGATATTTATTTTCAACTATTTATATATACTGATCACTTCACTGTTTGATATTCACTGCCACTGCTCTAGATTCACCATTACACTACTCTCTCAAGTCGTTTGCTTGCCTTTATATCAGAAATATCCATTTCTCGAATGCTCTACTACATTTCTATAATATTGCTAGAGGCTTCCATCGAGAGGGATGATGTGATGCGGTGCGGCGCGATGCAAGGAGGGCGGAAGGCCCCGCCCAGGCGCGGTCAAGTCCAAGCCTACTCCACTTTTATGAACCTTCACACTCTTGCAAGTTTCAGTATGAATTGGAAAATATTCAATTCCAAAACTATATAATCACAAAGAGTAATTACTGTTCAGAATACGTTAGGAAATGAAGAAGTTATCGCCGTTTCTACATGAAGTTGATTTAAGTTCCAAGGTTTCGCGCTTTTTGGAAAATGAAAAACGGCAATAACTTCATTTCTCAACTGAAGAAGAAAACAAAAAGCATTTTGAAAGTGAAGATTTCATTGTTTTGAGGTTGAGTATTTTCTAATTTATGATTAAAAGCCCATTTTCTAAATTATAACCCCATTTCTAAATTACAAACCTGTTTCTAAATAATATTTTTTTTTATCAAATTATTTATTTGCAGGTAAACCAATCAGTATAAGAATAATTTTATTGAAAAAGTAAATCATGTATCTCAGAAATCATGTATCGTGTTTCTCTTTCGATTCGAAAAATAAATAAAGTACTCATTCTGTACTCATTCTTAGAGAGTATATCTCAGCCAATTTTGATGCTAAATAATTGTTTAAAAGTTCGAAACGTGCACAATTATGTCAGCTACTATTTTTGTATGAGACTTTTTTTCTTTATATTGATAATTTTCAAGTTGGTTTATGGTAAACTGATTTTTTGAGATTGATTTATCATTTTCCCAATATCTCCAGCATTCCACTTGACAGCAACTTTGATATATTATTGTACATCCTATCAACTACCTATACTCAAATTTTCATCGAGTCAAAATAATTTTGGAGCTCGGGGTGTATTTTTGACTCTATTGCTTATACTAAGTTTTTCAAGTAGCACTTGAATAAGAGGAAATATGGACCATTGTATTTCGATACATAGTAAAAAGTTCGCTGCTATCAACCTTGAAAAAATTGAGTTAGAGTTTCTTAAAAAGCAACTTTGTGAAACTCAAACGAGTTTCATAAAGTACATATGAAGTAAACATCAAAGAACCCAAATAGAGAACTAGTTTTTATGTTCAAAGGGTACATAAATAACTAATGATTTGTACCTCGTACTTAATTTTAATAGAGAGTTTTTGCAAATCTTCACTAAGGATACGTTAACGCTAACGTAAGAAACGAATCTTTTTTAACGTTAGACTCAATTTTAGCATACACACAGAAAATCTCACGAAATAAATTGTACTTTTCTGTCAATTTTATGCAGACAAAAATTAATTTCTCACGTAAATTTGACGTCAAATACAATTAATTTTGGATATGCTTATTGAACGACGTTAGGTCAAACATAAGATTAAAATTAAGGATGCAATCAGTCTTTGTAGCCAGGTTTGCTGAATTAAAACGTCAATGAAAGACTTTTTATCGGTTGTCGTATGAAAGTAAAGGTTTTTTTTTCCATTATTTAAAATAAATATTGATTTTCAAATATTGTAACATATTATGCGACGAGTAATAATTTCTTCCAGTTTTTATAAAGCTTCTGTCCCAGAGGAAGAACATTGACTGGGCGATAGTGACAGTTGAGGCTCTTCGATTTTTATACCGCATGTCTCTATGAGAGTTGATAAAAAAGATAAAAAGGTCATTGACGGATGCACGCCTTCCGACAAGAGTGCAAAATCAAATTATATTTAAAAAAAAAAATGAATTCTCCGTGACAGCATTCTGCATGCCTTTATAACGTAAAATAGCTGACAGTGATTTGAAGTCTAGTACTGCAAAGCATGCAATTCGCAGCAGCTCAATAGACTTGAACGGTTGAGTGGACTTGTGAAAAAATAAAATTCCATGTTTTCAAATTACATGCCAATAAGAAAAATGCAAGTTTGAGCCATAGAACTCTTGTGAAAAAACGGCATGCATTCTCCGTTGGCACAAGGATGAGAGATTTTGGGGAAATCTTGCATAAATGTGAAACCAACTGCCCAGCCAGTTTTTACTATAAAATTTGCTACTCTTGTGGGAATGAGGGATGCATGTTAATTTTTTCGCAAAAGTTTTATGGCTGAAACTCTCATTGTTTTCATTGACATGCAATTTGGAAACTCTTCATTTTTGACTGTCGCGAATTGCATGCCTTTCATTACACTAGGCTTCAAATCATCTTCTATTTCACGTTACAAAGGCATTTAAAAAAATATAATTCGGTAAATGATCTTTTCATCTTCCTTATCAAGGGGTAAATTTTCAACCCTAAAAAGGCATGCAGTATTAAATAGGAGAGCCCCATCTGTTACCAGCTCCCAATTTATGACTCTTAATCTTTTAGTACAACAAGTCGTTGTGATTATCTTTTGCGTTTAGGTTTCATTGTACTCACAAGAGAGCTCACGAATTACTGGACACCAAGAACGTTACAAATCAATTTCATGAACAAAAAATTAGTTTTTTACATTAGCGTTCACGTTTCATTAGCAAATATTTTAAAAAGATCAAACCTTTTTTTTGGGTCCTACAATGAATATTTTTTGTTTTTAATATGTTTCTATGTTATTTTGTTGATAATGGTGTAGGTGTATTTTTGTGCCGAGGCAGGATTAGAATTAAGTAATTAACATACGGAGATTAATTTCATATCCATATTTCATAACTATTTCGAGAGCTACTTTTTTTGTACATAAAACTGCAAGCTTTTTGTATACGAAATTTTGGGTTTTCTCTGTCAAATACGGATTTTGATTCACATACATTTATTTCTCAAATTTTCGTAATTGACAGTACAAAATAGAATAATTTATTTGCACAGAGTTCTATGTACAGGAAAAGTAGCGTCCAGAAAAATTTTTCGGTTAAAAATTCATGTACATTTGGGACAATGTAACTCTAGCATGATATATGTTTGTAAATTGCTTACAATTATAATTAATATCCCAAATAATAATCAGTCAATGGTATCACCGTAAAAGCATTTATTTATACGACACTTAACACTTATAGACGCCGTACAAATCTCTCTGGCAAGGCCTTCCAGGTCACTGTTCAACCCCCCAATCAAAACTATTACCAACTCACCAGCCAATCTCATCCCATCGATGTCTACCACCAGCTAAAGCATCAACATCTACATCTTCAGACATCTTACAATCACCGGGATAAACGCGCTGTTACCGACTACCTCCTATTCCCGGGCACACTTTGGTGTGGAGCTTCGGACGCGGCATCCAAGTACCAAGACTTAGGGCCTATGTCGGTGACGGATAAGTGTTGTAGGAGGCATGATAAGTGCAAATACAACATTCCAGGGTTCAGCCAAAGATTTGGGTTGTTTAATTCCAGGCCGTTTACGGTTAGTCATTGCTGGTGTGATAGAAGGTAGGATTATTTTTGGTGGAGGATATAATATACCGTTACATGGTTGGAACAGTTTAGTTCTGATAGCTCAAAAAGCATTAATTAACCCTGAATGTCTCACAAAATTACAAATTCAGTAGTTGATCCTGAATACGGCAGAGACTGTAGATACGTGTCTCGTCCTCATTAGGACTATTTAATACAGTCTAGCAAGCCTTAAATAATCGGATTTGTAGATCGTAAGGCAGTGAAAATAGAGTTGATACATGGCATGCAGAGATATGAATCTGCAGCAGTGCCATCTATTATAATTCAGCCGAAGTGGCAGGTTTGAAGGAATACTATAATTTATTATGAAGATTTTGATCATCATATTAATTGATGATTGATTTTCACAGCAAATTTGTTGATTATAATAATTAATTCCTTATGAATTCTATTTGATGATTACAATAAATTATAATCAGTCTACATAGGAAAAATTATCTACGAAATAAGTTCTCAGATTTCATTTTCTTGCTGTGCGGTATCCATTTAAGAAAGCCAGATTCTCTACATTGTTCACAATTAGTTAATTTTAACTAAGTCATCCTAGTAATTCTTAGTAATGATTTACTAGCATTTTCATTAGTCAGTAAAACCACAGTCCGTAATATAGACTAGTTTAGTTGGATGTGTAACATCTTGTAAATCGAGCATTTTATTACTGGGAATGAAATTTGATTCAAAATATGGAGATTTAAAATATTTTTTAATATTGACAACATCTCGAAGAGCTTATTCAATTTGTTTTGTTACCGCTGGCAAAATCTGCCAGTTGTAGTGTATGCAATTTTGGCGCGCATGTAATGTTGAAATTTTGGGCCTATCAACTGATTTATAGTCTTTCTTCGGAGTAACACTTCCAATTTATCGATCAAAAAAATAAAACAACGAGTTTCCGTCACAATAAACAGTTTTGTTTTATATTTTATCGTTCAAAATAACTTGTTTAAAATTAATAGAAATTCGTAGAACGAAACATCGTGAGCTAAAACAATTTTATGATCAATAATATTTTTCTAATTTGTACTTGAGACATGATCTAAGAATTATTATAACAATAAAAAATTCAAATCTTAAACAGGTAATAAAATTCTGAACAACTTCACTGGAAGATTTATGTGCTATTTAAAGTCTGCTAATTAAAATTATAATAAAGATCGTAATATACCTGACACATCATACAAGGTGGTGACCTGGTAACTGACTCAAATAGGAGTTTGAAATATTTGCTTCCTTTGTTTTTGTGCAAAATTGTTTACACACTTGTTGCATCAATTAATGAAATTGCATGTGAAACTTGCTAAACATGGATCACGCACAGAAAATGGCCACATCGATTATAGAAATTATAACAATTACGCGAGTATACCGTGATGAAAGGAAAACATGGGAATCGGAATTATGATAAGCATACGTGCAAACTAATATAATCTTCAGAAAATAATAATTTATGAGCTTTTTATTAAGAAATTGACATTTATAGGATGTAGTATTTTACACGGAGCCAATAATTTTTTTATGTCCATTAAAGGAAAAAAATGTAATAAAATGTCATTATAATATATCTAGAATATTTATTGTTAAAAGTGAATTTCATTACACTCAGGTGTAACTTTCGAATATGTCGACAGTATTTTAAATAAACTTTAGGAAATAATGGAGAGAAATGGAATTTGTTTGTTAGTTACTCAATTGATTGAAAATTAAATTATCATTTGTTTAACACTCATAATTATATTGGATGATACTCCGAGCCATCCCTTAAAACATCTCTAGTGTATGAAAGAGCTAATTTATTGTAGCTGAATGAGCATATATGAAAATATATCAGTCAATTCAAATTATTTATAAAGCAATCCCTAATAGTAAAATGAAAAAAAATGCAGGAGAATTGTTACATGTTCTAGGAATGTTAAACGTCTCTTCATTTATTATTTCTGATACATGTAAGAATGATCGTGAATTATTTTGTGCTATAAGCAAGGGATTGCTTTATCAGAAATTGTAGTTAGTGTAATTTGATTTTACGTTTTTTTTTGTGTAAATTTATATTCAATAAATTGATTTAAAAAATCAGAACCTGATTGTTTCGCAAAGTTACAAATAAAAAAATCTGACGTGAACATCACGTGACTTACTTTTACATCATTGGATATATATATGATACGATGATATTTTGTGTTTGATCGTATATATCATTGGATTTGTATAATCAAACATAAAATCTCATCGTTCCACAGTTAATCGTTTTGGATTTATTCAAGAGATTCTAAAAATCTGACAAGTAAAATGCGCTTCAGCCAAGTCGGTTGCTATGGAAACAGTAGGCCATTATTATTATACTACAACATTCCTAAATACTGATTTCCAAAAACAGATCTGAATTTATACGCAAAATAAAAAAATAAATTCCTACTGAGGTGCACTTCCGGTTCACTCTATTGTTATGAAAATAGTAAGCAATCATTCCGGCTTGGTGGAGCTCAATAAAAATAGGATATAAGCATCTAGACGGTATAATCGTCCTAAATACTGAATTCTTACAGTCTACGTTCAATCGTTTTGGATTTATGCGGATAATTCAAAAAATGTCTCGAATAAAGTGCTTTTTCGGTTTAGTCGATAGCAATCATAATGCAGAATGTACAACTGGATATTATAAAAGTGCCTAATACAAAATTCAGATATTCTACGACTGATTGTTTAGAATTTATGCGAAAAATTCAAAAAGTCTGCCATATAAAGTGCACTTCCGGCTCAGCCGATTGTTACAAAAATAGAAGATGACCATTTAGATGCTACAGCAATTTCAAATGTTAAATTCCAATATCCTACAGCTGATCATTCTGGATTTATGGGGAAAATTAAAAAAAGTAAAGTGCACTTCTGGTTTAGCCGATCGCAATCATAATGCAAGATGTACAATAAGATGTTATAGAAGTTCTTTATGCGAAATTTCAATATGCTATGTCGAGTCATTCTATATTTATGCAAAAAATTCAAAAAAAGTTTCAAGTAAAGTGCGCTTTTTGCCTGGCCGATTCTTACAAAAATGGCAGATAACCATTCTGATATAACATCAAATTCAAATACTGAATTTCAGCATCCTACGGCTGACCATTCTGGATTTATTAGAGAAATTCGAAAAAAGTTTCAAGTAAAGTGCACTTCCGGTACAGACGATTGGAACCATAATGCGAGGTGCACAACTAGACCCTATACCAGTTTTAAATACAAAATTTCAACATTATACGTTCTACCAGTTTTGAGATTTGCGAGCTACGCACGCACGCACGTACGAACGCACGAACATACGTACCGACATCAAGCCAAAAATAGTCAAAATGGATTCAGGGATGCTCAAAACGGATATTCCCATCAAAATCTCGATAGGTGAATTTTGTCGGTTTCACATTACTTGTTACTTTGTACAAGTAAAAATCGGTTTTTACATCATCTTAAATAGGGCGGCATCTATTGACACCTGTTTCGTCCTTATTTGGATTTTTCAGTAAAGCCTAATAGTAGTCCAGTCAATTTAGACAAATATGACCCAATCTACCGAATAAATAGTAATTATATTGTCAAATCGTGATTCTTCAGGTAATATCGAAGGTCGAAGATCAAAAACCCCGTTTTTTGACCAGCTCTTCGCAAATATCTCATTTTATAACAGTCGTAGAGCATTTGAAGTCATCAGTAAGAATACTTTTCTCTACAAAAAAGATTGTATGACTTATTTGCGTATCTATAACTGTAAACAAGATATCGAGCGTAAAATGTGCGACGTAAAGTTTTTAATGAAAAGAATAGCTAATATATCGACAATATAAAATAGTTTTTCGAATATTTCACTTGGTTGCAAGGTTATGATACATCTTATTTTGATAAGAATGTCAGTTTTGAGCATCCCTGAATCCATTTTGACAATTTTCGGCTAGTCGTCGGTACGTGTGTACGTATGTATTTAAGTAGCTCGCAAATCTCAAGACGCGTCTAACGTATAACTTTGAAATTCTGAATTTAAGACTGGTCTAAGGTCTCGTTGTGCACCTCTCGCATTATGCTTACGAACGTCTGGTACGTGAATGCACTTGACTTGAAATTTATTTGGCTTTTTCGCATCAATCTAATATGGCTTGGCCGTACAATATTTTTAATTCAGTATTTGAAATTGTTTTGTAGCATCTTCATGGTTATCTTATATTTTTGTGTCAATCGGCTGAACCAGAATTCAAAGCAATCAACTGTAGAATATTGGAAAGTTTGTATTAGGCACTTCTATAACATCTAGTTGTACATCTCGCATGATGATTGTGGTCAGCTTAACCGGAAATGCAGTTTACAAAATAGTTTTTCAAATTTTTCGCATAATTCCAGAACGATCAGCTGTAGAATCTTGAAATTTCGTATTTCAAGCAATTGCAGCAACCAGGTGATGACTTTGTAATGTTTATTGCTTTTGAAGAATTTGTTTATATTTAAATAAAAATCACTATCTAATAATTGAAAATAAAATAAGAGTTTTATTCTTCCGGATATTATTAATACACTATATAATTTATTTATCACTTACTACTATTAAACAAAGCCGCAAATATCTATTTCTAACTATTTATTTATTTATTACACTGAACACTTACTGTTTCACTGTTTTATTGTTCACAGTTCACTGTTCATGGTTTTTCTATTCCCCGTCAGGTCGTTTGCTTTCCTTTATATACAGAAACTTGCCTCTCAAAATATTCTAGATTTAGTCTCACCGTGCGGGGCGGTTCGGTGCGGTATGGTGCGATACAATGAGGATGACAGGCTCCGCCCAGACAACAGAGATGGATTCAGGGTTTATTTTATTTTTACACGTTACAACTTTAATTTTAGCCTTACATTCTACCTCAGTGGTGGAGCGAAAAAGAATAAATGATTGCGCGCCGGTGCACGTTGCACGCACGGTAATTCAGTTACGGTTATAAATGCACAAATAAGCTATACAATCTTTTTTGAAGAGAAAAGTGTGATTTTAATTTTTACTTATGAACTCAAATGCTCTACGACCATTAGAAAATGTGATATTTGTGAAAAACTGACCAAAAACGGGGTTCGATATCTCCTAAAGCATCATGATTTGACAATATGATTTTTGCACACCATTTGCACATACCAAAACGAAGATAGTCCTTCAATAAAAAAAACAGTACCAATGATTGAGTAGATAAAAGCTAAATTAACTGGACTATTAATCTCAGATAGTCGGACTTGTGAGCCACAAGGCAATAAAAATAAAGTTGATGCATGGCATACAGAGATATGAATTTCCAGCAATACCATCTACCATAATGCAGCCGGAGTGCAGGTATGAAGAAATACAGGGCACTGTAAAGTGACTTTTGAAAAAGTCTAAGTTCATAATAATTATTTTTATTATTAAGAATAATCTTCCTGCACTGGAATACATGTTTTTATTGAAACAATGACGGGTACAACCTTATCGCATTGTTCAACAAATATTTCTCTTACTTTTTAAAGTTATTCAGTCACATTTTGTACAACTTGTTCCATCAGTTGCTAAATAATATATTATACTACAAAGATCAAACGACCGTCATTATTGTTCAATATGAAGTTGACTGCACTCTACGTAGGACGAGGTGTAATTTTGTGCAGTCAATTTCATCCATAACAATGATGTCAGTCTCTCAGTGTTCGTATTGCGTACGATATTTCTCGTAACAAGTGCACCGAAGTACCCCATCACTGAACATTTTAAATAAATTTGAATATATTAAAACTACCTTACCGATTTTACAAATAATTTGTTGCAATTTTAATCATATTTACAGTAAAATAATAATATTAAATTTTGTTTATTACAATTTCTGTGCTATCACGTTTACAGCAAATGCAAACATATTCCATAGGCCAATCTAGTTCCTTTTTGTGAGACAGCAGCACCGCCCTAGTGGCAAAATGTCGAAATATTAACAACCTTTGAATTTATTAAATGATTTCTTTTCATATAATTGAACATAAGCTGGTATTACTTTTTACTTATCAAATTGGTCTTACTGTATTGCTTATTTTTGCACCAAATATTGTAGATTATACAGAAAATATATTTTTAAATATTTCAGTTCCAAAATTGTACAATTAAAGAAATAATTAATGTGAATTGATCATGAAATTATTATTTATTATTGTTGACTATTTCCTTTTAAATCTCTTCTTACACTGGCGATCGGAATTTTTTTCCTTTTCACTTCATATTCGGGATTTGAAGAATAATAAAATGTCAATTCAGCGCTAAATTTGTCGGCATGAGATTATCCAGGCACACAATATAGTCTTTAATCTCTTATTTTTCCAATATTTACATTCATTTTAGTTCGGTTTTGTGATAAAATTTGTTTAGATTTGACAAGTCAAATTCAACATGCCGCCGAAATGATTGCACGCTAATTACTTAGGGCGGCGTAATCGGCGCTACATGGTTGCTGTATAATATAATTTTTTGACAGAACAATAAAATGAAAAAAAAGCCAACAGCAATCCCTCTTAACATGGAAATAATTATTAATAATTCTCTGCCAACAGAGAATTCATGATAATTGTTTCCATGGTTTGGAATTGAGAACTTTCAAAGCAAAATTCAGTTAAGTAATAGAGTACTTTCGGTGCACCTGCTACAAAAAACTATTTCAATCCCATGTCATGGTTCAGAATCAAAAAAAGCAATTGAATAGTAGTAGTAAATAACCGTAGCTAGATTGGAGGTAGTGACATCTGTGGCCAAAGTTATAACTAGATTTAGGTTTCTTTCTGTAACTTAAATTGTCAGTCTCTACTGTTATACTATATATCTATGGATCTATAAGGCTTAACACCGCATGAGCGGCCAACTTGAAGTGAAGCACGTACAATAAAACTGCTACATCGACTATTTGAAAATATAAAAACGATAATAATTTCCCAATCACGCGAGTATGCCATGATTTGAAATTGGTTTCAAATTCCAAGTTTCCAAATCATCGATAAAAAAAACCCAAGTCCTAAACATTATTTGGTCTTCTGTGTATGTGTATGGGTGACAAAATGAAGTATCTATTCATGAATTATTATTGAATGATAAAGGTGCCAAATTCTTGGTGCTTCAATATCAATAATTTTTGATTCTACAGCCCCATATTCTCAATCTAGCTCTTTTTATCTCATTCATAGAAAGTTCTAAGTCTAATTAGAGGCGGCATAGTTTTTTGTTTATTTTCGTCACCGAAAAACTGGATCACCTGATCAACCAGTCTACATCACCTGATCAAAACGTTGCCATTTCGTTTTCAATTCTAGTCCAAAAGAATTTTAATTAAATAATGAATCTTTATTTGATTTTAATTATTCTCCCTTAGGGTAATTTCTTCACATGTTTAAAATATTTCCATGCAATTTTGCTTGCAATATTAAGCAGTAGCGATGAAAAGTTCCGCATAGAAATGAAGAAATTATGCTTAGCTTGATCTATAAAATTTTATTTCAGTATTTATTGAACTAGAAATTGTTATTAGAAATCAATGTCTTAGTATAACAAGAAATAGTGCTACAATTTTGATATCAAGTTATAAAATTTTATAGATTTTCTCAGAGTTTTGACGTGTGCTAAATTGTAGTGGTTTCTTGTTAAATAGGATCATTTACCTTAATTGAATCTATGTAAATTAATAGAGGAGAATATCCAGTTTACTGAATGTTAATTAAATATTTAGGTCTATATGTATTGATGTTTATTAGAATTCCTTGACAGATTCCAATCTAATTTTGTACTCTCAAGCTTTCCTCATTATTTCATCTTGAACAAAAAAACAATATTATAAATTACGACGACTTTTGTATTTGACTTGTTTTTTGCACACAAATCTTTGATTTTGAAGTTAGTAATAGAAAATTATAATAATTTGGACGACTTTTTATGTTTCCTAATCACGTGACAATCAAGTTTCCAAGAAACGACAATCGCTACATAAAAAAGTTGCGTGGAAACAAACAGTTGAAAATCACAGCCCCGCTTTTTGTTCTGTAATACAGTCACTTGTTTCGCAAAGCACCGTTGTATGATTTATGGAATATTTGACTCGTTTAGTGTGAGATTGAGGCAAAGAAATGTTTGAAATAATGGACATTTTATCACGTTACAAATTGTGTACTCTAAAAGACAGTTTTTTGGGTATGGCCTATAAAAATGTGAAAAATTGGTTATGCTACTTTTGTTTTTGTGTTTGAAAAAAAAATCGCACCTTATGGCTCAAGATATATCAATCTATCCACCGATGTCCACTGAAATAGTGTCTACCATACTCGTATCGGATGAAAGGCGTGATTGATATTTATTTATTTTCTACTTTTTCTACTTTCCAAGCCGCGGTAAAGTAAAAACACATTTTACTCCAAGTCATTTCCAAAGACTACTCTTCAATTCATACACAACCTATTGTGTTGTTGATTTCTTTACCTTTTACCTGCTTATTTCTATTTTCTTTTCACGACGTCGTTTCTGGTTGCTGTAAAGTAGTCAAGTCGTCAAATAAATATAGAGGACACATTGTAAAGCAGTTGTGTCAAAAGACATTCTTACAATTGAAAAATTAAGTATCTGTCACTCTTTGGTTTGCCGACGACTGTTAATTTGCTGATGGCGTCTTGAGTTCTGTGAATTTCTTAAGCGAAAATTGACAGCCTGCAGATAAATAATTGAAAGGTTCTGCAATGAATTGTTGCATTCTCAACAAGTTATAATAGTAAGATAATATGTTAGTTTTAGCAGACTATGTGATTTTGTTTTATTATTTTAGAACATAAATGTAGAAATAACAACCTGTTTGGAATTAAATACTGACTTTAAGGAATTTTTACTCGATGTAACATCATTTCTGTAAAATAAGATAGTTGAATTAAGTTCACGTTAAGAAAGGAGCAGCACGATTCACACACATCCAATTCAGGATTCAAATAGATTTTACCTGAATAAAATCGTACGGATATATAATAATTTTGAAAGTTCATGCTTTACGGTATTTCTCAATTAGTACATATGAGCTTGATATGTGTTGCGAAAATTCTAAATTGTATTTTCTCAAGTCTACCCCGACTGTTCATGCAACATAAGTTTTCTTTGCTTCGTTATTGTTGATGCTATTCCTTCCGGTTTTTCCTTGGTCTTTCTTTTTTCTTTGTACCCCTTGCATTCCACACCTGTTTGGTTTTCTGGCATTATGATTAGATGTCTGTAACCATCCTAGCTGTCTTCTGTCTATTGTAATTTGTATACTTACAGTCTGTGGGTTCCTTCTTATTTCTTCGTTTCTTATCTTGTCTATTCTTCGTACTCCTTCTATTCTTCTCAGAAATCTTATTTCAGTCGCTTGTATTTCACTTCTACTTCTTTGAGATACAGAACCCAAGTTACACTTCCGTATATTAAGATTGGTCTATATATGGTTTTATACACAATCATATTTGTAGTTTTGGATACTTCTTTGTTATTTAAAATTACTGTGTTCTGTACCTTTTCCTATTTCCAAGGTGGCAGTAGAAAATTAAAAAAGGTAATGTTTCTTCACTATTTGGTAGCAAAAACTTAATGTACTTCTGATTGACACTAAATTTGAATATTGGAATATCCTACCTTGAAAGTGAAGACCCAGGCTAGCTATTAATAAGGGCACCGGAAATATTTAACCTGAAAAATAGGAAATGGGCGCCACTCCCAAGAAATGATCAAAGGAGGAAAAGGTACTATTCTAGGAGACAATAGCGACAACAAAAAAGAAATAAAGCATAGACGTCGAAATCAATTATAAACAAAATTATTATTAATTTGAAGCAAATAATTCCAAAAATTATAATTTAAAAAATTTGGTAGCTTACGAAAATGGTTAAAGCTATTATACAAAGAATCTCACTGCAACAGCCAAAAGGAAACTGGAGAGCACGTCACAGACGTTCAAAATTACGTTACAAAAACTAGCTAAATATCCTCTTCAGGCGGAACTCAAGACTAGTATCGGCAGAGAAGGTAGATGACGAATAGTTAGCCACAAAAACAATGTCAGACAAGAACGTTCCCTGAATTAAGTAAAGTTGATTTTGCGTCTTATAGAGCTTTGATAAATACCCAACGGTCCTTGAAGGTGTTAAAGTTGGCCGTGCGCCTGGTAATCAACTTCGGGACGTATTAATGTTCTTCTTAATTTCGTAGACTTGTTAATGTTCTTCTTAACGTAAAGTTGGCCAGAAACTAGTCTCAAGTGGCCACGGGTTCCTAAGATCCCTAGCAGTTTACACTGAAAACAAGTAACCAAACCAGTATCCAATACAAACTGAAACAGGAGGTTCCTATAAAAAAATTGGAGAGCTCTCTTCAAACGTGAAGCGTTAAACTTGAATAAATATATTTAGATTTGAATTGAAAAACAAATATACTGCAAATTTAGTGGAAATTAAATAAAATAATCAGTAAAGTTTTTTATTTGCCTAATTTTAAATTGTGCACTAAAAATTTTTCAAAGAAAAAAAAAATTACGCTGAGCATTAAAGAGAAGAAAAACAAAGAAAATACAAAGTCTAGCAAGACAAGAAAAAGGATTATTAGCGACGAGTCGATAAATTACGAACGTGGTTCGTTACTGAAAAAATTGTATCAATCTTCACAAACTCGTAGAATTTTTCAGCTTACAAACGGGAACAAAAGCACACAACAAAATATTTCAAGCTTTGGAAACCAAAAACTACACAAACAACGTAAGAAACTAAGCTACGAGTTGTTGAATGACAAATCCGCAACGCGTTGGATCGAAAATATAGTTAAATTATGTATTATCAACCAATTTCACTAATTATTCATACATCAAACATACTTAGGTGAGGAAAGGTAAAGGGAGGGACGGAGATAGCCACAAATCTTGTAGGTTTTCTATTTCGAGTGAATATATAAAAAAATCGCGTATCACCGAATCGAAGCGTTTGGTAGTAAAAAAAAATTAAAACAGAACAAAAATATTAGTTTAGTATAAAAGTTTCAAGGTTGTAAAAAGATTCTAAACACAAAAAACTAACAAAGAATTAAGGATGAAAGAGATAAATTTGGAAATCTAAAGGTTAGCCACGCGGGTCGCCGTCAAATGAAATCACTTGCAAAAATTATACTAAATTTGGAATAACGTGAACAAATAATAAACAAAATACTTACAAAATTATAACACTGATTTTAATAAAATAAAATAACCACAAAATTTAGAACAACTAGAAAAATTACAAGACTGTTCAAAACAAATAAGTCTGCAACAACAGGTCAGAAACGAAAGAGAGCGAAGAAGACGCGCATGCTCCCCAAATTAGCGCCCCTAAATCAAGAGTCATTAGCAACTACTAATTTACAAAAATTAGTGCAAATTTGCTATACAGATGGCGACATAGGTATTGAATGAGAAAAAAATTGTACAAAAAAGACATAAAACGAAATTTTTGTGACAGTTCACAGCATCATTCTTTCATATTTCAGATTTCATACTTCCTTTATTATTTATTGTCGCTCCTAGGTATGTGAACATAATATGTCTACTTGCACTATATCTTCACCATTTAGTGTTGGAGTGTTTGTTATGTTTCCTTAAGCTATCACCATGGTCTTTGTTTTATCTATGTTGATATTCATGTTATATTTGTGCAGTTCTTCGTTCCATATATTTAAGTTGTGCTGCATATCTTCTTCACATTTGGCGAAAATTGCCAGATCATCTGTAAATGCTCATTCTGTCAACGTAGTTCTTTCTAATTTATAATGTCCTATTTCAGTTGTCTTTGTTTTGTTTTTTGTATTCTTCATGATATTGTCTAGAATCTAGACTCTAGATATATAATAAACAATATCAGACGTAAGGCTTATCCTTATCTTTATCCCTGGATGGTTGTGAATTCGTCTATAACTGCGTTTCCCGTTCTTTTGTAGTTTGTTGTTCTTCTATAAATGCTTTTAATTGCTTGTAAAAGTTGTTTACTCACATTTCTCTCGTCTAAGATTCGCCACACTTTCTCCCTCTGTACTCTATCAAATGTTTTTTTAATATAGTTTGTTATCATGTCTCATCGATATTTCTGTCATTCAATTAAGCGTAAATATATGGTCTTGCACAAAGTGTCCGCTTCTGAATTTGCTCTGTACATTCTCTAATGTTACTTATATTAATTGTCTAAGTTTATTATGTAATATAACTTCATAAACTTTCGCCGTTGTACAGAGCAGTGATATTCCCCTATAATTGTTGCAGTTGTCACTATTTCCTTTCTTGCATATAAGGAATATTAGTGCTTTTTTCCCAGTCTTGAGGTATTTTGTCAGCTTTCCATATATTGTTAAATACGATTAACAGTATTTGTTCTTCCTCTTCACATTTATATTCTATCTGTTCGGCTTTTATCATGTCATATCCTGGTGCTTCTCTATTTTTTAGTTTTCGGAGAGCTACTTTCAATTCATCGATTGTTATGTTCTCTTTTGGCCTTTCTTTCACTTTGATTCTTGATTGGTCGTTTTCTTCTTTACTAATTTCTTCATCTTTTATTATTTTCTTATCCTCTAATAGTTCCTCAAAATTTCCCCTCCATCTGTTCATTATTTCGCTTTTCTCAATTAATGTCCTCTTGCTTATCTTTGTTTGTTTCAGCTGTACTTGATTTTCTTTTTTGGTATTTCTCAGTATTTTGTAGTACAGTTTTTGGTTTTATTTGAAGCCTTCTTTTATTGGTTTACCAAAATTTTCCCAACTTTTCGTCTTGGATTTCTTAATTACCTCTTTCTCCTTTTTACTTTGCTGCTTATAATATTCATAATCAACTTCGTTTTTGGTGCTTAAGAATTTTTTCCACTCTTGTTTTTTTTCTTTCTCTTCTCTTTTACTTCCTTATTCCACCAATGTGTTTGCTTTTTGTTTTTTCTATTTTTGGTCTTGCCACATGCTTGTTTTGTTGCTTTTATTATTATGTATTTAAATTTACTCCACATTGTTATAATCTGGCTTCGGCGTATTTATAATCATTTCTTTAATGCTCTTCTGATATTTTTGTGTTATTTTTGTGTCTTCCAGTCGATCTATTCTATTTTTTATTATTTTAGGGGCATAATAATAATAATAATAATACTGGCATGAATTTCATTGTTATTGAATAATATCACAGCTTACATAGACCGTCAGATAGTCGTAGATTTGAGTGCCCCATTTTGTTTTCTCTGCCTTCAAGAGTTTTGTTAAGTATGTATATTTGGAGTATAATAATGCCAAAATTAAATCTGGACCGTGTGGCCAACATATTAATAATTAATTTTAAATTTTTATAAAAAAACCTATTTTGATCCAATTTTCTAGTTTCTGCCATGCTTACGAAATGAAATTTAGGAAAAAAAAGAGTCAGCGAGAAACGATTGGCAGAAGTGATCCACTTGGCCAAGGGTTTGGAATGAGGGCTCGATATGCAGAAAAATTATATCAATTGTTCACGTTCTTCTCGTTTCTGCCGTTTGGCCATATGAAAGTTGATATCGTAAGTATCTCGTAAAAACGAATGGCATAAGTTTTTCGAATGACCAAGTCAAGATATGCACGAAAACATTCAGACTTTCGCAAGATGTTTTCGTACATATCTTGACTTGGTCATTTGAAAAACTTATGCCATTCGTTTTTACAAGATACTTATGATATCAACTTTAATATGGCCAAACGGCAGAAACGAGAAGAACCTGAACAATTGATATAATTTTTCTGCATAATCGAGCCCTCATTCCAAATACTTGGCCAAGTGGATCACTTCTGCCTATCGTTTTTCGCTCACTCTTTTTTCCCTAAATTTCAATTAGTAAGCATGGCAGAAACGAGAAAATTGGATCAAAATAGGTTTTTTTTATAAAAATTTAAAATTAATTTTTAATATGTTGGCCACACGGTCCAGATTTAATTTTGGCATTATTATACTCCAAATATACATACTTAACAAAACTCTTGAAGGCAGAGAAAACAAAATGGGGCACTCAAATCTACGACTATCTGACGGTCTAACAGTACTCTTTTTCATAATTTAATAACAAAATTGCTGACCGTCACTTTTATTGCATGATTATTCCTCCCAGTCTACGGAGCTTTATATATTCTTTTCCAACAATGTTTGACAATTGAAAATTTCCTAGATTGATCGCGAATGCTAACTCAGGTCATAATTACAATAAATTCTCAAATAAATAACGAATTTAAATAAACATTAGTGTAAACTTATGCCACACATAATATTTGTGACAATATTGATGAAACTATGTATTATTCAAAATGGGTTGTTCTCAATTTCAGTATTACAGGCTTTTCTTGACCATTAATGTTCGTCTGGGAAGTCTGAGTACCTGAGGGTTTAAAGTGCTGAATGTAGCACCACCAGATATTTTTTCCTTTTCATATACACAATTATTTACCGTTTACATTTTGAATTATCAATGAACTTGTTAAGGTAGCTTTTTGTTAATGATTTACCAAAGTGATTAGTATAAGATGTGAGAGAACAATGAGTTATGAGTATGTTACTCAATTTACTCAACTAGAAACGTAAATGTAAGTAGTAATAACCTAAAAGCCGATCTTGGAAAAGTATGACTGTTACTTCATGTACAAATCTTTATTTAGGTACATATTAAAATTAAAAATTCAAAAAGATCATCAAAATCTGAACTTTGATTGATCCTATTGACAATCATGTTTCTTCCTCCTAATGTTGTTACTGAACCTCAAATAGGCTATTATTTTCAATGTTTCTATCTGAGTTACAATAGAAAATATGTCATGAACTTATCTATCCTAAGACTAGACTATCAAGTATTGGGGGCAAGCTAAGGGGTGGTAATCAAATATTGTCTATTTGTTAAGGATTTGACTTTAATTTGGAGCTAATTTGGAGCTCCAGCTTGGTGAGGGTAGTAACTATATCAATAATTAAGAAAAGTGATGAGGTTGTCATTACCATTATATTTAATCAAGATTTAGTGAGGCAGCCGTTAAAAAATTTAAGTTTGAAATAAGTTAGGAGCTTTGACTTCAAGAGATGATACCTGAAATAAAGCTTCTTCCATAGTAGGTTTGTCTACAATGTTTCTATATAAATTCAACTGTTATTCAATTGAATGTTCATTTATTGTTATTATCATAAGCACAAATCAGCTTCCAACAAAATATACTTTGAATGTAAGATTTCGATAGTTTTCTTCTTCCGCAAAACCATCACAAGATTATAAAACCAAATTCGTTCGCAACCCAACCATACTTTATCATTTCCTCCAGTGTCACAGGATCATCTTCACCAACTCGGAATCGAAGAGACTTGAGTTCATATCTCCGTATGCCTGGCACCAAGTGGTGTGGTAAAGGAAAAAGCGCTTCCAAATACACAGATGTGGGTATGTTCGCGAGTACTGACAAATGCTGCAGAAAGCACGACTCCGCCTGTCCATTTTGGATAGCCGGGTTCGATTCCAAGTACGGATTGTTCAACTGGAGAGTGAATACTATCATGCACTGCCATTGCGACGAACGGTGAGTCACAGGGTAGTGTAGAAAAAGTAAAGAAAAAAAAACAATTCACTCAAACAAATTTGCATGAACTTCATTTCACACTTCTTCTTCTTTTTGGTCATCAAAGGATATGTACAACAAGTTTTGTAATTTTCATACCACACTCCGTTCTCTTGAATAAATAATCCTAATGATTCAGAGAATTGAAAATAAGAACGACGACTCGACGCTTTTTATTTCCAACTAATATTGCAATAAACATTTCTGTTTAAAGTCCTGAATTAAATAGTTCTCTACTTCATATTTCTCCGTGCAATTAGTTAATTAGACACATCTTGATGCAGATCTTGCACTAGTGAGACTGTACAGTATGTCTGATTAACGTAAGTGACCCGAAAGTGACGGTAACTTGACTGGTACAAGACAAGGCCGCCGCTATTTTAATATTGATGTACAGGCGAGAAGCGTCGCCTAGGGGACTTACCCCATACTTAACCCTTCATAACACAAGAATGGAGAGAACAATACACTCATATTTAAATGGAGGAGTCAAGAGAAAAATCAAATACTCGCGAGAAGATTCCGAATCGATAACGTAGCTTCTTTCACATATCACATGAAAATAATTTCGAGATTTTTCAATATCGGTTGCATTCTCGCTGTTCGTTCCGTTTCGCAAATATCAGATGGGCCAATAGTAAAGTCTCCAACGGTCGTTTCCCAAATCATAATCAATTTACAACCCCCAAGATTAGCATCAAAGCTTTCAAAAAAATTACAAATTCAGTTTTATCTAGTGTTGTGATCAGCGGTGACTTTTCAGGACTATAACATCGTTAGAATCTGTCATCCCTTGTGAACGTTAAAAGTTTTGAACATTGCCTTTACAAGAGACTTATTTTTTACCTGATATCATTGAGGTAGAAGCAAGAAAATAGTAACACAATTTTGAGTTAGCTTGCATATTTACACGTAATCTTCAATTTTTTGTTAGATTTATAGAAATTATTCAGAGAATTTTAAAGAAATCAACGAAGTAGTCTTAGAATTGATATTGAAGTGAATATCATAATGAACTTGTTATAGTCATTTGAAATCAGCCACTCAGTGAGAGTTTAATAAATAACTCACGGTAAACAGTAACCACAACAATCATATCACTCTCAAAATTTATTATCGATCGATAAAATTTTTGACGAATGAAAACAATTGTTACAATAAGTTTTATTTTTCTTTCTGTCAGTACTATCTATGTTTATTGATTGAAGTGGATAATGATCGATATAAATTTGATTAAGTTACAGAATAGCCCCAATTATTTGAATGTCTTTTCAGTTTCAATTAATAAACCAATAGCCCAATTAAGGTTTTACCTTGGAATGACAGATAATAAGCTGGAAGCTAGTACAAACCTCTATTTTGGCATTCTAAAAATTGTCTCAAAAGTCTCATGAAGTCTAGTGTCTATGTCTCGAGTTATTCAAGGTCAAAGGTCGCAAAATGGGTTTTTTGCAAATATCTCGGTTTATATGGCTCCAATAATCTTGACATTCACGACAAAAATGTTGAGCATAAAATTTGCAACAAATTTTGTTTTCAACATTTTTTCATGCGCTTAACCGTTTTTGAAATAGAGCGCGGAGAACGCGCAGCACTCAGCCATACATACTGTACCGTTATTTATTTTAATTTAGGGAGCAAAAGTTTTTAAACACTACTATTTATTTTTATGATATATTAAAATAATAAATTAGATAACTAACACTATTTTTTAATAACTAAATCTAATTTAAACTAAAGATTATCATACACTACACTATAACTCAACTTTAATTATTTATTTCAATGTTGATTTATTTTAAATAACACAATTTATTTCTATCACTAGCAATCCATAGGATAAGGTCACTGAGCTAAAAAAATCAATCATGCTCCTCGCTTAGTCAGCGTATATATACCGTCGGTCTCTCCCCACTACATTCTTCCCGCAAACGTCCAGGCTTTTCTAGAAAATGCTAGAAGGTGCCAGTAATTTTCTGGAAAACAAATATATTCGCTTCTATTTCTTGATGTAAAATATTTCCACAATAATTCTAAGCATCAGTAAGGCCGAAATGACTAATTTATAGACCTTAATTCGTTACAATACTATAATGCAAGATCAACCATGAGTTCCGGTGGAAAATACCTCGTACAAAGTCAGTAAATCACTGAAATATCCTTAATTATGAATGATTCGTATTATTGATTGGTCAATACATTATATTTAATAACATTTTAGATGTAAATAATATATTTTTCCAATAACACTTTTACTTTGTGTAATTAAAAACTCATCAAGTGAAATACTTATAGCATACTTTAATTTGATATTAATGTTGTTAATATGGGATACACAGCATTGAGGCAAGCTTGTCCATTACACTGGCCGCAAACTAAAATGCAATATTGTTGTCAATAGTTCCAGGGATTCATTTTGTAGCACCCAACCCCATTCTTGCATTATAGTATGTATGGCTGAACGCTGCGCATTCCCCGCGCTTTGTTTTAAAAATGGTTGAGCGTATGAAAAAATGTTCAAGATAAAATTTATAGCAAATTTTATGTTCTACAATTTTTATGATTAATGTCAACATTATTGGAGCTACAGAATAAATTGACCAAGTTTTCAACAATTTACTGTCAAGCTCAAAAATATTTTCTACCATATTACACGATACAAGTTTTCGACAAGAAAAATCAGAGCTACCAACTTATAATTTTTGACGTAGCTTCAAAAAATGTGGTTAGAGAGAAAGTGTGATAGTAGAGATGTCAAAAAAAATAATATACTGAAGGCAACTGTATATAAAATTATAATAACACTAGGATTATGTTTTCAATGTTTGTCTTTCTTTAGGTTAAATCAAGTATGAAACGCGTGTTTCATTCGACGCGAAATAACTAATATGAGTTATGTTGGCAACAACAAATCGAACAAAAATCTCCCTAGAATACCCCAGAAAATTGGCGAAAAATGGAGTCAGTGCTATTACAAAAATAACTTGGTCAATTATTGGTCAAGAAAAAATTGTGGAAATTTTGGACATATTACACACAACAATAAATTGGAGGTCAACTTTTGAAAATTATTGACCAATAAATTGTATCGTGTAATACAGGCATAAGAATGCCAAAATAAAGATTTGTACAAGTTTTCAGCTTATTATCTGCCATTCCCAGGTGAAACCCTAATTTGACTGGCATATAACATATAAAACGATTTAGGAAGTTTCAAGAGAGGTATTGGGTAAGACATTGTATTGTACTCGTGTAAAATGTGCATAAGCAATGAAGAAAGAAGTCACTTGCCCTTCAGGCGACGTGGCTAAAAATTCCACAGTAGTACAATAAATTACTATTATCTGCAACTATTTTACTTGAGATACTTAACTCTATTCAATATGCAATCAGAAGAAAAAAAAACTTCCGCTCTCAAGATTGTAGCTCACTCTTTTATATTCTTGTTCCAGAGATAAAACATGAGTAATAACCGTATTTTGTCGCTCGGTCATGAATGTGTAGAGCGACAGAAATATTCTTCTCATTATTTTCTGAATGAATTATGCATTACTCTCTTTTCGATCGTCAAAATAATTCAATTTCAAATTTCAATCATTTGTATTTGTTGTGATATTAGGAATAATAAGCAAACTAAAAATGATTTTGTCGCACGTAGGTGCTATAGGAGATGTGTGGCAAAGTTGACATGTACTTTGCGTTGATAAATGAGAGCGTAAACATCACCTTCTCATAGGAATTGTAGAGAAATAAATATTACGTAGAGCAGAAATTACAAATATTTTTGACAAAACTCATGAAAATGTAACAGAGCTAATTTTATCTACTGCTACTTTTCTAGAAATAATACTCATCCGGTATCTGAAGTCATGAATCCATTTTTATTTGACTGAAAATGAGAATGACACTTTATTTTCCGGAAATCATTGGAAATGATTACTTTTGTCATTTTGTATTTCGCATTCTGGCATAGTTTATGATATGTTTTTTGCCCATTTCGACAGAGATTGACATAACATTTTATTAAGACTTGTTGTCTCCAATTCAGGACTATCTTTCGCCCTTAATAGTGCCATAAATATCATTTTTAGGCGATCATAACAAAAAAGGTGTTTTTATGGCCCTTTTTGCGTCCGTGGGGCTTCACTTTTTGGTACAAGTCTGTCAAATTTTATTTTTCGATACACATCTGTCAAATGTTACTTTTTCTTCCTACCTATGTGAGCAGTTTGATGACTCAAATTCTCCAAATCTCTATGTTCGCAATTTGTATGAATGACGAATAACAGTAGAGGTTATGTGCTGATACAATCATAACGAAAACTGTCATCAAAGAACTGAAAATATATAATCAAAATTAACTGTAGTCGCAGTAGAATACAATTATCATGAAGAAATATTAGTTAAAATGAGTAATTAAAACAAAAAATTCGTTACCTAAACTTTCTGAAGCAATTTGGAATCTGAAAATATGATGATGTCAACTGAACGAAACTTAATCATATTTCTGTACCTTCTTATATGGCACGCCGTTTTGCTATTTAATAGCAACAATTTATTCCAGTTGAATTTAAACTATCTATTTTTATTATCTTGCACGATAATTTCAATTCATTGAATTTTTATGATTGAACTAAAATTATGTACATAATAAAAATTCAGAATTATTATTATCTTGCAAGATAATTTTAATGAATTGGATTTTTATGATTGAATTAAAAATATGTACATAATGGAATTTAGGAATTCTTATTATCTTGCAGGATAATTTTAATTCATTGAATTTTTTTGATTGAATTAAAATTATGTACATAATGCAAACTCAGAATTATAATTATCTTGCAAGATAATTTGAATACAATGAATTTTTATGGTTGAATTGAAATTATGTACATAATGATAATTCAACATTAGAGACTATCTAGCAAAGTTATATAGAACCGTTGAATTTTTATGATTGAATTGAGATTATGTACATAATGAAAATTCAGAATTATTATTATCTTGCAAGATAATTTTAATACATTGAATTTTTATGATTGAATTGAAATTATGTACATAATAGAAATTCAGAATTATTAATATCTTGCAAGATAATTTTTATCAATTGAATTTCTATGATTGAATTAAAATTATGTACATAATTTTAATTCAATTTATATTCAATCATAAAAATTCAATAGATTGAAATTATTATAATAATAATTCTAAATTTCCATTTTGTACATAATTTTAGTTCAATCAAAAAAATTCAATGAATTAAAAATATACTGCAAGATAATAATAATTCCGAATTTCTATTATGTTCATAATTTCAATTTAATCATAAAAATTCAATGTATTAAAATTATCTTGCAAGATAATAAGAATTCCGAATTCCCATTATGTACATAAATTTAATCCATTCATAAAAATTCAATGTAATAAAATTATCTTGCAAGATGATAATAACTCTGAAGTTTCATTATGTACATAATTTTAATTCAATCATAAAAATTGAATGCATTAAAATTATCTCTCAAGATAATGATAATTCTGAATTTTCATTATGTACATAATTTTAATCCTATCATAAAAACTCAACGGTTTCACATAATTTTGCTAGATAGTCTTTATGCTGAATTATCATTATGTACATATAATTTTAATCCATTCATAAAAATTCAAAGGGTCAAAATTATCTTGCAAGATAATAATAATTCTGAATTTCCATTATGTAAATAATTTTAAATCAAACAAAAAAAATTCAATGAATTGAAATTATCCTGCAAGATAATAAGAATTCCTAATTTCCATTATGTACATAATTTCAATTCAATCATAAGAATTCATTGAATTCAAATTATCCTGCAAGATAATAATAATTCTGAATTTCCATTATGTACATAATTTTAATTCAACCAAAAAAATTCAATAAGTTGAAATTATCCTGCAAGATAATAAGAATTCCTAATTTCCATTATGTACATAATTTTAACCAATCATAAAAATTCAATGCAATAAAATTATCTTGCAAGATAATAATAATTCTTAATTTTGATTATCTACATAATTCTAATTCAATCATAAAAATTCATTGAATTGAAATTATTCTCCAAGATAATAATAATTCTAAATTTCCATTATGTACATAATTTTAATTCAATTATAAAAATTCAACAGATTAAAATTATCTTGCAAGATAATAATAATTCTAAATTTTTATTTTGTACATAATTTTAATTCAATCATAAAAATTCAATTAATTAAATTATCTTGCAAGATAAAAAAAAATGTATTGTTTAAATTCAACTAGAATGAATTGTTGCTATTAAATAACGAAACGGTATGCCATATTCTCATTTATTTATTGAAATATATTTTGTCTACCAGAGAATTTGATACAAATTACGTGCGCCAAGTATTTTACAGCGCTCTAGTTTATGAGAAACTGTCACACTGTTAAAAACTCTTTTAACGCACTCGATTCTAAATAAAAATAACTATTGTATCGCTGCAATAGTTTTTTGTATAGATCCAGTTTATATTTCAGGAGATAATGGGTTTCAAATTACATTCAAGAAAAAATCACTCACTTCTCTCTTGATGTATAACTAGTGTCATTCATTCATCTTGTCTTTGTCAATATATTACCTCTCCATATTTAACATTAAAACGTTAGTAATTTCCATTGAGCTCATAAAATATTAAAATTTCCATAAGAAGCAGAATATGCAATCATATTTCATACTTTTTACCAACTTTTTTCTTAATTTAAAACTCAAAAATTTACTTCATACAGAGGCAGCACATTTTTTTACTAAAGACTTGTTTAATATTGATTTATGTTCCAATGAATTTATGAATTAATCATACTGCGAATAAATATTAGATATATATTTTCATCGAGAATGTCGATAAATATTTATACATAAATAAATTTACAGTTTAAGTGTGAGCACGTTTTCGATATGAAGCTTTTCGGTATGCGTGTCCAATTTTATTTTCTATTTAATAATATAATAAAACGTACAATTAGTAGTAGGCACTGAGTAGTAAATGTTTATCGCTTTTCAGTCATGTTTTTATGATTGTTTTATTGAAACAGAACAGAGATGAATTGATGCGAAACACTTGCGATTTAATAATTTGTTAGTTCAGTTCGCAAAACTTGGCGGCATATCTGACAAATTAAAAAATTCGTAACCTTAATCAACACAGCAGACAATAAAAAACTCCGCCGCCCAAATGATTTAATAACCAAACATTTACCACCCTGTGTGACAACCGCTGTATATCCCATCTCTTTCCACCGCATTCTTCCTCAAACAAACGGAGAAAAGTGAAAGAGAAAAATGACAGTCAGATAATTAATACGTAGCAAATAAAACAACGTCGACAGTGGTGGCTATTTAAAACAATCAGACAGGATGAGAAGAGTGGTGGGGGATGAAAGCAGAGGCATTGACAGCATCAGAATGGACGCGACCAAGTGTGAAGATACTTCTCAATCAGATAATGAGAACATGGGCCATTTCTTTAGCCGCTTCTTGCTGACAGAGATCGGGTGATGAATTTATCATACACAGTCAAGGATTGTATTGAGACGCACCGAATATTTTGCCAAATTCGCTTAGAAACATGAAAAAAGAGAATTATTATGCCAAATTATTTCGGAGAATCAATAAAATCATTATGTTTGGATATATTCTTCATTTTATTGTATGAAATTGTATTATTATTCCATTTTCTGTATCATTAAATGTAACTAACAATTTTTTTGAGATATAGAAAAACTAGTGACGGTTTCACCTATATATCGCCTGATTATCAACCCACAAACATTTGACAAGACGTTATCATATTTTATTAATGAGTTTTTCTTCTTGCACCAATACTTTACGAGATATAAACGATCGAAGAGTTATAAACATCGAGTCCCCCAACAACTTTGAAAAATTTAAATCGTTCTGTTATAGTTTAGGAGTAATTAGCGAAAAACCAGGTACATAACGGTCGATAAATGGACAAATCTTGCCTAATGCGTCTTAGGTTTCATTAATGTGCTATTTCCACTGAGCTGTGGAACAGGGAAGTTGTTCACATGCCCTTCCAAATCACGCGTTTTTCTTTTATTTTTTTTTATTACAGTGCATATTTTCTCCGATGTCTAATAATGTCTTAATAATCTCAAATCTCGCTCATGGAAAGATTGTCTTGAATTTCAGGAGAAAGTCTGCGTAGGTTTTAATTATTCCAATAAAAATTCAAGATTAACATCAGGATGTAGCTATGGTGTATGGATTGATGTAAAATCAGAAATAAAATGAGATAAACTTAAAAATTCATTTTTTTATCCAATTTCAATCTTCTTCTTAATGTCCGAAATAATCACTTTGTTCTACTGATTAATATAATTACTAACTTTGAATGTTTCTACAAAATAATTGGTGAGGACTAAGAATGGATGTCCCATTTGCAACACAAAATCAAAAAAGTCCATAAAACTAAGATTTGATAGATCCAGAACAGGCTAATATTCAGTCAGACAAAATAAACATTCCAGATTGCATTTATTCCCAACAAATTGCATTTTTGTATAGGTCTTAAATATGTCATTACAAATGGTATGTCAAAAGCCCCCATCGATCCAGCTTGTGTACTGTTTTTCATCTGAGGTCAAAGTTCACAAATTTGAGTTTTTTGCGTATATCTCTGGAATGATGAGAGCTACCTGAAAAACTGAGGAAAAAAGTTTGTAGAGCGTGAAATTCTCTATAAAAAAGATTTGTATACTTTTTTCCCTACAAAGCACCGTTTTTGAGCTATCGCAGTTTCAGATTTTCTAGGTTTGAAATCGCAATAACTCGAGAACAGTGCTTCGTTGGGAAAAAAATATTCAATTTTTTTTTTTGTGGAGAACTTTGCGATCTACAAACTTTTTTTCACCCATTTTTCCAGTAGCTCTCACCATTTCAAAGATATACGCAAAAAACGAAAATTTGGGACCTTTGACTTCGGTTCAAAAAAAAACGCACAAGCGGAATCGATAGGGACTTTTGACATAGTATTTGTGATGACGCATTCAAGATCTGTACAAAAATCCAGCTTGTTTGGAATTATGGCAAACTCAGCACTTTCATTCGGTTATTTTGTCTGGGTTTATCATACGGGCTTAGACCGTTTGAGCACGGCGGTCAAATTTTTAATCCGTACAGCAAGATCTTCCGTAATGCTTTATCCGAGTTGGGCATTGTACCTGAGATAATCCCTTACAACCGAAAGAGTAGACGTAATAAGCTCTTCTAGTTGGGCATTTCTCTACCTGTATTTTTCTGTAAATAACATAGTGAGTTCGAACTGCTTTTATTTGTATTCCGTCAAATTTCAATTATCATACGAGACTCTAAAGTTATGATACTATTAATTTCTTTCAAACACCAAACGAATTAGCTTGGATGGTTTTTCGGTAAAGTCGGAGACTGCTTTTCTTTCGACAATATTACTTAGCGCATGCCGTTCAATGTTTAATTCTTCTTCGTGATTATAAACCAAGTCACTGTTTATTATTTTAAACTTTCGATTTATATATACTTTAGCGGTACATCGATAATTTTTCTTTCTACAACACCATTTCATTCTGTCGTTTGTTGTCGAAGATACGCAAAATTTAAAATTGGTAATAACTAGCAATTCCTTTCCCTTTTCATTAACTATGCGATTCATTTCCATGATCACTGAATATTAAATAACTGATGGAACGCAAATGTAATATTTTCTTCACTTTCATTTGATGATGAAAGCAAAGCTACCAATTTGAATGCAATTTTTTCCAGAAATTTTTAATTCTTGAAGCTATACATACAATTAGGGAAACGACCAATCAGTACATAGTATTAGGAGTAGGCGAAGTTAAAAGCTCAATGTTAAAGAAAATGTGAAATGTATAAATATTTTGCAAACATTATAATCATACAGTCATGGAGGCGGACGGTGCAGTCTAGTTGGGCATTCGGTAAAGGGTTCCTTAATCTGAGTATTCCAGTTGGGCATTTTAATCCCTTACAATGCAGATATCGGCTTTACCTGTGTCAAGTACTTGTTCGCCTCCATGACTGTATGATTATAATGTTTGCAAAATATGTATACATTTTACATTTTTCATAACATTTAGTTTTCAACTTCGCCTACTCCTAATACCATGTACTGATTGGTCATTTCCTTAATTGTATGTATCGCTTTATGAGTTATCAAGTTCTTGAAAAAATTGCATTCAAATTGGTAGCTTTGCTTTCATCAACAAATTAAAGTGAAGAAAATATCATATTTGTGTTTCATCATTTATTTGATATTCAGTGATCATGGAAATAAATCGCATATCTAGTGAAAAGGGAAAGGAATTGCTAGTTATTAACAATTTTAAAGTTTGCGTATCTTTGACAACAAACGAGAGAATAAGATGGCGTTGTACAAATAAAAATTATCGATGTACTGTTACAGTATACACAAATCGTGAGTTTAAAATAATAAACAGTGACTTAGTTCATGATCACGAAGAAGAATTAAACATTGAACGGCAGGCGCTAAGTAATATTGTCAAAAGAAAAGCAGTCTTCGACCTTACCGAAAAATCATCCAAGCTGATTCGATTGGAGTTTCAAAAAAATCAATTGTATCATAACTTTAGAGTCTCGTATGATAATTGAAATTTGACGGAATACAAATAAAAGCAGTTCGAACTCACTATCTTATCTACAGAAAAATACAGGTAGAAAAATGCCTAACTGGAAGAGTTAATTACACCTACCCTTTCGGTTGTAAGGGATTATCTCAGGTACAATGCCCAACTGGAATACAGCCGAGGCGGATAGGTACTTGACACAGATAAATCCGATATCTGCATTGTAAGGGATTAAAATGCCCAACTGGAATACTCAGATTAAGGTACCCTTTACCGAATGCCCAACTAGACGGGCATGTGCCAGTAGCGTGCAGCTTATAAAAATAATCCCCTTTTTGTACCACTAGCGCGAAAAGTCGGTGTGTGTCTAGCGCGCGAGCTACCTGCGATATACCTGCACTCGCGACCTTTTTTATGCACTCAAACAAAAAATAAAAATGCACTTTGTACTGCAAATCATTTCATTTTTCAATTTATCAAATAATAGAGGAAAAGAGGATTTCAGCATTTTTTGAATTTTTTTTCTAACTTAATCCAAACTCATAATATACATAGCTATATGGTACGGCCGCATAGGTATGAGATGTTATGCAATCGACCAATTATTGAGACTCATATACTCAATTTATGATCAACATTAATAATGAGTAGAAAACAAGATTGCACCTGATATTTATATCAATCAGGTTAATTAGCCACCCCCTTATAAAATCAACAGTACAAATTAACAAGGGAGGTAAGCGTGGATTGAGAGAATAAGTACAAATAGTAATTGATTGCGTAACATCTCATGACGATGGGCTCCTTTTTAAACAAATCATTTGTTTATAATTATTTAATCAACTCTCTAAAAAACACAAAGAAAAATGTTGCAAGAGGATCTATCCGCCGTACCATATACCTATGTTTATATTGTATACCAATGTATTCTATGAGTTTGGTTCAAGCTAGAACAAAAATTCAAAAAAGGCTAAAATCCTCTTTTTTGTTGTTATTTGATAAATTAAAAAATAAAAATATTTGTAAAACAAAGTGCATTTCTTATTTTTTTCTGAGCTCAGAGCGCAGGTAGCTCGCGCACTACTCGCACTGTACCCTAGCGGCTTTAAGCGGCTTTGCGCGCTAGTCGACCTACGCCAACTAGACTGCAGCGTTCCGTAATCCCTGAGCATGGCGATAGCTTAACAGATTATTGGATAAACCATAAACAAAGATAGTAAATAGAATGTAAAATCTTTAATGTGCAATGCAAATAGCTGAAATATACCAAACACGTAAGAATAATGGGAAAAAAACACCCTAATGGGACTATTTTCAGTAAAACCAATTATGTTAGCTGTAAGAAAGTGTAAATATTTGTAAATATGTTTTTTTTTTCTACCTATATAGTTTATATCAGTCGTTATTTGTTTATGATAAAATAAAATGAATTGCTATCCAAGTTCGTTTATTATATTAACTCATAAGCTTGGCTCAAATGGTATATAGGGATTAAGAGAAAAATGCTCAAATGGTCTATGGGATTAGGACAAAACTGACTGCCGCGCCCAAACGGTATATTCCCAATCGTGAACCTTGTTCGGTGAGCGAGGCCAGAATTTAAATGATATAGAAGTAATTACAACTCAGGTAACTTCACAAGCAATTGAGTTTTGATACAGCTTTTTGAAAAGAGGAGATCTTCCTCTCAAAAATGATATGATTAAAAACAAAAAACAAAATTTATTATGACTTATATTCATCCATTTGATCATTCGTATGAAGACTAGCTTTAGATCCCAAATTTCAGCCGATTTTATCTATATTTTTTCTAAATGATAGGTTATTTATTGATAATAATTTTTATAGTAATATATTGGATAATTATTTTTTTTTTAGCTAACTACTTTTGCATGAGTAGTTCCTATAATTTTTGATGGCATCACTTAGATGTATAATTTTCTTTCAGCTTGCATTTGAGCATTTTGCTTTGAATTTAGGCATAGTTAATTTTTTGAATAATAAAAAACTACCAGTTTTGAACATTTCGTTCAATGTAGTCATTAAATATGAGAATTAGTCACATTTATTAATATTAATTTCTATTCTACAGTTTCGGTCCCACTTGGACCATCTTCAGGAATGATAAGAATTTGTGAATTCACAGTTGAACAACGTATGTTCAATAAAAATATAGATACATATTAATTTTATTTCTAGTCCAGATGGGACCGAAACTTCAGAGTAGGAATAAATATCAATAAATGTAACAGAGTTCCCATAATTAAATATCTATATTCAAAATACCAGACAGAAACAAGAACCATTTTCATTTCATTCAGTGTTAAACTTTAAATTAATACTAACAATAAGATAATTTATTATTTGAGTTATTTTTACTCCATAATTGACAGACGTCTCAATTTTCTTGATAATTTTTTCCCCTATCTTTGACTTGTATAAGTATAAAGGCTGAAACAATTGAACGTCTCGGGGTATACGCACCCTCTTAAATACAGGGTGCTGTCGCGTTGCGTTTGTCATTTGTTGGTTCACGCATGAACGAAGTGTGGTAGGGAGGAAGGATTGTTGGAGGCAGTAGAAAAAGATCCAAATAGATCATGACAGAAAATCAAACGCGTCCATAAAAAAAAACTTGTTGCTAAGTGAGATCAATTAGAAAGAAACATGTATATTAATTCTAATCTGTTATAATGGTAATAAAATGCCTCACTCACCTTTTTTTCCAGAAAAATCATTTATACAACTGTACAATCTGTAACAATTTAATTGAGTCAATAAATTTTCCTGTTTTAGATATAACTTAAAATATAGGTCACAAATTTTTATGGATATTCTACCAGTTCTTGTATAACACATCTACATCTTTATAAAACCAAAATTGAAATTTAATCATGCCTTTCACCCAATACGGGTCTGGTAGTCACTGATATTGCACATTTGTGTATTGATTGATATTTCCTAAGCTATGGGGCACGGTTACCAATGAAGCCGCAAATACTCTAAATTTTTGTGGAATTCAGGTCACAAAGTATATTATAATTAATAAAATCTCCATCAAATTCTGTTTCACGGACATTTTTCAAACGTCACTTTATAATGTCCTGTATTTCTTCTATATTATAATTAAGTGAAAATTAGAGGCGGCTTTAGAATACTTATCGCCCGGGTGCAAAGATAGATGAATTGCGTCTTTGAGTTTTGGAAACTTTGAAGCTTTGCATGTGAGTAAATCTGACGTCAAATTCATCTCACTTCCTACCATACTCCTTAGAAAATAAAATGTTCTTGATTTCAAAAAATATCAAACATTGACAACTTGTACCGGGTGCAAAAAAAAAATCGTAGGTTCAACTCACGACTCAGAAAATCAATTTCATCCATTTTTCTTTAGATTGCACAAAAAATCGAGTGACTGCGACGATTTGGCATAAAGTTAAGAATTAAACGAAAAAATATTTTGCGCTTTTTTGATCATAGTCCAGTCAAAATAGAAATTCACCCTTGCATAAATTCCCAAGAAGCTGAAAATTGGTATAAACGTCACGGATACCATTATAATGAAGTTGTAAAAAGTCCCCAGCGATCCCGTGTGTGCAAAAAATTTTATGCGAGGTCAAAATTCGCAAAAATGGGTTTTCTGAATTTTTTAGCGGAACGGTCAGCTTTATGATATAAATAGCTCAAACACAAATTGTACATCTTTCAATTCTCTTTAAAAATGGTCTTCACTTCTTTTTTCCTTAGATCCGCCATTTCTGAGAAAAGCCATTCTCAAATTATATTCTCCATAATATGCACACGTTTCCACGCCACCTATGAGTAAGTTTACTTGGCGCGTATTTTTCAATGTGTTTTTCCCGGAAGGCCTACTTTACGGTCTTCTTATTGAAGTTTAATATAATATTAGGTCTTTTTATTCAACTTCTTCTTCATCTTCATCTTCCTGAGTTGACGTAAATTGTTCAAATGGCGATGCAATAGTTGTTTTATCGTTGATGTAAGGATTATCTTCTGTTGAAGATTCAGTATTTGAACACGACTAGCTTTGACAGCTGGTGCATGCTGGTGAACAAAGTCAGCTTACTTTTTTGCAGCCGAATTTCGAATTACACCTTTTTCTGCAGTTAAAAAAATAGTATTAAGGAGCTTTTCTGGTGCAGGTGGAAATAGAGTGTGGATTGATTCCAATATATTATTAATTGGACTCTAGGACCCAAGCCTTGACTATCTTGGGCTTTGCTATGAGTCCTAATAAGGACGAAACATATGTCTACAGTTGCATCCCCGATCTAAGATAATGGTGGCTTCAGCCCCGACTCTTAGGTTTGAAATTTCTTCTCCTTTCTTTATTATAATTTGATTAATTATAATTAATATAATGATATCACATATGCTTAACGAAAATAATAAGAGATCAAAAAATAGGATCTCTCGGATTTGAATGATGATTTAAAGATCGGTCAGCAAGATTTTTTGTTGACTTTTTGATTTATAACTTCTCAAGGAAATCGAAGAATCTGCTATTATCGCTGATGTGTAAGATATCACAATTTGCCGTAATATCAGAATCACGCCCGCTCTCAATTGAATAGTCTGCGAAACTTGATTAGAAGTTTTCAAATATCAGCTTGCACGTATGCTTACTATATCTTGTAGCAAACTTCCTACCGGTTCTACTCACGTAACTACCTTCACATGTGCCACTGTTCAATCTATAAACACCAGAGTGTGCTGTCAACTGTCAGTTCAGATTTGTTCACTTTCCTGCAGATTTTTATTTACTTGTATCAAGTAGAAGTATTGTGAAACCGACAAAATTCACATTTCGACATTTTGTTGATAATATCTGTTTAAAGCATCCATTAATCTATTTTTACTATTTTCGGCTTGATGTCGGTACATATAATGTTGAAATTTTGTATTTAAGACTGGTCTAGGGTCTAGTTGTGCACCTCGCATCATAGTTGCAATCGTCCCAGCCGGAAGTGCACTTTACTTGAAACTTTTTTTGAATTTTCCGCATAAATCCAGAATTATCAGTCATAGAATACTGAAATTCAGTATTTGAGGTTTCTGTAGCATTCAAATGGTTACCTTTTATTCTCGTACCAATCGGCTAAGCCGAAAGTGAATTTTGTATAACAGACTTTTCGAATTTTCCGCATAAGTTAAAAACAATCAGTCGTAGAATATTGGAATTTCGAATTAGGCATTTTTATAACATCTAGTTGTACACATCGTATTATGATTGCAATCATCTGTACCGGAAGTGCACTTTACCTGAAACATTTTTTGAATTTTTCGCATAAATTCGAAGCGATTGAACGAAGGATCTTAGAGTTCAGTATTTAAGATGATAGTACCGTCTAGAAGTCTGGATGCTCATATCATGAGAGTGAAATTGGCAGACAATTCGCAGCAGACGATTCAAAAATGAAGTAATTGTGAACAAGCCACAAGTCATATGCGCAAGCGCGGATAATCAAGGCTGACTGTATCACGGTATAATTGAGTATAATATTTAGACTGGACTTTGTGATATTGACAGAAACATTTTACTGAATATGAGCAGAAAAAAACGTAAAAATATAGTAATATAATAGATCATTATATTGGAATTTCACACCTTATATAATGGTCTTAAGACAAATTCTAAATGAAATAACCCGTTAAGTAGAACTTGGTAGAACTATTAGTATTTTATAAAAGACTAGCTGACCCGGCGTACTTCGTAACGCCACAGAATTAATAAATTCAGATTGCAAGGTTCTTGAGCCTACCTTTCATATCAGGACCTTAAAACCCGGAAATGATAAGGACATGTCAAACTGTGAAAACATCTTCTTTTGTAGGAATTCAATCGAAATAGGAGATTATTGTATTTGGCCGAGACTTTGCAGTTCTACTGAATATCTTTTGAGTTTATATTACTTTCTTTTTTGTTAATTCATCAAAGATTATACATTAAATATATAAATCTCACATGACATGCTTATTCAAGTGATTATATAGAAGTAATTATTATATTTGACATAACTTGCCTATTTGAATATGAACCTAACCAAAATGTAACAATGAAATGAATATGCATGTGCTGGGAATAATCCAAGTTTACAAAACTCGCTTCGTTCATATGGCGGTTAACTGTTGAGCGACGTCGCTTCGTTCTCACGGCTGCTTGCCTTTGACTGAGTTTGCAACGCTCGCACGGCGTCTTAACGTTGACTGAGCACGCTTCGCTCGCACGGCATCTTACCGTCGACCAATCTCTTTCCGCTCGCACGACGTTCTACAGTTGACTGAAATCCCTTCGCTCGCACGGTAGCTTATAGTCAACCGAGCTTGTTTCACTTGCACAGCAGCTTGCCGTTAACAGAGCTCATTTCACTCGCACAGCAGCTTAGCTTGATATCAATCTAATCTTCGATATAAATTTTGACGAAGTAATAATATTAGCTAATTATTTGTGTATTGAGTCATTAATAATATACATTCCGTCCATCAAAGCAGAAAAACTCATTAAAAAAAAAAACTCATTTATATATAGATTTTCTGTGCCACGAACCGTCTCGTACGTCCCCAGAACACTCTATCAAAGTTTCACTACAATCTGATCGATGGTTTCGGAACGCATAAGGTACAAACATACAAACATTGATTTTATTTTATAAAAGATGATTGACATCTTGCAACTATAATCCTTTTAAAATACTTTATGGACAAAATGTATCACATCTTGACAAAATTCTTCAGGATTGACAAAAATTAAAAAAAACTTTTATTTACATGGGTATTTAAAGAGTAAATATTTATTTCTGTTCTTATAAACTATAGTCCGAGAATTGAATTTGGCAACAATAATCCCAAATAAATACTTCATAGGCACGATGTATCACGTCCTTGCTAAATCCTTCAGGATTGACAAAAATCAAAGGGAACTTTTGGTTTGCATAGGTATCTGAGAAGTGAATGATTATTTCTGTTGTCATAAATGATAGTCCGAAAATTGAATTCTGCAATAATAGACCTCACGATATGATTTATGGGCACGATGTATCACATCCTTGCTAAATCCTTCAGGATTGATAAAATAGTAAGAAAATTTTATTTGCATAGATATCTAAGAAGCTGATAATTATTTTTGTTATAAATGATAGTCCGAGAGTTAAATTTTGAAACAATCATCCTTATGATATGACTCATAGGCACGATGAATCACATCCTTGCTGAATCTTTCAGGATTATCAAAAATGAGAAGGAACTTTGATTTGCATAGGTATATAAGAAGTAAATAATTATTTCTGTTGTTGAAAATAATAGTCCGAGAATTAAATTTTGCAACAACAACCCTTATGATATGCCTTATGGGCACGATGTATCACATCTTTGTTTTGACAAAAATAAAAATGAACTTTGATTTGCATAGGTATCTAAGGAGTAAATAATTATTTCTGTTGTTATAAATGATAGTCCGAGGATTAAATTTTGCAACAATTATCCTTATGATATGCCTCATGAACACAATGTATCACATCCATGCCAAATCCTTCAGGATTGACAGAAATTAGAAGGAACTTTGATTTGCATAGGTATGTAAGTTAATAATTATTTCCGTTGTTATAAATGATAGTCCGAGAATTAAATTTTGCAACAACTATCCTTGTCATATGCCTTATAGACACGATGTATAACATCCTTGCTAAATCCTATAGGATTGACAAAAATCAAGAGGAATTTTGATTTGCATAGGTATCTACGAAGTAAATAATTTTCACTGTTGTTAGAAATGATAGTCCGAGAATAGAATTTTGCAACAATTATCCTAATGATATGCTTAATAGGAACGATGTATGACATCCTTGCTGAATCCTTCAGGATTGACAAAAACAAAAAGAGAACTTTGATTTGCATATAGGTATCTAAGAAGTAAATAATTATTTCTGTTGTTATGAATGATAGTCCGAGGATTAAATTTTGCAACAATTATCCTTATGATATGCCTCATGAATACAATGTATCACATCCATGCCAAATCCTTCAGGATTGACTGAAATTAGAAGGAACTTTGATTTGCATAGGTATGTAAGTTAATAATTATTGCTGTTGTTATAAATGATAGTCCGAGAATAAAATTTCGCAACAACTATCCTTATGATATGCCTTATAGACACGATGCATAACATCCTTGCTGAATTCTTTAGGTTTGACAAAAATCAAGAGGAATTTTGATTTGCATAGGTATCTAAGAAGTAAATAATTATTTCTGTTGTTATAAATAATAGTTCGAGAACTAAATTTTGCAACAATTATCCTTATGATATGCCTCATGAACACAATGTATCATATCCATGCCAAATCCTCTAGGATTGACAGAAATTAGAAGGAACTTTTATTTGCATAGGCATCTTCAAAGTAAATGATTATTTTTACTGTTATAAATGATTGTCCGAGAATTGAATTCTGCAACAAGAATCCTTATGATGATGATGTGCCTCCCAGGCACAATGGACATCTTTGCTTAATCCTTTAGGATTGACAAAAACTAAAAGTGTCTATGATTTGCAATCTAAGAAGTATATTATTATTATCTTAGTTGTTATAAATTAAATCAAAGTTTATTCTTATTTTTGTCAATCCTGAAGGATTTGGCATGGATGTGATACATCGTGTCCATGAGGCATATCAATGGGATAGATGTTGCAAAATTCAACTCTCGGAAAATCATTTATAACAACAGAAATAATTAGTTACGTCTTAGATATCTATGCAAATCAAAGTTCTTCCATATTTTTGTCAATCCTGAAGGAATCAATAAAAATGATATACATTGTGCTCATAAGGCATATCATAAGGGTTATTGTTGCAGAATTTACTTCTCAGACTATCATTTATAACAACAGTAATAATTATTTACTTCTTAGATGCCTATGCAAATCGAAGTTCCTTCTTGTTTTTGTCAATCCTGAAGGATTTAGCAAGGATATGATACAACCTGTCTTGGAAGCATATCATAAGGATTATTGTTGCAAAATTTGATTTTTGGACTATCATTTATAACAACAGAAATAATTATTCACTTCGTAGATACCTATGCAAATCAAAGTCCCTTTTAATTTCAGGCAATCCTGAAGGATTTGGCATGGATGTGATACTTCGTGCCCATGGGGCATATTACAAGGATAATTGTTGCAAAATTTACTTCTCGAACAATCATTTACAGCAACTGAAATAATTATTGACTTCTTAGATACCTATGCAAACCAAAAGTTCCCTTTGATTTATGTCAATCCTGAAGGATTTAGCAAGGACGTGATACATCGTGCCTATGAGGTATATATTAGGGATTATTGTTGCAAAATTCAATTCTCGGACTATAGTTTATAAGAACAGAAATAAATATTTACTACTTAAATCGCCACGCAAATTAAAATTTCTTTTTATTTTTGTCAATCCTGAAGGATTTTGCCAAGATGTGATACATTTTGTCCATAAAGTATATTAAAAGGATTATAGTTGCAAAATGTCAATCATCTTTCATAAAATACTAATAGTTCTACCAAGTTCTACTTAACGGGCTGCTTCAATTAGAATTTGTCTCGAAACCATTATATAAGGTGTGAAATTCCATTTGATCTATTATATTATTACGTTTTTTTCTGCTCATATTCAGTAAAAAGTTTCTGTCAATATCACAAAGTCCAATCTAAATATTATATTCAATTATACCGTGATACAGTGAGCCTTGGTTATCCGCGCTTGCGCATATCACTTGTGGCTTGCTTACAATTACTTCATTTTTGAATCGTCTGCTGCGAATTGTCTGCCAATTTAAAAAACTCTCATGCTCATATCCTATTTTCATTATGATCGACTGAGCCGGATGTGCATTTTACTTGGCAATCTTTTGGAATTTTTTGCATACATTCGAAACGATCGGCTGTAGAGTATTAAAATTAAGTATTTCAGACTGCTGTAGCATCGGAATGATTGCCTACTATTCTCATAACAATCGACTGAACCGGAAGTGCACTTCAGTTAAATTTTTTTCTAATTTTGCGCATAAATTCAGAGCTGCTAGCCGTAGAATCTTGAAAATCAGTATTTAGGAATGTTGTAGCATAAGAATGATGACCTAACAATGACCTAATAAACAATAGGTTGACCCTCTGTATATAAATGTAGTTCTCTTCGATAATGTTCCTACATCATATCAACAAACTAACAGAGACATTAATAACTCAGCCTGTAGTAAAAAAAATTCCGAGGTCAATCTACGATCTATGCTTTTTTAGACTTGGGCCCTGTGTTGATTCCCTGTAATTATTTTTTCACTAGACGTTGCTTCAACGCTTCTCTGACATAGTACAAAATGTGTTCTATTGTCCATTTTATACCGGGTATTTCAAAAGATTCCGAAGATATATGGGAGATGAAGTGTAGCTTGTTAGACTATAAGGGTGTGAAATAAACGATTTAATTGGATGAATTAATTAAAATAGTTTTTTGTGGGTCTGGCTGGAGAGTCGACAATAATATATTGAAACATAAGTTTCTAAAAACAATTATAAAGTATTAAAAACAGTGAGCGAGAAACTAAGGTCCAAAAATCATAATTTTTCATCGCATTCTAGCTTACAGAAGAACAGAACAAAAATACAAACGACGGGATGATCATGTCAAAGATAACTCAATCCGAATATTCAAGGGACAGGAAAGAGATTAATGAATGAGGACAGTTTGTGTCGTATTGCGGAAGTGACAACTGACAATTGATTGTGAATATCCGGAAAATAAATTACACTTCTTATCAAGATTGATTTGTTCATCACTTTGTTGAAGAATAAGATATTCTTCTCTTTTATCAGGTGGGGAGGTGGCACTTTGTTACCCAAATATTTCGATTTCTTTTTTCAAATTTACGTTCAATTCACGTCTAGGACTACAAAAAAGCAAGATACGAGTAAAGGGTTAGAATTTAGTTTCCTATCGCCGCATCAAAATCTCCAGCTCCGATCAAATCACCGCGCGCACGTCCACTTTCCTATATTTCTTTATTTTTTATTTCGTTCGCTAACGAATCTCGTTTCTTTGCACTGTCGGAGCCTTGGGCCCTACGCTACACACGGGGACAATTCTGCTGACTAGAATAAAAACTAATCGCATATTCTGGTTCTTTGTGCGTTCTCTCCTGTACGTTGTGTCTGGACGATATGTTCTGTTTGTTAGAGAACGGTTATCTGTCTTCCGGTCCGTCGCGTGCCGCCACCAAAAGAAGGGCGGAGGGATTAGAGCACGTGGTTACCCCTTACTTAGGGCCAAGGGTTGTGGAAGTGCCGGAATGTGGGGACCTTATAATGGTTTTAAAGGTTTATTTACACCGGGGATGAATTTCTAATTGAGTTCCTTTTCTATCAATAAACATGGAGTAAAATTTGAATCAGATAAGTTAAACCAATAATTACTAGGTTTCTTTATTCATTCTCAGATTGTGTAAAACTTTTCGGAAAAATAATTGTGGCATTTCTGGCCAGATGCCCAGTTTTCTCGTTTCGCTATTATTCCCAAACAATCGGCTATCAAAGTCACAATTCATGCGTATATCTCAACGCGTATAAGTCAAAGTCAGTCAGCCAAATAAGTCGCCGGTTTCGATTTTGCTCCATTGTTGTCACATTGTCACCCCGCAACGCATCAACGCACATAACTACCAATAACAACCATTCTGTATCTTTGTATTGGTGGATATGTGCTTGTAGTATGTATATAGGGTGGTAGATTCATAAAAGTAGGTATGCAGATGGCGACTTCACACACCATTGCACAATTTAAGTTAATTGTATCAGATTAGTCTGTCAAACTCATATTTTCTGGTGCAATATCTAAAAGATATCTCATGCAGACGTAATATACATCAGGAATTTATCTACCACTCGATTATCTTATTAATAGATATTAGATTATAAAAAAACAATAGTTTCATAAAAACTTCTTTAATTCAAGGCTTCGTTAATCAACCTCTCAATAATCGTATTATACTTGAATAATATTTTCAATCGTACAAAAATTAACGGAACGACGAAACTAGAGAAAAATGTTTTTTTATGGCGACGAGCCAAAGGCGCAAGCTCATCAACAAAGATCGACATGTGTCATATCTCGAGATTAAGACATCAATGGAAATTTCAAAAACCTCTATTAAAAAAAATTTGCATGAAAAATTGTGTGTAAAAAATTATTTAACTGTTGATTACCTCATCTGTTGACTGAAGAACAGAAATAAGCTAGGGCCAATTGATGTCAAAAAACTTTTGCCGACTCAACGCAGGCAACTCTAAAAACGTGTACAACACTATCAGTGGTGATAAATCATGAATTCACTCATATGAACTCGGAAATACATGCCAGTCGTCTATTTGGGTGTTCCATGGTGTAGAAAAATTTACAGAAGTCATCCGTTCTCGAAATTTTTCAAAAAAGATGGTTGCAATATTTGTCTCAAAAGCAAGTCGCAACAATTTCTGTGCAAGATCGAAGAATTATTACTGTCGATTGGTATACAAAAATTGTTTGCTAGAAGTAATTACTGATCTTCAAAGAGCCAACTCTGAACAACCAATCATCCTCGACCAAGTTCGCACAGAGCTCCCAAGACTATTGAATTTTCAGAGCAATAAAATGTTAAATTGTTAGACCATCCTACTTACAACCCCAACGATTTTTTTACTTTTCCGAAAATCAAAATGGGACTGCGTGGCCGAAGATTTCAATCTCCGGAAGAAACAATCGACACCTTCATAAATGCAATTTTGTCAGTACCAACAAAAGAGTGGAATAACTCCTGCCAAAGTTAATTAAAATGTATCTACTGCTTTGTTCTATTTCTATTCGTAAAACTAGAAAGACAGCCCTCATACAGGTCGTGTTATATGAATAAGATGAGAATAACCTTTCTTCAACACTGTTTTAGAATTTGCATATTCCATAACCAAAAATTATGTTGGAATAGGGCACATTCCACACTTGTGTAAGAATATTTATTCTGTTACCATGTAGAATCATTTCGACGAATCAGAAGCTGTTAGTTTTGGTGACTATGGTTACGTGTCAACAATTCAATTATTTTTATCTGGCTTTACGTTTGACATTTCATAATTTTCAAAGTTTCTTCTGAAATATTGGCGAGTTTCCAAAACCTTGTTAAAGAAAGTATAGTCTACAACATGTATTGGAATGGCGTATTCAACACTCGCGAACCGTAATCCTCGCCTTTGGCTCGGATTACAAACCTTTCGCTCATGTGGAATTAAGGCCATTCCAATACTTGTTGTAGAATATACTATTCTCCAACACTGTTTTGGACTTTGTATATTCCATAACCAAAAATTATGTTGGAACGAATGGCATTCCAAAAAATAGTTTAGAATGATTCCATATGCCGTTTAGAATGATTCTGTATGCCTAAGAATCATTTCGACGAATTAGAAGCTGTTAGTTTGGCTACTACCATGGTTACTTCCTAACAATTCAAGTATTCATATCTGGATTTGACGTTTGACATTTAATAATTTTTTAAAGTTTTCTCTGAAATATTGCTGAGTTTCTAAAACCTTGTTAGAGAAAGTATAGTCTACAACATGTTTGGAATGGCGTATTTCACACTCGCGAACCGTAGCTCTCGCCTTCGGCTCGGATTACAAATTTTTCGCTCGTTCAGAATATAGGCCATTCCAATACTTATTGTGGAATATACTATTTTTATACAAGCTAGCGTTTGGAAAATGATATCGAGAACAAGCTAAGAAGTGTTGCATATTTCAAAAGGTTTAAAAATGTAGATTCTTAAAAGGGTTGCAATATGGTCAATTTTGTTATGTTCATATGAGACTGAAAACTAGAAGAGATCTTCATATGAATACTACAAGAAGGTTGTGCTCGTTTATCTACAAATTTTCCAAGTGGAACAAATAATTTCAAAAGTCATAAAATCAGATTGCAGGATTTTGGGAGTCTTATAACTTTTATGGTTTTATGTGAAACATTCTTACTTCTTTGGCCTAGGGGAAGTATCGGGATCGTCATTTTTTAACAGTTCGAGATTTTGATAATTCTTCATGATTCAGACCCTACTAAACCCAAGAAACATAATTTTGAACAGAGTCATCTGTCTGCCTGAGAGCACGATAAATTGACAACGTGAACGAGTTCTCGACTTAAATTTCACATTTAAGCTTTTATCAAAAAGTTAGCTTTAATTTCGCGAATGAGCTTTTTACTTTCTTGTACAAAGTACAACTATTGTGAAACCGACCAAATTCCCATATCGAGATTTTAATGGAGATATTCCCTCAATATATTTTGACTATTTTCGGCTTGATGTCGGCACGTATGTATGTGCGTACGTATGTTCATAGCTCGCAAAACTCGTCGAATTTTGTATTTAAAACGGATATAGAGTCTTGATTTGCACCTCGCATTATGGTTGCAATCGTCTGTACCGAAAGTACACTTTACTTGAAACTTTTTTTGAATTTCCCGCATGAATCCAAAAAGATCACCCGTAGCATACTGAAATCAGGTATTTGAGATTGCTGTAGGATCTTAATAGCTATCTTTTATTTTTGAACCAATCGACTGAGCTGGAAGTGCACTTTATATGACAGTCTTTATGAATTTTCCGCGTAAATTCCAGACAATCAGTCGTAAAATATTTAAATTTTGTATTTAGCACTTCTGTAGCATCTAGCTGTGCACCTCGCAATATAATTGTAATCGTACCAGAAGTGCACTTGACTACAAACATTTTTTGAATTTTCCGCATAAATAGGTTGAACGTAAAATATTAGAATTCAGTATTTAAGACGATAGTACTGTTTCAGTGCCCATATTTTATTTTCATTGAAATCGACTGAGCCGGAAGTGCACTTTACTTGACTTTTTCGCATAAATTCGAAACGATCAGCCGGAGAGTATTTCAACTTGTTATTTCAGTCTGCTGCAGCATCTGAATGATTGCCTACCATTTTCATAACAATCGACTGAATCGGAAGTGCACTTTAGTTGGAATCTTGGAAATCAGTATTTAGGACTTTTGTAGCATAAAAATGATGACCTACTGTTTCCAAAGCAACCGGCTGGGCCGAAAGCGTACTTTACTTGACATATTTTTAGAATTTTTTAGATAAATCCAAAACGATTGGTCGTGAAACGATAGAATTTTGTATTTGATTATCGTATTATTATATGTAAAATATATACGTGATGTCCACGTTAGATTTTTTCAAGATATGCTCGTGATAAATGGCGGTGTAATCACGGTTATGATGATGTTGGTGATTACGTTCATAATGATAATAATGTTTATAGTGATGGTGCGATAGTCATGGTGATGATCATGATCTGGAATGATTTCTCTTTGTCGTGTTCGATTAAGGATCGAATGAGGAATTCAAAATATTTAGGATTCGACGAAGGTTTGAAAAACCTAAAATAGAAGTAACGTTATAATCAGAAACTGTTAATTTCTCTAATGGAATAACAAGATTTTACGTGAACCCTAAACAGTCTTCTTCCCAGTATTAAGCTTAAATAACATTATACTTTTTTCGGCTAGATTTCAGTCCGAGTTTCGTCCGAGAAGCTTCTAGCAATTCTAGCACAACGTAAATCAGAAATTTCCGTTCGATTTGCACACTTAAATATGTCACCTGGTTCTATTTTTCTATTCGCGAGTAAAATTACCGATGGCGGCGCTGTTATCAACCAAAATGTCATATGTAAGTCGTACTGTCATTTTTAGACATGCTTGTTTACATGTTAAACCCGCAGTTTTCCAGAGAGTCATATTTTGTTATTATAATATTCAAGGTGGTTTATGCGTTCCGAAACCATCGATCAGGTTGTGGTGAAACTTTGATAGAGTGTTCTGGGGACGTACGAGATGATTCGTGGCACAAAAAATCTATATATAAATGAGTTTTTTTTTTATGAATTTTTCTGCTTTGGTAAACCACCGTACGAGTAAATCGAGCTCAGTCAACAGTAGACCGCTGTGCCAGCAAAACGAGCTCGGATAATTATGAGCTGCCGTGTGAGCGAAGCGAGCTCGGTCAATGCCAAGTTGCTGTGCGAGCGAAAAGAGCTCAGTTAACGGCAAGCTGCCGTGCGAGTGGAACAAGCTCAGTTGATTATAAGCTACAGTGCGAGCGAAGTGAGCTCGGTCAACTGTAGAACGTCGTGCGAGCGGAACGAGATTGGTCAACTGTAAGATGCCGTGCGAGCGAAGCGACGTCGCTCAACACTAAACTGCCATATGAATGAAGCGACTTTGGTAAACTTGGATTATTCCCAGCACATGCATATTCATTTCATTATTACATTTTAGTAAGGTTCATATTGAAATAGGCAAGTTATGTCCAATATAATAATTACTTCTATATAATCACTTGAATAAGCATGTCATGTGAAATTCATATATTTAATGTATAATCTTTAATAAATTAACAAAAAAGAAAGTACTATAAACTCAAAAGACATTCAGTGGAACTGTAAAGTCTCGACCAAATACAAAAATCTCCTATTTAGATTTATTTCCTACAAAAGAAGATCTTTTCACAGTTTGACATGTCCTTATCATTTCCGGGTTATAAGGTCCTGATATGAAAGGTAGGCTCAAGTACCTTGCAATCTGAGTTCATCAATTCTGTGGCGTTACGAAGTACGCCGGGTCAGCTAGTAGTAAATAAAAACATCTCTGTTTACAAATAACAAGCGATTAAAATAACATAAGCTCAAATGGCGTTTTAAGCGGAATACGTCTTTGAGTAGTTCTCATGTTTCCACATCAGATGGCTACGGCTTAATTTCACTCGCGAATTCGAGTCTTGGCTAGATTCGGAAACGCAGGCGCAGTTTTGCGTATTGCCAGTCACAGTCACACCAACCTTTTAGTTTTTGACGTTTGTCAGAGCCATAGAAAACAGAGCGGATATTTATTTGTATTGTGATTTGACCAAGAAGTGGCTGCCAAATATGATCAAATCTTTAGTAGAACTGTACGAATTAAACCCTGTTCTATATAAAATTAGTTTTTATAATTTCGTTTCAGTTTCCATAGCAATTAACCTCAATCTGTCATATTTCCATATTTCATTTTGAAAGTTGCCGAAACTGTACTTTTTCGGGAAAATAACGAAATTATGCGACTGCCCACGAATGATTTTGGAATTAAATCTGAAAATCGAATGAAACTGGAATAAAATTAGAAATAGAAATCTAGACGGAGAAAATATAATATAATTCAAGCTTTACTGAAAGAGCAAATTTTCAAGCAACTCTTAGTATTTTGTAGCGTTCCTATTTAAGATCTCAAAGCTGTACCCTACTCACCTCCAGCGGGTAAGGGGGCAGTTTGTATTTGGTACCATTTTACAAAGCATGAAAGAATATTTTACACTATTGAGAGAGCAGCAATAATGTTATGGTCTTTTTTTTTAGCTAGAATTCAACGATCTACTCCTTCGATAGCTACTTATTTTTCTTTTTTCGAAGCCCCTAAATTGGTATGTGACTCATTCCTAACAAAAAAACACACTTGCCCTTTTTTCAATTTGATCAATTTTGAAACTATCAAAGTTGGAAGTTAGATTACTAAGTGACTGTACTATTAGTTCATTCACTTCATCTGACATATCCAAATCTCAATCAAATTGCCAATTTTTATCATCTTGGATTATTATTGCAAAATATACCTACTTGTTCATTTTGAATTCCTTAGTGCTTTGAGATATAGTTGTTCATCCGGTCAAAAATCAATATAAATTTTAGACCTAATTTAATGAGCAGTTCCAACCAAAAAAAAGTCTGAATAAACAAGCAGTATCAGTGGCTTGTTTTCGATATTCTTTCACCCTTTGAAGACAATAATTAAATTGGATATAATAACATGGCATAAATTTGAATAGCGGGTACGAAAAGATGCGAACCGAACCAACTATGATGCGATACGAATAACAAAAGAGAAACAGAAGAGACAAAAAAGCGATGAAGTGATTAATGCAGCGTGAGAATTGATAAAACGAGACACGAGGGGTGAAGGAGTGAAGTATTGCAACGTTGACTCAGGACACCGCTGCCAACAAAATTGACAACACCGCAAGTAAGATGCTGTTGTACAACAAAAAAATTAAACTAAATTTATTAAATAGTACAAACTGAAGGTAAATATCATTTTAGTTTAGTTCCTTAAGTCTAATATTCTTGTCACTTTAACTAAAAATCCACCCCAAATTAAGCTCCTTTTCCGCCACAAGAATTAGAACTTCCAACAAGTGATTGAGTCAATCAACTTCTTGCAAAGTGGTACAAAGCCTCTTGTTAGCAGACACTAATTGCTCCTACTCCCTCCCCTAAGACTACCACCCTCTCAAACGCCTTCTCGCCTTCTCGTGTGACATAAATACCCCGTGTCCAGCACAGAGGCCCTCTCGATCGCGCGGGCGATTGAGACCTGCGGCAGTAATTGCCACTTTAAGCCAGCGCAAGAGTCGATCATGGCGATTTATAATGGACACTAAGCGACTGGCCAAGGCTTTGTTCTTTTGCAGTGCTTTGTAGACGGTTTTATGGCCAGCGAGGCAAATGTTTCCTTTTTGTTTTGGTGGAAGAGGTGTGGGAAAGACGGAAATTATTATGGGGAGATATGTGGTTGTTTGTGGAATTATGGGAACATAAAAATGAAAATTAGATAATAGAAAACTAGACCACTGCAGAGAATAATTCATATCCGTTTTACAGATCATGAAATATGAAGCATAAATTTCAGAAGGCAGATCAGTAAATATTCTGATTGAAATTGCAAACGGTGGACACAAAATCCATTACTCTTCTTCACGTGGGACGTACGTTATGGCCGAACATTTATGAAGATATTTCAGGCATTTGCGAATGATTTAAACCCTGTTATGTACTTTCTGCTATCCCTTACTTCCCTACATGCGTCTTAATTTATCATCAGGCCTATATCTCCAAAATTATAGCAGAAGAAGCGGAGACACCGGACACCAAACACCAGATGTTAAAGTGATGGAAACAGAAAAATTGTATGAATAAAGTTGAAGTGATCAATAAATAAGATCAAATATCAAAATTGATCAATCAACTTCAGCTTTCTAGTATCTGTTTTAGAATTCGTAAAATTCAAATAATCATAAAATTAGATACATAGGAAATTTGAACTGCGTGGGACATTTTTCTTCCAAGTTTATAGTACAAATCTCAAATTTAAATAAAATCCAAGTAAAAATTTCTTTATAAAAGAGATTATTTCGTACGGCTAATAATCAAAATAATTCTGATCTTGTCTATTCCCTTCTCAAGTGCTTCTTTTAACCAAATTTCTCCGCATCATTTTTTCTCACAAAAATGTTAATGTAACATTCTTTCTTTCAATGTGTTGAAATCATCGACCAAGTCATTCTGTTGTAGAGTCCCTGCACTTTATTGGATGATACGTTGTTCAGAGTATCTGAGACAAACTTGCTTATAATGCGGAGGGAGGATAGAGTTATTTTCTCCACCATAAAAAAAGTATAAGAGCCTCAAGTATTGCAATTATTTTTAATGAAGAATAATGTGTTAATTGTCAAATGATGTCTTAATAAACGTCATTAGATGTTAGTTTGAGGCTAGTACGTAACACTATATAAAGTCACTATTACTACACTTTTGCTTCCACGGTTGATAGTGCTTTTGTAACGTTATTCGGATCCAAAGCGTCGAAGTTTAGGAATCAAAGAACGATTTATTGAACGGATGATGGTGTTATCTTGCTTCACAGGTACACCACGTCGTTAAAGTGTTCAACGATACTAGTCTACACATTAACGATGTATGGATACATAATGTTATTTAAACCGTACCGAAATGTAACGATGTGAACAGGAGTCCAGAATCTAACCGAGAAATTCAAGAATTGAAAACAGATTTATCTATTGGTTGCAATTATAAATTACTGAAAATTTATACTTCTTTATGATTGTTTTTATGTAGCATTTTTCGCTTTCGTTTCGATAAAGATACGCGAAACATGAATACATAATACATAAATAGAGAACTATGAACGCAGAAAGAAATTCTTCGAACACAGCATGATTTTATATTGAATTATTTTCACACCATCGACTCCGGGCTGAGCCCCGGAGCTTTCTTGGACGATATATCGCGCAACATTGATTTATACGTTCCAAATTTAATAATCTATACGCTGGCCTCAAATTTGCAAGACGCAAATATCGATGAGGATAAAAACTCAGACAGCAATGGGATGGGGTATTATTTATTGATTGTGTGATAGTTTGAACAATTGGTTATCAACTGACCATAGTTAAAATTACAAGATTTTATCATGACAAATAAGATATATCAAAATTATATCTTCATCATTTTTGAACGTTCTTTTGTATTTAGAAAGACATCCTTTCCTCATTTCTCCATCATTACTAAAAAAAATGCTATTTTGGAATCAGTATACTACCATAGACTTAATTAATTAGTTTCGTCTATGATACTACTCAGATATCTACATTAAATTAACAGCGAATACCAGAATTCCAATTTAATATTTTCTAAGTTTCCTCATGGATTTTTAAGTTATGTTTTTTCTAAAAATCAGTATTTTTGAATGTCCCTTAGTAGTTACTAAAGTTGAGGTTACTTACGAAATGTTAAACTGACAGTTCTATGCACAATTTTTATTTTGAAACCTTCCTAAATATAGACTGAAAATGATTTTTGAACTGTTTTATTCAAGTTCTAGGGATTACAATCTTTCTATATTTAGATTGGTTTTAGAATAAAAAGCTGTCTTTTCGGAAAATTAGGGAAAGTACAAAACTTCAGATGAGTGTTCCGTATAGTCTTTAGTTTGAGGAATTGAAGTGTTTGTAGCGCTTCCGCTTTGTACAATTTTTTTTAGAGGATAGACTTTAAATGTTAAATGTTCCGAAAATAATTCAGAGAATTTAAGATTTTAGACAACTCTAGAACTTTTTTTTGGAAACAAGATCAAATTTTCTCTCGTTTGTTAATCTTTGACTGAAATACAGTTTTTTGAGAGCATCCTCATTTTTTAATCCTTTAAGAAAAATTTATATTTTGAGCTTGTTCTCATTGTCATTTTTTAAACGCTAGCTTGTATCAAAAAATCTGACGTTGACATCACGTGGCTTACGTGGCTATTTTTTGTATATAATAATATGATACTTGATAATCAAAAACAGAACTCCATCGTTCTACGACTAATCGTTTTAATACTGTCTACAGTATTTTTTTGTAGGTTTCTTAATTTCTAGTACATTATTTTGATGCATCTCTCGGAATTTGGCCAGCGCTAGCTATGTAAACGTACGAAAACAGTTTTTTTGACAAAATGTCGCCATAGTTCAGCCGTTTTGTTAATAATATTTACAAAACATATACAAAAATCTTCCTAGTTATTCGCTTTTTACTTACTTGTACAGAGTACAAGTAAGTATTGTGAAACCGACAAAATTCACATATCGAGATTTTGATGCATATATCCGTTTTGAGCATTCCTGGATCCATTTTGACTATTTTTGGCTTGATGTCGGTACGTATGTTCGTGCGTTCGTACGTGCGTGCGTTCGTGCGTGCGTAACTCGCAAATCTCAAAACTGGTTGAACGTATAATGTTGAAATTTTGTATTTAAGACTGGTATAAGGTCTAGTTGTGCACCTTGCATTATGGTTCCAATCGTCTGTACTTTAAACTTTTTTCGAATTTTTCTAATAAATCCAGATTGATCAACCATTGGATGTTGAAATTCAGTAATTGAACTTGATGTTGTATCAGAATTATTATCTGTTATTTTTGTAAGAATCGGTCAGGCCAGAAGTACACTTTACTTGCAACTTCTTTTGAATTTTTTGCATAAATATAGAATGATCCGCCATAGCATATTGAAATTTCGTATAAAGAACTTCTATAACATCTTGTTTTACATCTTGCATTATGATTGCGGTCGGCTAAACCGGAAGTGCACTTTATTTGAAACTTTTTTTTAATTTTTCGCATAAATTCAGAATGATCAGCCATAGGATACTGGAATATAGCATTTGAAATTGCTGTAGCATCTAAATGGTCAACTTCTATTTTTGTAACAATCGGCTGAGCCGGAAGTGCTCTTTATATGACGGACTTTTTGAATTTTCCGCATAAATTCTAAACAATCAGTCGTAGAATATTCAAATTTTGTATTAGGCACTTTTATAATATCAAGTTGTACACCTTGCATTATGATTGCTATCGACTAAGCCGGAAGAGCACTTTATTCGAAACATTTTTTGAATTATCCGCATCAATCAAAAATGATTGAACGTAGATTGTTAGAATTCAGTATTTAAGACGATTATACCGTCTAGATGCTCATATCCTATTTTTATTGAGATCTATTGAACCGGAAGTGCACTTTACTTGACGGTCTTTTGGAATTTTTCGCATAAATTCGAAACGATCAGGTGTAGAATATTGAAATTTGGTTTTCAGTCTGCTGTAGCATCTGAATGATTGCCTACTATTTTCATAACAATAGATTAAACCGGAAGTGCACTTCAGAAGGAATTTATTTTTTTAATTTCGCGCATAAAATCAGATCTGTTGGTAGCCGTAGAATTTTGGAAATCAGTATTTAGGAATGTTGTAGTATAAGAATAATGGCTTACTGTTTCCATAGCAACCGACTTGGCTGAAAGCGCATTTTACTTGACAGATTCTTATAATCTCTTGGGTAAATCCAAAACGATTAACTGTGGAACGATGAGATTTTGTGTTTGACTATATATATGTCCAATGATATATATGATCAAACACAAAATCACATCGTATTATATATATATATATATATATATATATATATATATATATATATATATATATATATATATATATATATATATATATATATATATATATATATATATCCAATGATGTACAAGTAAGTCACGTGATGTTCACGTCAGATTTTTCTATTATAGTGAAAACCGATTCATATACTCAAGACAATTTTTCATGAGCTACCAATTTCAGTTTGTTATTGAATCCTAAATTTGACTATATAGTATTCATAGAATGAAAGAATATAGCAATGCTAATGCATAACTAAGTACATAGCATGAATAGTCCAGTCAAAACAAAGGTTTAACTTCCAAAAAAATCAGAAAGTTTTGAAACTTTGCAAACTTATTCGGAGGTACCTAGGGAAGGATATACCAAAAGTCTTCATGAATATGAGGCGATCTCTAGCGGCAATCAGCGAAAACAGGACACTTTTTCCTGGTTTTTCTTTAATATCTTGAGAATCGTTGGTCTAAGATAAAAGTTGATCATATACACAATCAAAAATTATTAAATTTGGAACAAAAATGATCTCACACATTTTTCTTGTATTCCTAATGGTTATCGAGATGGCGTTTTTTGAAAAACTACACTAGCGCGGTACAATATAATATAATGCCCTAAACTCGATAACCATCACGAATTCAAAAAAATTTCATATGATAATTTTTGTTGCAGATTTGATGTGCTTCAATTATGTAAATATTCAACGTTTACCTCAGACCAACGGTTCTTAAGATATTAGCGAAAAACTAAAAGAAGCGTCCTTTTTTTTACTAATTACCGCTAGAGCTCGCCTTACATTCATGAGGACTTTCTATATTCATCTCTAGGTAACCATAAATCAATGTACAAGGTTTCAAAACTTTCGGATATTTTAAGAGGTTGGGTCATTTTTTGTAGTTTTTTGACTGGATTAGAACTTATTTATCTGACGATATGAGGTGCCAAAATTACTGCAAAACTGCTGCTTATTACTTCAAATATTATGTGAATACCAAAAAATATTCTAATAAATAAGATTACCACATACTATTTAACGATTTGTGAATAAAAGCTAGAATTACACAGTTATAGATTCCTACCTTTCGTTTGATTTCACCTGATTTACTACTCCTGCCAAATTGCCATTTGTGGTTCATGTTAATTAAATTCGTACTCACAACTTTAATGTAATTATGATGATAATCAATGTTCAAAAACATCCAAATTAACAAATTTTGAGCAAAACTGTTAATATACACTTATAAACACTATTCTGTACGAAGCACAAAACATTACTATACGTATTGTAGCTCCAGGAAGAGCTCAAACGTGCAGGCTGAAACCTAAAATATTTAATTAAATAAAATGAACTTAACGAAGAAAGCAGGGAGAGTATTATTTGAAATGAATGATAAATGCAATTTTTTATAATTTTGATTGATTAGGGAAAATATTTTCCTGAAATGTATTTTGGGTTCAAAAATCTGTAACTCTAAATGAAATACTAGTTGTTTATTAATATCCATATAATTCATCCAGACGACGCCGAAACACAATTAGAGGTACAGTATTCTGGTGTTCGAATACCGAAAATTAATTTCTGTAGCAAAGATTGTGTAAACAATTCTCACATTAGTAATTGAGCTTAGTTTAAGAAATCTAATCAATTTAACAATTTTTTAATCTAAATATGTTTTTTTTTCAGTTTCCGAACTTGTTTGAAAAGAGTGGGCACCAGCGACGCTAACCTGGTTGGAAAACTCTTTTTCAACGTCGTACAGACAAAGTGCTTCGTCTTCAAAGCCAAGAAAACCTGCATCCAACGATCGTGGTGGGGGAAGTGTCAGAAGAAAAAACGTCTTAAACAAGCCATTCTCAGAGACAATATGCCATATTAGTTCATACTCTTTTAGAAAATATATCTGTAATTCATAAAATAAGAAGATAAGTCTGTTTTGAGTTTGAACTTTGAGTGATTTGAGGCCCAAGAAAATAAATATATGTAAATCTGAGTTAACCTGATATAAATTTAGAGAACTGTTTAAAATTCTCTTACGTGAATAACTTCATCAAAATAGACATCACACTGAATTCAAAACACAAATGTTTGAAAGAAATTACTGGGAAATTGACTTCTTCCGAAGAGCTGGCTTTGCTGCTTGTCCCTCATGCAATGCTTGTCAAAACAGATTTTTTTTTCAAGTGTGACAATAATTGTAATTATTTAATTCATACAGAAAATAGCACAAAAAATATCATGAATCAAAAAAATAAATATCAATCAGGCTTTTTACCTGATCACTGAAAAAATCGTAAGAAAAATCAACGTCTGTTCTGTTTCTTTGTAACACATTTGAACGAATTCAAGAAACTAGAAACTGTAATTCACGGAAGAGAAACCAGTTGATTGATCCATTTGCTACATTTCTATTTCTGACTTATAAATAACATTTCAAATGATTCTAAGTATACCTTGAAAGAACCAGATTGTAAATAAACACAAATAGCAGAAAATCAGAATATAAAAGAGAAAAATCTCAGAATTTACATGTATCTTAAAAAAAAAAAGAATAAATTTTGGAGAAGTACTTACAGAAATTCAAAAATGAACTACTTAATATTTAATTTCTAATTTTATAAGAATCTCCATTCCTAATAAACATGTCATAAGTTAAGATTAATATGAAATAAAAATGTATCATATTTAAAATTGGGTCCTATAAGATAAATAAGTAATTTATAAACGACTTAAATGATTATTTATAAATAATTTTGTTGTGTTCATGTGCCAAATATTCTAAGTCATGCAAAATAATGACCAAGGGTATATGTCATTTTGTTGAATATTATAAGATACACATAAAATTACACGCTGGTAAAATCAATTGGAATATATTCAATTCTAAAGATCTATTGGAAACTGATCAATGAAATTAAAATCCATTAGCGTTTCAAATAGACTACGATTTTAGTCTTCCAACTGGCCAAAATGCCTCATAAGGGGAATACATTTTTCCGCTTTATCTCATTTTCAGTTGATCCTGCGTTAAAAAAGCATAGATAAATTCTGTAGAAAATTTAATTTCCTACAATTTTTATCCACAGTATTTTGTAGTATCTCGATTATTTGAACAGTTATAGCATTATACAGTGGGGCTTTAAGGCTTAATTGGGTCATTTATTATTGGTCTCCCCATTGAAAATGCCTACCAGTGATTACATATTGTAATCTTTAACAAACAATTTTACGTAGTTTTTGTTTAATTCTAATTGTAAATTAAGCTTGCGCAGCACCACAAATGCAGGTATTGTTCATTAAATCTTCAAACTGATTCCGAATTCGTATTTTGCTGTCTGGATTTACTTGTAAAGTTTTCCGGAAGTTTTGAATATGGGTAGTTTTATAGATTTCGATGTGCTATTTCCAAATTACAACTTTGCCACCTCGTATATTTGCCGCTCGCGCCACCATATTGGAAAAATGGCACCTAAAAACAGTTTTTTGACAATATCTCCTTTGCGACTCATTTCATGATAAAAATATTTATATGCAAAATTAAACTAGAGAACATTTTCTACAATTTCTGTGATAACCTTTTCTTTCGTAAAATCAATAGTTTTGGCGTACGAGCGCTGCAAATTGTAGTTGGGCGCGTGGATTGCAGTTATAGATAAGAAGTCGTGACATAGCTTCCTCTACGCAAAGATGCAGCGATTAGCTGCTCATAATTATACCAATTTCAACATACATCGTGAACCATTACCAATCTCAGTCCCACCAAAAGTATATCCTTGTTGTCCCTTCTTTTATTACTCGACTTACGACAAGTCTGCAATCCTTTTTCTTTCACTTCAATCACTTCACTTTTATGCAATAGATTAGCACAAATGAAACAATTTATTTCATTAGAAGCCATGACTTTATAAATGCAAACGACACTGTGAAGGGAGAGAAGGGCGCCCGACACAAAGGCGACGCATTCCTTCATAACTGCGGAAGACGAGCCGTGGTAAGCCGGTTCTTCAACGCATATTAAAATATTTATTGGTAATTTTTAGATTCAATTGATTTTATAATCCACAAATTTCAGTTGAAATCAAATATCACGGGTTGGCGTAGATATATAATGGTTTGCGGCACTCGTACGCCAAAACTTTTGATTTTACGAAAAAAAAGACCATCACAAAAATTGTGGAAAACTTTCTCTAGTTCCATTTTGTATATGAGTGTTTTTATCGTAAAATAAGTCGGAAAGGATATATTGTCAAAAAACGGTTCTAGGCGCCAATTATTTAATATAGCGGCAAAGATACGAGGTGACAAAGTTAAAATTCAAAAAGAGCACATCAAAATCTATGAAACTATATATTTTCGAAACGCCCGATAAACTTTCCAGGTCGCTGCAGTCTAGTTGGGCATTCGGTAAAGGGTACCTTAATCTGAGTATTCCAATTGGGCCTTTTAATCCCTTACAATGCAGATATCGGATTACCTGTGTCAAGTACCTATCCGCCTTCATGACTGTATGATTATAATGTTTGCAAAATATTTATACATTTTACATTTTCCATAACATTTAGTTTTTAACTTCGCCTACTCCTAATACTATATACTGATTGGTCATTTCCCCAATTGTATATATAGCTTCAAGAGTTGAAAAATTCTAGAAAAAATTGCATTCAAATTGGTAGCTTTGCTTTCATTAACAAATGAAAGTGAAGAAAATATAATATTTGCGTTTCATCAGTTATTTAATATTCAGTGATCATATAAATAAATCGCATAGTTATGCGTATCTTCGACAACAAACGACAGAATGAAATGGTGTTGTACAAATAAAAATTATCGATGTACCGCTAAAGTATCTACAAATCGCGAGTTTAAAATAATAAACAGTGACTTTGTTCATAATCACGAAGAAGAATTAAACATTGAACGGCAGGCCCCAAGTAATATTGTCGAAAGAAATCAGTCTCCGACCTTACCAAAAAACTATCCAAGCTGATTCGTTTGGTGTTTGAAAGAAATTAATAGTATCATAACTTTAGAGTCTCGTATGATAATTGAAATTTGATGGAATACAAATAAAAGCAGTTCGAACTCACTATCTCACATACAGAAAAATACAGGTAGAGAAATGCCCAACTGGAAGAACTTATTACGCCTACCCTTTCGGTTGTAAGGGATTATCTCAGGTACAATGCCCAACTCGGATACAGAATTCCAGGTAATCTCTTCTTTCAGAACCAAATGACTGTACTACGTTAGATCAACAGAAGATAATAAAATGTGGAAAAACCCAATTTAAACATTTTTCAAATAGCGGGAAACGCACATCTATCTGGAAGGGTACGTTCCACTAGGCGACCGCAATACTCATGCCGCCTCAATAATAGTTCCACAAGACGATCGCGGTCTTTGCGTTTGAGATCAATACGTCATGAATAACGTCGTAAATCGGAACTACTTTCAAGCTCACAATGCCCGTGATTGGAATTCTAATTTCTCTAAAAATCATCAAGAAGTTTAAATTCATTGAAAATGTGTCTCTCCAATTTGTACTTTTGCTTCCAAATTATTTCGATTGGTCCAAGATTTTTTATATGCACGGAAAAAAGTAAATGTCAACATTTAGTAAGATTTCTACTAGTTTTTGATGTTTTGAATAGTAACCCGGAACCTGCCTCAAAATTTGTCACTTATTACAAAGTGAAAAGTGGAAAAATATATCCTTGATCCACTAAAATGTATTATTTCTGAAGAAAAATAATACAGAGTCAAGATACAAATTTTAAAGTTCCAAATGATAAAATTTTCCATTTCTATACATATAATTCCATATAGAAGTATATAATATGTAACAGGGACTATTGTAAATAATAACTCTCAACCTTTAAATTTTAATGTTTCAAATACTAAAAATCTCCTATCTCATTTATAGAATTTCACGTATCAACATTATTTTTTGAATATATATAATAGTAAATATTCCTATCTTGGTTTTAAATATTCTTCATTTCAAACAATAAAAACAAGCAATTCTTTCAGTAAAATATTTACTTGTACGATATACTTATCGAAGTTTGAATTTCCATTTTTTTAAATATCAATAAATATTTTTTTAGGCGATCATAACAAAAAAGTTGTTTCTATGGCTCCTTTTGCGGCCGTGAAGTTTCACTTTTTGGTACAAATCTGTCATATTTAACTTTTTGGGACTGATCTGTCAAATATTATTTTTTTGGGACTGATCTGTCAAAAACTTCTTCATAAACACTTCATACCTACCTATATGGGCTGCTTGATGAACTCTTTAAGAAACAGTTTTCGCCGAAATACATATTACATTCTTCCGTCAATCTTCATAGTTCGTGCAATTCAAGAAATTGATACGCATATTTCACAAATGTCACTTTGATTAGAAGACAATAAAACAATTTCAACGGTAACTAAGATTTAAAATTGCAATGTTCTAGAAATAGATAAAATTTTGTAATTTTGAATTATTTCATGATGATCACCTAAAAAACGTTGTGTGCACCTCGGCCTACAGTTCTTTTTTGGTCTCACCTGAATTGCAGCCTCAGCTACGCTTCGGCCGCAAACAACAGATTCGACCAAAAAAGATAACCTTTACGGCCTTGATACACAAATAACTATTTTATTAATAATTGGTTCTTGGATGCAATATTGTATTTTTTTTTTCATTTCAGTCTGACATTTCGATCTTTTAACAAAGAGTCACCATCAGAAAATGATGATAAAAAGAAAACACGGCAAGTATCAAGATAATGAAAAATATACAGCAGATCAGATGAAAACGTAGATTATACATCTAGGACAAAAAGAACAATAAACTTCTGGCATTTATTCAAGGTTTGAGGAAAAACAACACTAGAGAGCCTCAAGCAGAGGAATCTATAATATTAGTCTTGACAAATATCATTGTGACTAGAATTATTTTTCTCTTTGTTTGAGGTACTCTCACATGGTTTTACCCAAAACTTAGATGAATTGCAGGAGATTATTGATTCTTTTTGTTGTAAATGTAGAGTCCACGTTTTCATGTCAAGGCTTTTGTAGATCTTTTACTATCCAGATTTTTGCTTTGTTTATTTTTGTATTATTATTTTTGATGATGATTATTGGTTCAAGGATCGAAACGTCAAACTGGAATGAAAAAAAAAACACAGAATTAAAATCGAAGAGCCAATTATTCATAATTGAATTTCGAAGAAATTGATCGATTTTTTTTTCTTACCTTGCATTTTTGTAAACATGAAATATGCTATAATAAAGCTCAATAATTTGTTCGATAAGTAGTAATTTGTCAACTGAAATAAATAAATAATATAATCACAGCTTTTGTTTCAAGAGTGGTAATTTATTTAAGAAAATAATATACTTTTACATTCTCAGCACAAAAGTAAAATAAAAAAATCAAAATAAAAAACAATTATTACTATAAAATAATATCAAAGCGATGATCGACTGGATGGGTGATGAATGAAAACGATGATTGGAAGTCAGTCACAGTTTAAAACTTTTTTCACACAAAAACCGACGTTTCGCTCACATTGTTGATATTGTTGCATTCTTCAGGGATATGTGTAGTCTAGAAATATAATAATTATGGCATAAATCAAGTATCACACAAAACGGATATCTCACATTAGAAAAATAAATTGACACACTGTTGAAATTATAGATAAAGCAATAAATAAATAATTTAGAGTCTGAAAAAGTTTCTATGAAACTCCCGGAGCTCAAATTACAGATAATTTTCATAGAAAACTTCATTATTGTTGCAGGATATTATCAATCTAACCGAATTTTCTTAGATAAATTATGTTATAAGATCATGAACTTCCTTCATTTCGTGCAAATGTCAACTTACAATACTTACATCGTACTAATCGGACGTTAGCAACATCTCAATTTGTTCAACTTTTGGGGTATGATTTGTCAATTCGTTGATAGAAGTTCGAACTACTTGTTGTTTTATTTATTATGGAATTATGGATAAGAATATGATTTATATTAAAAAGTCGGCAAGAAGGGCTAGAAACACGTGATCAAATATTTGACAATATAATTAACCTTAACAATGCTTTATACAACTGGACCTTCATTGATATTAATGTAAATAATTTATATTTTAATGCTATACATCACTTACCTATTCTGTTAATTTTTCTTAGAGATAACCACTTAGCAATTCACTTGGTGGCTCTTTCACTGCAAACTTTAGAGGCTTGTAGCTAATAATAGACTAGGAATCCTATGGGCTCTAAGCGCATTCGAGGAAAGGGTCAGAGAATCAGGTTTCAAACATGAAAAATTATAATGCAAATGATAAAATTGTTGAGCTCGAAATATACTTTTTACAAGCTGATGATTATAATAAGTAGAAAGTGAATTTAGTATTGTATATAAAATTTACTATTTCACTTAAGTAGATTTTCATGGAGCTCATTGATAAAATTTAATAATTCTTTTTATATTAAGTACACTTGAGAATTCATTATTTAATATTGAAAAAGTATAACTTAATATTCATTCTACATAAAATATGAGATCTGTACATGTATATTTTCATTATATTTAATATATTAAAAAGTTCAGTTTGACTTACAAATTTTATGATTTGTCTTTGATTATTTTAGCTTTCAGACTATGAATTTTTACTTCCTAAACGATAAAGATTGAGTTTTTACTCAATCATTATTACAATTCCATTTTTTCAACAAGCACATTGTAATTTTTAATGTTTATAATACCAGTTTCCTGCATATAAACTTTAAATTTGAGAATTTAAACAATGATTATTGTGAATTGATTGTCAAAACAAAGATATTATTGCTTAAAAGTGTAATAATTAGTGATCATAACACTGCTTATTGAACATCAATCTTTATTTAGTATAATTCATTTTTTTCCGTGTGTCAATATGACAAATAATTTCACTGTTTCTCATTATCATTATTTATTATTTATTATGTTGGGGCCACATTTACGTCTAATGTCATTAATTGAGGCGTTATTCAATAATGAACACATTGTCAATGACAATATATCAATTGTCACATAATACCCTACTTAACGGTATTAGACATAAGTGTGGCCCCTGCATTAGAGATTAATTTATACAGACATATAGTCTTGTCATCAAGTTGAAAAACGTGTTAATTCTTGCTACTGCAAATTAAAATACTTACGATAGCTCGTTGAACTCGTTATGATGTCTAAAAAATTTGCAAAAATTCCAAACCCGCTCATAAATAATTGCAAAAGCTATAAACAATTTAAGATTCCAAAGAAAAGGGTCTACTTTTTTAAAAGTTACTCGAAAACTATTAGTGCTAGAGGAATTTTACAAACGGATTTTTGAAGAGGAGGAGATTTCCAAGAAAAAATGTCAACTCTTGAAGCTTGGCTCCATTATTAATACTTTTTATTTGATGTTGAAAATAGAGTTTCGCTTGGTGAACGCGGTTCCGTTACGCTGCCCTGAAACCGACCGCTAATTACAAAAACTATTTTCACATGTATTAAATATTAATTTGAAAATTGAAATTATTGCATATTTTTCTGAACATCATAAGGAGTTCAACAAGCAATCGCACGTTTTTAATTCGCAGTAGCAAGAATTAATACGTTTTTAAACTTGTTGACTAGTTTTGCAATATTCCATTCAAATATCTTTTTTGGCTGGTTTAATTTAATTAATTAATGACTTACTTTTTGATCTTAACCACGAATTGTCAGTTTATTTGACATTTAGCACACACTAACATCGTCCCACCACAGCAAAAACTGCAAAACTGCAGTCGTGAGCAAATCGCTGCGATCGCCTAGTGGAACGTACTCCAAATTAGTATTCTATATTTATATCAAATACTGACGTATTGAAAAAATATCTGAAAACTCAATATGAGAAAATATCGTGTAAAGAAAATATATTTTGTGATTTTCGGCCAACTGACGTATACTAATAATATATTTGTATTATAATTAAAAGTTTTATTATTATCAATAGTTAATTTCTACAGTGATACTGGAAAGTCAGTACCAGTGACTCATTTTCTTATAAATAAAAATTTGTGAGGTACACTCATTTCAAATATTATAAAATGATGTAGGACTGTCAAACATTTCTTTAATAAACGGGATGTTTCTTTTAAATGTAAAATTTAAGAGTAAATCACAGATAAAAGGCATCAGATCTTGTGAAGAAATATTTTTTAGTGGTATTGTTCCGGTGAAGCTACAGTCAATTTATATTCATGGTCTTTTTAAAATCAAAAAGTGTTTGTCTGCACAGCACAAATTTACTATTCCACTGGTATCAACTTTCTTAATAACAATAAAAGCAATAGCAATCAAATTTTCTGCTCATATCCTTACCTTCCATTGTACAGATTACTAAAATTATAAAAAGTATTCAATTAGTCATAATTATCAACAGATGGATATGAAACAAAATACAGATCAAATGTAGACATCGATTTAATTTAATATTGTCGATTTTTCTCTGTAGAAAACAGATTCTTCTGTGTAAGCAAGCAATAATTAAGTAAATAAATGTTGTTGTTACTAATTATCTCTTCCATTTTCCCTTAAATTCTATCACAATAGTCTTGGTACTTTTTGTCAAGAAAAGCGAAATACTAATAATAATAATAATAATTTATTGATTAGTAGCATACATTGCTAGAAAAGTACGAATTGTTCGGGAACTTTGAGCCATAGCTTCCGAAAGTTCGTTTCAGAATGAGAGAGAGAGAGAGAGAGAGAGAGAGAGAGAGAGAGAGTAATAAATCAAAATTTGTAAGAGCAGTATTGAAGTTTTGTCAGCTATGCAGCAAATAATTCCACAAGAAAAATAAGATATAACTTTACTTTTTACATGGAACGAAGCTTAACTTCCGAACAATAGAAACACTGCTATAAACGTTCCGATATTCCTTTTTGGCAACTTTTTTCTTGTAATTCGTGCGTAGAATCGACGTCATTGACAATATAAAGATAGTTAAATGCTAAAAAATACGGGAAATAAAATTATATAGGTGCACTTTAACTGAGAAAAAAATTACTGTCTTCTTTTATTATTTTGTGCATGATAAACTGTTATACATCTATTACAAGAAAATCTAAGCCATGCAAATCCATTTTCTGCGTTGTAACAGGAGCAGAAACAAACCGAGAAAAAACAGGAAAGCAAATCTCTTTCGGTGGTGGTGTTTCTAACGCTGCATCCCTCAAAATCCCTTTAATAATTTGCTTCATATTTCTATTTTCCGCCATCAGAACACTCTTTTCTTTCCTCAAACTAACACATTCTATTTCAGCCCTGTTACAAGACCACCAAATGCCATCCAATTTTGACAAAAACTCAAATTCTTCAGGTAGGCTATCTGTTTGAACTTCAGGCGGAGTTTCTTGGCCTTCTAAATCTTCAGAAAGTTCAGATTCTTGTGATATTTCTGATTCTGAGACTTGGGGTGCTCCAGATTTTTCTGATGATATTTCAACATCTTTACTTTCTTGTTCAATACTTAATGACCCTATTTCCAATTTTTCTAGTCCCCTGTTTATTTTGGCCCACTGAATCAATTTTTCGTTTGGAGTTTGAAGTCGAGTGCAGCATGTGACAAAATTTCTAATACCAACCCCTTTTTCTAAAATCTTTTCTAGGTTTTTAATAGTTTGATTGCTTATTACTGACATGTTTTTTAGTATTTTTTCATCACGCTGAATTGTTCTTGTCAAACTACGTTTTGAGCTTTGAAAGTCTTTGGCTAATTTTTGACGCAGTTCAGTTAGATCTTGGATTTGATTTTCGTTTTTGTGGTGGAGAATCTCATGATCCATTTTTAAAGAATTCAATGATTCCTGAAAATTTAAATCAACTATTGAAATATGATTTTGGGAAACAAAGTGCAAATCTTTCATATCTTTACAATTCAAAAGCACATAGCAAGGAAGCACTAGTAGACGTGTCTATTTTATGATAAAATTGAATCCATGAACGCTTAGTTTACGCACTGTTTGCTAAGTGAAGACCATATCAAATTTTAAGATGGGCAGAAGAAATAAAACTTTAAATTTTCTGAGTTGACAATTATTAGTAAACAATATTCTCCAAACTGAAATATAGAAAAGTATACACCCGGTATAAGAATTTTTTTTTTCTTTCTTTCAATGGAGAACACTAGAGGCAATGTCAACATTCCAAAAGTAGAACATAATTATTCAATTTTCACATCAGCCTGTAATTACCTGGAATATCACGATATACCAGAAGTCGACAAACAGTAGAGTTTAAGAATAATTAAAATTTTATCGGATATATATGCCTTCCACCAGGAGCAATATGAGTCACTTCAGTCTATCTAATAGAGAATAAATTTTAAATCTAAATATTTATTTCGAGAACTAAGTTCTCATAATCAGTATCTACTTGGCAGGCAGCAATATTTTCTTAGAGATATGATCTCCACCAGGAATAATATGAATCATTCAAGTTTACCTGGTGGAGAGTTTATCTCTAAAAGAAAATTTCCGCCTGTCCAAAGTCCGGAGGCTTTTTTTCATTTCAGCCATTTATGAGGATTGACCCACAGTTCTACAACCACTGAAAAACAGTATTTCATTATGTTACACTCACAAATATTCAACGATTAGACACATCCCAAAAAAATATAATCTCCTACAACAATTAAAGCATCTAACAATACATTCTAAACCTCATTGTAAAACAATCTCACCATATATTTCTCAACTGTTTTCTCGTTCCTTTCTCTCTCGCTCTTATTCCTCTCATCAAGATGTTTTAGCTCAATGTAATGATGTCTTTTCTGGGTGGTTCTTCCCAAGTATTCCTTCAGGATTTTATTTATCTCTTTCCATATTTTCAGCATTTGCTGGCCGTAAGTTTTAGCCATTGTCTCGTGAGATGATCGGAGCTAGAAATGTCGGAAGAACAATAAATGTCTTGGACTGATATTGATGATACTTGAGAGGGGAATAGATGGAAGTTGAAGAGATGAAAAGGTGATAGATTTCAAGAAATGATCAGGATTTGACACAGTTCTTTCAAGAGAGTGTGAGATATTTTTCAAATAAAAATGGCCTCTTCTCTGTATTAGTAGGTTAGGCAGTGAGGTACTATTCTAATTTTACTCTTGAATACAACGGTAACTTTATAATCCATCAAAAAATGGAGCACCTCTTAATTTTGAAACTCGAATTTAAACTTTTAGCTCATATTATTTCAAAACAAATGTTGGCGTCATTTTTATAGAATACTGACCTCATACCAATTTAGAGGATCTTATTAAATATGGTGCCCAGAGCCTCAAAGTGTCTGAATCTGGCAATGAATTCGCGATCAAATCAAGCGAGCATTACCAGAGCCGGAACTAGGGTATTGGCCGCCCGTGGCGAATCATAAAATTGCGTCCTTATTCTTGAAAATAAATAGTCCTTTTCTAGATTCTCGAAGTCTTTAGTCCATTGGAACATAAGTTTTGACAATTGATTGCCGAAAGTGTAATTCAAAGATGGATTCCAGTAATTAATACTCATTCTTAATATCTACTAATTTCATCTTTCCGAAAGCTTTAAATTGATACCAAACTAGATATCGTTTGAATAATTTGTGAAAGAAACAATTCATGATCGTTTAAATATCCTCTTTGACACTTTCACTACAATTATATATCTCCGCAAGAGCTTTAATTTGATACCAAATACAATAGAGCTAAATTACTCAATTTAAAAGAACAATTGACGAACGTTTGCATGTGATGTCCGAATATGAGTGGTAATAATTCTAATTTCACATTATGACTCTCATTATTTCTTTGCTTCAGAAAAACATAATGAGTTTCATAAAAATTCAAATTTTGATAATGGCAATCGAACCTCTGATAATTTCAAAACATGCTTAGAATAAATGTTGTGCCAAATTATCCGGGGATCAATTCTGGTCATTTTATATTCTATGATGAATACTACCGTTTCAAAAAATTCCATCAATAAAGTTTTAAGTACTACTGGTTGAAAAAATCTCATCAACGAACTTAAACCTAGCTTTTTGATGAAGAACTTGAATATGAAATTTCATTCGGAAATTCGAGCGCGTTCTCAAGTTATCGGACTTCCACACAGACGAACCGACAGACAGACCGATTTTTTTTAAAACTATGTCTTTTGGGTTTAGTGGCATCTAGAACCAGAATTAATTAATTCTGAACAGTAGATGGAAAGTTAGAAGTTAAAAATATATTCTTCTTTAACAAATCAAGCGTAGCGGGTGGCTCGGCATTCCTAACAAAATGCTCGAAATATAGAAGCTAGACTATTTGCTGATAGAGCAGTGTACATCTCCAATAACCAATATAAACCCAAGTAAAATTTCATAGTTGACCTTAAGATGAGATAGGTAGCAGGTAGTATAACGGTATGAGCTTTCTCATCCAAATTCCGTCATAAAACATTCCTCAAATTTGAATTTGAATGATTTGTTTAATGCAGCTCATAGAATTTTGCGCCCCCTAGGAGTCTGCGCCCGTGGCAGGGCCCACCTTCGCCACGCCCTAGTTCCGGCTCTGAGCATTACCAAGAACTGATAAATAATGAAGAAGAACTAATTACCCAATTAAATTAGTTAAAAACAAAAGTAGGACAGTCACATGAATATCCGGAAACCAGGAAATTGTGACACAGTGACAAAAAGATCGGACATCTCTCAGTGTGATTGACAAGGCCAATATAAACGGATGACAGGCGCCTTTTGTTGAACAATTTGTTCAGAAAATTTGCCATGTATCCTAAACACACAACGAGTATCAATTGTTTCTCTATCATTATATAAATGATAAAGCAAAAAACAACTCATTCAAACAGTTAACGCAAAACAATCAAGATGCGTTTCATGATATGTGTTAGTGTTTTTGTTGCGATTTTGTTCTATGCAAAGGTAAGCTAATAACAAGTTAATTCCAATTTACCATTCATACATAGAATATTTGATGAAGATGAAAATTATTCACAATTTATTGTCAAATTTAAGGCATTAGAATGCGGAATCGACGATAGTTCACATAATAAGGACCTCCGCGATATAGCAGAGACTTGTTCCAAGAAAAAAGATGAGGGAAAGCAAAAGACATCTCATGCTGAAGACGAAGATGAAGATGACGATGAAGAAGATGAAGACCATTTGCAAAAAGAGGGTACTTCCACTGAGTCCTATAAAAAAAAGAATAGAAATAAAAGGAGCAATGAGGATTCGAAGAACAAACGTAAAAGCAGTTCTGAAAATAATAATAAGAATGATAATAATGACGATCGTAAAAATGTGACAGTCAATAGTAATAAAAGTAATTCAACTTCTGATAAGGACAATTGCGTTGTACATTGCATTTTCGAACATCTCGAAATGGTGAGAAACATATTCGCAATATTTCAATAAAAATCTTGATACTAATATAATTTTTTTTATATACAGGTAGACAATGATGGTTTTCCTGTACATCATCGTGTTTTGAATGCATTACTAAATAACGCCCGTGGCAGAGAATTGAGAGATTTTGTACAAGACACAACAGATGAATGCTTTCAGCTCATGGAGCAAGGTGAAATAACACACAAAATTTGACAAAGTTGATTAACTTGAGTGTGTAAAAATCACTCTGTTCCCAGTTTTTTTGAATTAGTTACCGGCTTCGATCACTGCCTGATCATCATCAAACTCCGACGAGAGCAATGATGTGAAGGCCTTGTAATTTAATTGTTCTCACCAGGGTTTGATGATGATCACGCAGGGATCCACACATTTGAAATCCAGTAAGAGCCTGTCATTATTTCAAAATTCAAGCTAGAGCGGTGCAACTGGCCATTAATCATTTATATGTATGAAAAATATCTTTAAGCGATTGGTTTCGATTTTGATTATTATTCCGCATTCAAGGTTATAGCACAAATTTAAAATAAACGTGCTCACAACTTAAGGTTTCAGTGTTCTACTCAAAACCTTCAAAACCGTGTTTTGAAGAATCAAATTTTCGCTAAAATATAATTAAATAATAATCATTTGATTGGAATTGTGATTTTGTTTTGCAGTAGGAATATAAATGCATGAACACAATTTTCTTTCGTAAATTCTATTTTTCAAAAAAAATTTTGTTTTCTATATTTTTTACTGCAATTAATAATGAATCGATGCATGAACAATGCCTCCAGAAAAAAAAGAGTCAATTGGATTGGATTATCCTAAAAATAAAACAACAAAAAATATTGACAGCACAGGGTTACCATAGACAGCGCCTTTGGTTTTCCGGATATAGCATTAATTATTACTGAACATATTTCAAAGATGAGGTCAATTGGAATGGCCATCAGTCCTGAAATTTAAAAAAAAAAGCAGAAATATCGATAATACAGGTCGGAGATCACGGTTTTCCCGGGTGCTGCAATCGATTCCTCTTTATTTTTCATTCTGATATCTTTTTTAAATATTTTTCAAGCCCTTGCACCGAAAGTACCTCATCACCGAACTGTTGCCAGCCTCGAAAGCAATCAATTCCAAGCAAAGGAAATTACTATTATTATTTCCTTACTTAGAGAATAATAATAATATTAGCAATATGCTCTCGCTTCACTGGGGGCTTCCTTTATCTCAAAAAATGAAAGAGATTCTATGATATATAAATAGATAACATCGTAGCTCGCTTTGTATCTGTGTTAATCACAGAGCGTATCCCCATCGCTGGCGTGTCAGCGTAACTGTAGAAGCGATACAACGTATGCGCAAGCGTAAGGTGGGAAAAGGGAGAATATTTTCTGCGTCATCGTAAAGTGAGCAAAACACGCACATAATTCACGAGCAGTTCTGTTATATAATCCAGTTGCTCTCTTTGATGATAAATACCTTCAGGATTAATTATTGTTAATAACGATGATGAAAATGGAACAACGACTATTGATAGAAGATAAAAGATTACTCACGGCTTCGCTTACATACTTATTGAAATTAATGAAGAAATAATGATAGTCCAAGAGCCCGCTCGGAAATGCTACCTTGAATCGTTAGACGATTCTCACGTATTCTAAACGATTCTTCGTAAAAACGGTGCCATTTTTAATTCTGCCAGAAGCATTTAATATTAATTATTCACTATGGGAGTTTAACGCCCAAACAACCTTTTTATGTTAGACATTCGAAAATTACACTGAAACATATATTTTCATTTGTAGAACAAGAAAAGCTCATGGTACCGAGTCTCAATTTGTCATAACCCTTGGCACCGTTGCTTCAAAGTGGTTGAAAATATCGATAAAGTACCTTTTTCTATTAGACGGGAAAGTCCTATACAGAAATTGTAGCCATTCAAATAACCAACGGTACCGACTCTCATGTTGCCAGAAGTCCTCGGCACCGTGGATCAAATCGGCGCTCGCGCGGTATATTTCTAGTCTAATTCAATATTGCAATTCTGTGCAAATCCATAAGTTTTACAGATCAACTTTTTTTGATTAATTTCGATTTGTTCATAAAGATGACAGGTTCGTTGCTATTTTGTCCATTATTTACAGATTTATGAATTTATAAGACTTATAGATTTACACAGGGTTACAACATAAATTTACACACATTTATTTTTGGTGCAGCAGTACTTTGAGAGGGAAAGTGTGAGTTGTAAAAGAAGAACGAAGGTCGATTTACACTATACGAAACATCAACGTAACGTCAAGGCTCTTTCGGTCCAGTCTATTGCTTTGAGAATAGCAGGCAATCATTCGGATGCTGAAGTAGACTGAAATACTGAATTTCAATGCTCTACGGCCGATCGTTCCAAATTTGTGCGTAAAATTCCAAAAGACTGGCAAGTAAAGTGTACTTGTGGCTTAGTCTATCTCAATGAGAATAGGATGAGTATCTAGATGGTACAATTGTCTAGAATACTGAATTTTAACATTCTATGCTCAATGGTTTTGGACTTATGCGAAAAATTCTAAAAATGTTTTGAGTAGAGTGCATTTCCGGTACAGATGATTGTTACAGAAATGCTTAATATAAAATTTCAATATTCTACAACTGCTTGTTTTAGATATATGATGAAGAAGTCTATATAAAGTGCAATTTTGGCTTAGTCGATTGGTATTAAAATAGGAGATAGCCATCAAGATGCTACAACAATTTTAAATACTGAATTTCTGTATCCTACGGCTAATCATTCTGTATTATACAAAGAATTTAAAATTTTTTCAAGTAAAATGCACTTCCGGTACGGTCGATTGTAACCATAATGCGAGATGCACAACTAGACCCTAGACCAGTCTTGAATACAAAATTTCTTCATTACACGAATACTCCCATTAAACAAGTAAGAAATCCACTGAATTCAATTTTTTTATTGGTTTGCTTCGATAATTAATTGATTTTATTTCATCTTTAAATTTGTTCTCTAATGCTTTTATCAATGTACCGGAATTGAAATGGTATGAATATATTCTAAAACTTAGTTACTCTAGATTTGATCATTCTTAGATGATAGGATGGAAGGATATCAAATATTATTTCTGATTACAAGTTACACTATACCTTCTAAAATACTGTCTACTTGACAGTCTCTTAGAATTTTTCGCATAAAGAAACGATCGGCCGTAGAGTATTGAAATTCAGTATTTCAGTGTGCTTCAGCATCCGAATGATTGCCTGCTGTTCTCATAACAATAAATAGGACCGGAAGCAGTGGTGTAGTGGGGCCGGAACAGATCGAAACGTTGTTTCGGTACTTTTTTAGAGAAGCAGGCACGCGTTCCGGTATTTTTTCCAGAAATATTACTGTTTTTAAATATCTCATTACACTTATTCCGAATTTTGAGAAAAAAAAGATTAAAAAGATCTCGAGTCGCACCCGCATGTACTTATTCACCGATGTGTAATTTATGTTTCTCCTCGCCAAAAAAAATATATATATATATATATATATAAAAAAGTCAACTCGCAATCCCCTATCCGCCCCCACTACATCGGGGCGTTCCGGTACTTCTTTTTTTGGGACTACACCACTGACCGGAAGTGCCTTGAAGTTACGTTGATGTTTCGTATAGTGTAAATCGACCTTCGTTCTACTCTTACAAATTACACTCTTCCTCTCCAAGTACTGCTGCACCAAAAATAAATGTATGTAAATTTATGTTGTAACTCTGTGTAAATCTATAAGTCTTATAATTCCATAAATCTGTAGATAATGGAGAAAATAGGATTTGCACAGAATTGCAACATTAAATTAGATTAAAAATATGCCGCGCGAGCGCTGAATTGATCTACGGTGCCGAGGACTTCTGGCAACATGAGAGTTGGCACCATTGGTTTTTTGAATTCGTCAGGTCTTTGGCTACAATTTTTGTATAGGACTTTTTCGTCTAATAGAAAAATGTACTTTATCGATATTTTCAACAACTTTGAAGTCACGGTGCCGGGGGTTGTGGCAGAGTGAGACTCGGCACCGTCAGTTTTTCTTGCTCTACACATGAAAATATATGTTTCAGTGTAATTTTCGAGTGTCTAACATAAAAAGGTTGTTTGGGCGTTAAACTCCCATAATGAATAATTAATATTAATTGCTTCTGGCAGAGCTTTTGAGGATAATATTTTTACAACGAATCGTTTAGAATACGTGAGAATCATCTAACGATTCAAGGTAGCATTTCCGAGCGAGCTCTTGGACTATGATATAGACAGAGTAACACCCGTGCCTGCACACTGCAAACTCCGCCCGCAGTAACCCTGTGCTATGAATATTTTTGTTGTTTTGTATAATTTAAATTCTCTCTTTCTTAATGGGTGATTTTGATATCACTTATCAATATATTGCAGATGACTAAATTATAATTTAATATATTTCTGTCAAATGTTCATGGATATAATTAATTAAATCCAGTTACTTGATTGGCTTTTTTCGATGAATTGTGTAGTTACTGAAGTGATACTCAAAATTTTGAAATTACTTTGGTTTATTCACAATGAGGTCGTACAGCCGATTTCAGTACCAATGTTGTCAAAATTCCCATCACAAATTTTTATACTTCTATTAATTTATGTCATCCACTTTTTTTGTGTGACATTTCTTGTCAGCTAGCAATAATTGAAGCGAAGCTTCTATCGCGACGTTAAGATTCTCCGCATGAGCAGTGAAATGATGAAAACCAACAGATTTTAGAACGACACCAACTCTCTCTCCACCAAACAGCTTTGATTGCTGCTGCTGCTCTCCAGCTCTCTTCTCTTTCTCACAATTATTATATATTAAATATAAATAATACATTGATTTTTACAAAAAAGTACGGAAAATATTCCTTGTATTGGTAAATTGCGTAAAAGCTTTGCTTCTTTCAGGGATCCCGGGATCTCCACACTGATTTTTTTATCACTATAATGCCCGGTTTTATGAAGGGCAGAGTATTTTACTTCCAAAATAAATAAAATTTACTCTATTAAATGACAGTCGATCATTTGACAGCATTGATTCTGTTGTCATAAGGAAGCTCAAACTGATTAGAATTTGTTAAATAAAATAAATTTACTTTAGGAGTAATGGCCAGTTGCACCACCGTCACTTAACTTTAAGGGAGGAATAGTAACCGTAGTAGCAATAATTGAAGCGAAGCTTCTATCGCGACGTTAAGATTCTCCGCATGAGCAGTGAAATGATGAAAACCAACAGATTTTAGAACGACACCAACTCTCTCTCCACCAAACAGCTTTGATTGCTGCTGCTGCTCTCCAGCTCTCTTCTCTTTCTCACAATTATTATATATTAAATATAAATAATACATTGATTTTTACAAAAAAGTACGGAAAATATTCCTTGTATTGGTAAATTGCGTAAAAGCTTTGCTTCTTTCAGGGATCCCGGGATCTCCACACTGATTTTTTTATCACTATAATGCCCGGTTTTATGAAGGGCAGAGTATTTTACTTCCAAAATAAATAAAATTTACTCTATTAAATGACAGTCGATCATTTGACAGCATTGATTCTGTTGTCATAAGGAAGCTCAAACTGATTAGAATTTGTTAAATAAAATAAATTTACTTTAGGAGTAATGGCCAGTTGCACCACCGTCACTTAACTTTAAGGGAGGAATAGTAACCGTAGTAACAATTGTCCACACAATAGTTGTCTTAGATATTAAACTCCACTTAAAGTTAAGTGACGGTGGTGCAACTGCCCATTAATCTTCTTGGTCTTTTATAAAATTTCAATGATATTTCATTTGATAGGGTTTAATTAAAATTCTTTACGGAAAATAAAACTATATTAGCTTTGAAATTGAAAATAAATGCAGCATTATTTAATATAGACGAGATAGCCGAACTTGTTACAGCGCTATAGAGAAACCGAACTCAATCCCATATAGGATCAAATATCGCAGTCAATTATCAATCAATAAAAATCACTCCTGTGGTAAATTTTCCAATATAATCCATGGGTAGCTGTATTTGAAGCCGGTTACCAAAATTATTAGTTTTACCAAATCGTACGAAATGATCACGAAATATCACAATCAGAAATTAGAAAAAGAGTGATTGATATTTGTTTTTATTTTCAGGCGACCACGATGATCCATGTCAATATTCAATAACTCTCGTCAATTGTTTAGCTGATAGAGGAAAGTCAAATTGTGCAGATTGGCCCACCGGAAGTCTGCCATTTCTGAGCAAAAAGAATTAATCAATAAAAAACGTGAATCGGCAGTTTTTATCATGAAGACTTCATGCTTGATGAATCACAGAATTCCGGATATACTCTGATTTGAATATGATACTTGAATATTTTTTAGTTTATGCAGATTTTTAGATTGTATATTGTTGAAAAATAAAGTTATTTGCAATGTAAAAATGGTAATTTAAAATAACTTAATAGATGAATTGCTGTTAGGAATTCACATAAAATGATAATAAGAATATGAAACTTGATTGCTACACGTTTATTTCACAATATTCTATGAAAAATTTAATTAGTTCAATTAGTTACTGGGAAAATAGAATATGTGCAACTACCAACAAAAGCATTTTTTATGGGTTCAATAATTGAGCCAAATACTCAAAAAGGAGTAAAGATATTATTTCTTATTTCATACTTACTGAATTAGAGTAGTCCTCAAATTTGGACTCCCGGAACTGTTTTATCTCTGCCAAAAAGTCATTGAAATCCTTTTCCATCCCAAAAAGGATGGTCTTCAAGAATCTTTCTTCTTCATGAGATTTATCAGCAAGATAATTGAGCTCTGCATGGGCATCTCTTAATATGCCATTCCTGTGTTTCATAAAATCCTTTTGTATAATTTTTTGTCGTCCATTGTGCATATCTATCAGCAAGTTTATGAAAAGTCGTCAATTAATTTATTCAGGGCATATCTCAAAAAAAAAAATTGTTTAATTATTCTCACCAATAAAATTGTCAACGTGGGATAGATGGCATTTCAAGTTGACTTGAAATTGTTCTTCGGCTTCTTCTAATTCAATCATTAATCGTGTTATTATCGAGTTCTTGATGTCAATTATTTTAGTTATTGATAAGTTTAGATCTTCTATTTCTGTTTTTAGTTCTTTTACTTTTATCTTGCGGAGGATTTGGTGCCAATATTCATTTATTTTTGCGATGTTCAGCCGTGTAAATCCCTCTTCTTTTTTCAATTTGCTCTAAAATGAATGCACACATAATCTAGATATTAATACGTTTACGAAGGATACTTAAAAGTTTATGTGGAGAAGGAGTGCAGACAATTAAAATTATATACAGAGTGTGTCATTTCAATTTACCGCTGGAAACGAAATTATTTTTCGCTAGAATATCTCAAAAAATATACACCGAATGGAAAAATATTTGACATCTAATTCTCACTCCTCGAGAGGAAGGAGTGGGGGTGAGAAAGTTACGTTAAAATCTTAAATGGGAGCCACTATTTTTATTCCAGTTTCGAATAGAGTTTTTATTGATCTTCGTTCATTTTTTTTAATCTGGTACAAAAAGTGATTATAAGATATCGACACAACGTATGTAGCGCCTCTAGTGGCGCTTTCCGTAATGAATTCATATATTTCAGCTTGTCATCGAAGAAAAATATATTCAATATTTATTTTTATTTCTTTCCAAATAAGAGTAACGAGGATGAAAGGAAGAATAAGTGAATTGTTGCTGTCAAGCGAATAAAATCGGTAAATTAAAATTTTTCTAATCGAACGCAAAATTGACAGTCCAGGCTTGAGCAAATAATTTGTGATCTTTCAATAATTTTTATTTTTGATATTTGTGAATTTGCCGTACTCTATTATTTATATTTATTGAATTTTGACGGATGGAAAAATTATTATTGGATAAATATGCAATATAAGCAAACATGATACAAATAATTTATAATCATGACGAGAACGGAATTGAATTTAAATCAAATATTTTACAGAATGTGCGGCAAAAATTATGTTGACTTGTGAAAAACAACCATGCTTTTGTTTGTGTTTTACTGGTTGCCCGTTGCCAGGCGTCTGAGCCCGAAATTACTGACTTATCCCACTAATTTTTATTTTAGCAACATCAATCTAATCTATTAGCGATTTTTAGTCATGACTTTACTGTAATAAATAGTAACAAAAACCAAATATTATTTTACTTTCATATAAGTAGAGATTAGCTGCTCTTTTCTTCGTTTAGCTTCCTCCTCGATTTGCGCACGATGCTGAAGATACCTTGCTTTTTCTTCATCGCTCATTTTTGCTAGTCGGCTACCTAATCCCTTTTTCTTTTTCCCACCCATTTTTATAACTTAATTCACTGCAAAATTATCACGTCTGTAGCCTTAACTTTCGATCAAACAATAACAACTATCTACCAGTTTCGTTCTTTAAGTTTAAAAAATTTTTGTATCCTGAATTATCCTCCGAATTTTCTGCCAATATTCGCCATGATAATTTCTGATTGAAATCAATTCACATTTGCAAATCTAATAAGTTTAATATAGTATTATCTCAGAAAAGAGCAAACTAACGAACCCAACATTTCTTATTTATTATAGCAACGGTATCCAAGGGAAATATCGAAATGTTTTTTCGATAAATCTAAGTGACGGGGCACTGACAATTATTGATTCATATTTCAGACATAGTGTTTCCAGTAGAATAATTTTCAAAAAATTAATGTATTATTGAAAATGGGTGAATCACAATTTGTAGAAGTTGAAGATGATCAAGATCCTGTTCAACAAGCTGTTGAAATCCACAGAAGAAGAATAATATGTATTTTAGAACGATTGATAGAGAAACTTGAGATAGGAGTAAGTATTTCAAACAAATTCAATAGATACCTTGAATAACTTCTTGGTTTTATCAACAATCTTAAAATTTTTGTAGTTTTGTTTGGAGACACTTTTTGCTACAGAAAGTCCCGCATTCAGTAATTTAATACCAATAAAAGATTACAATTCAATAATAAAAATGGGGCAAAGTTATCAGCAAGGGTCTGTAATAACAGGAAAAAGTTTTGGCTCGTCAACCACCTCAACTAGAAAAGTGAGAAAGGTAAGTATAATAGCGAATTAGTGTGACTATTTTTTACAGGTTGCCATTTGTTATAGGGAAGATACCCATAGCTGTAAGCTTAAGATACTGAAAAAATGATTTTAATTTGCAACAAAAAGCTTCTTTGAATAACTTTTTATAGTCTGCCATTCTTCAAACCTAAGGCAAGTTTGCAAAATCAACTGAAAATTTATTGTCAGACGGTCTACTCAAGTCCAAGATTAAAGTATATTTAGGTAGACTTCTAAATTCATTGTGTAACTGGGGGAAAAAAATTACAATAAGTTTTTAGACTATTTGGCAAGCTTGCCTTGCATTCGAAATAATAGTAGACTGCAAAAAGTTGTTAAAATAAGCTATTTCTTGTGACTATGGATAAATATAGGATTCTAAAGCTACGTTCCACTAGGCGACTGCAACGCTCATGTCGCCTCAATAATCGTTCCACAAGATGATCGCGGCCTTTAGCTTATACGAGGATGATTAGAAACGTTTGTGCAAAGTCAAAGGTGGCACCATTGGTGGTGCTTAACGACGTCATTTTACCCAATTTCAATCATATTATACTGTGTTTAGCGTTCGTTTGAAACGTAGAAGTAAAATGATTCCCAGAAAAAGAACGAAAAAGAATTACGGAGGAATAATTTTTCAAATCACCCTCGTAGAACCATAGAATTACTAGTTTTGCTTGCAATCACACCATAATAACGAAGAAGTTATTGTATAATATCTACTTTGATTCATTTGTATAATTTTATAGGCTGCATCCTCCGATTTTTCTCTATCAATCATAATAGCTGTATTCCATCACGATCCAGAAATAATGAAAAAAGTCAAGAAACTGGTACAAAATATACCGGAAGGTCAAAAAGAATTTCTGAATCAAATAGAAAGTTTGAAAAATCTCACTCTAGAAATGCTACGCACCTCAGCTATTGCAGAACGAGCTTATTGCAAACAAATTGGACGGTCTTGGATTAAAAATGAGAAATACAAAAAACGAAATCTTGGTAGGATATTATTGAGCTGAAAAAATTTAATTAGTCTTCATTTTGATTTTGCAGAAATGGAGAAAATACACAATGACAAAATGTATGAGCTTTCTTTTAAAATAAATGAAAAAAATACGATTATTCAAAACTGCAAGGATTATATGCAACAATCGCAAGAAAAATGTATCGACGATTTACATAGAATTGTGTAAGTAATTTCCTATTTTTAAGGCTGTGCTATCTTGAGATGTGTAAGAGCGACGTCTTATAACACGGCCCTTTTCCAAAAAAAATATTGCTATTAAAGTATTTGTTGAATATCTCGTATCTACCTTCAGGACCAAAAATTTTATAATTTTTTCCAAACATCGAGATTCCAGATTCCTAAAGTAGTTTCTTCCTTCCAGGAACGAATCAGAAAAACAAATGACGAAGACAACCAATATAAACGAAGAAAATTTAGAAATATTAACAGAAGACGCCAATAATATTACCAAGAAATATCATACTCTACTGGAATCACATTTAGCACAAGAAAAAAAATTGAGGATCAAACGGTACGTACTAAATTTAACCTTTAATTTCAATAAAACACGTTATCTAATATTTCAAGTTGCCGATTTAGTTTATTTGTCGGTTGTAATCCAATTATTGGCGACTAAAATTAACTCGTAGCCCTCTAGCGGCAACCATATGAACCTTCCAAAACGGTAATGTGTATGAAGCGTCATAAGACGTAGTGGTAGTGTTTTGCTTTATTTATGACATATCTTATGACTTTGATTCTTTTTTAATTGTTCGTTCCGTTCCTTAATTTTTCCAGATCTAATATTCCAAATAAAACCAGACTTTTTCAAGACTAATTACCCTTTTTAATCTTTATTCCTAACCTCTCATTTTCTCTGATACTCTCAAATAACTACCTTTATAGATTCTGCTAAACCAAAAATAAGCAATGTGAGCTGTTGCGTGTACGGTTGTCATTCGAGGGCGGCTAAGAATCGAAATTTATGTTTTCATGGCTTTCCGCGAGAAGGCGAAAGAAAAGTTTTTATTAACAATAATCTAGGGGCGATTCAGAACTTGTGGATAAAAGGAAAGCATGGATCTTGGAAATACGAACTGGCAAACCAGTTACAAAACACATGAGAATATGCAACATCAAACACATTACCGTTTAGAGCCGCCATGTTTGTATTATAGCAGCGCCACCATCGGTAATTTTAGTCGCCAATAACAACATAAGTGATCTCTAGAGTCAAATAAATTTACATGATTTCAAATAAAATAAATAACAATTACGCCCAATCGGTTGCTCTGGAAACAGTAGGTCATCATTTTTATGCTACAACATACCTAAATACTGATTTTTAAGATTCTGCGGCTAATAGTTCTAAATTTAAAAAAAAAAATGCAACTGAAGTGCACTTCCGGTTCAGTCGATTGTTATAAGAATAGTAGCAGGCAATCATTCAGATGCTGAAATACTAAATTTCAATACTCTACAGCCAATCGTTTCGAATTTATGCAAAAAATTCCAGAAGACTGTCAACTAAAATGCTCTTCCGGCTTGGTCGATTTTGATGAAAATAGGATATTAGCATTTAGATAGTACTATCGTCTTAAATACTGAATTCTAACATTCTACGTTCAATCGTTTTGGATTTCTGCGGAAAATTAAAAAAATGTTTTGAGTAAAGTGCACTTCCGGTACAAACGATTGCAATCATAATGCGAGGCCTACAACTAGATGTTATAGAAGTGCTTAATACAAAATGTCAACATTCTACGACTGATTGTTTTGAATTTATGGGGAAAATTCGAAAAGTCTGTTATATAAAGTACACTTCCGGCTCAGCCGATTGATACAAAAATAGAAGATAACCATTAAGGGTGTCGTTTACCTAAATTTTATTTCTGTTCAGCTCGAACAAGAGGTTTTCAGTGTATGCAACCCAAATATCTTGCTCAATCATTTGGTAGTCTATATTTGAGTTTATTCAAAAGCAGGTAGTTCTCCTAATAGAAAGATTTATGACATAGGTTTTGGGTTCATTTCTTTTCGACTCGAATAGACCTGAACTTAATCTTTAATTCAGTGTATAAAATGTTATCTGCAGATATTTAAAAAAATTTATTCTACAATTTCATTTTCAATTTAGGAACAAGATGTACAATGAACCAGATATTTTGTGAATAAAACCTTTAATTGAATATCCAATCAACGCTATTATATAATATAAATTATCAACTGAAGTTTCTAAGAAAGTGATAATCCTGAAAAGTAATTTTTCCCGAATTTATGGGGATATAAATAATGTATTATAATGATTTCAGTCAAACTTGATTCTATTAGAAAGTTAAATTATTACTAATTTATAATAATATTTCTTGGAATTGTATAGAATACGACTTTATATGTTTGAGGATGACTACAAACAAGTAAATTTTTCAAACTGAACTATCTAGTTTTTCAAAATATTGATGAATTTCTCGTCGAAAAATATAATACTTCGACCAACATGTTCAGAGAAATTAAAAAATAAGTAACTTGGTAATGTTCATGTTATTCAATAATTGTTTATTCCATATAACAATCGAGTTCATTATTTTAATTTTTAATTTTATCAAAACTTTCCGTTGGAAATCAAAAATACTATTCATTTTTATATACAGAACTTCACCAAATAAAACATATTTATCAAAAATACTAATTTCGAATATAGACACAATTTCTTTTTTTTGTAATTCGTTGATAATATACTGCAAGTTTAATACTTGAAAAAATATCTTACTCATTTCTTAAAAAGTATGACGATCATGATAGGTTTGTTCCAACAAGAACAGAAACCAGTCCGGAACTGTCCGACGCATGCGCATTTGCAAATAAGCGTTCCAACAGATTTCAAACGCGGATTTTGACTATTAGTCAAGCGTTCCAACAATGTGCGACTCAATCCGCAAACCAGTTTTGTGGACAATCAAAACAGTCCATGGACCAATGCTTGTACTATTCGTCAAATAAGATAACCTCAAATAAAAATGAGTTATTTATGTACTGAAAATGAATTTTCATCACATTCTAGCGTTGATGAATTTGATTTAACCGTGGGAATACATCAAATTGAAAATATAAATTATATAGGTATGTAGAATTATAAGAAAATAGACATTTTTATTTGATATGTTGAAATGAAAGTAAATATACAGAATTTAAAATCAAAAGTAATTTATTATTCATGAAGATTTTGAAAAATGTATGGATTATTAATTGAAATTTTATTTTGTGTAGTTTTTAAATTTTATTTTAGAAGAAATAGTTTATCTCTAATATTTTGATATGTTTTTTGAATTCTTTCACCTGAGCAGAGAAATTTCTGAGAATATAGCAGATAATTTCAAGAGAAATCATGAAGATAAACAGCACTTTGGATAATATAGAAGACTCTCCATCGAGATTCAGGTGTACTATGTCACCATTATTGTCAATAGGAATTAAAATTACATGGTTATATGGGATACTATTTCATATTTTTAGTTTTCACCTGATTTTATCTTCCATGTTTACTACAACTAAATAGTAATAACCTAAAATTATATGATTGACAGTTAACAGTCAAATCTTGTCAGAAATGCGATCCAACAAGCGCTACGTTCGACTCAGTCCGAAACTGATTCATTCGACGCGCATGCGAATGAGTCAAATCTGAAACCGATTCAGAACCAGTCCAGTGGTGGAACCACAACGACTCGACATTGACATTGACTTGATTTTTACTGTCAATGTGCCACACAAATTGGACATGTTTCAAATAATATTTGTAATAGGGACTAGGTTAGGTTATCCTTCTATTGAAATAAGACCTATGATAAATATTAACTGGACACATGTCCAACTTGCATGGCAAATTGACAGTAGAAATCAAGTCAATGTAGTTCCAGCCCAGAATTGCTTGTTGGAACGAACCTGTCAAGTCAGACTTTTAAATCCACTATCAAAAAAATTGCTAGGATTTCAAGTAAAATCTGCTTGAGGACACCTGTAAATCTGCATTATTGATGAGCACTATATTCTCTTTGTTAATAATGCCTTTGCATCATCATAATTATAGATAAACATAATTCACGTGATTGTGATAAAAATTCATTCTGATATTATATGAAAGTGGCAAGACAAAAATAACAGAATAAAATACATAACAATAAATTTATGTCTTTTGCGTATTCGACCGCTCTGAGAAAGGTGTCTAATAAAAGAGGTAGTAAGGGATTATAGATATATGTAACTCACAGATAATATTGACAGCTCCAAGGAAAATGGCAAGCTGGTTGCAGGGGTTGAATATAACAGGCGAAATATTTGAAGGAATATATTCTGTTTTTTGCAACAAATTTTTACGTTTATCTGAAATTACAGTGGAAAAAAATCCAATAAAATAATCATTTTATGCAACTTACAGCAAAATTATTAAATTTCTATGAGAAATATGTACGTGAAAATTGCTAAATGTATGATTCTTTTTACAACAAGTGGATGAAAATTTCAAAAATCGGGGAAGCAGGTACCATGCTTTAAAGATGTATCTATCAAAAGCACTACTTGATCATAAAAAATAATCTATGTGACGAGAAATAATTAGATATGCATAAACCATGTTTTCATGATTTAGGTAAACGACAACAATCCGAAATACTGAATTTTAATATCCTACAGTTAATCATGCACTTCCGGCTCAGACGATTACAATCATAATGCGAGGTGCACAACTAGTCTCTAGACCAGTTTTAAATACAAAATTTCAACATTATACGTTCGACGGGTTTTGAGATCTGCGAGCTACGAATGCACATACGTACCGACGGCAAGCCGAAAATAGTCAAAATGGATTCAGGGATGCTCAAAACGGATATTTCCATCAAAATCTTGACATGTGAATTTTGTCGGTCTCACAATGCTTTTACTTTGTACAAGTAAAATTTAGACAATAAGTCAATAAACACTGGTTGCCAACCATATTTTCAAAATTTCATGTTTTTTTTTTTAATTCGCAATATTGACCATTGTCTTCAATAGTGGAGGCCCTTTGTATACACTAGCCCTGGGCTGCTGTCCAAAAAACTCTTTTCCAGATTCGCCCCTGCGTATCATTCATAATTCTAGGATTATTATTATTTTAGTCAATGTATTATAATAATTCATAATTTCTATTAAAAGGTATAAGGTTGAGACTGTTTTGGCAAGCTGGTTAACAAAATATGATTCTGATATTGGAGAATTACAATCCCAACTAGAAGAACAACAAAATGGGTGAGATTTCAATAACATTTAAGCATAATCATAAACCAGCTGACTCGCAATTTGATCTTTGATAAGTCATTTTCTCTTGAATCTAGTATTGAGAAGTTTATTTTAAACTACTTATTGGAAGAAACAAGCAATGTATGTAAATAGGAACAGGATTTTTTCCAACAGAAAAACTGTTTAAATCAGGAAAGGATTTGCTAAATCTTTTTTGAGAATCGGGCTGTTTGAGATTATACTCTAGTCAATATTTATAATTATGTTAAATAATAAAAATAACAAAGGCTTAATACTTGATACGAGGGACTAAAGATAAATTTCTGACTTAGTATAGACCGGACAAGTTGATTTTGAAAACAAAAATTGTTTATTCAATGTCAATTCTATTCAACTCGTAGTCTCATAAGAGCCCATGGACTGTTCTCAACTGTCTCTCTAGTCTGACATAAAATCCTATTCTAATTCATAGAGATAAGTAGTCTCTATGTTAATACCGTCATGACACAGTTACATTTATAGGGACTTGAATATAATATGTTGGTACAAAAAATGTATTGTAGCGAATTTAAGTCTATAAATTAGTAATTTCGGCTTTACTGGTGCTTAGAATGATTGTGGAATTATTTTACACTAAGAAATAGAAGCGAATATATTTGTTTTCTGGAAAATTACTGGCACCTTCTAGCGTTCTTCTAGAAACGCCTAGACGTTTGCTGAAGGAACGTAGTGGGGAGAGACCCAAGGTATATATATGCGACCGACAGTGAGAAGATTATTGATTTTCTAGCATAGTGACCTTATACTATGGATTGCTGGTGATAGAAATAAATTGCGTTATCTAAAATAAATCAAAATTGACATAAATAATTAAAGTTAAGTTATAGTGTAGTGTATAATAATCTTTAGTTTTAAACAGAATTAGTTATTAAAAAATAGTGTTATTAATCATAGTATTTGAATTTTGTATTACTGTTTTTATTTGATGACATACAAATATCAAAAACTGACATCTCCGAATCTGAAAAAACCTCTAGAAGACTGTTTTTAACGATGACATCAAATCACTTCAATATGTCCGCTAGATGGTATATGTACCGAGAGTCTCTAAAATGACGTCAAGAGACTGTCTCTACGAATTAGAATTGAGCACATAAATAATTTATTTATATACTCTCGTATTATATTAATTGAATATGAATGAATCAATATTTTTCCTTATTAGTTATGCTAATGAAAAACACGAGTTTGATAGCCTAACAAATAAATTCGAAGACCAAACAATACAATATGATGAATTAATGGCAGAGAAACAAGAAGAAGAGCAAAGAATATTTGATGCCAAACGTGCAGCATTTATTCGAAATAGATCGGCAAGAATTATACAGCGATGGTGGAGGGCTATTTTGAATAGAAGAAAAAGCAGAAAGAAGAAAAAAGGTAAGCAAATTGAATAGCCCACTGAATTACATATTCACATTCCCAGTTCAGAACAGGAAATTAATATTTTCACAAATCTGAGATACTAGCGTGTCTATTGACTGGCATTGGGAGCTTACTAAATATTTCATATATTTTCACCAGCTGTACCTAGGACATTACTAAAGATTAGTCTTATTTCATAATTTCCTGACATTATTTTTAATTATTGGCATTAAATTTAGTATCACATGTATTGAAATCCATTTGATTCCAGTTTTGACTATCTATTTAAATATTCAATGACTTCAGATTAAATAGTAGAAATAAAATATGTTTTTAATTACAGGCAAGAAGAAATGAGGAATCTTTGAAGGACCAAAACTGTAATACATTTAATCCATAAAATATACATTTTTATGATAAACTATATAAATAAACATTAATATATTAATAAAAATAAATATAATGGCAGATATTCGACAATTAATTGCATCAATGGTAACTTCTATTATAAAGCAAAATATATTAACTTCAGTCAACTTATGCAATGACGTTTGAAATGATTTTCAAGGACTCTTTTTGTCTGTACAAGCAAAATCTATTTTTCACAAGCTAATTTGGGAAGGGCAGAATTTGACACCCCAAAAAATTTTTCCTGTATAACGCTGGAGTATTATTTAGGAGAGCTGAATTTATGAATCTCAACATAATTTGAAGGCAATGATAATTCTTATTCTCACTCCTTATTGCTGATATCACAAAAGCTAATGCTTTAAAGACAAAATACTTTCCAGGCAGTTTCCACCGTCATACGACAAAAATTTCAGGAATAAAACTCGAACTCTATCGATAATGCAAAATTTTAAGTCAATATTTTATATTTTTCGCACTCCCAGGAGTAAAAGACGAATTTAATTCCTCATTTTAGGGACTTAAGTTTGAGTTTAGTCCCGAGGGATCTAAAATGATCAATAATCCCAAGGAACTAAAGTGAAATAAACAAATTTTTCTATGACAACTAAATAATCAAAGTACTTGAGTGCCTTCAATCCCTCAGGTGAATATTGCCCTCGACTCCGTCTCGTGCAATAAACTCCACCCTCAGGATCAAATCAAGCACTTAAGTCCCTCGTTATATAATATACTATTATAGAAATCATGCGAAAATCCAAGAATATCTCAGGGCATTTCGGCAAACAATTTGATATGATTGAATCACGGATAGTATACTAAATTCCAACTCAATTGGTCAAACACAGACTAACAGATTGACTTTATTGTAGATATCATCTTAATCGTCTTTAGAAGAAATAAATCAACACGATCAAAATACTTTTCTTTTTATTGGTGAGGGTCGGGGCAGTAAAATATTTACTTCATAAATAAAATTTTGCTCGGCTTTCCAATTATAAAACTACATAATGCTACGCCAATAATACAAGAGATTCAAAAAACACTGAAATTAAAAACAAAATTAGACTTTGAAGGACGTTGAGAGTGGAGCTAAAGATATGATACTATAGGCGATTTAATAGAGTCAATAATTCTCTTGGACGAAACGACATTCTCGGCTCATGGTATTTTTAAATTGTATCAAAAAAAATGTATCGATATCGCTTGCTCTACCTATTTCTGGGTAGAAATAATAAAACCGAAATTGTTTTTAATTGTTTCTATTACTCATGCAGGATAAGTACTATTTTGCGCACGTTTTTCCAGGCGGTAAATGGCTCTTTGGCTTTTGAGTGCGCCAAATATTTATCGCTCGGAAAAATAAGCGTAAAATAGTACTTATCACTCATTCGTAATAAAAAATAGTATCTGCAACTCGTGCGGTGTGGTCAATTGCCCAACTTCGCTCTCGTGGGCAATCGACAGCTTATCGCACTTGTTGCACAATATACTATTTCATAACAGCTAATGCAGTATTACCATCAGAAAAATATTACGTTAGTGATAATTGTTCACTTAATACAAAAAAAGGGGACGAAAGTCGAATGACTCCTTTTGGAAAAAATATGTGGGGATGAAATCTGAAGTGGAAGACTATTTACATGGATATGATTTGTTGTGTGAAAGGAAGCTTCCGAGTGAGAAGAATCAACGAGTTTGTATAAATGGGATTTTGAATACGTTTGTGTGGAAGATCGAATGATTGCTGGCTGAATGTTAAATAGAGTTGATATTAATCTCATTTTGATGGAAGGGTGTGTGATTTTTTGACGTAGGATAGACAAAGTGGTAGCGGACTCTTAGAAAACAATCTTTTGAATCAGCCAAGCTTTCAGTTTTAATTTTAAATAATCATCAGGATTCTTAGGCCCGGTTGCACAGTCTTTGGTTTATCGTAATTCTGGGGCCACATTTACGTCTAATGTCATTAATTGAGGCGTTATTCAATAATGAAAACATTGTCAATGACAATATGTCAATTGTCACATAACGCCTTACTTAACGGCATTAGACATAAGTGTGGCCCCTGCATAAGCCTAACTCATTTATTTTAGTAACAATTGTTTGAACAATCGTAGCCAAGGTAACTAAGCTTCGCTTAGGATGAACCCGAGACTTATAAACGATTTCTAGAGTCCTGATGAAGGTTAAATATTTAAACCGAAAGCTCAGCTGATTCTAAAAGTATTTTTTTTTTTAACTCGCTTCAACTTTGACTGTCCATCCCACGTTAATTATATAATGTATTTATGTATGTATGAAGAAATGTAAGACGTTGACGTCACTGCATGAGTTGAGCGAGGTATACCTACATATAAATATGGCATGATAAAATTGTTATACTAAAAACCTCTCCGATGATTATTGATTAAACAAGCAATTATGGAATCTTGAAATTGAGCAAAATCTTTCGCAGTCTTTTTTTTATTGTTTTGTTGGTCTTCTTAAAGTAGACGATCTGATTTCCAGCATGACAGGTCTCTCTTTAGTTGACGGCATGAATGAGTGGGCCCTTCTAACTTTATCGCCCTCACGAAGCGATGGTATCATATTTCGGAGTTTGAGTTCTAAAATCTCTTTGCTCTCCTCAGAAATTTTTATTTTGAACTCTGCGGACTGCAATTGTTCGTCAAGAGATTTACGTTCCTCCTCTAATTGTTCTAAACGTCTCACTGCACCTATAAAACATTAAAATTTGAATATATATTAATACGTGGAGAGAAAATTTTGTACTCCTTTTAAAGCATATTGGAGAAGGATTGCAGGAAGCTAAATTTATTTACAGGTGTTCCATTTCAATTTACCCCTGGAATTTTTCGAAAAATATGCATCAAATAAATAAATGTCTGATATCTAATTTTCTCTTCCTCAAAGGCGCGAAGGGAGGGGTCTGACAAAGTCATGTTAATATTTTGTTCTTAAAACAATAATTATTAGTTTAGTAAGGGTTAGAAGATAGTAGTACATACTTTTCAGCTGCATTTCCTTTTCCCTTTGCAACTCCTCAAACTCAACCCTCTTGCTTCGTTCCTCCTCCAGTAACACCCTTTGTTCCTCTTGGAGCCTTTCAAGTTCTTCTCGTTTCTCCCACTCCTCTGCTAGAACCCTAGCTTGCAACGCCCTCACAATCTCCTCATCCCTTTTGGCTTGCGTCTCCTCTTCCAAAAGCCGCTCTAACCGCCCTCTAATATGTTCCAGTTCTGCCAACCTTTTAGCTTCTTCCCTAGCTACAGCCTCTAATTCTCTAGCCTGACCTTCAGCCGCTTGGCGCGCTGAGCGTTCTCGCTGTAACTGCGCACGTGCACGTTGGATTTCCTGGGCTCTGCCTGCCCTCTGTTGACGCCTTCTCAAAGCTTGGAGACGATGGTAGGACTGGCTTCCACCAGAGTACTCCACAGCAAGCTGTAAGGCTGATATCCATTGAAGACGGGTCATGTGGTCTGTTGCGGCGAGTTCGAAATTTCTTTCAGGCGTTTGAAGAATTATTTTGTAGCCAGGACCAGCTTCTATTTTACTGCCTGGTTCGATTGGGACAAAACCGCAGTTGTTTTTCTCAGAACGAGATTTGAAGTAGACTAGCTCGGAAGGACGGAGTACCACCCAAAATTCTCTCATTGTTGGAAGTAAATAGCCTGTGTAAATATAATAAAAATAATAATAGAACAGTATTTTGCTATTGTACTGTAAATGTCGATATTACAGAAAATTGTTGATGTTACACATTTCCAAATAAAAAACCAGGAATTCTTTCTCATATATACTTTTTTTTCAACACAAGAAGTTTTAAGATGATACAAACTGTACAAAATATTTGCAAATATTTTTAATTATTCTGTCAAGTACGATATTTGACATAAAATGTATAAAGTATACACACCTTTTTTTAACAGAGTTCCTTTCTTAATAACATCATCAACTAAAGTTTGATGCATGTCCGCCACAGCCTCAATAATAGCAACTCCATCTGTGATATCCCCTAGACACCGTGATTCTAAAACAGCTATATATGTACTTAGCCGGAAGCTACCAATCGCCGTACACAAATTGGTAAAATCATCCACATCCCACGGGCATCCGAGCGACGTTGCCAAAGTTTGAGCGATCATTTCAGCTTCAGAAGAATGTAGCAACACTTGGTAAGTTTCATCTTGTTCATCTGGAGTCAACTCGGCAAGAAGGCAAAATATTCGAAAGAGTTGGAAAACGGAATCGTCCGAGAATATTCGGTTTTCTCTTGGGAGGAATTTTGTTCGGCAGACCAACCAACAAACTTCGGCGATTCTGGTTTCATATTCTCGTAGTTCTGGAAGAGTTAGCTTGTCGGGAAAAGAGGAGAATACTTCGTGAAGGAGGTAATATTTGAAATGATCAAAATTTAGAGTGTTGGTGCTCCGGTAATGTTCAAGACCTTTTTCGACGCCGTAAAGGTCAAGGAGGGTTCCAATATTTGCTGTTAGAACCTAAAATAATTATTAGTTGCAAAATTATGATACATTTTATTGTAAACTGTGTGTATTTTTCAGTTATTATATCAGTTATTGAATCTATGCCATGGCGCCTAATTCACATCATTTTTTTGTTTAATAAATTCTATTTTACTAAATTTTGTTCCGGACAAAATAACAAGCGTTATGGCTCCTGAAATTAATTTGTCTAATAAAAATAGCGAAGAAAATGCACTTCCACATGAATCAAACGGACAGAAGGTCGGCGAGTAATTGAATTTTGAAAATAGCCAAAAATTAGCCCATTCCATGCATCAACAGGACTATTGTAGTGTGGATTTCGCAATATTTTTTGATCTACTTCAATCTTAGGGTAAAAATATTTTCCCAAAATGAAACCACAGAATATGTTTTACGAATTTAATTTAAATAAAGGAAAAAGGAATATAACATAAATAAAATATTACTTAAAAATAATATATTGTCTATCAAGACTATAATTTAGATGAATTGGTCTTTAACAGAGATGGCGGATGAATGAATTCAATTGCGAGTTCAATTATTTTAGAAATAATTTACGAAAGAAATAGAATAGCTTATTCTTGGCACTGGGTGCTTCCATTATCTGATACCACAGACTCAGAAAAGTGAAAAGTGCATACGTGAAGTATTCTTGCAATTCTTCAATTTAATTTAAAATTCAAGCATACCAATTGAATCTACTGAGACTTCACGACTATAGCACTAGCAAATGTTACCAGAGCCATCTCTTATTACAAAAGTACAAAGTACGATTATTGAAAATTGATTCTAATTGTCAGGTTAGAATTGAATTTTCAGAGGAATTGTCATCTGTCACTAACAGTTCACTATTTCAAGCAGGCCGCCAAGGAAAAATCAGAACAAGACGACACAGTCAATCATTTTTGATCGCTCTGCATAACTTTCAATCATCAACGCCATCTTTGAAACAAAATCTTCTGCGCAGTGGCGCCTCTATATATGAGAGGAATTAAATTTGACAGATATTCAATAATTACAACTATAAGTCATTTAGAACTCTTGATTATGGCATTAATAGTAATTTTTAATTCTAATTAACACTTTGACACTCAGTAAAGTGTATCGAGTAAGTTATTTTATCTAAAACTAATTGTTTTAGCTCATTATTGTTTGTAGGTTATGATCACAGCGATAGCACCAGAAATGTTTTACAGAAATATTATAAATGTTTGGGTTTCTGAAAAACACTTCTTAGAGACAAACGGAATAAACTAGTTTCGTCAGATTTTCTGAAAATTGAAGGATCTTACTTTTGTTTCTATGTGTCATATTTTTACGTTGGCATCAATGTTAAAATTGTGTACCGTAGTAGACGAAAACTAGGACAAGGTGAAGATAAAATCAAAGAAAATAAATCTATAGAATAATTTTCAATAAACAATTTTTTAAAAATTTTGGTATTTTATTTGCTGGAAACTTTTCCCTAGGATGTGGCAAATCGACACTCTGCACTCCCCTTTTAAAAATGTAGATCCGGGGCTGTATCACCCTAGTAATTGAAGATCTTCCAGTCTTATCAACATAATTTACTACTACTAACGCAATCTGGTCAATATCGTTTGAAATATTCTTGCGGCAATGCGGCTGTGACTATGTTAGTAAGACTGGAAAAACTTGTATCACTATTTGTATTTTGAACCGGCTCTTATGATGATGAATCAAATAATCGAAACCGGTCAGCATTTCCATAAAATAAAAATCCGCCGTGGCCACACAGTACTTCCTCGACTATAAATTTCATGGTCAGTCTCATCGCTGTTTCAGAAATTCAGAGCGTCGCATCAATTATTTGTATATTTCAAAGTGACGGCTGTCATTCTCAAAGTGACAGCTATCATTGTCAAAGTGACAGCTTTCATTGTCAAAGTGACAACTAGCATTGTCAAAGTGACAGCTACCATTGTTAAATGACAAATGGCGATAAATTTTTGGTCCTTATATAAAATAAGTATTTTTGGAAATGAAAAGTCCTTTTCTAGATTTTCGGGATCTTTAATTCATTGGAACAAACATTTTCGACATTTGATCGCCTGAAGTGTAATTTGAAGATGGTAACGTGAATTCCACCACCTAATTATTTATTTTTGGTATCTCATAATCTTATCTCTTATAAATATCCTCTTTGGCAGTTCTACTTGAATCATTACCACAAGAGCTTCAATTTGATACCAAACACGATAGAGCCAAATTACTTATTTTGAAAAAACAATTGACGAACGTTTGCATGTGATATCAAAATATGAGTGAGAATAATTTCAACTCCACATAATAATTCTTATTATTTTTTTTGTTCAGAAAAATATAATTTTGCGGCAGTAGGCGATGAAAAAAAATAAAATAAAATAAGTTTAGAGTAAAGTAGGCAGGTAATTTCGGGAAATAAAAGAAAAAAATAATGATTTGAAATGTCAAAATTTGTTGAATTTTTAACTTAATCTAAAGGACTAGAAATGTAAGTTAGTTGAGAAAATTATGTTTATTAATATATAAAATTATGTATATTTATTGTTTTTAGCTTAAAAGCGTAACGTATCGAATTGATGTACTGAAAGACGAAAATATAAAATTGGAACAAACGCTGTTTAAATATTGTCAAATAGATTAGAATTCAACATTCTTTTAAGATTTCTAACGAACTGCAACAAGGAAAAAAGAAAACGAAATATACAATGAACAGTCATAATTGCAACAGATGTGATAGGCTAGATAGTGAGCAGGATATGGTAGCTTGCGATAAATGTGACAAATGGTATCATTATTCTTGTGCTGGAGTAGAAGAGAATATTAAAGATGGAGATTGGGAATGCAGATATTGTAATGATCTAACGGAAGAAGAGCAAACTATCAAATCCACTAAAAGTCTACGATCTCGTCGTTTAGAACTTGAATTGCAGCAGTTAGAAGAAGAATATAAATTGAAAACAAATTATTTAAAAAACAAATACAAGATTTTGAATGATAAACTGGATGAAGATGCTATAAGTGTGAAGTCTGGAAGAAGTTGCCAAAGAAGCATAGAAAAGGTACAAGAGTGGATTGATAGAGATCAGACCCTGGAACCAAACGTAACGCAAAGTCATAAAAAAGTGGTTACCACGTCAATCTCAAATCCAAAAATTCAAAACGAAATTATGGCTTCAGACAGGGAAATATTGAATTCACATCCGTCATTTGAAATAAAATCAAGAATAAAATCTCAAGAATATCAAACAAAATCTTATATTTTAAAAGAAAATGCTGATGAAAAGATCGACATGCATTTGAACAGAGAACAGGTGGTAGCTCGACAAGTAATTCCAAAGGATCTTCCAATATTTGCGGGAAACCCTGAAGACTGGCCAATTTTCATTAGCAGCTATAGAAACTCAACGTCTGCATGCGGATACAAAGACGTGGAAAATTTACTTCGTCTCCAACGTTGTTTAATAGGGAATGCTTTAGAGGCTGTTAGAAGTAGACTGCTACTACCATCATCGGTTTCTGGTGTGATATCGACACTTGAAATTTTATATGGCCGCCCAGAGCTCCTTATAAATTCGCTATTGAATAAAATACGACAAATACCGTCTCCTAAAAACGATAAGTTAGAAACATTAATAAAATTTGGATTAGCAATTCAAAACCTATGCGACCATCTAGAAGCTGCAGATCAAAGGGCACATATGAATAATCCTGTTCTTCTTCAAGAAATGGTTGAAAAGTTACCAACGCACTTGAAATTAGATTGGGCAATATTTAAGAAAAATCAAGAATATGTTACAATAAAAACATTTGCTCTATACATGTCGCAAATAGTTTCAGCCGCAAGTGACGTCACCATATTTATTGACACAAATCCTAGTAAAGATGGTAAACAACGAGAAAAGGGAAAAATAAATTTCCATAATGTTAAAAATGAAGACTCTTCAAAAAATAAGAATATATTATGTTACTTATGTAAGAAAACGAAGCACAAGTTAAATAAATGCGAGGATTTCAAAAACATGAAGATAGAAGATCGCTGGAAGTTTATACAGGAAAATCATCGTTGTAGATGCTGTTTAAATTACCTTGGCAAATGGCAGTGTAAGTTCTCGAAACAATGTGGAATAAATGGATGTGAAAGAAAGCATCATCCGATGTTACATTCTTCAGAAATAGAACAGAATAAAATAAGAAAAACCAATTCAGGAGTAAAAGAAGAAATAAGCGCATTTCATGGCACACGGTCATCACTTTTATTTCGAATTATACCCGTAACATTGTATGCCAAAAATTCATCAATAGATACATTTGCCTTCCTCGATGATGGTTCCTCTTTAACATTAATAGAAGAAGAATTAGCTAACAAACTTCAACTAGAAGGTACACGTGAGCCTTTATGTCTAAAATGGACTAATAATGTTACAAGAATGGAGTCAACATCTCAAAGAGTTCAATTAGAAATATCCGGTTTAGGTATGAAGAAAAAATTCAATTGATTGAACACTAGAACCGTACCATCTCACCATTTACCCATTCAGACACTCAACTTTGATGAACTAGAAGAGAAATTTAATTATTTGAAGGGACTCCCAGTTAAAAGTTATGAAAATGCTGTTCCAAGACTATTGATTGGATTGGATAATCTAAAACTAATAGTACCTTTAAAAATGAGAGAAGGTGCTTTCGGTCAACCAATAGCAACAAAAACAAGGCTGGGATGGTCTATATATGGAACGAATTCTTCAAGTGAAAAACGAAATGAACCTTATTATTCCTGTCATTTATGTAAATGTAACTCTGACGATAATATTCATGAGATGGTGAAAAATTATTTCAGCATAGAAAATAATGGCATGGTTATAGCACCAGCCAACATGTCCAATGAAGATATTAGAGCTCAAAGAATCTTAGAAGATACGACAAAGCGTGTAAAAGACAGATTTGAAACAGGTTTACTGTGGAAATATGATGCTTTCGAATTTCCTGACAGCTACTCAATGGCATTTTCAAGATCAAAATGTTTAGAAAGAAGACTAGAAGGAAAGCCAGATTTATACGAAAATGTTAAGAAACAAATAGAAGAATATCAAGTCAAAGGGTATGCACATAGAGTAACAGAAAACGAACTACAAGGTGCTGATCCAAGGAAAGTGTGGTATTTACCTCTTGGAGTGGTAATTAATCCTAAAAAACCAGGAAAAGTCAGATTGATTTGGGATGCAGCTGCAAAAGTAGAAGATATATCTTTTAATTCAATGATATTAAAAGGTCCTGATCAACTGAAATCATTGCCATCAATTTTACGCCGTTTTCGCCAAAGAAGAGTTGCTGTTTGTGGAGACATCAGGGAGATGTTTCATCAAATTCAAATTCGTGAAGAGGATAAGCAGTCACAACGTTTCCTGTGGCGAAAAGATTCAAAAAGCGATCCAGAGATATATGTAATGGATGTGGCAACATTTGGGTCTAAATGCTCACCATGTTCAGCTCAGTTTGTCAAAAATTTGAACGCGAAAGAATATTCACAATTGTATCCAAGAGCTGCAGAAGCAATCTTAGAAAATCATTACGTGGATGATTACTTAGATAGTATGGATTCAATTGAACAAGCTGTAAAGATAGCTAAAGAAGTAATATTAGTTCATTCTTCAGGTGGATTCAACATTCGAAACTGGATATCCAATTCAGCAGAAGTTCTTCAAGAGCTAGGAGAGAATAAAAATCAATCTATTACAAAAAAGATTGTAAGTGACATAAAAGGTTCAAAAAACGAAAAAGTTCTTGGGATGATTTGGCTTCCGGAAAAAGATGTGTTTTCTTTTTCAACAATGATTAAAGAAGATATGAAAATGTTTATATATGGTAAGGAAATCCCAACTGAACGTCAAGTATTGAGTTGCGTCATGAGTATGTATGATCCATTAGGACTCCTGTCATTCTTCACTATTCACGGGAAAATATTGATACAGGAAATATGGCGTAAAGCAATTGCATGGGATGAAAAAATAGACCATGAACTATACGAAAAATGGCATAAATGGTCAAAATTATTCAATTATTTAAATGAAATTAATATTCCACGCTGTTATTTTAACGAATATGAGAATTCCAATCTAGAGTCAGTTCAACTACATGTTTTTGTTGATGCGAGTGAGTTAGCTTATGCATGTGTAGCATATTTTAGAATTATTGACAAAAATTGTATTCCACACTGCGCATTAGTGGCAGCAAAATCCAAAGTTGCACCTTTAAAACCTTTATCAATACCACGACTCGAGTTACAAGCAGCAGTAATAGGTACGCGACTGATGAAGATGATATGCTCAAGTCACACCGTTACAATCAAGAAGCGATATTTCCATACAGATTCCTCAACTGTGCTAAGTTGGATACGTTCGGACGCGCGAAGATATGGTCAATTTGTAGCGTTGAGAATCGGAGAAATTCTAACTGAAACTGATGTGAATGAATGGAGATGGGTACCCACGAAGCTAAATGTAGCTGATGAAGCTACGAAATGGGAAAAAGGACCATGTTTTGATGAAAAAAATCGTTGGTTCAAAGGACCAGAGTTTCTGTACCTTGCAGAAGAATTTTGGCCAAGTCAAAACATTCAAATTAATGAAGCAACTGAAGAACTTCGCTCATGTCATGTACATGAAGAAATTATTCAACATACATTCATCAATCTTGAAAGCTTCTCAAAATGGGAGAGACTTTTGAGATCAACAGCATTTGTGTGCAGATTTATAACTAATTGCCGACGTGGAAATGAGCCTAAAATAATAGGATTCTTGAAACAGGAAGAATTATATCATGCAGAAAATATTTTATGGCAGTTGGCACAAAAACAAGCTTATAAGAATAAAATTGAAATTCTGCACTCCCAGAAGGAAAGTAATGAAGAAAAAAGAAGAGAGTTGGACAAACATGATGTTCTTTATAAATTATCACCATTTTTAGATGAAAATGGAGTTATTAGAATGGAAGGACGAATAGAATCAGCAAAAAATATTGCTTACGAAACCAAATATCCAGTAATTCTTCCAAATCGAAATCGGATCACATTCCTCCTCATAGACTGGTATCACCGAAAATTTCTTCACAGCAATCGTGAAACTATTGTTAACGAAGTGAGACAACGATTTCATATTTCAAAAATTAGAACTATTGTAAAATCGGTCATGAAACAGTGTCAATGGTGCAAAATTTACAAAGCAGTACCAAAATACCCAAGAATGGCTCCTCTACATAAAGCAAGATTAATGCCATACATGCGTCCTTTCACCTATGTTGGTATTGATTATTTTGGCCTAGTACTGGTAAAAGTGAAAAGAAGTGTTTGCAAAAGATGGGTAGCAATATTTACATGCCTTACAATCAGAGCGATTCACTTAGAAGTCGTTTATAGTTTATCAACTGAATCATGTATTATGTCAATAAAAAGATTTATATCCAGAAGAGGGTCGCCACTAGAAATATACTCAGATAATGGGACCAATTTTCAAGGTGCAAGTAAACAATTGGAAAATGAACAAATAAGCCATAGTGAGCTTGCTGAAACTTTCACAAATAATCATACAAAATGGTTGTTCAATCCTCCAGCTGCTCCACACATGGGGGGAGCATGGGAAAGAATGGTAAGAGCAGTCAAAACAGCTTTAAAAGTAATGCTTACGACAAAAACCCCGTCCGAGGAAATTTTATACACAGTTTTAACTGAAGCAGAGTATATGATAAATTCAAGACCACTTACGTATATACCCATTGAATCGGCAGACCAAGAAGCTCTCACCGAATCATTTCATTTTAGGAAACTCTAGCGGAAAACATCAACCGTTTGAAGAATTAGAACCGCAAAATATGAAACTTAGAGATAGTTGGAATTTAATTCAACAAACAATGAACGAATTTTGGAGTCGTTGGATAAAGGAATATTTACCGGTTATAACAAGGCGTACTAAAGGGTTTGAAGACACAAAATCTATCGAAGTTGGCGACATAGTGTATATTGTTAATGAATCATCTAGAAGTCAGTGGCTACGTGGCAGAGTAGTACGCACTACAAAAGGAAGAGATAAAAGAGTTCCCCAGGCAATGGTTCAAGTAGGAAATAAATTCATTCGAAGACCAGCTTCAAAAATCGCCGTACTGGACCTTAAAGATAGTAAAACTGGACTTCATCACCATCAGTCTTACGGGGGCGAAAATGTTGCGGTAGTAGGCGATGAAAAAAAATAAAATAAAATAAGTTTAGAGTAAAGTAGGCAGGTAATTTCGGGAAATAAAAGAAAAAAATAATGATTTGAAATGTCAAAATTTGTTGAATTTTTAACTCAATCTAAAGGACTAGAAATGTAAGTTAGTTGAGAAAATTATGTTTGTTAATATATAAACTTATGTATATTTATTGTTTTTAGCTTAAAAGCGTAACGTATAGTATCGTAACGTATCGAATTGATGTACTGAAAGACGAAAATATAAAATTGGAACAAACGCTGTTTAAATATTGTCAAATAGATTAGAATTCAACATATAACGAATTCTATAATAATTTAAATTTTGATAATAACAAATGAGCCGCTGATAATTTTGAAAAATGTTTTTTGTAAATGCTATACCAAATCATTCAAAAAAGGTGACAAAACTGAATGCGACAACTACAGAAGGATAGCATTATTAGACACAACGTATAAGATATTAGCAACTCTCATAAAAGAAAAACTTAGCGCGTATGCAGAAGAAATCATTGGCGACTATCAGTGCGGTTTTAGGAGTAATAGATCTGTAACAGACCAAATATTTGTTATCAAACAAGCACAAGCAAATTTCTATGAACATAAAAAATCACTGTACGTCGCTTTTATAGATTTCAAGCAGGCTTATGATTCTATCAACAGGGATAAATTATTTAACGCATTAAGAGAGCTTGAGGTGCCTAATAAAATAGTAAACATGATAAAAATGTCCCTCCAGAAAACCGAAAATGTAATAAGAGTTCAAAACATCACAACAGACGTATTTGAAGTAGTGAGGGGTCTAAAACAGGGGGATCCTCTATCAGCATTACTCTTCAATCTGGCGCTAGAATACATTATAAGAAAAAGCGGAATCTGTACAAATGGAAGCATATATAACAGGAACCATCAATGTGTAGCTTATGCTGACGATGTAGCAATAATCGCCAAAACTAAAAAAGAATTACAAAAAGTTATAAAGAAATTACATCAAGAAGCGAGTAAAATGGGCCTAAGAATTAACGAAGAGAAATCTAAATTTATGGAAATGGGCGAAAGCAGAGAAAAAACAGAAGATAATAAATACTTTGAAGTAGAAACCGAGCAAACAAAAGCTATAAAATTTAAAAAAGTTGAAAATTTTGTGTACCTAGGAGCTGCATTAACACAAATTCAAGATATCAACGAAGAAATGGATGCTAGAATTGTAAGAGGAAACAAAACAGCAGGAAGTCTGATCAGCGTACTCAGGGCAAAGCAAGTGTCTCGTAGAACAAAGGTGAGGATATACAAGACTGTCATACGACCAGCGGTAACCTATTCTTGTGAAACCTGGATATTAAATAAACGAGAACAAGAAAAAATCGGGAGATGGGAGAGAAAAATTTTGCGAAGAATATACGGAGGACGCAAAGTCGAGGAAAGATGGGAAAGGAGAAGCAATGAAGAATTAATGAGTCTGGTGAACCGAACATAACACAAGTTATAAAGGCACAAAGAATCCGGTGGTTAGGACACATTCAGAGATTACCGCAACAGAGAGTAACGAAAACTATGCTACGGGCAAGCCTGATAGGTCCAAAGAGAAGAGGCAGGCCAAGACGAAAGTGGTTGAACGCAGTGGAAGAAGATCTAAAGGAATTAGGTGTAAAAAACTGGACTATAATAGCTAAAGACAGGAAGAAGTGGAGTGGAATTGTGACTCAAGCCCTAGGCCTCAATGGCCTGTAGTGCTAATATATATATATATATATATATATATATATATATATATATATATATATATATATATATATATATATATATATATATATATATATATATATATATATATATATATATATATATATATATATATATATATATATATATATATATATATATATACCAAATCATTCAATGATAAGTATTAATTAAGATTAACGGATTCGCCAACTAGATTTACATTCAGTATATATATATATATATATATATATATATATATATATATATATATATATATATATATATATATACATATATATATAATACGATGTGATTTTATGTTTGATCATATATATCATTAAATAAATATGTTTTATTGGGTATAAGTTCTGTAATTTATTAGAAACACAATGTTTCAACAGCAAAGTGCTGCCTTTTTCAAGTGAAAAGAAATATAAATATAAATTTATTTATATTTATATTTCTAATCTGACGTGAACATTACGTGTCTTACTTGTACATCATTGGATATATATATATATATATATATATATATATATATATATATATATATATATATATATATATATATATATCATATCATATATATCATTAAATAAATATGTTTTATTGGGTATAAGTTCTGTAATTTATTAGAAACACAGCGTTTCAACAGCAATATAAATTTATTTATATTTATATTTCTTTTCACTTGAAAAAGGCAGCACTTTGCTGTTGAAACGTTGTGTTTCTAATAAATTACAGAACTTATACCCAATAAAACATATTTATTTATAAAATGAGTTCTGAAAAGTTTTTTCCTTTATATATATCATTGGATATATATAATCAAACACAAAATCTCATCGTTCCACAGTTAATCGTTTTGGATTTAACCAAGAGATTCTAAGAATCTGTCAAGTAAAATGCGCTTTTAGCCAAGTCGGTTGCTATGGAAACAGTAGGCCATTATTCTTATACTATAACATTCCTAAATACTGATTTCCAAAATTCTACGACTACCAACAGATCTGAATTTATGCGTAAAATTAAAAAATAAATTCCTACTGAAGTGCACTTCCGGTTCAGTCTATTGTTATAAAAATAGTAGGCAATTATTCAGATGCTACAGCAGACTGAAATACCAAATTTTAATATTCTACAACTGATCGTTTCGAATTTATGCGAAAACTTCCAAAAGACTGTCAAGTAAAGTGCACTTCCGGCTCGGTGGATCTCAATAAAAATAGGATATGAGCATCTAGACTGTATAATCGTCCTAAATACTGAATTCTAACAACCTACGTTCAATCGTTCTGGATTTGAGCGGAAAATTCAAAAAATGTTTCAAATAAAGTACTCTTCCGGCTTAGTCGATAGCAATCATAATGCAGGGTGTACAACTAGATATTATAAAAGTGCCTAATACAAAATTTAAATATTCTATGACTCATTGTTTAGAATTTATGCGGAAAATTCAAAAAGTCTGTCATATAAAGTGCACTTCCGGCTCAGTCGATTGTTACAAAAATAGAAGATGAAAATTTAGATGCTACAGCAATTTCAAATGCTAAATTCCAGTATCCTATGGCTGATAATTCTGAATTTAAGCGGAAAATTTAAAAAAAGTTCCAAGTAAAGTTGCACTTCCGGTTTAACCGATCGCAATCATAATGCAAGATATACAATAAGATGTTATAGAAGTTCTTTAAACGAAATTTCAATATGCTATGGCGGATCATTCTATATTTATGCAAAAAAATGAAAAAAAGTTTCAAGTAAAGTGCACTTTTGGTCTGGTCGATTCTTACAAAAATAGCAGATAATCATTCTGATACAACATCAAGTTCAAATACTGAGTTTCAATATCCTACGGTTGATCATTCTGGATTTATTAGAAAAATTCGAAAAAAGTTTCAAGTAAAGTACACTTCCGGTACAGACGATTGGAACCATAATGCGAGGTGCACAACTAGACCCTATACCAGTCTTAAATACTAAATTTCAACATTATACGTTCAACCAGTTTTGAGATTTCCGAGCTGCGCACGCACGCACGAACATACGTACTGACATCAAGCCAAAAATAGTCAAAATGGATTCAGGGATGCTCAAAACGGATATTTCCATCAAAATCTCGATAGTTGAATTTTGTTGGTTTCACAATACTTGTTACTTTGTACAAGTAAGTAAAAATATATGTTGAAATACGTCAAGTAATATTGCAATAACTAAACTTCAAATGTCCTCAAAGAGTTCTCATCTTAAATAGTGTCAAGCTTTCGGTTTATTTTACAATCTTCATCAGGACACTACAACAAATATTCAAGATTTCATTATGTTCCTTTGTATTAACAAATGTTTGTAGAATCCGTTATTCTAGTGTCCTGTTGAAAGGTGTTAATTTGAACGGAAAGCTTGACATTATTTTAAAAGAGAACACTTTTATTTGAGCCTCTATCATAGACTGCCACGCTTATATACAGAACTATGTATATATATACATATATATATATATATATATATATATATATATATATATATATATATATATATATATATATATATATATATATATATATATGAAAAATTTTATTCATCAAAATTGCATGCTTTAATGATATATCGAACCGCCATAGCCCACGCATCACTCGTACGTATGTGATATGTGACAGTTACGCTAGCGCGTCCCTTACGACTAAACGCTCATGATTATGTGCAAATTATATTTTTTAAATAATTAATAAAGTGTTAAAGAGCGGACTTCCTGCCGGGATAATTACAAAATTGGCATTTTGGGATCATTTATATTAATTTTCTTGCAATTGAATGAGAAAACCGAAAAATTTATATTAGCGCCAAAAAGGGACAAAATTATCGTACAGCGAGGGGCAAAATATTTTTTCCGGCTTGCAAAATTGTTCATTTGTAGCTATTATTATTAAAAATCTGGAGAAACATGAATATTTTCAAAAGTAATGAATTCATAATGACAATCGATTAGAGAAACAGTTGGAAACGAAATTTAAATAAGTACCTGTTTGAATGACAAAATGATTTTAAATAGCTATTAACCTCTGTTAATTTGAAACATTTAAAATCCAGACAAGAAAAGTCATTGAAATGAGAACAGTGGCGTTGCTAAGCCGGATGGCACGTCGGCACGTGATGCAAAAGTTAATTAATGGTGTCGCATCATAGGCTAGACATTTATATATAATTGAGATTTCCTAATTTCAATAAATTTAGTTAAATGGAACCAATTTTTTTTTTTGGTTATTTATTGGAGTAATCCATCCCCATAGCAACAACTGAATAAAAATTATTTGAATATTCTGGAAATGTGTTTCTAAGCATCAACTCTTTACAACCCATTAACAACAAAAAAATAATAATTTGGCAGAATTGAACAACAAGCTAAAAATTTGAGTAGAATATTATATTATTGTTTAAATTTTTTGTTCACCTTTTTATATTCCAAAAGGTAAACAAAAAATAGCTTATCAACAAAATTAATCTTTTTTTTTTACATATAATCTACTTGAAATATTTGTTTTCACAAAGTAAATAATAAGTCATCAACATATCTGCTAAATTTAGCACCAATTAAAGTCAAATCAAAAATATGCTCTTGTTTAGAATTAACAATGAAGAATAAAAAAAAATGCAAAAAAATCTATCACTTCAAAACAAATCTAAACCGAGAGATAATCACAACTGCCTGACTTAAGTCAGTTCTCAGCGGACTAAATAAGGCAATTTCTCAAACACCTGTTGATTCTCAACCCAATAACTCAAAAAATACACACAGCCATCAATAAAATTGTAGATAAACTCAAAATCTATCTTAAATTCTTACCTTAAGTTTTGATTTTTGTACTAATCCTGACTTATCTTGTTGAAGGGCATGGAAAGCATGCCAAACACAATTCACTACGTTTTCGAGAAGCACAGCCATGCTTGATAACACACGTGATTCTTAAATGGGGCTCAGAGGCGGACTGGCCCAAAGAGAAATTGAGAGTTGAGTAAGAAGACCGGATGGTGAGTCATTAGTGACGCGGCCAGAGAAGAATTTTCTATGTTTTGATTTGTTTAAATTTTTCACGACAATATAAACTGTTAAGCAATGAATATCAATAAAAATAAAATAACAGGTGCACTGAAGAATGCAGTAAGCTGCGATGAATTTTAAGATAAGATTGCTATTCTTTATTGTTTGCAATAATTCAATAATTAACATTATTGATAAGGAGTTTTATTATTTTCCCAGAAATTGATTATTATCTACGGAGATTATTTTTACTTGGAATTATACATACATTCTTTCTCCAATCCATTAAAAATTGATGTTTATTTATTTAGTCTTTGACGTTTCGATCGATCCACCAGGGATCATCATCAGAAAACAAAGATATAAATTATCTTTCAAAAATATACATAGGTGTGAATCTAACACAAAAAAATCCTCTGGCATTCATCCAAGGTTTAAGGAAAAACTTCGTGAAAGTGCCTCAAACAGAGGAATCTACACATACGTATAAATAAAATTGAAGTGACTGTCTGTGAAATCAAAATAAATTGCTATTTGAACGATACCCAATCATAAATGACAGTTTTCAGAATTTTTGTCGTCTGTCTGTCTGAAGTTTGTCTCGAATTAACTCCGAAACGATCCTATAGATTTCAATAAAAATTTCAGGGATTAAAATAGGATTTTTACTTTAAATTTTCTTGTACGTTCTACTCTGATATTTTCTACAGTTCAGAAGATATGAATATAACTATTTGTTTGCTTCGTTTCTGCGTCAATCATTGATCTGAAGTGTCAGCGTAACTGTGGAAATGGTAAAAAGTATGCGCATGCATAAGATGGGTACAGAGGAAATACTTTCTGTCTTATCTTAAAATAAGCATAATATGCGTATCATTTGTGCGAGCGATCTTATGATGTGCAGTTCTGTTACAGAATCCAGTTGTTCTCTGTAATGATTATAATTTTTGCAATAATTATTGCTAGCAACTATATCACTATTCATTAATTCTTGATGATTATTTATTCCTATGGATACCACGCAGACGAAGTCGCGGGCACAGGCTAGTAAATAAATAAATCCAATAATCTTGGATGTAAGTTTTTGCTCCTATTCTGTAATTTCTCTAATAAAATTGTAATGATAATTTTCTTCATTACGATCCTGTCTCCAGATTAATTGAGACAAGTTTCACTTTTTAACGACAGAGGACTTGCATTACAAATCAACATAATATGTTGATGTCGCTCTAATCTTAATAATAGATAACAACGCCACAAAAATATAACTATTATCTATGATTCATCCATTAATTGCATCACTATTTCCATAATACTCACAAATTATTAAATATTCAGAGTTCAAATGTGCGTTCTCCGATTTTTTAACGCAAACAATTTTATCAAAATTATCAATTCTATTTATTGCAGTTTTTTTGGACTCAAGGTAGAAATTTATAATGTGTTATCAGTGAGGAGTGTAATTTTGAAATTTCTAACACTTATATCCAAAAAATATTGCTGAAAATTAGTCAAGCCAACAACAATAAACCTCAAAAAATATAAATTTTTGCGTTGTTGTATTAAATGCGATTATAATTATTATTTATTGTAGGTAATTTTTCAAAAAAATTTGGCACTGTAATAATTATACTTTTTTGTCCTCGAAACAAACAAAAAATGAATTATTGGCTTACAGTACTTGATAAATAAAAAACTATTTTTTATGTGGTCACTTCTAAAAATTGATTGTTCACACATCGCAAATGCTTGCTGCATTTTTACTTACTTGTATAAAGTAACAAGTAAGTATTGTAAAACCGACAAAATTCACCTATCGAGATTTTGATGGAAATATCCGTTTTGAGCATCCCTGAATCCATTTTGACTATTTTTGGCTTAAGGTCGGTACGTACGTTCGTGCGTTCGTGCGTAGCTCGCAAATCTCAAAGCTGGTTGAACGGATATGTTGAAATTTTGTATTTAAGACTGGTATAGGGTCTAGTTGTACACCTCGCATTATGGTCCCAATCGTCTGTACCGAAAGTGATGCACTTTACTTGAAACTTTTTTTAAATTTTTTTCATAAATCTAAAATGGTCAGCCATAGCATATTGAAATTTAGTATTTGAACTTGTAGTATTAAAATAGTTATCCACTATTTTTGTATCAATCGGCTAAGCTGAAAGTGCAGTTTATATGTATAACAGACATTCAGAATTTGCCGTATAAAGCAATCAGTTTAATTGAAATGATAAGGTAGGCAATGATAATATGTTGTCAATTTTTGGATTTTTATTATTAAAATTATATTAATTATAATCTGAAGTGACAGAAAACTTCATTGAATAAATTTGTGTATATATCAAATGATGTACAAGTAAGTCACGTGATGTTCACGTTAGATTTTTTTATTATCGGTCTGCATCTTTTTTTTTGTTGCTACAAGCGTTTGACCAACAGATGTCACTTTTTATGTAGTAAGCACCTCAAGAACAACAATACCAGCAATGAATGAAACAGTCATTCTTAAAAATTTCACAAACCAAATCCAATTTGTATTCTTCATCAGTCAATCAATTCTAAGAACAATTAAGCTAAAACAATCGTCAACCGTCATTGACAACACTGACACTGCCTTGACTATGAACATGAACTTCTTTAGAATTTATAGTACCTAAAAATGGCTTCCTCTTACGCAAGTAAAGTTCATTTGGAGTCTACTTTGAATTCATCAAGTGACTCAAAATTTGTAGGTGAAGATACAAACAGAAAACAAGGCCAAGGAGACCTGACCCATCTGATGCCATATTGGCAAACGTTGCGATTCAATCATGGTCAGCTTAAGGAAATAGTTCCTAAATTGGATATAAAAAACTCAAATGCAAAAATAGATAATGCATTCTGAAATGCTTACAAAACAATAACCCAGTGCTTAAAAAATAATTTTGCAATATTTCCATATTCATAAAAAATTATCATGTACTATTAATTTTAATATTGAAAAATTTATTGTTAATGTAAATAGTGGAAATAAGGTAGTTAAGTCAATTATATAATTTTCAGCTTCAGCTACAGCTCAGCGCTTAGACATCTTCAGGAGCAGGAAGATTTATTCATTTTAAAACGATTGTCAATTGTTTTCTTATAAGTTGGCATCATTTCAAAGCTTTCGGAGAGATAAACTTAGTAAAAAGCTAAAATAAATAATTTTTCCGATTGTTAATTATTTTTCTACAACTTAATCAGATTATGCCAAGTTTGGGATCAATTATAGTTATGTTTGTATTAAGTGTGCGAAGTGATTGTTTTTTTTTGTTGCGCGTGAGAATATCAATTTTAACCGAGACCGTAAGGTCGAGGTAACAAATTCATTCGAAAGCGCAACAAAATACAATCACTTCGCACTCGAAATACAAACAATATTTTTTCACCAAATGTCAAAAAATAATAGATCAACAATAATTATTGTTTTATTCAGTAAAATATAGGAAAAAAGTACAAACTATAATTAATTTGCAGTCACCTGGGTATTGTAACCAAAAGTATGCGCAATTGTTGTTTGATAAATAAAAAACTGTCAACAATTAATTTTTATATTCAAAAATAAGTAGTTTTGTGTACAAATTCATATTTCTTTTTTGTTAAATTTCTGTTTGTTTCTGTCCTTGCAGCATTACTAAACTGAATTATATTAGATTAGGTGTGCAAAAATATGTTCCATTTTTTTACTAGTGAAAAACTTTGCGTATCCATAACAATACAAAAATATCATGTTTTTTTGACAGTTGGCGAAAAAAGCAATCTATCACTTTAACAATGACAGATATCACTGTGGAATCTGCAATTGATTGACACGACACTCTAAATTTATGAAACAGCAATGAAACTGGCCATAAAATTCATGGTCGGGGAACACAGATTTTTAAAATTCGTTGCTACAAAATATGCATTGAGGTCAAAGTTAGAAACTTTAATTAAATATCCAATACCTAAGCTGATATTTTTTACAATCCTGGTGGTGTTAGAGGATATTCATCAAACTAAACTAATCAAAATAATTAAAGGGTCAAGTTTTCTAGCGATGGTATATATTTCAGATGAGGTTTGAACTTTATTAAGAGTTTGAATATTGAAACACAGAATCCGTTAATACTCTACATAATTGACAGTCATAATAATAATTAACCAGATGCTCAAAATTGTAGTGCAATGCGATCAAATCTAGCAGACGAAGAAGCAGAAGAATACTTGACCCTTTAATTATTTTGAGTAGTTTATTGCATAACTAGTCACTTTTGGCGCGTCTGCAACCTGCAAGGCAGAATTGTTAAGCTGGTAATGTTTTGGAAACATCAGACGTCAGGTCATTGAACCTACATCAATTTTAGAACAGTTTATACATTTTTTGAGCTAGCTATTGACTTTAGGAAAAAAAAACAATTTGAATTCATTCAAATTGGAGGGAAAAATAATTAAAACAGTTAGATAGGACAAAATTGATGAAAGTTTAGCTAATGACAGTTGACAGAAAGCAAAATGATATTATCTTAAATTTATATTAGATTTTAATGACTGGAATTGTAGTTTTTTATTGCAAATTTATTCTTTACTAGCAGCCCGTGCCGGCTTCGCACAGATGGACATTAATTGATATTAAATATTTCTGTTGGAATTTTCAGAGCATAGTTTGATAATATAAGATATTTATTCGATGCTTGAGTAACACAATAATAATTAAAAAATAACTTCAACTGTCAAAATTTGTTGATTAATGCGTAGATCTATATCATAGATAGCGTAAATAAAATAAATTAGGGAGATAAAATATTAGATTGCAGCGCACGCATATAAGGAGTTTTTTTACATCTTGGGTTACATTACTGGAGTTTTCGTACGGATATTTTTTTTAAAAGCAAATTATAGAATATGTTACTTAGTGACAACTTAGGATTCTATACTGGTTTTTAAGTTTTTAACAAATCTTTTCTCTTTATAATATTGGTATAGATAGATGATACTTTCAGGAACTTGAACTTTCACGCAAGCGCTAACAACAACTATAGAAAGTTCCAATTCAGTCAGATGATTGATGCTCGTGCGCCACTCATTTCACGTTATAGTAGTGCTATGTTAAAGCCTTCATGCAAGTGCCAACAACAACTGTTACTTAGTTCAAACTCAATCGGATTAACGATGTGCGAACGTATATGCACGGCTCGTGTGCCACTTGATGTATGTTAAATATACAATAATAAGAACGTTTACAAAAGAGCCATCAATAAGTATAGTTAGTTTCAACTCAATTGGATAAATGAAGCGCAAACGAACAAATACGGCTCATGCGCCACCTGATGTATGTTGATGATACTATAATCAAAACTTTTACAAACAATAGTGTCAACATCAACTACAGTAAGTTTCAACTTAATCGGATGAACGATGTGCGAATGAATAAATACGGCTTGTGCGCCACTTGACATTATGTTGATGATCTAACAATAAGAACGTTTTTGAAGTAGCCATCAACTACTATAGTGAGTTTCAACTCAATCGGATTAACGATGCGCGAGCAAACAAATATGGCTCGTGCTCCACTTGATATATGTTATTGATACAATAATAAAAAAAAATTTAAGAGAGCCGTCAGCCACATTAATAAGTTTCAGCTCCATCGGATGAACGATGCGCGAACAAACAAATACGTCTCGTGCGCCACTTAATGTACGTTGATTGTACTATAATAAGATCTTTCATGAAGGTGCCAACAACAATTATAGTAAGTTTCAACTAAATCGGATAAACAATGCGAGAACGAACAAATACGGCTCGCGCGCCACTTAATGTATGTTGATAGTTCTATAATAAAAACCCTCACAAAAGTGCCACCAACAACTGTGATGAACGGTGTTCGAACAAACAAATACGGCTCGTGCGCCACTTCTTGTAAATTTGTCTATTATAGCCTGTGTTACTCAGTGACAATATAAGATCATACTGATGAAAAAAGAAATTAAAATCGGTCCAGTAGTATTTGAGTTTATTCATCACAAACAAAAATACAAAAATGTTTCAAATGAATAATCAATATTTTTTTGTATGCTGCTGAAGTTTCAATAAATGATAACCCGTTAGGATTTCTAACGGGTTTGGTCCTTCTAAAGATTTCTAACCACTAATAGACCGGGAGATGATGACAGTTGGGGTTCTTCATTTTTATTCCGCATGCCTTTTTGAGGGTTGAAAATTTACCCCTCAAAAATGAAGATAGAAAGTTATTGACCCATGCACGCTTTCAGGTCATAGTGCAAATTCCAATTGTATATTTTTTTTAAATATTACAAGGTCACTTTTATTCCAATAAAGAATGCAAGCCAATTTTTTCACAAGGATTTTATGATCAAAGCTTCCATTCTTCACACTGGCATGCAATTTAGAAACACGGAATTCAATTTTTTCTTTTCCACAAGTTCACGCGAACGTTCGAGCCTTTTGGTCTGTTGAGAGTTGCATGCCTGTCAGTACTAGGCTTGAAATCACTTTTAACTAATTTACGCCACAAAGGCATGCAAAATGTCACAGAAAACGCTTTTTTTTCTCAAGAAAATAAAAAAGTGGTAAATTATCAACACTCTAAAAGGCATGCGGTCTAAATATATATAAATATATTTCATATCTAAACAAAATGATTCTTTTCGCTTCCTGCTGGCTGTTGAATAGATAAGGAAAGGTTATAGTAATTAAGGTATCAAGAGTGTTAAAAGGACAATAATGTCTGAAGTCAACAGTGTACTTTCCGAGGGCCTCTGGCCTGAGGTGTGTACGTTGACCGTATGCATTATCGTCCGTTCAACTCCCGTGGTGCCTTCAATGTTTAATGTCCGACTAATGTACTTTTTCAATCAAAATTTTCAGCAATGTATTTCCTGTCATTGTGATTTCTGTCAGAGAAATCATTCTAGTTACAGCAAGTAATATTTTTGTTTGGTATTTTGCAAAATATTGGGTATTATTTGTTATATAATTACCCTGAAAACAGTATTATTATGACGAAAATAATATAGTAGTCAGGCATTAAATATTTAACTAAATTCCCTAGATTTTTAATACTCACATTCATTAATCCAGTCAGCTTCAACCATTTCATTCATTATGATATTAGTTCTGTGACCATATAGCATTTTTTTCTTGTATTTGCATTATTTTTAAGTCTGCCAAAGTTTGTAATTTACTTTATTTGCAACAAATCTTAATGAGTTATAAAATTACGCAACTGTACTCCACAATTTTTTTTATTATAAATAATTTAAAAATAAACAAATAAACATTTTTTTCAATCGCATATAAAACCTAAATGATTATAATGTCCTTACGTAAATAGTTTGGAAAACCATGGAATAATTCCCGTAAAGTACATGTAAAAAATTTATTGAATTACCTATAATTATTCAAATGAAACTGCAACACTTTTTCCGGATACCTTGGAGTAAACTTGACTTTCTTACACAACAATTCGTGCTATTGAAATTCTCAGATATATTTACATAATTAAATCGTGCAATTTCAGATTTTATTGCCATTGAATGGATCTCTAGAAATGTTGAAAGGAAAATTTGAGTTAATAAATAATAATACATGAATGAAGAATATTTTCCTGGCTTCTTGAATTATCTATGCTATATTAAGAAATAGGGTTGCAATGTGTAAAAGAAACGAAAGATACCGGTCTCCTACGATTACATAAAATATTTATATGAAGAATAATATATTATGCTTCAAGAACCAAACGATCGTCACTATTGTCTAGGACGAAGTTTACTGCACGAGGCGAAGGCGAAGATGAAGCTCAAGGCGTAGTTTCGTGCAGCCAGCTTCATTCGTGACAGTAGTAACAGTCGTTCAGTGTTCGTGTTACTTAACGATACTTTTTGTAACAAGTGCACCGAAGTACTGAAACTTGTGTCTTCTACCCTGTTGTTTCAGTTTTTGGGCTGGATATTTTTTTTGAAGTTGAGAAACAAGAAGATATGATTTAACTGTTCAGGTGTTGACTTTATAGAACTGCATGTCCAACAAAAATTGTACATTATTTTGTCCTCTATATTTTTTATTTAACAATTTTTTCCCTCAGATGTACAGTATTTGAAAAAATCGATTTGAAACTATTTTGAGATGATGAAGACGTTCAAATTGGAAAACTAGATTGGTTACCAGAAATAAGATATTGAAAATTCAACCACATGGAATATACTTTTTTTTATCAAAACATTTATATCTACGTACACGGTGTTCTTGATCACATACGTATTTAATTTAAATACAGGTAATTATAGTCAATTCGCTCCACCTGCAAATAGATATTTCAAATAACAGTATCTAAATAATTAAATTTGTGCGGAATATTCAATCATAATCCATAAAATTGCGGAAGTATCAAATTTGCAAAATAATTGCAAGGCTACTCTCATTTTTTTATCAGGAAGAGTCTGCGAAGAAAGTAAATATTTAGATTACACTAAAATTGTATAGAAATATTGTTTGTAAGAATTTTCCTTGCTCCACTTGATTAAACAAAAACGTAGAATTTTTTTGTTATTATTTTGTTCTATTGTTTGTAAAATGTTTTTTTGTTTTATAGGCTTATAGAAATTGAAAGTGAGTACAAATTCTATCGGAATAAAGCGCGGGAGAAACGAAGCTATCTTACCTCAAATCACGTTGTTAAGTTAATTTTGTTATGAAATAATTTTTACTCTTCTATTAGACATTGAACAATTTTGTGTCATCCATAGTTAATAATTATTAGAGTCTCAACCTTGATTATGTAAAACTAAGTCTTAATGTGAAACCAATAACCTTGCTGCCGTGTCTTTGAATTCTGAGGGAATTAGTTATAAGGAAGCACAATTCTTGATTGAGTAAAAAAAAAAATTGCAAATAAGAGCGTAGACTTGTGGAAAGAAGAACTTCTTTGTTTTTGGTTTAACTTGTAGAGATTTATTCACGGTGAACTAATTACTTGGTTTTTATTGATTGTTTGTTTTACGTCATAATCAGTATAAAAAGAAAGAAAAATATTGAATTAAATAAAAGAGAAAGACGGAAAAAATTATTCAATGGCATTTTTCAATAACGTCATAATTTTAGTAATTTGTGCAAAAAAAAAACAGATATCAAACATTATGAATCTTTCTAAAATAAAAAACCTCTCACATGAGGTGTAAACAGTTATTTGCTCTACCATTGGTATATTGAGAACCATAAGAACCACAAAGTTTGGTTAAATGAAAAAGCTGCGTAATACAAGGATCACTTCATTAACAAAACCAATATGTAGAAATCAAAGCTAGAAAGTACAGGATGCAAAATAAATAAGTATATCAATTTTAACCAGTAACAGAACTTGTTAAGCGTAACAATATTTCCCTATAACATTTTCCTTTATGTCCTCGAGATATCCAGCATTAATTAATTTATGGTCAGTAATTTCATTACCGCTTATGGTTGAATCTGTATTTTCAAATTCATTTAAACAATAACAGTTGTCAATTAAAATAAGTATTTTGAAATTTTGAGCGGTCACAGATGAAGTTGTGTAATTTGTACTTAGAACTACGCCCTATTAAGATAGGTACCAGATTTTTAATTCATAATTTCTATTTTAATTTTGACACTTTCTCCCATAAAACATTTTATTCAATCCCTTTAACCGCTATTTTGGTAGATGAGACCAAATAAAATTTTGAATATTATATCGAAGATGGAATTACGAAATGAACGATCGGTTCAAACTCTTTTGATATAATAAACATTCCCAGTAAAATAAAATTACGTTGAAATATTGTTATTTATTGATAAATTCAGTAATAGTATTCTGAAAAGTTGTGAAAACAATTTTATTTTTAAAATTTCATGGTGATTCATTATTCATGCTGTAAACAGGAGCTGTCAAAATATTATCACTTGTTAATTATTCGTTGAAACTGAAAGTACGTAGAAAGAAGAAATTAATTTCGTTTTATGAGTCAGTTGACCTACGTAATGTAATTTTTATCTAGTGCAACAAATATTTATTTCCACAATAATTTATAGAAATTTTTATTTCAACATGCCTTAGCCCTTTGTCCTTTGCCTATTAATATGAAAATTAAATCGGAGTGACATTTTAATAATATTTAAAATAACTTATTCCATTTTATGATTCGAAAACTACTTCAATTAGCTGATTTAGCAGACTTTTCACATTGGCACAATAATTGATAAAATCTTTATCTTCAAGACCCAGACAAAAATGAAAATCTTGACATTCGAAATCCAATAATGAAATGAACAACTCTTATATACTGAAAAATCCTCATATAAGTATTTTTTCTCGGAGGAGGAGGTGTCTACATCTCCCGACAACGACAACCAACAGGAAATGTCATATCTTCTGAGGTTTATTACTGATATGCATTTACCAAATTTTTTATCAAAAGCATCATGGTTTTACATGGCCGGAACTAGGGTATTGGCCGCTCGTGGCGAATCATAAAATTGCGCCCCTATTTTTATGAATATGAGGCAAAAAAATATATAATACAAAAAAAAAAAATTATATATTCTTCAAACCAAGTGATGACATAATAAAAACCAAATTATAATCAATCAGGAAATATTTATATATGAATCAAAAATCGATGTCATTATAGGAAAAAATCTGCTGTGGTCACACAGTACTTCCTCGACTATAAATTTCCTGGCCAGTTTCATCACTGTTTCAGAAATTCAGAGTGTCGCATCAATTAATTGCATATTTCAAAGTGGCAGCTGTCATTATCAAAGTGACATCTGTCATTGTCGAGGTGACAGCTGTCATTGTCAAAGGGATAACTGTCAATTTCAAAATGACAGATGGCAGTTATATTTTAGTCCTACATAAAATAAGTATTCTTGAAAATAAATAATCCTTCTCTTGATTTTCGGAGTCTTCAGATCATTGGAACATACAGTTTTGACATTTGACTGCCGAAAGTGTAATTTAAAGATGGTAACGTGGATTCCACTAATTAATATTCATTTTTGATATCTTCTAATTTTATCTTCCCTGGAGCTTTAAATTGATACCAAACTAGGTATCATTTGAATAATTTGTGAAAGGAACAATTGATGATCGTTTAAATATCCTCTTCGACACTTTCACTACAATAACATATCTCTGCAAGAGCTTGAATTTGATACCAAACACGAAAGAGCTAAATTACTTTATTTAAAAGAACAATTGACAAACGTTTGCATGTGATGTCCGAATATGAGTGATAATAACTCTAATTTCACATTATGATTCTCATTATTTCTTTGCTCCAGTAAAACATAATAAACTTCATAAAAATTCAAATTTTAATAATGACAAATGAACCGCTGATAATTTCGCAAAATGATTAGGATAAATACTGTGCCAAATTATTCCCGGATCAATTTTAGTCAATTTATATTCTTTGATAAATACTAACATTTCTAAAATGAACGCAAAAAATCAAAGAGTTTCGTAAATAAAATTTTGGTACCACTGGTTAAAATAAGCTCATCGACGGACTTAAATCTAGTTTTTTGATGAAAAACTTGAATATGAAGTTTCATTCGAAAATTCGTGCGCGTTCTCAAATTATCGTGCTTCCACACAGACGAACCGACAGACAGGCCGACTTTTTTTTTTAAAACTATATCTTTTGGATTCAATGGTGTCTGAAACCAAAATTGATTAATTCTGAACAATAGATGAAGAGTTGAAAGTAGACATTGGCTGACATGTCAAAAATTTCAAATTGTCAACTGTCACAGAGAATATATTCAAATCATGAATATGGTGGAAGAGCACCCATATCCATGTGATAAAAGTAATAAATCAAACCAAAATTCAATTATTTGTGCAGATAAATTGGTTTTGGAGATGAAAAATGGCTACTCAGACGGTCAGTTTTAGTTTATATTTCAAAAAAGAAAAGAGAACGGGTATCTAAAACTATGAATCTAAATTTCTAAATGTGAATTTCTAAATTAAATCCATCATAAACCACCCTTAAGATGAAATGGGTAGCAGGTAGTATGACGGTATAAGCTTTCTTATCCAAATCTCGTCGTAAAACATTCCTTAAATTTGAATTTGAATGATTCATAGAATTTTGCGCCCTCTAGGAATCTGCGCCCGTGGCAGGGGCCACCTTCGCCACGCCCTAGTTCCGGCTCTGAAAAGGTTTTATCACAACAAGCCACCATTTTGAGTCCATCACACAAGCTTACTTTATTTTATGTAGTGGCTTTAACAGAGGCCGAAAGAATTCTCCATATTATTTTTTAATATTAGAAACGGTTTAATTTCTTTTCAATTATGTGATATATTATTGAAGAAACTATTGCAAAAAATGAACCTCTGAGTAATGTATTCAATAATCAGTTTAATTAATTAAAAATAATTATGCAAATATAGTAATACAGGAATTCAGTCAAGAGCTTAATTTTTCTTTCTATTCCACTGTTTCGGTCCCACCTGGACCATCTTCAAGAGTGAAATAAATTATTATAGATCTTTTGACTTGCAAAAACTTTTTAGTTTTAATACCATCATTGGACATATATGCTGCTCAATTTTAAATACATCAAATCTTTTCACTCCTGAAGGCGGTCTAGAACTTTAGAGTCGAAAAAAAAAAACTTTTGACTGAATTCTTGTACTATTCCTACATTCAAAGTACAGTCAGTAACAACAACCACTTTAAGTTTATTTCTATTACATAAATAATTTAATTAATTTCCGTTCATTCATTTTCAACTATTCAAGCAGAATTCTAGGATTAAAGGATATTCTAATGTATAAATATTGATGACAAAATGTGGAATAAACATTGAATCATACCAGTAGATTAAGTTAAAATGATGTTGACATTAAGAACTATAACATTGTAGAGAGAAATGAATTAAACATCTTTTTGTATCTTGACCGTAATTCAAAACATTTATTGTTTGATTTGAGTAAATGACGACCTCATTTTTTACCTGACATGGATGAAGATGTATATATAAGTAAATATGTTAATTCCAATAAATTTTCCGAAAATTCGCCTAAATTCCTCGAAAAACATATTTTTGTTTGTTAGGTCTATCCGACTGACACGAAGAGAGTACAAAGTGATTTTGATCCTACTGCCTACCCCCAATGATTCTTTTGATTTTTAAATGATATATTAAGGAAGAATGCGCACTATAAACATTTTTTCTACAGCCTTGCCTAAACTATGTACTTTACGTATCGTTTGCAGGATCTATCTTCCAATTTTAAGAAAGAAAGTATATTTCAGCAGCTTGAGACACCAATCGGGTGTTGGATGAATTGGAACATACTTTCCTCGCTTAAATTTTTTTCTATTATTTTGTATGCTAGGTGGGATCGAATGCGGAATAAATTGGTGTATGAAGAATAAGTTAAATAAGGTACAAGTCAACCTCATTTTGAGTGAAAGGTGTGATTTATATGCATGTAATTTTGTATATATAGCAACAATCAGAACCAAATATTCGAGAATCCTTTTGATTAATATTGTCACTTTACTGGGATTAATGATCAGTTGCCTCGCTCTAGCTTAAAAAAACTTCACTCAAACAAAGAATACCGAAGCGGACTAATGACAGTATTGTTTATGTCACATTTGAGTTTTGAGTTTTGATATAATATTGTTCAGTTAAAAGCGACACCTAAAATTTAAGGGTTAGCGGTGCAACTGGCCGTTAATAGCTTAAATAAATAGGTTAAACTTTCAACTTAACAAATTATTGCAAAATGAGTTTTCGATATACCAGAACATTATTATCCAATCAGAGCGTCACCAGATCAGCAGCGCACCAATCGAATACATATTGCCGCAACAATACACCTCTTATGCTTGTAACTCCTTCAAACGCTTATATTTATCAATTTATCTTTTTCACAGAAACAAAAAAAAAAATATAAATGCCTTTAAATCTGATAATCAGGTCAATCAAATCGAAAAAAGTTTATATCTTAAAAGAAATTTGAAGTGTATGAGATTATTTTTGCTAGTTTTGTACTTTAGGAGATGACTGAGTATTTTCAAACCAATAATAGAAGAAAGTTCACATTTGAATTTGACAAATGAACTATAAAATTATCTTGATATCTAGTACTTATGAAATTAAAAACGGAGTTACATTTGAACCTACCTTTATTATTCAATGTGCATGCAATGAGAATAGAACAGTGTGATTATCTAAACTACACAAAAGTGATTATATGCCTATCGCAAAACTAGAATTAAAATTGGATCTTTGTGTGTGTTCCTCAAGGTCGTTTTTTATATTGACTTAAGCCAAGAGATTTAAGTACAAATTGATTAACACCGCTCAAACTCGCACATCAACATCTTCTAGCTCAGTGTCGCCAAATATATTGAAAATAAAAATAAAATATGGCTTCAATTGAGGCTATCAAGGAACTTATTGTTCCTTTGAACAACAAAATTGAACAAATGCAAGATTCTTTGAATAAATTCTACAATATTTTTGATGAAAATAAAAAACTATATAGAGAATTGGACAACAAAATCAAAGTACAAGATGAGCAAATAGAAGCTCTAGAAAGAAAAGTAAGAGAAAGAAATTTAATCATATATGGTATAAAAGAAGAAAAACATACAAAACTCGAAGATATTATAACAAACCTATTCAAAAGTAACCTACATATGAATAATTTTTCGAACGAGAACATTGAAATAGTCAAAAGATTAGGAAAATATAGAGAGGATGCCACTAGAACAAGGCCAATTTTGTTAGAACTAAATTCAAAAAAAACTAAACGTGAAATTCTGTACAATACTAAATACTTAAAAAACACAAATATTTTTATAGATGAAGATTATACGCCGAAAATTCTGGAAGAAAGGAAATTATTAAAGCCGCATTTTTTGAAAGCAAGAAAAGAAGGCTATAAAGCAAATTTAAAATATAATATTTTGTTCATCAATGGAACAGCATATAAAAGCACCGACTTTGCGGACGATAATCTTGAAAACGATAATGTACTACCTGATCTCAACCTTAATTTAAAAAGAAAATCAGTCTCCTTAGCTAACTTAACCACTAATGATAACAATGAGAACTTGGATATAGCAGTAGTAAGTAAATCAACTGAAAACAATCGCAAGGCTAATCAAAATAACCAGAACAAACCGCTGGGACATACAAACACACCATCCAAAAATAAAAAAAGTGCAGACGTAATACAAGGCACTTTGGACCAACACATACTCACAAGATCGCGACAACAATCAGTCTCAAAAAACTTAGCGGCAAAAAACTAGTCTCTGAAGATGAAAACAAAATAATGTTTTGGAACATCCAAGGATTTAACAATATTTACAAACTTAACAATAATGAACAAAACGTAATGCTTCAGCATGACATAATCTGCTTGTGCGAAACATGGTTGTATTACAACATACAAGATAACCCACCTTTTTTGAAAGAATACAATAGATACGAGCAAAAAGCTACAAAGAATGCAGGTTATGGCCGAGCAATTGGTGGGCTTGTAATTTTCTCAAAAATACCTAAAAATAACGTTCAGATAGTAGAACAAGAAGCGCATTGGATATTCCTCAACATAACCGGTAAAAAGCGTAACATTATTATTGGTTCAGTCTATTTCTCTCATTCCTACGAATTCTCAACTCTTCTCAGTATGTTTACCGAAAGTATAAAAAATATAACAAACTCATATCTAAACAACGCTATAATTATTGGAGGTGATTTTAACGTCCGAATAGGCGCTCTCAACGATGCAGAAGAAACAATTATGTCTAATACCAATCTGCAAGCCGCACGTTGTACTAGAGATATCACTATCAATAAAAAGGGGAGAGATCTTGTTGAAATTATGGAAGCTCATAATCTGTTAGTACTTAATGGAAGATCATTAGGCGACACACCTGCTAATTTTACATATTTAGGAAGAACAGGTAAGAGTACTAACGATCTTATATGGATCGATTTATCCTCAGCATATCTAGTTCTGGATTTTCACACTATTGATAACATATTCCTCTCCGACCATATGATCTGCTCGCTGAAATTAATTAACATCCTAACAAACAAAATTACTCGAGAAAAAAAGCAAGTATTATCATTTAACAAAACTAAGTGGGATGAAGAAAAAGCTGAAGCATTCAAGGAAGAATTACAGTTGCAATTTGAATTAAGTGAGCAACAGAATAACATGGAAGAAAAGTATACTCACTTGAAAACACAAATTAAAAGATCTTCTAATATAATCGGTCTCACAAAACAAATCAATTTAACTGATATGACGTGTGTGCGAAATAGGAATCCATGGCATGATCAAATAAGTGCTGAGCTGAGAAGAAACGCTAAATATCAGTTGAGAGCCTGTAAGCTGAATAATTTTAATGAAGAGAGCACAAATGCATACTTAGCAGCAAAAAAGGCATACAAACTAAATATATCGGAGCAGAAAAAGAAATACAAACAAGAAATCAGACATAAACTAGAATCTGTTGAGAATCAGACTGAATTCTGGAAAGTATACAAAGCTATGAGTTCTACCAACTATATTCCAAATCAAATATCTATAGCAGAATGGTCACAATATTTTGTGTCTTGGTATGGTAATAAAATTACGAATGAAATGAACTTCTTCGATGCACTGCACCCATACTTAGACACCGAAATCACAATGGCAGAAATCAAAAACGCACTGAAATGCCTGAAAACAAGGAAGAGCCCAGGCATTGATGAAATTATCAATGAAGAATTAAAAAACTTACCCGAGAATTGGATACTTTACCTCAAAGACTTATTGAACGAGTTTTTAAGAGAAGAAAACTTACCTAAAACTCTCAAAACCATAAAATTAACTCTGGTACATAAGAAGGGTGACCGATTAGTCCCAGACAACTACAGACCTTTGGCATTGGTCAACACAACCACTAAATTGTTTACTTTTATAATTACCAACAGACTTCAAACATGGACTGAAAGCTTCGATATTCTACCGGAAGCTCAATCGGGTTTTAGGAAGAACAGATCATGCGTGGACAACTTGTTTGTTTTGAACACTATAGTGCAACTCACTTTTATGAAAAATAAGCAAGGTATATACGCCATATTTGTTGATTTTAGAAAAGCATTCGATTCTGTATCGCACAGCATACTATGGAGCAAGTTATATGAAGCAGGAGTGAGCGCCAAAATAATAAGATTGACCAAAAATATATATGATGAGGCCTCAATGAGGATTGGAGTGAATAATGAACTTTCTGATCCTATAGACATTACGAAAGGTGTTTTGCAAGGGGAATGCTCCAGTCCCTTATTATTTGCGCTCTACATTTCCAATTTAGTGAATTTTTTCAGAGAGAGAAATCTAGAGGGTTTTTATATCGATCAAAATACTGATATTCTCACATTACAATACGCAGACGATATTGTGATATTCGCGAAATCACAGATCGACGTGCAACAGAAAATCAAAGCACTAGAAGACTATTGCAAACTTCAACAACTCGAAATAAATGCTAGCAAAACAAAAATTCTACATTTCCATCGAGGAAGGCCACCCAAAAGAAAAATTAATTATTCTTGTCAAGAAGAAGAAATAAAATTCACGAGCGAATATACGTACCTAGGTATAGTGTTCAGAACTTCAGGTGCCTTCAATGAAAATACTAACCAACTAGTAAGTAAAGCAAACAGAACCACAGGAGCCATCAGAAACATTTTACTGAAATCAAATACTTATTCATGGGAAACAGCAGAGAAACTATATTCATCTCTGATAAAGCCAGTATTGCTTTACGGGGCAGAAGTATGGGGCCCTCAACAATATGAAAACATTGAGAAAGGACAAGTTCAATTTGTTAAATCGATACTATCATGGCCACAGACTACTCCAAACTACTGGGTACGGAGAGAAACTGGACTGGTAAATTTACAATTGTTTATACTGGAAAAAATTCTAAAATGGTGGTATAAAGTCTTGCTGATGTCTGAGACAAGATATGTCAAAAGATGTTATAATAAGTTACTTCACATGAACGAAGCATCCAACATATCTACACAGCAAAAAGTTAAACTCAACTGGGTGAAATACATTGAAATGACTCTTATTAGTCTCAACTTCCAATGGGTGTGGAAAAATCAAAACTTCCTAACCGTCAGAGAAGAAACGAACAACATCATTCTAGCGTATAAAGAACTTTTATATAAAAATGACACACAGCGCATCATACATTCAAAGTATAACCCTGGTTTTGTAACATACAATTCCACCATTAACTTCCTTTCTTTTAAAATCCCACGCAATATATTACAGACCTATATCAGAATCCGTATCTCGAACCCTAATCAATGTTTCATTTACCAAGATGGATACTGTCACAAATTTAATACCGAAGAAATATGTGACATCTGCAACAGACTTGAACCCAATGGAATTCAGCACTTTTTACTCAGTTGTCCTATATATACTCCCCTCAGGACAACATTTCTCAATGAACATCTCCAGGCCACTATCCACAGTATGACAGAACTATTCTCAAATCCGACCAAAGAGAAGATCTACAGTATATTCAAATATGTACAAAATGCACTAAAACTCCGAGCTTTTGCCCTAAATATTTAATTCAATTTATTTCCAAACATATATGTTTGTTTACTGTATGATGAATGATATTATATATGAATACAATGATATACCAATCCTTTTGTACAGAGTCATAGCTCTTATGCAAAATAAATTATTATTATTATTATTATTATTATTATTATTCAATGTGCATACATTTATTCTCGAAATGGTTAAATTAGTTAGTAGGAGTTTATTCAGACTTATGAAGCTTCCAACAAGAGTGCATTTTCAACTAATATTTGCAAACAAATAATAATATAATTTAATATCGAAGCAACTTTTTGCTCCTAGTCTATTTACTAGATATTTTATCCTACACCATTTTTTTGAATGACTGCATTGTGATACAAAAATTGATTCAATATTTTTCTCTTATTATCTCAAGTAGTCCATCAGAATATTTGTGATAAAGAATTGCAGTTTTATCATGAAATAGGAAATTTCCAGAATTCCAAGGACTATATTAAGCACAAATTTGTGCCAGAGCCCTTTGCATCCATCAAGTAAAAAACTGCAAAATTAAAAAATATTCTAGTTGAAGTATGTTTTGAAAAGTTTGTATTTCCAATTTATGTACTTTTTACTTGTGAAAAGTAACAAGTAAGTATTGTGAAACCGACAAAATTCACCTATCGAGATTTTGATGGAAATATCCGTTTTGAGCATCCCTGAATCCATTTTGACTATTTTTGGCTTGATGTCGGTACGTATGTCCGTGCGTGCGTGCGTAACTCGCAAATCTCAAAACTGGTTGAACGTATGATGTTGAAATTTTGTATTTAAGACTGGTTTAGGGTCTAGTTGTGCACCTCGCATTATGGTTTCAATCGTCTGTACTGAAAGTGCACTTTACTTGAAACCTTTTTCGAATTTCTCTAATACATCCAGAATGATCTACCGTAGGATGTTGAAATTCAGTATTTGAACTTAATGTTGTATCAGATTGGTTATCTGCTATTTTTGTATGAATCGGCCTAGCCAGAAGTGCACTTTACTCATAACTTTTTTTGAATTTTTTGCATAAATATAAACTGATTCGCCGTAGCACATTGAAATTTCGTATAAAGAACTTCTATAATATCTCATTGTACATCTTGCATTATGATTGCGATCGGCTAAACCGGAAGTGCACTTTACTTAAAACTTTGTTTTTAATTTTCCGCTTAAATTCAGAATGATCAGCCTTAGGATACTGGAATTTCGCATTTGAAATTGCTGTAGCATTTGAATGGTCATCTTCTATTTTTGTAGAAATCGGCTAAGCCGGAAGTGCACTTTATTCGAAACATTTTTTGAATTTTCCGCATAAATCCAAAACTGTTAAACGTAGATTGTTAGTATTCAGTACTAAGGATGATTATACCGTTTAGGTGCTCATATACTATTTTTATTGAGATCCACGGAGCCGGAAGTGCACTTTACTTGACAGTCTTATGGAATTTTTCGCATAAATTCAAAACGATCAGGTGTAGAATATTGAAATTTTCGTATTTCAGTCTGCTGTAGCATCTGAATGATTTCCTACTATTTTCATAACAATAGTCTGAGCCGGAAGTGCACTTCAGTAGGAATTTATTTTCTGATTTTGCGCATAAATTCAGATCTGTTGGTAGTCGTAGAATTTTGGAAATCAGTATTCAGGAATGTTTTAGTATAAGTATAATGGCCTACTGTTTCCATAGCAACCGACTTGGCTGAAAGCGCATTTTGCTTGACAGATTCTTAGAATCTTTTGGGTAAATCCAAAACGATTAACAATGAGATTTTGTGTTTAATATATATAGCCAATGATGTACAAGTCACGTGATGTTCACGTCAGATTTTTTTATTTGTCAATATGACAGAAAATTCCACGGTCTCTCATTTTATTAAATATTTATTATTTTTGAAAAATTAATATACACAGACATATTTTCGCTACAGATTAGTTTAATCTTATTAATGATTCACTTTTGATCCTAACCACAAGTTGCATATTCATTTATTTAACTTGAAGCACCAGATACAACAATCATATGCTAGTGGAACGGCATAAATTGCGGTCGTGAATAAATCGTTGGGATCGCCTAGTGGAACATACTCTTAATAGTTGCATTTTAATAAGTGATTGAAAATATACTACTAAATTCAACCAGTTAAAAAATTTCACAATTCTATATCTCTTCAATAATAAAAGATTTATTCTTTATATTCCCATTTTGATAAACACTGTTTAATCTTAAATGAAGTTAATATGTATACTCTAATTGATGTCTAATCTACTTTCGTAAAAAACTTCCCATATAATATTTCAAAACGGTTTATTTATAAACTTTCGATATCTTTTCCTTATAAAATATTCCTCTACGTAATTCTATAATTTCATTCACTGAAGCTTCTAGTTAACAACATCGTTGAACAAATAAACCTAATTTTAGAATAATAACAGAAAATCAAAACTTCAACAATATATTTATGTAATGCACAAGAAAGACTAACAAATATGGTTTTTGAAGTGAAACTTTTAATGGGACACTACGAGTTTCGAGATTGCGAGTAAACTCGTAGAGTTAACAAAATATGTAAAGTGTAAAACTCTTTTTCTCTTTCTAGTCATTTGTTCGAACATGGAAAAAGAGAGAGATCTTCTATTACTTTTTATTAGAGAGAAATCTCTGGAAATTGTCATTCTTAACAATTCAATAATTCTTGAAACATTTTGTTGCTTCTATTAAATGTGTTACATCTACGTAAATTTTAATATAGTTCAGTGCACTATAATCGTGAGCAAGTGATTTGTGAAAATATATTTCAAAGTATTAAATATTTTTTCATGAATTTCGACCAAAATTCCCATAGACTAATATGTCATAAGAGGCCTGATAAGAAGGTTGGAAATTATAGCAATTAATTTCTGAGCAAATGTCTTTGCTTTTGACAGTAATAATTTTAATTTAATGAGCAAGTATTTTGTGATGCATTTCAGTTGGTAAAAAAGTATTTAACAGAATTAAATTTCCTCATAACAATACTAAATGCAAATATTTCAAAATAAATAGAACAAGATCCATCTTTCTATCTGCAAATCATCACTTGAGATTTGTGATAGAAAGTGATACAGATATGCTATCATACATTCCGATATTATGTACGCAGATTTCATTCAAGATAACAAAGCTTTTCAGATTAAAGCAGAAAATATTTGTTCCATATTCCAGAGAAAACAAATTATGGCAAGCTTTCAGTCTTTATTTGTAACCGTCATCAGGACACTAGAGAAACGAATAAAATAGTATTTATAGTATTATCTTCGTTTCTCAGAAAGATGGCACCAGTAGTGCATATCAAGGTCATTTTAATAACTCATAATCCTACCAAATTCCGATCATATTGGTTTATTACTCTGTGTTTGAGAGTTTTAATCATGGAGGCTAGTAATTACCAGAAAATGGACGAAATTGAATTTCATGAGTTGATAAAATATTATTTTATGAAAAGTAAACCACTTCAGGAGACTAAAGAGGAGCCTAATAAACATTGTGGACTAATAGTGAAATAAGTGGTTTCAATATTTTTGGAGTGACCACATTGGAAATTCTGAACGTCCTATTAAGGGAGCTACTTCATAAAACATTGATAAAATCCATGGTCTTGTGATAGGTGAGAGAAGAGTGAAAGTATGTGGACATTTCAAGTGCACGAGTAAATAAGATTTTGCACCAACTTTGGGATTTGGACATGACAAAGTTTTCTGCAAGACAAACAATGGGTTGCCAGCGGATAGTCTGCACCAAAAAAGCAAACAGTAGCAGCGTTAGATGAAGTCATAAGCCTTAAAGGAGAATACATTGGGCTTTTAAAACCAATTTGATGCATTTCAGGGTCAATTTGAAATAAGAGCAAATCTATTATTGTCCATAGATAACTTTAATAATAGCGATAATTTTAAAGTTAAATAGAGGATTTCCAAATATAGAATCAAAAACTTCCAGACAATTTAAATTTAATATTTACAAATCCTTTTAAAATCACATTTTGTTATTGACAGTTGGATGATAGGTATGTAAAAAAATTAAAGATACACTAAATTCATCTAACCCAAAATTGTTTTTTGGTAGATTGAAGTCGAAGCGAAACAATTTTAGTACACAACCCACTGATGAATAGTGAATAAATTTTCAATTGTATTGTTCCTACTATTACTATTTTGTTCTACAATGACCATAAGTTTTGATCCCAAACTTGGCATAATCTGATCAAGTTATATAAATATTTTAAATTTTTACTTGGCTTTCTTCCCGATAGCTTTAAACTAATATCAAACTAGACATCATTCAAATAACTTGTAAAAAGATAATTGATAATCGTTTAAATATCATTTTTGACTCTCATACCAAAATTATTTCCGTAGGAGCTTTAATCATCATCTAAGTCGAAATCCTCTTGTACCATTAAATTTGAGTAAAAAATTCGTACGTCCTTTCAAGTTATCGTGCTTCCAGACAGACCGAAATTTTTTTTAAATATGTTTTTGGAGTTAAATAGGGTCTAAATCGTGAAGATTCATCAAAATCTTGGACCGTCAAAAAGTCACGATTACAATACTTCCCTTATTGAATCGAGGAAGTGAAAACTAGCCTAAAACCGTACATAAAAAATATCAAAATATTATTTTAGCAGACAATTCAAGCGCAAAATTGCCGAAAGATGTCATCTATAATTCATCAATTCATATTTATTATTGATCTGGAGCAATAATTATAAATATATAACACAATGACTTTGTTCTGAATCTAGTAAATCTACGCTTGAAAAGAAAATCGTTCAAAACAATAATTTTGTACATAAACTTATTTTCATTATAATTTATTACTTTGTAAATTCATTTGTTTCCCATTTATGGCATGCTTAAAAATACCAATTGAAATAGAGTTTGCGTTGCTGCATTTTTAATAAAAAAAATATTCTGTAATTATATAACAAATTGATGTCTTTTCTGACCTTGTCTTGTACAATTCTATTTTATTTATATTATTTATCTATAACTTCAATAATAAAGGATATTATTGATAAATCAACAATTCATTCAAGCACCTGTAAAATGAATGCACAAAATTTGCTACAAATCCAAAGAATATTGAATGATTTTATATATTTTATCATTATGAGATATCCATGATTTCATAACGATATATCCAAGAAAAAGGATTTTTGCAACTCAATAAGATAATTTTACGTTATTCCAATAAAACACTTAAAAATTGTAATCTTGAATATAATGGAATCCCTATAAATATAAGAGGTACAAGGTTAGTAAAAGTGGACAAATTTTGCGTGTTACGAGGTTTATTTTATTTAAATTGAAGCTTCGTTCACAAGATACTGTAACGTGCGAAGCTGTCATAATTCGTAAAAATAAAATAGGCCCTGAATCCGACTCCGTCGGGGCAGAGCCTTTCATCTCTTTTCTACACATTCGAACATTCGTGTAGCTTGCTAGAAAGACGTAGAAATTTTTAGAAGTGAACATCCGAATGTATAAAGGCGAACGGCCTGACTGAGGTAGTAGCGAATATCCAGAGCTTGATCCGCTAAAAGCGAAGCGTAATAAATAAATAATTTGTTGTAAATAAATATTAGTGGCTTTGTAGTTGGAGCTAAATAGTAATGAATTAGAAATAAATTGTATTGTTTATTTAAGCGTTGCATCAAAAAATATTTTCTTTTATTCAATAAATAATGACTTTTATTTTATCAATCAACATAATAATACAAATTCAAAACTGAAGATCAATGATTTAAATTTTTTATTAGCATTCAAAACTACAAAATGCTTATTAAAATTGTTTCTACACGACAAGTAGATTGACTTTCACTCTTACTATGTTGTTGAATTTAGTTACAGTGCGTGAAGAATTCAGAAAACACTGGCTTTTCACAAACATTCAAATAATTTTATTACTAAAATAAGTGCTAAAATATTTTATGGAGCCTTATTTACAATTAAAACCGCCAAATTCTATTTTTTTTTCCAATTCTCATCATAAACAGGGCACAATTCAATTTGTCTTGCAGTTGGAGAGAAGTTGGCCAATTCAAACAACTTATCTTCGTCTAAATAAAATGTAATTTCGGACAACTAACGTTAGAGGACTTAATACAAAATAAATAAGTTCAGCTCTATTACTTTGTTGATTATTTCCGAAAATTTTCAAATAATTTAGAAAAAAATTGGACATGACGTGTAAAATAAATGTTTTCCATATTATAATTATTTCATGCTTTCTAGAGCTACCATCAAAACAAGCAAAGCCGATAATTGGGTAAACTAAGTTCAATTTTCCTGTGAATTTGTGTATTAGTACTGTCTGACATCAAAAAATTTGTCTTGAGCTGTCAAACAATCAACTCTTTGCAGTGTTGTTGGATTTGAAATTTTAATAAACAAACCTCGTCACCAAATATTTGTCCTCATGTCATAACTTCACTTCAAAATTTTGACTGAAAGCAGTATCATCAGTCGATTTCGAAATTTATGTACAACAAAAAAATATATAAATGCTAAAAATGCAATGTCAAATAAGGCTTTCAAATTTCTCTTGTGGTGGAAAACGTTGCCTTCTTAACTCGGTTCCAATAATTTCCTGTAAGAAGCACAATAAACATTTCAATTGATTGAGCCCTTGGCATGCTTCCAGTCTCTATCTCTTGTCCATCTTATCACTGATATCACGATAAAATCTCTTATTATCATCTCCGATATTGCACTACCTTCACCTATTTCTGTCTCTCTCAATCCTTCCTTTCCGCATATATGGACAAACACGTGAGTCCGCTGCTGATTCTGTTTACAAATACGTTAGTCCGCAAGTGAAGTTTCAGTTTTCAATGAACTGCGCGCGAGTGGACAGCTGAAAAAGTTGGGAACTATCGGTGAAAGAATGAGTGTTGATAAAAAAGAATCAAAAATGGAGCAGGATGAAGAGGAGAGGAAAAGTAGTGTGCTCGAAAGTGTCATACAAGCTCCAGGTAAGAATTGTATTATTTTTAATATTTGGGGAGTCTCGACACGAAAGCAATATTCAATTTATTTCTTTTGTAAAATACACTTCATTTCACATATTATTAGCCTAGAAATCCATGTCATTGAATTTATTATCCTTTTAATTTAAAGCAGTTGTTATTCACCTGAACTATAATTTTTCATTTAAAGTTGAGCCTTTGAAATATAAGTCTTATTCGAAACAAAATATATTTATCCTACAATATCTGTGGGGTAGAAATATCAAAATTCATCACATAAATAAAATTAAAGAATCTACCGAGTGCACTTCAAATATCTGCCACACCCCAAGCGGGTAGAAGGCATAATTAATATTTTTTTTATAAATAAATCATTGTAAAACATTTAACAAAAAGTCACAAAAAGTTTATTTCTAAATCGTTTAACGCGAAATTTTGTATACATGTTAAACCTACTATAAATTATAAGAATCAACTAAAAAATTCGCAGCATTGGATGCATTTTTGAAGGTGACTTCGTTCTTAACTTTGACATTACAAAATTGTTGATTTCTGCTGAAATACACCAGACAACTTTTTTTGATTGAGTTTTGTAATCTACAGCCATGAAACTTTATAACCTCATGCCTAATTCAAAATATTTTGCATCGAAAATTTAGATAGAATTTGCATAATTACTTAATTTCATATATTTATGCATATTTTATGCCCAATCGATTTATGTTATTAACAATTAGGTGTTTTCAATATATGCTGAGATAATTAGAGAAAAATGGAATATTATAGAATATATTTGGACGCACTTTTCTTGAAAATTTGAGGAAATATAAAAAATTGGCTTAAATATTTGAAATCATTAATATTAGTAATATAGAAAGATAATTGAATAAGTCGATTTTCTCAACCCACCATATTTCAGTATTCGGCTAATCACAAGTTTTCAGATATTAGATTGAAATTTGAATCATTAATTACTGGATCTATACTTAATTATAATATCTTTATTGAATAAAAAGTTACAGCCCTTCAAAAACAGATATATTTTCAAAAAAAAAATATTGCACAAAGTACATTTTGAAACCAACAAAATTCATATTTCCAGATTTTGATAGAAATGTCCGTTTTAAGCATCCCTGAATCAATTTTGACTATTTTTGGCTTGATATCGTAATTCGCAAATTTCAAAATCCGTCGAACGTATAATATTGAAATTTTGTACTCAAGACTAGTCTAGGATCTAGTTATGCACCTCGCATTATGGTTGCAATCGTCTGTACCGGAAGTGCACTTTACTCAAATAGTTTTTTGAATTTTCTGCATAAATCCAGAATGATCAGCCATAGAATACTGAAATTCAGTATTTGAGATTTCTGTAGTATCTTTATGTCTATCTTCTATTTTTGTGCCAATCGGATGAGCCGGAAGTGCACTTTATATAACAGACTTTTCGAATTTTTCGCATAAATTCAAAACAATCAGTCGTAGAATATTGAAATTTTGTATTGAGCATTTCTGTAACATCTAGCTATGCACCTCGTATTATGATTGCAATCGTCTGTACCGGAAGTGCACTTTACTCGAAACATTTTTTGAATTTTTCGCATAAATCCAAAACGGTTGAACGTAGAATGTTGGAATTCAATATTTGAAACGATTGTACTATTTATGTAAATGCTCATATCTTATTTTCATTGATATCGAATTAGTCGGAAGTGCACTTTACTTGACAGTCTTTTGGAATTTTTCGCATAAATTCGAAGCGATCGGCTGTAGAGTATTGAAATTTAGCAACACAACATCTGAATGATATTATTCCCATAACAATCGACTAAACCGGAAGTGCGCTTTACTTGACAGATTTTTAGAATTTTTTGCATAAATCCAAAACGATTAACCATGGAACGATGAAATTTTGTGTTTGATTATCGTATAATTATATGCAAAAAATATATCCAATTTCCAGATTTTTTTGTAAATATGATCAAAAACCCAACAAAAACATAACCCAAGCCACAGATCCTTCGAGCTTCTCAAGGTTTTGTCTATTTTTTGTATTTTGACGTGGACCATTATATTTTATTTAGTAGATATAATCTATTTCAATACCAATATTTCGGGTCTGGGATTGACCTTTTATCACGGTTAGAAATGTCATGTCCAAACGGCAAATAAAATATGCTAATAGAGTATATATAAGTTTTTTCATCCATCAAATTTAAATGGAAAGCATACTAGTTGAGTTGGAAGAAGGGTCATTACAATATTTGTAGTAGAATAAGTGTTCTCCATCAAAGTTGGTTGCAGAAATATTTCAATCCTTGATTTACTTAAAGCGTAGCTGACTTTTCATATTAACAATAAATTGTATTAACAATTGTAACTGGTAATTAAGCTACGCATAAACAGGAGTAAATTAAGAACTAAAATGCCGGCTCTTAAAGACAGTTTCACGATGGTCAATGAAACATAAATTTGCAAATAGGAGATGAGAAAGAAATCTACCTCAATACAAGTTACCGTTTATACTTTGTCAACATTAGTATGAAACATTTCAATTTCAATCCTCAAGTCCCGTTATACAAACCGTTTTTAAAGAAATTTCACTTAAAAAAATATGCTTTTCTTATGAGTAGTGTATAACTAAATTTCTTCAATTTTATTTCGGAGTGTTTCCTAGAAAATGCGTAAATAATAATTACCAGTTACTATTGGAGATAGATAAATAGGTATTTCCAAGTTAGCAAATAATCATAAAACAAGTTATTTATTCCCAATATTATTTTTAAGATAGAAAATGACATTCAAATCTGCTGTCCTCTTCATGAAGCAATTATTGTTTAGTTTTTGCACGTTATGACTGACTGAACAAAGAATAAATTTCACGACTAATTTTTAGAAACAAGCTGCTCAAATTATAAATCATGAAGATTTCATCAGATTAAATTAGAGTTTGAGAGAATGTTTTTCTGAATAAAGTCATATAAATAAGTTCAGGTAGATAAACATCAAAATAAGGAGACTTATTAGCCTTAGTTTTTTTTAGAGAATCAGCAATGTCTTTGAAGAATTTTCGTATGATTGGAAATAAAAGGATATTCAGGATGTAACCAATTATTTGGTTCCTCACTGGGATCTTGATCGATAAATTAAAGAATTACAATGGAATGAAAGCTTCTTAATACAAGACCCATTGACCCTTGACAAGCTTCAAATCTGAAGCTTCATTTACATGATTAATACATGGTAAAAATTAAGAACTGAAAATCGATTGTTTCAATTTTTATTTATAACTCAAATATACTTGAAAAAACAAATTTTTCAAATAAAAACTGCTCAGTTTATTTTGTAAAGTTCCGTCCCAATACGAAAGCGAATTTTAATTTTTCAATGTAGATTCATACTAACATCGATGTTGGATCATACTGCTTCCAAAATTATGTAAAACAGCTAAAAATCGTGCATGAAACGGAAAGTGCACAATCCATTAAATAAATATAGCAAATAATCATGCAAAAATCAATTATTTATTGAAATTGAACCATACAATAAATCATAATGACATTATTAGTCTTATTCTGATAGTTAATGAATCGATTGAAAAAAAATCCACTGTAGCCACACAGTATTTCCCCGACCATAAATTTCATCGCTGTTTCAGAAATTTGATTGCATATTTCAAAATGAAAGCTGTCATTGTCAAAGTGACAACTGTCATTAATAGATGGTGGTTACTTTTTAAATCCCTACATAAAATAAGTATTTTTGAAAAAGAAGGATCCTTATCTAGATCTTTAATTCATTCAAGATAACCGGGAGTGTAATTTGAAGATGGTAAAGTGGATTAAATTGCTCAATTATTTATTTTTTATATCTACTAGAGAGCTTAAAGTTAATACCAAACTAGACATAATTTAAATAATTTGTACAAGAAACAATTGACAATCGTTTAAATATCCTCTTTGACACTTCTACTAGAATTATCTCTCCAAGAACTCTAATTTGATACCAAAAACAATAGAGTCAAATTACTTATTTGAAAAAAAAATTGACGAACGTTTGCATGTGATGTCAAAATATGAGTGATAATGATAGGGATTCTAGAACCAAACGTCAAGTCACGCCAGCGTTTCTTAACGTCAATAGTTTTCACGCCCTAACGTTAAGATGGTATTCTGAAATGTCAATGTAAAAGTTGAACGTTGAACGTTAATTTAAACTGACGTTAGATTAACGCTAGCGTTAAATAATTCATTCCAAATTCTATAAGATGCGTGAAATTCAGCCAATCGAATTACAAGAAATTGAGCAATTTGTTGTCATATTTTATTTTGACATTTCATACTTTTCAATCCTCAGTATAAAAAATGTACTTTGTGATTTGGTTATTATGAAGAAAATAGAGAAGAGGAAGGAGTGTCATTTAGTTTCGTAGATATTAAGGAAACTATTTGACATATTCATTTAACCAATAAATGCTTCAAAAAACTATTTCCAATTTATATAAAATGTTACACAAGCTTCCAAACTGTAAATCATTTATATTGCAGCATATAATCCATCATCTTTTAATAAACGAAAATTTTATAATTTTTGGAATTTTGATCTTGTTATGTAGACAATGTAGAATTTGTCCATCTTCATCGCTGAATGTTGTTTCTTTGACTTATTTAGTAAAAGTAGTTGGATATTTCTACTATTCTTATATAAATAACCTGAAAACGTAACACTTAACGCTGTCAAATGGCTAGCGTGACTTAACGTCGATTATCGGCGTGAACTTGAATCAACGTTCAGGTTCAGAATACGAAAGTGATAAAACGGGAGTCAAGTTCACGTTAACGCTCGACGTGAATTAACGCTTGATAACAGAATCCCTATGAATAATTTTAACTCTACAATGATTCTTATTATTTCTTTGACTCAGAAAAATACAACAAATTTTATAATAATTCAAATTTTGATAATAATAAATGAACCGCTGATAATTTTGAAAAATGTTTCGTGTGAATGTTGTGCCAAATCATTCAAGGATTAGTCTTAGTTATGTCATATTTTATGATAAATACTACCGTTTATAAAATAAACGCAAAAAACAAAAAAGTTCCGTCAATAAAGTTTTAGCACCACTGGTTGAAAATTTCAGTCGAAAACTCGTACGTGTTCTCAAGTTGTAGTGCTTCCAAACAGACCGATAGACCGACTTTTAAAAAAATTGTGTTCAAAAAATCACGACTTCAATACTTCTATTATATTATAGGTCGGGGAAGTAAAATGAATTTGACAATCGGTCAAAATTTGCGACCTGAATAATAGCAAATATTTAAAATTTTAAAAAAAAATTTAGATGGTATAATTTTTTGAAGAAAAATCCCTCTATGTTAAAAGTACCGTGTAAACCGTGCAATAAAAATGGGTAGGTTATCATATCTATAAATAAATGTCACCATAAATAGTTTCAATAGATGTAGTCACTATAATAAATCATATTTGTAAAAAGAATTGTTTTTAGATAAAAAAGATAAATACAGTTGACATTAAATTACCCGAGCAATATCAGCATTGCCAAAGGCTGTTGGGAAATCTGTCTAGTGAAAAAAATTTAATTATATAATATAACCAAATAGCGAGAGAGGAGTATAGCTAAAATAAAAATTTACGTATATTCTTTAAATTAGACAGAAAATAAAATAATAATGACTATTCCATTCGTAGTGTTTATAACAAGGTGAACAATGTTAAATCGCCATAGAAACGGTGCATATCAGTGGGTAATTGGACGCGTAGAAATATCATCGGTTATTACACTAGTGGTCAAAGTGAGTATTTTACTCAAAGATGTGGATGCCTTCAGTTTGTAATCTCGTGCTTTCTTCGTATTTAATGGAATATTTTTCTAAATATCTCCATCAATTTCATCTTCTGATTAATCACCTTTTTGATCTAGTTTCCATATCAAAACGCAATTTATTTCTCTATTATACGTCAAAGAAAATGCAGGAAATAATAATTTTCCAATTTGACAGAAGTTTGTTTACTCGTTCCTATGAAAATTACGTGACTTGTCACTTGATTCATAGGAAACTAATTTGAAAGAATGGTTTGACTCCTGGAATAGTCCTCCATATACCATTCGTAGGTAAAGTATTATAGACTATTTTTGTGGTGCAATCACTCATATTTATTGTGCTTGTGAATACCACTCTTGCTGCACACTCATAGTATTCAAACGCAAGCACAATAAACATTCGTGATAGCACCGCAAAAATAATCGATAATACTTTAATTAGTTATGGTATAATAAATGATAATAAACATGATTGATCAAATTGATTTTTAACGACAAAACAAATATTTTCTGTTTACTTATCAAAAATATTTGTATTTTTCAAATATGTTTACTTTATGCAAAGAAGCCAATAAGCTTTATAAACTCTTATCCATATATGCTGTTGAAAAAAAAAATAGTGATAATTTTCTCGCTTCAAGTGATAAATTTCATTTTTATCTACTTTAATAAGAAATATTAGTAATTTTCATTATTCATGTATAGTTTAAGAGAGTAGTTGGAAAAGTAAGACCATTCCCTGAATTCAAGTTTTTAGCGTATTTTTTCAAAAAAATATTAACTGTGCTCAATGTTTTTACTAAGGAAATTAGCTATACAACCCGGGTGAATTTAACTCGCAAGGGAACATCCAAATTTTTCGAAAAACTTATTCTTAACTTTACGAGAACTAGGCCTGAAACAATTTTTCGACAAGCAAATTGAAGATAAGTAGCTCTAATTTGAGATCTTATCTCTTCATTAAATTATCCCTCACTCATGACCTTGTTTACACAAAGAAACTAAAAAGCTGCAAATTGCAATTTTTTACCGTAACTCATACAGCAATCTCTGCTCAGGATTTTTTTCTCTTGATTTTGCCAAATATGCTCAATATCTCAATCCAAAAGCTTTAATCTTTGCTCGATCCTCTATGTTTTTTTTTACCCTAGCTAGGAAACGTATAAGATATGCCGTCAGATTTGTATTCTCAGTCGGAGCCACCTGGATCAAATGTCATATCGTAATAATGTGCCAAAAAGTCTTACCTTTATTTCACCAAGACTTGATTTGAAGTAGCGTTTAAAACCTACAATAAAAAATATTATTAAAAAAATTGATAAATGTTATTGGGAGATTTTGTTATTTTGATTTTCATCCATAGTCCCCTGTACATTAATGTTATTGATCAAATTCATTTTAATTTAAATTGCATTTTTCTCAGTATTTTTATTATGCGAGGATATAAAATATTTACATGATTAAATACAAAAAAAATATACTAGCGACTCGTTTAAATTTCAATATGTCGTTCCTTTGGAAAAATATAACTTTGTACTATAACTTATAAACCGTATTTTTTTCCGTTGTGCACTTGACACCACAGAACCAAAATCATCACAATTAATAGCTTATTAGTCATTATTGACATGGTGAAGCTGGCTGTACAAAACGAAGGCGAATCCTGAAGTGTTTTGGTGTATCCAACTTCATCCGTGCTCCATACAATACTTTTTTAAACAAGTGCACCGAAAGTACTCCATTACTGAACTATCATTCTCTGGTTTGGCATCGCGTTACAAAATATATATTTTATTGCGATTTTAATAAATAGATAGCATATTGAATTAATATTGAAATGCAGTAAAAAAAGTCCCTATGGATTTCGATTAACTAGAACAATCATTATTGAACAATATAATCAATCTCTAATGCAAATCTATTGTTCTGCATACCTCAGATGTAATTATAAGAACAATTTTATGAACAAATAATAAAAAACTCAAGGGTAGAGTGTGTGAGAAATTTAGTTAACCTTGTTGATAGAACAGTTATATACCAAATAACGATTGAACAAATCACATTCTATGTGTAATTTAAATTCTTTGCATTCATTATGATTGTCTACTCTACAATCCCTGCAATTAAAATCATCTTACAAGATTAAATAAATATTTACAGAAAAATCGCATAGCTGAAGATTAGAATGCGTGAAATTTATGAGAATATGAAAAGTAAAATAATAGGATAAATTATTCAAGCATAAAATGTAGAGGCTATCCGATTACTCTATACACCAATTAAGTATACATTTTATGAATAAATTTAAAATGGGGCTCATACCAGCCTCATTTACATGTACCTATGTCTTATTACAATATTCAGCTTGCGCAAAATTGACATGAATGTTGGAGATACTATTATAATGAAGTTGTGAAAAGTCTCCATCGATCCCGGGTGAATATCTATTTTGAGTTGACTATAAATAATATCCCTCAAAAGTAATAGAATTTTGCAAAATTAAATTAAACTTGTTCTGAACTTCAAGTGAATTAATGACAGGATTGTGACAAATGAAGCTTTACAAACATCCTTTTTGAACAAATTTTATTAACCTTAATTTTTTAAGATCCTTTAATTTATTACAAAGCATCATATTTCATATGGCGTCTCTGAGAGTCGTAATTTTATTGGTACATCTTGAAGAAATTGTTGTAATAGAATAATTGTATGTAATTATCTTTAGGATTAAAATTCACTTATATATTTCGCAAATTTTTATACTTTGATATGAATGGCAATTTTTCTATATTTTCAGATACTTTAACTCTATGTCAAGTTATCTTATTTAGCCACAGTTACATTCAAATTAAAATTCGAATTCTACTGCAACAGAACATTTTTTCTTCAGAAGCATCATAATTACATCTTGTGATGGAGCTCAAAACTTTCTTATGGGGAAACATAATTTTATAAATATATTTTTCTATTTGGATGCCCTAAAGCGGTGATTCCCAACTCGGCACATTTACAGGTAGTCTCTGCTAATAACTCCCCAACTTGGCACATACGAGTATCTCAGGTACCTGCAATGATACCCAACTCGGCACAATTGCAAGTAGTCTGGGCATTCTAATGTTTTTAAATTAAATAAAATCAATTTTATAGTTTATTTTTTATTATCATACAAAATTTGACATACAATATTACAAAATCAAAAAATAAGTAGTTTGCATCATACAATAAAAATAATAATTTCAGCGTGATCGTGGATTAACCTTTTTGTCGTTATTACTCGATCTCTGGACTCGCTCATAATAAGGAAAAATGCTTTGCACTTTCGATTAACACACCGCTACTTCACTTCACCAGATAAAAATTTTCGATTTGATTTACTGAATTTATGTTGTTCTACAATCAATAGTGTTTTTCCACGTTGGCTAGCTATAGTTGGCGAGTTTATTTCTTTGATGTTGTTATGAACTGTTAGATTGATAATAGATAGCTACTAAACAAAACATTTTAATTTATATTTTTCTTAGGTGTTAAGCCGATAATAGAGATGGGTTTTTCTGCAAACACTTGTTTAAGATGTGCCGAGTTGGTCATAAGGATTACCACTAACCCTTGACTGAAGTCCCATCGGGAGATTAAATGTGCCGAGTTGGGGTGTGCCCGTCATAAAGTGTACTTTATGAAACTCGTTTGGATATCGTAAAGTGCCTCTTTATAGAACTCAAACCTAATTTTTGATAGGTTGGTAGTTACGTTGCTAGATAACCTAACTGTCATTATGATATGTCAAAAGACAATTCATTTTGAAGAAAATTCTCAGATTCAGATTGTTCAGGTTAATATTTATTTATTTTCAAAAAGTGACAACATTCAAACTATCGAACTTTGATTTACACAAATTACTTATCTGTCAAGTCTCAGTGCTACCAAAAGTCAAATAAAAACTTAAATATTCATTATGAATAAATTTTCAAAATAGATTTTTTTTTAACATATATGAACCCAAATAGAAAAAATTGCATAAGATACACGTTTCATAAGAAGACATTTTAGGTCACATGTTCATTAAAAAACTCGCCGCAAACGGCTCGTTTTCGTCTAAAATCATGTCTCATGAAACTTATATCTTAATATACTATTATGGTCCCTCATTTACACTTGTAAGGACTTTTCGAAACAAATGAGAGGTTATTGTGTCCTCGATATCGTGGAATTGATGTTGGAAAACTTCATCTTCAAGATATCCCCAGATTAAATAGTCAAGAGGACCTGGCTGGCCAATTTGACTTCAATAAATCTGAATAATTGGTGCAAATTCTTGCGTTTTGTGCTGGCGCCCCATCTTGTTGGTAATAATGGAGATTTCTTCTTACTTCCAGGAGTATTATTCTGTAAAAAATTCAAATAATCCACTGCTGTATGAAATGCATTAAGTACACTAATCTAAACATTAACACTGAATCTTTGTTGATAATTAGTTCCTCTATTTGTATGAATATTTTTATTTCTCCCGTGGTGTGTGAATTCCTTCTAAACAAGCCATTATTTGTTATCTTAGATTCACCGGTCCACATAATTTTCTAAGCAACATAAAAATCCTATCGTCGTTTTTGTATAAACCATCTGCAAAATTCTTGACTTCTAACGTAATCTCCATTTCTCAGATAATGACCTAGACTTATTTTGTAAGGCCTGAATTTTTCTTGGAGCGTTCACACTAACATGCTCATTTGGTACATATGTATTGTTACATACGTCACAAAATGACGTCGAATCTAAGTCATAAAATAATGTTGAGCCAGGTAAAAACGTAAGCGCAAAGTACACTGACTAAAAAAATTTGACTAAAGAATCATATATAAACCATAAGTATGATTACCCAAAACGCTGAAATATAATATCAAATTATGACGTCAGTTCAATATTTTATGACGTTAATTTATGACCACAATTTGACTTGAAATGTGACGTCGAATTATGACCGTCAGTTTATGACTTCACTGTGACCAAAATCTGACGTCATATTTTGGTCGACGATCAGTCAGTGTTACTTGGTATTCCTTTGCTATTTGTCGTAGAGAAACAGCATCCTTATTGCTATTCTTGTAATGAACAAACGAGAGAGCATTTACTATATTTTGATTATTTTCAGCAACTCTAGCTTGCCTCTTATTTTTACCTAATGATCCAGTCAGCCTAATCTTTTTCTTCTGTGGCACGACAGTTCTAGGAGGGCCAAGGCCTCAAGTACATGCGTACTCGTTTCGTTACCGAATCTAATATGCTGTTTAATTCTTCTAAAATAGATTCTGTTTGGATAAGTTTGTGAATAAACTCTAGTTTTACATATAAATGCTATTGTATGAATTCAGAGATAGCAAACAAATAAATAATCAATTAAACGCTATATACATAAGTGTCTTTTGTTAAAGTAATAAGACAATGTAATAAGCAATTGAAGATAAAATGTATTTTGAGATAAAATTATCGGTAAACCATAAGAGATTTTGCGTAAATATAGATTTTTTGAATGAAAAATATGTATAATGAAATTGGTATGATTGCAATTTAACCTCCAATAAACTCTGTTTGTCTGTTACTTTTTCGCGTCTAAACCACTGGACAGATTTCAACATAATTTTGCAAAAAGATAGAATGCATGCTAAAAAAGAACATAGGCTAATTTTTATTTCGAGGAAGTGAAATTTTGTATAGGGAATCCATAATTTCTCAATTTAATATATTAAAACTTTCATATTCAGGCTTTTGGTAAGCAAAAAAGAACTATGAGTTTCAGCGTTTTTGATAAACAATCCCTCAAAGGGGTAAATACAAAAAAAAAATTCATCCAAATTACAGACTACCGCAAAAGTTATTGTTGAAAATCTATTTGAAATACGGACAGCTGTCCTAAAAAAGAGAACTGGCCATAATGTAGAATCCTTCAAGAATGTTAGATATATAATACATTTTTATTTAATCAATTGTAGATGAGAGAGATAATAAAAATATTTTCTGCTGTTCATAAATATTGATATTTAGTTTTTGCGTTTATTATTCTATTTTTACCTTATTGTTAATATTGTTAATATTGTTATAATTATTTTCAAGTAAGGCCAGCGATATTAATAATAGTTTTTTTCAAGGTCTCAAGGTAGCTATCTCTATTTTGAATTATTTGTATGATACTTGACATTATTAAATATAAAAATATGAAGCGTTTGAAATTTGTAATCTTGACATAATTATATTTTTGTATCTTTTATTGGAGTTTCTGTTAATTTTTTAGCAGCAAATATATGAAAAATTATTGGAAAATTATCATTTATTTATTAGCTTCTAAGTATATTATCTCCCGCCCAAATTTTTAATTTTATATATTTGAGTTCTTAACATGAAAGTTTCATCGTAAGTGTCTTCATAAGCACCTTGTTTGGTACGGAATCCTAAAAATATATTGGAAATAAAAATTTGGGGTCAAATTTTTGGGTGGAAACAATATGTTCTTTATTTCTTCTTTATTTAGGATCTATTATTTGTCAAAAGTATTTTTCGACTTCGAATTTCAAACTGTAAGGCTACTTCAAGACTTTTCTCACTCCTTTCCAAATTAAAAATTGATTTTCCACTCAAAGTTTGTATTTATTAAACACAAATTCCAATTTATTTTTCATCAAACACTTATTCATAATAAGTCATTTCACTTTAGTTATTTGAAATAAATAATATTCGCCAATCACTAGCATTCAGTGAGAGTATAATAGAAAAGTAACGGAAAAACAACTATTCAATGGCTACTTTGTTTTCTTAAATTTTATTATTAGTGAGTACATCAAATTTCCTGCCAGTGTTGAACAATAAATGAATTTTTCTTTATCTTTCGTTCTAAGCCGTCTAGTATTTCTTATTGGGTATATAGAGTTAATCAAAATAAATTAATTAAGTAAATATCGATCTCCAAAAAAAAAAATATTGTGTGCTTTAGAACGATAAATAGAGGAAGATTAGAACCCGGGTGGTTTGTTACATCCTGTACAATAACAATTGAATACATTTTAAGACAGGTGTTGGATAAAACGTATTGGACTCGAGTGAAATGTGATTTGTCACTCAACAAAAGCAATCAGTCACCCTTTACGAATAATATATCAAACTCCACGCACTTGTACAATAAATTATTATTCTCTATTGAATATTTTTCGCTTAGTGATAAAGGAATATAAGTTAACAATTGAATAAAATTTATTATTTTTTGCAACACCTCAAGATATTATCAGTGCAAATCGAAGGTTTTGTCAAGAACAAGGTAATTCAATGGCAGTTGATTCTAATTGACCTAAATAGTACACTCAAGAAGATATACTTTTTATTCAATGCTTCTACATCTACCGGATGTTTCTCACCTATATAGTTATAAAGTTAGATTATAAAATTAAAACTAACTAGAAAGAGTTGATCCGATAATTGCAAGAAAACAAATTTGACAACAAAATTCATCTAGCAGATTGGCCAAGAAGTCCACGAATTAAAGAAGTATGAGAAAAGAATACTTGATGTTGTTCCGTCCCAAGATATTATTTCATAACCTTGAATACTTTTCAAATATTCCGATGAATCTATTTTTCCAAAACCGCTATTGAAATGTTTTATGACAAATTGGGTTCCATGGTGCTAATGCACAAAATTTTCCAATTTGACTTCTTCATCATTAGTATTTTAATTCAGCAAGACTCAAGCTGATATTTACAGTCATTCGCCAACGCTTGTCTACAAATCGTTCGTTTCCATGTGGCATGAACACCGAACAGAACAGGGATTGGTTAAAAGCATACGATATCTACGGAAACGAGCCTTTCGCTCACCAGCGAACGATTGAGAATACCAGCATTCTTTTATGAGAATAATACATTATTTTTCCAGTTTTCTTGATTCCATTTTATTTCTCATGTTTGTACCTCCTCAATATTTATAATTTTGACTCATAAATGAACAATTCAATATATTGATGAGCAATTTATTATGAATTCCAAGCTCATCTTTATAATCGTACAATTAACTTTCCGTTTGTATAAATTTTTATAGCATCAAAAGATCATTAACTTTCGATTGTCATTCGCACGTCAGTTGAGGATAAGTACAAAATATAAACAATCGATTGCAATGCCATAGCGATGATCTCCTGCTACTCACGTGTTGATAACTTTATGGATATTTTGTTGAGAAACGTTTTTCACGTGCTGAATTAATGATAATGTGTTTATAGTAAACTGATTGTATGATATCGTATGTTATTGCAAATAAATATTGCTGGAATATTTCATTCCAAAAACAATATTTTTATTTAGATCCAACAATAGATAATAATTAGATAAAACTCTTAGTCTTCAAATCAAGATACTTTGATTGCAATTCTTTGCGAATCCATAAACCTTGTAAATATAAAAAATAAAATATAGTGATTTTACAATGCTCTGTGAGATGTCATCAGAGAGTAACACAGATCAATTTCCCGCCATCCGGGAATTTCAGGTTTAGTATAGGTAACTAGAAAAAAATGATACACCTGCTTCAGAGGTTGGATAGGAAACCTGGCTAACAGACAGCTACCAGTACTATAGTGAACATCGACGCCCGCGACACACGCGAGTTGGTCGATTCATCCACTCTTGAAACAACCCCGTTGCCCACAATAACACACAGTACATGCGATTGGCATACATATTTCCTGCGCAACACCGACAGAATAATGTAGCATCGGTGGTACTAGTTCCCAGATAGCTAAGTCACTAGCACTGTTTATCTCACGTTGGACGACACTTACGTAGGGCTATTAATACCGTAATGCCGTACCGATGCCAGCGACACACGCAGGTTGGTTGATTCATCCACTTTTGGAACAACACCGTTGCTGCAATAACACAAAATACATGCAGTTGGCAATAATCACCGCCGTCGCACGGTCAAGGTGTGACACGGATGGCATTGGTATCCCAGGTAGCTAAGGATACCAGCTCTTTAAAGGAAATGGATCATACCCCACGCACACAGCGTGGTATCACCACATGTGAAGCTAGACATACAAAACTCATAAAACCCAATGACAGATAAACTTACCAATTTATAGAGATTCTCAGCTACTTCACAATACTGAATTGAATAATATAATAACTAATTAAGCTTAGATAATTGAAGTAAACAGTGCACAGTACAGATAAACTGGGCGCTCAAAGCTCGACTTTAAAGTGATGCAAATGTGTGCAGTACATGCTTCCTGTATGGTTTGACCTTGGAAGTGATTAAGGTTGTTTACTCGAAACTAGGTTTTATGTATACTATGGTTTTAGGGTCATATTGGTATAGCACTGTGTGTCTAGAATCTGTTTTCAATCTGAAGACAAAGAAATGGGTCAGGCCATATGGTGAATTTTTAACTAATGAATATTTCTTTTAGAAGCAAAAGAATATTTGTAAATTATTGTAATTAAAAATTGTCGTAACATATGTATACCGGGTATTCCTTTGACGTCAGACAACTGAATAACTCGAAAAATATGCGTCCTACGGAAAAAAATCTTCAGTATAAGGAGTAATATTATGAAAGGAAACATCTGTGCTAAAACTAGACACCTCCATCCTCCCAAATGGATGCGGTGGGGGCAGCTTTGAAATCTTAAATAGGAACCCCTATTTTTTATTGCAGATTTCGATTCCTTGCCAAAACATACCTAGAGCTCAACAAATATCTCGTGGCGTATGACGTCAGAATGCGCAGTGGAATCGTGAAAATTTGTTGTGAGGACTTCACTTTAATACAAATGCCGCTAGTGTTCACTTCGATAGAAAGTACAACCTGAGGCTGAGTATGGGCGACTTTTAAACAGTATGCTGCTAAAAATAAGTTACTTTTAAAATAAATGACGTAGAAAAGCTGTGCGAGGATTATTTTAAAAAAAATTCCAGGTGAAGAATGGAAAACACGTTTTTTACTATTTTACATGCCAAGAAATGTGAAGAAAAATTCTTAAGTTGAGAAGGAAACATTGAAAATAATGTAGATAGATTTATAATTAATCTTGGAAGTGATTTTGAAAGCAGTGACACTGAAAGTAACTCCACAGAAGATGATGTAGTAGACAATATAATTTTTCTTTCGTCAGAATCAAGGTTTCTTTCAGCAAACATCTAATGTTCTTTAAAACTTGTATAGATATATTTACCATTACTCCTTACTCATGAGTTTATTACCAACTAATAGAGTTATGATATTTTTGTTATACAGTGTGATAAAAAATGATTGACTGTGCCGCTTTGCTGTTTTTTCTTTGCCGCCTGCTTGAGATAGTGAGCTATAAGTGACAGATGACAGTTCCTCTGAAATCACTATTCTAACCTAATAATTTGGTAGAATATTGTTGACTTTACAATAATCATTCAATAATACAGCTATTTACTTACTTTTTTGTCTCCTAAATTAGACTATGGATAAATACGTCATAAAATATGCAAAATATACGCCACTGTGTTCTTAAAATGTCGGTAACGTAATTACCAAAATAAATAAATTTATACTAACTTTATTCCATAAAGATAGTTTTGATCATAATGAGAACTTTTGCAAATCACGTGACAGTCAATCATTATTGATCACTGTATGATTCTGAGTGAATGTTATTTGCTCTGTATACGTTATTTAATTCTAACTAATGAGACTTGAAGAATATGTAAATTTTAGGGGCTTACGGAATTTTTTATAATATACAAATCGTACTAAGAAACATTTAGGTCTAAGTTTTTGTCGCGTATTGTACACACCAAGCGTACATTCTATCTTTCTCCCGCCTAATGCGTTCTCTCTCTGCACAATATTCATCCCCACACGCCACGAAATATTAGTCGGACTGTAGAATTTGCTTGGAAAATATGCATCCTACGAGAAAAAATTGTGGGAGTGAGCAAGAGTAGCAAATGCTACAGGCTCCACATATTGCAAAGGCCCATGCACTCACGCCTGTCTGAATGTGAAAAATTTTTTCCAATTAAGATAGGAGCATAAAAATATTTTTCCAAATTACGATATAGATCTTGACAGAATTTGCTACAGGCTCCGCCCCGACTTAGTCCAGCACTGGGTGGAGAAGAGTCCCTAATAGCCTTTTTTCAGTTTTTTGTTGATAACTCTAAGAACAGTGCTTTTAACAAAAAAATATTCATATACTAAATTAATTTTCATAAAATTCTTTAAAAAAAATTTCTTCTACATTTTTTTGCTAGAATCGTGATTGAAGGAGATTTATCAGTAAAACTTAATTTAAAACAGATTTTCATATAATTTCTCATTTTTCCCCCTCCATATCTCCTTCAGTATTGATCCTAGCAAAAAAGTATTTTTTTGTAGAGAATTTTGTGTAAATTAATTTAATATAGAAATATTTTTTTGCTGGAAGCAGTAGTTTTCGAGTTATTAACAAAATACTGATAAAAAAAGACATTTAGCGACTCCCCTCCACTCTAATGTCACTCCCATTCATCAGTCCTTCTAGCATGTTGTTGAGGACAGCTTTTCTTACTACTGTACCAGAATGATGAATTATTTTCGCTATTTTTCCTTCATTGCCTGGACTAATATGAAACAAAAATTCAATGCAATGCAAGTTGTATTTTCCGCTTTCCCAATCCCTTAAAATATTGTGTACTATGCAAAACGTTGTACGATTAGGGATAGCGTCATTATCTTCTTTCCCCTTACCCGGAAAAATTTTGGTTTCACAACAAATCATTGTCCAATATAGGAAACGTTTTGTCTATGTTATGTTTTGTCTAATGTTATATATTTATAACTAAACTTTCGCTGAATTTGCTCCGAATTATTCTTCTTTTTCATTCCATTTAGATAACATTATTGACGAACTTAGACATTCGTTTGACAGTTGATAAATAATTTTATCTACGACGGTGCGCTAATAGGTGATTCGCCCACTAATTTGCGTGTCATTATGAATTCATAATAACACGCATTTTTGTAAGAGAAATGATAAAAATAGAAATTCTATCAAATTTTAAATTTCATTTATTATAAATAACTATTAATGCACACACATAAATTTATGTTTTATAAACATTTGAGACAAGATTTTTACAATTAGATATGTTTATTTTCTTTATAACTTTGACAGCTGTCAAACAAACAAATAGTTGCCATAACAATGAATAAAATGCTACTTGATCAAGCTACGAATTTTACACTAAATGTTTTTCGAATGTCAAACATCAAATAAAAAAATCTAGTTCAGCAGCAATTAAGGCCGTCGTAGATAAAATATTGAATGATGCACGTTTGATATAGCTAGTGTAATGAAACTTGAGTGATAAAAACACTCGACTAATCGCCTCGTGATTTAACATCACACACGTTTCATTACAACGGCTATATCATACTTGTATCATTAATATCTATAATATCTTCATTTATTAGAATCCATTTATTGGACATAACGAATCCTGATATTGATGTTAAATGAAATTTGAAAGATTTTTTTATATGTTGAAAAACATTGTTAAGAATTATATTTCGAAATGAATTACCCAGAAAAATATTGATATAACCACAAATTATTCGGTTCATTATATTTGTTTATTTTTTTATAATTACCGCATAATTTTTATAGCTTCAAACTTTTTTTGATACACAAACTCATTAAAAAAATTAAACTGTCTTAAAACGAAAATTATTAAAACGCGGAGAACAATTTGAAACCGTAAATATAAAAATAATTGTTATTTATCAAAGTGCAAAATTATCAAAGATTACATGTTATTTCTCCGAACAATAATTTTATACATACGTGACGCGTTTTAATTCATAATTAATGATTAATTGAAATTAATTCTGCATTAAACTTTTAATTCAGCACGTGTTTCAAGAATCAGTTTAAAAGAAAAAAATTGTTATTATATCATTATCTACTCAAAACTATTACATCTCTTGGTGATTATGTTGAGCTGAATGTTTTGATATGTTTTCAAGCTTCTTATGTCCAATCTGGTTTACAAAATATAAATATCTCAACTTTCAATTACTGAACACGGACAGTTGGTGTAATATTTTTTTTGTTTCTATTATGAACTATAATAAATATTTTAAAAAGAAATCAGTAATAATTAAATTGAATTTTCAATCAGAAATCGACCTATTTTCAAAAATCATCTTTTACAGGAATTTTACAATATCATTTCTTGGTTGCTACTAGATGTCAACATTTCTGTTGAGCAAATCCATTCTAATTTTAGAATAGAATTCAACAACTTCCTGGTGCGACTATAATAGGTACGTTCCACTAGTAAAAGAACGTAACGCTCGTTTCGCCTAATTATTGTTCCACAAGACTATTGCGGGTCGAAACCAAAACGACATAAATACCGAAATTAATCACGATCGCCTTACTTCCAATTCCAAACTATGCTGATTGATTCAAGATTCTATCATTTTTTGTAATGACAGAAAATTCAATGTTTTTAATTGTCATTATTGGATTCATTACATTCATATAATCTTTTTGTTATGAATTAATTTAAGCTTCTCAATATTGAACAACGACTATCAGCAAAAACCGCGATCGTGAGCAAATCGTTGTGATCGCCCAGTGGAACGTACTCATGGATGTAAATTCATCTACATACGTCAAAAAGACACCATTTAACGATTATAATTTCAACTAATTATCCCCAATAAATTGATAATAATTGGCATCAAGTGACCCGTACCAATTAGCGTATAATATAACGAGCACTCCAATTGATAATTTGTTATCCAAAGAGTTTTTATAGTTTTTAAGTGTGCATAAAAATAGAAAATTATCGATATGAGATTGAGACATTTTTAATGGAAAATTTTGTATCCGTTTATAGATAAGTCACAAAAAATTGCAAAACATTTCCAAATTTAGCAAATAAAATCTGTACGACGGTTTTTGAAGAAATTTTTGTTTCATAGCATAGTTAACAGGTACCTGCGGCGGAAATATTGTGAAGTAAGCAATAAAGAATCGCACGATTCTTAAATGACTGACACGCGACAATGACGACTAATTTACAACCATTCTCGTAATCTATGAGTTTTGAGCCTCCATTTGTGATATTTTTACATACTTGTATCAAGTACAGGGAAGTATTATGAAACCGACAAAATTCACATATCGAGATTTTGATGAAAATATCCGTTTTGAGCATTCCTGAATCCATTTTGACTATTTTCAGCTTGATGTTGGTACTTGTGCGTAACTCGCAAATCTCAAAGCCCATTAAACGTATAATGCAGAAATTTTATATTTAAGACTAGTATAGGGTCTTGATGTGCACCTCGCGTTATGATAGCAATCGTCTATACAGGAAGTGCAATTTACTTGAAACTTTTTTTGAATTTTCCGTATAAATCCAGAATGATTAGCCGTAGTATACTGAAATTCAGTATTTGAAATTGCTGTAGCATCTAAATAGTTATCTTATATTTTTGTACCAATCAGATAAACCAGAAGTGCACTTTATATAACAGACTTTTCGAATTTTCCGCATAAATTCAAAACAATCTGTTGTAGAATATTGAAATTTTGTATTGTTTTTCTGTAACATCTAGTTGGGCACCTCGCAATATGATTGCAATCGTCTGTACCGGAAGTGTACTTTACCCAAAACATTTTTAGAATTTTTCGCATAAATTCAAAACGATTGAACATAGAATATTAGAATTCAGTATTTAAGACGATAGTACCGTCTAGATGCTAATATCTTATTTTCATTGAGATCGACTGAGCCGAAAATGCACTTTATTTGACAGTCTGTTGGAATTTTTTGCATAAATTCGAAACAATCGACAAGAATACTGAAATTTAGTATTTCAGTCTGTTTCAGCATCTGAATGATGCCGCTTACTATTCTCATAACAATAGACTGAACCGAAAATGCACTTCAAATATTTTTTTCTTCAATTTTGCGCATAAATTTAGTGCTGTAAGCTGTAGAATCTTGGAAATCAGTATTTAGGAATGTTGTAGCATAAGAATGAGGACCTACTGTTTCCATAGCAACCGACTGGGCCGAAAGCGCACTTCATTTCACAGATTTTTAGAATTTTTTGCATAAATCCAAAACGGTTAGCCGTGGAACGATGAAATTTTATGTTGGATTATCGTCCAATGATGTATAATAAATTTGAATTTAATATCAAATTAGAAATGTCCAAAAGTGATTGTAGTGTTATAGATGAGTTTCAAAATATTCTCTCACTAAAATCGTGCATTAAATGTGTGCAATAAAATTTTTGTTTCACAGTTTGCCATAAAAGCCTACTTTTTACATTTTAAAAAAGAATTGTCACTTTTTATAGGATTTTATCATAAGTATTTTCAGTCACCTCTCTATTTAAATGATTTTAATAGATTGGTATTCGTGTAAACTTTACCAGTCATTAAAACAATACTTGTTTAGTTGACAGTTGAATATAGAAGATCCGCCACAAAAGTTATTATTTTAGGAATAATTGTAAATGACCTAGTTCCACAAACATTGACTTCCAAAGTCAAACACCTTCATACTTCACTTATCTTGTTAAAAAAATCTCAACAAACAAATAAAAAATATAATTTAATATTGTTGTAAACAAACAATAATAATAATAACATCTATTGTGTCCATTTATAAGAGTAATTTAAATATTTCAAGATCATTTTATCAACAAATAGTACCTAGTAAACAGAAAAAATTATAATTGGTTCTAAAATATTATTGTAATCAGATGAAAATACTATAATAGCTACTTGTATAATAAGTACATAATATATGACTTTATAGGACATATCAGAGTTTTTTGACGAGCGATTCAACACGAAATCTCAAAAACTGCTGAACTTCAGCTAAGAAGGATTTTGCAATAGGGCCGAATTAAAGAGAGTTTATATGAAAATTCCATGGTCCGTATTCCTACCTCTTAAAATCGCACTACTTCAGCAAGATTTTTAATAAAAGAAGATAGCGCTATATGATGAAACATGAAATGGTAAGAGAAAGTGCATTAATTTTTAGGAAGTAGCGCTATTTTAAGAGGTGAGAATATGGCCCTATGTTTTTGCTGGTAAGAGGTAGAAATTCAGGAGTTAGCTAGACAATGTGAAAAAAATATATACCGCAGTATTATTTTTTTGACAGGGTCAGATCAAGGTGGCCCGGAGAGTTCTTCTGTTTTTGATGTCACGTACTTTTTCAATTTTCGTCTGTCTGTCACTTTGCCCCTTTGTTTGTCCAGTTTAATTTTCGAAGCGCTTCCATCGATTAAGTATAAACTTTGTACAATTGTTGTTGGCACTTACGTGAAGATTTCAGACATCATCAACATCAACATAATAATAAGTGACAAACGAATCCTATTTCTTCCTAAATTTAGAGATTACGATCCAGTTCATAAACAAGCTATGCGGATTAGAAAAATTCGTACAGAGACAGCTGAAAGCTGAAATGTACAATACAAAAATGTCATAAATACTTCCTTGTTATATTATTTTCTTTGAAGTTATGAATTTCATAACCTCATTTAGTCTTCCAATTACAACCAAAATTCATATATAAATAAAAAGATTTTAAAATAAAAAACTAGTAAGGACGAAACATATGTCTACAGTTGCATCCCCGATCTAAGATGATGGTGGCTTCAGCCCCTACTCTTAGATTTGAATTTTCTATGGAAAACAATTCTTTTTTAGAATTATTCATTTTTTGAATGTTCCATAGCGCAAGCACCTCACATATTTCACAGTTTTTGTGTGAAATTTTTATTTATGTGATTTCTTCTTTAAAAAACTAAATGTTATAAAAAAAGAAAGCCAATACTTTCTCGCACAATTGGAATTGAATTGAATCATTCAACAAAATATGAATATTTCTTTGAATATCAACGTATTTACATTGTAAACAGATTACAAACTTGCCGTAAACCACTTTTGATCCACTATTTTGTAAGCCCATTGCTGCCGCCAACGGTAATTTCAGTTGCCAATTGTATTTTGAAGAAGAACTCAATTTTGAAACAATTGAAAATATCCAAAGCACATTGTTTGATCGGGTGCTGCAGTCATTCATTATATGCGGGTGAAACCAGAAGATTGATGGATCATACGGAGTTTTTCTAGTTCAAAGCAGGAACTTTTTTATGTAACATAGCATTTATTCAATCTTTAAAAAAACAAATTATTACATGTGTAATCATATTTTTGACATAAATATGAGACGATAAATACCTAAGTTCAATAAAATAATTAAGTTAATCATGTTTAAATATTTTATGCATTTTGCACAATATAATGGAGCTCTTGACACAGACCTTGAAATATTTATCGTTCCAAACATGAATGGTACAAAGCATTATAATTGGACATGGAAATTATTTCCGCTTTTATTAAAAAAAAAACATTACATTTGGAAAATTTGTTATGAAATGTAATATTAAATTATATTTACAACTAGCTGTCATCTGCGGCTCCACCCGCACATAACTTTTTGAAATAGATGACTGTGGCATCCCGGCTAATTGGGGGATGATATACCGTTTGAGCGTGGCGGTCAGTTTTGTCCTAATCCCATAGAGCATAGACCATTTGAGCATTTTTCTCTTAATCCGTATATATCGTTTGAGCTAAGTTTATTACTCCAATCTTTTAATCCCAAAGAAATATATCTTCTCTAAATGCCAAAAATTGTGAGTTAATATCAATGACGTATTATTAAAGTAGACCCAGCGCGTCCTATGGCAGTCCACAGTTTGTTGTGATGTTAGCACTTACAAGGTGAGGGGCTCTGAGAAGCGAAGGGAGTAAACATGCTTGTTATGCGGTTTGCCTGCTTTTATTTATGTTTGAGAAGTGCGCGCCTATATTCTGTACTGTATGTATATATTTGTTTAAATAGATGTAATAATATATTAATTGATTCAAAATAAAAAATAAACTAGAACTTTCCCACATCTCACAATCGATATTTTTTCAAATGAAAAACGCAACCTGCGATACAACGATGTTTACCCTCCTCACTCCACTGTTTACTCCTGCATCAAAACAAATGCCTCGTGCTGGGTCTACTGTTAATATGTCATTGGTTAATATAATAAACGAACTTGGATAACAATTCAAAAAACTATATAGGTAGAAAAAATATTCACAAATATTCACACTTTCTTACAACTAACATAATTCATTCTATTGAAAACTCGTCATATATACATATTTATATTTTACTACACCTATCAATTATTAGTTTTATCAAAAACTCGTCATAATTCACATACGTATCTATGTATATTATTTTTTCCGAAAAATCATAGCTAATAACTTTTACAAAATCAATTCTTGTTATATTCATTTTCCTGTATAATTTTATTAAATTATTATTAAATACTTCCCTTTTCAAAGATTTAATGTTGGTCATATAAATATGTAATAGTAAACAATATTAATAAATGCATATTAATAAGAATGTTATATTTTGGTATCATTTTATATACTTACCCCTACATTATTCGTAGTCCAATTGGGGTATTTTTTTTTCTCATTATTCTTACATGATTGATTCATTTCTGCTATCTGCATTGTACATTGAGGATTTTACATTTTACTTACTATCTTTGTTTATCTAATAATCTGTTAAGCTTCCGCCGTGCTCAATTGGTACATAGGGATTACGGAAGACCTTGCTATACGGATTAAAAATTTGACCGCCGTGCTCAAACAGTCTATGCCCGCTAACCGCGGGTACCGCATGCGGTAGCCCTGGGTTCTCGATATTTTTTGTTGTTTATTTTAGGATCAATCAATACTATCGACTATTCTTTAAAAATATAATAATTGATTGCAGCACCCAAACTTAGGGAAGTTTCTTGAAGTCAAGACTGCAGCACCCAGGCAATCCGCGAGCTTTGCGGTAGTTCTGTGCTATAGAAATTTTTTGTTGTTTTATTCTAGGATTAACCGATCCAACTGACTTTCTCATAATATATAATAATAGTAGCAGAGAATAAAATTTACCCCACAAATGTATTAAAGTGTCCCAATTTACCCACATAGGTATGGCGTTTCAAAAAAAAAGATCTAAGTGGTTCTCTCTGTCATTATAGGAATGCAAGAAATTCAGGTCGAGCGGCTTGGTCTGTTTGTTATTTTTCATATTATAAGTATTTAAATAAACGAATTTAAAACTACATAAAGACAAAAAAGTTAACTATGAATTATCTAAAACACTTATTAAGATATTGAGAGAAATATATACAATGCAGCGTGAGTCGCACTTTGATGATAATATGTCAGGAACTTTTGTGCAAGCGTCAACAACCATTCAATTTTTCAACTCAATCGAATGAACGATTCGCGAACGAACAGATATTCGATAAGACTCGCGTGTCATCTAAAGGCGAAGAAACGGACAAATAGGTGGCAGGGCTATCAGCAACAAGATGAAGGAGGATCAAGGAAAACAAATAAGCTTCCGGTAAAGCTGTACCAGGATTAAAAGTTTTTGTAGGAATATAAATGTCACTGTAACACAGTTTATTTATTCATCAACCTATTAAGGCTACTCGCTACCTAGACTGTCCTTGAGATTTTTACTATCATGGTATAACTGTCAGATGTTGACCGTGAGCGGATCAATGCAATAAAATGCCATAAACAAGGGTTGTCGAATATTTACAATTGGACCCTAGAATTTAAATATTCTAACATAGCAGTTTGAAGCTGTTTTTAGAATATACATCGGGTTGGGCATAGAACACAAAATTATTTGCGAAATAATTTTTTTGATTTCGGGTTTATTTAGCTCATTAAATTTTTACTAGGTTTTTTGACAAAATTTAATCAAGAAAACACAAAAATGTTATCGGCTGTTGAATCAAGAATATATATTATGTAGTCACAAATTTTATTGAGGTTAAATAACTTTTCACAGGTTTTAGTGGAGAAAAAAATAGAAGATTATATTTAATAATTTTTTGTCAAATATACAAAACTTATACTTTAAAATCATATTTGAGTTCTCTTTTACTTTACAGTTTGTCGTCAAGTTGGATCATAATTACATTATTTCATATTTGCGAAAATATTTAATTTTATATGATTCATAGACAAAAATTCAAAATTTGATTTCTCAATATCAGTTATTTAAACATATATTTCTCGAAGGGGCATTTTTCGGAGTCTTCTTGAATCAATTAATTCAGGTAAAAGACATTGCATGTAGAACGAATTCAATTTCTTTTCCATTCTTAATTTCCAAAATTCTTCATCATATTTTATATACTCCGCTTTGAGTTTTCCAGGCCCTATCCAAACTCCTAAAATACACTCACTTTCTTCAGTAATATGTAGTTGGCCTTGAATCTGGAAGTACCAATCATGATTTTTATTAATCATTAACATTCCATCTTTATTTTTCTTCCAGAATAATATTTTCTTCTGTTCTATAGCTTGCTCTGGTGTTAATCCTAATTTAAATGCAGAATAAGGACACTTGATTTCAATTATTCTGTCGTCGATCACACCATCTGGAGAAGCACCTAGGAGATATGTTTCAGAGTCGATGAAAAGGCCACAAGGTTTTACAGACTCTAGATTCTCCTGTTCCTCCAATTCTTTCCTAGCAACATCTTCATACCTTCTTCCATGATCCAGTGCTTTCGCACTGATATTTGCCGATTTGTAGAGTATATACTCTACCAGCTTGGCACTATTTGTTCCACTTCTTTTTTTGCACACTCTTTCAAAATTAGAAGCTGTGAGCAGTTTTCTTCTTTCTTCAATCCATCTCCCAGAATTATATTGAAACCTTGTTTGTTCTTCAACTTCATTTATTTTTGCATCGCTTTTTTTTAAATTTTCCAAAAATTCTAATCGTATAACAGAATACATATCATCTGATATATCTGGTTTCTTACAATTATCACCATAATCAGAGTCTGATTTCCTACGATAGCCTTTTTTATTTGTAGTATATTTTCGTTTCGCTGTAAGCCTATTTTTATTTTTTTGGAGTCGTCGTAATTCAATTGTTCGTATCTTCGTGTTGATGTGTTTGCCGTCAGTAGTAAAAACCTTTCTAAAATTTGTGTGCGCCATACTGGTATTATGTGATACTACTGCAGCAGCACATCTTGCCTGGTATGAATTTGAAAACGAATAATTGATGCGCTTTCCACCAATGAATTTAGCAACAATGGCATGAAATTGTTCGACTACATTGCTGTCAAAATCATGTAGCAAACTACTCGCATTGTTTGCGATCCTGTAGAGTACATCCCTAATTTTTTTCAAACTCTGCTCAGATAATACGTCTACATCACCTGTATCTTCTTTTCGTGTGCAGAAGTAATCTGCACAATTCTCATGCTGTCCAAAAACATGGTTGGAAATATTCAAAATATCCTTCCTCAAAGAATAAATTGCTTGAGATTGGTTCTCTTCTTGTTTACGAAATTTGACTGCACTTATAATTCCAGTGCGCATTTTTAAATTTTTTTTCTCCAGGATTCTTCTGTCTGTCAGGGGAACTGATGTATCTGAAGAAATGGTTTTCAATTTGTTGCAGAAATTTCTGAGTAGATGATTACGTCATTCAACTTTTTCTACAGTTATATTATCGTAGGGACGCGATTCAGTAATTTTTTTGTAGGTACTACTATCACCGTCGCCAATCATTATGTGATACTTTATCTGATACATTTCCATACTTGCTTGAAATCCTTGTACAAGAATATCTGCTTCCATGCTCGTGGAACTGCCAGAGTGGTTTTTCCAACAAGTGTGAGGCCTTATATCTTTTCCACAATTTCTGGAACAATAGGAACAAAACTTATTCCGCACTCCTAGTAAACTATTCCTGTATGTTGTCCAACAATTGCTGCAGCTCCTGATAATGCACTGTATCCATTTCGATATGATCTTTTCGACCAACAACCGTCAACGACAACTGGTACTAAAGGAATTCCGTGTAAATCTAATGAATTTTGTTCTCCAGCATGTTCAGCTTCTTTTTTTGCAGCCTCTTCCATAGCATTCTGAGCTGCACATTCCCATCCAAATGCTGCTTTTTTATGGTATCTCTGGTACGTTTTAGAAGCCATGCAAGGAATATTCATGCTACATAAAAATTCTTCTAAATTGTAGAATCCTCCACCAATAGACATTATAGAGCTAACAGCTATCGTATTCAAATCCAAAACTGTCTTTTTCTGAGTAGGCAATGAAAAGGTTTCATTACACATAGTGCATTTTAAAATGTATGTTGAGACAAGACCTCTCCTCACTTCTTTTTCAACTTTAAGATTGCCGGAATTATAATTAAAGCGTACTCCATGGCTGCATATCTCGAGTAACATCTCAAAGAAAAATCTTACATCGACTATTCTATTCGATTTCCTTCCAAAAAATCTGGAAATGAAAATGAATATCAATTTATATAAAATAAACCGACTGCACTATAAGTGTCTGCCACACCCGTTGTGGGTGAAAGGCGTGAATTATATTTATTTATTCTTATATAAAATAAAAGATATAGGTATATAGAATAGAAAAAATAAATAAATGAATAAATGAAAATGCCACAATTTTGAATAGAAGAATGATATATATATATATATATATATATATATATATATATATATATATATATATATATATATATATATATATATATATATATATATATATATATATATATATATATATATATATATATATATATATATATATATATATATATATATATATTTATATATACGGACAATAAGTAGGCTCTTCGAGAATCGAAAAAATTGTATCTGCAACTCGTGCGATGTTGCCAATCGCCCATTTGAGCGAATGAGCGCACTCACTTCGCCCATGCACTGAACTCCGCTCTTTATTCAAAATTGTGGCATTTTTATGTATTTATTTATTTATTTTTTTCCTATTATCCAGGGAGTTAAAATAACTAATCAAGTAATATTTGGTCCTATTTCAATTGCAATATAATTTGTTTTTCAGAATTTTCAGTTTGTATTTCAAGAAATGATTTCAAATAAAAAATCATTGTAAGAAGTTCCTCGAATAAAGAATGCAATGTTTCGAACATAGATACATACCATCAATGTATGTATTGTCTTCATCATCATTATTAAATTCTTGTTCAACACTCTCTGAATTGTTAGCAATTCTGCTGGTAGAAGGAAGGTTGACAGAAATCTCCTCGCCTGTCGAACTGCCGATGTTGCTAGCATCAGAATTCACTGCAGATAGTTGATGGTTCGCTCCACAATTGCCACTATTGATAGTTTCCTGCAATCATTTTCAAAACTTTTGAATAAATTTCTAAAATCTGACCCTCCTTTTCAGTCTAATAATTAGCACATTCCAGGCCGACCTCAGGAGGATACAGTTTTTTCGCAGGAAAGGCTTCGCTGGGTGCTTGTAAATGAGTACGTTAAATTTGGAATTTGAACACCCCTGGAAGGTGGCCAAAATCACATTATTTTTAGCAAATTATTGTTTTTTTTTACCCCATCCTCTTTCATGAAGAATCAGTTTATACATTTTTCCATTGTTAAACCTTATTTCATTGAAAAATTTATTTAAAAGAAATGATAAGTTGTTATCAACAATTGTGATTTTGTCCACCTTCCGGTAGAATTCAGTACTTCAAATTTTACGCAATCATTCATGAGCATTCGACGAAATTTTTTGCATCCTCAGAAATCGGTCTAAAAACCTATCTTTGACACAAGTTCGACTCTACTAACACTGATAACTTGAATTAGATTTTTTACCTTCAATTGTTTCCAACGTTTCAATGCACCAATATTTCCTCTGTTCCTTCTAATGTTTGATAATCTTTTTTTTTTCCTGATTCTTCTTTCCCATGACGAAAATATCGAAAATCGATGTCTGAAAAAAGTTTGAAAATAACAATATCGTAGGAATAATCAAAAAACGAAAAACTAACAATTGCAAACATATCTTCAAATTGAGTAATACTGTTAATTCATACAATCTGTTGAATATGAATACTGTTTGACATACGTAAAAACGCAAGCAGAATAGACAAAAATTGAACAATTAACAAAAATTTGAAAATTATGTAAACTGTACGTAATTTTTAGTGAGATTCTGAAATCCGTATTCTTATATCTTGAAGCAGTGTTTCTCTTTTTTAACGCAATCTTTATCTGTTACAATTTTTGGGCAGAGAGCGCCTAGATAAGAAATGAGAATATGGACATAAGTATATCAATAAGTCTTACAGATTTATAAATAATGGATTTTGATTTTGTTCATAATCTATAGCTTACATAGATCTATCAGATTAATTGATTTGCTATCAGAACAAATTTTATAATAATATAAGTAATGTATGAAAAAATATGTACTTACCGCTTCAAAAAAAAAAAGAAAACTTTCACTTTCACGATTTGGAATAAAACACAATAATACAACTTGACAATACGAAAATTGAACAAGAAGTAATTCATATCTTTTGAAATGATCAATATATACGTATTTTCCTGATTGTCGGGGATGAAATTTCAAAGAAATACCCTCGGAAATACCTAATAATAATCTTGTTGCACAGATGTTATTATGCCCATTGCATTTAAACTTAATCCATTGAAGGGTACTGGGACCACTATATTATAAATCATCTCCAGGTAGAAATTTAGGATTCTTGTGACCATAGTTTACAGCACACTTTAAATCATCCAGAGTTCAGAAAATTTTAATATCAAAATCTTGGCGAACGTATAGCTCAATTATTTATGAAAATTTTTGAGCGCGGTTTTCACTAAACTCATTTTGATAGCATGCTCTACAGATCGGTCGAAGCAAATTTCTATTTTTGCAGTGGCAAACTCGAAATAATCGTACCATGTTAATTTCACAATATTATTTTCTGTTTTATTATTGACAGGATAATTAAAACGTGATTTTGCTTCGACCGTTTTGTAGAGCGATTGATCAAGATTCCATACGTGCAATCGGTTTTTCAATTTCTCTTCGCATATTTGAGATATTTGTTCGCTACTTAACATTGATTCCCCCATAAGAGTACCCTTAATGAATAAATTCGTCGTCACAGGAGATGTGTGTGTGCTCATTGAATAGATCTATAGTTATTGCACTACAAAAACTACTTTACATTTACTCTCCCTAATCACATAATTGCAGTTAAGCTTAAAGCTGCCTCCAGAGGTCTGACACTTTGATTTTTTCGCCGATTGTGCGCTAATATTGCTAATTCAGAACCTTTTATGCAAGCACCAACGACAAATGTACAAAGTTTTAACTTAATTGGATGAACGACACGCGCACGAATGAATATGAATCATGCGCCACTATTGTAAATTAATCATACTATGTTAGAAATCTTGACGTAAGTTTCATTGGGCGCCTACGAATTGGGCACGGATTCCTGGTAACTGTAATCCGTACATACAGTGCACAAGTATAAATTATAAATACTACCTGAAAATGAGAATAGCAATAATAAATAAAATATGATTTCTGTTCATTTATTAGATTTTTAATTTGAAGTACCTACTCTTAAAGACAAATCAAATTCATCATCGCTATAATCTGAAGAAAATTCATTCTCAGCACTTAAATCACTCATATTCATTTGACGAATAGTATAAACATTAGTCCGCGGACTGTTTTGATTGTCCACAAACCCAAAACTGATTTGTGGATTGAGTCACAGGTGGTTGGAATGCTTGACAATAGACGAAATCCACGATTGAAGTTCGTTGGAACGCTTATTTGTAGATGCGCTTGCGTCGGACAGTTTTGAACAAGTTTTTGTACTTGTTGAAACAAACCTTTATTGTCATGTTATCAAATACTTTGCAAATTGGGAAGGATTAGCGCCCAATTTAAGAATACTTGCCTCGACCGTTGGCTACTGCAGAGGATTATAAGGACCTCGTGCCCAATCTACTTGCACCAGTTTTATCAATAACTGCACAAAGTTTTAGCTCAATCGCATAAACGGAACGTTGCGCGGATTCAATAACGCTAAGAGAGCGATGCATAAATAGAAGTAATGTGTGTTGCATTTTTTGATTCCCTCACTGGAAGACGGCTGTGAATACCGAAATTAGATTCTTGAAGTCTCACTCAAAAATAAATAATCAAATACATATTTTGTTTTTTTTTTTGCTTAAAATATATTTTAGTCTTGATTTGCTTTTCTTTTTTGTTTCAGGAAAGCTGTTTGGAGTCCGACACATGCAATCGTTGATGTTATTCTTGTGTTTAACATTAGCGTATGCCTTCCGAGTCAATATGTCAGTAGCAATTGTTGCCATTGTTGACTATAATCAGAATCCTGATTTTCCAGTAAGTTATTTTTTTCAATTCAGCTAATGAAGTCAACAAATCTCTGCGATTATCAAAAAAAATCCCAAGTGCTAAATATTATTTTAAAAACTTTGCAGAAAAAGCTCACAAATTATTGTCGGTCAACAAATGGAAGAAAAAAAATTGTTTGAACGTAAAATACATTGGGTATCCTATTTCAGACTTATGAGTACTAAAAGTACTCGAAGCTTGACGACTGGTAACCGCACCCTACGGCTGAGAAAATATTAATAATATTTTCAAAATTGATTGAATCATCAACCTTCGCTAATTCTTGTTGTTTTTAGCAATAACTTCTTGTATTGCGTTATATTCGCCTTCGGCTCGTGTTCTAAACCTAATTCTTCTGATAAATAGCCTCTTATATTCATAACATTTTGTTTTGTTATTTAGATAATATTTTTTGTGAATATTTACTTATCTGAAAGATGCTTTTAAATTAAACTATTTGCTTTAATTTTTTCAGCATTATGACTGGAATAAAGCTACACAAGGCTTGGTCCTCTCTTCCTTCTTCTGGGGCTACGTGGTATCCCAAGTTCCCGCGGGTCAACTGGGAGCAATGTATGGCCCAAAATATCTTCTAACCGTTTCGATGTTCATCAATTCGGTTTTTTGTATCCTTACTCCATTTATGGCGGATCTTGGTGATTCTTGGGCTGTCATTGGCTGCAGGATAGTTCAAGGATTGTGTCAAGGATTCTTTTTTCCTTCCATGCATAATTTATTGGCGAAATGGATTCCCCCGAGCGAGAGAGGGAGGTTAGCTACGTTTGTGTATGCAGGTAAAACATTTTTTTATCAGTCAACTATATACAAAGTGCAACAGAATCAAGTACAGTAATCTCAATAAATAATAAAACTCGTCAAATATAACATTATTCTTTTCAATAATTTTTTCCTGCGAACCCTATGGATATCGAGTAAAAATTTATCAAAGTTTTGTCAAAAATTCGAACTGAATGCTTATCATTTGTTGGATGAATGACAGCTGTCGATAATTAGAATCATTATTTTGCATCTTTAAACCATCATAGTCATGTCAATCATCCATTTCAAACTAAAAGAATATTGGTATTTTGGCAATAAATTAATCTTCGCTTACCTCAGTAATTCTATTTTTGCATTGTTGTAATATAGAATTAATTTGTCTCTGAGATCAGCAATTTGGTTATTAGTCATATTTATATCTCATTGTCAAGTGACGTATTTTTAGCGCATTTTTCCGAAAAAAGCGCTATTATATTCACTTTGGCTGGCTGGCTGGCTGGCTGGCTGGCTGGCTGGCTGGCTGGCTGGCTGGCGTGACGCTGAGATCTCAGCAACTATACTATTTACAGACTTGAAACTGGTACTAAATAAAAGCTGCTGTTTCGTAGGCTTGCACAAATTGCTTTAATTCAAGCTCAGTGATTGTGGAAAATTGAATTATTCAATTACATGTTTCAAGTGAAACAATGTCCATAGATATCTATGACATTAGGGATATGGCAACTAAAATTTATTAAAGTAGATAAAAATTTAGTTACAACTTTCGCCGCGGGTGTCACTATTATTATGTACAGTTGTCAAATCTGTCCGGGATTCATTCAATGACTTGTTTGACGCGAATTTGAAGCTTATTAAAATGAATTATTATTATTGGATGAAAATTTGTTCACTTTTGGTGAATTTTTTTTTATATAGCTTTGATAAAGATCAAATTATCATTTTAAGCTACAGCATTTGACTTCCTGTCAGTCAATAACTAAACAATGAAGATTAAAAGGTATTTTTGAGTTTGTACATGTATAAATTATGTACCTATTGAATAGTCAACTTGAAACTAGTACTAAATGGAAGCTGCTATTTCGTGAGTTTGCCTTAACTGCTTGATTTCAAGCTCAGTAATTGTAAGAGATGGTAATTTGCGAAATCTCTGAAGTAACAAGCATTCATGAGCTGTCAAAAATGCGCTTCCATCATCTAGATGATTCTTCCATTTTTTCATATAATCAGTATATTTCTCAAAAATTAGATTGCCTGCACAAGTTGTTTGCAGTATTACAAAGAACAGCTGATTCAAACAGTCAAAATTTGTGCTGTCATCTATGAGCGGCGTATAAACTAGCTCTTATCATCAAAAATTAAGAGAATTTCATTTAACAATTTATTTAAAGAAAACGCTATAATATAAAATAGAATTAAATTCTAAAATAATGAATGTAGTGAATAATTCAATTGAAAATATAAAACTTGCTGATTGAATGACATAATGTTTGTTTACACCCGCGTATATAAAAATTTTACGGCCATAAGTGGCAACTTTCGAGACAAATAACCTGACAATGAGTCGATAACAGATTGAAATAAACAACTATTTTCCAGGAGCCCAATTTGGTACAGTAATAGCTATGCCAGTCAGCGGCTACCTCGCTGAAAGTGAGATCGGATGGCCCTCTATTTTCTACGTTTTTGGAGCAATTGGTGTTATTTGGTCAGTTGTATGGTTTTTTGTGGGTTCTAATAACCCTTCAGAGCATACCAAAATTTCTTCTGAAGAAAAAAAATATATTGAATCGTCCTTAGGTACCGATCCTCAAGAAAAGGTAACAAATAAGAATTTTTAAGCCGTTTCAAGATTACTAAAATTATGGTTTTTAGAGAGTACCTACTCCTTGGTTTGCGATGATGACGTCATTGCCCATGTGGTCATTGATTATAGCCCATTGTGGGCAAAATTGGGGCTTTTGGACTCTTTTGACTGAGATGCCAACTTATATGAATACCGTTTTGAAATTTGATTTGAAAAAGGTACGTTCTTAATATTTAAATTAATTGATGAAACAAAATATTGTGTGCTGATTGTTTCAATAGGTAATTTATAATTTTATTCATTTTAGAATGGACTTCTTTCTGCTTTGCCTTATCTTGTTATGTGGCTGTTAAGTTTTGTTTTTAGCGCTGCCAGTGATTATTTAATAAATCATAAATTATTATCCGTTGTTGCTGCTAGAAAAATTGGAAATTCGATTGGTAAGAATGTATTTTATTAAGTCAAATTTATTTCACAATAAATATGTGGGATGCGCTATAAGTATAAATAAAATTTAGTTTTTAAGACCTCTATCTAATTACATACGAGGGTAGTTCGAAAAGTTCTCGGCCAGAAGCATAGATGTCGCTTGTATGACCATTTCAAACTGTGAACAGTAGATGAGTAAACGATTTTTGTCTGTCTCATGAAATAGATAAAATTGAAATTTGTGCTGGGATTAAGTACTTCGTACTCAAGACTGACACAAATAAAAAAATCAGCTTCTATATCAAAGAAATCTGCTCCCTAATTTTAGACAGTTGAAAAATGGACGGCTGAATTTAAACGTGGTCGTACGTTAATCCAGAATGTGAAGCGCACTGAACGCCTTTTTATTATTGTTACCCTCTCAAATATTCATTTTATCACCTATAAAATTATGAATATTTTTCTTAAAGGTCATTGGATACCGGCTCTAGCCCTCATAGCTCTTGGTTATGTACCAACCGATAATACAACCCTTGCAGTGGCCCTATTAACTATTACTGTAGGGCTGAATTCTGCTACTTATATTGGTTTTCAAGTAAACCATATTGACTTAGCTCCAAAACATGCTGGTACCATGATGGGCATTACCAATGCTGCTGCCAATATAATGTCAATTATAGCGCCCCTAGTGGTGGGACTGATCGTCACCGATGAGGTAAGGACAATAAAAAAAAATGTTTACATTTCAGTTAAGACCTTTAGAAGAAAAAAATATTAAAAATTAAAAATAAATTACACAGTGGTCTGTTGGTACCATGACAAATTTCCTATTTAGAGCGTAAAGCTATGTTTTGTTGCTCTATTATAAATACTTAGGTATTCGCGTTCGATTCAGGCTGCAATCGTGCGGCGTTAGGCAGAAAAATTATTTTCTATGAAATATCAACTTGCGTAGTATTTCTTCATGAATAACAATTTTCTCTTTTTTCGTTACAGACTGATGACGTAGTATCATGGCGCATAGTATTCTTCATTGCATCAGCAATATACTTTTTATTCAATTTATTCTTCGTGCTATTTGGAAAAGCCGAAGTGCAGCCATGGAACGATATTGAAGCATATAAGCAGCAAAAAGACATTGGTAAGTCATATTTGGATAATTTCCTGTTGCAGAATTCATTCTAGCACGCTTTTCGATAACAGAACTAAATCTACATAAATAAAAATCAATGTTTGTATGATTGTACCTTATGCGTTTCGAAATCATTGATCATATTGAGGTAAAACTTTGATAGAGTATTCTGGGGACGTACGAGACGGTTCGTGGCACAAAAAATCTATACATAAATAACTTTTATTTTTTTAACGAATTTTTCTGCTTTGGTGAAAAGAATATATATTATTAATGACTCAATACACATAACTATTATTATTACTTCATCAAAGTTTATATCGAAAATTAGATTGATATCAGTATTATATAAAACAAAGTCGGGTCACTTACACTATTCATAAATCAAGAACGGCTTGACCGATTTTTATGATCTTTGATTTTTTGGATTTGTCTCCATCCAGAATAGCAGAATAAGTTCTAAAAAATGGAAGAATCATCTAGATGATGAAAGCGCATTTTTGACAGCTCATGAATGCTTGTTACTTCAGTTACTACGAAACAGCAGCTTCCATTTAGTACTAGTTTCAAGTTGACTATTTGATAGGTACATAATTTATGCATGTACAAACTCAAAAATACCTTTTAATCTGTATTGTTTAGTTATTGACTGACGGGAGGTCAAGTGCTGTACCTTAAAATGATAATTTGATCTTTATTAAAGCTATATAAAAAAAAATACACCAAAAGTAAACAAATTTTCATCCAATAATAATAATTCATTCTAATAAGCTTCAAATTCGCGTCAAACAAGTCATTGAATGAATCCCGGACAGATTTGACAACTGTACATAATAATAGTGACAACCGCGGCGAAATTTGTTAACTAAATTTTTATCTACTTTAATAAATTTTAGTTGTCATATCCCTAATGTCATATATATCCATGAGCATTGTTTCACTTGAAACAAGTAATTGAATAATTCAATCTTTCACAATCACTGAGCTTGAATTAAAGCAATTTGTGCAAACCTACGGAATAGCAGCTTTTATTTGGTACCAGTTTCAAGTCTATAAATAGTATAGTTGCTGAGAACTCAGCGTCACGCCAGCCAGACAGCCAAAGTGAATATAATAGCGCTTTTTTCCAAAAAATGCGCTAAAAATCGGAAGGAGAAATATCATTCTCTCATACATTTTGTACAGATTCTTTGATGATATCATGAGAACTTATTTATCGTATTCAGCTTATAAGATTTTTCCCAGGATGGAACAAACAAAAGTAGCGGATAGGACCTGAAAATAAATTTGGAAATTTTTGGTCCTATCGGCTGCTTTTTTTTCGCCATGCGAGCGAAACGAGCTTGGTCAGAAATAAGTCGCCATGCAAGCGAAGCGAGCTTCGTCAACGTTAAAACGCCTTACTAGAGATGCGAACTCAGTTAACGGTAAGCTGCGGTGCCAGCGAAGCAAGCTCGATCAACGGTAAACCACCGTGCGAGCAAATCGAGCTCGGTCAACAGTAGATCGCTGTGCGAGCAAAACGAGCTCGGATAATTGTAAGCTGCCGTGTGAGCGAAGCGAGCTCGGTCAATGCCAAGCTGCTGTGCGAGTGAAAAGAGCTCGGTCAACTGTAGAACGAGATTGGTCAACGGTAAGATGCCGTGCGAGCGAAGCGTGCTCGGTCAACGTTAAGCGCCGTGCGAGCGTTGCAAACTCAGTTAAGGGTGCGTTTTCAAAACAGCGACCTGAAGTGATAGTGGTTAAAATTACAACTACTAGTGAATTTTCAAGTTACTGCCAGTAGATGGCTAAATATTGGTTTGTAGCTGAGATCTGAAGAAAAATCTATTTATAGAAACTACATGAAAACATGTGTTCCACTAATCTTCTTAACTCATGACATTTATTTTGTCAGGATATTATCAAAAATATCAGGATAGGATATGGAATACGAAATTAAATACAATGAGCCCCAATCCTTTGGTTGAAAGTATATATAAATTATAATTCATAATTTTTTTTTCTATCAGTTTTCTCAGAATTAAGCAAATATGCAATATTATTTGATTTTATAGCCAATTATGTGGCATATTCATCTATTTCAGTAATTATCCATTAGGATTTCGTTTTGCTCCTATAGTTTCCATCAAGGAGCCTTCACAAATTATGATTTATAAGATTTCATCATATTTTCACGAATTTTATACATAACAATAAATATACATAACATATCTTAAAACTTCTTATCTCTTCGTGCAATTATTCAAGATGAAACATTACAATTTGTTATGAGCAAATCATTGTTAATACGCCATTTATTATGAACAATGATAGTATTATGAATTAACAAAAAAGAAAAACGTCAAAGTTTCAAATAAAATATACGGAATTTAAAATGAAAAGTAGTTTTTATAAAAAAAGTGATTTAAACTCAAAAGACATTCAGTGAAACTGAAAAGTCTCGAGCTCAGCCAAATACTAAAATCTCATATCTCGATTGTTTTTCTACAAACAAAGATCCTTTCATAATATGATATGTCCTAATTATTTTCGGGTTATAATGTCCTGAGTAATATACGTAACTTTTGCATGCAAAAACTCAAAATGATCTTTTAGTCTTTATTTTAGTTATTGACTGATGGGAGGTCATGTGCTGTACCATAAAATACTAATTTGATCTTTATCAAAGTTATATAGAAAAATTGAAGAATCATCTTGATGATCAAAGCACATTTTTGGCAATTCATGAAAGCTTGTTATTTCAAAAATTCCTCAAGTTACTATTTTCTACAATCACTGAGCTTGAAATCAAGCAGTTTGGGCAAACTTACGGAACAGTAGCTTTCATTTAGTATCAGTTTCAAGTCTGTAAGTGGTGTAGTTCCTGAGAACTCAGCGTTATACCAGACAGTCAGACAATCAAAGTGAATTAATTAGCGTATTTTTCTCCAAATTGAGCTGTCAACCACAAAATAACAAAAAATGATTGATGGGAGGTCATCGTTACCCTTATCCTACTTTTAATTAAGGTCCAACCTCTATTAAAACTCATTTTGAAATCAGTTTTTCAATATCAGCTATACTTCCTGATTTGGGTTACTTATTGATGAAACAGAAACGAATCGCCTATTGAAATTTTCATTTTGTGATTATTTTTTACATTACTTGTGTATGTACAAACTCAAAAGGACCTTTTAATCCTTATTGTTCAGTGTTGACTGACGGAAGGACATATGCTGTACCTTGAGAAAATAATTTAATTTTATCAAAGTAATATAAAAAAATACCTACTTGAAAATTTGCTACAATTACCTCCAAGACTACATATGCAGGAACCCATATCAGTTCAAAATTTGAAGTATAAAATTCAATTACTGACATGTTGCTTATTCTGTGCAGTAATTTTCAAATTTCAGCTATGCATATTTCAGCAGGGATTACCTTTCGAATATTTATTTAATTTTTCACCCAAAGCTGGGAGTATGAATAAGAAACCTACAAAACAGCAGCTTCCATTTAGTACCAATTTCAAGTCTGTAAGTGCTGCAGTTGCTGAAATCTCAGCGTCACGCCATCGCCAGCCAGCCAGACAGCCAAAGTGAACATAATAGCGTATTTTTTTTTGCAAGAATGCTCTAAGAATATTACAAAATTAAAATACCAAAAATGTAAAGAGTGATTTATAGATTATTTAGCGCAGCAGTAGCACATAAGTTTCAAACAAGATTTAACTTATTATTTTTGATTTTTCTGTCGTTGTTTGCACAAAGAAGCTGTCTTTATGCTATAATTTATTAATATTTTTTTATGCTCATTAATTTGTATTAATCGTGCAAGATAATCGGTGATTACGATTCATCGGAAAAGTATGATAATCTGCAATTACACTACACTTGTTAGTTTATAATGTTATCATTGTTCCTAACAAATGATTTTTAGCGCATTTTTCAGAAAAAAGCGCTATTATATTCACTTTGGCTGTCTGGCTGGCTGGCTGGCTGGCTGGCTGGCTGGCGTGACGCTGAGATCTCAGCAACTATACTATTTACAGAGTTGAAACTGGTACTAAATAATAATAATAATAATAATAATAATAATAATAATAATACGTTTATTTGCGATCAAGCATTGCTTATACAAAGGAGATTGGTACAATTATTTTACTATGTGAAATCAAAAGTTACAGATAAAGTTGCGAATTTTAAATGATACATGAACATAGTTGTAAATATCTAAAGCCTTTTCTATGGTGATGTTGGACAGTAGTGTGGGTAAGAAGCTTTCAGGGGGGCTTCTGGAGATGTGTTTTATAATGTGATGCTGTCGATGGGCGCTGTAGAGGGGGCAGTGAAACATGAAATGTTCGAGATCATCATCCTCATAGGTATTGCAAAGAGAGCAGATTTCATTTGGCTGAAATTTATTACAGAAGTTATCAAGGTATAATTTCGGGTTTGAAGTGGAAGCGGATCGGAGTTGGAGTATCAATCTGTGAAATTGGATAGGCAGCTTTAGGGTGAGGAAGTTTTGGGTGTAATTGACGGATTTGAACAAATTGTTATAAGTGGAAGAGATAATACTTTGGGTGTCGTTTTCATGAAGGATTTCTCTATATGCTGTTACGATGCTGTGTTTTTCAAAAGTGACGTTGATAGCATCTTGCTCTTCCCAAATCCAGGAATAATTTACTTTTTCTAGCAATAGCTGTAATGGTTTTATCCAATTATATTTAAATTGTCTCTTAGGATCTATTTTGTCGTTTTTGCTAAGAACTAGTAGCTGATTGTAACAAATTTTGATATATCTGCTTTCTGGGGCTAACAGTAGTTTGTACCACCAATTTATCATTTTTTCAAATACCGCGGCTTCCAGATTGCTTTGCCCAAACTCTCTGCGTACTATGTAGTGAGGAGTGGTTGTTTGAAGATGATACATAGATTTAAAAAAGTTTGCTTGAGCTCTTTCGATTTTGCTGAACAAGTTTGGGGCCCATATTTCTGATGCATAGAGCATTGATGGTAGGAAGGTTGTCTGAAAGAGTTTAATATTGGTTTCCCAGCAGTGGAGTTTGGCTTTAGCTAAAATACTTTTTATAGCTCCAGTAACTTTGTTGGCTTTACTGATATATTCTTCTGCTGCTAGATTGTACAGACCAGAGCTTGAAAACTTGACTCCTAGGTAAGTGTAGGTCTTTGTTAAAGAGATTTCATTCCCTTGGCATGTGTATCTTAAATACGACTTAGGTGGCCTGCCAGTGTGAAAGTGTACTATCTGGGTTTTGTTTGAATTAACTCTTAGTTGAAGAGAATTGCAATATTTTTCTAGTGCTCTTAGTTTGCGTTGCACATCTGTCTGTGATTTGGCTAGGACTACGATATCGTCTGCGTATTGTAAGGTCATGATGTCTGTAGAGCGATTGATAAATATTCCTTCCAGATTTTCGGCTCTGAGATGAGCTTCGAGGTCTGAGATGTACAGTGCAAATAAGAGCGGACTTGTGCATTCGCCCTGTAAAACACCCTTATTAACTGGTATGGGATTGGAGAGCTCGTTCCCGACGTTTATTTATAAGGTGGTTTCATCGTATATATTTTTAACTAATCTAACAATTTTACCGCTTACTCCAAGGTTAAAGATTTTGTTGTATAAAATATTGTGGGGAATGCAGTCAAAAGCCTTTTGAAAGTCGACAAAAATTGCAAAAGTGCCTTCCTTATTCGTTAGCATACGTGTTCGTATTAGAGTGTCTAATACGAATATGTTGTCAATGCAAGATCTTTGTTTCCTAAAACCGGCTTGTGCTTCTGGTAGTACATTGAAGCTCTCCGCCCAAGTTTGGAGCCTATTGTTTATTATATATGTTAGCAATTTGGTTATCGTGTTTATCATTGCCAAGCCTCTATAATTGTCAGGTACTGTGCGTTCACCTTTTTTGTGGATAAGTGTTAACTTTATCTTTTTTAAGTCTTTTGGGATATTTTCTTGATTAAGAAACTCATTAAGCATACGTTTGATGTATTGGTGCCATTCGTAAGGAAGATTTTTTAGCTGCTCGTTGATTATATTGTCTGTGCCTGGAGTTTTGTTGGGTTTTAGGTTTTTTATAGCGTAGTATAGCTCTGACATGGTTATTTCTGCGTCGAGGTATGGATGGCGTACGTCGAAGTATAGTATATCGGTACATGTTTTTGGTCCTAATAGATTTGAATAAAATTCTTCCCATTTCTCTTTAGTTATTGGATTTTCATGAGTAAAGTTTCTGTTTAAAAATTTAATAGTTGCCCAAAACTGTTTTGGTTCTGCTACATTTTCTAACTTTTGTTTAATGTTATTTTTGTAGTCCTTTTTCTTTTGAGAAATAGTATCTTTGTATGTTTTCTTCTTTGACAGGTACTCTGTCAGGGCTAGTTCATCTGTAGAATTAGATTTGAAGGTCTTGAGGTGGTTTTTGACGTCTGACTTAATGGCTTGGCACTCTTTATCGTACCACGGTTTGTTTTTGTTAAAAGTTGTGACTGTGTTTGAGACTGTTATTTCCTTCATCATCCTTAGGTTAAGTGAGGTATTTTTTATTTCAGTTATGAGATTTTCATATAGTGTGGTCGGATTTGTTGTTTGCACATTATTTGTTCTCGAGTTCATTTCTTCTTTGAAGAGTGTTTCTTTACTTTGGTCCCATTTCACTATAGTTTTTGTAGTTTTCTTCACTAAATGTGATTTGAGTTTATTTTTGCTGCTCTGAAGTAGGCCGTGGACAGTAAGAGAACAAATAAGGTGATCTGAGAGTGCTATATCTGGTAACACCGTGAGGTTTTCTATATAATGTATTGTGTTTATATCGGTCCAGACTAGATCTATGATACTTTTACCGTTTTTACTTAAGTACGTATAATTCGCTGGTGTGTCACTTATTGCTCTGCCATTTATGACCATTAAATTTTGAAGTTCCATAGTTTCATTTAGTGCTTTTCCATTTTTATTAATTGTGGGATCTTTTGTTGTTCGCGAAGAAGTTAGGAGTGAATGTGTGAATATTAATTCTTCGCCCTGGTTTAAGTTTCCTATTCTGCCATTAAAATCACCGCCTATTAGTAATGAGTGATTTTCATGTTTGTTTATTATATTGTCGATACAGACTTCAAACAGTTCAAGTAATATTTTGTAGTCATATTTAGGAGAAAAATAAACAGTGCCTAAGATGGTTTTATGCTGGGAGCTCTCAATTTTTTATAAAGAGCCAGTGTGTTTCTTTCTCTATAACTGTAAGATTCTTTATATTTTTTCGTGTGAATACAATGATACCTCCAATTGCCCGTCCAGTAATATGTTCTTTGATGGCTTTCACTTGATGGATGTTGTAGTTTTGTAAGAAATAAGGAATATTTTTAATATCGTAGTTAGCCCAGGTTTCCGTAAGGCATACTATGTCGTGTTCCGCTATAATTTGTTCTTCATGTTTGTTTAAGTTGAGAATGTTTTTGAAACCCTGCATATTCCAGTACATTATTTTCTCGTTTTCTTTTGTGGTGTATCCTTTTTTCCATTTGAGTTTTTTGAATCCTTTGAGTGGGAACGTGTTAGTATAGGAAAATGTTTGTCTAGAGGCCCATTTACGCTTTTATAATCATTTTTAGTAGATATGTTTTTGTTCAGTGTAGAGTTGGAAGCGGATGGAGTTGCTGTGTTTATTACAGGTTGCTTAAGCTGCGGGATTTGATGTAGACTGTCTGTTGGTGTTTTATTTTGTATGGCTTCTTTATTTGTCGGTGTTTCATCATTTACTATTTCTAGATCGTTATCCGTAGTGGACAAACACTGGAGTGAAACAGATTTTCTTCCAAGGTTGTTTGGTGCCTCTAAGTGACCTGCTTCATCATTATCTTCCTCGTTTTCTAGTTCTTGTAGAGAAAAGATATTATTATTTATTACCAATTTGTCATATTTCAAATAGGCTGCGTGGTTTTCGCTTCTTGCTTTAAATAAGTAAGGTTTTAGGGCTTTTCTTATTTCCACTACTCGTTTTGTAAAATCTTCTTCTATATATATGTTCGTATCTTTCAGTTCTCTAGCGTGTCTGAGAATATCTACTTTTAATCTTTTAGAGTTAAGTTCTACAATAATGGGTCTAGTCTGGCTTTTGTTATTTGTTTTCTTGCCTAGTCGTCTTATTCCTCCAATATTATTTTGGGAAAAGTACTCTATTCTTAATGTATTTTTAATTAAATTGAGTAATAAGTGCTCAAGATTTTCTCTACTTTCTTCTTTTATCCCAAATATAACAAGATTTTTCTCCCTAATTTTCCTTTCCAGGTTCTCAATTTGCATATCTTTGACCAATAATTTTTCTTCTAAGAGCGCACATTTTGCCTTGTTTTCATTTGAAATCTTGTTAAAATTATCTATGGAGTTTTGCAGAGTCGAGAATTTTTTGTTGAGACCTTCAGTGTGCTTATCAAAAGTTGTATTGAAAAGTTTTTGGATTTCTTCTATACTGGCCATTGCTTACCTGAGATTTTGATTTTCTGGCTCTGATTTCTCGATAAAGTTGACCGCTTCAGAAATTTTAATAACGTACACGTATAGCTGAAGTAGACTGCTCTAAGCTACACTGGTGTTAAAATTTTTATTTGCACTATTAGTGATTTTTATTTCAAACTGCTTGTGGAGCGAATAAATTTTGACTTTTTTGTAACAACAGACGTACCAACCCCTAACTGGTACTAAATAAAAGCTGCTATTTCGTAGGTTTGCACAAATTGCTTTAATTCAAGCTCAGTGATTGTGGAAGATCAAATTATTCAATTACTTGTTTCAAGTGAAACAATGCCCATATATGACATTAGGGATATGGCAACTAAAATTTATTAGAGTAGATAAAAATTTAGTTACAACTTTCGCCGCCGGTGTCACTATTATTATGTACAGTTGTCAAATCTGTCCGAGCTTCATTCAATGACTTGTTTGACGCGAATTTGAAGCTTATTAGAATGAATTATTATTATTGGATGAAAATTTGTTTACTTTTGGTGTATTTCTTTTATATAGCTTTGATAAAGATCAAATTATCATTTTAAGGTACAGCACTCGACCTCCTGTCAATCAATAACTAAACAATGAAGATTAAAAGGTATTTCTGAGTTTGTACATGCATAAATTATGTATCTATCAAATAGTCAACTTGAAACTAGTACTAAATGGTAGCTGCTGTTTCGTAAGTTTGCCCAAGCTGCTTGATTTCAAGCTCAGTAATTGTGAGAGATGGTAATTTAAGAAATCTCTAAAGTAACAAGCATTCATGAGCTGTCAAAAATGCGCTTTCATCATCTAGATGATTCTTCCATTTTTTTAAAATTAATTGCTTATGACAAATTGTTATGTTGATAGCAATAATATATTTGTAACAGATTTGTTACAAACAATAAATTGTAACAAATTCGTATTTTAATAATAATTCTTTTTACCATTATCAAAGTAGATGAATTTCATTCTATCGCTTATAAATGTTGCGCAATTCTGAAATTTTATCATAAAAATTATATGCACAAAGGAGTGAATGGTCTTGTACTCCTTCTAAATCGCTGGAGTTTATTTTCGCATTAGAATTTCTGAGAATTTCAAACCAGACCGATGGCTCAGCCACCTGTCAGAAAAATACCGAACTACTTTGGTTCGAGTCTTTGGTAAAATCTTCCAAAATGACGCGAAATTTATTTCAACAATTTTGGAGAAATTATTGATTTAACTAAAATTTTTCTCAATTATTTATGAATTATTCTTCATTGTGGAGGGCAATCGAACAATATCATTCAATTTTGGTATGTTTTAATAGAAGAACTGAATTATATTTCTTCAGTTCAGAGTATTTAGTGAATAAAAAATAGCTATTGCCCTCGGGAAAAAATTATACTTCTCGTTTTTATATACTTTTTTCTTATATAATCTATCATTTATTAGAAATTGTCGAATTACTTTGTATTATTTTGATTATGCAACACGCAGCACATGAATGCAAGCAGCCGTGCGAACGAAGCGATGTCGCTCAACAGTAAACCGCCATATAACGAAGCGACTTTGGTAAACTAGGATTATTCCCAGCACATGCATATTCATTTCATTGTTACATATTGGTTAGGTTCATATTGAAATAGGAAAGTTATGTCCAATATAATAATTACTTCTATATAATCACTTGAATAAGCATGTCATGTGAGATTCATATATTTAATGTATAATCTTTAATGAATTAACAAAAAAGAAAGTAATATAAACTCAAAAGACAATCGGTGGGACTGCAAAGTCTCGGCTGAATACAAAAATCTGCTATTCGATTGATTTCCTACAAAACCTGCTACAAAAGAAGATCTTTTCACAGTTTGACATGTCCTTATCATTTTCGGGTTATAAGGTCCTGATATAAAAGGTAGGCTCAAGTACCTTGCAATCTGAATTTATCAATTCTGTGGCGTTACGAAGTACGCCGGTTCAGCTAGTTTATTTATACCTAAATAATTCTTGATGAACAATGTAATAGTAATTTATGCAACAAGTGTGGAAACATTGACAAGTATTTCGAGACGAGGTTGCCTAATCGCAAAAATTGATGTCCGAATCTCATATTTTAACAATTATTGAGCAACCCAGATCATAATTTAACATTTTTCGTAGAGACAGCTCAATGACGTCATTTTGGAGACCTAGCGAACAATTCTAGAAATAATTTAATGTTGTCTTCGTTGAAGATAATTTTCCAGAAGTGAGAGACAGGATCAAGTTAGTCTCTTTGACTGTTTCAGTTTAAAATCATTATGGCACTCAATAACAATAGAGCAAAATTAAATTATTATGATTAATAATGAACTGCAAACATTAATATTTATGAATTAAACATAAATTTATAGATCATACCGTCTGCACCAAGATACGGTAAACAAGTCCCTGTAAATATAGCTTGTGTCTTCCAACAGACTTGAAAATTTTAGCAGAATCTAATTATCTCTAAAACTATAATATAAATTAATAAAAATTTTTTTTTCAGAATCTCAGTCGCAGAGTCCAAAATATACACCTAGAGAATCAACTGTAGACGCACACACATGATTTCTGAAAGTATAATCATAGGCTACAAATACACCATTTTCATCTACAAATGTAGAAACGAAAATAGTTAGGCAGAGAACAGAACTGGTCTGTGATATTTATAAGTAATTTAAGGAGTAAATTTATCTTTTAAATGAATATCACAACGTAATTATAGAATATAATTATTTGTTGTCATGAGGCATATTTTAATAGTTACCGTGATCTCAGTTCATTCCAAAATTTCAATGTGTTTTTAAACTTATAGTTCATTTAAGTTAAGCTCTTATGGGACTACGATTTAAACCTTCTGATTGTCCGACATGCGACTACGATTCACATTCACTCACAGTAAATGCAGGATATAAAATAAGCTGGAACTGAATTCAAGAAATAAGAGCATCTAATATATTCACATAGTACCTGCACAAATCTATGACAATTGATGAATGACTGACAAATGATGTAACTGCTCGATTTTTGTGCTAAAGTAAAATTGGTTCGTATTTTCGCCAGTCAGAAGGCTTAAATCATAATGCCATTAGAACCTTTTACACCGATCTCAACTGAAATGAACTATTAAATTGAATATAGAATATGCAAATGATTTAGTTTTATGTCAACAAATTTGAATCGGCTGAAACCTTCAGCTCGGCTAGAAAGTAGGCTTATTACTAGTATGTTTTGTTGAATTTATTTAACTTTTTGGTTAATAACAATTCACGTCAGAAATTGCTATGTTTAGGATTTCAAGTAGTCACTTGATATATGAAATATGTTATAGACAACAACTTTTTTTTAAATTGAAATATGCAGGTTTCCCACGACGAGCTTACACAATCTATATTTCAAATTTTATTCAATATATTAACATATCCATTTTGATTAAAATATTAAATCAGTAGCACATCCGATTTGACCGGAAATTGGCCTCAACTTCCTTATTTCAAATGAAATGCCTATTTTTATTTTACATTCAATTCAGCGGAAAATTTTACATATGAAACAATAAAAATATTTTGCTGCAGGCCAATCAAATTCGGCATATTCTTGTCTGAAATCCGACACACCTTCAAAACGCTGTATCTCAGGAACGAGTTCGAATTATCTTAATATGAAACGATAAAAAATAAGCGTACCCGTCATATTTTTATGAATAACCAGATAATTATTTATCAAATTATAGCTTCAAGCTTCCTTTATAAAATGCTGTTTTCATATTATGATATTTCGAGCTCGTTCCTGAGATTTCAGGAAAAAAACCAAACAAATTGAATCACGCCGAATATGATTGGTCAGCAGCAAAACATTTTTATTGTTTCATACACAAAATTTTCCGCTGAATTGAATGGTTGAATAAAAATAGGGTATTACATTTAAAATAAGAAAGTTGAGGCCAATTACCGGTCAAACCGGATGTGCTACTGATTTAAAAATATTTTAGCTAGAATGGGCATGTTGGAAAACCCATAGATACCAAATATATTGAATAGTACCTAAAATATAGCTCGTTGTGGGACATCTGTATATTTCCTGTCTATCTTACGCCGTGACATCACATAAAAAAAATCTTTTATCCCTTTGTAATGAGTAATCTTGAAATTTAAAAATAAATTCTTGTATTTCTCGTTGTTCAATTTTAAATCATGGCATAAATTTGACAAAGAACCAATATTTTCCAACTAAATATATAAGCTAAAATAATTTAATGATTAACTACTAGGACACGATTTTTTTCCAATAAATATATAAGATTATATTAATTTTATGTATTCGGACAGTCGTTAAGTTACACAAAGTTTATTTCGAAAATATTTGTACAGAAACACGCAATAAAGCATAAGCTAAATATGTATCCTAATAACTTAAATATAATTATTATTTATTGACTACCAGATGAATTATTTGACAACCAATGTCAGTCTTTAGTAAATTGGTAACGTAAGTTAGATACATTCATAAAAAAAATACAATACCACAATTAAATGCAATAAAGATAGATATAGGGTAGTTTACTGGAATAATGTATACATGATTCCTATCCTAGTCAAATTTGAATTCGTTTGTAGATGCTTTGCAATAATTTAAGGGAAAACAGAAAATTCACATGTAAAATTCCCATTTTTGCAATTCACAAATCCATTACGTACTTCCTATAAAATTAGTAGGTCAGGAACTATAGACAATCTAAATTTGGCGATTGGGTAATAAAAACAAGTTTATAAATTATTTGGCACTCTAAATTCTACTTAATAATTTGTTTTGATCAGTATTAAATTTAAAGCACTTATATGGCATACTTTGATAATTAGAGCCAATTTCTCTTTGTCGAAAAAATTTACTATTTGAATCTAGTCGAAGACAAAAAATGGCATTTGATAAACAAGTTTTGGAAAACAGTAAGCCACCCTAACAAGGAACGAATTATTGTAAGCACAGCCTTATTATAAATTATAAAACAGTTGTGGATAACACAGAAAGAATGTAAATACAACCAGCACAAGCTACCAAAAGTGTGACGATCGAAACAAGTGGATAATGATCCAAATCGCCTAGTGGAACCATCATTTCTATGTCATTTGTTATCTGCAAGAATTATTCAATTATTTTGTACTTATTCAAAAAAGATACTATTTTTAATTGATAAAAAATAGCTTACAGCTTTAAAAGAGATATTGCTCCACATGCAGTCATTTTCTCCTAAATATGAACAAGGAGCCTCTACTTTCTGACTTCTTCCGCATAAAATAGATCCTTCTGGACAATGAACCAACAAGGATGGTTGTGGCAGCTCTACCTTCCCAAAACTTATACCAAAACATCAATTAAAACCTCAAATACATTAAAACTGATCAATTTTCTTACCCGCCACTAATTTGAGCCCTTTGATATCTTAAATGAATAGGTAATTCTAAAGATATTCTTGCGAAAGTATTATTTATGCCATAAACATAAACAGAATGTGGTTCTGATAAATGCATCGGCGTTTCAACATTGACACTGCCGTCAATAAACGCTAAAACCTACTCCAAATTTCAATTATTTCAGTCGTTTATTCAGTGGTTTACTCACTTTTCTCATTCTAACTAGATCTGCTATTTGATCAGGACTAACAAACATTCCTTCTGGTATAATTTGCTTTATTGCAACCCTACAGTTCGCTGAAGAAAGTATGTTAGAATTACTGGAAGAGAACTCTATAAGATATTTTATATCCCTGTAATATTCAACAATATAATAATTATTTTATTATTAGCATTTAATTACCTATGGAATCCCTCATTTTCGACGTTTTGTGTAATTAAAACATCTGGTCTCATACATTTTTGTGAAAAAACAATTTTAAAAAGTAGGGTTAACAACAATAACACAAGCATTTTAGGAGAGTAATGAATAATTATTTCCAAAATAGATGTTGGTAGTGGAAAAATTAATAATTTATTCAAGTCAAACGCATAATTACTACTAAATAAAAAGAAAAAAAGCTACGTTACTTTTAGATAACTCGGTACTTGAATTAGATTCTAAACGTCAAACAGTTTCTGATTATCGCCGCCAGGTACCAGTAGCTGCCGAGAATTGGCGCTGACGCGCTGTTTTCAAAATAATAAATTACACTATTTGGGTAATATTTTGGCGGATTTCACATATTTCATTATGAATATTATCAAAACTGATAAATATCTATGATCTTTTAGAAAAACTATTGATAACATAATAGTGATATTTTTTATTGCTCCAGCTTCAACAATGCTTTTTTGAGCTTAATATTTATTTAAACAATAATAACATCTCAAACTCACAAATTTTTAAAATAAAAATCTATTAAAATTCAACTGAATTAATGCATATTCAGCGAGTTGAATTATAAGACACTATGTTAATGTAGAAAACCTTGATTAGTATATAATAATCGCGTTGTAATTCTGTATCCAGTCTTTTGCCGAAGTTCGTGTTTATATCTTTAAAATGTCGGTCTAGTTCAAAAGTCCAGTGCCAATCTTAGTGAGTAAAGTGTAATATTATTGTGGTTATAAATAAATGTGTAAGAATATTTGATAATCGCTTTTATCTTGAATTATCGACACACTTTAATTTTTCTTTTGATAAATATTCTGTGGAGAATCATGAATAAGATTAAAAATAAATTTAGAATCCAAGATTAGATCACATATTATGTTTTTTTTCATTTTCTTGTAAAGATAGTGCAAAATTAAAATAATTTTCTATAGCTTCTGATTCAAAATGACTAATATTTAGTCCTATCTCTAAGCATGTCGATTCACACTTCGTAAACGATACATAACTGAAGCATTTTTCGTATCGTTGATATAAATATATCGCAGTTAAATTTTGTATCCAATTTGAGTTTTGGTGGATTAATGTTCAAATATGAAAGTTGTGAGTGTAAACAAATATTATGACATTAGGAAATAATAATAGTGACTCGGCAAGACTTTTTTGAAAAAATTTGGCCTCATGTGATAAGTGATAATGCTTAAATTGGCAATAATTTCACAGTGAAAGCTGTCAAATTATAACGAAAATGATAAAGATATATCACCTGGAATAATCAGTAAAATAACGATTTGTTACATAAATTTCTCCATTTTATATTTAATTATTTGGATGTTTGTAAAAGCCCAATGTTTCTTTTCCGAATTTTTCACCAATGCTCGAATAAAATTAGCACAAAGACAGGCTAAAATAAAAAAAAATTAATAATTTGAATTTTTTTATTGTGGTCTTTTGAGTGTAACGATCTCCTATCACTGGCCACATTTTTTTTAGTCTTACAATAGCTTAAAGAAACGCCACTTGAGTACATTGTAGAGTAACTTTTAACAAAGGAAAGTATTTTTGTTAAATGGCCGTTTTTCGGAAGTGCCATCTTTTTGGTTTTTCAAATATTTTTCAAAAAGTTTTGAGAGCCAGTTTTTTTGAAATTTGACGTGTATGTTGAAAGTTGCAGAACCCATATTCTATCAAAATTTCAAGTCTTCATATCAAATAGATCGCGAGTTATGAATTCTCGAAAAAATGGCCAGAAACGACTGCTTTTTGCAATTTACTCAGAACCTACTTATCTTTTTATTGTGCATTTTTTTATTCAAGCACTTTTTTTTTGCAAATGCATAGTTTTTTTTTTGTAAAACACAAAAAAACCGCTTTTAGAAGTTTCTGATATTTTTTTGACCTCGTAGCCGCGTATAAATGGGATATTTTATTTACCACGTTATAAACTAACAAATACAGAAAAAAAAAATTCATGTCATCAATTTTCTTCTCGGATATGTTAATTCTATCCGACTATAAACTTTACATCATTGTATGAATGAAAATCAATTTACTTGTCGCGTATAAATAATTGTAACAAACGTTTCACAGTTTTTCAATTTCGCTAATGGTGATTCTAATATTTCTATCGCATGAATTTCTTATCTACTAACTTTAATGTTTTCCATCATATATTTTATTGAGAAATAAATTTATACATATAGATTATAAGTACTTGACAAAAATTTGGAAAATCATAGTATTTCAAACTATAAGACTCCTCTGGATTGATTTTTTTTCTGTACACATTTAGATAATGTTAATAATTGAATCAAGAGAAACTTTAAGATCTGTTGATGAATACATAGATACCTATAAGTATTAGGCCTCCAAAATTTTTATATTGGAATAAGCACAACAGAAATAATGAAAAATAAGTCAAATCTTAAATAAATTGGATATTATTTATTATTGAATACTTGAACTCATTCTAGAAATTTTTGTTTCACCTTGGTATTTATTTTCTGTATTTTTTTTGGAAGTTGAACCAGAAATTCTTCTTTTATTTTGTTTCAAGGTGTATGGATAAATGTAACAACCTTGAAAAAGGAAACGATAAAGATTGGTTGAAAGAAACACTCATACTTGAAGAAGGTCGTGAGTAATGAGTTTCGATATAAATTTAAATGCCAATAAATTCAAAATGGAGCAATATGAATAATTATTCTTGATTCTATTATGTCACTTTATCACTAATAGCACATGTTTATTTCATTTTCAATTCATTTGTTATTGATGATGTGCTCGAGCTCCAAAATAGTTATTTGTGTATCAAGGCCGTAAAGGTTATCTTTTTTGGTCGAATCTGTTGTTTGCGGCCGAAGCGTAGCTGAGGCTGCAATTCAGGTGAGACCAAAAAAGAACTGTAGGCCGAGGTGCACACAACGTTTTTTAGGCGATCATTACGAAATAATTCAAAATCACATCATTTTATCTATAATAATAATAATAATAATAATAATATGATTTATTTGTTTAAGAAAGACTTATACAAGAGATTGACAATATATTGGTAATTTTATCTTATGTGTATGCCATTTTTTATTGAATTAATTTCTCAGATATTTTCTATAAATGCTTTTAGTTTAATTGCATTGTTAATAAATTTAAATATATCATATATTTTGTTGGCGGTAAATTCCGATAATAAGGCCTGGTTGTAATATTCGGGATTGATATTTTTCAGATATTTTTTAATGAACTCTTCTCTAAGTGGTTCAAAAATAGGACAATGGAAGAGCATATGTTGTAGGCTGTCTTCTTGGTACGTGTTGCAAATTGTACAAATTTGTTGCTCGTTGAAGATGAAATTTGTGCCATCTTGGAAAAACTGGAATTTTTCTATGTTAGCTACCCGTAGTTGAGTGATGGTTTTTAGGATTTTGAAAGGAATATTATTGTAAGATTGGAAAACGTTTGCGAAAATGTAAGACTTGTAGTACGGGTTGTAGGAAGAGTGAAGAATGCGCATGATGTCTGAGCTATACAGGTGCTGGTTATAGGAGTTAAGGATATTTGTCGTTTCTTTTTTGATTTCTAAGAAATTCTGATTTTCCCAGATATGTTGGAAGTTGGATTTGTCCAGAATCATTTGTATTTGCCTTACCCAGTTAAATTTTTCTTGCTTGAAAGCTGGTATGGAGTTATTTTCATTTAAAGAAACTAGTTTAGTATAGCAGATTTTTACATATCTGGTATTTGTCATAAGCAGGATTTTATGCCACCAATTCAGCATACTTTTGATGATTAGTAGTTCAAGTTTATTGCGACCAACTTCTTGTCTAACAATGTAGTTTGGTGTGGTTCTCTTCCAACCTAGGATGTTTTTAAAATAGTTAGTTTGACCTTTTTCGACTATTTCTGCATGGTTAAATGCCCAGGTTTCGCTGGCATATAATAACGTTGGTATTACTGAACTTTCGAATAATTTGTTAATGGTTTCCCAGTTAAAGATCTTCGATTTTGTTAAAGTATTTTTTATAACTGCTGTAACTTTCTTTGATTTATTGAGCATGATTTGTGCATTTTCTGTGAACAGTCCCGAAGTTTTATATGTGATACCTAAATAGGTATATGAGGTGGTGAAATTAATATCTTCATTTTGACATGTCAGTCTGAGCTTTTGTTTTCGTGGTCTTCCCTGGTGGAAATGCATGATTTTGGTTTTATTTGGGTTTATTTTTAAATTTAAAGTGTTGCAATAAGTTTCCAGTACTCTTAACTTTCTTTGAATATCATATTGTGAATGAGAAAATACCACGATGTCGTCGGCATATTGTAGTGATAAAATGTCCGTATTGTGGTTTATGTACACCCCCTCTAAATCTTGATTTCGAAACGCTGTTTCGAAGTCTGAAACATACAAGGCAAAGAGGAGTGGACTCGTGCATTCGCCTTGTAGTACACCTCTAGTCACTTCGATAGGATTCGTAGGGCCTGAACTAGAGCTGACTTGTACTTCTGCCTGGTTATATAAATTCTGTAGCAGCCTTGTGATTTTACCACTTACCCCTAGTTGATATATTTTTGTCCATAATTGATCGTGCGGGACAGAGTCAAATGCTTTTTGAAAGTCAATAAATATGGTGTAGGTTCCCTCTTTAGTGGTAAGCATCCTTGATTGTATAATGGTATTAAATACAAAAATATTGTCAACGCATGATCTTTTCTTTCGAAAGCCAGATTGCGCTTCTGGTAGGAGGTTATAGCTTTCCACCCAAGTTTGGAGTCTTGAGTTGATTATGAAGGTCAGTAATTTTGTGATATTGCTGACTAAAGCAATACCTCTGTAGTTGTTAGGATCAGATGGATTGCCTTTTTTGTGTATCATTTTGAGTTTAATCTGAGCAAGTGATTTTGGTATGTTTTCTTCGTTTAAAAAGAGGTTAAGGATGTTTCTTAGATATTGTTTTCCACTTTCTGGTAAATTTTGTAACTGCTCGTTTATGATTCCATCTAGTCCAGGTGATTTATTTGATTTTAACCGTGATAATGCATAATTAAGTTCAGATTGCATTATATCACAGTCCAAGTACGGGTGTCTGGCATCTAAAAAGCATATTTCATTTTTAATTTTCTTACCAAAGAATTCTGTAAAGTAATTGGACCATTCGTCTGAAGTTATTGGACTAGTCGAATTATTCTTGGGAAGTAATGATTTCATTGTTTTCCAGAAATCCTGTTGATTTCGTATGTTTGTTAATTTGTTTTTCAGTTCTGTGTGAAATTTTGATTTTTCTTGCTGCAGTTTTGCTTTGTATGCTTTTTTCGCTATTAAGAAGTTGTGAAGATGTTCGCCTTTAAAGTTGTGAAGCTTACATGTTCTTAAAGATTTTCTCATTTTTTGCTTCATTTCCTTGCATTCCTTCGTGTACCAAATCTTCGTTTGTTTGTACGTATCCCGGATTATTATTTCCTTTGTTATACCTATTCTTTTTGATGCTGATTCGATCGTGTCCATTAAGTTATTATAACCTTCTTCTGCACAGGATAATTTGATTTGATTTTGGAACATGATGTTTTCTATTTCAATTTCATATTCATGTGTTTTGTCATTGTTCCATATGTGTTTCGTAAGTTTTTGTTTAGAGGTTGAGACTTTTGGTTGTTTGTTCCACATACCTGTTAATGTAAGTTTACATATCATATGATCAGATAAGAGGATTTCATTCAGTACAGTAAAATTTTTAATGAGATGAGTTGCATTAATGTCAACCCATACATAATCTATAACGGATTTTCCTCTGGGTCCAACATAAGTAAAGTTTCTTGGATAATCATTACTTGTTCGTCCATTTAGTAAGAAAAGATTTTCATTTTCCATAACATCGATTAGGTCGCGCCCGTTTTTATTAATCGTGATATCTTTACTTACGCGGGAGTTAATTAAATTAGTATTAAAGTAGTGGTAATTATCGCCTTGATTTAAGTTGCCAACACGTCCATTAAAATCACCTCCAATTATTAGTGCATGTGATGCGAATTTATCTCTGATGGTTTGGAGTGTGGTTGTAAAAAGTTCTATCAGTGTTTTGTGTTTATACGAGGGTGAAAAATAGATGTTTCCTAGTATAATGCTATGTTTTAATGTGATTATCTCTAAAAATAACCAATGTGGCTCGCTTTCAATAACAGTAATTTTTTGATTTTCTTCTTTTCTAATGAGCGTAATAATTCCACCCCGTGCTCTGCCCAGGCTGGCGTCTTTGATTGCTGTTTGCTGATATACTAGGTATTCATTTAGAAAAGTTGGGGTGTTCTCGATTTTATAGTTGGCCCACGTTTCGGTTAAGCATATAATGCTGTATTCCTGCATTGCTGATTCTTCATTATGACTTAGTCTGTAAATATTTTTAAGGCCATGTAAATTCCAGAATACAACATTAAATGCGTTGATGGTTAGTTTTTTGAGGTGCTAGCTTTGGAATCAGATTGTGCTCTTGATCTAGTAACAATATGTTTGTCTAATGGACCTTTAATAGTCAAAGCATTACCATTGTTCTTATTGATGTTAACTTCATTTTTGTGGGATGTATTTAAAGATATTACTCTTCCAGTGTTTTTGCGTACTAAATGGTCATGACGATCCGCATTTTCTTCTATATCTTCCGGATCGGCATCTATTTGATCATTGCCTCTCAATTCTTCAACGGTATACTGTTTTCCGTCAATTATTAATTTATCAATCTTGAGAAATGCTCGATGTCCTTCTTTTCTTGCTTTTACCATAAAAGGTTTCAGTATGCTCCGCTCTTGTAACACATGCTTGGGGAAGTCTTCTTCAATATATATCTTCGTACCTTTAAGGAGGTGAGCATTTGTTAAGATTTCTTTTCTGATTTTCTTTGAGGAAAACTCAACTATTATAGGCCTTGGATATTGAGTATTTGCCTCTCTTCCAATTCTTCTTGCTTCTTCAATATTTCTTTGGTTTATACATCATTTTATCTATTTATTTCTAAAACATTGCAATTGTAAATCTTAGTTGCCGTTGAAATTGTTTTATTTTATTGTCTTCTATCAAGTTGACTTTTAACAAAAAATGCGTATTTATTTTTTGAATTACCAGAAGTACAGAGGTTGATGGAAGAATATATGTACTATTTAAGCGAAAACTGTTTCTCAAAGAGTTCATCAAGCTGCCTATATAGGTAAATATGAAGTGTTTATGAAATATTTTTTGACAGATCAGTCCCAAAAAGTAAAATTTGACAGATCAGTCCCAAAAAGTGAAACTTCACGGCCGCAAAAGAAACCATAAAAACACCTTTTTTATCATGATCGCCTAAAAAAATATTTTTTGTGAATTCTGAGAAACAGTTTAGTAATCTTATACAGGTATCGACTTTTATTCTTTGGAATTTTCTTTTTTATTTCTTTTAGAATAATTTAATTTAAGACAACCTTGACTCTTGACAGAGAAGAAAGGTTCAAGAATCTCTGTCTGGTGTAAAACGTATACTCAGTCACACTTTAGAATGTGTCTACCTTCTATCAGAAAATGTGTGTTAAATAATAATATAAATAACATTCTCAGGAAAAGTTTTATGAATACCGCTTTACTCACGAGCGAAGCGAATGTTTAGAGGTACGTGTAGCTAAATAATACATAAAACAAGTCACATAATATATTTTCTCTACAACTGTAAATTTAAACAGTACAATTCGATTTAAACTAGAATAAATAAAATAGGTTGACACACATGCCTAAAACTCGTCAATACTGCAGTTAAAAAAATCATTAACAACTAATAAATATAATATGGCATATATTGTCTGATTTAACCAACACCGTATCTCTTCACATACAAAAGTTACTACTTAACCGATTTTTCCACGTATATATATATATATATATATATATATATATATATATATATATATATATATATATATATATATATATATATATATATATATATATATATATATATATATATATATATATATATATATATATATATATATATATATATATATATATATATATATATATATATATATATATTTTAATAGTATCTTTTCGTATTGTTGTCAGAGTAATAGTCATGTAACCCAATGAGAGTTTAGTAATTTTTTTCTATGCATTTATGTAGTTGGTACTATTGATTTTTATCAGAAAAAGAACTAAGCTCTTACGTGTGCTTTGGAAAAGAAATCGTCAAATATAAACTCCACAAAAAATTAGACGAGTGAGCGAGTGACATACATACATACATATACCAATTGAGTGAAGGTCATTTTCACCATCTATGACCTCAATCCGAAATTTAAAGAAATAAAGGACCCTGAAACAGAATTCGATAAATTGTTAAAAATCAAAACCTGATTGTTTCACAAAATTAAAAAATCAGGAGTTGGTTGTTACACCATCATCCTGAATAAGACGGTAACTGTAGACACAGAAATTTATATGCAAAAAATATTGAAATCAATGACATAACCGAACACTTAGTGCCAATTCACAATGTACGTAGACGTAAGAAGTACGTAACCGTAAACATAAACATAAAGTTGAACTACCGTATTTCAATGCCCGTGCTCACAATGCTCTTACGTATTTCTGACATGAGGGCTACGTAATGAAAACGTAAAGTTGAGATAAATTCAACTTTATGTTATGTTTACGAACGAAACAATTAATAGCGCATGCGTCAACTTTAAACACATGTTTTCATCTGACTGTTGACAACATCCTGGATCGAAACATGCTTTAAATATGATTGACATAGAATTATTAATAAAAAAACCAACAATTTCTTCCTCGTCTTAATATTTCTCTCGTTGGCGACTTTTATTACGCAGTTTCAATCTGGTTTCAATAATAGTGAAACAATCGCAAGATCTTTATCAGACATCATACAATAAAACAAAACAAACTAAACTCCAAATTGTTAAAAGTGAAACATAAGTGAAACCAAAGAAAAACAGTAAACACGAAACAGAATCGAAATCAACAGAATATTCGAAAATGTTAGTCAGAGAAACCAACACAATACATCAATTGTAATTTGTACCAACGTAAAATGAAAAAATCACTTTATTTTAATATTTTACGTTACGACCATTGTGAACATACATAATTTCTTACGTTTATGTTTCTACGTACTCCTTATGTTTACGTACATCGTGAATTGGCACTTAGTCCTAATTCACAATGGGCGTAAGCATAAAAAGTAGATAAGAAATGCATAAGACATAAAGTTGAAAATGTGCGATTCTTATGACCGTGTTCACAATGCTCTTACGTATTTCTTATGCTTACGTAGTGCATAACAGCTGCATAAGAAAGTTGAAATCATCTCAACTTTACGTATTTCTCACGCATATATTTTCTTAATGCGCATGTCCAATATATTTTTACAGACACAGGCATTAATGTGTCAAATGAATGAAAATAAACTTTTTTTGTGATTAGGAATATTTATAATCTTTGTTTTAATAACAATACTAAACGAATTTCGTCTTCCAAAAAAGACATTAAATTGCAAACATGTGCAGAAACAAAAGTAATGCCTTGAACTAAGAGCTTTAATATAAAAAACAAAACCAAAAGCAATGAAAAATATTTTCAAATATAAAATTTGAAAAAAAAGGAGTCTTTAAAAAAGCTGTTTTGATAAAATAATCGAATCAGAACAAAAATAAAGCAAAGCGTTGTTTAGGACAAGTGATTTAAATTGTGACAGATACTAAAAACTAAAAGTACCTATATTTTATAACCAACTCAGGCCGCAATATCCCTATAAAAAATTTCACATATTTCCAGTTGAATCTTTCCAAGGCCAACCCAATTATAATATCCTGAATCTATGAAATCATTAGGCCAACTATTAACACACTAATGCCTGGTTTCAAGGACGTGAGAAGTTAAATCAACCTCAGCTAACCAATTATTATCGTTCATGTGAATTTATAACTTATTGACACATTTTGATTTGGTTCTCTAAATAAAATGATATTATTCATCATAATGCATTTATCTACCGGTTACAATATTCATTAAAATTACATATTTCGCAATTAATGGAAGGTCTATTGTTTACAAAACAAACCACAAAATTTCCACTGCAATGTAGATTTCGAGGTAATATTATATCGCTTTCATAACGGATGCATTTCAAAATATTATGTACGCTAAAGTTGTAAAAATATGAAGATTCTCTGAATATAATACTTTTCAAGTGAAAAATTCTTTAGGCACATTAGACTTATATAAGTTAGGATTATTCGCGACTGCAATTAGTAAAGGAGACAGAAGATTTTGTAGGCTGGGTAGTAAGGTTTCTGTGGTCAAAAAAAATAGAAGGTTTCTCTATTAAAATTTCGTCTAGCTCTCGGCTTAGTTTAAGCCTTCGTCAGGACGATTTTTATGCGAGATGTAATTCTTACAAAAAATCCTATATATATATATATATATATATATATATATATATATATATATATATATATATATATATATATATATATATATATATATATATATATATATATATATATATATATATATATATATATATATATATATATATATATATATATATATATATATATATATATATATATATATATATATATATATATATATATATATATATATATATATATATATATATATATATATATATATATATACAATAATTAATAATTACCATGAAACAATCTTATGCAGGTCCAGGAGAATTATGGAAAAAATATATTTTTTTAAACCAATGTTTCTCAAGCTAGAACACAAAGTTACAATTTTTAAATGCCCGGTTTTATAAAGGGCAGAGTAATTTACTTGGAGAGTAAATTAAAATTTACTCTGTTAAATGACAGTCGATTTTTTGACAGCAATGATTCTGTTGTCATAAAGAAATTCAAAACGATTAGAATTTGTTAAGCAGAATAAATTTATTTTGAGAGTTAATTTACTTGGTCTTTTATAAAACCGGCCATAAATGAGATGCTATATTTTTTTTTTTGGCCCATTCGATTAAGCTTTTTTTCTGAATTCGACCATACCTTTACATGATGAAAATATCAAGAAAAATGCGATTTGCATTTGAATAAACTTTATTTTTATAGTTATTTTTCAGTAGGCTACGGAAAAAATCTATTATCTGTCAATTTTAATTATCTAATGCATAATTTCTATTGTTGCAAATTGCTATAAAGTGTACTCTACACCAGAAGCAACAAAAGAAAATTTGATGGATCGCGTAAAAGATGCATGTGCTACTTTAATACCGAAATAAATTAATAATGCTACTTTTGAATCAGTTTTAAAAAGATTTGAAAAAATATTCTATTGAAAGGAACTAAAAAATATATAGCATCTTATTCGAAAAACATAACTTTTTGTTGTATTTTGAGAACCACTGGTGTAAAAAATTTTTTTTTACATAATTAGGTATCCCTCTTGGTCCTGCATAAGATTGTTTTATAGTATTCCATTGAATCTTCAATAACATATAAGTTATTCGAGTTAGCTAATTGAGCCATAGTACCCGACCAAAGGCATAAAAAATCATCCACATAGCGATACAAGAATTAATTGCTGGGAATAAGAGAAGATTGACAATTAAAAAGCTTCATTTAAAAATAATTTATAAATATTTTCACCGTTAAATGTAATAATGGACTACCCAATACCCATTGATAGACCATTCTTTTGTTTATAAGAATCATTATTCAGTCGAAAATAATTTCGATTCAAACAAGTATTAAGTAAAGATAATATATTGTTTCTAACTTCTAAACAATTAATTTTACTTAAATGTGCTAATAAAATAGTTTACAATTGGTACATTAGTAAATAAACTTTTAATATCAGAAGAAATTAAACGAGAGTTTTTAGGAACATCAACATTTTTAATTTTGGAAACCAGATCTAATATATTCTTCACGGAAAATATTGAATTTAAATTTATAAATTTTGGTATTTACAAACATATTTTATATGTTGGGGCATGTTTGTAAGAGTTTAGTGCAACGGGATAGCAATAGTCAGCTGATTAGTTTTAGTCTTTTAGTCTATGACTGTGTTAAATTTTTTTTTCGCCAATTGTCAAAAAAACATGATATTTTTGTATTGTTATGGATACGCAAAGTTCGTGATTTTTTCACTTGTGAAAAAATAAATTCTACTTTCGCACACCTAATCTAATAGACCGCGGTACAGAGCCCCTTTCTCCGGATTATTAACACTCTTTTGAAACTTTGTGAGTGGCCTCATTTGAATGAGTCCGACAACTTTTTTATCTGCGAAAATCTTTGAAACTGCTGCATTTTCCATCGAATAGCCTAAAAAGACGTCGATTCTATGATTTATTCTTGATCAATAACATCACTCTCTTTTATAGTTTAATCGTAAGATAATAATAGCAAAAACACACACAATACTTTGTCCGACAAAAATATGCGGCGTTCGGCGTAACCCCCATCTCCAACATGTCAAAATTACAAGTTTTGTTAGATTATTAACACTTTGTTGGAATTCTCAGTACTATCAAATGAACATTGGTTAAGTTGAGTGGTGATATTGTCCGATAAGATTTCTGCTGCATATTTTCAGTCCGAAGCTCTGAAAATGTCAATTCTATGAGTTTGGTTTGCTGATTAACACTTGTCGGACAAAAATTATACATAGAGGTGGGTATATTTCTTGATCAAACAATATATTGTCCGACAAAAATAGTGCGCCGTTTTGCCGGTCCGAAAATAAAAAGATAAGAAGTAGCGTTTTCTGTGTTTGTATGCGCACAATATTGAATGTACCTTTCAACCAAATTTTGTACATCTATTTGTGAGATCAAAAAATAATATTCTCTAAATTTCTGTGTATTTATTTCTATAACTTGGTTCATAGTGATTTTTCATTCGCAAAAATTTTTTCTCATATTTTCTCCACAATATAGAACAACATGTAAAAAAAGGGATTAAAGAAATATATTGATGTAAAACTGAACATACAATTTGAAAATATAATTATAATAATAATAATAATAATAATTTTTATTTGTTAAGAAAATAAATTTCATACAAATGGAGAGGCAACAATCACATCTTATAATATTATTAAATACAATTAAATAATTCAAGTGAGTAAACATTTCAGATATTCAATATAAATGCTCTTAATCTTGAAGCGTTTTTGAAATAATTCATTATAATAATCATCTTCTCCTTGGTTGGTGTGGTATGCAAATCCCTAATGGCATTTTCTGGTGAGTAGTAATTTGTATATTTTTTGAGGAATATGATACGGATAGGATTAAGAATGGGGCATACAAAAAGGAAATGGTTCAAATCATTTTCTGCTTGAAGATTGCATAAACTGCACTTCTCTTCATTTATAAATTTGTGGCAAAAGTCATCTTGGAAGTAATAGAATCTATTTCTATTTGCTGTTCTTAATTGGCTGAATAATTTAAGCATGGCAAAAGGGATGTCTAAGGCCAGATATTTTTGACTGTTGATATATGTTTGATACATGGGGTTGTAAGTAGAATGCAAAATTCTTGCGGTATCTTCTTGATATAATACTTCATTGTAAGCAAGTACTATGTTGTTCATTTCGGCTTTCAATTTTAGACAGCTCTGAGTTTCCCATAGCCATGTGAAGTTACCCTTTGCCAATATAGTTTGTAGCTGTCTAACCCAGTTATATTTTTCTAGCTTATCCTGTTTAATGATGGTTGTATCTTTCTGATTTAAGGTCAATAGCTTGTTGTAACATATTTTGACGTACCTTTCATCTGGCATGAGTAATATTTTATGCCAAAAGTTGAGCATTTTTTCCACGACATCTATTTCTAGTTTTGTAAAACCCATCTCTCTTCGTATTATATATCCTGGAGTTGTTATTTGCCATCGAAATGACGTTTTGAAAAATTGTACTTGACCTTTCTCAATATTCTCAGTTTGCATTGGTCCCCAGATTTCCGAGCCATAAAGTATTGTTGGTACAAGCACGGAATTATACAGTTTTAAAATAGTTTCCCAATTATATATTTGAGCTTTCAACATCGTATTTTTAATAGCACCAGTAACGCGGTGGGCTTTTCCTAATTTTTCATTAGTGTTTTCTTTAAAGTTGCCTGTTGATGTAAAAATGGTACCCAAATAATTATAATTATTCACAAATTTTATCTCATTGTTTTGACAAAAATGCTTAATATGTCTCTTAGGAAGTCTGCCTACATGAAAGTGTATAATACTAGTCTTTTCCGCATTTATTGAAAGCTGAATTGAGTCACAGTATTTAGTCAAAGTATTGAGTTTTCTTTGAATATCTGGTGGAGAATTTGCAAATATAACGATGTCGTCTGCATACTGCAAAGACAATATGTCTTTCTTATTGTTGATGAAGTAGCCCTCAAGCTTCCTTTGTCTAAAATAGTCTCCAAGATCAGAAATATACAGAGCAAATAATAAATTATTATTATTATATATAATTATTATAGAGAAAAATTTTCAAGGAAAGCGGAAAATTGGAAGCAGATATGAAACAAGAAACATGAAAACATGCTGAGAAAAAATTGTTTCAACATTAGAAAACCAATCAAAATGATATTTTCCATACGATTCTAAAATATTGGTATCTCAAAAATTGGGTCCGAATCACCATTCTCGATGACACTTGCAGATATGTTTCGAATATGAAAAAGATAGAAAGCGTAAGTATAGAGACTATTGCCAGGTAGAAGAAGATTATTCTTCCCACCTTCTATGGTATTACATTGGAGAATATCACGGTTCTTATCTTTAGAAATCGATTTCAACATATCATTAGTGAGAATTTGCGAGATAAGCTTTTTGGATTTTATTATGAATATGCAGCAGATATTTTGTCGGACAATTATACCAATGTTTTCTGTACATCATTCCAAAGGGAAAAACATTTGAAATAAATGAGTGTTATTCAGCAAACCAAACTCATAGAATTGACATTTTCAGAGCTTCGGACTGAAAATATGCAGCAGAAATTTTATCGGACAATATCACCACTCAACTTCACTAATGTTTATTTGATAGTACTGAGAATTCCAACAGAGTGTTAATAATCTAACAAAACTTGTAATTTTGACATGTTGGAGATGGGGGTTACGCCGAACGCCGCAATATTTTTATCGGACAAAGTATTGTGTGTGTTTTTGCTATTATTATCTTACGATTGAACTATAAAAGAGAGTGATGTTATTGATCAAGAATAAATCATAGAATCGACGTCTTTTTAGGCTGTTCGATGGAAAATGCAGCAGTTTCAAAGATTTTCGCAGATAAAAAAGTTGTTGGACTCATCAAAATGAGGCCACTCACAAAGTTTCAAAAGAGTGTTAATAATCCGGAGAAAGGGGTTCTGTACCGCGGTCTATAATATAATTCAGTTTAGCAATGCTACAAGGATTACAACAAACAGGTATTTAACAAAATAGAAATATGAATTTGTACACGAAACTACTTATTTTTGAATATAAAAATTAATTGTTGATAGTTCTTTATTTATCAAACAACAATTCCGCATACTTCTGGTTACAGTACCCAGGTGACAGCAAATTAATTATAGTTTGTATTTTTTTCCTACATTTGACTGAATAAAACAATTATTATTATTGATCCATTATTTTTTGACATTTGGCGAAAAAATATTGTTTGTATTTCGTGTGCGAAGTGATTGTATTTTGTTGCGCCTTCGAATGAATTTGTTACCTCGACCTTACGGTCTCGGTTAAAATTGACATTCTCACGCGCAACAAGAAAAACAATCACTTCGCACACTTAATACAAAAATAACTATTATATTATCAAAATTTTTTTTTTCACTTTTACAATAATTATGTTTTAGTTGAAAGGCATTCGATGTTAGAGTATATATCATGAAATATGAAAACAGAAGCAATATTTTATAGTTCATGCTGATTTATCTTTAGGTGTTATTTATTATTTATTGTTAACAAACGCTATAATATGAACTTTGTCAGTAATATGTTAGCATGAAAAATCAAGAATTTTATCAGTTTCAAATAATATCAAATTAGAGTTTTTTTAAAATATATGATCTTGCCGAAATTAATATATTATTTTATGAGTTCGTAATGAAGACTGTTATCCAAGGTAAATGACCTAATAATTAATTTGAATAGAATAAACGTCAAAATTTCTCATGGTATTACGATTAATTATTGCTAAAAGCAACAAGACTTAGCAATGATAAAGCATTTAATAAATTTGGGAAATGTTAGTGTTAGTCTGAAGCTGTAACAGAAGGTTGTCTTCTTAAAGGTACATACTATTTTCAGTAATCCTTCTATTTTTGGAAGCATTCTTATAATTATTTTGCGCAATTTTTAAAACCTACAAACATTTCTATTATTATTATTATTATTATTATATAATAGCATATCAAGCGCCGAGGCATTATTATTGACCTTGTGCCGATTATATCTCAAGGTGTGAAGCAACCAGAGGTCAATTTGAGATATCTAATGAATTTTTTCAGCACGTATTAATTTAGGACTCTAAACACTTATTAATTATTATTTTTTGCAGAGATTTAGAATGTCTCCCAGAAATTTACAATCCTCAACAACGGATTCTCCAAAATCTGAGAAAACTCCATATTCTTCAAGTTATGGGATGAAATATCCTCCACACAGGGATGACCTAAGATTATGGGCGGACCTTTGGCTGGAAGACAGACGATTTACTGATGGAGCAGAAGGATTATGGCGCGTTCATAATAAATTGTATGATTTGTCAAGTTGGGTGGACAAACATCCTGGAGGAAGAGATTGGATAAGACTGACTAAGGTACGGGAAATAGTAATTTGTACGAGCATGGCATGTCAATTTCTAACTGATTTGAAGTTTATTTTTACAACTATTTATTTGAATCACTAGTCGCAACACAACTTAATTTTGCAAATACATTTTTCATTGAAACACGTTTTTATTTCGTATAAAAAAAACTTGTTTATCTCCAAAATTATATACATTATAAAAAATTCTAATTGTGTTTCTATGTTCTATTCATGTATTTTACATTGACGTAGATATGTATGGAATACTCACAAATAAATGTGCTACTTATTCTAAGAATAAAATATTGAAATTCGGTACCATTGAATTAATTACTAACTAAATACTTCAAGGTGTCGAATATCATGTATGCAAAACGTACGACTATAGCCATATTTTTTCAATTCAATTTCATATGTTTGAATTCTCATAAATTTATTTTATTCATGCATGCTAATGTATTTCAGTACTTTATTATTCATTTAATTATTTTTTCATTAGTATATTTTAAATACTTGCTCTATTTTCTGTAGTCTCGTATTAATTTCTGATGAATATTATTTTTTTTTCTATTTCTATTAGTTACATAATCGTAATACATGAATAACAATATATTACCTTCTTTGCCTACTTGCGTTGAATGAGGATTCTACTGAAGAAATCAAATTCACTAACTGCTCTACCTCCTGGATTTATTCAGATCGTTAAAAATAAAAAATACATCCTCTTTATATAGGTAAATTGTTCTTAAATTTCTTAAATATGAAATGATTCGTCTGACCTTTGATAAATTACTAGAATTATTCTTGAAATATCCCAGGCTTTAACTGAAATATTTTAAAATATTCTCCTTATAGTCCGCCATTTTAGTTTATTTTATTACATTATATATTTTTTATTCGGGATTCATGATCTTCGCCATTTTAATCTACTTAATTAGAATATAATCAGGAATTTATTATTATTTTTTATTTGGAACGTTTTGTCTGCCATTTTGGTCTGCTCTTTTAGATTATAATCAGAAATTGATGTTCAACATTTTTCATTTGAAAATGTTCTCTTCAAAAATAACGAGAGAGCAAGAAATAACCAAATTATCTCAGGATTCCTTTATACAGTCCTCCATTTTGGTTTATACTCATTATTATTAACTATCGAGATAGAATATCCAAAATGGGGCGAATCTTAATTTTGGATATATGCTAAAGAAAGAAATCGGCTATGGCAAAAGAAAATAGTTTATTATCTCTTTAATCCGTAAATTTTGACTCTATTCTTGATACCAATTAACAAAAACGATCCAAATCCAATTTCGAGGTTAATTTCTTCTAAATACTTCACCATCCAATTTAGCAAGTTGTGGCTAAATTTCTTTTTTGATTTTGTATTAAAATTTTTATTCTATCTCGTTCCAATGCAGTGAATTCGACTTGATTCACTACCTATTATTTCTTTCCACTAGTGGAAAGACACAAATAAAGCAGCCAGTCGATGTACGTACTGTTTCTCGAACTTGTAGTATGGAACTGTTTGTTTACATTGCTTTGTTTTTTAGGGCACAGACATAACGGAGCAATTCGAATCACATCACATGTCAACAGACGCTGAGACCATCCTCCCTAAATTTTACATCCGTGATTCCAAAGAGCCCAGGAATTCTCCTTTCACATTTGAGGAAAATGGTTTTTATCGTACTCTAAAAAAGCGCATTCGAGAGGCTGTGAAAACTATCCCCAAGTCAAATATAAATAGCAGTACAGTAATGACAGACATGTTATTATTTGGATTCATTACAACCGCAATTTTAACAGCGGTTTTTAGCAGTTTTACAATTGGACTTGTGTCTGGGACTTTGTTAAATATGTTGGCAATAGCTGCACATAATTTTTTTCACCAGAAAGACAATTTGAGGATGTATTATTTCGATTTTATTTTTTTATCGCATAGGTGAGTAATCTATGACAAAAAAAATATTTATTTATTATCTCGAATTACAGCTGTCACATTGCTGTTTCATAAATTTAGAGTATCGTATCAATTAATTGTATATTTCAAAATGACAGCTGTCATTGTCAAAGTGACATTGTAAACGTCTGCAACTTCCTCGTACCCTTTTTCATGAAATAAACTATATTGATTGCAGACGGTAAATAATCTGTTTTTTTTTACAAGCTTCATATTTACATTTCAATTATTGCCCATGATATGATGAATATGCATATTCTCATGTAATATAATCGTTCTGCAATCGGAATGACCTCTAAAACTGATTTAATAAATGAATAACGAAAAAATTTCCATTTCTGTGAAATACTCCGTACACTTCATGTTTGTTTTTCAGGGACTGGAGAATCAGTCATGCCATGAGCCATCACCTGTTTCCTAATACAGTATTAGATCTAGAAGTTTCATTATTGCAGCCATTTCTACTATATTTACCTTCAAGAGATACTTTCTGGCAAAGAGTTATTTCTTGCATAATTAGTCCAGCAGTATGGACAGTTTTAATTTTCGGAAATGTGATAAAAAGGTACGTATTTTTTTTTTTTTAATTTTTCAAGCAATTTTTGTGAGTAGCTTACATTTAGACCGGAAGATCGTGACAATTGAGGCATGTCTTTTTGAGGGTTGAAAATTCACCCCTTAATAAGAAAAATAAAAATGTTATTGACCGACGCACGCTTTCCGGTCCTACTGCAAGCTTTTGATATTTTTCTTTAAACTGTGTTTTTCCGTGACAACATTTTGCATGCCTTTGTAACGTGAAATAATTGAAACCCAGTACTGAAAGGCATGCAATTCACTACAGTCCAAAAAGCTCGAACGATTGCGTGGACTTATAGAAAAATGTGAAATTCCGTATTCTCAAATTGCATGTCAATAAAAAGAATGGAAGTGTCAGGCATAAAAACTCTGTTTTAAAATTGGCATGCATCCCTCATTATACATATTAGTCTAGTCAACAAGTTAAAAAGCGTGTTAATTCTTGCTATTGCGAATTAAAATACGTGCGACAGCTCGTTGAACTCGTTATAACGTCTAGAAAAATGTGCTTAAGTTTTAAACCCGCACATAAACAATTGCAAAAGTTATAAGCAATTGCTAAAGTTATAAACAGTTAAATATTTCAAGGAAAAGGGTTCTACTTTTTCGAATATTACTCGAAAACTATTAGTGCTAGAGAAATTTCTCGACGAATCAGAAGCTATTAGTTTGGCTACTACCATGGTTACTTCCTAACAATTCAAGTATTCATATCTGGATTTGACGTTTGACATTTAATAATTTTTCAAGTTTCCTCTGAAATATTGGTGAGTCTCCAAAATCTTGTTAGAGAAAGTATAGTCTACAACATGTTTGGAATGGCGTATTCTGAACGAGCGAAAAGTTTGTAATCCGAGCCTTCGCTCGTTCAGAATATAGGCCATTCCAATACTTATTGTAGAATATACTATTCTCCAACACTGTTTCGGAATTTGTATATTCCATAACCAGAAATTATGTTGGAACGAATGAAGTTCCAATAAATCGTTTATAATGATTCCGTATGCCGTTTAGAATAATTTCGACGAATCAGAAGCTGTTAGTTTGGTTACTACCATGGTTACTTCCTAACAATTCAAGTACTCATATCTAGTTTTACGTTTGACATTTAATATTTTTTTAAGTTTCTTGTGAAATATTGGTGAGTTTCCTAAACTTTGTTAGAGAAAGTATAGTCTACAACATATTTGGAATGGCGTACTCCAAACAAACTTTTCGCTCGTTTAGAATATAGGCCATTCCAATACTTATTGTAGAATATACTACTACAACTACATGTATTGAATATTTATTCAAAAATTTGAAAGCATTACTGTGTAATCTAGACACTTGGAGAAAAATACCGTCGAAAAAAAGGGGTTACAATTTTTTTTAAATAAAATTTGATTGTTGTCACTGTTTTTAGATGTAATCATTGACTTCAATTTTTTCAGCTGTTTGTTTGAAAATATGTTTTAGACAAATGGATTAATTACATATTTTTGAAAATTTTCACCACTCATATAATTTATTGAGTAAAAACGCTCGCTTTGTGCTCGTATGTGGGTTTATTTAGGCATCGTTTGATGTTCCAGAACATTCTACCAAAGAAAATGTCACCAGAAAAGAAATGGACCAATCGGATACATTTTAACCTTACTACGCAGCAATTACATCTTGCGACAATGAACTATCATTCGAATGTCTTTTTTCAGAATGTTTTAAATGCAAATTTAGATAAATTTGGCGATCATCCTGTTCAAATACCTCAAATTCAATTTTTTTTCAGATATACCTTCATATGTATAGGAGTAATTAAGGACGTTAATCTAATAGCAGAATTATTGCCATACTCTATTCCAATTTTGATGTATCTTATTGGGAGACAAAGTATAGGCTGGACTTTACTTTTGTGGCTGTGGATTATGACTATTGCCAGTTTTAATTTCGGATTATTTGGGCTCAACGCAGCTCACCACCATCCTGAATTGTTTCATGATGGAGATACTCCTAGGTAAAACTATCTGCAAATTCCAATTTTTATTGCAGTTTCACTCATGATTATTTTATAATTTGTGAATGTTTTCTAGGAAAAATCTTGATTGGGGTTTGTTCCAAGTCGACGCCGTGATTGATCGCAGCGATATCGTAGGAAACTCATTCCTAGTTCTCGTAACATTTGGTGACCATACCCTCCACCATCTATTCCCCACTCTTGACCATTCCATTTTACATCATCTTTATCCTGTTCTTTTCGAAACTTTTGAAGAATTTGGAATCGAATGGAGAATGATTACGCAGTGGAATTTGATCAAAGGGCAGTTCGCGCAGTTGTTAAGAATGGATAAAAATCCGCATGAACCTGGGACGAAATGGAACTGGCACAAAACATTTTGGAGGACTCAGAAGATGAATTTTTGGAGCAGTGTTCAGTGGTTGTTTAAAACTAATGGGGATCCCGAATTGACTTATCAATAAACCTGGTTATAGAGGAGATTATTGTTAAAAAAATGCTAAATGTAACAGAAAACTTCTTTGACAAAAATAATATGTAAATATTTTCGAATGATTGATTACATAATGTATTATGATGAAATAAATATTATTTTATTCTAAAATTTGTATATTTTATCATCAAATATATCAAGAAGAATCGATTTTGATAATTTTTGTTGTTATGTTGTTGTAAACATCATGCTTTCAATTTTATAATTAATTTTGTGGTAGTGCATAATAACGCTACGATCGCACGATGTATTTCGTGAGTTACGGACGGAGGAGAGAATAACCGAATCAGAAGCACACACTGTTTGACTCTGTATCTCCTAAACGAATAAAGATAATTGAATTCTGAAAGAAGCATCACTTTCTACACGATTTGTTCTAATCTAATAAGAATTATCGTTGAAATATCTCAAAAAATACGAATACCATGACCTAATAAATAACATTTGAAGTTTGTAGCTGTACCTTTCGAATCAATTCGAATAATCAAGATGTGTGAAAAGTATTTAATCAACATACTTAGATATAACGCAATGAGGAAATTTATATTACATTCTTTTCTGCCTCAATTTTCTAATTTCAAAATTGTTCAGCTGTTTGATTTAAATAAATTAAATAAACAGAGTAAGTGATGATTATACACATTTCTTTGTAATTTCTCTATCATAGTATAAATTGTACTCACTTTGATGATGACCCTTCCAAAATTGATCCCACGCCGTCACTGCAACCAAAATAAGAAACTCAATCCAATTCAAAACATTTTTCAAAAATCTAATTCACTATTTTAAACTGTTTTTGTACTAAATATTGATATAAATAATCAAAAATGTTCATAAAACCTCTCCATATCGTATTGAGGTCCGCACCTTACTGACAAGTTCAAGCAGAACTCGACTTAATAGAAAAAATCAGTGTGGAAAATATTGGAATTAAGTTGCAAATTTAAAATATACGAAAATTTCAAACTGAATATTTATCTCAAAATATATTAAAAAGTTGAAATTATGTTTATTAGGTACCCCAGTAAACCCAAAAAAAAAAATTGGAACTAACTTTCGAACCCCGATTATTTCAAAGTTTCAAATAAGATTCCAAGATCGTCAAGTATAGTGCACAGTCGATCTCAATGAAAATAGGATATGAGCATAGATAGTACTATCATCTTGAATACTGTATTCTAATATTCTACGTTCAATTGTTTTGGATTTATGCGGAAAATTAAAAAATGTTTCGAGTAAGCTGCACTCCCGACCGATCACAATCATAATGCAAGGTGTACAACTATTGATGCTATAAAAGTGCTTAATACGAAATCTCAATATTCTGCGACTCATTATTTTAAATTTATGAGAGAAATTCGAAAAGTCTGTAATATAAAGTGCAATTGCGGCTTAGTCAATTGGAATGGAACGAAAATAGGAGATGATCATTTAGATGCTACAGCAGTTTCAAATACTGAATTCCAGTATCCTACGGCTAATCGTTCTAGATTTATGCGAAAAATTCAAAAAAGTATCAGATAAAGTGCACAACCATAATGCGAGGTGCACAACAAGATCCTATAGATCCTATACCAGTCTTCTATACAAAATTTCAGTATTATACGTTTGACGAATTCTGAGATTTACGAGTTACGCACATACACACATACATAACGACATCAAGCCAAAAATAGTTAAAACTAGTTCAGGGATGCTCAAAACGGCTATATGCATCAAAATCTCGATACGTGAATTTTGTCGGTTTCACAATATTTCCTTGTACTTTTAGACCGTCAGATAGTTGTAGATTTCAGTGCCTCATTTTGTTTTTCATGCCTTCAAGAGGTTTGATAAGTATGTATATTTGGAGTTCAGTAATGCTGAAATTAAAGCTGGACCGTGTGACCAACATAATGAAAATTAATTTTAAATTTGTATGAAAAAGCATGTTCTGATCCAATTTTGTCGCTTTTGTCATGCTTACGAAGTGAAATTTAGGAAAAAATATTTTGACATGTAAAATGTCAAATAAAATTAAAAAGTTGACAACAGATTATCATTGCCTACCTTATTATTTCAATTAAACTGATTGCTTTATACGGGAATTTCTGAATGTCTGTTATACTCATAAACTGCACTTTCGGCTTGGCCGATTGATACAAAAATAGTAGATAACTATTTTGATGCTACAACAGGTTCAAACACTAAATTTCAATATGCTATGGCTAATCATTCTAGATTTATGCAAAAAAATTTAAAAAAGTTTCAAGTAAAGTGCACTTCTGGCTTGGCCGATGGAACCATAATGCGAGGTGCACAACTAGACCCTATACCAGTCTTAAATACAAAATTTCAACATTATACGTTCAACTAGTTCTGAGATTTGCGAGTTACGCACGAACGCACGAACGCACATACGTACCGACATCAAGCCAAAAATAGTCAAAATGGATTCAGGGATGCTCAAAACGGATATTTCCATCAAAATCTCGATAGGTGAATTTTGTCGGTTTCACAATACTTTCTTATACTTAGTACAAGTAAGTATAAAAGAAACATAGCTAGAAAATTACAGATTTAATTCCCAGAATTGAAATCAAAAGGCGTTAATAATTAGAAAATAATAGGACTTTACTTGGAGCTTTTTTTTATTAGTGCCCTAATGATGATCCAAAAAAAAAATACATTTTTGACCAAAGATCGTACTTCAATTATTTGGAAATGGAAGCATCATTCGGAAAAAAGTTTCGAATATAGTCCTATTACTTTTCTAAACTAAGGGAGGTACTCTATATAACTTTTTTTAATTGGAGCTATAGTTTGTTGGCAATAGCAGGGTGTTTTTTTGAGATGCTCGTCTATCGATATCTTGAGAATTGATATTGTTAGAAATCTGAAACTTTGCACATGGGCCTTAATAATAATGCCGACTTAATATAAAATATTTTCAAAATGACGGCACTTCCGGTTATACCGGAAGTCGACATAACTTTCTTATTTTGAACGGAACATCCTATATTTTATTATATTTTTGAATTCTCCTCTATTTTAAAATGGGACTTCATTAGAACAACTATAGCATTATTTTTAAAAGTCTGAAATAATTTCATTTTTGAAATATTTTTGATAGATGCATGCAGCTACTAGAAAACAAATATCTCAAATTCAAATTGTTGAAAAAATTTTATTTTATGCATACGGGCTCTCAATGAAATAAGGTTATCTATGATGTCAATGATTTTTGTAAATTGTATGCAGGTGTGTATAAAGTGGCTTCAAAATTTGAGAACTAAAATGTTAAAAAACTCAAATATCTCAAATGGAAGCCCCCATTTTTAACTGTAGTAGAATTTGAAGCTGTAATTCATTCAGATTTCTCGGTAGCTTTCAAAATATGTATCCATTAATAATTTGAGCTGATCCCTTAAATATATTTTTTTAAATCAGTTTGACTTCATTTATCGGAAAACAGATATTTATAAAAGTTATAAATCAGAGCAAAATCGAAAAGCAAAGTCCTTTTTCGCTTAAAAAATACTAATATTCGAATTTATTTTGAATTTTTCGTTCATATTTGATAAATCACAAAAATTTTTTTCAACGATAAATATTGTCAATTATTGAAAATATAGTAGAAAAGAAAAAAACATTACTTGATGACTAAATTTTGACTTAAAGTTACACATATTGCTTAATTCCTAAAATATGTGAATCAAAAATTCTAAAATTTGTATATTTTATGATCAAATATATCAAGAAGAATCAATTTTGATAATTTTTGTTGTTATAAACATCATACTTTCAATTTTATAACGAATTTTGTGGTAGCGCATAAGGACATGAATGAATGAATGAATTCACTTAATCGTTACAGGGACTTCTGCCCTCTTCGGTGTTAGAGTAGTGCATCTTTTTTTCTTGTTGTGTTCTTCGCAGTTTATATTTTTTTTTTGTGTTTCCAATAGATGTGGCGATATTTTACAATTACTTTTCTGATGTCTGTATATCATCAAGTTCTATCTGTTTTCTTCTCCCTCATTATTCTATTTCCTCACAATGAGCGGAAATTGCTCTAGGGTCTCTAAAACTTCTTCTGATGGCTCCTTTATTGTTGAGAGAAGGATGGATGGAGGATGAATATATTTCTGGAGAGTCCTGCGCTTATAGGAAGGAGGTACTTTTAAAAGGAAGTTGCGCAAAGGATTTGATGGAAGTAGATTTTGTGTAACAAATTTATTCTGGATTCTCTCAATCCGGTGGTTAATGGGCTCCACTCCGGCCAGCTGATAGATATCTGCTGATGGGTACCACGGTGGTTGATGGCGTATTCTGCGTAGCACGCGTCTTTCTGTAGCCAATAGCGTAGAAAGCAGATGCTGGCTACATCCCTTAAGCTTTCCTGCGAGCGAGTAGATAAGGTTTGCTCTCGTCCTCAGGATCTGCTGACAATGTTGCACCAATGGTTTGAAATAAAAAGTGTTGTTGAACGAAGCGCCGAGGTAGGTGGCTCTTCTTGTGGTCAAGATATTCGTTCCCCACAGGTTTACCGTGAGGTCTTCATCTCTTTGCCCATGTTTCCTTTTGTGTTTGAAAAGCACAAGATGAGATTTTGTAGAATTCGCTCGGACCCGCCATCGGCGCATCCACTCCTCCAGGAATCCGAGTTGTCATTGCAACGCGCGCTTAGCGTCCTCAGGGCATCTACCAATTGCTGAATACGATGTATCATCTGCATATTGCAGCAGAGAGATAGTAGGCGACGCTGGCGCTGGTTGCAGGATATCGAAGCAGTAGAGGTTAAAAAGAATTAGAGACAAAACTGATCCCTGTGGAGTTCCGATTGTTGGTGCAAACATTCTGGACTCAGAATCCTGTAGGACAATGAATGATTATCTGTTGCTGAGAAAGCTGCAGATAATGCGAACCAAGGATGTTGGCATCCCAGTCTGGCGTAGTTTGTAGATCAGCCACTCATGCCAGACCCTGTCGAAAGCCTTATCTATGTCTAAAAATAGGGTCAGTAGACAATGACCATTGTTGATGGCATGGGAGATGTTGGTAGTCAGCTTTACCATACAGGTGTTTGTGGAGCTGCCCTTGCGGAATCCAGACTGGGAAGGTGGGTTGATGTTCCTCATGTCAGCAAATTTTTTTACACGTTCAAAAATCAGTCGATCAAGAAGCTTCGCCATCGTATTGAGAAGGGAAATGGGATTGTATGAATGGTGCTTAGTGAGATTTTTTGTACGTTTGGGAATCATAACCACATTGGAAACTTTCCAGTGAAGCAGATAGTACCCTAGTGTAAGACAGGCTGTAGAAATCAGTGACAAATAGGAGGTAGCACTTGGTGGGATGTGTCTCAAAGTTTGGTTGGTAATGCCGTCTTCCCCCGGGCTATTATTCTTCGTTATTCTAATGAGTTCATCCACTTTGATTTCTGTAGCTTCGGGGCTCAATATTTTGTCAGGGTCGTCAATGTCCTCCTGGTCGTATTGGGATATATGATTCAGATTTGCCATGTTGTTAAGATAATTGATAGCTTCCTCGTGAAACTCCTCATTAAATCTGTCATCCTATGGGATCTGCTGTACTTCTTCCATCATATCTACAAACGCGTTGACTTTTTCCTCTGCGGTTGTGAAAATTTGGTCTTCTGTGCGCAGTGGGTGATTACTTCTCCTTGCTTGTCCAGTCAAAGTCTTGAATTTCTTTCAGAATGCACTTCCATCCCTGTAATCCAACTTGGCGCAAGTGTCCACCCATTTCTTCTGTCTATGCATCGTTAGCTCTCTCCTTATTCTGGCATTCCAGTAATTTCATTCTCTTTTTAGGACGGGATCCCGGTTGCGTTTAAGGTCTCGATAAAGTTGGCGTTTGTAGCTTATCATCCGACGGATTGATAGAGGAATGACATTGTTGTAATGGATTTGTTCTACAGGAATGAAAGTGTGTATAGCGTTTTGAAGAACCGAGGTAATCTTCTCCACTGCGTCATCTATTTCCTTTGGAGTTTCGAGGGGGGAAGGATCAGCGGATAGAGTAGACGTGATGGTGTTGGTAAAAGTTTCCCAATTGGCACTTCGATAGTCGACGAAGATCATACGGGAAAAATGTGTAGGACGGGAATCTATGAATGAAGCCTCGGTTAAGAGAGGCAAGTGATTGCTTGTGACACAGTCACTCACATATGAAGAGCTGTCGATTAGACTTGAAAGATCTGATGAACATATGATATGGTCGACAATTGACGAGCCCTGATGACCTACGAAAGTGGAATCTTCATTCTCCAGTCTATGTAGATCAAGTTGCTCCAGAAGTTGGAGAAGTTCGGTGCCTCTACTGTTCGTCGCGATGTCTCCGAGTAATAGATGTCTCGAATTCAGGTCTCCCAGGATAATTGATTTTGGTGTCCTCGCTGCGTATGCAAATACGTCTATACGTCTATAGAGAGGTCAGTTAGTGTCGGTTGCTCCTTAGTATCTATTTCAGCTGAGTCGTTGTATGTGAGGGGCGCGGTTGCTTCTGTGCTTACGGGCTTTCTCGGTCTGCTAGGACATTTGAAGGATGTGGCTGGATGATTTCCGCTGCAGTTTGCGCACTTAGTGTCCGCCTTGAAGTCGCAGTTTCTTGTCAGATGTTCGTTGCCACATCGTCCGCATTTAGGTTGAGATGCGCATTGGTCATTTGAAGCATGGAACGCCAACCACTTCTGGCATTGGAGTGGCTGAAATGGTGTGGTATGGGATGGTTCCACTCTGTGGATATGGTAGAAGAGGGAAAAGCCGTTCAAGAGGAGTTCATCAACTGTTGATTTATCTTCAGTCACGATTCTTACCAGCCTCGTCTCTTGTTCTGTTCGGCGGCTTCTTATCCCCCAGACTTTTTTGTAAGGTAATTTGAGGACCTTGAGCTGATGTTCGATTTCATCGGAGGTGATGTCGTGATCAACATCTGTAACTACGCAGGAATAGGAGAGCTTTCGCTGGAAAGGAGTTCGTGAAGAGCGAGGATTATTATCTAGGAAGATTATCTGAATAGTGGGATCTTTTGCCAGTTCTCGCAGCTTTCGCATCTTGACTGCCAGGTATGGGTCCTTGCTACGCATAAGGACCATCCCATATCGCATCGTCGTGACGTTTTCAATCTTTACTCCAAGTCTTACCAGCAGAGGATACAGGCTTTTGATGGTTCGAAGATGCGAGGGCAGCATTGAGAGGCGGACCGTGTGAATAAGACTTGTCGTTGGTGCTGCATCCTCTTGTTGCTCATTCGCCCTAGGACTGAAGAATGTCTGAGACAATGGAGATCGTCCTGGCGACGTTGAATCAGCCGAAGACGCTGTTGAATTCCGTTTGTGCCGCTTTCTCTGCTGAGTGATGAATTCGTCTTTGTCTGGACTGCGATTCACCACCATTGCACTCTATTTAGATTTATTAGCACTACGATCGCACTATCTATTCTGGAGTTACGGACGGAGGAGAGAATAACCGAATCAGAAGCACACACTGTTTGACTCTGTATCTCTTTAACGAATAAAGTTAATTAAATTCTGCAAAAAGTATCGTATTTTACACGATTCATTCTAATGTATCAAGAATTACGAAAAAAAATACGAATATCATGACCTAATAAATAACATTTAAAGTTTGTAGCCGTATCTTTCGAATCAATTCGAATAATCAAAATGTGTGAAAAGTATTGTGATCAACATACTTAGATATAACGCAAAGAGAAATTTTATAAGAATATCTTTGGAAATACAACTATAATTGAATGGAATTTAATATTCAATAACAATTCTAAAAGCGACTACTGTATTAGCACAATGTTTGTTGCTGTATCTTCTGAACGAAACAAGATAATTCAAATGTGTAAAGTACATGTTATTCTTAAAGACTCATTTACTCTAATAGAATGAAAAGTTTTATCAATATATTCCTTGGCACATAGAAATTATACGCTAATATTTCCATACAGACGAGGTAATAATTTCAAAATCTAATCGTGCAGTAGCACACTGTTTGCATCTGTATCTTTTAAACGAATTGAGATAATCAGAATCTGTAAAAAGATCCGTATTTTGCATAGTTCAATCTAGTATAAGAAGAAGTATTATTGAAGTATCCCCATATCCCCTTATACCATAGACTGACAAATGACATATAAAACTCGTAGATGAATTTTTTATTTCATTGAAATAGGTAATTAAGGTTTGTGAAGGATATCTTAATCTACATACTTATAACGCCATGATGAGTTCAAATGCGTAAATTATGGACTGAATTTCAAAACTTACTAATATTGTGAAAGTCGATTACTGTGGTAGCACATTATTTGTTGCTGTATCTTCTGATTAAAACAAGATATTCAAGATTTGTGAAACATATATAATTTTGCATAATTCACTCTGATACAAAAAAAAGTTCAATAAAATATTCCCAAGCATAGAAATCACAGGCTGATATTCCTAAAACGACAAGGCAATCATGTTAAAATCTATTCGTGCGGTAGCACACTGTTTGCATCTGTATCTTTTAAATGAATTGAGATAATTGAAATCTGTGAGATGTCTTCAATTTTACACAAATTGATGTAACGTAATAAAAAATACATCTTTTGCTCTCAATCATATAGGAATACTATACTTCCACGAAGATGAAATAAATAAATATTGTCATACAAAATAGAATAGGAAATCGATTATTAGTTTCAAATTTTATTGGAATATCCTTGATTCAATATAACGATAGGCAATAAGAAAAGGAAGCGTTTCGTTCAAATTTTATTAAAATTGGTCGAATAGTTCCGGAGATATAGCTTCTCAAAGTTTCTCGACTCAAAAGCGTTTAAAAACACATAGAATTAAGTGAGATAATAAAAAAGAAATAAATTCACCCTAGCTAATTGTTCTTTTGTTATTTAATTAATCCAATTAGATAAAAAAAGATCCCTTTTCTATTTGCTTTAGTTAGTAAGGGGAACCGCAATGGGATCTTTTTATGTATTTTTAATTGCACACCTGCTAAGCTAACTCATAGGAGTAGTCAAAATATACATGAAAAGAGGCTTTTCGAAACAAAGCTTTTAACTTTTATTATAAGACCACAATTTTCAACTCTAGCGGTATAGGGGGTTAAAGATGCAACGGAAATTTGTCATAAATATCACTTTATAATTGAATAGTTATCTCGTGAACGTCATTCCGGGAACGCTCTTCAAATGACCAAAAGTTATAACAATTATCACTTTAAAATGTGAACTTCATTCCGGGAGAAAAAGATAAAGTGTATTTGTTGTCGCACAATTTTTGTATGAAATAAAAAAAAAATAAAAGAAATAAACTTACTTGAGATTTCTTGTTGGATTTTTCTGGATATTTATAATGAAAATGTACCAATATAAAACAAAAGCATATTCCTAATACTGATTTAAACTGCTTAAAATTACGTATATTTTCAAAGTTTTATTTTAAAATGCTTCTTTTTATGTTCATTTTAACTACATCTATGAGTTAGTCTTGCAGGTGTCCAAATTAAAAGACCATAAAAAGACCCTTCTAGAAATCGAATTAAATTGGATTACTTAAATAACAAAAGATCCAAGTAAGCTAGGGGGAATTTATTTCTTTTCAATGACTTCATTTTATTTTACGTGTTTTCAAACGGTTTTGACCTGGGAAACTTTAAGAAGTTCTTGCTCGAAAAGTACTCGACGGATTCAGGTGAAATTTGCACTAAACGCTAATTTTTTCATTGTCTATCGTTTTATTAATATACTCACCCAAATTTAATTCTATAAAATTTTATAAATATATTCGAGTTTTATTGTATGTTATATGATAATAAAAGTGCAATAATCGGCAAAAATGTTAAGTTATTTTGACAAAACTTTTACTACAAACAAGCCAACACACATAACACGTTTGAATGTTGAACGAATGTTGAAGGAATGCAACTAATCAAAAAAATTCCTTTTCAGCTCCTTCATTTCATCATTACCACCTCCAACAAATCAACAAAAGGACCTAAGTTGACTAATAAACTTTGCTTTTCAGGTTCTAATCTATTTTTCTCACAGCTATTTTGTATTGTTTTTTCGCAGATTCCTAATTTAATTATATTTTTTCAGATCACTTGCTGAGGATGAGCCCACCTGTTGAGGTGGATGGACATCAAGGGAATGGACAACGTGGAAGGAGCTGAGGATGAGCCCAGCTGCCAAAATCAACTCTCAATATTTTTTTTGTTGAATATGATTCACCAAAATTTGTTTTAAGTTTCTGTTTCAGGTCGCCGGCCGTAGATCTTCATATAACATCACTGCATCATCAGCTAGGTAATATAATATTACTCATTATGTAACTGTTTTTAACTATTGCTATCACGTAAATTATTTATCTTCAATTTATTAATTTATTTGTATTTTTTATGTGTTTAGGCCATCCAGCAGCGGAACCAGAGCCCAGCAGCAGAATCAGACCTCAGCAGCAGAATCAGAGCCCAGCAACAGAACCAGAGCCCAGCAACAAAATCAGAGCATAGCAGCAAAACTAGAGCCCAGCAGCAGAATTAAAGCCCAGCAACAGAGCCTATCAGCAAGAATCAAAGCCCAGCAGTCGTCCAAGAAGTCCTTCAGTAGTAGCAGTACAAGAGCCCAATAATCTTCCAAGAAGTCCTTCAGCAGTAGCATAACCAGAGCCCAGCAGCCATCCAAGAAGTCCTCCAGTAACTGTAGAAGATCAGCACATCAGTAGCAATTGTTCCAGGTCCCAGATTCAACAATTGAATAATTTTGCCCGCCGCTTGCAAAGTTCAAGTAAGTTAATTCCTTTTTAAATTTTTCGATTTGTAATAGTTATTTTTTTTGTCCCAGTTGCAGCGAGCGAAGAAGCCGCTTCTCTGGTCTAGGTTATGCTGGGGTTTTCCTGGACCCAAAGGGAGAATTCTCGGAGAAGAGTTCGTCTTTTTCCCCTTAGTCATTTCCTGGGGGCGAACAAGGCTTACAACATCACAACAGCATCGAGTAATCAACAATTAAACTTCGAACCTTTGTACCCTTTCCTAATTCCCAAAATAGAATCATTTCCACAAAATTTATAGTCGTTTTATTTCTAAAACCTATTTTTAATGTTTTCAGGAGTAGTTAGGAGAATAAGTGTATTGGTAAATAATTTGAGAAATAAATTAAATTCAATAATAAATTGTATTATTTATTTTTTATGTAAATACATTTGGAAATTCAATTTGTATTGTTGAGATTCAAATATATTATTAAAATCAAGTTTATATTTTCATTTTCTCAATCGATCTTTTGAAAATTAAATTGTTTTTCTGTCAAGAGTAAAGTTCAAAGATTCTCCGCAAGCGGCAGCATCTGCCAATAAATGTTATCAAGATATAATTTTTTATATAAATTTCTTTTTGCTTTTTTAGTTGCTCAAAAATATAAGACGGAACGCGTACATCACTCTAAATTTCAAACACAGCTTCGTACAAACATGACTTATTACAAACACAGTTTCGTACATTTAGCGAAAACTTAAATTAATGTCCTAGCTGAGTTTCGAACCTAAATTTAATAGTGACGGTTTGATACTTAGCTGACAGATGGCGATACTACTGAATTTGTACAGATTTATTTATTATCGAATATAAAAACATATGCTTCACATCAGAGTTCAAAAAACGGCGGCAGTAATGAAATTTTAATGTAAATAAGTTTTACAATTGTTTTCTTGATAAAATACATCCTATAATTTTCTCTGGATAGGGATTTATATATACTGGATATAATTGATACTTTTTCAAAAATAATTTTAAGCAACTCGATTGTGAAATAGTTGATTGTAAAGTCACTGTCGTTTATGTATCCTGTAATAATTATTTTTTTAAAATGATCAATTAAATATTATTTAGTGAAGCCAAAGTACGTAGGCAATGTTGTAAATGTTTTTAAAAAAAAATTGTTAAAAGAACAAATATCCTAAAAAAATGAGTGATATTTATTTGTAAATTCAACGGGCGAAATAACTAATATTCACCCGTATTCTAGAACACAATCATTATCTTGTTATCGAGCGATAAGATTTTCGACAAATGGAAACAATCGAAACAATTGTGACAAGCAAATATTCAGAATTTTTGTCAGTGCCACGTGCCCCCTACGTTCTTTGGTTAAAATAGTTAATGATCGATAAAAATTCATCAATTGAGTTACAGAATAGTATTAATCATCTTATCATTCTGTACCATATATAATATATATAATATTTTTTTTCTGCTACTGTGTAAATAAGTGAGCTTTGTAGCCCTGGCAACTCGAACGATAACGAAAGCAAACCTTCGTGTTACCTCGTTGCTATGCGTTGCTAGCTACGAAAGTAATACTTTCGGGGCCAGGACAAAAAAGTAAAAGTTTGAAAAAATGCAAGTATATCGAAAATTTCATTATTTATTCAAATAAATAAGTAGTTTATAACAATAATATGATTTTATCCAATCTATTTAATTTAATTTTATCTATTTATTGGTTTTAAGTAATTATGCAATATGAACAATTGGAAAAAGTCATAGTAGGAATATTATTTGAGTTATTAACTTCTTCACCTTGTATTGGAAGATTTTTATCATTTTGAATCACGTCAAAATTCATATTTGTCATTGTTTCTTTATTTGAGGAAATATTAATGTGAATTTCATGTAACCGCTTTTTAGAGATTTCAATTTCATTACTTTACGAAGAAGACTTCCATCCGCTCTTTAAATCCAAAATAACGGCACCCGAAGCATTACATTTTCGTTAATTCGAGTAAAATTTTTATCAGCAAGCCATTTAGAAAACATGCTGTATGTTCGATTGTACCTTTCTTTGGATTCATCCGTAAGAAGTGAGGCACATGCATTGTTAGCTGCCTTTTGGATACCATTTCATTTTCTGTTAACATTCTAAATCGGTCAAATGCAATGTTTCACTAAATTATTGAAATTCAAAATCTGTGACAGGCGCTGATGACAGATAACATTATAAATAAACCGTTGCTATGGATAATATTAGACAGGTAAAACAGTCTCCATAACATTATTTCAAATGTAATAATCATTATTAAATATTAATATCTATATAGAACAGTAGCAGAAAAAATTTAATACATCACACGATGCGAAAGCCCTTTCAGGTGTTCGGAGGTTCTGAACGGCCGAGGTGAAGCCGAGGCCGTTCAAATACCACCTCACACAAAAAAGTATACTTTCGCATCTTGTAATGTAAATAACTATTTTATGTTCATCTGACTCTTCTCAACGTTTCTTTAGGTATATTATTTATTTATTTTTTATGATATTAAAGTTTTCTACATCTGTTTAGATGTAAACATGGGTTATGTTATGTTCCAAGAGTGAAACATACTGTCAAGATATGTTTTAAATAAATATATTTTTTCACATGACCTCCATCTGAAAAGCTGATCAAATATTTTGTCTGATGAGGATTGTGCCTCGAACACAAATTCGAAGAATTAAGTGGTTTCATAGCCACAAATAATTGTGGAGAAGCTCGTACAAAAGATTTTTCTGATTATTCTTATTTTATTACATACTTATTAAGTAATTATGTAATATGCCAACATAAATATATTAAATATTTTCATGAAAATTGCTATGTTGCAGTGAAATTCTAATCCTACACTTTGTTTCCAGGTAATTCCAAGTGAAATTCCTGGATCAAACTTTCCAAATATGAACAGAATATTTTTGTTTTATTTGCTAAACATAATTCAAAAATTAAACCTTCAAATAGTATCATATATACTTTTATTCAATTCAAAAAACGTAATAATTAAATTACAAGAAATTGTACTATAATTGAGATGAAGCTGCCTCAATCACTGTGTAAAACTATTTTAAATACATAAAATAATAATCAGAATTACACTTTACTCCTACAATCTCGTGAGAGAGTGAAGGAACAAATCAGGTACTCCCTGGAATAAATAAATATTGGCAAAGTGTCTTTCTATAAGGGATATTTGAAGCAAATTTGTTTTATAATTACCTTTATCAAACTGAATATAAAAACAAACACAAGATACTTTTGGGATAAACGATACAAGGGATACTTTTTATTTAATTCCGAGAAGTTTTTACTGCTAAACTTTATGCATAGACAGAATCGTCATCCAGCATTCCATTTGATGGTTGTAATATCAGCAGATTTGTTGGCTAACAAAGTCGTAAGCAGTGGCCAGTGTAAATGCCCGCATTCAGTAATTTCAAGATACTTTTAATAATGTGTTGATAGTGATATCAGAAGCTTGTGCAGTGCATTTTTTATTAGTATATCGCTAAAAGAATCTATTCTGTGAAAACTTCTTTGGACGTGAAGAAATGTACTTTCTACACTTTTTCACAACATTTATAGCAAATCCTTTCTCAATAATATGGTGAATTTTCAAGAAATGAAATGAATCAATCGAATATGACCCTGTATTGTATATGTATTTTCAAATTGATCAATTACATCTACAGGCACCTGCGACCCTCATTATTAGTGTAACCTAAAATAATTTAAAATTTATACTGAATATCATGTAAAAATGAGAGTTGTAACTTAATCACCAATACTGTTTGTCGGGAGCTGCCTTCAAAAAATTTCCGATGTGCTCTTTTTCCAAAATGCTTGAATTCTTCGGTTTCTTTTCACATAAGCTGTCAGTTTGACGTATTTTGAGATATCTATATTTTTTTTCACTTTTATTGTAGCTGTCAACATGGAATACTTCGTCCACAATAAAACCACATACTTTTTTCTTGATATTCAAGAAATATGAAAGCAATGACTTCTTCATTTATTGTCCTTACTCCCCGTTGTTCTTCTCATTCGTTAAATTAAGCAAATGCTTTTTTATAAAGTGCCTTGGATTTGTCTGGCAATAAACGCAAAGTTGGTTTTTGAACTTTCTCAAGACTTTCTGCAAGAATAGAGTCAATTTCTTTCATTTTTCTCCAAATACACTATTTTTCATCAATTTGTTGACACAGAATAGAGTAAACAAGCTTACCACAGTAGCCAGTCATAGCTTTCTAGATTTCACGGAGTTTTGAGATGACAGATGACCTGCAGTGATTAGTGATTTCGGTGTGACATCGAGAATTCGAGATGCCAGATTGGAATGATTCTTATTAATATTTGGATAAGAAGTTCTAGCATTTAAACATTTGAACGCCTACTAAAACACTTATTTATTCTGTTTAATATATAACTAGTATTTAACAAATTCTAATCAGTTTGAGTTTCTTTATGAATTATTGCTGTCAAATAATCGATTATAATTTGATGAGTAAATTTTATTTATTGAGGAAGTAAATTATTCTGCTTTTATAAAATTGAGCATAAAACATATTTTTTGAATAATCATTATTGCAGGATTAATAATAAACGTTTGCGACTTCAAAATCAATTATTTCACAAACGTGCTGCTTGAATTTATTTTTAAAAAAGTATTATTCATATCCAGTATACATGTATGCCATCCAATGTAGATTATGAGATACATTGGCTGGTACCACGAGCTCTGTTTTTGGCGCTACTAAGAGCGTTGTGTCAAGATGTGTTTCAACGCAATTAGAATTTTCCCAAATACTTTAGAAAATAATCTTCAGATACAAATTACGGAAAACACAAATGTCTACAAAATTTATTTGAATATTTTCCTTTAAAATAGCTTGAAATATTTATATTGCCTTAAAACGCTTCTTAAAATAACACTGCTAGTATAACCAAAAACAGAGCTTGTGGTACCAGCCATTTTATTTAAAAAAAAAATAAGCTAATTTACAGAGAAATATTATTACTGCCGCCACTTTTTGAACACTGGTGTGAGGCTAATATTTTTATGTTTGATAATATATAAATCTTGAAAAATTTAGTGCTGTCGCCATCTGTGAGCTAAAAATCTAACCGTGACTATTGATTTTAGGTTCGAAGCTAACTAAGACATTAAATTAAATTTTCGCTAAATGTACGAGACTGTGTTTGTAATAAGTCATGCTTGTACGAAGCAGTGTTTTTAATTTAGCGTTTTGTACTGCTATCCATATAAGATTCTATTGAAATAAGATACTCAAAAAACTCTGGTATAAATAAATATGCCAAATAGTCACTATTTTTTGCCATTTAAAAAATGTAATTTCAAAACGTGCTAGGTGCTGCTATCTCTGACAAGTTAAGCAAACTAGTACCTATTCAAACATATAGGTGTTGACATAATTAAATTCTATCTTAAAAAAGGCATGATGATAGATTAAGTAATCTCACTCTTTTGGAAATAGAACATCATGCAGCAGAAAATTTGAATTTTTAAAAACTCATATAACAGATTTTGCAAATAAAAAAACCCGAAGAACTAATATTTAATTTAATTTTATATAAAATATGTGAATTATCATTTTTTTTTGTAGTTTTTTTTACCTTTAAAAATCATAAAAATTATTGCATTTATGACTGTGTTCTTGCACCTAATCATTGAATTTTGAAAAGTTTATTGGGGTCAAGATTTTGTTTTGCGGGGGGGGGCCACCAAATCCTAGTTACGCCACTGGATCCAAAATATTCTCCCTGGGATCATGATTTTCTCCAAAACAAGGGCTCTAATCAAAATTTTTCACATGAAGTACCACACTTATTTTCGAGAAATAATATGAGTTTGTTTAAATTTTTTTTTGGTTCACGTACTCATTTTCGAGTTATTAATGCCTAACCTATGAAAGTGTTACATACCAATAATTAAAAAATGAGTACGACAACCAAAAAAAAATTTCAAGTGAGGTTCAATTTTTTTGAGAATTAGAGAGGATATTTTATGTATTACTTTTTGATTAACTCTCGTTACGTCACAAATTAAAATTGAATTACTGATTTCCAGGCAAAATAGGACATTAACCAAAAAATGCTTTAGGAAGTATCTCCACTAGTTTTCTAAAATAATATGAGTTTATTTCAAACATTTGGAACGATTGGAGCCTTTGTTCCTGAGATAACAGTATACGAACTTAGATAATTTGACAAGTCCAGCTACTAGTTTTCATTTTGAGGCATAGATGGCATTATGTAGCTCGTTTGGAATACATGAAAAGTTAATATATCTAATTTTGGCTAAACATCTGCTTGTATTACAAATTTTGTGGAGAGCTTTTGATTCTAGTTTATAATTGTCTACCAGATAGACTTCATGAAATTTTGCGATAGTGCACTTGTTTCGAAGCGTTCCTTTATTTTGGCTGAACTATGGCTGGAATATGAAAATGTTTAAGATAACATTATCTTTATATTTGAAATTAAGAATTATGTAATAATTTTTATCTAATTGGTCTCATACTTCTGGAGTTATTATTGTTTTTATGAATTAACGATTATCTATAAAATCAGAACTCTAATCGCAAAAATTCATATTAATCACTCAACATTATTCAAGAAATAATATGAATTTATTTCAAACATTTTTTTGATTGGGGCCTTCGTTTCTCAGATAACAGTATGCGAACTTTTTTAAATAAACATTTGGTAAAGTCCAGCTATTAGTTGACATTTTGTTGCATAGATGACATTACATAGCTCATTTCGGATAAATAAAAACAATATATTTCTTTTTGGCTAAACGGCCAATTTTATCAAAAAAATTGTAGGGAACTTTTAATTTAATATTTTAAATGTTTGGGTTATTATTTTACGATTATTATTTCGGGAGATACAAGCTTTCAAAGTCGTTCAGCGCCTTAAACAACCAGGTTTGAATAATAAGAGGTTATTATAGAAAATGACACATAAACTTCATATTAACGTTTAATTTATTATTCCACGATTATTATTTCAGGGGATATCAGCTTACAAAATTGTTGTATTATTCAACCCATTTATACTACCAAGTTTGAGAGATAAGGGGTTATTATAAAAACTACATAAACTTACTGTTAACGTTTAGTATTTTTTTCTACAATTATTATTTCAAGAGTTATCAACGTTTAAATTTGTTGCATCATTCAACCCCCTATAATACCAGGGATGAATGATCAGGAATTGAAACTGGTTTCATGATGAATAGCACTACACAGTGGCGTAGTGTGACGGGGGCTGGGAAGGTAGGGTCCGCCCTGGGCGGCACATTTAGGGAACGGCAAAATTTGACAATGAATAATAATAATATCCTGTAAATATTTCAATCAATTCATATTTTCAAAATAGATTCTAAAATCAGCAAGAATTTCCAAGGAACGAAAACAGGTCATAAATTATTCTTCAATAAAAATATAAATATAAACAGTATCGTTCTATTTCTAATTGGAAGTCGATTTGCTGTTTTTATTCAATTCGCTTATTACTTGATCTTATAGTTATAATAATAAGTGTTCTATATCTTTTATATCAAGTGGCATACGTTTAATACGTGTAAGAGTTTTTGTAATGAATCTGATTATTATATTATACAACATATATATAACCATTTGTAATCTGTACAATACACAATAATGTGACTGTTCTTACAAAAAAATTCTTCAGAATTACTGTAAATAAGGTCTTAAATTGGAATACCTAAATAATAGGGCGGCAAAATTTTCTTCTGCCCCGGGCGGCTGATACCCACGCTACGCCACAGGCACTACATTAGCTCTTTTTAATTTTTTGCTCAATATTATACGATTATTTTGGGAAATACTATTAAAAGATCAAGGGATTAAATAAGCTTTCCATCAATCTTTGGTTCATTATTATACGGTTACTATTTAAAGAGATATCAGCTTTCAAAGATATTGCTTCATTAAACCCCCTATATCGAAAATCAAGTGCAGCAAAGCAACTGATTTTGTAATAAATGAAATTGCATACTCATAGTCATAATTATACAATATAATTCGAAAATTTCTAATAATGACATGATATATGAGGAAAAGGGATGTATTTTACTCGGAGGCAATTAACACTGAATATTTTCAACTGAAGAAATAAAACTCATTTTTCCCTTTGAAACAAACCAAAGTTGAATGGTACAAGTAATTCAGGTTGGAGCTGGAGCTATAAATTTTAAGTATGCTATGATTTCTCAATTTGTATGTTGGTTATTTGTCAAATAAATTTGATTAGAAGAAGATGTTTGATATTCTAAGGAATTATCCTGTATATATAAAGTATAGTTAAAAAATAAATATTCATCATGTTTATGCCAATAGCAAAATAAAATATTATACTTTTCTGATATTATCAACCTATTTATCTCATATTTTCCAAACATTTCTTGAAACTGTGATAAAATTCTACGAAACATTTGTCCAAATAACTTTACACTTAACATTTCACGAGCTGCCAGAACGTCATTTGTGTATCACTTTTCGCAGAAAATTATCATCTTTCTTGACCGTGAATAGCGCAAAAATTATGTTAATCTTATTGTACATAGCTTCAAAACAACAACAACTATCTGAGTTGCACTTAGATTAAAATTCTGTCCCAATAATTTCTTATCAGTTCGATTCATTCTCTCATCTATTAAAGTTTACAAGTTTTGTGAGTAATGCCTCCTCAATCGGAAAATGGATTTTACTCAAGTTTAGGGTTAAAGATTCATAAATCGAGGGGTGATCATTTTAGGGGGATATCTGGTGATGTCTGGTTACAGGAAAAAAGTGAACATGATGGAGCAGAGGGGTTGTGGAGGATTCATGACGATTTGTACGATTTTAGTGATTTTGTGGATAGACACCCTGGAGGAGCCATGTGGTTAAAAATGACTAAAGTAAGTATATTTTGCTGTGTTGTGTAATTATGTTAGATTCACAGCAAGAATATTAAACTACAAATTTTCTCGTATAAATGTAAGTCAAAATTCTTGAACGATTTATCAAAATTGTTTTATGTAACTTGTGTATGAAATACATTCTTTATTTGTTTTAATTCAAAATATTCTATTTTTTATGACTTTAAAGAAATCTACTCTAGATACTAAATAATAAATACTTTCAAATGTTTACTTTCCAACAATCGTTTGATGTTTAGATAAAAGTACAAAAATAAATGGCAATTTCCTTGATTTATTTTCAAATTTGTGATTCAGTTTTTTGCAGGAAACTGATTTGAATCATAAGATTATAATATCTGTTCTCAAAATACTAATTTCGGACACGTACCAGTTATTATTTTCATGGATTAATAAAAGATTTTTAATTTATATTTCATTGAGCAACGCTTGAAATTATTATATATTTAATCAACCAGAAAGCAGTTCAAATAGATAATGAAAATGCTAGATTATAAATGTTAGATTGTTTTTTGATTATACAATTGAAGTATTTGAAATTCAACAGATATTTCTCACTATCTGAATAATTTCTAAGTTTATTAGAGCAATTTGTGGAATAATTAATATTTTATTGCTTCTTGACTTACGAGTTATAATCAAATTTTGTGACAAAATATTAAAGAGCAAATTATGAAACGAGGTCGTGTATTTTTGTACTTATTACACATAAAACGACCTACGAATGTGCTATTTTATGTTTGAATAATTTGGGAAGAATTTAAAAATGAAAGCTGACAGGATGTATGAGTAATTTTAAGAGCTCTTAAACTATGAAATTGCTATAAAGTTTCGAATATCTTCTGAAACTTGAATTAAGAATAAAATTAAATTTTCAGATCGTAATTCTGATTTTAGATATTATGGAACAAATTTTGGAAACATGAAATCGATTGTTAATTATTATTTTATCACAGCAACCAATTTTTGATGAGTGGAGATTATTACCAATTTTTCAAAACCAATTTATCCATTTTTTCAACTCATTTTTTACTGACGTTAACCTTTCTAAAGGAGGTGAATATCAAATTTATTTTTCAGGGCACTGATATAACGGAAGCTTTCGAAGCTCACCACTTATCTCTCGGCCCAGAGAAACTCCTCCCGAAATTCCAACTTCGAAATGCTGTAACACCTCGAAATTCTCCCTTTACTTTCGAGGAAAATGGATTTTACAGAACATTGAAGAAGAAAGTTCGAGATGAAATTAAAAATGTACCAAAATTTGCTGCCACCAAGTCTAAATTAATTGCTGATTTCTTGTTCTTCAGTTTTGTAATTACCGCACTCTTGGCGGCAAAATATTCAAATTATTATATAGCTACGCTATCTGGGGTGTTTTTGTGTATGGTTACAGTGGCGGCACATAATTATTTCCACCAGAGGGACTCCTTTAGGATGTATTATTTCGATTTTTCGTGCATGTCTTCCAGGTAAAGTACCATTGAGATTGTAAAATTTGAGTCACTTGAGCAAAAATATAAACTTGTTTAGTTAATTTTAAAAAAAGTTTGAGGTCCTTCATTTAAATGTAGATACTACATTTCTTTTTTTGAAAATATGAATATGAATATGAGGAGATTATTGTATCTTTATTTATTTTGGCACAAGTTTTAATAGCTATTACTTCTTGTTTTACATTCTAATTATTACTGAGAAAATCAAAGCAGCTGTCTTGTTGAGATTCTTTTTGAATAGGTTCCTAATCTCAAAATAAATTTAATCTTTTCATCAAAAAATTTAAGATGAAATGTGACTCTGCTTCAAATATAACATTCCAGCATGCCTATTCAGAATACATTGAACTTCATTCTCTAACAATTTTTGACTACATTACTTACAATTCAAATATTGATTGAATTGTAAAACAGAAATTATTAATGGCAGCTTAATTATCATCCTACAAGAGAAAATATAATGAAGTCGATCCGTAATTACTGTCTAAGGTGAAGATGGCTGCACTTGACGAAGTCAAGCAAAGCCAGAGCTGTAGTCTCGTGCAGCCAACTTCACCCGTGTCAATATTGATACTAAATGAACTACCATGAAGTGACTAAAATTTTATACATATCACCTTAAATTTCAATAAGATTAAGATAGATTTGAATAAAAACATACGTACAAAGATAAGTATGAACAAGTACTCATAAATTTTTTGTTTGCTGATGAATTGCTTTCCTTTTTTGTTTTGATAATAAGAATATATTAATGTGAAATAATAAAAGTCAATAAGATTAGAAGTATTTTGATTAGAAATACTCAAGATAATAAGGGCAATTACCTTTTTTTTAGGCAGATTGTCAGAGCTAAGATAATATTTATTTTTGTAACAAATAAATCCATCGGAATGACAAGTTTAACTCTAAAAGATAAAATTGAAATATGTGCTAAAATTAGATTCTGTTCACGACTGCAAAATTAAAAATTGAGCTCGTTGACTTCAGTCAAAATTAGGAAGTGGGTTTAAATATAGGTACTAGAAATATTCAATATAATTTGTTCACTTCATGGAATTGATTTGGGTTTCATAAAGAATATCTAATTTGTATTAAGTTGGTAACAGCATTGCTTGACAACTATCATTTTTATCTGTCAAATAAAATATAGAAGACGAAGTGTCACATGACTTAGAAAAGCTGATTGGTTACAGCTAACTTCTTTTCAAACTTTATATTTAATTTTTCTCTTAATATTGATTTATCAATGGTTCAAAATAATCTTTCTTATTTATTTCTTCAGCATTGTTATTAGAAAATATTATTTTTTTTATTCTAGAGAATGGAGAATAAGTCATGTTCTGAGCCATCATCTGTTCACAAACACAATAATCGATTTGGAAATTCAATTTTGTGAGCCCCTTTTACAATTTTTACCTGTAGAAAAACACTGGGCTGTTCGATATGGATCTTGGATATATTTCCCCTTTTTTTATGTTTCACTTTTTGGATTGGGCTTCATTAGAAGGTAAAGCAATATTTGTATGGAATTCACAATTAATATTACAGCGAGATAGTCTGGCGATCTGGAAAACCCTATTCTCCCAGATCTTAAAAGAGGTCAAAAGTCGCAATTAATTTTTATAGCTCAAAAATTGTCTCTGCATTGTATCTTCCATCAACATTAACGGTTCGTAAAGCATTTAAATTAAAAAATCAATTTGCCGAACCACATAACATGATCTGAGTTTGCTACACTCAGCGAAAAAAGACAAAATGCAATACTATGTCTAATAAAATAATATATTAAATATTAAATTGCACTAAAAAAACAGGGAATAATTTTTTCTTCTATCACTTGAATAAGACGCCATATTGTAACACTACACTACATACAAAAGTAGTCAATTTCAGTATTTCAACAAGTTGTCATAACAACTGTACAGAAAGCATTAATTATTTAGGACTAGTACAAAAAGTAAATCATGTTATATAATTCGTACATCTGAACTGCTAATTAATCCAAAGATTAGTATTCAATTAAATATTAATTTGATGCCTCAGTCATTTTAGTGGAACTGGCTATCTCATGTTGATAATTATTATCAATTATTTTAAGCCTCCTGATATAATCATATGATTATATAATTCAGAAAAGAAAATATTATGTTCAATACGCACAAAAAATACGATTTTGAGATTTATATGATCGCTGTACTTCGCCCTAAAATCTTGCATTTTTTGTACTTGTTAAACAAATAACAATTTCTTTAATTTACAGAATTTATTTTACTTTTGAATCATTATGGGAAAAACGCTACGACGACATTGAGAAATCTATTTTGATTCCTCTTATAATTCCAACTCTAATGTATTTATACAGTGGACAGTGCACATTGCTCTTATGGATTTATATAGTATCAATAGCAAGCTTTCATTTTTCTTTGGTTGGACTAAATGCGGCTCATCATAGACCAGAAATATTTCATGATGGAGATACGACAAGGTAATTTTTTGAAGAAAAATCGATTACAACATTTAGAATATTTTCTGGTTGTTTGAATCTCAAGTGACTAAATATTATATATTGTTTTTCTCAGAGGAAAAACTGTCGACTGGGGTATTTCTCAACTAGACGCCGTTATGGATCGTTCAGACATCACTGGCTCCCACTTTCTGGTATTAACAAATTTCGGAGATCACGGTTTACATCATATGTTCCCAACTGTAGACCATGGAAAACTTGATTATTTATATCCAATTTTTGAGGAAGTTTGTAAAATGTTTAATGTGGAACTCAGAATGGATTCGCAACTCCAGATGATCAAAAATACTTTCTTTCAACTGGCTAGAGAGACACCCAATCCTTTACCACCTGGGCACAAGAATAAATAAATCAGCACAAAAATTTTAATTGGAATACTTTGTTATAATTTTAAAAGTAGTATGTGTATACATATATAAATAAAAATGTTGAATTTTCCATCATTGCTATTGATACAATCAAAAAAATTTATGAAGAAAAAAAATCTGACGTGAATATCACGTGACTTATTTGTACATCATTTGATATATACACAAATCTATTCAATAAAGTTTTCCGTCACTTCAAATTATTATAATTTTAATGATATTTTGACAAGTACAATGTTAAACAAAATCAAAAAATTGACAACAGATTATCATTGCCCACCTTATCATTTCAATCAAACTGATTGTTTTATATGGAAAATTCTGAATGTCTGTTATACATATAAACTGCACTTCCGGCTCAGCCGATTGATACAAAAATAGTAGATAATCATTTTGATGCTACAACAAGTTCAACCATTAAATTTTAATATGCTATGGCTGATCATTCTAGATTTATGAAAAAAAATTAAAAAAAGTTTCAAGTAAAGTGCACTTCTGGCTTGGCCGATTTATACAAAAATAGCAGATAATCATTCTGATACAACATCAAGTTCAAATACTGAATTTCAACATCCTACGATTGATCATTCTGGATTTATAGGAAAAATTCGAAAAAAGTTTCAAGTAAAGTGCACTTCCGGTACAGACGATTGGAACCATAATGCGAGGTACACAACTAGACCCTATACCAGTCTTAAATACAAAATTCCAACATTATACAACCAGTTTTGAGATTTTCGAGCTACGTACCGACATCAAGCCGAAAATAGTCAAAATGGATTCAGGGATGCTCAAAATATTTCCATCAAAATCTCGATAGGTGAATTTTGTCGGCTTCACAATACTTTCTTGTACTTAGTACAAGTAAGTAAGAATTTGTAATCAATTTTCCTACGAAATGATTAATTCTACGATGCCGATTCTCCTCACTGTTTTTTAGCAATGAGAATTTAGGGAATATATAGAGGGAATATTAAAGCTTAGAGGATGTAGAGAGTTTAGAGTATATAGAGAGTTTAGGGAATATAAAGAATTCAGAGAATAATATAAAGAGAACATAGAAAATTCACAGAATATAAAGAATTTAGGGAGCTTACAAAATATAGAGAACTTAGAGATTATAGAGAATTCGGGAAATAGAGAGAATTTGATAAAAATAATTTAGGGAATAAAGAGAATATAAAGAATTTGGATAATAAAGTGAATTAATGGAGGAAAGAGATTTTAGAAGATGAAGAGAGTGTAGAAAATTTACAGAATATGCATCTAATATTAATCATAGAATCACATTCATCCTTAATTCTCACACAAAGTTCCAACTTTTTAGAGGCACTAGTTCACTTGAGAAATATTTTTTCAAGTAAAGCCAACATGAATTGTTATTTGATTATCTGAACATGATCAGATCTATGATTAAAATTTATTATACGATCACATTTATCTTTCCTGTATACTGATACAAATTCTTAGCTTTGTAGGCTTCTTTTTTTATTTTTGCCAAATGGAATTAATTTAACATGATAATGTACAATCTACGCCCTAAACTTCAATTTTTTTCCCAAAAACTATGAATATTTCAACTTTTTCACATATTCTTCAATAAATATTCAATTTGGAATATTCCCCATCATTTTAAGTGTGCAACTTAATTCCAATATTTTCCACAATGAATTTTTTTATTAAGTTAAATTCTGCTTAAACTTGTCAGTAAGGTGCAAACTTCAATACGATATGGCGATGTTCTATGGACATTTTTGATTATTATATCAATATTTAGTATTGAAAAGTTCAAAATAGTGAATTAAATTTTTTAAAAGTGTTTTGAATTGGATTGAGTCTCTCATTCGGTTTGCAGAGACAGAGTGGAAACAATTTTGCAAGGGGCATCATCAAAGTGAGTACAATTTATATTATGATAGAGAAATCTTTACTTACTCTGTTTATTTTATCTGGTTCTCATCATTATAACACTATAATCAAATTAAAGTTCCATTGTCATCAAACAGTTGAACAATTTTAACATTAGAAAATTGTTAATATCTTGGAAAGTATTCCTCAGACACCGTTTTTAATTCGAGCTTTGTAATCTATTGCTATGTAACTGAAACTCGTATTTGTTGCTTGTTGCTTAATTGTTTTGAAATTTAATACACTTATGGAGAAGGAACAGCCTGTATATTTTGACTAGTTTAGATTTACAATCAGTTTCTCTTTACATTGGCGCAAGTACAATTTTGCTCCCAAATTATGCTTAAAATAAAAATGTATTGTAGTTGGTTGTGATAAAAAAAAAATACAAACAATGAGAAAGTGCGTTTCTCAGTTAACGTATTGATAGAACTTTTAGTTCCTCTTTTTACTTACTTGTACAAAGTTGTACAAGTATTGTAAAACTGACACATTTTGAGATTTTGATGAAAATATTCGTTTCTGAGAATCCCTGAATACATGACTGTTTTCGACTTGACGTCAGTACGTGTGTACGTATGTATGTAACTCGCAAATCTCAAAGCTCGTCGAATGTATAATGTTGAAATTTTGTATTTACGACTACTGTAAGGTCTAGTTGTGCATCTCGCATTATGGTTGTAATCGTCTGTACGTTCACTTTACCCATAAATCCAAAATGATTGAACGTAGAATATTAGAATCCAGTACTTTAGACGATCTAGATGCTTTTATCCTATTTTCATTGAGATCGATTGAGCCGGAAGTGCATTTTACTTGACAGTCTCTTGAAAATTCTCGCATAAATTCGAAACGATCGGCTGTAGAGTATTGAAATTTAGTATTTTAGTCCACTGTAGCATCTGAATGATTGCCTACTATTCTCATAGGAATCGACTGAACCGGAAGTGCACTTAGTTTTAATTTTGCGCATATAGTCTTGGAAATCAGTATTTAGGAATGTTGTAGCATAAAAATGATGATCTACTGTTCCCATAGCAACCGACTGCAAGCGCACTTTACTTGACAAATTTCTAGAATTTTTTGAATAAATTCAAAACAATTAGCCGTAGAAAGATGAGATTTTGTATTTGATTATTGTATTATTATATTCAAAAAAATTCAACCGATGATTTACAAGTAAGTCACGAGTCCACGTCAGATTTTTTAAATATTGGATTAGATCGAAACTGGATCGGCAACAGAGGACCAGTTTTGTGGCCTGTTAGTTTCTCTGATTCATCCATTTAAAATTTATTATGAGAGTCCTTCCAAAGATCTTCAGAAAATAAGAGATAAAAAAATCACGGCAGCTTGTTTGTTGATAACACCTGAAATGTTGCGGAAAAATTTTACGCAATTTTGTGGATAAGTCTTTCAACAATTATCAAGTTCCTTGTTCAATAATTTCCTGTATTTTCAATATTTTAACAGATATATACTGGACAACAGGATTCCAAGTCTTCACAATGAGATGGGAGGACCGTCTAGCAATTTTTTACTTCCTCGACCTATGTAATAGGAGAAATATTGTAAATATGATTTTTTGACAGTTCAAGATTTTGATAGATTTTCAGGTTTTGGACCCTACTGAACCCAAAAAGCATAATTTCTGAAAGTACGATAACTTGAGAACGCGTACAAGTTTTCAACTGAAATTTTATATTCAGATTTTTCATCAAAAAGCTAGGTTCAAGTTCGCAGATGAGCTTTTTTCAACCGGTAATACCTAAACTTTATTGATGGAACTTTTTAGTTTTTTACGTTTATTTTATAAACGGTAGTATTTATCATAAAATATGGAATAAATAAAATTGATCCTCAAATAATTTGGCACAACATTCACTTGAAACATTCTCCATCAGTGGCGCATTTGTTATTATTAAAATTTAAATTATTATAAAATTCGTTATATTTTTTTGAAGCAAAGAAATAATGAGAATCATGATATGAAATTAGAATTATTATCACTCATATTTTGACATCACATGACGTTCGTCAATAGTTTTTTTTTTTTTAAATAAGTCATTCGGCTCTATCGTGTTTGTTATCAAATTGAAGCTCTTGCCGGGATATTTCTAATAGAAGTGTCAAAGAAGATATTCAAACGATTGTCAATTGTTTCTTTCGAAAATTATTTAAATGATATGTCTAGTTTGGTATCAATTTAAAGCCCTCGGAGAGATGAGCTTAGTGAATATCAAAAATAAATTATCAGTTGAGTTCGCATTACAATGTTTAAATCACACTTTCAGCGATCAAATGTCAAAACTATATGTTCTAATGGATTAAAAACCTTGAAAATCTAGTAAAAGACTTCTCTGTTTCAAAAATACTTATTTTATGTAAGGACTAAAATATAACTGCCAGTTGTCACTTTGACAATGACAGTTGTCACTCTGACAATGACAGCTGTCACTTTGAAATATGCAATTAATTGATGCGACACTTATTTCTGAAACAGCGATGAAATTGGCCATGAAATTTATGGTCGGGGAAGTACAGCAGATTTTTAGAAGAAGTAAACAGAAAAATCAGTTGGAAATTGAAATATATTTCAATTTTCAAATAATCATGAAGATATCTGAGAAAAAATGTGAAGTAGAAAAAATAGAAAATGCATTTTAGTTTAAATAATGATAAATTTTATTGATGTTAGCATAAACGATACATTTATATATAAACTGTCGATGTTCCATAACCTTAAATTGAATGATAACGAAAGGTAATGAATAACAAAAGAAATAAAAGACAAATGTACAATAAATACAATAACGATATTAAGTTATTTATTGGTGCCTTAATAAGCCATGTATACAACGTCACACATACATTAATGTTGATCCTAGTAATAAAAGGTATGTAGAGTTGCGGAGACCTGCAATCGGCTAGGGCATAGGGCTGTAGGATGTAAGTACGTGTCTCTTTCTTGCTTTACCGCAGCGGTCCCATCGTAGGGCAACATTATTACATTCAGTGGAATAAGTTCATATTGTGTGAATATGACAAAACAAAAAAATAATTATTATAAAACAATGAACGTCTTTAATTTACAAGCTGATGACGCGAGCAGTTGGCCGGCCCGCGGGCTATGTACACAGAAACCGGATACAAGGCCTTAAACCTCGTTTTCTGGGTGGAGGTCGAACCTGGGTGGGAAGGTCATGCCGTCGAGGAGTTGTGGACGATGCATCGGTCTCTGGGGCTACAAACAATATTTTTACATTAATTACCAATAACAATCCATATTTCATTATTACATGCTCAATCTCAAAACTTTTATAGCCATTTTGATCAACAAAACTCAAATTATTTATTTACACATTTTTTAATTCAAGTTTTTTTGATGTAAATAACTATAAAACTATTAAAAAACATTTCAGATCTCGTGAAGATTACAGGTAATAACATAACTTCATATTTAAAAATAACTGTAATCGTTACTTCAGGTGAAATGAATTTCAGTAGCGTGTATCTAATCTAGATTATGTGAAATTGCAGCCCACGGGCGTGTTCTATGATGCCCCGTGAAGCGCATTCCCGCGCTGCCAGGTCATGTCAGAGACAGATAACATTGATTCACTAATTGAAGAGCATTACACAGACATTTGGAGAATAAAAACAAAACCGGGACCAACCAAAACTTACAAAGTGAAAATGAAGTTTACTGCGCCTGCATAAGTTTAGAACCCTTGGATGGCTACACAAAGAAATACAACTACTATAAGAAATATGTGTACAAAGAGTTGCCGAAATCATTTAACGTGTCTGTGAGCTCTGAGTGTTCGTGTAAAGGTAAAAAAAAGGTAGGTTAACTCACCGCTGGGCTAAGTCCGCGAGCGGCAGAACCGGCACGTCCCTTCGCGCGGAATTTGGCGATGGCCTGTTCGGCAAGGTCAGCACGTTCTTCGGCTTCTTCAAGCTCCTGTTGGGCTTTGCGGAATTTGGCCAAGTTGAGGGCGGCAATTTCTTCAGCCTCCTCAATCTGTCTCTTGTAGGTCTTGATCTTCTGTTGGAGTTTATCTACAAGATCTTGCATACGTTCGTGGTTCTTGCGGTCTTCTTCAGCCTGGAAGCTGAGCTCCTTGATGCGACGCTCGCTCTTTCTCAAGTTCTTCTGGGCGTCGGCGTGTCTCCTCTGTTCACCGTCAAGCTCATTTTCGAGTTCGCGTACACGTTGTTCAAGTTTCTGGATGGCTTTCTTGCCTCCTTTGAGGGCATTGGCCTCAGCTTCGTCCAAACGGACTTGCAAGTCCTTGATTTGTGTTTCAAGAGCCTTGCGGAGTTTCTCCTGAGTCTGGGCATGGTCTTGTTCGGCGCGGAGCTCATCAGCAAGACGAGCAGCGTCAACCATGGCCTTCTTGGCCTTCTCTTCAGAGTTCTTGGCTTCATTCAAGAGCTCATCAAGATCAGCGTGGAGAGTTTGGAGTTCAGATTCCAATTTCCTCTTGGCGGCAGAGATAGAGGCGTTCTGGGCAGACAATTCGTTGAGTTGTTCATGAGCATCTCCCAATTCTTGTTCGGCTTGGCGACGGCCACGATCGGCTTGTTCCAAGAGGGTGCGGGATTCTTCCAGTTCGTTTTGGAGAGCATTGGCGCGGCGTTCTGAGATGCCAAGGGCTTCACGAGCATCGTCGCGAGCACGTTGTTCTTCCTCGAGGGCGGTCTGAGTGTCCTTGAGTTGTTGCTGGTAGCGCTTGATGGTCTTCTGGGCCTCGGCGTTAGCCTAAAAATAAAAACAAATTCAATTAGTGACAAATTCAATGAAATATTTTGTGATAATACTTTACCTTGTTAGCATGGTCCAGAGCAATCTCAAGCTCATTGATGTCAGCTTCCAACTTCTTCTTCATGCGAAGGGCCTCAGCCTTACCCTTGGCTTCGGCTTCAAGAGAAGCTTGCATGGAATCAAGAGCGCGTTGATGATTCTTGCGGGTGTTTTCGAATTCTTCTTCCTTCTCTTGGATGCGGCGGTCGATTTCTTGACGGACTTGAGACAATTCAAGTTGGCTGCGGAGAACTTTGTTTTCTTCTTGTTCAAGAGCAGCTTCAGCTTCTTCAAGAGCGGCTTGGAGTTCATCTTTCTCGGCTTCAAGGCGTTTTCTTGCCTTTTCGATTTCGTGAATGTTGCGGCCACCTTCACCGATCTGGTCAAGCAAGTCCTTGACTTCATCGGCAAGATTCTTGTTTTCACGGCGGACAGCTTCAAGTTGTTCCTGGCCTTCTTCGTAGGCACCCTTAAGTCTGAACAATTCGGTGGAATAGTTGCGGCATTCCTTCTGGCTGGCATCAAGTTCAGCAGCGAGGTCATCAACCTTGAGTTTCCATTCGCCAATGATTTTATCAAAGGCCTTCTGTTTCTTCTCAGCAGCGTTGGCAATGGCGGTGGCACGGTCGACTTCAAGTGATAAATCTTCAACTTCAGTGGCAAGGCGTTGCTTGGTCTTTTCAAGAGCGACGCATTTCTGGTTGAGGGATTCGATGGTTTCCTCAGCCTCGGCGAGACGAGCCTGGAGCTTGCGCTTGGCTTCCTCGAGTTCTTCAGCGCGGGCAACACCCTCGGATTCGTACTTGGATCTCCAGAGTTGAGCTTCAGCATTGGATTTGCTGAGTTGACGTTGTAAGTCAGCTTTGCCTTCGGCTTCCTCTTCAACTTGTTCGCGGATGTTGTCCAAGTCGTGTTCCAAGTTGCGGAACTTGCCAAGGAGAGTAGCGCGTTCGCGACCTTCTTCATCGGCCAATCTCTTGGTGTCTTCCAACTGTGTGGTCAAGGAGATCTTGATCTTGCTGAGTTGAGATACCTGAGATTCGGCTTCTTCCAACTGGCGGAGGAGGTCAGAGTTCTCAATGGACAACTTCTTCTTGGCGGAATCAAAGTCGTTCAAGGTGCGGTTGGTCTCATCAAGTTTGCCCTGGACGTCGTTGAGTTGTTGTTGCAACTGTTTGGCGATCTTCTCGGCGGCAGCCTAGTTTATTTGCAAACAATTTATTATCAAGTGGTCAAATGAAAGACTGATGAATGAGGATTGTAACACTGGTTATTTTTGAAGAGACATGTTAAAATCAAAATAAAGCATGTTAAGCACTAATATCGTTACATATTTTGGTAGTTAGCGAGCGACACATCAGAAGTAAAACACGTAGAGCTGTTTCCTATTTGCACAAAGCTGGTTACACAAGACGTTGGGCTAGCTGCTAACTGAAAGCGCTGAAAAATTATAAAAGAACACTGCGATTTCAAGGTAGCGGCGTACTTATGTACCTTTTCGTTAGCCAAATGGTCGACAGAAGCACGGAGATCGTTCAGTTCACCGAAGTATTGAGCCTTTTCTTTTTCGGCCCTGTTTCAAAAAACAAGAAAACACATAAATGACGACACAAAGACAAACTACACAACCCGAAACAAGAGACAGCGTCACAGCATGCCATAGGGGCTACGGGAAAAAAATCAGGGTTAAATTTATCGGGAGTATAATATACCTTCTCCCGTCCAAGCTGATCAATGGCACCACGGCTAGTATTCAATTCGTTGTAAATACTTGAACGGTCCTTTTCAGCCCTAAATCGATCATTAAAATTATATCTCCACTAAATCAAATTAAAATGTCAACTGTACCATTACGTGTCTCTAAATATGTTCAAGGGTTTGTGTTGCTGTTTAAATAATATAATTTGTAGTTTTCGAGTGTTAGTGGAAAAATACTTACTTAGCCTTCAGTTTGTTGAGTTGGTCGATTTGTTCACCCATTTCAGAAACGGCATCGTTGTGCTTCTTGCGCAAGTTAGCCAAGGTACCTTCATGCTGGATGTTGGATTCTTCCAAGTCACGGCGGAGCTTGCTAAGTTCAGCTTCACGTTTCTTGTTGAGCTCGATTTGGGCAGAGGTAGCACCACCGGCTTCCTCAAGACGTTCACCGAGTTCCTCAAGTTCGCGAGCGAGATCAGAGCGTTGCTTCTCAGCCTTGGAGCGGGCTTGACGTTCAGCCTCGACTTCTTCTTCCAATTCCTCGATGCGGCCTTGCAATTCCTTGATCTGTTTCTGGAGCTTGCCAACAAGAGATTGTTCGTCCTCGAGCTTGGCAGTCAAGGAGGAAATTTCCTTGTCCTTGCGTTGGATGGTCTGTTCCAATTCCTTCTTGTTGCGTTCCAAGTCGGCGACGGCTTCCTGAGTAAGTTTCAGGTCACCCTCAACCTTCCTCTTGGACTTCTCAACATCACCGCGCAATTTCTTCTCGCGCTCAAGAGAGTCTTCAAGTTCATCCAAAGTCTGCTCCAACTTAGCCTTAACTTTGTTCAAGTGGTTGACTTTGTCTTCAGCAGCCTGGAGTTCTTCAGCGGTCTTCTGGTTGTTCTCGCCCTGGAGTTTCTTCTCCTTGTTCAACTTGTTGATGAGCTCGTCTTGGTGGGCGATCTCATCGTTCAAGCTGCGGATTTGATGGTCCTTGGTGGCCTTATCAGTCTCGGATTTCTGGACAGCAAGTTCCAAGTCTTCGACGTCCTTCTTCATGCCAGAGATTTCTTGCTCCAATTTCTTCTTTTGTTGGAAGAGTTGGTTGCGGGCATCTTCCTCTTGGCTGAGTCTGTCTTGGGTTTCCTATTACATGAATTTTATTGTTAGAAAAGTTATAATTTATTCGCTTTTATAGGTTTGTTATTCAGGAAACCTCTTGTATCATTAAAGTTTATTGGTTCTCAGTAATTTCAGAGCAAGCTATTATTAATTCCAGTATTTCTTCTTGTTGAATAAATACTTGATTCGCGGAAACATAATTTGTGGAGTAAAAGTCATACAGCTGGCAAAATAAATATTATTAAGTAAACATACCATGTTCTAAGTGGCAATTTATTCTGAATCCCAAAATAACTACGCGGAATTTGGATATCAGTGTTACTAAAAATAGCCAATTAAAATTCGGTTTGATTTTTTTTTAGACTTCAAGCAGTTAATGAGCAAAATTTGTTTATAATTTAATGATAATGAGGCAATGTGGAAAATATCTTGAAATGTAAAAGTGTGTTTGTTTTTACTTACATTCAATTGCTGTTCCAAATCAGCTTTCTGGGCAGCGAGTTTGTTAGCTTTCTCTTGTTGTTCGGAGAAAGATCCCTTCTCGCCTTCTAATCTGCCCAAAAGTTCGGTCTTTTCGGTGAGAAGTTTGGTGTTGAGGACCTCAAGTTCCTTGCGGAGCTTCTCTTCCTTTTCAAAGGCTTCTTGGGCCTTGGCAGCTTTCTCTTCCAGTTTCTGTAAAGTTTCCTCGTTTTTAGGCATGTTGTAATCAATATCAACCATCGTCATAATCTTTTCGAGTTCGGCGTTCGTCACTAGCAGTGGTCGATCGATAGTGAACGCTATCGATGGAGAACGATATCGAAAGATATCACGCGTTCACTAGTTGTCCGCACCGCAGCCGAGCGCTGACTGCATGCTAGTGGAGTTTACTCATATCCCTCAAAAAATAGAACGTGTAGGCCGATTCCGCCCATAGCGATGACAGATTATAAAAATATGATGCAAGTGCTGGAGTCTAACGTGTATTAGGGTGGGGCGAATACGCAGGTATATTTAAGGAAGAGTATGACCTAAAATTATGCGCGATATTAATCTGATCTGGCCACTTTCCAGTCCGTAAATCAAACGACGTGGATTATGGCGACATAAATAGCCAGGTATATGATCATACATGGAGCAACCGTCTCGGAGTCGGGTTTCCATCACGTTAAAATCGATCAAAGATAAAATTATCAACAGTCGACAACCAAACATTCATTAGTTTCAAGTCGGCCGACAGTAGCCCACACGAAAAATTCCAAATATTTTTCCGGCACGAATAGCAACCGCAAAATGTACATGAATTAAATAGCAATGGAAATAAATCAAAAATATCGGAGTTCCACCATTTCAACAAATTTTGTCAAAAATTGTGATTGAACAAACTTTTTTTCTATTTCAAAAAAGACTGACTTGAAATTTCAAAAAGTTATACCACTAAAAACAATAATTTCTTCCAAAAAAAAAATTCATCTGTTCAGTTCTCAAGATAATGATTTTCTGTTCTATTTTACGGTGGGATTCCATCTAGTTTAGCACGTGATAATGGGAAAGAGTTCTGTTATTTCGATTTCAGAACAGCGTGTGCACATACATGTTTTTATAAATAAAATAAAAACTGCTCACAACACTTTGATGAAAAACTGTTGTAAGATAAAATAATATCCAAAAACTGATTTTCAAAAATATTAAAATTTTTAATTGTAAGTTTTGGAATTTATTAATTCTTAATGACGATAAATTTCATTCCATCCGGTTTAGCATGTAATGATGGAAAGGAGCTCTGTTATTTCAATGAAATTGTACGTTCTGAAGAGTTGAAGAGAAAAACTACAAAATCAACGAAACAATTCTATCATTTGAGCTTGATGAAATAATGAATTTAATTTCAAAAATTAAATAAATTGAACCGAAAATCATTCGCAAATTTTGGAAATTTTTTGAAAGGTATCAGGTATCGCATTATAAATTTGAAAATTTCATTTCTCCAAGAGTTAAAATTCAAATATGAGCTTCTTTTTTCAAAATAACTTAAAATCTCTCACTTTTTTTCTATATTAAAAAATTGATTATCAAAACCTAGAGTCATTTTTTACGGTTGAACTATCGGTTAATTTTCACCAACACTTGATCAATAAAAAATTTGAATGCTAATAAGAACTGTAATTTCATATATATGCCATAAAAAGCCAGGATTTTTTATAATTTTGATCAATAATTGAGAATATTGATGTAAGAGTCAAAATAATCACTTAGACATCTTTTTCTTTACTCAAATTTATTGATAAGCAATTTAATTCAATTAAATCTTTAGATCTAGAAACGATATAAAATTCTAACCACATTCATATTATGTTGGCTGAAGTCAAGATATAAAATAAATTATAAAATATGATTTTCTTCTCAATTAATTTTTTGTTGTTAAATGAATTCAATTGCCGAAGTCGGTCGCTTATTAAGAATAATAGCTTTGGCATTTTTACTATATTTTTTAATTGAATTATTATGTCTTCTGTGGCATACTTTCCACAAAAACTACCCGTAGCTCCACTATCAATATCTGCTACACCCGTATCAGGTAAAAGGCGTGATCACCAACGGCTTAATTCACCAATATGCACCGGTATTAAATAAAAGGCAAAATTGATATCAATTTTGTCTATTTTCATGAGGGATTCGAACCCACAATTTAAATATTGGTAGTGTTTGGAGCCTTCCTGGAATTGTTAAAGTTCTGCCAACTTACAGCGATCTCATCCTCGATGCGGGTGACGTTGAGGAGGGGCTTGACCTTCTGCCACAACTTCCACCAGGGCCAAGTGCGGAGCTGCATGTATTTGCGCAAGTTGCGTTGGACAACTTGGAGGGCGACACGTTGTTCCTGGAGTTTGATGAACTCTTTCCTGGAAAGGTAACCACGGATCCAGGATTGCATCCAGGTCATGATCTTGCTCAAACGTTCGTCACGGAGTTCTTCCATCTGACCCAAGACACCAGCGCGGAAGAATACCTGTTTCCCACAAACATGAAATAAGGAAAAGAGGACAAAGAGAAATTGTGCCTAGAGATGATACACGGCGCCGGAAATGCCATAAATTTTATGTTCATCGAAGAAATAGATTTTATAATCTTATTTATAAATCATAAATGAGCGTTTTAGAATTTTTGTCTGTATGTTTGTCTGAAAGTTTGTCTCGAGAAAGCTCCGAAACTTCTCAACAGATTTTAATGAAAATTCCAAAGAGCAAAGCAGGAATTTTAACTCAAATTTTTGTATATGTATGTTTCATTTTGATATCTTGTTTTTTCAATAAAATAGTCAACAATTACTTGATAGGAATGTTTTTCTCCTGAATGATTAAGTTGATAACAATAATTTATATTTTACAGTTGATACAATTTGTACAAAAGGAGCTGCATTTCCGTTGAAGGTAGTACAAAATGGCGGATCTTTAGTGGACTTGTCGAAACGGAATTGATTAAAAACTGTTACAAAATCAGTCAAAACAAATCCACTAAAGATGAGTTCCGCTTATAACCGCTAGATGGCTACGGATTAATCTCAGTTACCAATTAAGCTAAGAGAGATGAATAAATTTGATTTCGGAAAGTAATCTAAAATAAACAGTTTAATAAAAAAAAACTATAATATATTTCAATCAGGGACGGTCCAAGATTTTTATGGAGCTACGATTAAAGCTTTCTGATTGGTTGAAATGTATGACTCAAAATAAAATAAGTTCAGTAAATAAAAGCAGCAAATTCACATATATTTGAATAGAATTTAAATCTTTAACCTGCACTAATTAATTTGTGATATTTGATAAACTTTTAATAATTGATACAACTGAGAGATAGCCAAGTACGATTTTTTACTAATGTAAAACTGATTTGCATTTCTCCTAATCAAAAGGCTTAAATCGTAATCCCATAAAAACTTTGGACCGTTCTTCATTGGAATAGACTATAATCATTAATATGATAGATTGATAAATAGTTTTTATCGTTTTAATATTTCAGATAAATATAATTTAGATATGCTGCGAATTATTCTTGAAAATAATTTCCAAGATGTCAGTTGTTGCTCCCACTCTCCGTATTTAATGCAGTCGTACCAATTTGTGGCAGAAGTAAAAAAAAAACTTTAAATTAAACTAATACCATAATGGTAAATAAAATCAATTATTTGTTCGATACATAAAATTTCAATCAATGTCCCACGAGTGTATCATTGCAGCAAAATCTCAATATATTATAAAAACAGAAGCATTGCATTAATTCTGAAGCGAAGCAAAGCATTTTTGCACTCTTTACTATTAAAATAAAAAATTTTAAAGCGTTTACCTTTTAGCTCAATAAATTTAATAATTATTCTAAAATAGAAATAGAAGAAGATTGAGAATTAATAAGAAAGGTGCTGTCTATTTCAAACAAATAATTTTGCTGTGCATGTTGATGCGAAAGCGTCTATAGGGACCCAAGTACCTTGGTTTTTCCCAATCTATATTGATCGGTATCAAGATTTGTAGCTTCCAAGATAATAGCGGCTGCTTTTTCTGGTGGACAGGGCTCTTTGATCAAATTCGCAGCCAGAATTTTATATCTGTGTTGATCGCAAGTATTGTTAATAAAAACAAACGTAACATGATACTCAGTATTTTGTACCATTAAAACAAATTAATAACATTTTAGGTATCTACTATGAAAAAAAAAAACATTTCTTTTACTTGCAAGCAGATTCAAATTTGACGCTAATATTCAAAATTATAGGAGAATAAGAGGTAGGTATAATTTTGAAATTTTGTTTATTATTCTTAGAAATTGTTATTGAAGTTGTTCATTTTCAAACAACAAACAGGATATTTTAAACTCCCGATCAGAAATAAATTTTGCATTAAGTGTAATCAATTTTAGCTTTAGTAAAAGAAAAGTTTTTCAGTGTTAATGACCCCATCGCTGCTTCAGGCAGTTGGGTAATTCCTGGAACATTGAACAAAATTCCCAATGGAACCAAACGGCTGCACATGTCCTGGGTGCAACTAACGTATAAAAAAACAAACAAACAAAAGAGAAATAATTGTATGCTGTAAAGGAAAACATGCCTTAGTGTGACCAAGACGGTAAAGGTCGGGATCCAAACCAGTGGCTGTGAGGATGGCATCGGCGGCTTTCTGGTCATCCTTCTCCTTGTCAACACCAGCGGGGTTAAGAATTTTGTAACTGGAAGGGGAACGTGCCAAATTCGCAAATTAACATAGGTTGACGAACAATTATAAAAAATACGATATGACAATTGGCTACAATATACAAAATGACAGTAGACAAGACAGAATCAGAGGAAGAACAAAATAGGGGATGATTCTCTTGCCTTTGTAAGTCCGACACGATACGATTCTTCATCTAAGCCTACTTCTTTCAAGCATTTATCGCAAGCTGTTTTTGCGTCCGGTTCAGCTGTCATTGTGGCAGGAGCTAAGATCATATAACTGGGAAAAATAAAAATAAGAAAAATAATAAATAAAACAAAAAAATTTGAAGTTGGATAAAAATAAAAGAAATAGTAAAATTAAATAAATTGGCGGAAATTGGCTCCGGAACAAATCACCCTATAAAAAATTCTTGTAAAATATTTCCTATTAGAAATCTTACCGAAGTTTGAAATCAGGGTACACCATCCTGTTGGGGAAACCTTTACGGCAAATACGGATACCTTCAAGTACACCGTTACAAGTCAGCTGATGCATTACAAGATGGGAATCAATTACACCTGGAAAAAAAACCAAGTCCGTGAGATAATTTTCAACATACACAAAATTATCTCTAAAGAAGATACTGACCAGGCTGTTTCAATTCATTGGGAATGATACAACGGACGAAATGAGGTTGAGTGGATTTCAAAGTGGTCATCAAGTTGTTCAATTGTTCCTGTGGAAGTAATACATTGTTTAATATTTTGTGGGGTGATTAAACAAGAAAAAATTAAGTGAATTGCTAGTAGAAGCCACAATTTGTGTGATTATTATATTAAGATGTGGAATGGTGTCGTGCATTTACTTACAAAACCAGCAGGTGGCATTGTCTTGTTAGCCAACCAGTGGACTTCGTAACTAAGTGAAATCAAAATTTCTAACCATCCCATATTCAAACTTTAAAAAGCAACCTCAAACAAATTTATGCAACAAAAGTAATAATAATTTTGGAGAACTGAAAAATATTTGATTTCGAGAAAGTTTGAAAGTGTAATATGGGATGGAATACATGATAAATAAATAGTTTTATGGAGACTAACCTTGTAGGAAGAAGATACGGTAGCGAAGCCACCACCCTTCTTACCACGGCCACCTATATTATAACATTAAACAAATTTACAACATCAGTTAATGACACAGAGATCAAATTTTTATACTGTAGGGGTATAACTATCAGAGCAACGTAATATTTTCTATTTGCTATTTCAGTTGAAATAATAGGAAATAAAAAAGGATGATTATATAAATGAGGATTTCGTGAGAAACAGTTAAAAGGTGATTTTTTTTTTTAATAAGGGTTGAAGAGGATAAAATTTTCTCTGTGTCCACTTGAGATTTATAGTATAGTTGTAATTAGGCTTTGTTAAGACATTCTGTGCCTTTCGAGCAAGAGTTATTTGAAATAAGGAGCGGGATGCGGGTTAGATCCACACTGCCCAGTGTCTTGTTCGAGCGGTGTTGCTAATTACCCGATATATTGTGGAAATTGTCAGGAAACTGGAGCCTATTTTTCGCTTCCCTCCTGCTTCAAGAAAATAAATTTGAATATTTATATATAAAAAAAGTTCCAGTATTTAGATATTCTGGACCAGCATCTAAGTTTGAATAATGCCAGTCCAGAATATTTGTTCGAAATCGAATCGTTCGAAGTGTGAATGGATCTGAATTAAACTTGTTGGTTTAAATTGAAGAATATTTACCCTTGCCACCAGCATCAGCAGTAGCACCACCAGATTGTCCAGGATGGTCAGAAAAGATCTCCTGCATCAGTTTGTTGGTACCCTTCTTGTACAAATCAACAACAGTGTCGTTCAAGGGATCCTTGTTCTTCTCAAGCCAGCCACTGATGTTGTAGGGTACCTATTCAACCAAATACCCTTATTTAAAACTCTATCACGAATCACTTTTGTTTTTTAATACTTACGTTACCGGCATAATGGCCCAAGGTGAAATGAGCAGCAACTTGACCGGGCTTTGGTGGTTTGGGCTTCATGAATGGTGGAGACTTGCCCAAATGGTTGTTCATCAACTTTTCTTCAAAGGTTCTGTCAGTAGCCTTGGGGAACATAGACTCTTCTTCAAGAATGGACAGGATACCCATGGGCTATTGCGGAATACAAAGCTTGTTGAAGTTTATGAATTTTAACCTAGTGTGGTTGTTAATTTTGTGCGATTTTACAGAGTTAGCATTGTGTAGCGACAAAAGCTACAAGTGCAAAATTTATTATTCGTTTAAAGTGTTGTGTTAAAAAGTTTGACTTCAAAATTGAAAAAATGTGCTTGTTACTTTAAATACTTCAAGTGTACTTATTTTATTTTACCTTGCAGAGACGAGAAGCTTTCGCTGACCATAAAACAGCTAAACAATTAAGCAAATTGTAGGTTTAAGCAACCGGCAAACGGTTTTACTTTACTCAATCGCAAATGCAACTTGCACTCAAGAGATACAAGCGTAAGTATCTACGTGATTTGGAGTGAAATAGCAAATTTGGAGTGTATATACCTTTTCTATTAAATCAATGGTTCTCTGTAGATCCATACCAAAATCAATAAAAGTCCACTGAATACCCTCACGTTCATATTCCTCTTGCTCCAAAACAAACATGTGATGATTGTAATATTGCTGGAGTTTTTCGTTTGCGAAATTTATGCATAGTTGGTTAAAACCGTTAAACTGCCGGTCGCCGTGGACACCACAATAAAACATTGACAAACATGTCATAAGCACACTGAGGGACAACACAGTTAATTGCTTGGGGCCTAACACCCTGCCATTGTTGTCTTTCTCAATTACAGGGCCTTGGGCCAAAACATTTAAACATGAAGGTATAACTGCTCACGTCCAGCGATCTTTCTAATATAGTGGAAATAAAACTTATAAGTATCTTTCTGGAGATGAGCAATTGGGAGGGCCATGTACTAAGTGGCTCCCAATACCTTTTCGAGTAGATCAATGGTTGCTTGCAGGTCCATGCCAAAATCTATAAAAGACCATTCAATGCCTTCACGCTGATACTCCTCTTGTTCCAAAACGAACATATGATGATTGAAGAATTGCTGTAGCTTTTCATTCGTAAAGTTGATACATAGTTGCTCGAAACTGTTGAACTATGTATGCAACACGTTAGCATAAAAAAATAAGCAAAGATTCATACATTAAAATTATTAAATACAATTCCTGTCAAAAAGGAAATTAAACACAAAACATTGAGAGGCAGCTGCATGATTTCCCGGCTTCATGGGGTCACCTAGCTCAGTTTACCTTCTCAATAAGCTCTATACAAGCAGCAAGATCCATGCCGAAATCTATGAAAGCCCACTCGATTCCTTCTCGGGTGTATTCTTCTTGTTCCAACACGAACATGTGATGGTTAAAGAATTGTTGCAATTTTTCATTCGTAAAGTTGATACACAGTTGTTCAAAACTGTTGAACTGGATTGAACAAACTTATTAGTAAATAGAACAAATACATCGTTTCTTGGATGTATTTGTCTAAAAAAAAAAAAACAATACGAGGTCATCTTTCTAGAGATGCTTACTCGAAGTTAGTGTACTACTATTGGTAAAAATAGAATTCTGTAAAAACCATCCATTGGCACCTAAATTCTAGAACCTGTCCTCAGCACCGATCCAAGCGTTCGAGAACATATCGCCCAATTACCTTTTCAATCAACTCAATACAAGCGGCAAGATCCATGCCAAAATCAATGAAAGTCCACTCAATGCCTTCTCTACTGTACTCTTCTTGTTCGAGTACGAACATGTGATGATTAAAGAACTGTTGGAGCTTTTCATTGGTGAAGTTGATGCAAAGCTGTTCAAATCCGTTGAACTGGATAGAACAACAACAAGATAGTAAAAATGTGAAACAGATACATTGTTCCATGAACGCATCTGCAGGAAAATGTTAGACTAACTTAACCTAGCTACTGAAAGAGAAGAAAGATAAGATAGAAAGATAAAAATTAAGAAGTAGTATTGTGCAGCTCTCAGCATCTTTACTACTTCAGCATTCGGCCTCCAGTCATCCTCAAACCTTTCCCCAGCTGCTTTGATCCTAGTTTGCGCACCTAATATGAAATTACCTTCTCAATCAATTCAATACAAGCGGCAAGATCCATGCCAAAATCAATGAAAGTCCATTGAATGCCTTCCCTTTTATACTCTTCTTGCTCAAGTACAAACATGTGATGGTTAAAGAACTGTTGGAGTTTTTCATTCGTGAAGTTGATGCAAAGCTGTTCAAATCCGTTGAACTGGATAGAACAATAAGAAAGTGAAAATGTGAAACAGATACATTGTTTTATGAACGGATCTGCAGGAAAGTACTAGACTACTGTGATAACGCAACTAGCTACTGAAAAGAAATAAAGATAGACAAAAAAATAAGTAGTAGTGTGCAGCTCTCAGCATCTTCACTACTCCAGCATTCGACCTCAAACCTTTCCTCGACTGTTTTGACTCAATTTTGCGCAACATGGAAATTACCTTCTCGATTAATTCAATACAAGCGGCAAGATCCATGCCAAAATCAATGAAAATCCAATTAATGCCTTCTCTTTTATACTCTTCTTGTTCGAGTACAAACATGTGATGGTTAAAGAATTGTTGGAGTTTTTCATTGGTGAAGTTGATGCAAAGCTGTTCAAAACCGTTGAACTGAAGAGAACAAGAAAGAGAAAATGTGAGATAGAGCAGATACATCGTTCTATGAACGCATCCGCCGGAAAATAGAACATTATACACTGAAAAGAAATAGAGACAGATACATAGAAAGAGAGAGAATTAATAGTGCGCCTTTTCCTCAACTGCTCCGAGTGTTTCATTTATTCAACGCATATTATACACTGAAAAGAAATAGACAAATACATAGAAAGAGAAAGAGAAAGAATGCTATTCACGAACCTAATATCAAAATTGCCTTCTCAATCAATTCATGATGTTTCAACCAAACTTTTAAGATTATGTGAAGTTAGTATGCGCGCTTACCTTCAGCTTAGCGTTTGACTACTCTACTTTGCATTACGCGAATGTTAGCTACCTTTTCAATTAATTCAATACAAGCCGCAAGATCCATTCCGAAATCAATGAAGACCCATTGAATACCCTCCTTCTTGTATTCTTCTTGTTCAAGCACAAACATGTGATGATTGAAAAATTGCTGAAGTTTCTCATTGGTGAAGTTAATGCAAAGTTGCTCAAAGCCGTTGTACTACATTAAAAAAACAACTACTTAGTTATATTCTACTAACTACATTATTTGCTGCTATATTCCGTGCGCTGGTTGCTGGGTCTATGAATTTAATTATTAACATGCGTCTTACCTTCAAGCAGTAAAACAGAAAGCAGAGTTAGAGCGCATTTTGTGTTAGTTACCTTTTCAATAAGCTCAATACAAGCAGCCAAATCCATGCCAAAGTCAATGAAGACCCAATTAATGCCTTCTCTTTTGTACTCTTCTTGTTCGAGTACAAACATGTGATGGTTAAAGAATTGTTGCAGTTTTTCATTGGTAAAGTTGATACAAAGCTGTTCAAAACCGTTGTACTGCAGAAAAGAAGAGAGTGAGAATATTCAATTATTTGAAATATAGAAAAAATTAGAGAAAAATGTTTTTATTATATTTGTTTTGTAAAGTATATTGAAATTTATCAATTTCTAATATATACTTTGGTGGATTTTCAGTGTGGAACAAAACAATTATCATCTAGTTACCTTTGCATTAACCACGTAAAAATATCACTCTACTAAAACAACAGAACTAGACAATTGAAATTTAGTACTGTATAGGAAAAATGTGAAAGAATTCCAAAGGTAACTAGATGATAATCGTTTTGTCCCACTCTGTATTATAAAGTACAGAATTGTAAATTAGTGAAGCATATTTAAGCAGTAAATAAGCACGGACTGTTTGATTTTAATATCAATTTAAGTTTTCCTATATTTTGAAAGAAGATAAATTGAAAGAGAGAGCAAGAAAATACATAACATATATAAATTCCTGAAAAAAAAATACAGAGAGATATAACGTTGACAGACTGGAACCCGGAATGCTGAAAAAATCTTCAAATCAATATAAAATATTCCAATAAGTCTTTTTTTTATTGTTTTATTTTGGAATAAAATATATTGAAGATCTTCGTCAACTTACGTCGAAAATTTCGAAGCCGGCAATATCCAGTACACCAATGAAATGCTGTCTCTTTTGTTTGGTGTCAAGAGTTTCGTTACATTTCTTGACCAGCCATTTGAAGAGACGATCGAAAACGGCCTTAGCCATGGCACCCATGGAGTAGGCAACTTGATCCTTGTTACGGCCCTGGGTTACGAATTCATTACCGACCTTAATTCTGGGTTTCAAGAAGGCCTTGTATAATTCAGCTGTGTCGACGCCCAACAATTTGGCGACCTTCTCACCTTCCTGAAGAGAAAAAAAAATCGCATGAGCAAGAAAAAATAGTGAATAGGGCTGGGAGGGATTTACTTGTAATAGTTATTTGTTTAACAAGTACAAACAAAAAATTGTACGTATTGAACAATATTTTTTCTTCTATCGCACTTTATTATTGTTTATTTCATAAAGTTTGAAATAATTACCAACATGAGATAGCCAGTTCCATTAGAATGACTATCAAACCAAATTAATATTTAATTAGATTAACTAGTAGTTAGGAGATACGAACCATGTAACGTGATTTACTTTTTGTACTTTGAAATATCAAAATGGACTACTTTTGCATATATATTCAAGCAGTAGAAGAAAAATAATTGTATGGGATAGTATTGATATTTACCTCAGTACCATCAGCTTCAGCCTGCTCTTCACGACCACGTTGTTTGAATTTCATGGTACCCATATGCATGACAGAGGCGGTAATTTTGTAGACATTATCCTTCTCTTCTTGGGTGAAACCCAATACATCGAAGGCAATCTATACAAGAAGTATATTGGATTAAAAAAACCATTCCCAGCAATATGAAATAAAATACGTTTCTCAATTTTTCATTTGTCAAGACTGAAAAGATCATTATTAATCTGATTTTTTTTTCCGAAATCAATAATGATTTTCTCAGCTTGCAGAGAAACGTAAAAATTTCAAAAAAGCTATGTACAACAGAGCTTGTTGATTTACAAAAAAAAATTGTGATTTTAGATGGAGACTTACCGTATTTTCTGGTTAGTTTTGCGTAGCAGTTGGCGAAAAATACATTTAAATAATTAGCAAATTATTACCAAATAATGAATCATGAAATATATACAAAATGAATCATATTTACTCAGGAGATTTTATTCCGTATTATTTTGAAAGAAAAATATGGGACATTTTAGAGACGTTTATTAAAAGCTTCTTGAGCTAAGGCCTCCTCAACCTATCAAATTTTCATTAGCAAAACCAATTTCCAGAAGATTTTGAAAGTTTGTGATAACAAAATTCCAAAATTAATTAAGGAAGCTTCAAGGAAAGCCCATATATATTCGTTTTAATTCGACAAAATTTTATACTGCAGGCAGGACCGGATTAACAATTTTTGGGGCTCTAAGCAATTGAAATTTCAGGGGCCTCCTGAATATATAATGCGAGAAATTAGTGATTCTGAAACAAATGCAAGTTTCTGAATTTGCATGGAATTTCACATTCGTGCTTTCTGCATTTGATGCGAACAAGATTTTTTCTGCACTCGTCTTCAAACCAATATTAAAAATAATTTAAAATATTTCAGAGCTTATACGGCTATAAGTATTTTAGCACTAGTGCGAAAATTTGCTGTTTACCACTCTAGTGCTAGAAATGATTACATCCCGAACTCATTTTGAGTGTAAGAATGTCTATTTATCTCACGATTGCTAGAATTGAAAAATTATTTCATCTATAATATTTATAATAATGATTCAAAGCATATTCTTTCGATATTTTCGAGCTAAGAATATCGATGAAGGTTGTTGGGAAACCTAGGCAATTATCTCGTTGGATTGTATGTTAATACGAGCCTGCCTGTAGGAAGATTTATGTTTATGAAATAGTTTTATGTATTTTTATTTACCCATGAAAGACGCCACTTTCATGATGGCATGCCAAGCTGCAGGAGGCGACGGAACCCTTGTTCGCCGATCTGTTATCCGCAAGAGTTAATATTGAACAACAAAAATCTAAGAAATTTGCAAATATCTCTCAAGAAGTAAACCATTTTAAATATATACAATCTCATTTAGGCAATTTCAATATCTTATATGGTTTTGGGGCTCTTGTCTTCGTATTAACATGTTTTTATTTTCACTTCTTGAAAAATTATAACGTGATAAATTTGTGGGCACCGCACGCCCCCTGTCCAGCACCCGCTTCAAAATAAAAACGCAAATGAGTATCTTACGTCGGTGATCTCAAATTGAGCGCAATCGTTTACGCCCGGAATACGAGTTTTTCCTTGAGTTATATAGGGGTATACGGATATACGATTTCCCAGCATTAACTCTATGGCAGATTGACAGATCAGTGACTTTGGGGTCAGATACATTCATTCACACTACACAGAAATATAATTACACCACTCGAACAAATTAATCGCTACTGAAAAGTTAACACCTAAAAGAAGTTAAAAAAAAAGCTAGTTTAGATTCAGGTATTAGTACAAGAGCTTCTCATAAATAATATTACTATTTTTTTTTGTGACATGAATGTAGAGATCTAAAGAGGTTTAATTTAGAATATTGAGCTACCTCTTTAGAATTTTTTGCTGTAATTAGTTACAAAGCAAAATTAATACAAAGAGAAAACTGAAAGAAAATAGACATATAAGGCAAAGAATTGTAATATTCCGACGATGTATGTTCACCACTTACGTCGGTAATACCCATTTCTTCATTATCGTCTACTCCGGGAATAGAAGTTTTTCCTTGTGATACGTAATAGTAATCATTGACATTATCGGTGAGTAGACACATTTCTAAGGAACAAGCAGGATCATAATTATAAACCAGGAAACAAACCTGTGTTACATTCCAACTGTAACACCTACGGGATGACAGTTTGAAATTCATTCCATGAAACAAACTATCTACAGGATGATTGTGTTTTAATCATCACTCATTGATGTAAAACAAAGGGAACAAACTGAACCATTCGTAGTTTTTGCTGGACCTATCTAAGTTATAATACAAACTACAAAAAAAAACAATGTCGATGGTCGTAGATTTTCGAAGACTTACATCGGTGAGACCACATTCTTCGTGATCATCGACACCAGGGATTGTTGTTTTACCCTGAGCGACAAAGTTATATTCGTAGATGTCGTCGCTGAGGTGGCACATGCCTAATTTTACAAACAAGAGTTATAAACATTACTCCAAGTAGAAATTGTTCAGTGTTGTGTTGCTAGATATTCCTAAATGACATAAATAAGCAAAGAAGTGTTTTTGGAACATAGATTTTGATATACCGATGATTCGACAGGAATAGTAAGCCTCCTAAGAAGCATGGAACAATGTGAAACCCGCTTCCCACGACGCTATGCTTGGGTAAGTTCGAGCTCGCATTTCGAGCCTATTGAAAAGAATGTGATTGAAAGAATAGGTGTAAATCTGGGCACACAAGAATTTGGGGTTCTGTTGAAAAGTAAGAAACAAATTAATTGAGCTTCGTGTAAGCCAATGTATCAGCCTCTCGAGACGGTACTCGGTTTAAGCATATAAAAAAATAACCAATGAAGGAAAAAGACTGTGCGAAAGCTTTGTTGCGTAAGAAAAAATTTCGAAGTGAATAGAATTATGAATTTGGATGAAACAAAAGAGGTTTGCCCAATTTTCGATTAGTTAATTACTGAGATTTAAAACTGGACGAAAAATAAATTATGGTGGGGCATTAATTTAGAATTGGAAATAGATGAAATAAATTTGTGTAACTGTTCATGTTCGCATTAAGAACAGTAGGAGATATTTTTTCAATAATATTACGTGAGAAAATAATGGGTGGGTGGAGCCACTGCTCATATTGACTATTTTTCCTGTATATAATAACAATTTGGATATTTGACCCAAATACAATTATTGAAAATATTCAAACATATTTGATTGTAATATTTAGTAAAACTATTACTGCGTTCTCATGAAATGAATTTAAACATTATAGATATTTTAAATTGACTTTTAGGTAATCAATTGTTTAGGTGCAATGTAAAAATTATTAAACTATTTCAGAATTTGAAAAAATTCAAGAAAAGGTTTATGTCTGAACCATTTAGAGCTAAAATAATTATTTTGAATTGTTTAAAGTGTAGTTTTTTGTTGTCCATTGAACTTACTCTTCAAGGTGGGAACGGCACCAGACATAATCTGGTAGAAAATATGGTAGGAACGTTCCAAAGTCTGTTGGGAGATGACACGGGCTTTTTCCAGCAGGTCTGTCCAGAAAAAATAATTATTATAATATTTCAAGTTGAATTGTCAAAAATACAACTTACAAGTTTCAATATCAGCACCAGCCAATTTACCAGTGGGGCCAAAGTGAATACGGATGAATTTACCCTGGGCAAGAAGAAATGCGTTAATTCACACCATGAAAAACAAAATGTAGATGATTTTCTACACAAAAAAATCTGCTATATCCACACAGTATTTCCCCGACTATGAATTAGCTAAATTCATTGCTGTTTCATAAATTTAGAGTGCTGTATCAATTGATAGCATTTTCTAAGCGACAGCTGCCATTGTCAAAGTGACAGATGACAGTCTATTTTGCTATGACCATAAGTTTTATGTGCAATTGCTTTTAGTTGATCCCAAACTTGGCATAATTTGAGTAAGTTGTAAACTATAGAAAAAATTATTTATTTTAGATTTTTATCAAGCTTTAAATTGATACCAAACTAAACATCATTTGAATAACCCGTAAAAAACAATTGACAATCGTTTAATTTTATTATCGCGATATTTTATTGCTTGGTTTCAATCCTAAAATAAAATACTGTACTGATACTTAAATTTACAATAAATATTTTATGAATTGTGCTGTCAATTGTATTTTGAAAGTAAATTAAAAAAAAATACGTCGTAACACAAAACAGTAAAATAAATATTTCAATTGTTTTTGTGTTACTTCTTTTTTGTGATACTTACGAAACGGGAAGAGTTGTCATTACGCACTGTCTTGGCGTTACCAAAGGCCTCAAGTACAGGGTTAGTCTGTACGACCTGATCTTCAAGGGAACCCTTTTTGCTGTCAGTTTGTTCTTTTTTGGTTGAGGCACCAACGGTGGCGAAGTACGCAATTACTTTCTTCGTGTTTTCAGTCTTTCCGGCACCAGACTCACCGGTAATCAGCATAGACTGATTTTCGTGGTCTAGAAGAAAAATACTTGTCAGAAACTTCACGGGGTGCTTAGATTAGCTTACAATAATTCGCACACCCTTGGTCTTTTGACAGAAATTTTAACAAAATTTTAGCAGAATTTCCTTTGGCGCAGCGAGCGGTATTTTCTGATTTCAGTGTTTTTGGTGTGAAATTAACTTGGCAACAGCGCATCTAATAGCTGCCTAATAGAATTTAGTGCTTATCCGATGCAAAGGTAGTCTACAATACCTTCTAGTTTCAATTTTAAATCCACTGTCCCGAATTCAAATTTGTGATGCCATATTTATTAAAATTAAGTTTTCTTTCATCATAAATTTTGTTATTATTCATGTTTTTTATATAATATATAATTTTTTGGTCAGCATCCTCCACAGAAGTTGGCTGTGGCCATTGATACATATTTTATTTTTATTTGTGCAATGCAGAATGTAACCCGCTTTCATTACATGTCTAGAAACTTTTTGGTACCCAGAAGATAATGTAACTTATGATTTCTTGTTGATTAATACTAACTGGTAAGCATGTTGACGTAAGCGCCATCAGAAATAGCGAAAATATGTGGTGGCACTTCATTACGCCTTCTGCCACGGTACATTTTGGCACACCTGGTGGTGTAGACAGGGAAACGCTTATAGGGGTTGATGGCGACGCAGAACAAGCCGGAGTAGGTCTATAAAAATATAACATATTTTATTAGTAAAAACACATAATATTTGTTCATTTACAAACAACAAACGCAGCACAAAAAAGACTCAGGACAGAATTCACAGCACAGAGATTTTAGGTTTGTAAAAAGACAAAATTTTGATTGTAGTGTCAGTGTGAATTCTGTCGAAAAGATTAACAACTCATTGTTGTTGTTAAAAAGGCTTTCATGAGATTTTCTCACATTTATGAATTTTATTGTTCTTGAAACAATTATTAGGTAAATGTGAAAATATCTCTTCGACATCAAAAAACAATATCACATCATCTACGTCTGCTTTAGACGTGTGATACAATAAATGCAGCAAGTAATAACACATCTGAAATATTATTTCATGATATAAGGTCGTTAAGTGCAATAAAACAGTTGAGAATTATGTTATGAACACTTAACAACTATGTATCATAAATTTATTTCGCACGATTGATTCATAAAATCAGAAATCGTGTGAAAATATTTCTTAATTTCAATTCATCATTCAAAGCATACATAAACATATTTTTCACTCAAAAAATCTCAAAAACATAGATTTTCACATCTTCAGTATATTTTCGATGTGTCAACCTGTTTCAAATAACAGTTGAAGATCTTCCATAATCTTTCTTCTTGACATCTCCAGTGTCCTGATCGGAGAAAGCATTAGCAGAAAAAAGAGGGAGTTATAGACAGATGAAGAAAAAAAAACAGACACAAAAAAACGGGAAAAACAGACTCCGGCATCGTCTCCGATGGACTTACGTAAATAAGCTTATGGTAATATCTCTGCTTCAGATTATGCAATACAGAAGCGTCGTTAAGGTATGTCAAGTTAGACATATCCTCGCATTTTTCATATTTCGGGGGGTTGACCTGGCCTACTAATTCTTTCTTGAATTGTTTTTCCTAGAGAAATACAAAAAATTGAGTGAAATTAAAACTTACATAAATCAGCTTGCAGTAGTATCGTTGTCGGAGGTTGTGTAAAACCGATGCTTCGTTTAGATATGTCAAATCAGCCATATCTTCAACTTTTTCGAATTTCGGAGGATTTACTTGAGACAGCATATCCTTTCTTAAAGATCGTTCCTGTTTTCATACCCAAATATTAAATATTTGAACAAGGATATATTTGACCAGGAAATAGACGTGCAAGAAAAAACATTGAAGTTAAAGTTAAAGTACAAATACTGTTATGAGCCTCAATTAAAAAAAATATTGGATAAAATTTAGTTCACTTTTATTTAATAATTGTTATATTACCGAAAATACGAAGTGCAGTTGAGAATTCGTGCAGTATTATAATAGTGCATCGGCTGTCTATAGAAGTGCTTTTATAAAGTGTAGAATGTGCAGTAATTAATTAATTACAGCAGAACCTTTCTTATTTGAATCAATTAGGATCAGAGGTCGTCCAGATAATAAAAACAACAAAATATTAAAACTCATTCAAAATCGACTCCAGGTAATAAAAGATTCGGAAGAGAGGCTCTACTGTGCTAGTGTCAAAATTTATGGTTTATTTTATGATACAATAATAACTGTATCACGGGTATTATGGTCCCATAACAAATACTCAAACCGTTCATTCAGTAAGATTTTTCGGTCCAAATATTTAGATAAAAAACTGCCGAATATTATTTAATCGGTATAGAAATACATCTAGGGGTGATAAAAATGTAACGTGATAGAAATAATACCCATGACACATTTTTTTTTTGTATATAGTCTAGTGAGAAAGTCAAAAAACCCATATATTCTTAAAGAACTCGCGATAAAATATGATTGAAATGCCATGTACAAAAAAATGTAAATTTGGTAAGGGACCGATAAAAATTACAATTGTTCACAACAAAAAACAATATATCAAAAACAATCAAGATGCTCCTTGCCATCTACTTAATCGATTTTTTAAAATTTAAGATAATTTGAACAAATTAGAAATAGAAAAAAATTGAAAAAAAAAATCATGTACTAGAGTAACAACGCGTTATGATTATTCAATTGTTTTCTACAGTTGTTTCATGCTGCAAAAATGCTAAAAAAAAAACAAAATGCTTCTTGCCCTCAACGCAATCGTTTTCTTGTTAAATTTAACAAATTGGATATGGACAAATTTTTTTTTTAAATCATGTATATAAGTAATAACGCGTTATTTTTTCTACAGTCATTTCATGTTCAAAAAAATGCCAAAAAAATATCAAAATGCTCCTTGCCGTCTACGCAATCGATTTTTTTGTTGATTTTAACAAATTATATATGGACAAAATTAAAAAAAAATAACGTAGCAACGCGTTATAATCATTCAATTATTTTCTACTGTTGTTTCATGTTCAAAAAAATGCCAAAACCATCAAAATGCTTCTTGCCGTCCACGCAATCGATTTTTTGCTGACTAACAAATTAGATATGAACAAAATTTCAAAAAAAATCATGCAACAACGCGTTATTTTTGTTCAATTGTTTTTTTCTGTTGTTTCATGCTGAAAATAATACCAAAAAACAATCAAGATGCTAATCTACTTTTCTAGAATTTAAGTTAACTTTGATAAATTAGATATGGACAAAATTTAAAAAATAATCATGTATATGAGTACCAACGTGTTATGATTATCAAATTGGTTTCTAGTGTTGTTTCATGTTCAAAAAAATACCAACAAATCCTTTCCATAACGATCGACTTTTTCAATTTAAAATAATTTGAACTAATTTGATACAGACAAAATAAAAAACTATTGGTTGTACAAATAGTAACATTGCGTTACGATTATTCATTTGTTTTCTACTAATGTTATTCTAAAAAAAAAATATATCAATTATAAATTTTGCGAGAAAGATTTGTACTGGCGACGAGAGTCCTCTTTTGCATTTATCCAAGAGTTCCTTCAAATTTACAAGCTTTTGACTTCTATACAAGATTTCTGGTTGAGCTTGGGGGCTTGTGTGTATGAATATACCTCGCCTCCAGGTAAACCAACGGTGACGAGATCGCCCTTGGTAGCCTTGATCTCACCGATGACGAAACCATCTTTCTCGCAAGGAACCCAGCATGCTTTTTTGGCATCGTAGGGTTTGGTCTGGTCGATACGTTTTTGTTCGAGAGATACGAACAAGTAAGGCGCTGGATCGGGATCTTCACCCTCTTGTACTATAGGTTTCGGCATGGTGGACGAGCGGACGAACTTGTCTTGGGCTTATAAGAGACACGTATCACAGCCCTGGAGCCTTCCTGCAAACAAAAAACAATTGAATAAAGACAATATTGTGAGGTGTTAATATTACCGCCTTCAATTACTGACAAAAATTCACAATATTTGAAAAAAAAAAACAAATGTTTTTCAAGTTAAAGCCTGATTACAGTAATTCATTAACTCAATTATTGCTGCAAAACAAATATTTATGTCAACAGTTATGCCAAAAATATCGTCTGGCAATCTGGTTGAGTTAATAATATTTTTGTTTGACAGATAATTAAATTTATGAATGTTTCTGCAACTGAGTGTGAGTGAAATATTAGTAGACAAGCCAAATATTCTGTTATCGTGTCCTAATATTCTTCGCATTTTGCAATACTTGGGAAAGCAGGATAATGAACCTTCAATTTTGCTTTACCACATTATTACAATTATTTGCACGTGTTTTACTTGTGATTTAATTTAAAATACAAAATATTTTTTAGTTGTTATTTTTAGCAGGCAGATGATTCTAGTTCCAAAATTTAAAAATAAATGCAATTATATTCTAATTTTATACTGTAACATGGTTATATTAACGTCTCAAAGTTTAACACATGAATTATACTTCGAAGTCTCAATTCAAAAATGCAAAATATTTATCATGTAGTTATCTTTGAAATTTTAACATATTTAAATTATTGTGTGCCACTCTATTAATTTTTTTAATTTTAATAAAGCGGCGCCTCGTATTTTTACATGTGTAATGCAAAAAAAAAATAAAAAAGATAAAAATATTTCCTAACTATTGTAGCAAGCAAAAAATTACGAAAATGGTCTAAAATCAAATGATCAAACAGAGTTTCTCTCCGGACAGTTTTATGTGAATTTTTCATTTGGAAACTTTCCCAATTGTCAAACGGAAATTATTTTGTAAATATCCACTTTAAAGAATCTCTAGAAATAATTTTCCTTCTACATTTAGATTAGTATTAGAATCAAAATTTGATTGCCAAATTCCCAATGCACACAAGGAGTCTAGAATATAAACAAATTATAATTCAATAAAAATTATTTATACTGCAAATAAAATTAAGAAAGTCTGCGAAAGGATTTTTAGAAACAATTGGTGTTTTTCAGAGATCTTTTAAGCTCCTCGTGTGAAAGTAAATTCAATTGGCTAAATTGAGTTTCTTCGTCCGAAACTTTTATTTTGTGAGATTTTTTTTTGTAAGGAAATTCCGTGTGTGCTCATAAATTTAACTTTAAGCGAAACTTCAAGGTGCTTGCTACAAAAAAGCTGCCATCTGTTAATCAAACGCTTGAAACAACTAAAAAATGATTCAGACATATACTAAAGATAAAATGCAAGAAAAGCTACAGATCAACATTCTGCACAGCATAGGGAGAATATTGCATGTTTTAAATTTTAATATTTCAAGTTTTTTTTTAATTTGACATAAGAAAGTTAGGTTATGTATTCCGTACGTAAATTCAGACCTTGAAATTTTCAATTTCTGAATATTTTATGCGTGATTTGTGCTAAATTAATTTTTATTAGTCTAAAATCAACTAGAAATTATTTTGTATATGAAATGTTGAAGATTTGCTACAAATCTTTTTTCCATAAATTGTAGTTCAGCAAAATTCAAGGCCTGCGACGTTTCGGCCAGATTTTTGATCAGCTTCAAGTAGCTTCCAAGTATATTTAGATAGTAGTAAGTACTAGAAAATAATTCCCATTGTGATCCCAAAAGTTCATTCAGATAAATTCTAAAGCTGAAAATTATTTTATCTTCAATTGAAATGAATTTTATTACATTTTTTTTTAATTTTTCAAAGAATTTTGCAAAGTAAACAATCGAGATTAGTCAAAATAACAATCAATCTTTAGTTCTAGAACATTCCAGAAATACTTCCAAACAATCAAAGTGCAAATTACAAAGCTTAAATATACTTCGAATCTTCACACGTGTATATGGCTGGGTTATAAATGTCCACACAAGCAACAGCTAAAGCCACAAGGTCCGGAAATAGTCTGTCCAAATGCCTTCGCGCTATTTAGGGTCCGCTAGAGAACCCGAAAGCCGAAAGAGTCATTGGACACCGCGCATCGGAATTGTTTGGTCCGATTTGGCAACGTTGCAGTGCCTCCCAACAATTACATAACAAATGCTGAATAGAGAATAACATAAGGAATTCTGGCAAATATTCAACATGGGTATTTTCGGAGAATGTGGACTACTTTTAATTTATATTTAAGTTTGTGGAATAAGAGCCGAACGATGAACAAAAAAGGAAAATGTAAAACAATTTAAGTTATTTTGGTAGCATAACCTAACTTTTAGCGCATGAACATAACAAAAGAATAACGTTTTGCAGGAATTCAGGTTGGATTTCTACACAATAAAATTTGAAGAGGGCAGAAATATTAGAGCAAATTGTTTTGTGTCATAAAACGGATGTCACAATTGCATATCATCTGATTTTGTATCAAAAATTTATTTGTTAGATATTTGCGGACAAACATTTGAAATTATTGTTTTGAAACTATTCAATAAAGTAAAGGGATTTGAATGTGATAATGAGACAGTAAATATTAATTTGTCTGAAACAATTGACTAAAAAACGGCTTGAGCTGAAATTTGTTATTATGAATGAATGCCTTTCGAATTCATGTTTAGTTCAATCAAAATCCGTTAAGTGGCAATTGAGAGAATAGGGCAAAAAGCGGCAGAATCAAAATAAATAATGGGTTTGAATTTCATCTGATAATAATAAAATAAATTGGAATAAGAAAATTCTGATATTATTTTGGAATGATTATAGTGTTGCCAAAATTTCAAATATTTCAGTATTAATTGATGCCATTTTTCAAATTGATTTGTGCATCTCTAAGTCCATTCGCGTTAAAAATTATTCAATCACATCTAATTAAGATAAGTATTCAAAGGCTCATCCATCACTAATTGATCCAATAATTAATTGTTTGTAATTAGGATCCGATAACAGAGGCAATTTTAGGACAACACGCCCAAGCAATGATATAAATAGCCTCAACATCCATTCGCTGCCACCATGTACGGTGTATGAAAATGGGATTTTCCTCCCATGCTTTATGTGCCCGACTGTACCACAATATGGCCGCCAAAAGTCTCCAAACAACAGAACGGAACATATGAATGTTATGTAAAAATTTTGGAGATAGAGCACATGTGGCCATTACGCAAGAACATTTTTCCCAAAATTAGTGAACTGGAGAAAAACTAGATAGGAGTTAGAATTTGAAACGAAATTTTCGATATTTTAAATTTTGTGAAAAAATTTATAAAGCATTATGTAATATAATTTTTTTCCATTAAATTTATTGCCAACTGCACAACCAGCAAAAATTTTTTTGTAGCACCAAATAATCTGAGATTATCGACAAAAAATAGTTCCAAGTTTCTGGGATGTCCACTATATCGGATACAAGAGAATTGAAAATATATAATTTAGTGCCTCTTTTTTATGTATAAATGAATATATTTTGAATAACTTTATTTTATAGCTCGTGTCCTTCCAGTTTCTGTTTGCAATAAAAATTATTATTTCAAATTGTTAGATTGTTTTGAGAATAGAGCTTTAGATTTGTGGCAACAATAAAATGTGGTACAGAGTGGCAAGTTCCAACGATTTAAGTCGATAAGGGTACGCAACCCGCTTCTTCGGGCGGTGTCTTACAAGCACACATGCAATCTCGAGGTCCTGGGTTCAAACCCAGTTCCACCGAGAGCCGACAACACAAAATATCCACAAACACTGGTCTACACTGCACAATCCAATCCACAGTGAAATATTTTTCTCAAGTTGTAAGTGTAGTTATACACGTGATGGCAGATGTTAAAGCACTGTACACACTGCACACAGTCCAATCTGTTGCACTTACGTTCGAAAGCCGTTCTGACCGAGCCCCGACCCGGACACCACAATATAAATGTCGGCAACGTGATCCAAGAATATAACAAGCAATTTGATTGGATGAAGCAGGACGCCAATCCGGATGAGCGTAAGATCTTGGACAATCTACCTTTTTAGGAGGAGATGGCCTATTCTCCGGGTGGATACGAAAATACGAAAATACTACAGTCTGTGCGCCGCTGCCCGACGCTCATTTCCAACATGGCGGACCAGGCACTTCCGCTAGCCACGTATAACCTAACTTTTACCACAACCTTTACATTATAAAATATCCCATTTAAAAAGATCTAAACCAGAAAAAATCTGCAGATTTGGTAAAATACAAATCAATACTTTCACATAAAAATCTATATCCTGACAATTTTAAATCAATATTCTTTTTTGGTCATCAATTTACGAACAAAAAAATATAATGGAAAGTATTTTTTTTCTCCCTAAAAGGTGAGCAAGTGTTAAAACTGGCCATATTAGCGCTGCATTAAAGGTGAATGTTTTCGAAGGAAGGACGAAAATAGATTTGGTAAGTCTCGGTAAATTGGGTTAGCAGGGCGATTCAGCGGCCTTCATACATCCAAAACTATTGTTATCTTTACTTTAAACAAAAATTAACACAATTGTGATTTTCTCCAATTCTAATTATATTTTGCATTTGAACTAAACTTTCGAAAAATTGATTTACAAACAGTTCAATTTTTAGAATAATCAAATTTTAATACATAATTTTGGATCAGTAATTTCTTTTGGACATTTAGAATTAAGAATTTTATTCTACATAAATTATCAAACGAAACTGCAGGAATAAATTGGAATGAACTGTCAAAATCAACACTCAAAAAGTAAATGTAAATCCAATTTTTGTCGAATCAAAATATTATTGTAGTATGAAAATTGTATGTTAAAATTTCATTCGGACTTCGAGTACTGTGGACGCAGGGTTGTCGAAATATTTTCTCTTAATTTTGCATTTTGAGATTTCGTTGCAATTCAATACATTTAGTCCAACGATGCTCCAACTATTTAATACCATCAAAATAATAAGATGCGTCCAAGTCAACAAAATAAGCGTTCGTCGCAGTTTCGAAATCTTCATTAAAAGTGAATCTTTGCTCCCTAGCCAATTCTTCAAGTTAGGGAAAAGAAAAAATCTCACGTGACTTACTTGTACATCACTAGATATATTTTTTATAATAATATGATAATCAAACACAAAATTGCATCTTTCCACGGATAATCGTTTAGGATTTCTCCAAAAAATTCTAAAAATTTGTCAAGTGCGCTTTTGGCCCAATCGGTTGCTATGAAAACAGTAGGTCATCATTCTTATGCTACAACATTCCTAATTACTGATTTCCAAGATTCTACGCCAAGCAGTACTGAATTTATGCGCAAAATTTAAAAAAAAATTCAATTGAAGTGCATTTCCGGGTCACTCGATTGTTATGAGAATAGTAGGCAATCATTCAGATGCTACAACAGACTGAAATACTGAATTTCAATATTCTACAGCTGACCGTTTCGAATTTATGCAAAAAATTCCAAAAGACTGTCAAGTAGAGTGCACTTCCAGCTCGGTCAATCTCAATCAAAATAGAATATGAGTATCTCTAGATGGTACTATCGTCTTGAATACTGAAATCTAATATTCTATGTTTGATCGTTTTGGATTTATGCGGAGAATTCAAAAAATGTTTCGAGTAAAATCCACTTTCGGTTCAGACGATTGCAGTCATAATGCGAGGTGTACAACTAGATGTTATACAAGTGCTTAATACAAAATTTCAATATCCTACGACTGATTGTTTTGAATTTATGTGGAAAATTCGAAAAGCCTGTTATATAAAGTGCATTTCCGGCTCTTACGATTGGTACAAAAATAAAAGATAACCATTGAAATGCTATATCAATCTCATATATTGAATTTCAGTATCCTACAGCTAATCATTCTGGATTTATACGGAAAATTCTAAATAAGTTTCAAGTAAAGTGCACTTCCGGTACAGACGACTGCAAACATAATGCGAGGTGCACAACTAGACCCTAGACCAGTCTTAAATACAAAGTTACTGATATATTGACTAGTTTCGATCACTTGGTGGCCACACAGTACTTCCCCGACCATAAATTTCATAGCCAGCTCCAGAAATTTAGAGTCAATTGCATATTTCAAAGTGACAGCTGTCATTGTCAAAGTGACAACTGTCATTGTTCAAGTTACAGATGGTGGTTACCCAAGTAACAAATATGACCAAATATGACGTCGATATGATGTCACATTTTTGGTCATAATCGCGTCAGAAAGACATCAATGCGTGGAGCTATATGACGTTATAATATGACATATGTTTGACGTCATTTTAAGACTTTATGTCGACGTCATATTATAACCTAAGTTTGACGTCATATTATGACTCAAGTTTGACATCACATTCTGACTTTAGTTCAACGTCACTTTATGATCTTAGCCATTACCTAAAAATTCCTCAAAAAAATTAATAATAATAAAATAAGTAACATAGAACGTCATGATGTACTATGGTAAGGGTAACAGTATAACGTTGCATATCACCTCTTTGATCATTATTTATTCAAGGAACTTGTAGATAATTAGTGAATAATAAAACATGATTGTATTTTTATAAATATACAATAATATATTACAGGTAATAAAAAGCTGTTAAGTGAAAAAAAAACTGATCATCAGGTATCTGTGAATTCTGGACCAATTTTCGTATATCATTGGGTTGTTTATTCAAATGTTGTGACAATAACGATAGTGTCAACAGCCGGTACTGCAGCAATTGAGTCGAAAATTAAAAAATGCACCATTTCAGTCATCCTGAAATAGTTATTTACATAATCAGTTATGAAAAGTGCCATATTGTTTGACGAAACGTGATATTTGCCAAAACGAGCGTAGCGAGTTTTGCAAATTACGTGAGTCAAACAATATGGCTTTTCATAACGTATTCTGTACAAAATTTTATCTAATTCCGTCAGAATAATTTTAACTATACTTTTCAATGAGAACATCTCTCACGTCACATCACCAAATTCAGATGACTGTGATTCATGACCATCTATTGTTACTACAGAAACAAGAGTGCACTGAAATAAACAAATATCGAATTTTCACAAAACGTCAAAATAATTTTTTTAAATGTGCTCAAGCAGTAATATTCTGAGTGATATAGTACCTTTTGATATTAAAGACTCTGCCAATGCTGCATACTGTGGATAATAAATCTTTCTTCTAATTGTACGCAGATAAGTATAATTGATTAGCTCTGAAACATGGCCAGTTACGTAAAGTCATTACGTAACTACTTTATGCTACTTTACGTAACTGTTGCATTGCAGTTATGAAAAATGGAACGTTGCATAACGTCAGACATTGATGTAAAGTTTGACTTTTCAAAACGGAATTAGATAAAAGAATTTTATATGATTTTTAGTAATTCGAGATTATTCTTTAACACTATTATTCAGATCCTATCGGTCATTGGCTTTGTAGCCAGTAAAATTTTCAATAACAGTTTTGAAATTCGGAAACATCTCCATGATACATTTGATTCTAGATTTTAGAATTCTTCTAAATCGATTGCAAATTAATCAATGTGTTGGATATACGATGAGTCACTTATTTTTGATTTTAATATAGATACCTACTTTCTAATAAATTTAACAAAATTTTTGAATGGAGCAATATCATGCAAACAAACAACTGAGCCTTCCTAAACTGGACAAAAGAAAACCGTTGGTAGTAGTTTGATATTTCAATAGTCCGAATCTTACCGAAGATTTCAGAACTGATGTAAAATATGCATTGGGTACAGCGGGTACGCTTTGGAGCAAAAAATCAAATATATTACCTCTTGAATGCTTGTAATCAAAGCAAATAGAGTATCAGACTCTTCACTATTATTGATAGACTGTTCAAATAAATTTGTAGGGATAAATAAGATTTTATCTACACTGGAATATAAGAGCTGAATGCACCTTATTTTCTATTTCATAACTTAACTCGTTCATTATCCTCGTGACTGAACACTGATCTCTATATAATTATATATGACTCCATATCTGAATAGCTGATACTGATAACGTCGAATTTAAGTCATGAAATGACGCTGAGCTGAAAATATTAGATACGTCATAAAATGACGTTGAATTTAAATCATAAAATGACGTTGAGCTAAAAAAAGGAGCTCAATCTTTTAAAAACGTAAGCGCAAAGTACACTAACTGAAAAATATAACTAAAGAATCATATTATATAAAGCATAAGTATGATTTTTCAAAACGCTGAAACATAACGTCAAATTAAGAACGTCAGTTCAACATTTTATGACGTCAATTTGTGACCACAATTTGACTTGAAGTGTGACGTCGATTCAACGTCTTATGACGTCGAAATATCCTCTTTGACACTTTCACTAGAATTATCTCCGCAAGAGCTTCAATTTGATACCAAACACGATATAGCCGAATTACTTATTTAAAAAAAATAAAAAAATTGACGAACGTTTGCATGTGATGTCCAAATATGGGTGATAATAATTCTTATTTCACATACTATGATTCTCATTATTTCTTTGGTTCAGAAAAATATAACGGATTCTATAATTTTAAGTTTTGATAATAATAAATAAACCGCTGATAATTTTGAAAAATGTTCCCTGTAAATGTTGTGCCAAATCATTCAAGGATTAGTTTTAGTCATTTCATATTTTATGATGAATGCTACGTTTATTAAATAAACAATAAAAAAAAGTTCCATCAATAAAGTTTTGTTACCATTGGTGAAAAAAGCTCATCTACGAACTTGAACCTAGCTTTTTGGTGAAAAACTTAAATATAGAATTTGAGTTGAAAATTCGTACGCGTTCTCAAGCTATCGTGCTTCCACACAGACCGACAGACAGATCCATATTTTTTTAAACTATGTTGTGTGGTCTAAAACGATCAAAATCTGTAAAAAAAAATTACAGTACAATACTTTCCTTATTATATATAGGTCGGGGAAGTAAATAGAGGGTAGTCACACATGAAAAATTATAGAAAACTGCTGAGGTGTGAGTGAAAACATTCTGAGCTATGCCCTTTCTCTTGATTTCATATTATTATTATCATTTGTATTCAGAAAGCTTGTTTGAATCCTTTCTTCTAATGCGAATGAATCGTGTTTGTAATTCTTAACTGGAATAGATTATAAATCCCCTTTGTTCAATTTTTAAATGTGACAATATTTCTAAATTCTATACTTTCTTTGTGAAAAATATTTTAAAAATCTGTCGCAAGATATAATTGTCGCATTTAAACACAATATAATAGTTAAGTTCATATTTCAAATTCATTCTTATAATATTCAAATGGACGTCTTACTATTTTATAAATAAATGTAAGCATAGCCATAAAATTTAAAGCGTTAGCATGAAATTGTCTTGCTGAAATCTGCTTTTAAATTCGTTTTGAATTCAAGCCAATTTTAATGTTCGCTCGTTGAAAATTATGTCCGTATTTACCATGTTTCCAATTTCAAACAACTTGAATCAAGAGAAATTATTACTTATTTTTGTAAAGAAAGAACTCTAATAATAAACAAATTTCACAAAGTTTATTCTGAAAAGAATGATCACCGATTTCAAGTGCTATCATTCTATAAGTTTTCTTATAATTATTTTACGAATATAAAGTGAACCGGTACAGAAAAAACACTTTTCTGTCTCTCACAAGAATTGTTTGAAGGCTTCGTAATCAAGGAACTTCTAATTCTAATGTTCTATTTTTACTTCAGAGAAGCTGTGAAAAACTTATATGTGTTCAGAAGAGTTGTACAGAAAAAAAGTCTAAATTTAGAACTGAGAACACGCTTTTTACTTCCTATTCTGTCACGCGCAAAAAATTAATCTCAGAAAAAAAACTGATGTAACGTAGAAAAATATTTGTATTAGTGTGTTAACCAACTAGATCAAAATGGAACTTCTTCAATCAATAAAAATTATAAATATGTTTTATTTGGATAAAGTTCTGTATATAAAAATTATTCGAAACTTAACGTTTCAACAGCAATGTGCAGACCCCTCTTTCCCACTGGGAACTGTGGGCACGTGCCCAGGGCCCCGCAATCGATAGGGGCCCCCTAGTTTCTACCAGATCAACAAACGATAACCGATATTCATTATTCACATCACATGGCAACGTTAAACTGAACGTGACTAATCAAAGGATAACCGTATAGTGAAGCGGTGATACAAGCGACGATAAGTGCGAAGAGAAGAGCGACGAATACAAACACACACATATCAATAGCACATCGCATAGTGAAGACTTGAGAGGAGAACAATGAGACAATGAGCGCTGCTACAAGCGATAAGAGCGGAGGAGTCAAACATACTTGCTTTCGTCGCTATTGTCGCTGGTGGTTTGGGGTAGAATGGATGCTGAACTGTTTATAAGTGGAGTGTTCGTGAGAAAGTCTATCAGGGATGATGGGATTGTGATTGAAATTCATCCAGGTTTTCAGTAGTCAATGGTCTATGTTCAATTTAGACTAGGATGTAGTCAAATGAGTCTATTTCAACAAAATAGTGTCCTGTCAAGGTCATAGAGGCCTTATTATCGTAATGTGCCCAGGGCCTCCAATAGGTCAAAGACGGCCCTGGCAATGTGCTGCTTTTTTCAAGTGAATAAAAGTATAATAAATAAAGAAACAAAAATTGTCAAGACAACAAAAATATAAAAGGTGACTAGGTAAGTATAAAATATTTACTCCTACGATCGTAGAGCTCTGCCTGTGGTTCAGCTTATAATTCAATGTCCACAGGCCTTCAGGAGATAAAAATGAAGGTCTAAATAGGGAAACTCCTTGTGATTCTTCTAGATTAATCTGGCTCTACTCTCTTTGGTTTGGAGCATAGCTGAACCATCCACAGATCTTCAGGAGGTGGTGTTGAAGTAACTCTTGCAAGTAGATTCATAGATAAAAATAACTTGAAATTATGAACAAATTACTGGTAACCACGATCGATTGAGTTCATAAACAGTATTCAAATTCAAATTATTGGATTTTTTTAAATTTCAATTGCGTCTCTTATAAACCTCTTGAACCAATTATTCTCTTTAGCCAGAAGCTTCGTATTCTTGAAGTCAATGCCATGTAATTCTTAAATAGCTTGCTCAGCCACAGCAGATTTATCTGGATGGTTCAATCTTATACCACGAGAATGAACAAAAAGCTTTAAACACTGCTATGAAGAAACCTACTATCTGGCTACGTTACGTTGATGATGTCTTTGCTGTATGGCCTCATGGTAAAGATGAATTGAATGTTTTTTTGAATCTTCTAAACATGCAACATAAAAACATCAAATTCAGTACTGAGATTGAAGAAAGTAACTGTCTTCCTTTTCTGGACGTTTACATGGAGAAACAAGATAATGGTTAACTTATCCATTCTGCATATAGGAAGCCGACCCATACAAATCAATATTTACATGAGTCATCAAGCTCGGAAATTTTGTACTATTAAAACTTTATATCAAAGAGCCTCTTCATTATGTTATCCAAGTAAACTATCTGATGAAATCAAATTTTTGGATGATGTTTTCTTGAAAAATGGTTATAATAGAACACAGATTAAGAAAGCAAGTAGACAGAAGAATTCTACGTCACCTGTTCAAGATCCAAATAATAAGAAAATATTTGTTACGTGGCCTTACGTAGCTAATATAACGGATAAAATTTGAAGGCTTTTACATTATTTATGACATTAAAACTTCATACACTCCCAGTTTGAAAATTCGAAATCTTATTGGTAATGTTAAAGACAGATATCCTCTACAGTATCCAGGTATATACAAGATTCCTTGTCAATGTGGCAAAGTATATATTGGACAAACCAAGAGGACTGTAGAAGCAAGATTGAAAGAGCATTCTCGTCATATAAGATTGAACCATCTAGAAAAATCTGTTGTGGCTGAGCATGCTATTCAAGTATTACATGGCATTGACTTCAAGAACCCGAAGCTTCTGGCTAAAGAGAACAATTGGTTCTAGAGGCTTATTAAAGGTGCAATTGAAATTTAAAAAAATCACCGAATAGTTTGAATTTGAATACCGGTTATGAACTTAATCGATCCACTCATTTGTTCATAATTTCAAGTGATTTTTATCTACAAATCTACTTGCAAGAGTTACTTCATCACCACCTCCTGAAGATCTGTGGATGGTTCAGTTATGCGCCAAACCACAAAGAGTAGAGCCAGATTGACCTAGAACCACAAGGAGTTGACAATTTCCCTATTTAGACCTTCATTATTATCTCCTGAAGACCTGTGGATATTGAATCATCAACCACAGACAGAGCTCTACGATCCTAGGAGTTAATATATTTTAAACTAATCTAGTTACTATTTGTACTTTCATTTTTGTTGTCTTGACAATTTTGTTTATTTATTTTCATATTTCTTTACACTTGAAAAAGGCAGCACTTTGCTGTCAAAACGTTGTGTTCCTAATTAATTTATACAGAACTTATATACCCAATAAAACATATTTATTTAATGAATAGATTTGTGTCTATATCAAATGATGTACAAATAAGTCATGTTATGTTCACGTCAGATTTTTTTATCTCCTGAAGAGCTGTGGACATTGTATTATAAGCTAAGCCACAGGCAGAGCTCTAGGATTCTAGGAGTTAATATTTTATATTTATTTAGTCACCTTTTATATTTTTGTTGTCTTGATAATTTTTGTTTATTTATTTATCATACACTTGAAAAAGGCAGCACATTGCTGTTGAAACGCTGTGATTCGAATAATTTCTATATACAGAACTTTATCCATATAAAACATATTTATTAAAAATGAGTTCTGAAAAGCTTTTTCCTAAAATAAAAAGTATGATTGAAAGTACTATAATAAATACGAATTTCATATTGAACGTGAGCAAAAACATGCCTCAGTATGAAATACCGTTTATACTTTGTTTCAACTCTTATCATGTCACTGCTACAATGTTACAGATGTTTGTGATGCAGATCAATAAAAAAAATTAAATCTCAATTATTAGACTGTAATTAAGTTGCAATGATAGATTCAAGTTTTGCTACTCAAGTCGATTCAAGAGAAGTTTCACTTCAATAACACTTTCTTAAAAAATTTCTTATTTGTCTGGACTATTATATTGGGAGAGTTAGAAGAAGAATATCTCTCCTTGGAGATTTCATATGCTATGAAATTGTTGGCACGTAATGGATTTGTTTGAAGGGATGCAAGATAAATTATTTATTTTTCAGAAGGATTTGATCTTTTTCTAGAAAGCACATTCATAAAACAGATCTGCACGTCATCAAGTTGCTCGCGCAAATAATGCAGAGTCGGGCCTGCGCATACGTTGATTCTTTACCCCAGAGATACGCAGACACTACAGCGGTGAGAATACGTTCTGACGTTCTTTAAAATTTGCATATATTTTTTATTTGTCAACCGAATCAAATAAAAAAAAGCTTATCTCAATAAATCAATGAAAACCACATTTAAATTAGTCAAGCCATTGTGGAGATTAGCGTGCACAAACACATAGACAATTGATGAAAAAAAAGTTATTAATGTATGTAGTATAGAGACGCATTTTCAATTGACATTATTTTTTTTATTAATCAAACGATTTGAATAAGACAAACATTAAATTTTAGCTCAATCTTATCACAATACATCAGTGAAAACTACTTTCAAATCAGTTCAGCTATTGTCGAGATTGACGAGCACAAATGCACAGATAAAATATCTATTTACGATTTTATTATATTTACAGATTGAACATTCTTAGTTCTTGTTTTTTCTCGACAAAAATATTTAAGACTTTTTCGTGCCTGACGTTTTCTTCGAAGTATTTATTTTGTATATGAAGAAGAGAAGTGCTTGAGAACTCCTCTGGCTTGGTAAGCCAACATCCTGGGGCCCCCTCTGTATACGCCAATATAGGTACTTGTGTCTGCATTCTCCGAGTTTTCCGACAGTATCCATTGCCGTGAGTCATAAGTTCTTTCGGAGAAACCTTAGATCTGGGAGTCTAAGCAACCTGCAGGATATCAAGTTTCAGGAAGTGTGATTCTAAGGATCATCGAAACTGCCTGTGTAAAATCAAAGTACCATTACAGTGCTTCCAACCATAATCTAATACAGTCGAATTACGTTTTTGATCTACAGCACATTAATCTGCTAACCTTAAACATTTAAATCTGTTTGCAGGCTGAAGCGAGAAGCTCATAACGGTTAATAAATAAACATTTTCAGCAAGAGAAAATAACAACTGACAGCAGCTTATATCACATTTCCTTTTCAATATAAAGATAATTAATATAATAATGAAAAAAATTCATGAATTCATCAGAAATAAACTAAGGCATTTATTGAAATATCACGGAATCAAGCACACCAGGACCAACACAAGAAGAAGTAAGCAATGCAATCAGTAAACTTAAAACATATAAAGCAGCTGGAGTAGATGAAATACCAGCCGAACTGGTTAAAGCAGGTGGCGAAGAGCTAGCTGAACAAATATATGAGCTAATAATTAATATATGGAAAGAAGAGAACATGCCACATGAGTGGTACACTGGAGTGATAGTACCCATATTTAAGAAGGGAAACATGTTTGATTGTAACAATTACAGAGGCATCAGCCTACTATGTACAACATACAAGATACTGGCTACTATTCTTTACGAAAGAATAAAACCATATGCAGAAAACGCTATAGGCGAGTATCAATGTGGATTTAGAAACAACAGAAGTACGGTAGACCATATATTCACTATAAAACAAATTTTGGAGAAGAATTGGGAATACAATGTAGTTACTTACAGCCTGTTCATAGATTTCAAAAAAGCATATACGACTCAATCAAACGAAGTAAACTCTGGAAAGTGATGGAAAATTTGAAAATACCTGGAAAACTAATAAGATTAACCAAGTCAACAACAGATATCTCCCTAAACAAAGTTAAGATAGGACAAGATAGCTCAGAACCATTCGAAACCACAGATGGTATTAGACAAGGAGATGCGCTGGCTCCATTGCTATTCAATCTCGCTTTGGAAGATGCAATAAGGAAAGCAAAAATAAACAGGAATGGGAATATATTTATGGATACGCATCAAGTACTCGCATTTGCGGATGATGTGGCCATCATCACAAGAAGCAGAAAAGAACTTGAAGAAACGTTTAGGAGATTAGAAAAATCAACAAGAGGAATCGGTCTACAGATAAACGAAACAAAAAGTAAGCTGCTGATAGCAAGAAAAGGACAACAAGCAGAAAACGAAGACCTGAGAATTGGTGACTACACATTCCAACAAGTTAATAACTTTATCTACCTAGGCTCCATAATAAACAAAGACAACAACACGTCAGAAGAAATACGAAGAAGATTACTACTGGCCAACAAGAGCTTCTATGCAAATATGAAATTAATGAAGTCGAGAGCAGTGTCACGGAATAGCAAATTAAGAATCAACAAAACATTAATCAGACCAATAATTACATATGGAAGCGAAACATGGACTATATATAACCAAAGAAGATGAAAGAGTACTCCACACTTTCGAGAGGAAAATATTAAGGAAAATATACGGGCCAACGAAAGAAGAAGAAGGGTGGAGAACTAAATACAACTATGAGTTATATGAATTATACAATAGTCCTAATATAGTCGCAACAATAAAAGCCAACAGATTAAGATGGTTTGGACACATTAAAAGAATGGAAGAGCATAGGATGCCACGAAGATTACTACAGAGTAAGCCTAGGGGATCAAGGAATAGAGGCAGGCCGCGGAATAGGTGGGAAGATCAGATACTACAAGACGCTAGGAAATTAGGAGTTACAAATTGGACAAGAGCCGTTCAGAATAGACCCGAATGGAAGAGAGTAGCGGAGGATGCTAAGCTTCGACTAGGAGCGTAATGCAGAGAATGATGATGATTTATTGAAAATTAAACGTAACACATCATGCACATAGAGTGCAAAGAACGTGCCGAACTTTCTGATACAACGCATTTTACTACGATCATCAATGAATTTTCTCGAGAGTAGCGGATTGGGCATTTAAATTTCTCTACACCGCGCTTCTTTGTATTAATGACGTTTCTAGAAGAGTATTCTGTGCCTGGATACTAAATTTCAACTGGATTTGTTTAATTCTACAGCTGCTATCGTGGGAGATTGTTGACATCCAGGCTATAGTAGAGGTAGACTGATTTCACTATGGGCAACAAAAGCGAGATAAATTGGTGTGAGAAGAATGTGATACTGGAAAAAATATGGTTGAAAGAGCAGTAATTTATTTATTTAGAATCCAACCTACAGGATACAGAATCCCAATTAATGGATGCTTATATGAATACAATTAATAAAATCTACAAGAGTCTTAGAAACTTAATGATATGTAATGAATAAAATATAACATATATCAAATCTTGAAAATAGCTGCTCTCAGATTTCTTGAACTTGAAAAATAAATCACTGAACATGTCTATATCAATTATAAATGATTATATTAAGTGATATTGAACTTAAATTTAATTAATTGGAGATTTAAATTCATAATTAATTCTTACGGTTCTACATTTGGAAGGTACCGCAGCTCTAGACGACATACGGGGCACATTCATTGAAATCTTGGCAAGACGAATAGGATCATGTAAGGCTAGGAGCCAGTTGTATTGGATTTGGCATATGAAACGAATGTCGAATAAAACAATTTAAAAAAAAATATATGTATTTGAGACATAGAGAGTAAACGATTGCACTAACTCCAGGTATATAATTAGATGGATTTGTACAGTGGAGCTAACTCTATGTGGGATGACCTTCAAAAATAGATATAAATTTCTTTCGAACTAACGTTCTTCTATTTTAACCGTCAATTTCTTCAGACTTTAACCTACTTATTCATTGGAATGTATAAGCTAGATAATAATGTGTCATTTGAATGACATATGGACAAAGTCATCCTACAGGGAACATTAGAAATACTGCCCATTTGTTCAATATAATAGCAAAAAAGTGAAACGTCAAAAATACTCGAATATACATTTGAAAGGACGAGATGTGTTGCTAAGAAATACAATAAAATGTATGCATTAGAAAACATGAAATTTAAAAAAAAAATCCTGAATGTGATCCATGCTCCGCAAATAAATTCGCTTGCCCAGTTTTTTGTTGGAAACTTGAGAGTCACCGACTTAAAACAGTGTCTAATACAAATAGATGTCCCCCTAGGATACACAAAATTTGATCTCAAATGTTCATCCACATTTCTATAAATAAATAAATAATCTGATAATGTAACTCCTCCAACCTGTATATTTATGTAACTTCGATGAGATGTCTGCAGTTTAAGCAGTTTGGAATGCGATTTACTCTGTAGCAAACTATTTTTAAATCATTGTTAATCTTTACTTGCTTCTTTTTGAACCTAACCTAAATTTATAAGCTACATGTGCGATGTTAGAGTGTCCTATTTTACATTTGACTCGCTCCTACAATAGGTCGCCGAGCATTACGAATTTGTTTACTGAATTAAGATTCATCAATTGGACTTATTTTCAGACCTGGAAAATTAAAAGTCTGTTTGGAGTTTGTCATCGATTAGCAAAAATTTAATTTTATAATCAAAGGTGATATACAAATAATTGATAATATTTTATATTTTAAATGTTCAAATAGCTTATATAATGATTGACTGAAAAATTAGGGATCAGTATCAAAGAAGAATTTCAGAAGAGTTTGAGTTCTTTTGTAGTCCAGAATTCTTTCGATATCTCATGTCCTATTTTTTGTAGTTTCTTGTCTTCGAATATAATATTTTAATATTCTCTCTCAGTTCCTTGCTTATTTCTTCTTTCTTCATTATTTTAATTAATTTTTCTAATCCACTTTGTCAAACACAGCTTCCAAATCTATGAACAACGCGTACAGTTTACCTCATTTTTTGTCTAGTTCCTTTCGTATTGCATGTGAGAGTATATGTTGTCCATTGTTTCTCTGAATATTCTGAAGCCGGCCTGATTGTCTGGAAGGATCTATTTATTCTCTATTTCTTTTTGTAGTCTGTCATGCAGCTCCATTTTGTTTTTTATTTTGTAACCTTCTTATTTGTTTCCTGATTTGATCTTCTGTTATCTCTTCATCGCTGTTTGCCCCTATTTGCTATGTCTCTTCTTTGGTGCCAGGTCGTTCTGTTTTGAAAATAATTTTTTCATTCTTCAATTTTCCCTCAGTTTTTGTCTTTTTTTTTTGTTTCTAAACAAGTTTATGCATTTCACCAATTTCTCTCCTCTTCTTATACTTCCTTCCTTTTTATTTTTACATAGTTTTTTTTGCTGTCCTAGTCATTTTTTCATTTTCTCAGCGTGTTTCTGAATTATTGTTTCCCACTCTTGCAATCCTTGTCCCACCAACTGTTTCTAATTGTGTTCTGCTTGAAGTTACTTTTACTTGTTTGCAATTTCTTATTTTATTTATTTGTTTACCATTTTTTCATCCATCTTGACTGTTGAATTTTTAATTTTTTATGTCTTCTCTGAATTTTTCTATTCCCATTCCATCTTTTGACCAGTCTCTTCTTCTATGTATTTTATCCCTCACTTCTCCTTCGTCCTTATTCTCATATAGGTCAACTAAAATTGAGAACTGACCTGATTCCGTTCTTTCTATAATTGTGTATCTAGAATTTTTTTAATATATATGATTTTCTCCTCTTGGTCCTATGTATGTGAGCTCTCCTCCTTCATAACCTTCTGTCAATCCGTTAAGTTTTTCCTAACTTGTTTCTTCTATCATATTAATTATTGCGTTTCCTTCAGTGTTACGACTTTGTCTTTTAGGTTTTGCTTTCATGTTGTATTTTTCTTATCATTTTGCCCTTCTTTCCTGTTCTTGGCGTTGAAATCTTCGCCTATTATTAGATTATAGTCTTCAGGTTATTTAGGTATGACTTTGCAATTTTAATTTTGAACACACAAATCCTTTTGTAAGTACATTTTACTCTATTGTATTGAATTATCCATTAGCATCGCAATTATGTAAATATATAGCACTCCTGCGGATGGTACACGTGGAACCGGAACTCAAAAAACATAATTTGAAAAAAGTCGGTCTGTCGGTTTGTGTGGAAGCACGATAACTTGAGAACGCGTACGAATTTCTGAGTGAAATTCTATATTTAAGTTTTTCACCAAAAAAAAAAAATCTGTCGTGAACATCACGTGACTTACTTGTACATCATTGGATATATATATGATACGATGTGATTTTTATATATCATTGGATATATACAATCAAACACAAAATCTCATCCACAGTTAATCGTTTTGGATTTACTCAAGAGATTCTACGAATCAGTCAAGTAAAATACGCTTTCAGTCAAGTCGGTTGCTATGGAAACAGTAGGCCATTATTCTTATACTGCAACATTCCTAAATACTGATTTCCAAATTTCTAGGACTACCAACAGATCTGAATTTATGCGCAAAATTAAAAAATAAATTCCTACTGAAGTGCACTTCCGGTTCAGTCTATTGTAATGAAAATAGTAGGCAATCATTCAGATGCTACAGCAGACTGAAATACCAAATTTCAATATTCTACACCTGATCGTTTCAAATTTATGCCAAAAATTCCAAAAGACTGTCAAGCAAAGTGCACTTCCGGCTCAGTGGATCTCAATAAAAATAGGATATGAGCATCTAGACGGTATAATCGTCCTAAATACTGAATTCTAATAATCTACGTTCAATCGTTTTGGATTTATGCGGACATGCTCTTCCGGTTTAGTCAATAGCAATCATAATGCAGGGTGTACAACTAGATAATATAAAAGTGCCTAATACAAAATTTAAATATTGTATGACTGATTTTAATAATCAAATAAAGAGCACTTCCGGCTCAGCCGATTGTTACAAAAATAGAAGATGACCATTGAGATGCTACAGCAATTTCAAATGCTAAATTCCAGTATCCTAAGGCTGATTATTCTGGATTTATGCGGAAAATTAAAAAAATGTCTCAAGTAAAGTGCATTTCCGGTTTAGCCGATCGCAATCATAATGCAAGATGTACAATAAGGTGTTATAGAAGTTCTTCATACGAAATTTTAATATGCTATGGCGGATCATTCTATATTCATGCAAAAAATTCGAAAAAAGTTTCAAGAAAAGTGCACTTCTGGCCTGGCCGATTCTTACAAAAAATTCTGATACAACATCAAGTTCAAATACTCAATTTCAACATCCTACGGTTGATCATTCTGGATTTATTAGAGAAATTCGAAAAAAGTTTCAAGTAAAGTACACTTCCGGTACAGACGATTGGAACCATAATGCGAGGCGCACAAGTAGACCCTATACCAGTCTCAAATACAAAATTTCAACATAATGTTTGACGGGTTTTGAGATTTGCGAGTTACGAACGCACATACGTACCGAAATCAAGACGAATATAGTCAAAATGGATTTAGGGATGCTCAAAATGGATATTTCCATCGAAATTTCGAAATGTAAATTCTATCGGTTTCACAATACTTACTTGTTACTTTGTAAAAGTGAGTAAAAATTAAATAAATATCCAAAAGGTAATCACTGCTGAAATATGCATAGTTGAAATTTGAAAATTACTACACAGAATAAGCAACATGTCAGTAATTAAATTTTATATTTCAAATTTTGAACTGATATGGGTTCCTACATATGTAGTCTTGGAGGTAATTGCAGCAAATTTTCAGGTAGGATTTTTTTTTTTTATATTTGATAAAATTAAATTGTTTTCTCAATGTACAGCATATGACCTTTCGTCAGTCAACAACTGAACAATAAGGATTAAAAGGTCCTTTTGAGTTTGTAGGTACACAAATAATGTAAAAAATAATCACAAAATGAAAATTTCAATAGGCGATTCGTTTCTGTTTTATCAATAAGTAACCCAAATCGTCAATAAATCAGGAAGTATAGCTGATATTGGAAAACTGATTTCAAAATGAGTTTTAGTAGAGGTTGGAGCTTAATTAAAAATAGGATAAGGATAACGTATGACCTCCCATCAATCATTATTTGCTATTTTGTGGTTGACAGCGCAATTTGGAGAAAAATACGCTAATATATTCACTTTGACTGTCTGATATGACGCTGAATTCTCAGGAGCTACAGCACTTACAGACTTGAAACTGATACTAAATGAAAGCTACTGTTTCGTAAGTTTGTCCAAACTGCTTGATCTCAAGCTCAGTGATTGTAGAAGATGATAACTTGAGAAATTTTGAACAAGCTTCCATGAATTGCCAAAAATGTGCTTTGATCATCAAGATGATTCTTTATTTTTTTTATATAACTTTGATGAAGGCCAAATTAGTATTTTATGGTACGGCAATGACCTCCCATCAGTCAATAACTAAACAATAAAGACTAAAAGATCATTTTGAGTTTTTACGTGCAAAAGTTATATATATTACTCAGGACATTATAACTCGAAAATAATTAGGACATATTATATTATGAAAGGATCCTCGTTTGTAGAAAAACAATCGAGATATGAGATATTAGTATTTGGCTGAGATCGAGACTTACCAGTTTCACTGAATGTCTTTTGAGTTTAAATCACTTTATTTTTATAAAAAACTACTTTTGATTTTAAATTCTGTATATTTTATTTGAAACTTTAACGTTTTTGTTTTTTGTTAATTCATAATGTTATTATTGTTCATAATAAATGGTTTATTAACAATTAATTGTTCATAACAAATTTAATGTTTTATCTTGAATAATTGCACAAAGAGATTTAATGTTATGTATAAAATTCGTGAAAATATGATGAAATCTTATAAATCATAATTTGTGAAGGCTCCTTGATGGAAACTATATAGGAGCAAAATGAAATCTTAATAGATAATTATTACTGAAATAGATGAATATACCACATAATTGGCTATAAAATCAATTAATATTGCCTATTTGCTTAATTCTGAGAAAATTGATAGAAAAAAAAAAATACGAATTATAATACACTTTCAACCAAAGGCTTGGGAGCTCATTGTATTTAATTTCATATTCCATTTCCTATCCTGATATTTTTGATAATACTCTGACAAAATAAATGCCATGAGTTAAGAAGATTAGTTGAACACATATTCTCAGGTAGTTTCTATAAATAGATTTTTCTTTAGATCTCAGCTACAAACCAATATTTAGCCATCTACTGACAGTAATTTGAAAATTCACTAGTAGTTGTAACTTTAACCACTATCACTTCAGGTCACTGTTTTGGAAACGCACCCTTAAGTTCGCAGACGAGCTTTTTTTAATCAGTGGTATCAAAACTTTATTAATGAAACTTTTTAGTTTTTTGAGTTTATTTTATAAACGGTAGTATTTATCATAAAGTATGAAATAACTAAAACTAATCCTTGAATGATTTGGCACAACATTCATCTGAAACATTTTTTAAAATTATCAGCGGTTCATTTATTATCAAAATTTAAATTATTATGAAATTAGTTATATTTTTCTGAACTAAAGAAATAATGAGAATCATGATGTGGAGCAAGAATTATTATCACTCATAATTTGACATCACATGCAAACGTTTGTCAATTGTATTTTTAGAATAAGTAATTTGGCTCTATCGTGTTTGTATCAAATTAAAGCACTTGTGGAGATAATTGTAGTAGAAGTGTTGAAGGGGATATTTTAACGATTGTCGATGGTTTCTTTCACAAATCATTTGAATGATGTCTAGTTTGGTATCCACGTTACCATCTTCAAATTACACTTCTGGCGATCAAATGTCGAAACTGTATGTCCCAATGAATTAAAGACCACAAAAATCTAGAAAAGGACTCTTAATTTTCAAAAATACTCATTTTATGTAAGGACTAAAAAGTAACCGTTACCTGTCACTATAAAAATGGCAGCTGTCACTTTGACAATGACAGCTTTCACTTTGAAATATGCAATAAATTGATGCGACACTCTCAATTTCTGAAACAGCGTTGAAATTAGTTATGAAATTTATGGTCGAGGAAGTACTGTGAGGCCACAGCGGCTTTTTTTATATGCAATGTATGATTTAATTTGAATGCTCATTTTTCAGCCAGAGTTGACTCCCAGAATTCAGCAGGAAATAGTTGTGTCTCTATTTTGAGACACATCCTATGTTTATAGAAGTTGTTATTATTTTTCTCCAGGCCGGGAGTAAAAGTTTGTTTTTATGACAGAATAACAGCAACAAGAATCGTATATTTAACTCATGAAAAACCAACTAAATTCACTTTCGTGGTCAAATTACTCATTTTCTTCTATGAATCTGTAGATTATTATTTAGGTTATTTAGGTCAAATGTCAACTAGTGCTTCATTAAATTTTTCGGCTTTGTTGCAATGAAAGTGTGACTTGTCACTAAATACTAGGTCTCAACTTTGTTTAAACTATTGTTGCAAAAATTATTATTGTTATTTTACATTAACTGTTAAGGTCGTGAAAAAATAGTGTAAAACAAAAATTTTACAGATCAGTCGTGGATTTTATTGCAGAAATAAATTAAAACTTGTGAACTTATTGGATCATTTCAAAAGAACGTTTCAAGATTCAAAAACATAAAATAAGCTCAAAATCATCTCTCCATCATCATCCGAGGTGATTATATTTATTTACATCTTACTTTCCCAGAATAATACTCAATTTCGTCATAATTATATTATGATTAATCCTTGAGGAATTTCACTCAAGCGGCACACTAAATCCACCCACAATTTTGCGGATATAATGTGCCGCTAATTAGAAATAAAGTCACGACAAAATGAAAATTTTCCAAGTGCCGTCAAATGAGATGTTCTAATTCACGTTCGTAAATATGGAGTAGTTCCAAAATTAAATTTATTTTCATCTGTTTAATTGGATTGATTGAAGTGAAGCCTACTGATTATTTTTCATTTTAGCGGCTAGTTTAATTTCGAGGTGATTATTTAAAGATGAATGAAATTATTTTTGGTGATTGAAAGAAATTTTGGTAGGTATCACACAATAATATGAAAAATTCGATGTTTGTGGCGGAGAGCAGTTAGCCGAAAACCAACGAGCTCAAGAAAATTGAGGTATATTCGACAAGGATTTTTTTTACTGTTTTTTCTTTCAATGATTTATCAGTGAAATCTTCATATGATTCAGTTCCGCACTCGTTCCACAAATAAATATAGTCCATGAATCACATATGTCCGTTTATTATTAACAAAAACAATTTCTCATTGGAATATCTTAGTTGTGTGTTAGCACTTACTCATAGAAAATTATGATTCAAAATTTTAGTACCCATAAAAATCGCCATAAAATCATTTCTTTTTGGCATTTCTTCTAATGACCTTTACCTGATGCTTTCCAAATGGTTTTCTCTTGATGCAGCAGCAGTGACTCGCTGTCTAAAATCAGTAGTGAAGTGAACACGTTTTCAGTTAAAAATAAACAGCTGAACTTGGATAAAACACGTGCGAGAACATACGCACAACGCAATACGCACTAAAATTTATTTTATCTATTTTCTGCAAGAAAATAAGGCTTTTAGGATGTTTACAGGAATGTCTAAACATTATATTAAAAGTTAAAATCAAATAAATATTTTTTGCTTGTTTTAGACAGATTTGTGGAAAATAAAGCTCGAAGAATTTCCAATTCAATTATTCTATTTCAATCTATTTTTTTTCAATTTAATTATTTACGGTAAAAATTTGTTCATTGACTGCATCTTGTAGCCTCGCCTGCTATTGAACTTGGAATCGCGCAAGCCACAAATTACACAATAGACTGAAATCAAAAATTACAAGTCTACCTGCGAAGCTACAGTTGTCAAAATACCGTAAATAAGTTCAAACTAAGTCAAGAAAAATTGTTCAATCATAGTTTTGAACTCATTTTAGAATTTATAGATCATCTAGTTGATAAATGACAGCTGTTTTGGTTAGTAAGATTCAAGAAACACGAATTGATCGAATGCGGAATAAATTAATGTATAAAGAATTCATGATTGCATGAATGTTGGTCAGTTGTGTTGGTTTGGACATGTGGAACGAATGCAGTTCAGTTTAGGATATATAGATCACCTAGTTAATAAATTACATCAGCTGTTATGAGTAATAAGATTTAAAAAACAGGAATTGATCGAATGCAGAATTAATTAATGTATGAAGAATTTAATATTCCATAAATTTTAGTCAATTGCGTTGTACTCTTTATATTTCTCTATCTCTAGCTTAGAATATAACGTGCACGGTTTGCCATATGTGGCTTGTTTCTCTCTCTTTCTGTTTTGCTTTTCAATATTGCCTTTTCGCTTTGTTTCATCATTAATTGAAACTTGCATTGAAAACTTTATTTGAAATTCATCTGTTTTTGTGATTTTGAATAAAATATCAGCAAGAAAAATCATTAATTTTTTCAACCCCACTTCTAAGTTTGATTGTGCATCGCAAATAATATGTGAAGACGTGTTTTTCACATCCAAGCCTCACCACCAAATAAATTCATGACAGTCAAGTTTTGCAACTCAAATTTAGTTTTCAGTGAATTCATGTCGATAGCACCTGTCACTGATACATTCCAAGAGATGGTGAGAAAGATTATTTATTTTGTGACTAATCTGCAAAGAAAGTTGAAAATCGCTTGTAAATCTGTCTGGTAGCGTAAAATTGAGCCCTGAATAGTTAGCTTGGCCCGCGATTCAATAAAATTTCAAACGGAATTCGCTTGACTCATAACAAGTATTTTTACACTTGCGGAGACTTCGGAAATCGAGAGACTGTACTGCTGAAACAGACATTCTAAAATAACTGTTTTGCTCTTATTTTCAAACAAATGAATAAATGTCTTTTGTATTAACAAAACTAAATTTGTAGACTTCTTTAAATCACACTGAGGAATTAAATATTTTGTGGATACTTAGTTGGACCATTCTCAAGAGCGCTACAGATTTACTTGATTGCGATACTATGAATTATATATTTTTGTAAAAGAAAAAATTTATTAGTCAACACTCAAATAATTTTATATCAAATTCTTATTACATTCAATTTCGAGATCTATAGGGGTTCTTCGTTCCACCAATTATTTTATTTTAGTGTCCCACAAAAATCATTCGATTTGTTTGAGACTGCAGTACTTGGTTAGTAAATATTATATCAATATTTTTATCCAATTTTGTGTATTTGAAACTTTGCCAGGTTATCGCAAGTCAATCAAAATATATGTCTAAAATTTGCGATGTTACGTTTTCTGAAGATATTTATGATAGCATGTCGATAAAAATAGGAAATGATGTGAAGATTTTTAGAAACTTTTCTAAAAATATAGTTCAATTTCTCGTGTCACTACTAAAACTCACTGGTGTAAAATAAAGTAAAAATATCTTGTGGTTGAAAATAGTTACAAATTGCTTCCATCCAGAGTAGAATATCACGACGTTGTGATAAAGTGTTGGAAATAACTCATTCTAAAATTGATGAGTTAGACTAGACTAAAGAAATAATTTTGAGTGATGAAATAATAGTTTTCGAATCTAATCGGGACAATATGATAAAAAGAGGCACTTCGATATTCTCGGCAGCCACTTCGGTTGCTTTATGGTAGATGGCACTGCTGCAGATTTATATTTATGCATGTGATGTATTTTCATTGCCTCGCGATTCACAAGACTGACTTTCTGAGGCTTGCTAGACTGTAATGAAAAATCCCAATAAGGACGAAACAGTTGATGGTGTTTTTAATGAAACGCTAGTGGGATCAACAATGTTTTTATAGTAATAAGACGTTTTTTTCTGTTACAACAGACCGTATCATCACTTGCAAACAATTATTAATATATTCTTCTAAAAGAATATCTATTTTTTTATATTAAATTCGAAAGAATCGGATATCGATCATTTCTGGTGCTCGTGTTGTGATCATAACCTACAAACAATAATGGGTTGAGACAATTAATGGAAGAAGACAAACTAACTTACCTGATACACTTTACTGAGTATATGTTAATTAAATATTAGAATAACTAATAATGTCATATTTAAGTATTCTAAATGAGTTCTAGTTTTAATTATCGAACATCTGTCAAATTTTATATCTTTCACATATATAGGCGCTACTGCGCAGAAGCTTTCCCGAGTAACATAAATGACCAGAATATAACGTTGTATCGACGTCACAGACCTGGTCGATTGACGGTCCTCAAGACGTCTCAGCGAGTAGCTTACTGACGTCGTTTTGTCACGTCAAATAGACCATTATGCTGATGTAGAATTAAAATTTTCTAATTACGTCAAACGCGACGTTTTTAAACAATGTTATATGACGTGAGTTTATGACGTTTAAAATAATAATAGTTAATAACAACCACAACGTCACTTTACTACTTAATTTTAAAGTCAAAACTGAATTTAACTGGCAAATGAAAAAAAAATTTTTATAAATATGTAAATCTTATTATTTATACTTATAAACTTACATATAAAATAGAATTCAACAAAACTAAAAGTATATTCATTATTACAGTCAAAAATAAATATTTACATCAATAAAAAACGAAAAATGTACTAAACATAATCAAAAAATCTGACGTGAACATCAAGTGACTTACTTGTACATCATGGATATATATATATATATATATATATATATATATATATATATATATATATATATATATATATATATATATATATATATATATATATATATATATATATATATATATATATATATATATATATATATATATATATATATATATATATATATATATATATATATATATATATTGGGATATGTAAATCTTATTATTTATACTTATAAACTTACATATAAAATAGAATTCAACAAAACTAAAAGTATATTCATTATTACAGTCAAAAATAAATATTTACATCAATAAAAAACGAAAAATGTACTAAACATAATCAAAAAATCTGACGTGAACATCAAGTGACTTACTTGTACATCATGGATATATATATATATATATATATATATATATATATATATATATATATATATATATATATATATATATATATATATATATATATATATCCATGATGTACAAGTAAGTCACTTGATGTTCACGTCAGATTTTTTGATTATGTTTAGTACATTTTTCGTTTTTTATTGATGTAAATATTTATTTTTGACTGTAATAATGAATATACTTTTAGTTTTGTTGAATTCTATTTTATATGTATATATATATATATATAGGAGACAGTAAATTTTGTAGGCTTAGCAGTCAGGTTTTTTTTGGCCAATAAAATAAAAGATTTCTCTTTTAAAATTTCGTCTAGCTTTCGGCTTGGTTTAAGCCTTCATCAGGACAATTTTTATGCGAGATTATTTTTAAGAAAAACATCTGTTAGTGAATCGAACAATATACGAATAAATTTAGAAAAATAATGAATTTTGACACTTTATCTGGTGTCAAAATTCATTATTTTTCTAAATTTATTCGTATATTGTTCGATTCACTAACAGATGTTTTTCTTAAAAATAATCTCGCATAAAAATTGTCCTGATGAAGGCTTAAACCAAGCCGAAAGCTAGACGAAATTTTAAAAGAGAAATCTTTTATTTTATTGGCCAAAAAAAACCTGACTGCTAAGCCTACAAAATTTACTGTCTCCTTAACTAATTGCAGTCGCGATTAATCCTAACTTATATATATATATATATATATATATATATATATATATATATATATATATATATATATATATATACAGAGGCGTCTCAAGCGGGGGTGCAAGGGATGCCTGGCACCCCGGCGCCATGTCCTTGAAGGCGGAAATTGGGCCCCAAACATAATTCTTTAAAAATAAGACCAATTTCTTCTACAAAATATTTTATGAGATAATCCATAATCCACCATTTTATTTTAGATTGGGATTAAAATTGTGGACTTTCGATCAGGAATTTTGGAATTTGGACTGGGATTGGGTTTCTGGAATTAGGATTTTGGATTGGATTGGGATTGAGTTTCTGGATTTTGGATTGGTATTGGGATTAGGATTGTAGATTTTTGATTGGGATTGTAGGTTTTGAATTGGGATTGGGATTGTAGATTGTGAATTTTGGATTGGGATTGGGATTGGGATTGGGATTGGGATTGTGGATTTTGGATTGGGATTAGGATTGTGGATTGTGGATTTTGGATTGGGATTGTGATTGTGAATTTTCAATTGGGATTGGGATTAAAATTGTGGTTTATGGGCTGGGATTGAGATTGTGTATTAGGATTGAATTTGTGGATTGTGGATTAGAGGACTAAAATTGTGAATTGTGGTTTGAGATTGAAATTATTGATTGTGGATTGGGATTAAAGTTGTGGATTGGGACCAAAATTGTGGATTGCGGATTGAGATTGATATTGTTGGTTTTTATTAAGGATTGTGGACTGTGAATTGGGATTAAATTTGTGGATTGTGAATTGGGATTGAAATTGTGGATTGGAATCAAGATTGTGGATTGAGAATATTGGGATTCAAATTGTGGATTGTATATTGGGATTGAAGTCTATAAAAAATAAAAGTACGATGAAGAGAGGGAGATAGAGGCAGGCACAATTTATATATCTTTGCACCCCGGCGGTAAGTAGGCTAGAGCCGCCTCTGGATATAATCATATATATCATTGGATATATATAATCAAGCACAGAATCTCATTGTTCCACAGTTAATCGTTTTGGATTTACCCAAGAGATCCTAAAAATCTGTCAAGTAAAATGCGCTTCCAGCCAAGTCAGTTGCTATCGTAAAAGTAGGCAATTTTTATTATACTACAACATTCCTAAATACTGATTTCCAAAATTCTTCGACTAACAACAGATCTGAATTTATGCCCAAAATTAAAAAATAAATTCTCACTGAAGTGCACTTCCGGTTCAGTCTATTGTTATGAAAATAGTAGGCAATCATTCAGATGCTACAGCAGACTGAAATACCAAATTTCAATATTCTACACCTGATCGTTTCGAATTTATGCGAAAAATTCCAAAAGACTGTCAAGTAAAGTGCACTGCCGGCTTGGTGGATCTCAATAAAAATAGGAGATGAGCATCTAGACGGTATAATCGTCCTGAATACTAAATTCTAATAATCTACGTTCAATCGTTTTGAATTTAGGCGGAAAATTCAAAAAATGTTTCGATTAAAGTGCTCTTCCGGCTTAGTCGATAGCAATCATAATGCAAGGTGTACAACTAGATATTATAAAAGTGCCTAATACAAAATTTAAATATTCTACGACTGATTGTTCGGAATTTATGCGGAAAATTCAAAAAGTCTGTCATATAAAGTGCACTTCCGGCGTAGCCGATTGTTACAAAGACAGAAGATGACCATTTAGATGCTACAGCAATTTCAAATGCTAAATTCCAGTATCCTATGGCTGATCATTCTGAATTTATGCGGAAAATTAGAAAAAAAGTTTCAAGTAAAGTGCACTTTCGGTTCAGCCGAACGCAATCATAATGCAAGATGAATAATAAGATGTTATAGAAGTTCTTTATACGAAATTTTATTATGCTATGGCGGATCATTCTATATTTACGCAAAAAATTCAAAAAAAGTTTCAAGGAAAGTGCACTTCTGGCGTAGCCGATTCTTACAAAAATGGCAGATAACCATTCTGATACAACATCAAGTTCAAATACTGAATTTCTACATCCTACGGTTGATCATTCTGGATTTATTAGAAAAATTCGAAAAAAGTTTCAAGTAAAGTGCATTTCCGGTACAGACGATTGGAACCATAATGCGAGGTGCACAACAAGACTCTACACCAGTCTCAAATACAAAATTTCAACATTATACGTTCAACCAGCTTTGGGATTTGCGAGTTACGCACGAACGCACGCACGCACGCACGAACATACGTACCGACATCAAGCCAAAAATAGACAAAACGTATTCAGGAATGCTCAAAACGGATATTTCCATCAAAATCTCGATAGGTGAATTCTGTCAGTTTCACAATACTTTCTTGTACTTAGTACAAGTAAGTAAAAAAGCACTCATAATTGTACATTAAAAGAAGCTTTATGTATGAGAAAATATTTACAATTGAATGAATATGTAATTAATTGCAAAGGCAAACTATTTTTCTCAATTTACTACAAATCGAATGATTCCATAATTGCTACTTCACACATATCGAATTCATCCGTCGCTCTTTGCGAATCCTTTACTATCTTCCAAAGTTTTAACAGAACATTCTTTTGATGATATGGCAACCTTGCTACTACTTCATTACTGGACTGAGAGATCCAACCACTGCTATCTCCGACTTTTCAATAAATTCAATCACATGGCATTCTACAGATAAATAATGTATTACGTAAGAAAATCACAGAATATTACTACAGAATTAACTTACATTGATTTGTCACAATAGAAAAATGATACCTTTATAACTTCGTCAAACACAAAACACGAAAAATCTGACAGTGCTTGCCTGCCTTGGCTGGAATCAGCCTACAAGTGACGCATCCCTGAAATCTAAAATATTTAGTTTGGACTCAATTCAGTGTACTAAAATTTGTGAATAAACATAATTCCAAGAAAGTAAAATAATCAAAATGTTATTCTTTTAATCCTGTATCATTCACGGTAAACAAGCAGAGCTTGTAAAAAAGTTAATGTCACTCTCCATATCCGTCCATAATTCAGTGAAGAGTATAAAATTGGAAGTAGTAAAATTGAAAAGGAAATAACGTTTAGTGAACGCTTTCTGTATCTTGTATCAAAGATGGGGGCTAATGCTTGTAAGTTACATCTTTGTAATAAGAGATGGCGCTGGTAGCATTTGTTAGTGCTACAGTCGTGAAGTTTCGGTAGATTCAGTGGGTATGCTTGAATATTTGAATTTAATTGAAAAGTTGGAATAATACTCTGTGGTGTCAGATGATGGAAGCACCTCCGTATTTGCGCTACATTGTCTAATTTAACCTAGATACTTGAATTTAAATCAGATTTTCCAGATTAATCCATCTTCTTTCAAGTGTGGACTGGGTGAGTTTGATCTGAATTAGCATCTTCCCTGAAGCGCTTGTTCAACAACAGAATCACCCAGGGCCAAGAATAGGCTGTTCTATGTCTCTTCTAATTTATTTCTAAAATAATTATTATTAAATCATTGACCCGCCATCTTTCTTACAAACCAATTAATGTATTTAAATAATCGTCTTGATAGTCAATATGTAATAAGTAATGTTTTGTTCATGTTCAATTCTTTTTTACTTCAAATAAATTAAATTCATAAAGCTCATTCTGTGCTTTCACTTCGGAAAAAATATTTTTATCTTTAAAGACCCTGGCGCCCAAGCGTATAAAACCTCAAGTAAGTAAATGAGGTAGAAATTAAATATTCATCCATTTTTAGAAGTCCGATAAAATGATTTGTTGTCGTTTTTATAATTAAATTTTTATCATTATTATTTCATTACAAGATTATCAGATATTTATATCATTGTCCTTCGAATAATGTGTTAAAATTGTTGCAGTCTTTTTGGCAATTACAACTACAAATTTCAATTTAACGATGTTATATATTACAAGTCCTTGTGTAATGCTCAAATCCAAACTAGTTAAAACTCATATTTATTATTTTGATGAAAGTGTAAATAGAATAAAATATAGGAAATTATTTTTGCCAATTCCCAATTGGTTCCAATTTAAATTACACAAAGAAATCTGCCATCTAGGATTCGACTTTCTAAAAATACTACAAGATTAATTTATGCTTGTAAGCCATACTTTTTGCTATATTGACACATCAGACTTATGTCAAATATGAGCTTTGATGTTCTTTAATGTTATCCACAATATTGAGAGTCTCAAAATAATTGAATGTGTATTTATATTTAGTTTTCAAGGTTGAGTAAACTATTTACATATAGATCTAGGTTCCTGAAAAAACTGTTAGAACATGTTTTTGTATAAATATTTCTGTTTTTATATACAATGACATAATGATGAGCTCGGTGATATTATATAGGTCTCATTATGGTATGATTTTTTGAGATGGTCCATAGGTAAAACAATTTTGACTGTTGTGAAATACACTTTGATAAATGAAACACATTTCAAATTTAAATGCAAAGTATTTTATTGCAAAACGTAATTTTTGTTCTGTCCCTAAAATAGTAATTTATTTAACAAGATTATGATAAGTGACCGAGTCACGAAAATTGTTGACTAATAATAATAACCCAATGCTTGTTTACAGTTTATTAGATCTCTTAAGTAGTAACTTTCGGAACAAATGGGAAACACACACAGCAAAGCAGAGCAAAAGTTCATTCATTTTTTACATTTTTACGTAGTCCCATACGAGCCCTTGGATCGTTCTTAACTGAAGTAAACTATAATCACTCGTCACTCGCTTTTTGTAGTTTTAATAAAATACCTACTATTACTTGGAACAAAAAAATTATTCATGGCCACTAAATAATTTATGTAGCGTAACCCAATTTTTCATTTTTAAGTCTGTTTTCTGTTTCCAGCAATTTGTCTACTGCTCTAATTTAATGTATCACCTTTAGTAAATCTTTACTATATAATTTTAGCTCAACACCTTGCATAAATAGCTATAAATTTACTTTTTGCAATAGCCTGATCGCAAATTTCACATTTTAGGATTCTAGCATTACCGTGTCATTAGACACCCATCGTTAAACCTAGATCTTGGAAGTACAGTCAATATTTCCGTTCTCATAATGATACAATTTCATTGCTGACGCACTTCAGCTGTATTTTTAAAGTATAAATAAAAAACATATGAAAGGAATGATTCTGGTGAAATATTTGGGCTAGTTATTTCCTAAGATATTTTTGAGGATAAAGTTTTCTTATTTCAAAACATCTGGAGATACGGAAAAGACAAAATTCAAAAAAATCCATCTGATCTGAAATGATTTATTAATTAACCAAAAAATGATTGAATCTTCTAAACTTCAATTGCAATAAAAATAAATCATTGCAAATAATTTTATTCTTTCATTGACTTATAATCATAATTAATAATAATTAGCACAACACTTCAGTAATTTACTTTTTGGCAATATGCATTGACTTCAGAAGCCAAATACAACCAAACTTAATTCTATCTTTCAAAATTCGAACTTCTCAGTGTATTGGACGTAGAATTATAGCGGTATGACAGCTTCAAAATCCCAGTTGTAAATATAAAATCACGTGGATAGAGTCGATGCTACACAGACCCGTACATAAGACTCTGATTTCCATATAATCCAAAGATGTTCCTTTTTCTCTTTAATCGAAGTTCAATACTACTCTAATAGAGCTTATTCAAAGCAGAAATAAATCGAGCACCATTTGATTTTGCAGAAAGTGAATCTGAGTATCAGGATTTAATTCAAAGTTGATTAAATATTACGTTATTATTATTTATCATCAATATTTTGATGGAATTATTGCAATTAATTAAAATTATTGATCATCATCAATCAACCTTCATTTGAATATTGATATATCACTTATCAAAAAAAAATCAAAAAGTCTGTCAAATCTGAAATAGTAGAGGTCATCATTTTTATGCTACAAAATTCGTAAATACTGATTTCCAAGATTCTACGGCTAGAAGCTTTGAATTTATGAGTAAAATTTAAAAAAAATTGAAGAATCATCTAGATCAGGGGTCGGCAACCTTTTTCGGACGGCGGGCCATTTTCACAATAAATTTTTTTATGCGGGCCGCACATTGAAATGTAAAATATAACTTGAATAGTGCTTTTATATCATATACGAGTATAAATATTATTAAAAATAAATATTGGTGCTTTGGCGGGCCGCACAAAGAGTTGCAAAGGGCCGCAGGTTACCGACCCCTGATCTAGATGATGAAAGCGCATTTTTGACAGCTCATTAATGCTTGTTACTTCAGAGATTTCTCAAATTACCATCTCCCACAATTACTGAGCTTGAAATCAAGCAGTTTGGGCAAACTTACGAAGCAGCAGCTTCCATTTAGTATTTAGTACTACTTCCACTGTGATAACGGTCACAAATAGGTAATTTCAAATTTCAACAAATTACTTTTTCTGATAGATAGATAAATAGTTTATTTGTCCCAAGATCAGAATATAAACTCTGCACGAGTAGCACAATCAATTATCACTAACGTAATCAATGACATAATCCCAGTTTACATAACCAATCTTTGAATTTTTAAAGTCTAATACATATTAAGTGAGTTTTATCAACTTCAATCTACAATAAACATTTTTTTATATATATTCTACAATTGCTGCATTCAAACTTCTTAGCCTCATTAAAAATGGGTAAGTGTAATTCACGAAGGAGAATAATAGAGGAGCGGACACTCATTTGAAAAAATGAAGCCTAAAATGTAATGCGGCAGCCGTGAGAGAGATAGCGAGAGCGGGCTCAGCTTTGCATGCTTCATATACAGAAACAAGATTATATTTGAATTTTTTTCAATAAAAAACAATTTCCAGATAAATTAAATATTCTCATTACGTTAAATACTTCATTATTTATTAAATAAAAGACAAAAATAAAAGAAAATTTACATTTCTATTTATTAAAATCTGCAATGAAAAAGGGCATTATTATGAAACATGTTTTATGAACGTTTCTTTTGATAAAAGTTCTCTAATCATGTTACATATACAATTTCTTATATACCAGAAAAAAATATTAACAAAAAACTTGGCAAAAAACTCCTAAATAGCGTACATCCATGATATTTATGGAAAAATTCCGTTCATTTCTATATTCCTTTCTGAAAACAAAGTATTTTGTCTCCAACATCTCATTGATGAAAATTTGTTTTTCTTCGATGGATATAATTTTCAAATCGAAAAAATTCTTACAAGTCCTTTGAATCCAAGTTTTGCTTTAGATTTAAATTTATTTCTAGGGTTTAAGTGTCTTCTATTGAAAATTATTTCAATCGAATAAATGGAAGATGAATTCTATCTACATTTTAATATTTTTTTTTTTTGCACAGCTTGGGGTTTTTTAAAGATCCATCCTGTTTTATAAGAGATTTTTTAGGGACGCTTGAATATTTCTGGCAATTTGAAAAATACTCTGACATGCATTTTCTTTTAGTCGGAAATATTTAAACGGTATCTGTAATAATATATTTGTCACATGATTGAACAATTCTATACTATACTGTACGGTGGATTTGTAAACAATTATTACATCTCTATTGATTTCAAAACATAAATAGAAATATTTATATTCTTTATTGATAAGAAGTTTTCTTGAAGTTGAATTTTTCATTAAAAGTTTAGATTAGATACGTTCAATAATTTGAAACATTGATATAACCTTCAATTTTGATATAATTTTAAAATAATTTCTTCTCACTTTTACATCTCCAGACGAGCATTCTTTTATGATATCCTCGCCACTTATTTAATAAAATATCATCTTTGGGTGCAAAAAAAAGAGAAAATTTTTCTTTACATGTTGTCTACCCAGTTTCACAATATGTCACAATAAATTTTCTTCCTATTTTACAATATATTTTCACATGAAAGTACTAAATAAACCGAACCTAGCCATTTAACTCCATGCAAACATGGGCCCGCCTCAACCTATCTCTCAGTTACTTTCTCTCTCTAACAATATTACATTTTTGGCTTCACTTTTGCAACACAGTTGAGATAGGGAATTGCGTAGGCGTGGTGTAATTCAATGGGTCACTTACTTGTATTGGTATCTTTTGGTGAGCCAAATATTGCAAACTTCGGCTTATGCTGGATCTGAGAATTATTAAGCTGACTGCTCGATTTACAGACAAGAAAATACACCAAAAGTGAACAAATTTTTATCCAATAATAATAATTCATTCTAATAAGCTTTAAATTCGTGTCAAACAAGTCATTGAATGAATCCCGGACAGACTTAACCACTGTACATAATAGTAGTACCACGAACGGCTAAAATTGTAACTAAATTTTTATCCACTTGAATAAACTTTAGTTGCCATATCCCTAATGTCATATATATCTATGGGCACTGTTTCGCCTGAAACAAGTAATTGGATAATTGAATCTTCCACAATCACTGAGCTTGAATTAAAGCAATTTGTGCAAACCTACGAAACAGCAGCTTTTATTTAGTACCAGTTTCAAGTCTGTAAATAGTATAGTTGCTGAGAACTCAGCGTCACGCCAGCCAGCCAGACAGCCAGACAGCCAAAGTGAATATAATAGCGCTTTTTTACAAAAAATGCGCTAAAAAATTTCAACTGAAGTGCATTTCCGGTTCAGTCGATTGCTATGAGAATAGCAGGCAATTAGCCAGATGCTACAGTAGACTGCAATACTGAATTCTAATACTCTACAGCTGATCGTTTCAAATTCATGCGAAAAATTCCAAAAGACTGTCAAGTAAAATGCACTTCCGGCTCAGTCGATCTCAATGAAAATAAGATATGAGTATCTGGACAGTATTATCGTATTCAATACTGAATTTTAACATTCTACGTTCAATCGTTTTGGATGTATGCGGAAAATTCAAAAAATGGAAGAATCATCTAGATGATGGAAGCGCATTTTTGACAGCTCATGAATGCTTGTTACTTCAGAGATTTCGCAAATTACCATCTCTTACAATTACTGAGCTTGAAATCAAGCAGTTTGGGCAAACTTACAAAACAGCAGCTTCCATTTAGTACTAGTTTCAAGTTGACTATTTAATAGGTACATAATTTATACATGTACAAACTCAAAAATACCTTTTAATCTTCATTGTTTAGTTATTGACTGACAGGAGGTCAAGTGCTGTAGCTTAAAATGATAATTTGATCTTTATCAAAGCTATATAAAAAAAAATACACGAAAAGTAGACAAATTTTCATCCGATAATAATAATTCATTCTAATAAGCTTCAAATTCGCGTCAAACAAGTCATTGAATGAATCCCGGACAGATTTGACAACTGTACATAATAATAGTGACACCCGCGGCGAAAGTTGTAACTAAATTTTTATCTACTTTAATAAATTTTAGTTGCCATATCCCTAATGTCATAGATATCTATGGACATTTTTCCACTTGAAACAAGTAATTGAATAATTCAATTTTCCACAATTACTGTGCTTGAATTAAAGCAATTTGTGCAAGCCTACGAAACAGCAGCTTTTATTTAGTACCAGTTTCAAGTCTGTAAATAGTATAGTTGCTGAGATCTCAGCGTCACGCCAGCCAGCCAGCCAGCCAAAGTGAATATAATAGCGCTTTTTTCGGAAAAATGCGCTAAAAATGTGTCGAGTAAAGTGCACTTCCGGTACAGACGATTGCAATCATAATGCGAAGTGCACAACTAGATGTTACAGAAGTGCTTAATATAAAATTTCAATATTTTACGACTGATTGTTTTGAATTTATGCGGAAAATTCGAAAAGTCTGTTATATAAAGTGCACTTCCGTCTCAGCCAATCGGTACAAAATAAAAGAGAACCATTTAGATACTGCAACAATCTCAAATACTGAATTTCAGTATCCTACGGTTATTCATTCTGGATTTTTGCCTTATGCGGAAAATTCAAAAAAGTCTGAAGTGCACATCTGGTAGGAACGATTGCAAACATAATGCGAGGTGCACAACTGGACTCACTAGTCTTAAATACAAAATTTCAACATTATATATTTGACGGGTTTTGAAATTTGCGACTTACGAACGCACACACATACACACATACGCACCAGCATCAAACCGAAAATAGTCAAAATAGATTCAGTGATGCTCAAGATGGATACACCCATCAAAATCTTGAAATGTGAATTTTGTCGGTTTCACAATACTTGTACTTTATATAACTTGTATAAGTAAGTAAAAAGGATGGCGAGTTAGACTTGTTGGTAATAAAACAAAATATGAATTAATAAATTCTATATTTGTGCAAAAATATACATTTTTTTTTTACATTTTATGATATTTGCTCGGCGTGCATTGGTGTAAGCAGATTATTTTTAGCAATATTGAGAAATCCGAGAATCGTAGTAATAAGTGTATCCAGTCATCTATTAAACATTGGTTCGTAAAGTTGTGTTCACAACTAAATATGATGTAATATAAATTTGATAGTCCTTGTTCAAATTCTCCATAATATAATTTATATTTGAATTTTGACTCACATTTGATCAGCTTCTAAAACGTTCACGAATTAGTATTTGTAGATACTTTTTCAAAATAATAAAAAAAAAAAAAAATCCAATAAACGTATAATAGAGGCTATTTTCAAGGAAAAATTTGCACTCATCACATGACTACTATGTGCGGAAACTATCACTAAAGTTTTGTTGATGCAAAATGATTCAGAAGAAGTTTTACTTCTGAAATAGTTTACTTTATTTGCTCCCCTTTATTAGATTTTGAATACTTACTTTAAGATTTATTTGATATTTCATTGAGGGTTATTTTGGTATCCTGTCACTTCCGTTGAAGTTGGATTCACCAAATAACCATTGGTATTTTGTTGGGCCATATTTGAACCATCTGCAAATATCAAATAAATAATTATTCAGACAGTTCGCAAAAATAATAATCAAAATATATTTTTAAAGAAATGGTCATGTTCCGCCCATAATTACTTCCCAAACAGTATCTATGGTCGTAGAATAATTCACTTGATCAAACAGGGCATTGAATCTTACTTTTTGGATATAAAAATTTAATTTTAACTGTTGGGCTGTTACCTGAAAGATGCAATATTTGTTCATAAATACGAGAGTAGCTCTTTCAATACTATTATAATAATAAGATACGGCCTTTGCAAAATAAGCGTTCGTCTCAGCTTTGACCTTTCATTCGAAATAAATCTTCGCCCCCCCTGACCATTTCTTCAAGTTGGGCAAAAGAAAAAAATCGCTGAGGAACATATCTGGCGAATACAATGTGGAAGCGCAGCGATGCGAGACTTGTGCGCAGGGGCATCATCATGCTGGATGCCAGATGGGGACGTTTGGCTTTGATTTCATCATTCAATTTGTCCAGTAATGAAGAGTAATAGCTTCCAGTGATAGTTTTGTCTTTTTTTTTAAGTAGTCTATGAGCACTACACCATGAGAATCCTAGAAGAGCGTTGGCATAACTTTTCCAGCAGATGAAAATGTTTTAGCTTTTTTAGGCGAACTTTTTCTTGCTTCAATTCACTGTTTGAACTGTTGCTTTGTCTCTGGCTTGTAGTGATGAGTCCAAGATTCATCTACAGTGATACAACGTCGAAGAAACTCAGTGAGAGCTTATTTAAAAGAATCTAGACACGCGGCACCCAGCGAGGAACCAGCTTCCGCTTATCCAAAACATCATGTAAAATGTGGTGGAGATATTTACAGCCTCGACAATTTTCCGATTCTTTAAACGATGATTGTCTAGTATGGAATTGTGGATTTGTGCAATGGTTTCGTCGGTTTCCAGACACCCACTTTTAACCGTCAAGAATGAAGGAGCAGATTCTTTTAATATAAAGTTTGATTAATTTTTTATCTCTTGAATTTTACTCATTTCATAGGACAGACAAAAATCGTTTCCTTTCTACTACAACAAATCTACTGAGCACACAAGTCTGAAACTTTACACAGCGTCATCTTAAGATTTTATTTAATAAAAATAATAGCATTATGGTCATACTAGCGACATCTATGCTTCCGGCCAAGAATTTTACGAACCACCCTCGTATCACAATATATTAATTTCTGCTTTAAATGGCATCAATATCTTCAATATTATAGAAGTTATGCAGAAAATAAATAATTTATGTGTGCTTTTAGGTGAACTGATTCCAATCATAATCTGATACGGTCGAATTAAAATGAAATGACATTAGTGAATATGTAGATATACCTTTTACTCCTTGATAGGGTTGCGAACCAGCTGGCATTTGGTTACCACCATTATAACCGCCATAAGCCTGAGCATAACCAGTAAACTGATTAGGTTGGTAACCTGGTGGAGGAACAGTAGGAATGGGAAGTGGTGGTGGATTGTTCGTCCTCTGGCCTTGTTTGTTATCCATGCTGCTACTGCCTGGTAAATTTGCTCTCAATGTTGGTAAGTTGGACCTAGCGATTACAGAAGTAGCTTTGGTGGTACTTGTAGGGGCATTAACATTTAATCCGCTATATAACATAGGAGCACCTCCTACTAAGCTCAAGGAACTGAGTCCATTTTGCAACATTGATGATACAGGAGGACTTGAAAGTCTAGACTGCCAGAAATTGCTTTGCAAATTTTGGAATGGATTGCCTGATTGAAGCATATTTGGAATCATATTATTTCTTAGTAACATATCAGTAATCCCTGATAACATATTATGCCCTGGGAATGGAACTGCAAAATCAAATAGATTAATGAATTAATACGAGTTTTAATAGGGGGAAGAATATGGGGATTGAACTGATTTGCGATAAAGATGATCTGAAATACGACATTGATAGTTTTTCTTGATTTGGACAGAGCTGTGCTAATAAAATTGTGTCCAAAGGTATTCAAAGTTAAATAAAATTTATATTAGTCATTTTCCTTCAGACACTACTAAATTTAGAGGATTTACAATTGGCAAACAATGTGTAAACTAAGCGTCTACGTTTCCTAGTTCTACTATTATATAAATAAATTTTTCCGTAAATTTATGTTGGCAGCATTGCGCACAGTAGCTATAACCAAACTTGTGCTCTGTACTTTTTTCCTGCGTGCTTAATAATAATTGTTAAAACTTGAAAGTTGAGAGCCGATTTTTTTTTATAACGCTTTTATTATTTTATAACGCTTTTATTAGCTGCACCTGTATCCATGTAACGGAATCTTTGAACGTGAATTTCACCCACTTAGAGAAGTCAGATGGTATTAAAACTTTGCATACTTCTCAAGGACTGATGACAATACAATAATTTATTAAATTTATCCCATTATCCTGATAAGGATCATCAGGAATTAATACTCACTTTCGGAGCGGGAACCTGAGAATTGACTACCACATTCGAGGAACGCAGCTCGGTAAATTGTAAGCGTGCAATACGAGCTCGGTTAACAGTAGACCGTTGTGCGAGCGAAGTGAGCTCGAATAATGGTAAGCTGCTATGCGCGCAAAGCAAGCCCGGTCAACGTTGATCCGCTGTGCGAGCGAAGCGAGTTCGATTAATTTTAATAACAAATAATTTTCTGACGTGAACATCACGTGACTTACTTGTACATCATTGGATATATATATATATATATATATATATATATATATATATATATATATATATATATATATATATACATATATATATATATATATATATATATATATATATATATATATATATATATATATATATATATATATATAATACGATGTGATTTTGTGTTTGATCATATATATCATTGGATATATATAATCAAACACAAAATGTCATCGTTCCACAGTTAATCGTTTTGGATTTATCCAAGAGATTCTAAAAATCTGTCAAGTAAAATGCGCTTTCAGCCAAGTCGGTTGCCATGGAAACAGTAGGCCATTATTCTTATACTACAACATTCCTAAATATTGATTTCCAAAATTCTACGACTGCCAACAGATCTGAATTTATGCACAAAATTGGAAAATAAATTCCTACTGAAGTGCACTTTCGGCTCAGTCTATTGGTATGAAAATAGTAGGCAATCATTCAGATGCTACAGCAGACTGAAATACCAAATTCCAAAATTCTACACCTGATCGTTTCGAATTTATGCTAAAAATTCCAAAATACTGTCAAGTAAAGTGCATTTTCGGCTCGGTGAATCTCAATAAAAATAGGATATGAGCATCTAGATGGTATAATCGTCTTAAATACTGAATTCTAACAATCTACGTTCAATCGTTTTGGATTTATGCGGAAAATTCAAAAAATGTTCTTACTAAAGTGCTCTTCCGGCCTAATCGATAGCAATCATAATGCAAGGTGTACAACTAGATATTATAAAAGTGCCTAATACAAAATTTAAACATTCTACGACTGATTGCTTAGAATTTATGCGGAAAATTCAAAAAGTCTGTCATATAAAGTGCACTTCCGGCTCAGCCGATTGTTACAAAAATAGAATATGACCATTTAGATGCTACAGCAATTTTAAGTGCTAAATTCCAGTATCTTATGGCTGATCATTCTGAATTTATGCGGAAAATTAAAAAAAAGTTTCAAGTAAAGTACATTTACGGTTTAGCCGATCGCAATCATAATGCAAGATTTATAATAAGATGTTATAGAAGTTTTTTATACGAAATTTCAATATGCTATGGCGGATCATTCTATATTTATGTAAAACATTCAAAAAAAGTTTCGAGTTAAGTGCACTTCTGGCCTGACCGATTCATATAAAAATAGCAGATAACTATTCTGATATTAGCTCAAGTTCAAATACTGAATTTCAGTATTTAACGGCTGATCATTCTGGACTTATGCGGAAAATTCAAAAAAAGTTTCATGTAAAGTGCACTTCCGGCACAGGCGATTGCAACCATAATGTGAGGTGCAAATCAATACCCTATACCAGTCTTAAATATGAGATTTCAACATTATACGTTCAACCAGTTTTGAGATTTGCGAGTTACGCACGCACGCACGAACATACGTACCGACATTAAGCCAAAAATAGTCAAAATGGATTCAGGGATGCTAAAAACGGATATATCCATCAAAATCTCGATAGGTGAATTTTGTTGGTTTCGCAATACTTGTTACTTTGTACAAGTAAGTAAAAACTAACAAACACGCTTTTATGGTAAACCGAACTAATAAGTAAAAAATAATTTTTAATATAAAAATAAAGTAATTGATGAGAAAATTAATGTTATTGTGAGAAAATCGTAAGGTGTTTTTTATCACATTTTCATACTAACTCTACATTCAGATATCGTGCCAATAGAATATTTAGAACAACTGATATCGAGCACCGCACGCTTTTTCTACAATAACATTAATTTTCTCGTCAATTACTTTATTTTTATATTAATAGTATATTATGCTACAAGGACCGAACGACTGTCATTTTTGTCCAAGATAAATTTGGCTGCATTCGGTGAAGATGAAGGCAAAGCCCGAGGCAGAGACGAGGGCGAAGACGAGGCGAAGGCGAGGGCGAAGCTCGAGGCGAAGACGAGGGCAAGCCCAAGGCGTAGCTCCGTGCAGCCAAATTTGTCCGTGACAATAATGACAGTCGTTCAGTATCCGTGTTGCATACGATACTTTTTGTAACAAATGCACCGAAGTACCCCCATTACTAAGCTTTTTGAATTAATTTGGATGTATCGAAACTATATTATCGATTTGACAAATAGATTTTTGCAAATGCAAACTAATACAATGAAACATAACTTACATGATTTATTTTATTAATTAATATTTTTCACATTTTCTGTGCTATCCCGTTCACAATAAATGCACATGCTATAACGAACACATTCTATAGTACAAATTTCTTTCAAATATCAATTTGACATACAATGAAATAAAAAATTGAAGAATCATCTAGATGATGGAGGCGCATTTTTGACAGCTCATGAATGCTTGTTACTTCAGAGATTTCGCAAATTACCATCTCTCACAATTACTGAGCTTGAAATCAAGCAGTTTGGGCTAACTTACGAAACAGCAGCTTCCATTTAGTACTAGTTTCAAGTTGACTATTTGATAGGTACATAATTTATGCATGTACAAACTCAAAAATATCCTTTAATCTTTATTGTTTAGTTATTGACTGACGGGAGGTCAAGTGCTGTACCTTTAAATAATAATTTGATCTTTATCAAAGCTATATCGAAAAAATACACCAAAAGTAAGCAAATTTCCATCCAATAATAATAATTCATCTAATAAGCTTCAAATTCGCGTCAAACAAGTCATTGAAAGAATCCCGGACAGATTTGACAACTGTACTTAATAGTAGTGACACTCACGGCTAAAGTTGTAACTAAATTTTTATCTACTTAAATAAACTTTAGTTGCCATATCCCTAATGTCATATATATCTATGGGCATTGTTTCACTTGAAACAAGTAATTGAATAATTTAATTTTCCACAATCACTGAGCTTGAATTAAAGCAATTTGTGCAAACTTACGAAACAGCAGCTTTTATTTAGTACCAGTTTCAAGTCTGTAAATAGTATAGTTGCTGAGAACTCAGCGTCACACCAGCCAGCCAGCCAAAGTGAATATAATAGCGCTTTTTTCCAAAAAATGCGCTAAAAAATCCAACGGCCATGATCTACAATTTCATTTTTACCCAGCGTACAAAAATATCCATCAACAGAGAATTAATGAAAATTGTTACCATGGTTTGGAATTGAGAACTTTCGAAGCAGAAGTCAGCTCAGTTCGGTTTACCATAAAAACGTGTTTTTCAGTTTTTTTAAACTACATTTTTTTTCTGTGTAACACGAACATAAACAAGTATGTTTACGTTCGATCTATAATTTTCGTGACTTGGAGAGTCTTTCCTTGAAATTCTTGCCCTCATGTCATAATATTAATTTATGCTATTTGGGGAGATGAAATAAATTAAAATTTGGGATGATTCATGATTCTTACCTGATGAACAAATTTGTCTGAAGCCATCAGTAATAGGTGGCAGAGCATGAGGAAATAATGATGTCTGTGATGACATACTTCCAATGGGCATTCCAAAGCTAGGATTTAAGAATAGATAATTGAATAAATCCCATTTGTCTTGAGTTATATCAAAAGGGAATTGATTCATGCCATTTGAACAAGAACATCTATAATTATTGCTGGAAACTCCGCCGAAAGAAGGAAGGATTGAGGATTGTATGTTTAACTGGAACAAAAAAAACTTTGTAATAGTACCAACTTTTCACATAGTCGTAGTAAAAAATATATTTATCAACGATCAAAAATTAATTGGTAATTCATAGATTTTAATTTGATTGTGGAACCGAGTGTTCAATCAACACTAACGTCTAATGCCGTTGAGTGAGGCGTTATGTGACAATTAACATATTGTTTATATGTTTATTGTTGATAAATGCCTTAATTTATGACATTAGGCGTTGATGTGGTCCCAGCATTTTAGTCGACATCTTGAAAAATGTGGCAATTTGGGTGCCCTCAGAAAAAATGTATTTCGTTAAAACAGGTATAACGTATAGATCAAAACTTGCTTAAAATTTTTTTTCATGTGATCTGCGGATGATATTGTAATAACTTTCGAGTATATTATAGCCAACGCTTGCAAAGTCGTCCCAAAAAACTCAAAATTATTGACTATTTAGTTACGATAATATCGATAAAGTCTGGACTTTAATTTTTGACAGACCAGTCGCAAAACAGCGTCCTCATCATTAAAAAGTAGCAAACAATCGTCAAATTATTAAAATAATGATAGGATGGAGAATTTCAAATTCTTGAGACCATCCACAAAATGTTCGTTAAGTACTAATTCTCAGAAGGCAAAAAAAGCAACAAAAATTCATACCAAAGATGCATCATGTTGTTTAATAAAACCAATAATAAAGACTAGAAAGATTCGAGACATTTTTCCCACACTTTCGAATCTTACTGCAGAATTGAGAATCCAAAATTCACTTCTTTCTATTAATACCTTTTTTCTCCAAGATTCATTAATGTTAATTACTTTTATCCAGAAATAAAATTCTTCATGTGAAAAAAAATACATTGTTTTTTATTACATTTTGCCATAATTCGTGAAATATAGCTCATTGTCAAAAGAAAATTTCATTAAATCTGAATAATTGTTATTTGTCAGAGTTTTTAATGTCAAATTTTAATAGAATTTTCAATTTTATTATAATGGAAGAGAGAGACAATAAGACATTTGAATGTTTAGGAAATTAATGTTAAATGTGGAATAAATATTTTTATTGTTCATAAAAAAGTGTTCCTAAAGTTTATAGTGTAGAAGTATATACTTTTAATTTAAAAGAACACACCGTGGTTTGTAAACAAGGAAATATAAAATTTTATTTAATGTTGTAATATTTGAACAGAAATATCACAAAGGTAAGCGGAATTTAATTAATGCCAGGTTTTATGGTAATATTTATTTCTCCAGTCATACAAAGTTAATTTCAAAATCATTTATCTTTTTGGGCACTTTTTCAGCACCCTTGGCTAATTACTTGGAGGATCATAAATTCAGTCGTCATCGATAGATTTTTCAAGTCTAAATGTCAACATGCGCTCTGTGCTTCCTTGTTTTTTTTTTAATAATAATATCAATCACGTCTTTTACCCGATACAGATGTAGCACTCACTTAAAGTACACTTGGTTTATTTAAATAATTGTCAAAATATGGAAATTGAGGGTCGTAAAGAGAATCTTATAAGATACACGTATGTAAACAAGCATTATGACATCCAGACTACAATTTTCGTGACTTGGTAAACCCTCAGTAAAATGCCATTCGATAAAAAAAATTTTTGCCCAGCTTGAAACATGCTTAAAACTAAGATCCGTCCTAACTCCTAACGCATTTGATCTCGACAAATTTTTTAACTTCCTATAATACGAGGATAGCTCGAGCTCTCTGACTGATGAAGAAAACATTTTTTTTTTCCAACATAAACTTCTTACAATTTATTCGCTCTAACGATGCTCCAACTTTGTAATACCATCAAAATAATAAGATGCGTCCAAGTCTGTAAAATAGGTGTTCATCTCAGCTTCAACTTTTTTATTCGAAGTAAATATTCGCCCCTGGTTATTTCTTCAAGTTGAGGAAAAGGAAAAAATCTGACGTGGACATCACGTGACTTACTTGTACATCATTGGATATATATAATCAAACACAACATCTCATCATTTCACGGCTAGTCGATTACTATGGAAACAGTAGGTCATCATTCTTATGCTACAACATTCCTGAATACTGATTTCCAGGATTCTACGGCTAACAGTTCTGAATTTATGCGTAAAATTCCAAGACCGTCAAGTATAGTGCACTTTCGACTCAGTCGATCTCGATGAAAATAGGATATGAGCATCTAGACAGTACTATCATCTTGAATACTATATTCTAATATTCTACGTTCAATAGTTTTGGATTTATGCGGAAAATTAATTAATGCTTCGAGTAAACTGCACTCCTGGCTTAGCCGATCACAATCATAATGCAAGGTGTACAACTAGATGCTATAAAAGTGCTTAATACAAAATCTCAATACTCTGCGACTTATTTTAAATATGAGAAAAATTCGAAAAGTCTGTAATATGAAGTGCACTTCCGGCTTAGTCGATTGGGACGAAAATAGGAGATGATCATTTGGATGCTACAGCAATTTCAAATACTGAATTCTAGTATCCTACGGCTAATCATTCTAGATTTATGCGGAGAATTCAAAAATACTAGTCTCTTATACAAAATTTCAGCATTATACGTTTGACGAATTCTGAGATTTGCGATGTACGCACATACACACATACATACATACATACGTACATACGTACCGACATCAAGCCAAAAATAGTCAAAATGGATTCAGAGATGCTCAAAACGGATATATCCATCAAAATCTCGATATGTGAATTTTGTCGGTTTCACAATATTTCCTTGTACTTTTAGACCGTCAGATAGTCGTAGATTTCAGTGCCTCATTTTGTTTTTCATGCCTTCAAGAGGTTTGATAAGTATGTATATTTGGAGTTCAATAATGCTGAAATTAAAGCAGGGCCGTGTGACCAACATAATGAAAATTAATTTTAAATTTGTATGAAAAAGCATGTTCCGATCCAATTTTGTCGCTTTTGCCATGCTTACGAAATAAAATTCACGGAAAAATATTTTCGAAAAAAGTTTCAAGTAAAGTGCAGTTCCGGTACAGACGATTGGAACCATAATGCGAGGTGCACAACTAGACCCTATACCAGTCTTAAATACAAAATTTCAACATTATACGTTCAACCAGTTTTGAGATTTACGAGTTACGAACGCACGCACATACGTACCGACATCAAGCCGAAAAAAGTCAAAATGGAGGGATGCTCAAAACGGATATTTCCATCAAAATCTCGATAGGTGAATTTTGTCGGTTTCACAATACTTCCTTGTACTCAGTACAAGTAAATAAAAAACGCTAAGAATTAAATCTGGTGAATAAGGGCATATGGAAGTGCTTGTGTGCTGCAAAAGCGCAAGATTTGTGCGCAGGGGCAGTATCATGGTGCAACAACCCTTTTCGAAATAGCCTCGTAGAGAGATTATTCTCATAATTTTATTCAACTGTTACTTTCTGTAGAGTCTGTTATTCCAGATAAGAACTTTCGGGGTTAAAACTGGAAGGAATTGGAAAAATAGTGTACCCAAAGCTTGTATTATTGTTGTTACGTGTTTCCGATTCGTACCTCTTTTATCTTTACTCGTTTCTCGAGGTTTTATTGCATGCTAATAATACGGAAACAAACATTTAATTTAATTTACGAAACCATAAAGCTGATTCCGCTAAAACATAAAATTACTCTCAGATAAATTAAATTTATGTGCGTTTAAGAAACCTTGTTTCAAAAAACGAAATATACTCCTTTTTTAAACAATTCTACCGTTCCATTTCTCACTTGCTTTCCAAACAAATAAATCATGTCTCCTGTTTTTATTTTCGCGGTGATCCATTTTTGAGAGCTGCGTAGCAAAATGCATTTGGATATTTTGAGATCAACGACCGTGTTGCAAACCACTAAAATGTTTTTTCTTGTTCCACGATTTTAGTTTATTTTAAAATTGACCCATTTATGTCTCATATTTCACGCTGGAATTGTCACTTTTCGTTTTTGGAAACAGAGTAGCATTGAGAAAATGCACTAATTCTATAGGACTAAAATTCCAACTGAGGGAGAAAAATAAATTGTAATTAAAATAATATATAATTTTATACTCTCTGCGTATTATTCCAGTTATTATTTAAACTTGTTTTATTTATGTTATATTTTATTAAAAGAATAAAATGTTTTCAATTGAATAATTTGGTGCGTGGGAGTTCGGAATCAATTGTATTAAATTGGTTTGGCGTTAAATAGATTGTTCACGGCTGACATTAGCGCAAATTTTTGATCGCAAGCTTGTTGTTCTGTGCCAACATTTCTTAATCTGTTCATTCGTACATCTAAACCCGGGATTTAGAGAACTACTGTCCGAACTCGACCACCTAGGATATTATATTGGATTTCTTTTCTGAAAATACTATTTCCCCAATTAAAATTTATCGGATGCTTCACTTATTCTACTACACCAGAATAAACTGAAAACTCATTGAAATTATTATTATTATATTATTCATTTATTTACTATCTCAATAAAAACAGAATTTGGAAATTGCATTTTAATTTTAAATTTTGCCTTAAAATTTTTAGCTCGTTATTCAGAATTTCGAGTGGATAATTTTGTTGATTCGCTCAGACTTTGTTGTGCAATAATGTTATAATAATTAATAAAAATCAATCTTTTGAGTAAGGTGCGAAATCTTATTTGCATACCTTTGAAATATCTGTTTAAATGAAGATAGATATCCTGATATAATCTTTTTACTGACGCAAATAAAAATTGTGTCAAATAATTGATGCAGATATCAAATCACATCTTTTACTTGTAGTTGGCTCAGACAGATACGTGTTTGTCTGTAGCAAAATGAAACGAATTGGCAACGTTTGGATTTGCCTTTGCCAAAACGATTCAAGGTAGCTAGAATACAATTCACACTGCAAAAATATATCAGCTGTAGGACATTGGGTTTCTGAGAGAAAAACTAAATATTTGAATATTTTTGTTGTTTTAATAATTTTTGATTAATAAAATGATTCATACATAATATAAAAACAGAAGTTGGAATCAAGAAAAAAAAATCGGATATCATTTTACTTTTGCATCTCCGATTTCTTTGAAAATTGTGACAATATTTTCAATTAAATTATTCACTGAACTTATTATTTCAGAATAGAATTCAATTTAACATTCCACCGTTTTCTTCAAATAAATCGTTGAATGATTTTCTCTTAATGATTAAGAATAACAGTTGATTTATTCGCCACTCGTAAATGGCAGCAAATATTTTGACTGTCTTCTCCAACCATTTTGCTATTTAAGTGCCTGTGAAAATAATAAATTTTTTCGGAATGTACCAATTATCTGAAGAAATACTTGAAATCCCAAAATAGAAATCAATTTACCTGATAGTGAGATATAAATATGATTAATAGATTAATTGTTGATCTCGGAGACAAATTTAATCTATCTTATAACAAAATCAAGAATAGAATTACCGAAGTAGGCAAAAATCTCAATGCATCGTCAAAATACAAATATTCTTTCAGTTTCATATGAATTATTGACATGACTACGATGGTTCAAAGTTACAAAATACTCATTTTAATCGACAGCTGCCATTCTTTCAACAAAAATAACAAACATTCAGCTCGAACCGTAGGCCCACTGTGAAATTTTCAACAAAATTTTGAATTTTTATTCAATATCCTGAGAATTTACAAAAAAAAATTATTAAGAAAAATTGTTATACTTGACGAGTTCTATTACTGGTTGAAATTAATATTCTTATTTCTGTAACACCTTGTATATTCATACCCAACAACAATATTTAATGTTAGTTTCCTACATATATATTTTTTTTTATGTATGATATACAAAAATATAAAAACTCCTTAACCTTAAACAAGTTTTAAAAATCTGACGTGAATATCACGTGACTTACTTGTTGATGTATATATATTATACGATGTGATTTTGTGTTTGATTATATATATCATTGGATATAATATATAATCAAACACAGAATCTCATCGTTCCACAGTTAATCGTTTTGGATTTACTTAAGAGATTCTAAAAATCTGTCAAGTAAAATGCGCTTTCAGTCAAGTCGGTTGCTATGGAAACAGTAGGCCATCATTCTTATACTACAATATTCCTAAATACTGATTTCCAAAATTCTGCGACTACCAATAAATCTGAGATCATGCGCAAAATTAAAAAATAAATTCCTACTGAAGTGCACTTTCGGCTCAGTCTATTGTTATGAAAATAGTAGGCAATCATTCAGATGCTATAGCAGACTGAAATACCAAATTTCAAGATTCTACACCTGATCGTTTCGAATTTATGCGAAAAATTCCAAAAGACTGTCAAGTAAAGTGCACTTCCAGCTCGGTGGATCTCGATAAAAATAGGATATGAGCATCTAGATGGTATAATCGTCCAAAATACAGAATTCTAATAATCTACGTTCAATCGTTTTGGATTGATGCGGAAAATAACAAAAATGTTTCGAATAAAGTGCTCTTCCGGCTAAGTCGATAGCAATCATAATGCAAGATGTACAACTAGATATTATAAAAGTGCCTAATACAATGTCTGTCATATAAAGTGCACTTCCGGCTCAGCCGATTGTTACAAAAATAGAAGATGACCATTGAGATGCTACATCAATTTCAAATGCTGGAAAATTAAAAAAAAGTCTTAAGTAAAGTGCACTTCCGGTTTAGTCGAATCGCAATCATAATGCAAGATGTACAATAAGATGTTGTAGAAGTTCTTTATACAAAATTTTAATATGCTATGGCGGATCGTTCTATATTTATGCAAAAAATTCAAAAATAATTTCAAGTAAAGTGCACTTTTGGCCTGGCCGATTCTTATAAAAATAGCAGATAACCATTCTGATACAACCTCAAGTTCAAATACTGAATTTCAACATCCTACAAATGATCATTCTGGATTTATTAGAGAAATTCGAAAAAAGTTTTAAGTAAAGTGCACTTCCGGTACAGACGATTGGAACCATAATGCGAGGTGCAAAACTAGACGCTATACCAGTCTTAAATACAAAATTACAACATTATACGTTCAACCAGTTTTGAGATTTGCGAGTTACGCACGAACGCACGCACGCACTAACATATGTACCGACATCAAGCCAAAAATAGTCAAAATGGATTCAGGGATGCTCAAAACGGATATATTTATCAAAATCTCGATAGGTGAATTTTCTCGGTTTCACAATACTTACTTGTTACTTTGTACAAGTAAGTAAAAAGCTAAAAGTCGTAATTCGTAAACTATGGTTTCATCATCAGTAGCTAATTTGGAAAGACACTTTAACCGCAGCCTGCAGTTTCCTCTAAAGATATTCTCTCCACCACGAGAGCTGAGGCGCCCTTTTGGAGATATGATCTCCATCAGAATGTTTCACATAAAACCTGGTGAGGGGCACATAAAACCTGGTGGGGGGCACTTCTCAACATAATGTGGAAGAGAGAGTATTTCTAAATCTCGCTAATTGGCGTCCCAGTCGCACTCATATCATATCTCTTTTAATTATTATTCTACGATAATTAAAGACCATGAATTAAAATAAATATGTAAAGTTTGTTATACGGACAATACTTTTTTACAGAAAAATGTCAAGAAAATTGATTAATACATATTCTCTCCAATAGAGCTGCGAGATTTCACTCGAACCCGAACCCGATCCGGCCCGACCCGAACTATTTTCGGGTTTCGGGTTATCCAATCTACGTCATTTTGGGTTCGGGTCGAGTCGGGTTGAAGATTGTCGGGTTTGGGTCGGACCGGGTTGAAGATTTCGAATTGGGCCAGTTCGGATTGGATCGGGTTGAGTCGGGTTGGATCGGTTTGGGTCGGGTTAGGTTGGTTCGGGTTGAGTCGCGCCGAGCCGGTTTGGATCGGGGCGGTTTGGATCGGGCTGGTTTGCTTTTTGCATTATATTTTTCTTTCAGTGCATTCTTATGGATAACCTCTATTTCGGATATTAGTTCTTGGAGGAACCAGTGTAGTTAAGGTTGAATTTGAAAAAAAGGCCTTAAGCGATCCAAATTGTTTAAATGTTATTTATTTGAACATAACTTAGGGCGTTTCGAGAGTCCTACTGCTCTCATCATCAGCTAAATATGAGTAATACATAGTCTTATTCTTTAAAGCGTGAATGATATAAAAATATTTAAATAGAATTGCCGCAAAGTGCAACGCAAATCCATAGTCAGGGCCACATCCGAGGCAGTATCACATCTTGAACGGTAGGCGAACAACTGGAGTTTGGCGAGTATCGGGCGGGTAGAATAAAGACTTGACGGTTTTCGGGCAGGTCGAGTCATCAAATTGTGCCAAACTCGCAGCTCTACTCTCCCAACATATCAATGAAATTGAAGTGTCTGTTTGTGATTTTCCTCAATCTCAAAAAGTTATTTGCAGGATACCAAAACCAAAACACGCATTTTCAAAATTATTGTCTGTAAGTGGGCACACGAGTCGTACTTATTCGTTCGCGTATCGTTCATCAAATTGAGTTGAAACTTTGTAGAGTTGTTGTTAATATTTGCATGAAAGTTTCTGACATACTTATATTAACATAAAGTAGATGGCATGCGAGTCATATCGAAGAGCTGTTTCTTCGCGCATCGTTCATCCGTCTGAGTTAAAACTTTGAGCAATGTTGTTGTTTGTTCTAGAGAGAGAATTCCTGACAGTATCATTAAAGTACGGTTCAGCTAGTTTGTTTGTTTTTATGTAGCTCTAAATTTGTTAATTCAAATCCCAATGTTCATTATTTGAAAAACAACGCACATACCAAACCGCTGGACCTAAAGTTCTAAAATTGTTACACTGCAACCCTATAACATCAGAGAATCACTAATAAATAATTCCATGAAATTCTATCTCTATGTTTGTGTTAAAAATCGTATTCTCTGCGACTATAATTTTATTTTTATGAAAGAGTCAATTGGATCGGTTAACCCTATCAAAGTATTACCGGTTGCTCCAATGTTGCAGTCAATTTTTATTACTTTTTTCCACTGATTCCAAGAGATTGTCGCGGTTGGAGCCTGCGTTTTTCAGATGCTGTAGTCAGTTATCATATTTTCAAGAAAAAGTCAAATGGATTGATTAATCTTAAAATAAAGCAACAGAAAATATCGAAAGCACAGAGCTACCGCAGGCGGTGCCTGCGGTTAGTCCAGGTGCTGCAATTAATTATAATATATTTTTTCATTAATTTCAAAAAGGACCCCAATATGCGGGCGGAGCCGCGAGTGACAGCTATTAAAAATAACGACTTATTTTTGAAACTTGAAAATCCTTAATAATATCGTTTTGAATTTTTTTCAATATGATTAATCGAAAGTACGTCTAAAGACAAAATTTTGAGAATAAGAAGCATCTAATTTAACCTATTTCTCTCAAAGGTACGGGTGTTAAAAAAAACTAACGGGATTATGCAATTATTTTCCATTTTTTCAAAAATCAAGCTTAATTTCAAAATTTGGTTGCTGTTTCACAATAACCCAAAAAGTTAAATCAACTTTTGCTTCTTCATTTTTATTTTTTCAATTTAAAACTCAAACGTATCAAATGATTCTATTCATAGCTTGATTTGCGTAGATTAAATATTTATACAGTACGGTATTTATACCCTGAATAAAAATTTCCGCAAGAAAGCATGGGTGGCTGATGATTCTAGATTGTTTTTACAAATGAAGAAGAAAAGGTGATCTATTTTAGTCTCCTACTGATCGTCCGTTAGAATAGAGGAATGAGTTCAATGTAGGGACTCAAGGTAAGAGTAAGATGAGAGATATTTTTGAAACTAGTTCATTTGTTTTAGAATAGAAATTGTGTGAAGAAGTTTGAATATAACACTAAAGTATTGTTATGTTTTTTGATGCTTTGAAAGTAATTTTTGCTTTCTATTTTTAATATATAATTTTTTCCAATATTTAACAACATTCAATAATTGTATTCTTCTTTCCTAAGAATTTTCGATGATTTTTTTTAGATATCACCAAATATCGTCTCTCAATGAGCCTTGATATAACATCAATATACTTGCCATAAGGTAGTATGTTCATTCTGCATTTGATTGTAAAGTAAAATGGTAAGATGCACATCGTAAAAGTCTGCAACTAACACCGGCATTTTTTTATGAAATGAGATTATAATTTATATTGTTTGCAGATGGTAAGTAATGATTTTTTTCCACCAGCTCACCAAATCACTTTGCAAAAATTCACACGCTACCCTTCATGGCTTGAGTCTGAATTTCCAGTTTGTGATCTAGTAAATGGCCTTCTGCTGATTCACGTTTTTATATAGCATTACTATTTGCAGGACAGTCTTTGACATCGTGTTCTTAATAACGTTAAATTTCAATACTAATTCAATTAAAGACGACGTTTCCTTCCAAGTGCTGTCTAATTCTAATTAGTGTCAAGTATTGATAAAAATTGACATTTATGTGTAGAGAGAAATCAGCTATTTTATTATTCATTGCCAAGACATCATTATCACTGTTAGTCATTTGTTTAACATATGTTGAAAGTATGAATTTGTGTTTAACTATGTGAAAACTATTTTTGACTAACGTCTCAAACTCTAGAATCTATTTTCAATCTACATATTATCTGAATAGACACAAATTGTACAAATTTATTTATAATAACTGATGAATGACTGACGTTAATGCAACTGCCATTTAGCCAAGTATGATTTTGGTGCTAATGTTTTGCTGCTGGAAAAGGGCAGAAATTTGTCTCCTGGAAATTTAATGGTATAGTCTTAAAAAATCTGAATGGAAGCTACAATAAAAAAAATGTATGTATTGGAAACTATTAGTTTGTGGCTATTTATTTGCTCAGTGCCCATGCTACATGGCTTGAATAACTTATATAATATAATATTGACTAAGTTAAAGGTATAGTTTACTCCCACGCAATCAAAATTCATCTGTTTACGGTATAAAATCTCGTGTTTCTCTCCTTGTCATTCCTGTGTGTTTTGGGCACTCGTTGTTTCGCGGCCGGCGTCGAGACGGTGTGGGCAGTTACGCCAGTTCGGCAGCTCACCGCACAAACATTCCGAGCTTAATAAGGTGGTGGGCACAATACCTATTGCTATACAGACACAGCTACCGCAGGACGCGAATAGCAAAACGCTATTGGCTGGGAGAATCCCACAAGAGAAACACGCTGTCATTCATGCTTATTCGAAGATAATTAGATTTGGACATTGAGGACCTAATCGAAAATACATTAAGTATTTGTTGAGTAGCTTTACTAAAAATGATTCTGTATTTTCAACTCAGTAATCATTTTATAGCTTAATGCAAAAACGCTGGTTTTGTAACTGGGAAGTTGTGGGATCGAGTCCCACCAACGAACAAATTATAATATTCTGTGTGGGATACTCTCCACAAAAACTAGGAATACCCGTGGTTTGACGACTGGTAATTTCAATTTATCAAGTGCACTATGACTGTCTGCTATCCTCGTGATTATTATTTATTTTTTTCACTTATTTTTAATAATTAATTCGGGATATAGTGTTATTGGTATTCTAATGAATATTTTGCAAAGATATTTTTTCTTAATTCGATTTCTGGACCAAAAAGTGAGAATACTTTCCAAGAATATTAACTTCGAGGTACAGATAAACATACAGACATCGAATTGTCATCATATCTCCAATTTTCTGATTCGCAAATCATTGTCTTGAATGAAAAAATAATATCAAATTATTAGCAAATGAAAATTGTATTTTTAGCATAACTAAAATCAAAGAGTCCTGCTTTTCAAAGCTAATAACAGAAATTCATCCTCGGCCTTCTTTCCGATTTAAATATATAAAGGTGGTGCTTCACCGTCAGTGAGGTGATCTTCGTGTAACTTCGTTGAGCTCAAATCGAATTGGCTCAAAATATCGCAGTTTAATTTATACTCTTTTCTATTTAAAAGCAGAAATCGGGCGTTTCGCGGTTGTTTTTGATTCACCATGGTGACGGTGCGATTGTGATTTGTTTTGAGAATGAGTGACTTATAAAATTTATTTTTGCTTGCGTTTTTGCGGGGAGTATTTTTATAATTATAATAAAATTTAATGTGTCTTAAAGAAGAAGTGTGAAAGAACAATGAGCTGTTATAGTTTATATACTAAGTAATTTTACCGTTATTTGTTGATGGACTATAAAAAATAATAAGTAATATGCAACACTAGTACCTACTAGATTTGAATTTGGAAATCAGTGTTTTTTATAATTAATATGAAATATTCTAACAAAATATTGATTTTCTAGTTACAGTGGCTTAGAACACTTCAAATCTATTTCATCCTCAATAGTTTTTTTTTTTTCAAATTTCAGATGAATTGTTCTGAGAATGGATTTTATCTTCAGCAGAAGTGCTTGAATTTTTAGCAAACTCTCTCAATAACCTCCTATAGGTATTGAAAATCTCATTTTCAATACAATAACTTGAAACCGATCGGCCGATATTCTAAAAAAAATAGTTCAGTGTATGAGATATCCATAAACAATATTCTTGTTTTCGTAATATCTTCTATAGATTACGTGATAACTGTAAAAATCTGACGTGGACATCACGTGACTTACTTGTACATCATTGGATATATTTTCTGCATATAATAATAATACGATATTCAAACACAAAATCGCGTCTTTCTATGGCTAATAGTTTCAAATTTATCCAAACATTCTAAAAGTCAGTAAAGTGCGCTCTCGACCTAGTCGGTTGCTATAGAAACAGTAGGTCATAATTCTTATACTACAACATTCCTAAATACTGATTTCCAATATACTACGGCCAACAGTTTTGAATTTATGTGCGAATTAGAAAAAAATTCAACTGAAGCACATTTCCGGTACATTCGATTATTATTCAGATGCTATAGCAGTCTGAAACATTAAATTTCAATACACTACGGCTGATCGTTTCAAATTTATGCCTGTCAGGTAAAATGCACTTCCGGCTCAGTTGATCTCAATGAAAATAGGATATGAGCATCTTGATTCTAGATGGTAATATCGTCTGAAATACTGAATTCTAACATCCTATGTTCAATCGTTTTGGATTTATGCGAAAAATTTAAAAAATGTTTCGAGTAGAGTGCACTTCCAGTACAGACGATTACAATCATAATGCGGAGTGCAGAGATGTTATAGAAGTACTCAACACAGAATTTCAATATTCTAGGACTGATTGTTTTGAATTTATGCAGAAAATTCGAAAAGTCTGTTATATAAGGTGCACTTCCGGCTCAGCCGATTGGTACAGAAATAGAAGATAACCATTAAGTTTCTACAGCAATCTCAAGTACTGAATTTCAGTATCCTACGGCTAATCATTCTGGATTTACGCGAAAAATTCAAAAAAAGTTTCAAGTAAAGTGCATTTCCGGTACAGACGTTTGCAACCTTAATGCGAGGTGCACAACTATACCCTATACCAGTCTCAAATACAAAATTTCAACATTATGTTTGACGAGTTTTGAGATTTGCGAGTTACGAACGCACATACGTACCGAAATCAAGACGAAAATAGTCAAAACGGATTCAGGGACGCTCAAAACGGATATTTCCATCAAAATCTCGAAATATGAATTCTCTCGGTTCCACAATACTTGCACTTTGTACAAGCATGTAAAAATCAGGATTGGCTTGATTTAAATCAAATTAATGAAATAAGAGTGATTTTTTTTAAATTTTAATTATTATTTTATTTTTCTTGTATTTTTTATTAATTTAGTTATATTCCCATTGCAGAACAAACTTGGTTCAAGTGATTATTTAATATATTTGATAGATTATTTCACTCATGTCAATTATACTGACAAATTTTGCATAGTTACAATGACAATTATAATAATAAATTCCCGTTGGCAAGCAATTTATCGCGATAAATTGCCTTTGCCATGGAGAAACAATACATAGTTCTAATATAAACAAACAATCAGTTCTCGTAAATGTCAAAATTTAATCGTTTTAGAAATACATTTTTCGCCGAAAGTAATGAAATTAAAAACAAAAAATCTAAGAATACAAGAGTATGTGGAGACAATTTAGTGCATTTTTCAATAAAAAAGGCTAGTAGTTGCAACTAACATTATTTAATAGATACTTATAGTAGCAATTTCATTCGAGAAATATTCTCCACAAATACCACTCGCGACTTTAATTTTATCATAAATTTTTCTTTTAAACATGGATTACCTTTAAGCAACATCCTTCGAGTCATTTATTCGGACAGATGACTTTCACGATGTGCTAGGTAATCAATGTTTTCAAGAAAAATTTATTGATAAAATTACAGTCCCTTGTGATATTATATACGAAAATTCAATTTTTCAAGAAACATTTTTAAGGTTGAAAAGAAGTAACACCGATTTGTTGTGTGCCTGGAATGATAGTTGATGTACTTCCCAGATGATGCAGGTTTCTGGAAACAGTCATACTTGACAACAAAAATCAACCTAATACTAAGTCTTACATCTGATCTTACTGGTTTATTTAAAGATGAAAAACATTTTTTTCGCTTAGCAAAATTTGAGACCGTCAATCAAATTTATTCTAAATTAAAACATAAAACATGTAATTTTAACCAATCAAACTTAATTTACAAAATTGTAGCAAGTGTTACATCGGCCTAACTTCTCAGAAATTAAGTGCTAGAATGTCTCAACACAGGCGAGGTGGAGAAAAGCTTGACATCAGTAAGTGCCAATTCACAATGAGCGTAAACATTAGGAGTACGTAAAAACATAACCGTAAGAAATTATGTATGTTCACAGTGGTCGTAACGTAAAATATTAAAATAAAATGTTTTTTTCATTTTACGTTGGTACAAATTAGGGTTATAGATGTATTGTGTTGGTTTCTCTGACTGTCATTTTCAAATATTCTGTTGATTTCGATTCTGTTTCGTGTTTAATGTTTTTCTTTGGTTTCACTTTTATTAGTTTGGAGTTTAGTTTGTTTTGTTTTATTGTATGATGTCTGAAAAAGATCTTGCGATTGTTTCATTATTATTGAAACTGCGTTATAAAAGTCGCCAACAAGAGAAATATTGAGACGAGGAAGAAATGGTTGTTTTTTTTTATTAATAATTCTATGTCAATCATATTTAAAGCATGTTTCGATCCAGGGTATTGTCAACTATCAGATGAAAACATGTGTTTAAAGTTGACGTATGCGCTATTAGTTGTTTCGTACGTAAACATAACATAAAGTTGAATTTATTTCAACTTTAAGTTTTCATTACGTAGCTCTTATGTCAATACGTAAACGTAAGAAATACGAAGGAGCATTGTGAACACGGGCATTGAAATACAAGAGTTCAACTTTATGTTTATGCTTACCGTTAAGTACTCTTTACGTTTACGTACATTGTGAATTGGCACTAATAAATGTGCTATGGCTATACGCTATGTCAGTAGCGTTGTGCGCGGCGCGAGCGCCGTCCTGGTGGCGACACTTGGCATATATTTACTAATATATTTAAAATCGTGAATCGTGACAATCAACAAATTTTGACATATTCACGTAATTTGCAAAACTGGCAATCAGAATTAGCAGAAAGTTTGTTACAAGCAAACATGCAGCTGCAGTTTGCATATCAATTAACACAAAAAGTATCTGCTTCAAGACTGACCAGCCCATGATTTGGAATTGTTTAGCACAGTTGGATAAATATCATAAGAGTGCAAGGATTGATAGTATGTACTATTGCATGAAAGCAAACTGAGTAGATAACTTTCGCGATTCGGAAATGAACAAAATTTCAGTTCACCATTGCGCAATTGTGTGTGCGAACACTCAGGAACACAACAAATTAAACCTTGTCCCGATGATTTCCACTTTTTCAAAGGATTTCCCATATTTATTTGCCTCAAAAATTCAGTTTGGCTTTATGCTATTTTATGTTTGTTTTGACAGCTCCAGTCAATATTAGTAAAGAGCTTATAACTTCTATCGCATGGAGTCGCGTTCGTCGCTACTTACATAGCGTATACATGATCAAGAAACACCGCATTTTGTGGATTATGACAAACGATTATTTTGGAATTTGAAAATTACTACAGAAAAAGATTTTTTCTTGAAATGTGTCATAATAAATTGAATAAAAATATCACGGTGGTAAACTATGAAAGTAACATTCAGAATCTGAGTGTAATGTACGCTCATCCTCTGGGTCTTTTTAAATTAACAAAAAAATTTAATTTGGCGCGGTTGGTTTCTGATGACATGATTTCCGTCCCCTGTTCTTTTTGAGTTCTAGTTCCTTTACATGTAGCCAGCAGTCAAAAAAATGGCGTCACCACGTTGGCTGTGAGTTTTAAATAATTTTTGTCATAAATATGGCTGTACTGTTTGACAAAAAATTTGAGTTTGTGCTTACATATCTAGTCACGTAATAAATGTATTGTTACGATGACTACCGACAAGAAAAAATTTTAATCTGTTTCAAAAATTTTACAATTTTACTCCAAGCTTTGACTATTTGTAGGTTTTTTCAAAATTTATTTTTGGATAAATGTAACAAATTCTTTACGTTTTTCTAACTTCTCTTCCGAAATATTTCTGCCCTACAACCCCCGTAATTTATAAAAATATTGTTTTATTTTTAAGGTTTTTCGTACAGCACTGAGCTCTTGAGATGTAAATAATTTTTTTTCCTTCATTAGTTGAATAAGACGCCAAATTGTAACACTACACTACATACAAAAGTAGTCCATTTTGGTATTTCAACAAGTTGCCATGGCAACTGTACAAAAAGCACAACTTACCATGGCAACTGTACAGAAAGCATTGATTTTTTAGACTAGTACAAAAAGAAAATCACGTCACATAGTTCGTATCCAATCATAATGCGTGATAGAAGAAAAAATATTAAGTTCAATATGTACAGAAAATACGTTTTTGGGTTGAGTACAGCGAACTTTCTTACTCATCCCAAAATCTAACTTTTCACACTTATTTAATAACAATTAAATTCATGCTATAACTTTAAATCCGCAATAATAATCCAATTTCAAACTAATATTGTCTTAAACATATTCTACAAACATATAAATGATTAAATACTGTTTATTTCTACTCCATTCTGTTACAAATCTTTAAAAAATCAATGAATCAATAAATTCGACTCTGGGATCTAAGTCTTAACTATCTTGGGCTTTGCTATACTGTACTGAAGAGTCCCTATAAAGGACGAAACATATGTCTACAGTTGCATCCCCGATCTAAGATAATGGTGGCTTCAGCCCCGACTCTTAAGGTCCATTCACAATCGAATTTGAACATGGCACAATTTCATGCTAGCTTAAAATTCAAAGCTAAGCGTATGAGCTCAGTAGTAACCATTCACAACTAAAATTTTTAATCTGCGTATTTTACGTTCGGATTGCAATATTTGCAATGCACAAACTTTCACTTCAAATCGCTAGCGAATTGGCATGTACATTGCATCTTCTGATGATTCAACATGTGTCTTTGACGTTTAAAATCAAATAAAATAATAGAAGCAATTTGCAAACAGTGAATTGACATTGATAGAGCTTGTTTTGATATTTCATTAATCGATCATTTCTTTTCTTTAATATGGACGAGAGATTATTGAAATTAGATGTATAAAGTTTGATAACATATTATTTTTATTTACCTTATAACATTCTTCAATAAAAACTGAAATTCAAGTAAATAGATAACTGTAACTAACAACTACTCTTCATGCCCCGCAAGGAATCAACCACTGAATTTGAAAATATATTCTTTCAAACGAAAAGAAGAATAAAATATTTAATATTTGCATTATTGTGTACTTGTTTTCATAGATGGCATTACAAAATTTCAAGCAATTTTGAAAGTGATTGTGAATGCTACAAATTTTAACCCTGCGTAATTTGAACTTCGAGTGCAAATTAAGCAGAGTCAAAAGTGGCTGTGAATGCAGCTTAGGTTTGAAATTTCTATGAAAAACAATTCTTTTTTAGAATTATTCATTTTTTGAATGTTCCATAGCACTTCACATATTTCACAATTTTTTTGTGTGATTTCTTTTGTATTCTACAAACATATAAATGATTAAATATTGTTTATTTCTATTCCGTTCTGTTGTAAGATTTTGAAAAAAAACAATGAATCAATAAATTTAAAAAAATCATGATTAATTAAAAAAATATATATTTTCGTTTTTGTATATTTAAATCATTCAAATTCATCTAAATTATGAAAGAAAAATGAGATAAATGCGAGTAGTCATTTATTAAATCAAGGAAATAAAACAAAAAAATTGAAAAGAAGTTTATTCTAGGAACAGAACACATGCTTGCAGGATGAAATCAATTTAAAAATTTAAACCTGTATGCTATATCACTGAAATATATAGCACGTCATTTAGCCATTTAATACTAACAGTTTTTATACGTAAAATTAAAATGAAGCTTTTTTTCCTGAAAAATATAGAATAGAAATTGTAAACATTTTTTCTATAAAAGAAATTGATTAAAGTTATATCTTAAGTTAAAACTTTATGTGTATGCATGGAAGTAGATGAGAATAAAATCTAATTATTATTATTAAGTGTAGACAAATTTAATTCATTTTATTTATATCTTAATATAAATATGGAACATTTCAATTTTGTGTCAGCAGAATAATATTCAAATTGAAAGTACATAATAAAAATTTACTTCCTGCACTTGTGAAGCACCAAAATCTAAATTCAATTATCTTATACTTTATTACGATATATAGCTGTGTTCAAGATTGGTTTATTCTAAATCAATTGATTTAAATCATGATTAAAATCACGGTTTAAATCATGAGTTAAATCAATGACTTTTTTTAAATTATTGATTTGAATCATTTTCAATTTTTTATTGAAATTTTGTACCTATTTTAATTCTGAGTTTTCACGCACATGACTCTAATTCTTGAATGTTTATTATGTTCATAATTTTAATGCCAAATTAACATCATGTACATAATTTCTATTTGGAATAATAAAATAATCCTACAGAACTCCTATCTTTTCTGCTTATTTAATCATTATTACATTAAATGAGAAATTAAGACTTTTCTGTTCCCTCCTCTTCAATTTTCTTTTTTTTCTCATCTTCCTTCTTCTTAGCTAAGCCTCCAACCAATTTAAAAACCTTTTCTAACAAACCCAAGGCTCCCACAACCGAAAGTCCTAGGAAAAACCCAAGAGAGCCCCCTAAATCTGCGAGAAAAGCAGCGGAATCATAGCCTGGATGCTCTTTCATGCAAGCTACTCCTTTTCCAGTGTAATAGATGTTCAGTTGAGTGAAAGGAGGGCGCAAGATCTGGCGACGCACTATTTGGGCTCTGTAGACGAAGACAACGCAAGGAGCGAGTGGGCAGGAGGGGTCCTGCAAGTCTGTGAGGCTGCAATTTCAAAAGAGTAAATTTAGCATTTTAATTTATAAATGCCATAATTGCACTTGATGCAAAATCTTACGATGAAATAATGAAAGCGGAAATAATAATACAAACATTTCTTACTTGGTGTATCTGTATAATAATTTTGATAAGGGCTCATATTTATTACAATGAGGCAAACCAACAACACCACGCATCCAAGGTGCAGTACATCCGGCCTCCTGAGAAATATTGGTCCACCAACGCTGCTCCATACACTGTTCAAATATGAAAAGTTATTATTTAATGCAGGAGTGAGTGTGAGTGCATTTAGAATATATTTCAATGATAAAAATTACCTGATATTGGCTATAATTTATATCTGAAGAGCACGGTCTTTTCTTTGAAGAAATTCCATGAAATTCATCTGCATTTATTTTTATATCTATTTCTTCTCCCACTTCAACGTATATGTAATTCATCAAATATTTCGTTTGTGAAAGATTCTCTGAAAAATTAGACAAATAAGATTAGAAAGAAATACATTATCCACAAAAATAAGATGTAGGTAATCACAAATAAATAAAATTTCAACCCCCTCTCTAATGTTTGCGACACAAAAAATATATGCAAATACATATAGATTTATTTCTTATACCTGTCCATGGTTCTCTGGCTTCATGTATAAACACATGAAATCCATTTACTTGGCTGCTAGTAGCAATCCCCAACTTTTTGGGTTTATTACTGTTATTTATGGTACTTTTTTCTATATGCTGCAACAAGATAGACCATCCAGAATTAGGCCAGGGCTGAGATGCACCCACCCTGGGTATAAAAGTAAAACAACGGCCATAGAAAAAATAATAATTTTGATGGACCTCTGCATCTGAAAATATTTCATAAAGAATTTAATAGAAATAAATATTAATCTTATTGTGTGTTGTACTCACTGGCTGATTCGCCATGCAATCCATACAATTTAATAACTTCATCAGGTCTATGAGTTGCGTTGTCCCAAACTTGTTGCAAAGTTGCAGTATCAAAAGGGAAATGTTTCCACTCAGATGTGTGTTCAACGCTTGATTCTTGCAGTCCTAGTTTGTAGTACTAGAATAGAAAATAGTGCACTTATGAACTTGGAAACCAATGATATTGTGACGGAGTGCCCTAATTAAAGTGTGGAATATTTCTAGATTATTCTAACAGCCTCTTGAAAGGCGTTAGAACTGTTTAACGCCAACAAAGATGAAACTGAGATCTCTTCCCCTGTCCTCATAAAGAACCGCATCGTTTATCTGGGTACAGATATTACAATGGGTATAATGATGATTTCTGACTGAAAAAATTTATAGCACATTTTCCTTAAACACCATCAAAAATCCAAACTGCTTTTATTTCATGCCTTCCTGTTTTTATGATAAAATTTTGGTGATATAACAAAGAAAACTCAATTTTCTGTTACTGGCACTTTGCCACAAGGAGAAGGTAACAAAAGTCATGAATGATATTTAAGTTTATAATACATAACACTTTATTTCTCAACCAATAATTAGAGTTAGGTATATTATAAATCAAATAATTTATTGTCTCAAAGATGAGAGCCAAGTAAAATTTATTTTGAATGAATATTTAAAGCGGTCTACCAAATTATATTAGAATTATATTTGTAAATATTACGTATTACTCCAAATTTTGCAATATTCTGGAAATAAATGTAGATTTATTATTTATTTTAGTTAGGAACGATCAAAGGGTTCTTATAGGACTACGACTTAAGCCTTCTGATTGGCCGAAATGCAAACACGTTTCACTCAGAGTAAATACAGGATATAAAACCAGCTGTCTGGAAATGAATTCAAGAAATAAAAGCAACAAATATATCTACATATTTAATTGATGAATGACTGACAAAAGAGGCAACTGACAGATAGTCAAGTAGTACTCTATTACTGAACTGAATTATGATTCAAAAGTTATCATCAATTCTCTGTTGAGAGGGAATTAATGATTACTAGCAGCCCGTGCCGGCTTCGCACGGATGGACATTTAATAATATTCAACGTTTTTGTATGAATCTTTAAAGCATAGTTCAATAGTATAAGATAATTATTAAGAATAAAACCACATTTCTTGCTTGAGTAACACAATTAAAACGAAGAAGAAATCACATAAATGAAATTTCACACAAAAAATTGTTATATATGTGACGTGCTATGAACACTCTTAAAAAGAATTATTTTCCATAAAAATTCAAATCTAAGAGTCGGGGCTGAAGCCACCATCAACTTAGATCGTGGATGCAACTGTAGACATATGTTTCGTACTCATCAGTGCAGTATAGCCAAGCCCAAGATATTCCAATTAAAACGTAATCTAAATTGTCAAAGTTTGTTGATAAGTGCGTAGATCTATATATAGATAGCATCATCAGTATTTAATTCAATAAACTACGGGAAATAAGATTATTTTGCAGCGCAGGTAATGTAAGCAGTGTTATTGGTCATTTTTTCACATCTTGAGTTACATTATTGAGGTTTTCGTAGGTAACTTTTTTTTTTAGAGTAAATTATAGCCCATGTTACTTAGTGATAATAGGTATAGGATTCTACTTGTGAAAAAATTCTTAAAATCGGTCCCCACGCAAGCGCCAGCATCAACTATAGAAAGTTTCTATTTATTCGACTGAACGATGCTCGAACGAACAAACACCGTTAGTAGTACTATGTCAGAGCCTCCATGCAAGTGCCAACCACGACTATATGAAATTCTAACTTGATCTGATAAACGATGCGTGAACGAACAGATACGGCTCGTGCGCCACTCAAGTTATGTTGATGATACAATACTAAGAACTTACTCGAAAGGGCCAACAACAACTGTAGTAAGTTTCAACTCAATCGCATAAACGGTGCGCGAACGCACAAATACGGCTCGTAAGCCACGTTGATGACACTAAAATAAGAACCCTCACGAAAGTGCCAACAACAACCATAATAAGTTTCAACTCAATCAGACAAACGATGCACAAACTAACAAATACGGCTCGTGCACCACTTATTGTACGTTGATGGTACATAACCAAATTAATACAAAGTAATTCAACAATTTCTAATGAATGATAGATTATATGAGGAAAAGGTATATAAAAACGACAGGTATATTTTTTCCCGAGGGCAATAGCTATTTTTTATTCACTAAATATTCTGAACTGAAGAAATAAAATTCAGTTCTTCTATTAAAACATACCAAAATTGAATGATATTGGTCGATTGCCCTCCAAAATGAAGAATAATTCATAAATAATTGAGAAAAATTTCAGTTATATCTATAATTTCTCCAAAATTGTTGAGATAAATTTCGAGTCATTTCAGAAAATTTTATCATAGTCTCGAACCAAAATAGTTCAGTCTTTTTCTGACAGGTGGCTGAACCATCGGTCTGATTTGAAATTCTCAGAAATTCTAATGCAATTGACTCCAGCGATTTTGGAGGAGTAAAAGACCATTTACTCCTTTGTGCATATAATTTTTATGATAAAATTTCAGAATTGTGCAGTATGTATAAGCGATAGAAAATTATCTACTTCGATAATAGTAAAAAGAATTGCTATTAAAATACGAATTTGTTATTAACAATTGATTGTTTATAACAAATTTGTTATAAATATATTTTTGTTATCAGCATAACAATTTGTTGTAAGCAATCAATTTTTAATAAACCATTTATTAGGAACAATGATAACATTATAAATTAACAAGTGTAGTAGGTATAATTGCAGTTTAACGTACTTTTCCGATAAATCGTAATCGCCGATTATCTTGCACGATTAATACGAATTAATGAGCATGAGAAAATATTAATGAATTATAACAAAAAAAAGCTTCTCTGTGCAAACAACGACAGAAAAATCAATAATAATAAATTAAATCTTGATTGAAACTTTTATGCTACTGCTGTGCTAAATTATCAATAAATCACTCTTTACATTTTTGGTATTTTAATTTTGTAGTATTCTTAGTGCATTCTTGCAAAAAAAAAATACGCCATTATGTCCACTTTGGCTGTCTGACTGGCTGGCGTGACGCTGAGATCTCGGCAACTACAGCACTTACAGACTTGAAACTGGTACTAAATGGAAACTGCTATTTTGTAGGTTTCGTATTCATACATCCGGTTTTGAATAAAAAATTAAATAAATATTCAAAAGATAACTACTGCAGAAATATGCATAATCGAAATTTGGAAATTACTGCACAAAATAAGCAACATGTCAGTAATTGAATTTCATACTTTAAAAATAAATATGTTTTATTGGGATATCAGTTCTGTGAATTAAATAGAAACACAACGTTTCGACAGCAAAGCGCTGCCTTTTTCGAGTGTAAAGAAATATGAAAATAAATAAGCAAAATTGTCAAGACAACAAAAATAAAAGTACAAATAGTAACTAGATTAGTTAAAAATATATTAACTCCTAGGATCGTAGAGCTCTGCCTGTGATTGGTGATTCAATATCCACAGGTCTTCATGAATTGCTAAAAATGTGCTTTGATCATTTAATTTAATTTTTTTATATAACTTTGATAAAGGTCAAATTATTATTTTATGGTACAGCACATGACTTCTTGTCTGTCAATAACTAAACAATAAAGACTAAAAGATCATTTTGAGTTTTTACTCAGGACATTATAACCCGAAAATAATTAGGACATATTATGAAAAGATCTTCGTTTGTAGAAAAACAATCAAGATATGAGATTTTAGTATTAGGCTGAGATCGTGACTTTTCAGTTTCACTGAATGTCTTTTGTGTTTATATCACTTTATTTTTATAAAAACTACTTTTGATTTTAAATTCTGAATATTTTATTTGAAACTTTGACGTTTTCCTTTTTTGTTAATTTATAATGTTATTATTGTTCATAATAAATGGTTTATTCACAATTGATTGTTCATAACAAATTGTAATTGTTTCATCTTGAATAATTGCACGAAGAGATAGGATGTATATTGTTATGTATAAAATTCATGAAAATATGATGAAATGTTATAAATCATAATTTTTGAAGGTTCATTAATGGAAGCTATAGGAGCAAATCGAAATCTTAATGGATAATTACTGAAATAGATGAATATACGATATAATCAATTAATATTACATATTTGCTTAGTACTGAGAAAATGGATAGAAGAAAAAAAATATGAATTATAATTTATATACATTTTCAACCAAAGGATGGGAGCTCATTGAATTTAATTTGGCATTCCATTTCCTATCCTGAAATTTGAAAATATCCTTACAAAATAAATTCTTAAGCTTGCTATGAGTTAAGAAGATTAGTTGCACACATGTTTTCAGGTAGTTTCTATAAATAGATTTGTCTTTAGATCTCAGCTACAAACCAATATTTAGCCATCTACTGGCAGTAATTTGAAAATTCACTAGTAGTTGTAACTTTAGCCACTATCACTTCAGGTCGCGGTTTTGGATACGCACCCTTAATGTATGCTGATCATTTTTCATTTAAACCACCTCTGTATTAAAGGGAACAGAATAAAAAAACAATTATTCAAATCGGTCTAGCCGTTTTTAAGTTTTAGCGTCTATAATATATTGCTCGTCATGAACAACTCGAGTTTCTCTCTCTATGCTCCTTTCGAAAACATTTGCAAAACCAATCTCGCGTGAATCCAACTTGACAAAGTACGTCCCACAATGTCGAACAGTACAGCTATTTCGATTGTTAATTATACCAAGTTTGGGATCAACTAAAACAACTGGACATAAAACTCATGGCCACTGTAAAAGAAAATAGAAATTTCATATAACCGCCATCTGTCACTTTGACAATAACAGTAATTGTCTCTTTGAAATATGCATTTAATTGATACGACACTCTAAATTACATAGCAATGAAACTGGCAATAAAATTCATGATTGGGGAAGTACTGTGATTGCCATAGCAGATTCTATTTTTAGAAAATACAAGTGGAACTATCAGAGAATCGTTGAGGTGAATAATAATGGCAGATTCCAGTTTTTAGCTGTCTAAAGCTGCATTCACAACCACTTTAGACTCTGCTTAATTTACACTTGAAGTTCAAATTACGCAGGGTTAAAATTTGTAGCATTCACAACCACTTTCAATATTGCTTGAAATTTTGTAATGCCATCTATGAAAACAAATACAAAATAATGCAAATATTGAATACTTTATTCTTCTTTTCGTTTGAAAGAATGTATTTTCAAATTCAATGCTTAATTCTTTGCGGGGCATGAAGAATAGTTGTTAGTACAGTTATCTATTTACTTTTTAAATAATTTACTTGAATAAATATAGTAAGTTAACAAACTTTATAAATCTAAATTCAATAATCTCTCGTCCATATTAAAGAAAAGAAATGATCGATTAATGAAATATCAAACCAAGCTTCAAACCATCAATTCACTGTTTGCATATGGCTTTTATTATTCTATTTGATTTGAAACGTCAAAAACACATGTTGAATCATCGGAAGATGCAATGCACATGCGCACATGCCAATTCGCTAGCGACTTGAAGTTAAAGTTTGCACTTTGCAAACATTCCAATCCGAACGTAAAGTACGCAGACTACAAATTTCAGTTGTGAAGGGTGACTACTGAGCTCATACGCTTAGCTTTGAATTTTAAGCTAGCATGAAATTGTGCCATGTTCAATTTGGTTGTGAATGAACCTAGATGCGTTGTTTTAATGAGCGTTTAAAAAGAATGTATCAATCACGCCTTTTACCTTTTACAAGTGTGGCAGACACTTATAGTGCACTCGGTAGATATATATCGTAGTTTAAGGAGCGTTTTAAAGCAATAAAAATGCTCGAAATCATTCAAATAGAACTATAAATTAATATTATGAATACTTGTATTCTCTGTAACTTGTACCTACTTAGAGATGTTTCTATAAGGGTACTGAAGCATTTTTTGTCATCTTAAAATACTTCTTAAAACAGTCAGAAACAGAGCTCGTTGTTTGGCTCAATGAATACTTACTTTTAGAACTCCTGATTTATAAGGAGGATTTCTGCATATTGTAACAGCTGGATAATTCAATGTTTCATTTATCCTGAATGAATAATGTGTAGAGATAGGAGGCTGTTGTAGTTTATTAAAACATTGCCACAGCTGGAAATTGTTCAATATATTTATTAATAGTTATTTTCTTCAATCAAATTAGTAAAAAGTATTCACCTGTGAAACTGATATACCAACACAAATAACAAATACTGCTAAATGAATTATTTTGTTGAAATTTTTCAATAAAACCCAAAAAGAAGAAAAAAATGTTCTCATAATTCCCGAAATTTCCATGATCCACTACCAACACATTAACTAAGCTAATTGAAAAAAAAAAACTATTTCTTGATGCTACTAATCTATCCAAAGTTTCTACATCAACTAATCCACTAAAGTCGGTAAATCACAAACAAGAAAAAAATTATCAGTGACAGGACAATCATAAAAAAGATATACATATTGTTCAATTCCATATTACATGTTATAAATATTAGGAATTTTATTAAAATCTAAAATGATTTTGATTACACTGAGAAAATATTTACACAGCAATAAACTATTTCCTGTTGAACGAAAACGTGATAGTATGCAGGCAGGTGATTTATTCATACATAGCCAAAAACTTAATTGATGAATTTACACGTATCTTACACAATTCTAGTGATATTAAAAAACATTCATCAATTTTTCATGATGATAACATTTTTTGATGGGTCTACAACCTGCAGAGCCAAACTGTTGTACTGGTAGCGTTTCGCAAACGTCAGTTTTAACGTTCAAGGAAAAAAATAGAAAAGTGTAGCGCGGGATAGATTAGGCAATTTTTTTTTAAATATATTATTTTACAAAAATAAATAGTCTCAAATATTCTATTCTCAATAATATATGCAAGTTTTTACCGGAAGTCGACATCAACTTTCTTATTATAGATAGAATATCCTATATTTTTGAGTTTTCCTCTATTTAGAATTGGACTTTATTAAAGCAACTACGGCTTTTTTTTAAACAATTCCTGAAATAATAGCATTTTGAATTTTTTTTTGACAGTTGCCTGCAGCTACTAAAAATCTATTATCTCGAATTTACATCGTCGAAAAATAGTTATTTATGTATCAACTACCGAAAGTGCATATTTTCAGTACAAGCATGGATAATTGCAGCCCGAGGCACTTTCTGGACAAGATGCATACAATTTTTTTTACATTATTATTATGCAGTTTTTGAATGACATAATTTGAATAAAATCAATCTATCGTTTCTTAGGAGACGACAATTCAAAATATTTATTGACAACGAAAGAAATAATATTTTCATAAAATCTGTATTGAAACATCGCGTTTCAACGCCTGTTTTGTCAGTAAAAACAAGACAATTTCAGACAAATGCGAGTGTAGCCGGGCAGAAATAAGCCTGTTTCTGTCCTAGGGGAGAAACAAGCTTGTTTCTGCCCACTGAATTTGTTTCTCACATCGTTTTATCACTGGCAGAGTCGCATTTGTTCATTGTCAATCTCTAAGAGAAAATCATATAACCTCAGTTAATTTGACAGTTGTTGTATTCGTAACATTAAATTAAATTAAAAAGAGGATTAGTTTCAAGAAAAAAAAAGTATTAATACGATAATTTTAAGTACATCATAATATCTTATTGATAAAGCACAAGCAGCTACTCTCGACTTGTTACCTGCAAAATCAAAAGAAAAATATTTACTTTATTATATCAAATTTGTAATATGGAAAGTTTCAATGCAGGTATTATGAAAAATACAGTGTGTGGCACGGCACAAAACACGATTTCAGTCGAGGGTGATGCCACTCTCATCCTCAGCTGAAATCGTCTTATTTCGTCCCTAGCCACACAATATACTATTCCCCGTCAACCTTAATAGTTCGTGCAGTTCAAGAAATTGATACGCATTTTTTACAAATGTCACTTTGGTAGAAGAAATAAAATAAAACAATTTCAACGGCAACTAAGATTTACAATTGCAATATTTTAGAAATAAATAGATAAAATTCTGTGGTTTGGAATTATTTCGTGATGATCGCTTAAAAAACGTTGTGTGCACCTCGGCCTACAATTCTTTTTTGGTCTCACCTGAATTGCGGCCGAACAACAAAAAGATAACCTTTACGGCCTTGATACACAAATAACTATAATTAGGCTAATTTTTAGTACTAGTACCGAAAAGTAAGTATTTTTCAGTACTAGTACCGAAAAGATTGATTTTCTGTTGATGTCTTGGTAACCATAATGTTAAAATTTTGTTTCAATTTTGAAAAATTTTTATTGTATGCATGCGTACTCACAATTAAATAAAGCTTTGAATTCTACTATAAAAACAATACAAGTTTGTCATTAGCTTACTTCAATAATTTTTGACGTTAGTATTTGACTTTTCTCTCAGGACAGTATTTTTTGAATGTCTTACCTTAATTTGCATTTGTACAGAAAATATGGTAGGTGAATTGTTTCATAATCTTTTTACTTTAGATACTCGCTTCGCTTGTGATAGTCGCTGAAGAAACGTTTATATAACATGTGACCTGGTATACTACCATCTGCAACGATTTGAATATAGATTCATTATGTTTTTAACTTTAAATAAATATTGATGCCAATAATACAACTAATATTAATATGGAATCATGTACACTTTTTTTGCGACGCGGTTCGACTTAAATCCGGGAAGATAAGTTTTTTTTTTTTTTGTTAACCCGAATGACAAATTCGATTCTAAAACTGAAAGTTCACTTCGTGTAATTATTTTAGAGTCATCTATACATTTTTATTTTACAATTAAAAAATTAATGAAAGGTTTTTTACTTACTTGTACAAAGTAACAAGTAAGTATTATGAAACCGACAAAATTCACCTATCGAGATTTTGATGGAAATATCCGTTTTGAGCAACCCTGAATCCATTTTGACTATTTTTGGCTTGATGTCGGTATGTATGTTCTTGCGTGCGTTCGTAACTCGCAAATCTCAAAACTGGTTGAACGTATAATGTTGAAATTTTGTATTTAAGACTGCTTGTGCACCTCGCATTATGGTTTCTATCATCTATACCGGAAATGACCTTTACTTGAAACTTTTTTCGAGTTTTTCTAATAAATCCAGAATGATCAACCAACCGTAGGATGTTGAAATTTAGTATTTGAACTTGATGTTGTATCAGAATGGTCATCTGCTATTTTTGTATGAATCGGCCAAGCCAGAAGTGCACTTTACTTAAAACTATTTTTGAATTTTTTGCATAAATCTGGAATGATTAGCCATAGCATATTGAAATTTCGTATTAAGCACTTCTAAAACATCTTATTGTACATCTTGCATTATAATTGCGATCGGCTAAGCACTTTACTTAAGACTTTTTTTTTAATTTTTCGCATAAATCCAGAATGCTCAATCGTAGGATGTTGAAATTCAGCATTTGAAATTGCTGTAGCATCTATGTGGTCATCTCTTATTTTCGTACCAATCGGCTCAGCCGCAAGTGTACTTTATATGACAGACTTTTCGAATTTTCTTCATAAATTCAAAACAATCGATCGTAGAATATTGAAATTTTGTATTAAGCATTTCTATAACATCTAGTTGTACATTTTGCATTATGATAGTGATCGGCTGAACCGAAAGTGCAGTTTACTCGAAACATTTTTTGAATTTTCTGCATAAATCCAAAACGATTGAACGTAGAATATTAGAATACAGTATTCAAGATGATAGTACTGTTTAGATGCTCATATCCTATTTTCATTGAGATCGACTGAGCCGGCAGTGCACCATACTTGACAATCTTTTGGAATTATTCGCATAAACTCAGAACGATCATTTTTAGAATATTGAAATTTGGTATTTCAGTCTGCTGTAGCATCTGAATGATTGCCTACTATTTTCATAACAATAATATTAATCGGAAGTGCACTTCAGTTGGAATTCATTTTTCAATTTTGCTTATAAATTCAGAACTATGAGGCGTAGAATCTTGGCAATCAGTATTTAGGAACGTTGTAGCATGAGCATGATGACCAATTGTTTCCATAGCAACCGACTAGGCTAAAACCGCATTTTACTTGACTAGAATATTTTGGATGAATTAAAAACAAATAGCCGTGGAATGATGATATTTTCTGTTTGATTATATATGTTCAATGATGTACAAGTAAGTCACGTGATGTCCACATAAGATTTTTATTTTACAATTAAATAATGAATGAAAGGTTTTTTTTGGGTTAAATTCTGTATATTTGATTTATTTTTGACGTTTCAAATCTCTATTCTAAAGTCTTCTTCAGAAATAAAATGATGATACAAAAATAAACAAGGCAAATATCTAGACTAGATAATGAAAAATATACAGAGACTAGGTATGAAAACGTGGGTTCCATATTTAGTGCATAAAATCACTTTAAACAACCTCAAACAGAAATAATTAAAGATTCGAATAGTTTCAAACATACTAATGGCCGGTTTTATAAAAGATCAAATAAAATTTTACTTAACAAATTCTAATCGTTTTGAATTTCTTTATGACAACAGAATCATTGCTGTCAAAAAATCGACTGTCATTTAACAGAGTAAATTTCATTTACTCTGGAAGTAAGTTACTCTGCCCTTTATAAAACCGGACATTAGAGTTTTAATTTAACAAATATTGGGCTTGCTATAATAATAATTGACATATTTATATGATTTGTGGAATATCTGCCGTCATTCTTATTATTGTTACGATCATATAACATTATTAAAACTCAGTTCTTTTAATAAAAAAAAAAAATATGACTTGTTTGGACCTTAGAATTATGTGCGACTGCAAAAACGGGACATCGGCCATGTGTGTTATATTAATTAATTATTTTTTCACAATGTTAATTGTTAAGACTCATATTATTCATTTTGTCTTTTCTGCACTAAATGTGGAATTCACGTTTCTGTATATTACGAATAATCTAAATACTTGACTTGTTTATTTTTGTATCATTTTTTTGATGAAGATTCTGGGATCGATAGTCGGAACATCAAAAATATACAGAATTTATATCAGAAAAACATTTCATTTATCATACAATTCTTTTTACATTCAAATGAATAGAACAATTGAGATGAAGTGTATAAATTTAGTTCAATAAATATAAACAAAATAAAAAACAATGTTAAATTTATTTTCAAGCATTTTCAGTTGGCAAACAACGCAAAAATATGAAGTAATAAATATTTTACATGACTGCAAATATTAATATATGAATATACACTACTTTAAGTGCAATTATTTATTTTTATAGACTTAAGACCTACACAAGTACATAAAACTTGTTTTTAATTACTTATAAATTATTTTTTGTTATTATTTTATACTTAAAACAATGACTGGAATTCAATGATTATTATTATTGAAGAATACTTATTTGTGATACATTATAATGCGCTCTATTTTTTATATTACACACAAATATTTTTGTTCCGAATATTTAACAAATTACTAAAGAATAGGAATGTTAAATTTCAAATATTTACAAATATTCAAAATAAATAAATATATTGGAGTTATTACTGAACATGTAAATTCTTTTAAATATATCTTTTTATCTTTAAAATTTAGAACAAAATAACATAAATAACGAATGCCAGTAATAATAATAATATCCAAATAGTTTTTTTTTAAAGTTGACTTTTGTATACTTATTTATCTTTTGACGTTCCGATCCTTTCACCAAGAGTCCTCATCAGAAGATAAAGATCGAAATGTCAAAAATAAATATATGTACGGAACCTAAATTTTAATAATCTACATAATGCGACAATCTTTTATTAATTTTTTAATCTATATTATATTCTATAACATCGAATGAAGGCTTTTTAAAAGCAGAATTTATTTTCAAGCAAACAGTTATTCTTGCATTTTTGTTTCAAAAAGTAATGAGATATTCATAACTAATTTTAAATGAGCTCTTGATATGCCCAAAGTATTCAAAATAATTTAATTTTCAACAAAATAAATTTTATATTATAACAATTATAAAAAATGTCCATATCTGTACAAAACCATGAACTTTTAATAGGAATATATCAATGGCAAAAAAGTTTTGGAACCATTTAACTGAAATGGTAACTAAAATATCACAACCAAATGTTAATAAACACCAATTTACACTTTAAAAAATCCTGCCAGAAGTGCTGCCATCACAACAAATAATACACTATCCACAATTTGACTTCCTTTTGATTTAGGTGCAGCTGTAGTAGGTCTAAACCGATTTCCAGGGCTTACAGTGGCAGGTACAACCAATTTAGAATCACACGCTGTACCTCTTATAGCCTCTTGGACAGAAGCAGTCAAAATTCGGAAATTTATTTCATTAGTATTTAGTTTGGAGTACATAAATTCCGGGAGCCTATCAGATAAGACCCACAAATTTCCACTATAATCCACTTTAATATCATTTGGGAATACCATTGTGACATTACTCATGTACACCCTTCCTTGAGACTGCATATTATAGTTCGGGATACTTGTTCTCCAACAGGCTACAGCGTTCAAATTCACAAGGGCGTAGAAAAGAACTCCGGTATCTTTATCCAAAAAGGATACGCTTGATTGGGCTTTCGGACCCCTATTACCCAGAAGTTTAAAATTGTGGAATGTTTTTTGTTTATAATCTGGATCATTGACAATTTCTGGATCTCGTAAGTATTTCGTAGAAACTGCAAACTCACTGGTGCTAACCATAGGATGAAAATAAAGAGTACTATACCCTTCGCTATCAGGCGCCGATAATGCCATTCCAAAAAGATGATCAGTCCACTGGAATGAAATTCCACTAACATTAAATTCTCCTGCTGTTGGATCAATATTAAAATAATGATGGGTGATTCTCCAGCTAGTTTGATTTTTCCAGGAGTAGACCACGAGCCCAGCAGTTGAAATATCCGCAAAGTAGGCATAAGTATCCATGCAGTCATTGTCTTCTACTGCTAATGTCGCAAAAAATGACTCCTCCTTAAGATGATCATGTGGGAATTCGTATCTTCTCATCAAACTGTCATTGTGAAGGTCGTAGACTAAAATTTGGGTCTTCCTGTAAACGCGGTAATCTTCAAGGATGTCTGCTGTGCCGGTATCCAACACCCAAAGCCGACCGCATTTGTCTGCGCGTACTCGGAAAGGAGAAACTATTTCTGCAGACTCGGAAGCGGTAGTAGGCAACTTGTGAGCCTCCCAGTTTGGGTATGGTTTCAGTTTGGGCGGATCCATTGTATCTGAAAATGAGAAATAAGTTATCTTTATTGTCGTTTAATCATTGTACGTGTGGGACGAAGACAATGAGATGGACAGGGGTTTAAACTGATATCTGACATCATATCTAGCAAAAAATCAATGCTTTTATACAGTTGCCGTGTCAACTTGTTGAAATACCAAAATGGACTACTTTTGCATGTAGTGTAGTGTTACAATATTGCGTCTTATTCAAGCGATAGAAGAAAAATATTATTATTTTTCTTACAATGCATTCATTTATTTTGAAATCCATGTCCATTAATTATAAAAGATATTATAACTAATAATCTGCTGACATGAAAATAATAGAATTTTCACGCTTTGTTAGCTGTAAAATAATATATTATTCAAAATAACCTCGCGAGAATGTTATGTACCTGGTATCTATCATTAATATTAATTATAACGCATTATATTACTTGTTAAAGTATTATATGATATCATCGAACTCAATACATTAAACATTTCGTTTTCTATGGGAGTGACAATAGTGTAGTCATTATGAATAATAAAATGAAATACATCAACAAATTGTACCAAAAAAAAAATTTGAGCGAACGCATTTTGCAAAAGTATATAGAATTGTAAACTTATTTTTTGATTGCAACATTATTCCTGCCTTGACTGTAAAACTACTGTTTTCTTGACTATCAGCTGTTGGCCAGCAGAAATAGTTTTGCCATTATCTAGGCAAGAGAATAGCAGATTTACTGCCGTGACTAATGTTTCACACTCAAAAATAGCAGTAAATCTTATATTCTGCTGTTCGTGCAAGTAATAAAGCAATAGACTCGATGAAAATTCATATATAGGTAGTTGATAGGATGTATAATAATATATCAAAGTTGGTATTTCGTGATGGAATGCTGGGCAATTTTGAAAAAGCTGAATTAACCTCAAAAAAACAATTTTTCTCAAATTACTTGAAAACTATGCACTAAAATAAAAAAAAAAAGTTTCATATAGAAGTTGTAGCTGATAAATTTATGTACATTTTGATTTTGCTAACAATTTTCTAGCACAAAAATTGGTTGAGATATGCCACTTTAAATATAAGTACTTTTTCATTTTTTGAATCGAAATAAAAACCGATAACTTCATAATACATGATTTTTAAGAAAGATTATATTACTGTTATGTTTATTGATTTCAAAGGCATCGTTTACTGTTAAAATAAAAAGTCACTACTTAATAGAAGAAAAGAAAAATTTCATTCTTCAAACACTATACAATTTATTTATTACTGATTATTATTAAACCTCAACTACAAAGCCACCAATTTATTTTCAACAACTTATTTATTTATTACACTGATCACTCACTGGATATTCACTGCTTGATATTCACTATTTTACTGTTCACTGTTCCTCAGTCAGGTCGTTTACCCATATATTTATATATATATATATATATATATATATATATATATATATATATATATATATATATATATATATATATATATATATATATATATATAAATATATACAGATGTTCATTTCTGGAAATGTTCTACGTCATTCGAGAGCACGTTACGAGTATTTTCGACGAGGCAGGGCGGCACGATACAAAGAAACGAGAGGTCCCGCCCAGGCAGGACCGGATTCAGGGCTTATTTTATTTTTACAAATTATGACACTTTCGCACGTTACATTACGTTTTCAAAGGAATTATTTTCAAATTGATTGACCTATCCACAAGTAAATCATATATTTCAATTTTTTCACTTCCCCGACCTATATTATAATAGCAGAAGTATTGTAATCGTGATTTTATGACTTGATTTTGTTAAATCTTTATGTTTTAGATCCTATCGAACACGAAAAATATAATTTAGCTAAGTTCGTAGATGAGCTTTTTTCAACCAGTCGTACAAAATCTTTATTGATGGAACTTTTTAGCGCATTTTTCCGAAAAAAGCGCTATTATATTCACTTTGGCTGGCTGGCTGGCTGGCTGGCGTGACGCTGAGATCTCAGCAACTATACTATTTACAGACTTGAAACTGGTACTAAATAAAAGCTGCTGTTTCGTAGGCTTGCACAAATTGCTTTATTTCAAGCTCAGTGATTGTGGAAAATTGAATTATTCAATTACGTGTTTCAAGTGAAACAATGTCCATAGATATCTATGACATTAGGGATATGGCAACTAAAATTTATTAAAGTAGATAAAAAATTAGTTACATCTTTCGCCGCGGGTGTCACTATTATTATGTACAGTTGTCAAATCTGTCCGGGATTCATTCAATGACTTGTTTGATGCGAATTTGAAGCTTATTAGAATGAATTATTATTATTGGATGAAAATTTGTTCACTTTTGGTGTATTTTTTCTTATATAGCTTTGATGAAGATCAAATTATCATTTTAAGCTACAGCACTTGACCTCCTGTCAGTCAATAACCAAACAATGAAGATTAAAAGGTATTTTTGAGTTTGTACATGTATAAATTATGTACCTATTAAGTAGTCAACTTGAAACTAGTACTAAATGGAAGCTGCTGTTTCTTAAGTTTGCCCAAACTGCTTGATTTCAAGCTCAGTAATTGTAAGAGATGGTAATTTGCGAAATCTCTGAAGTAACAAGCATTCATGAGCTGTCAAAAATGCGCTTCCATCATCTAGATGATTCTTCCATTTTTTTACTTTTTTGCGTTTATTTCATAAGTATTTATCATGAAATATAGAATAACTAAAACTAATCCTTCAATGATTTGGCACAAGATTTACACGGAACATTTTTCAAAATTATCAGCGATTCATTTGTTATTTGTTATTATAAAAATTTAAATTATTATAGAATTCGTTACATTTTTCTGAAGCAAAGAAATGATGAGAATCATAATGTGAAATAAGGATTATTATCATTCATATTTTGACATCACTTGCAAACGTTCGTCACTTGTTTTTTAAAATAAGAGTTTGGTATCAAATTAAAGCTCTTGTAGAGATAATTCTAGTAGAAGTGTCAAAGAGGATATTTAAACGATTGTCAATTGTATCTTTCACAAATCATTTAAATAATGTATAGTTTGGTATCAATTTCAAGCTCTCGGAGAGATAAGCTCAGTAGATATCAAAAATAAATAATTAGTGAAATCCACGGTACCCTTTTCAAAATACACTTCGGCGATCAAATTTCGAAACTGTATGTTCCAATGAATTAAAGACACAGAAAATCTATAAAAGATCTCTTAATTTTAAAAAATAATTATTTTATGTACGGACTAAAATATAACCGCCATCTGTCTCTTTAACAAGGACAGCTGTCACTTTGACAATGACTGCTATCAATTTGACAATGACTGCTGTCACTTTGACAATGACTGCTGTCACTTTGCCAATGACCGCTTTCACTTTGAAATATGCAATTAATTGATGCGACTTTCTAAATTAACGATGAAACTGACCATTTATTCGGGGCAGTACTGTGTGGCCACAGCAGATTTTTTTTAGTATGAATTAAGAAATAATGTATGCCAGAAATATATAATGACAAAGTGTAAATCTTCACCTTGAAAATGCTTCATGAATTTTTTTTTTTCAATTCGTTAGGAAATGAAGCTATAGCCGTTTTTGCAGATAAACCAATCAGTTCTAGAACAATTATTTTATAGAATCATTTCTCTGAGAAACTATGTTTTATAAAGTTAATAAAGTTATGAGTCCATAATCTCACCTCTTAAAATCGCACTATTTCCTTAAAATTTATGCACTTTCTCTTACCATCTCATATATTTTCATATAGGGCTATCTTATTCTATTGAAATTTTTGCTAAAGTTGCGCTTTTTATTTACTTGTACTAAGAAATCGACAAAATTCACATATCGAGATTTTGATGGATATATCCGTTTTGAGCATCCCTGAATCCATTTTGAGCATCCCTGAATCCATTTTGATTATTTTTGACTTGATGTCGGTACGTATGTTTGTGCGCGCATACATTCATACCGGAAGTGCACTTTACTTGAAACTTTTTTCGAATTTTTTTAATAAATCCAGAATGATCAACCGTAGAATGTTGAAAGTCAGTATTTGAACTTGATGTTGAATCAGAATGGTTATCTGCTATTTTTGTTAGAATTGGCCAGGCCAGAAGTGCACTTCACTTGAAACTTTTTTTGAATTTTTTGCATAAATATAGAATGATCCGCCATAGCATATTGAAACTTCGTATAAAGAACTTCTATAACATCTTATTGTACATTTTGCATTATGATTGCGATCGGCTAGCCCAGAAGTGCACTTTACCTGAAACTTTTTTTTAATTTTCCGCATAAATCCAGAATAATCAGCCATAGGATACTGGAATTTAGCATTTGGAATTGCTGTAGCATCTCAATGGTCATCTTCTATTTTTGTAACAATCGGCTGAGCCGGAAGTGCACTTTTATAATATCTAGTTGCACACCTTGCATTATGATTGCTATCAATTAAGCCGGAAGAGCACTTTATTCGAAACATTTTTTGAATTTGCCGCATAAATCCAAAAATATTGAACGTAGATTGTTAGAATTCAGTATTTAGGACGATTATACCGTCTAGATGCTCATATCCTATTTTTATTGAGATCCACTGAGCCGAAAGTGCACTTTACTTGACTGCCTTTTGGAATTATTCGCATAAATTTGAAACGATCAGGTGTAGAATATTGAAATTTGGTATTTCAGTCTGCTGTAGCACCTGAATGATTGCCTACTATTTTCATAGCAATGGACTGAACAGGAAGTGCAATTCAGTAGGAATTTATTTTTTAATTTTGCGCATAAACTCAGATTTGTTGGTAGTCGCAGAATTTTGGAAATCAGTATTTAGGAATGTTGTAGTATAAGAATAATGGCCTACTGTTTCCATAGCAACCGACTTGGCTGAAAGCGCATTTTACTTGATAGATTCTTAGAATCTCTTGACCAAATCCAAAACGATTAACTGTGGAACGATGAGTTTTTGTGTTTGATTATATATATCCAATGATATATATATGATCAAACACAAAATCACATCGTATTATATATATATATATATATATATATATATATATATATATATATATATATATATATATATATATATATATATATATATATTACGAAAAAATTATAGTCCGTATTCTCAGCTCTTAAAAAATCGGATATATATATATATATATATATATATATATATATATATATATATATATATATATAAAAACTTTTCAAAACTCATTTTTTTTAAATATGTTTCATTTGGATAAAATTCTGTAAATAAATTATTTGAAGCACTTGAAAAAGGCAGCACATTGCTATTGAAACGTTGTGTTTCAAATAATTTATTTACAGAACTTTATCCAAATAAAACATATTTATAGTTTTTTCTTAAGAAATTGAAAAAATTCATTTATATTTAAAGTGGTATATCACAGCCATTTTCTGTGCTAGGAAGTTATTTGTAAAACGGAAATATGCAGATTTATATCAGCTATAACTTTTGTATGGATTTTTTTTTCTTTTAATGTATAGTTTCTGAATAATTTGTAAAAAACTGATTTTGTTAGGTCAACTCACCATTTTCCATATTTTCCTAGCAACTTTGATATGTTATTGTACATTCTATCAACAAATACACAAATTTTCATCAAGTCAGAAAAATTTTGGAGCACTGGGTAAATTTTTGACTCTATTGCTTGTACTACGTGTCGAATACATATTTTTTTAAGCGGTCAAATTTGAATTGAAATATCAAGTTTAAAATATCCTTGAGTGATTTTAGTGTTGTAGATCAGTTCCAAAATATCTCCCAATGTTTAAAATACTAATCACTGGAACTGATGGACTTTCCCACTGGAATCGTGGAATAAAAATTTTTGCTGTTGCATCTTTTATACGATCGTAGATAAAATTAAGTCTATTGCTAAATAAGACAAAAAAGAAAATAAATCATATTTATAAGTCATATTTATGAATTTATTTATATAGCAACACTTTTTCCAATTTTTATGTTGACCACGGTTGACCATAAAAAAAATGTTTAAATGATACAACTAACAACTTCGCCCTAACGATAGTTTCAGTTATTAGTGAACAAAAACAGATATATCAAGGAATTACGATGAATAATGATTAGCTTAGCCCCGACCTGTAATAAATAACTGTTAAATTATAATATTTAAAAGTGAAATTAAACTCATAAAATTATTTCATAAAGTGCAGTAAATCGGAACGTGTAGAATGCCAAGGTTTTGGCAATTTTTCACCTAGTTTGTTGATCTTTTTATGAAGGACAAGATCAGCAATAATTTTACCGTTCTAAAATGCCATATTTGCAAAAAATATCTGAAAATCAATAAGCCATAAACCAGTTAGTGTTAAGTAAACACAACTTTTTGTAATTTTTTGCTGCTTTTAGAATTAATAACTTGAATCGTGATTTTTTACATGTTTACTGAATACTTCCTAGTTACAAAAAATAACAGAGTAACTAATTGATTAATTGAAAAAAGATTATGATATACTGGATCTCAGAATATGTCTTCATCAAATATACCCAAACGACGATAATAAGAGCCTGGTGTTAATAAATACAAATTAAGATATATTATTACTTTTACTTTATAAATTGTCACACAATGTAAAATCGCTTGATGTCACTGTTTCTAATTGCTCACACAGGTTATATATTCTCGTCAAATTTTATGGACATTCTAAAGTCTAAGCCAATCAGAGCGTAGTCAGATAGCCAGCGGACCAATCGTATACGTTTTGCCGCAACAATTACATTTTGCAACAATGAACTATCACTCAAATGTCTGAAAACTAACAAAAACATACTATTTAGAGTCTACAGATTTGGAAAAGCTTTCTCAAAAGAATCGGCTCATCAATCCTGTACACTTGAGTTTCTTCCGACTTTGAAAAGTAATTAATTATCAAATTGATAATTTCGTGCATCAAATTATTTTGACATTGATAGTAGTTCAATATTGTAGTAAAAAAGTAAAAATCCAATAGAGTGGTACTTTATAGATGAAAAATAGTGTCATAAAGCAAGTCAATATTATACAGTCGAACATAAAATCCTTAATTAAGGTGAAAAGAGTAAATGAATTCAGGTTATTCAGTTTTTCTATGTCTGTATCTTTGTATGTTATTCTTCATCTGTTTTTGCTATCACTTCTAAGCAGTTTGCTACGTAAAGCAATTGTTTTATATCGCTAATCATTTCCATAATTTCATTTCCGGTTGTTAATAGGAAAATAAGCTAGTACATTTGTCGTTACAACATCTAACGATTATATTTAGAACAGAATCTAATAATAGTTTTTAGTTTACAATCATATATGATAAAATTTGTACGTCGAGGTATTGCGAAATTATTAAACACTATTATAATATCGGAAATTGCTTACTTTGAGGAAATATGGGTATAACTAACAGCGACACAGTTTTACACGATGAAATAAATATTAGATAATGCTCTTACTGACCTATTTAAGAGATGGAAAAGTTCTGGCCAATAAATATAAAAAATTGTGAATATCAAAAATTTTGATTTTAATTTTTCAGTTATTTGTTCATTTATAGAAATATACAAAATAAATTGTAAATGCACATAAGAAAAAAATGAATTTGTGTGATTAAAAATCATTTAGTAAATTCGGGCAAAAAATAAATAAATATAATGAGTTTTTCAAGAAATGTTAATGGCACGCTACACAGACATTAAGGGTAGGTAATAATAAATTATGCCTTTGTTCAGTAATTGACATAATCTACCAAAATTACCAAATTCAAATTTGCGAACACGATCAGTTATATAAATTTTCACCAGGAGAATTGTATATTAATGTGCGTATAATAGGAGCTATTTTTCAGGAGCATTGCAATCACAGATATTAAAATACAGTAAAAGCGGCATCTTAACAAAATTGTAACCTAGAAGAAATTTTCGGTTCGAGGATTGAGAATATTTTTAAGATTTCTTCGAATTTACTAAATAGCTCAAAACTGTAGGGAAGAAAAAATAAGTCTATAAGTTCATTCCGATAAAAGCTATAAGAGAACTAAATTAGAGTTTCACAATATCTGCAGCAGTTTTTTTTTTCCACTACAACTCCAACTGTCATGTCATTGGAAATTTTATAAATCACCAAATAATTGGCCGCATATACCATAAATATTCTACCAAGAAGTAATATCAATAATTTCTTCTAGTTTTTTAGATACTTTCAAAACTTAATTTATGCGGAAAATTAGAAAAGCTTGTCAAATAAAGTTTACTTTCCGTATAGTAGATTGCTATGAAAATATGAAGTTATCATTTAAATGGTACAATTACTTTAAATACTAAATTTCATGATTCTACAGCTGATCGTTCTGGATTTATGCGAAAAGTTCCGGTTCAGCAGATCGCAATCATAATACGAGGTATATAACAAGATGTTATAGAAGTATTTAATAGGAAATTTCAATATTCTACGATTGATTGTTTTGAATTAGTGCGAAAAATTCGAAGTCTGTTATACAAAGTGCACTTCCGGTTTGGACGATTGATACAAAAATATGAGAATACCATTAAGAGGCTACAGCAATTTTAAATATTAAATTTCAACATCCTATGTGTAACCGTCTTGGATTTATGCGAAAAATTCAAAAAAAGTTTGAAGTAAAGTTCACTTCCGGTACAGGCGATTGTAGTCATAATGCGATGTGCACAACTAGACCTTAGACCAGTCTTAAATACAAAATTTCATTGTTATACGATCGACGGGTTTTGAGTTTTGCGTGTTTTATACTTACATACATACGTACCGACATCAAGCCGAAAATATTCAAAATGGATTCAGGGATACTCAAAATTTACTTGTACTTTATCTATCTGTCTGTCAAGACTCTCTTCCTAAGGAATGCCTAGAGGTACAAAGTTTAAACTTATATTAAATATTAAAATCTACAGCCATATATCATAAAAAAAAAAAAAATTTTTTAAAGAATATATTTTCATACTGACAGACCAACTCACTGACATATACATCCATATTTAGTACTTCTCATTGACCTCTGCTGATTAGAACATGATCGAACAAAAATTTTCGAACTTCGTGCGTTTGTCGGCACTTGCAATCCAAATGTTTTAAGAGTAATGGCTATTGTTTGTTCATGAACTGTCACTGAGAACTTTAGTGCAATAATTTTAACATTTAAAGTGTGTTTCAGAAGAAAATAAGTAGTGAAAAGTTGAGTTAATTGTTTTGTAGTGCTATTTGATCAATAATTTCTGAATGTAATGCAGTAACTGAAGAAATAACAACGAAATTGTTATGTAGTTGAGATAACTTGTTTTTGTTTATAATTTATTCATTGTTTCTACATTTCGCTTCCTGGCATAAATTTATAAAATAGATCAGAAGTATATTGACTTCCAAACAAACTTCCAATATGAAATATTATCCATTTACTTTTAGAATACCATTCAAACGATTCTGTCAGTTTGCTATTCATGTCAAACATCAAATGGTTTTTTGTATTCTTGCATTGAGAGATAATCAAATATTAATAATCCAGAACTTCGATTTCTGGAAGTAGGGTATTATCTAGTTTTTCAATAGAGTTTCAAATTGATCATTCTGGTATTATATTGTACTCTTGATAGATTGACTACTAAACTTATTATGAATTGGAATACCGGGTGTCTTAATAAAACCCTGAATATATCACTTTCTAGTGATTTACTAAAAACAAAAAATCTGACGTGAACATCAGGTGACTTATTTGTACATCATTGGATATATATATATATATATATATATATATATATATATATATATATATATATATATACATATATATATATATTTATATATATATATATATATATATATATATATATATATATATATATATATATATATATATATATAATACGATGTGATTTTTGTGTTTGATCGTATATATCATTGGATATGTATAATCAACCACAAAATCTCATCGTTCCACAGTTAATCGTTTTGGATTTACTCAAGAGATTCTAAAAATCTGTCAAGTAAAATGCGCTTTCAGCCAAATCGGTTGCTATGAAAACAGTAGGCCATTATTATACTACAACATTCCTAAATACTGATTTCCAAAATCTCAACAAAAATAGGATATGAGCATCTAGACAGTATAATCGTCCCAAATACTGAATTCTAACAATCTACGTTCAATCGTTGTGGATTTATGCGGAAAATTTCAAAAATGTTTCGAATAAAGTGCTCTTCCGGCTCAGTCGATAGCAATCATGATGCAAGGTGTACAACTAGATATTATAAAAGTGCCTAATACATAATTTAAATATTCTATGACTGATTGTTTGGAATTTATGCGGAAAATTCAAAAAGTCTGTAATATGAAGTGCACTTCCGGCTCAGCCGATTGTTACAAAAATAGAAGATGACCATTTAGATGGTACAGCAATTCCATATGCTAAATCCCAGTATCCTATGGCTTATCATTCTGAATTTATACGGAAAATTTAAAAAAAGTTACAAGTAAAGTGCATTTTCGGTTTAGCCGATCGCAATCATAATGCAAGATATACAATAAGATGTTATAGAAGTTCTTTATACAAAATTTCAATATGCTATGGCGGATCATTCTATATTTATGCAGAAAATTTAAACAAAGGTTTCAAGTAAAGTGCACTTCTGGCCCGACCGATTCTTACAAAAGTAGCAGATAACCATTCTGATACAACATTAAGTTCAAATACTGAATTTCAACAACCTATGGTTGATCATTCTGGATTTATTAGAAAAATTCGAAAAAAGTTTCAAGTAAAGTGCATTTCCGGTACAGACGATTGGAACCATAATGCGAGGTGCACAACTTGACCCTATACCAGTCTTAAATACAAAATTTCAACATTATACGTTCAACCAGTTTTGAGATTTGAGAGTTACGCACGCACGCACGAACATATGTACCGATATCAAGCCAAAAATAGTCAAAATGGATTCAGGGATGCTGAAAACGGATATTTCCATCAAAATCTCGATAAGTGAATTTTGTCGGTTTTACAATAGGTACTTCATTGTACTCAGTACAAGTCAGTAAAAAGGATGAAAGGTTCGGCGCCCTAATTCCTAAAAAAAATTACACAATATCTCATTAGAAAACATTCGTGTCATTCTCAGGCAACGCCTTGTTTTGGTTATTTAATTTTCACCTCAGCTAATAAAGAATGATTCATGGTAAAATTTCTCACGAATAGGGTACATAAATATCGTTTAATTACCAAATTTACAAGCTTAGAATCCGATGGCTAGTCGTGTTTTTATGTTGATTTTGCACGCAATTTTTTGGCATGTTTATAAACAACTTTTTCGGATAAAATGAAAAAGATCGTTGATATCTTGAAAGGTCAATTTGATTAGAATATGATAAATTTACCTATAGAAAAACTTGTTTTCGGCAGGTTTTATCATTAGTTACATAAATGGAAACTATTAGCATTTTTAGTAGGAAAGTGAAAATCAAGAGCTATTTGAATAGATAGAAAAATAACCGGAAAACATTCCGGCAGTTATAAACCTGATTTTCAATTGTTAACTAAAAACAAGATATACCTATATATATATATATATATATATATATATATATATATATATATATATATATATATATATATATATATATATATATATATATATATATATATATATATATATATATATATATATATATATATATATATATATATATATATATAGGTATATCTTGTTTTTAGTTAACAATTGAAAATCAGGTTTATAACTGCCGGAATGTTTTCCGGTTATTTTTCTTCTATATATATATATATATATATATATATATATATATATATATATATATATATATATATATATATATATATATATATATATATATATATATAACGAAAAAAAATCACATTTTACTGTACTAGGTCACATTATGATTTTTTTTTTTTCTGTATTCAATTTTCATATGGCTTCGAACTTGACCAATAGTAACAATTTTTTCACCTGCATTATTTTTTAAACAATTAACAATAATAATTATTATTGTATCACAATAAGATTTTTCCTCTTAGTTTTCTCGTGCATAACAAAGTAATAAAAATCAATTGTTATTTGTAATAAATTTATAAAGTTGGCATTTCCATGTATGTATATATTTGTTGCTAGTTTACAATAACATACCTGGTTTGCTTATAAAGAAACTTGAAATAATAGTATGTCAGGGTTATATTATTGGAATACTTTTCAAAATGTGTATGTATCTATCTAGGAATCAATTTAAATTTATACTGTTTTGTTATTAATTATCAGAGTGACTCATTTTCAATGCATAGTGCTATTAATATCAAATTTATTTGCAATTCTAATATTTAGTATGTTTTAACTATTATTAATTTGTTTTTTATGGTAACTCATGAATTCATTTGTTTATAAGAATAGTCAATATTTTCTTGTGAGGAAATACGACATAAATAACGATATAAAAATTTTAGTGCTTCTAAAATAATGAATCAAAATTCACAATATCAGGAAACAGCTTACTTATTTTTAAATGTGTTTTCTGGTATTTTTGCATTTTTTTCTGGGTTAACCATTACTTTGCAAATATTTTTTTTTTATTTGAAACTGCTCTCATACCCCCGACTTTAGTAGCACGCTTATAAAATTATTCTTTACTTTAGTTTGTTGAAGTTCCAACTTCCAATTTTTCTTTAAAAATTTAACAAACTGTTTCAAAAACTTACAAGCTCAATGACTTTTGAAATCCTCTAAAGCTGAAGTTTCCAAAACGCTACTAACTTGACAATTTTGATCTGCAGGTTGCAGATGCATTAAAGGCGCTATGTTATCATATAATAGAAAATAGATAGTTGAATTTCGTTTATATCTCCAGGGTTGTACAAGATATTAAAATTTATTTCGAAGTAATTTTGCCGTGCTTGAAACTTTTTTTCATAAACAGTTGACAATATAGTGACTTGAGAAAAAAACGTCAGTTGCATTGTGGAGTGGAAATTATGTAAAAAAAAAAAAATACATCAGTTAAAGTAATAGTACGCTGGATGTTTAACAAGGCGATTGTTTACGTGATAAAAAATACGATAACAAAAAAGTTGGGGTCTCAGAATTTATAGGAGATACAGTCTTGGTTAAATAAGATTTTTTGTGCTCGTTTAAAAGACAATCTCAAACCTTGTCACCACTTCTGCTGTATTCTATTTTTTGTGGTCTGGTGGCCTAACAGGCAGGACCGGCCAGTAGAGCCACAATAATTGCAGCAAAACTCATGCACTTCGGTTTTTTATGGCATGTTTTCCTTCTCTTAATCATTACTTTAAGCCTCACGCAGTTCGCTTCGTTCGTGCGGCTAAATAGATATAACACATTTAATAAGCACACATTTTTCAATGTTTAGAATACCAAATTAGGTCTTTCAATTACTTTACAAACTCAATTTGACACATGACAAGTCAATATTGTAAAATAAAAAAATATTGAAAATTGATTTCAAAAATACGTGATGCCAACTTCAGGTCGTTTTCAAAATGCTTGAATCCAGTGCTCATCAAGATGTAATTAATATGTTATTAAGCTTTATAGAAACTCGTGCGTTAAATGACAGTTCAATCATAGGAGAAAAATAATTATAAAAAGCTATTAATCGGAATTTTTTCTTTGATAAGCGAATTCAAATTAGTTTCCTTATAATCATGAAAACGCAGCAGGAAAGTTCGGCAATATGTCGTTGATGGAAATATAGATTTTCCAAGAAATATTCCCTCCTTAAACTTGAAAATAAACGAGAATAAATTTGAAATTGTATTTTGAAAATATAATTCAGCTGAACAGAAAATTATTTCTTTCACTTTTTAAATAAGAATTAGTATTCTTTGAGCAATGCAATTAGAATATTGTGCAAATTCATAGAACATAGAGTATTCAAAATTAATTCTTTCATCTATTTAGAACAAAAATTAATTTATTATTCATTAAAAAAACAATTTCGTCGCCAGCAGTATGTTCCGAAAAAATCTGTCTTGTCGGCTTTTCGAAATCTCATTATTTGATACTTACCATTTAAATAAATGTAGTTCAAAGAAGCGACTACTCCAGATTTCCATCTAGGCACAGTAATAAAAAGTCTATTTTCCCACACTTCCAGCCCAAGAGGAAGATTATTTTCTGGAACAAAATCCCCCTTTTCAATCGCTTGTTGTCTTTCTTCGGGAGAAGGGAAATCAAAATCAATCTGCTTCCACTCAAAAGCAACTTTTAAATTATCCATTGAATAGCATGCTAGCACACTTAGAAGAAGAATTAATAGTCTGGTTAACCACATTTTAACTGCACAAGAGAATGAATGACACCGGTCAAGTAACTCACTAACTGTTGTTAATCACTGGATTATATCAGTCGATGTTTCTCAAACTGTGAATGTGTTCTTTCGAAGGCTCAACTTAAAATGAGTTAGGTTTTCTTGAAGGAGTGCCTCAGAGGTTCATTCTGTGTCTTCTGCGACCTTCGGTTGTGAACTAAACGCAGCAACAGTGAAAGTTACACGCTGCGAAACAAACCTGTCGGAGTTGATTCTCTGACCACTTATAATAAAGACAAATAATGAATTAACTATGCTTTGAAGTCGTTATACGTAGAATGCCAAACTGAACTGACATTGGCAGGACCGGAACTACCACGACTACAATTGAAGTCTCACATCAATGGAGTCAAGATGTTTGCTATATTTTTATGATAATCGGAACCGCGACACCCATCGCTCACAATTTTTTTCATTAGTAATCATTCACTTAGTCTGAAAATTATCTACAATTATTTTTGGATACTGCTTCACTAAGCCTTAGACATCGAGTTGAACTTGAATTATTTCTTATTTCCGAGTTGGGCCTTCCATATCAAGTGTGGGCATAAAATCATTCCACAAGCTTCGCCTCACAAGGTCTCCAACGTCGAGTTGAATTTAAAGACTTTCGCCTCGCTGTAATTCCGATCCTTAGGGCCAGTATTTCAGTCCTTGGTTTACTTCAAAAGTAGTATAACGAACACACAGGATAGACAGGTGGCACTAGAAATTTCTGGAAGCTTCGAGAAACTATAGACGGAGTTATAGAAACACGAGACTAGATCGAGCGGAGGATCATGATTTGGATACGGAGCGTGTAGGAATGAAAATAAATAAGTGAGCTACTCGAAATAAATAAGAAACATTGTAAATAAATAGCAAACAGTGTTATTGTATAAATAATAAATAAGTGTAGTATTAGTGTCCATTTTAAGTGTCGATTATGAGTAGAAGTATTTATTAGTGGATATTTTACTTATATTAGTGTAGCTCTGAGTAGAAATAAATTAATGATGAATTGTTTTTAGTTATAAATTCTATATATTTATTGGAAACTTGACGTTCCGATCCTTTGACCAAGACTCTTCTTCAGAAAACAATGATACAAAAATGAACAAGGTAAGAAATAAATTTACCAGGCCCACGAACGAGTTAAAATTCGTCACAATTGGTGTTAGAAGTGGGATAAATTTTATTTAAAATAGTATTATTTAGTTTTAAACTTTAGTGATAGTGTGGTGAAGATACATTTAAGCATTGAAATGGCTAGATTAAATAAATTGAAAGTGAGTGACCCTAAACGAAAACTGGAAACATCTGGAACAGTGACAGTGCTACAATTGAGACTTCATCAACCTTTATTTGAAGTTGGAGACAATTAGAGAAAACCGTTCGAAACAAAATCTGATTGTCCAATTCCAAAATATTTGCGCGCTATTGGTAGATTCATAATATTGACTAGCATTGCAATAATTTTTGATATTTATTCATGCTGCGTTTCATATATTGTTCACAATCTATCTAGATGGTCAAAGATCCCGAACGAGAATTTTAATTCGTCACAGACTGACGGTCTGCCGGGAAAATCCGATTCAGTGATTTGCTAATTGACTCAGAGGATTTTTGTGGTAAGGTTGAAACGTTAAAATCTTATTTGGGTTATTCTGGAAGCATTCAAATTTTTTGGGATTACAAGATGGTTTTCCTATATCCATATCAGAAAGAAATGTCTCACAGTTTATAATAGTTACCTGAGCAAAATATAAAAATAAATAAAGACAGAATAATTCAAAAGATATAATCGCAACATCAGGAGTCATAATTTATTATTAAGAAATCAGACAGTCCGGAGCATATTCTTTTCTTTTCCAGAATCGGATGCTCCTAGATTGTGTGTGACACATACAAAATACAAGCATTTTCTTGGAATACGGTTTGCGTACATCTCGAAACAGATAAGATTTAGTTCGGACTCCAAAAAGGATATCCCGTCGACTCTAGCAAAAAAAAAAAATCGATTACAATACATTCTCTTCCATTGATAGAGGGTCGAGGAAGTACAACTGAATACGTACTGAATTTATATTCCGTTTCAAGCAATTTGAAGCTATTCTATCTATATGCTGTCTTAATATTTATCTATTCTGGTAGTTAGTTGCTATCTAACTACCGTTTGGTATATCTATTCGCTGTCTGTCCAATACAAAATAAATTACTTGATTAGAAGCTTTCCTAATTTATATGAATCACTTGTCAGCAGAAATAAATAAAAATATGTACTTATCAAATTTACGACTGTAGTTATTGATAATTTTAACACATATATACAGGTGTAATACCAAAACGAACTATCTCGAATAACTTCTATGTTATTGAAGATACAATATAATACTATCCCAAGTAACAATGACTGACCGTCGACCAAAATGTGACGTCGCATTTGGTCATATTGAAGTCATAATGGGGCCGTCATATTTAGCCGTCATATGACGTTGAACTGACGTTACATGTCAAGTTACATTGTGGTCATAAATTGACGTCAAGAAATAACGTCATATAATGTTGAACTAACGTTAAAATTGGATGTTATGTTTTAGTGTTTTAGGAAATCATACTTATTCTTTATATGATTTTTAGTCATATTTTTTTAGTCAGTGTGGGTACTTCTCAAGCAACCATAACTGAAAATCAACGTTGTATATTGGTTGTATGAACGTCATACCTAGACGTCATTTTGTGATCTCAAATGTATGTAGAATCGACGTTTTCAGGACGTTTTTATATACGTACATTATTCACGTAAGTTTAATGTTATATTTTAACGTTATATTCAAGTTGTATTGAAGTCATAATTTGACATTAATTTTCAACGTTATGTGACATACAATCCATGTTTAAACATCCGTTTATTATAAATACGATTTAACCGTCACGTGTATCAAAATTATAATTCATATTATTTTAAAAGTTATTAACAAATAGATAGAAAGGAAAAATGAGAAAAAAACTTTCTTACTATTTTTAATCTATTTCAATGTTACGGCCAAGAGGGACACCCAATTATGGAAGAAAATATTTTTTTGAACCAATGGCTCTCAAGCTACGGCACAAATTTACATGTAAGATGCTTCATATTTTTGAAGCCCATTCGATAGAGTTTTTTTTCTGAATTCAAACATGTATTTATACCCTTACGTAATAAAAATATTGAGAAAAATGCGATTGAAATTTAAATAAACTTTATTTTCAGTTATTTTTCAGTAGGCTATGAAAAATAAAATCTGCTATCCGTCAATTTAAATTATTTAATGTTCGCTTATCAAATTGGGCAAAAACCACGTGAGGCAATTTTTTTTCTTCAAAATTTTGAGTGCAGATATTTCGGAAACTATTAATAAAAACAATCTTGTAGCAAAGCTAGGATATATATTTTCCGAGATATGGGCGAAAAACCAAAAGAAGAGACCTTCTACGTGTCCCTCTGGACCCGCTTCGCTTCTAGGAATGAGGACTTATAGTATGTTTACCTCCAACCTAGTCCAAACAAAGTCTTGGAGTCAAAAGTTGTGTTCCTTCGATTCCCCTCCCCATCCCTCTTTTGAGCATTCATTAACTGAACTAATTAAGATAGGTCTAAATAGAGGATGAGCTAACAAAAGCAAAAAATGAATGGAGTCGAACAAAAATTTAAATAAGAAATTTGTAATCGATAGCCATAGAAAGATTATTTCGGCCGTGCGATCTTACAAACACTCAATCATTTCTTTTTTATGTATATAACGGGCAACAAAGCAGAAGAATATTATGCCACATTATCAAATGAAGCTCGCAAAAATATTTTGGAAAAAATCCAAAAAATAGTATCTAAAGGTGCTGGTTTTGTAACTCTACAATAACGAAATCATAATCCGAAAATGGGAAAATGAATAAAAATGACATCATATATTTGTATTTTCTAAATGTAGGAGGCCAAATTTTCCATCAATGACATTTCAATTCTTGGTCACGTTCTGGTTTTCTCAGAACCATATCTGAATATAGATGTCTCACAATTCTTTCCGTAAAAAATATTAAAAAATATTTTCACACAGAAACTATTAATAATTTAAATTAATTATAATTGATATTATAATGTGGGGGACGAGATTGGAGTATAATTTCAATTAATGTGCGGCTTTCTGAGTTTTCTCCTTGAATAAAATATTGAATAACAACGTAAAATTTATTCTATTGTTGAAAAAATAATAGAGAGGTAAGAAAAAATATAAAAACAAGTATTACTGGTTTTCATTGTATCAATATGAATCTTGTCATAATTGTGATGCCATTCTGAATATTATGAGATAAGCTGTTCCAACATCTGCTAAAATCTGGAGTAACGGTTGGTAACCGCCGTTTTAAGAATAAGAGTACGTCGAGGGAGAGGAAATATGATTTTCCTGAATTTCAGTCAAAGGGTGAAATCAAAAAGTGCCAAAGAAATAATTGCTTCCTCTCCTCCATTATTACTGTCCTTTATTGAGTAGTTATTTTTTACCACCTCTTGTTTGACAACAGTTGAACAATAAGCAAAATTGTCTCAGTAGCAAAAAATAATGTTTTTTTATTTTAAACATATAAATAATTTTTTTCCAGTATTCCTGACAGATAAAATTTTCACAAGTGGGGTAGTAATTATAGCACTCGTAGGATCACACACTCGGTCTACGATCTCGTCGTGCAATTCTTCACACTTAAGAAGCTGTAATGATGTTTCTACCCCACAAGTAATATAAATAACATTGACAGATTATCTTTGTATCAAGATCTTATCCTATTTCAGACTAATTTTATCAAAGTTTTATTTTCCGCACCATAAATACAGAGTGATCAATAATGACTGACTGTCACGTGACTTGCAAAACTTAGCAATATGATCAAAACTATCTCCATGGAATAAATTTAGTATAAATTTATTTATTTTGGTAACTATATTGCCGACATTTCAAGGACACAGTGGCATATATTTTGCATATTTTATATAGATTTTGAACTTTATGACTTAAATTTATCCATAATCTATCTTAAGAAACAAAAAAGTAAATAAATTACTGTATTATTGAATGATTATTAAAAATTAAATATTATTCTTGTCATCTGTCACTTGTAGTTCACTATTTCAAGCAGGCGGCAAAAGAAAAATCAGAACAAGGCGGCACAGTCAATCATTTTTGATCACTCTGTATAAAATAACAAAAACATATCATTTTGATCAATTCGTGCGTATTGGATTGTCTCAAATATTATTATTGACAAAAATATTTGCCTGGCTCAGCTTATTTTGAAAGCAAATATAAATTTTCTATAACAGTTATGTTCCACAATTTGCAAATATTCGTCTGCACAGCGCAATATAAATATACATGCTATAATTTCGCAACAAGAAGTCGGTACTTAAATTTGGGTCACTATGAAACAATTTGAGTATTTAGACATTATTATATTAATTATAGTAATTATTTTTAATTATATAATAAGTTTAATGCGAGATAATATCGATAAAAAAATTATATTCGTGATCACAATAAGTCCGTTATAATATTTAAAACAGTTTTACTAAGCTGCATTTGTGAAAAACGTATTTGTTATTTGGGAAGTAGTCGGTTTGTCTAGAAGCACGATAAGACTGAAATTTCACATTTTATTTTTTTATTAAAAAGCTAGATTTAGGTTCATGAATGAGCTTTTTTCAATCAGTGGTACCAACCTTTTTATTGATGGAGCTATTCAGTTTCTTGCGTTTATTTTATAAATGATAGTATTTATCATAAATTAAAAATCTGACGTGAACATCACGTGACTTACTTGTACATCATTGGATATATATATAATACGATGTGATTTTGTGTTTGATCATATATATATCATTGGATATGTATAATCAAACACAAAATCTCACCGTTCCATAGTGAATCGTTTTGGATTTACTCAAGAGATTCTAAAAATCTGTAAAGTAAAATGCGCTTTCAGTCAAGTCGGTTGCTATGGAAACAGTAGGCCATTATTCTTACACTACAACATTCCTAAATACTGATTTCCAAAATTCTACGACTACCAACAGATCTGATCTTATGCGCGAAATAAAAAAAATAATTCCTATTGAAGTGCACTTCCGGTTCAGTCTATTGTTACGAAAATAGACTGAAATACCAAATTTCAATATTCTATACCTGATCGTTTCGAATTTATGCGAAAAATTCCAAAACTGGATTCGACTGGATCTCGATAAAAATAGGATATGAGCATCTGGACGGTATAATCATCCTAAATACTGAATTCTAACAATCTACGTTCAATCGTTTTGGATTTAAGCGGAAAATTCAAAAAATGTTTCGAATAAAGTGCTCTTCCGGCTTAGTCGATAGCAATCATAATACAAGGTGTATAACTAGATACTATAAAAGTGCCAAATACAGAGTTTAAATATTCTTCGACTGATTGTTTAGAATTTATGCGGAAAATTCAAAAAGTCTGTCATATAAAGTGCACTTCCGGCTCAGCCGATTGTTATAAAAATAGAAAGCGACCATTTAGATGCTACAGCAATTCCAAATGCTAAATTCCAGTATCCTATGACTGATCATTCTGAATTTATGCAGAAAATTAAAAAAAAGTTTCAAGTAAAGTGCACTTCCGGTTTAGCCGATCGCAATCATAATGCAAGATGTACAATAAGATGTTATAGAAGTTCTTTATACGAAATTTTAATATGCTGGATCATTCAATATTTAGACAAAAAATTCAAAAAAAGTTTCAAGTAAAGTGCACTTCCGGTACAGACGATTGGAACCATAATACGAGGTGCACAACTAGACCCTATACCAGTCTTAAATACAAAATTTCAACATTATACGTTTAACCAGTTTTGAGATTTTTGTACCTTCATTAAGCCAAAAATAGTCAAAATGGATTCAGGGATGCTTAAAATGGATATTTCCATCAAAATCTCTATAGGTGAGTTTTGTCGGTTTCACAATACCTACTTGTTACTTTGTACAAGTAAGTAAAAAAGAACTGAAATTGATCCTTGAATGATTTAGAACAATATTTTACCTGGAATATTAATAGTTATTCATACAACAAATGAATCAAACTACTGTTTATTTCAGTTCAAAATCACGAGCGCGTTTAGCGCGAGTGGTTTAATTCATGTGTTTGTATACATAATTTTATTTAATTTTGCGTAAATTTCCGGAACATAAAACTTATGTACAAAATTTAAAAAAATCGAATTGCAGTTGCAAGGGAGCTTCGTTGATATCGCGACGAGTGTTTGTTTTTCAAACATTCGGGAGTATGACTGTCAGCAAACTGTCAGTTTTGTGAATTTTGAATTGAAGCGTTATAATTGTGAAAAGTATTATCTGAAATGATGGAAGAAAGTGATTAAAACAATGTACTCGTGCCCGATATCATTTTGAACGAAAATTATTCCTCAGAAATCGGAATCTTTTTATGAAAAGAAATACCAACAGTGATTCAAATTTTTTTCAATTACTAATAATTCATTTTATTCTATTTTGACGTTTTGAAGCTACATTATTAAATCCATAGCAACAGTCTTAAGTAAATCTTTATTCACTAGTGATTTAAAATGTATTATTAGTGATTTAAAAAAATTTAAATCACTGTTGGAATTCCTATTCATAAAAAGATTTCAATTTCTGAGAAATAATTTTCCCAACTGTTGCTGCTGCTTCGTTCAAAATGGTATTGGGGACGAGAACATTATTTTAATCACTTTTTCCCATCATTCCAGACAATACTTTTTACAATTATAACGCTTCAATTCAAAATTCACAAAACTGACAGTTTACTGACAGTCACACTCCCGAATGTTTGAAAACTCGTCGCGATATCAACGAAGCTCCCTTGCAACTGCAATTTAAATTTTTTGAATTTTGTTTCTCAGTTTCATGTTCCAGAAATTTACACAAAATTGAATAAAATTATGTATACAAACACATGAATTAAACCTCTTTATTTGCTCGAATTAAACCACTCGCGCTGAACGCGCTCGTGATTTTGAACTTTCTTCTCGCAAATAAACAGTGGTTTAATTCACTTGTTGTATAAATAACTATTAATGGTTGGATTCTAAACGTTTCTATAGTGTCTATAAGAAAGTCTATAATAACTTACAGATTCGATAGGCAAAATGATATTCTGAAAGAATCTGTAGCTTATAGATTTTTTTAAATATGTAATAGATGTCTATAACGTTAAGATTAGATAAACTCTAACCATAAAACATTTGAAATGTCAAAATAAATAATAATTTAGGTGTTTTGCGTAACATTTATTTTTTCTGGTAAATGATTTCGAAAGATTAGCATCTATTTTCAATAATTTGTATTGAGAATTCATTAAAAAATTATGTGAGATTGATAAGAAAAATCTAAGTAATGCAATAAGCTCATTCGCAGCTCCAAATAAACATTTTTAACAATTGTTCCGTAATTTAATATGAACTTTGCATCAATTCAAAAATGGCTATTTCAAAATACATCAATGATAAATTTTCATGCTCAAGAATATAATTTCAGGCTTTTGCCACTCAAAATTTTCTCGCGAGTGGCTTTTCTATCCACCTACATCTAAATTTGGACCATCTCCAATCGAATTCAATGTATTCTTCTCATTTATTATTCAAATAATTATCATCTAATGTTGAATTTATAGTATTACTCTTCAATACGTAATCATATTCTTCATAATCGATGAACACTTAATTCTCTCTTGCAATATTTCTGGTTCTCTTCCGAGGACACACAAAGTTTATTAATTCCATCGAACACTTTTGTAATGTCAATAATCACTAGAAAACCTTTATGTTTTAAATTTTTCACTAAATTCTTAAAATGTCAATTCAAATATGTCAAAATAATCTGACGCATGACAGCTTGAGTGAGAACAGATATGAATTAAAATTAGAAGGCATCGTTGTATGTTGTATTTGATGACTTTATTCACGTCGTTATATGATTCATTCACTTGAGTGCATCAGAAGCTTGAATAAAATATATTAGTCTGTATTTTTGAACTAAAAATCCAAAAGTAATAATTATTTCCTAACCTATTTGCAACATTGAACTGTATAAGCTCCAATGAACGGAAGTATCATGACGTCATAACTTATAGGAAATTGTTTAGAATACCATTTTTATAGAATCTATAAGAACTCCACTTATGGATTCTGATAAGCTTATAGATCTGTAACGTTATAGAAATTTAAGAAAATGCTCAGAATCCCACCATAAATCACTAGTGAATAAAGGTTTAATTATTACTGTTGCTATGGATTTGATAATGTAGCTTTAAAACGTCAAAATTGAATGAAAAAAATTATTTGTTATTATTGAAATTTAAATTATTATATTTGTTATTTATTCAGAAATGTGCAAAGAAATAAAATAATGGAAATCGTAATGTCAAATTAGAATTATTATTACCCATATTTAGAATTCATATGCAAACATTCGTCAATTGTTTGTTTAAAATAAATATTTTGATCCTATCGTGTTTGGTATCAAATTACATAATTCTTGTTAAAGTATCAAAAATTATATTTTTGTAACACGTACACCAAAAGAACCCTATTACTGAGCTGATTTCTGCTTCGAAAGTTCTCAATTCCAAACCATGGTAACAATTTTCACTAATTCTCAGTTGACAGGGAATTAATGGATATTAATATCCGCTGAGTAAAAATGAAATTGTAGATCATGGATGCCGTTGCATTTTTTTATCTTATTGATATATGTCAAATTGATATTTGAAAGAAATTTGTATTATAGAATGTGTCCGTTATAGCGTGTGCAGTGATTGTGAACGGGATAGCACAGAAAATGTGAAAAATATCAATCAATAAAATAACTCATGTAACTTATGTTTCATTGTATTAGTTTACTGTAATTTGATTGCATTTGCAAAGATCTGTTTGTCAAATCGATAAGATAGTTTCAATACATCCAAATCTATTTAAAAAGATTAGTAATGGGGATACTTCGGTGCACTTGTTACAGAAAATATCGTATGCAACACGGACACTGAACGACTGTCATTATTGTCACGGTTAAATGTGTCTGCACGACGCAACGCCTTGGGCTTTGCCTTCGTCTTCACCGAATGCAGCCACATTTAAATTGTCAATCGTTCGGTCCTTGTAGCATAATATACTATTAAGATTATCAATTATTTTTTTTACAAATTATTCAAATGATGTCTAGTTTGGTATCAATTTAAAGTTCTTGAGGAGATAAGCTCTGTATAAATCTGAAATAAATAATTTTTTCGAATGTTAGTTGCTTTTTTACAACTTAACCAGATTATGCCAAGTCAACTGGTGCAACTGGATATAAAACTTATGGGCATTATAAAATGAAATAGTAATTTCATTTAAACGACATCTGTCACTTTGACAATGACAATGACAGCTGTCACTTTTGAGCATACAAATTTATGGAACAGTAATGAAACTGGCCATAAAATTTATGGTCGCAGAAGTACTGTCTGCCCACAGCAGGTTTTTTTAATTGATTAGGTTCCTTATTTTCTGCTGATTCTCGTTCTTTTATCAATAATTTCTTGTAAATTCTAAGCAAAAATAGGGTTCTGAGCACTCAAAAAGGAGTCATTGTAATAAAAAAATAATCAATTGGACGAATTGTAGATGGAATACTGTCTTATCAACAATATTAAATTGCTTCGCTTTTTTTTCTTGTTTTACTCCAATATTTTGATGTCTTTATTTCGAAAAAAAGTCTACTGCAACCAAACTTCAATAATTCCAAAAGTAATAAGTTTACAGATGATTACACGGGGCTGATAAAGTGGCGTTTCTATGACCTAATTTTAATTAAAATAACACAAAATTTACATATATTCAGAAAGTTTCATTGCTCTAATTTTGAAAAAGTGGAGCACATCATGATGTGATAAGTTACTTTGAGGCTTGAGGGTGCAATTTATTCCATATTTATGCGTAAAGATGAGGTTAAAGATAAACAGAGCTAAACACCCTTGAATGAATACATAATAAGGTGCAATTCTCTTTTGTATGTATATATGCGTATAAAATTACAAATAACACACGCAATTCTGCAATTTGCTCATTTGTCACACATATTAGAATCCACAAATCCGTATTTTCATGTACAAAGAGTACCAGCTCTTGAATAATAAATATTCGCCAGTTTCTTTATCATGTGGAACATAACAATTACTGGATGTATTGTCATGGTTGTCATTTGTACCAGTGGTCAATTTGTTGGGTTGTAGCATGAAATAGGAAATCATCCAAGAAGTAATGATGAAATAAGTAGAGCTATATTATTTCCAAATTGAGACAAAAATTGGGTACAATTATGAGACAAAATTTGATCATTTGTAAAGCCGAATTACTACAAGAGTAAATTATTTCCACTAGTGTAAAAAAAGTTTTCTACTTATTTGATTGACGATCAATTTTATAGCATAATTCCCTAAAAATTTTTTGAATTCATTCAATCATGCAATTAATTTTTTTTAAATGCCAATTCCAAGGCATATGAGAAATTAATGATGTGGATGCAAAAAAACTTCTTCATTAAATTATTTAATAACATTCTCATCTTTGTTAAGTCTCTATTGTTTTAATATTTATTTTTAATTCAATGTCAAACTCTTATTGTTCAAGTAAACGTTCACAAACTGCCAAATTGATTTTTGTTTTACTTTCAAAAGTGTGTGAAAATTAAACAATCAACAATTACGTAAAAAAATACACAATTTTATACATTTTGAAATGTACATTAATGAGAAAAAGTATCACCTTTTACGTACAAATTCAGACTCTTGACAAACATAATCAAGGAAAGAATTCGCGTGCACTCTGAAATAAAAGATTTTACGTTATTTCCGGTTACAAAAAAATGAAATGTTTTTTAAGCAACCTTGCATTTTATTGGAAATATAATCCTTTCATGATCAATATTATCTATAAATTTAGAGCCCAATGAAAATAATTCAATGCCATGTTAATTTTAACAGAATTACTAACCACTGGTATCCGGCATATTCACTAGTCCGTGCTTAATTATACAATTAGCATAATCACCATATTTATATCATAGTACTATAAAGTAAGGAAATAAATAGTTGAGAGCATTCTTTCGCTATTTAGACAACCTAATAATACCTTAACGATATTTAAAACAGTTGACTAAAATATATATGCTCACAAATAAATTACGATATTAATTTAATTTGAAATCACGTAGCACAACAAGCACCCGGTATGATTAAAATAATATATTCATATTGAACAGATAAATATTTCTTCTGTAAGGTTACTAATATTTTCCTTGAATTGTTTAATTAATAAATCATCTTTCTAATTATCGTGCCCAGAAAATTATTGCATTTTCATTATTTATGTTAATTTGAGCCAATTATATAAACATGCTTTGAAATAGCAACACAAATGGCTATAAAAACATACCCACGAATGAATATGCATACAAGTGAACCAAGAAATCCTAGAAAAAATTCATAAAAATACATTATTCACAAAGCAATATTAAAATGATTTGCTTGAAATTGTCGTTAGCTCCATGCAATTGAATTAATAGATTCTACGAAAGGAAAGATGGAAGATGTTTAAAAAAGAGTACAGTTCTTTGAAATGCCTTTCATTTATACAGGGTGCAGATAGTTATTTGTTTCCCCACTGGAATCTCAACTATAAAAACTACGAGATTGAAATAAAAGTTGTGCAGAACAATGCCTTATATAATTTTGTACAAAACTTACTCTGAAAGCTTCTTAAATTATTTTTATTTTTATTTCTAATCCAAATATAGTGAGTCAAGGTAACTTTCTCTAATAAAAATTGCTGTTTTATTAGCACTGTATTATCATGGTAACAAATATATTAAAGTCATTTTTACAGGAGACAATTACTCATTAAATCTTTATTTTAAATACGGGCCTGGATTGAAAATTATGAAAGATGGTACAGTTTTCAGGACCGGCTTAAGGTATCGCGGGGCCTCCTGCATATAAACTTACGTACCAGATACGCATATTTGAAAAAAATCTGACGTGGACATCACGTGACTTACTTACACATCATTGAATGTATATAATCACACACAAAATCTCATCATCGCACGGCTGATCGTTTTGGATTTATCCAAAAAATTCTGAAAATCTGTCAAGTAAAATGCGCTTTTAGCCTAGTCGGTTGCTATGGAAACAGAATAGATCATCATTCTTATGCTACAATATTCCTAAATACTAATTCCCATGATTCTACGGCTAATAGTTCTGAATTTATGTGCAAAATTGAAAGAAAAATTCCAGCTGAGGTGCACTTCCGGTCCAGTCTATTGTTATGAAAATAGAAGGCAATCATTCAGATGCTACAGCAGATTGAAATACCAAATTTCAATACTCTACAGCTGATCGTTTCGAATTTATGTGAAAAATTCCAAAAGACTGTCAAGTATGGTGCACTTCCGGCTCAATCGAACCCAATAATATATTTGGATTTATGCGGAAAATTCAAGAAATGTTTCGAGTAAACTGCACTTCCGGCTTAGCCGATCACAATAGATGCTAAAGAGGTACTTAATACGAAATTTCAGTATCCTACGGCTAATCATTCTGGATTTATGCGAAAAATTCAAAAAAAGTACCATTTAAAGTGCACTTCCGATACAGACGATTGCAACCATAATGCGAGGTGCACATCAAGACCCTATACCTATTATATTTTATTTAGTCTTAAAAACAAAATTTCAGCATTATACGTTTGACGGGTTTTGAGATTTGCAAGTTACGCACATATTCTTCGTACAAGTAAATAAAAATGAGGCAATTGCATTTTTCAGTGCGGGGCCCTATTAGGCGCAGAGCCCGGGGCACGTGCCCTATGTGCCAAAAGGTTAAACCGACCCTAACAGTTTTTTTCTTTATCATCAATAATTAAAAATAGTATGCCAAAATATTTATTTAAAAAATCATTAAGTTTCACTCGCAATCTTTTCATTTGTTTCGTTCCATAAATGGATTGATATTTTACATAATCATGACCAAGATAAATAATTGCACATCAAGAAATCTCACCAACTGAATTAAAACACACGCGATGTATAGAAAACAAATGAAATCTATAGTTTCCTACCTTCTACATCAAGGCTGGCCCTGAAATAGTTAGAATTGATTATAGATCTTCTAGAAAACAAAGTCGATAGGATATTGTTTCAACCACGACTCAAGGAATGCTGTTTAATTATTCTTTTACATGCTTCAGAGTTTGTATAGTTACAAAAGAATGTTAAAGTTTGTTTCACGTGCGTAAAAACCATTTTAGATAGTTACATATTCATTCAATTTATTATCAGACTAAATTCACTGGTACACTGCTCGAGCACCAATTACGGTCATGATTATACAAATTATGACATCCCTCCTCTGGCGCCAATTCATGTCACTCTTGCATCTTGACAGAATTGCAATCGAAACTCGGGCGCCAACATCAGTATGAGTGAAAACAAAAAATTAATAAGAGACTTTACATTTTTCAAGTATTCTAAAAAGTAGAAAATAATTTTGAGGCCATCTACCAGCCTGGTACTAAAAAGTGGGACGCATCATTCTATACTTCTTATATCTCATCGCTAGTTGCACCGCCGTCACTTAACTTTAAGGGAAGCATAAAATCTATGGTTACCATTGTATAGACAATTGTTTCCATGGTAATTATTCCGTACTTAAAGTTAAGTGATAGCGGTGCAATTGAGCATCAATAAGTCAAATGCACCTGAAGTTTTCATTTTTAGGCTGATAGCTGGTCCCAAAAATATTTTGTACTCTTAGAGCATTCAAAAGAAAGTTTTTTGATAAAACCAAAATATTCGGCAAACAAATAAATATGGAAACAAATTCTAGACTCAGTTTCTTGCCAATTATTTACTTACAGGTATGTAGTAATAATTTCGTAAATTTTAATGAAGTTGAGAAGAGAAATTTCGTTTACATCAGCTAGTCTAATCAATAAAAGAATCATACAGATTTGTATCTTCATAATGCTACCAAGCCTGTGATAAAATCTTATACCAGTGACATACCTACACTGCTATACTAATTGCATACTACGCGTTGATATTGCTCAACCTTGATCACTTTTATCAAATACACAAGAAGACTTTCACTGCATATAACATACTTAAAAAAAAATATTTTACTTTCAGAGGTATACGACAATGACAATAAAAATAGCACTGCATCTGGAAAAAAATTGTAAATTTCAGACACACGAAAGAAAAAGTTTAGCCACGATATCTGAAGAGCGAATAACTACTTTTCGTGAGTGACATTCCATATGTCTCCAAAGCGGCTTAAATAGTTTTTATATTTGTGTATTGTTTGACCTTGACAATACATTTGATATGGCTGTTAGTAAAACAGAAGGGTTCTATTTTTTGACTTCGCTATTATTCTCTCACGGAGTGACTAATGATGAATATTATTTTTTTTCAAAAGACTACAATTATGTTATGAGTTTGTATTTATTTATTTAAAATAAGCTTTTTCTCTTATAAATGTGTATCTAGATGAATATATAAAAATCTGACGTGGACATCACGTGACTTACTTGTGCATCATTGGATATATATAATCAAACACAACATCTCATCATTCCACGGCTAGTCGGTTGCTATGGAAACAGTATGTCATCATTCTTAAACTACAACATTCCTAAATACTGATTTCCAGGATTCTACGGCTAACAGTTCTGAATTTATGCGCAAAAATCCAAGATCGTCAAGTATAGTACACTTTCGACTAAGTCGATCTCAATGAAAATAGGATATGAGCATCTAGGCAGTACTATCATCTTGAATACTGTATTCTAATATTCTACGTTCAATCGTTTTGGATTTATGCGGAAAATTAAAAAATGTTCCGAGTAAACTGCACTCCCGGCTTAGCTGATCACAATCATAATGCAAGGTGTACAACAAGATGCTGTAAAAGTGCTCAATACGAAATCTCAATATTCTGCGACTTATTACTTTAAATTTATGAGAAAAATTCGAAAAGTCTGTGATATGAAGTGCACTTCCGGCTTAGTCGATTGGGATGAAAATAGGAGATGATCTTTTTGATGCTACAGCAATTTCAAATACTGAATTCCAGTATCCTACAGCTAATCATTCTAGATTTATGCGGAGAATTCAAAAAAAGTATCAGGTAAAGTGCACTTCCAGTAAAGACGATTGCAATCATAATGCGAGGTGCACATCAAGATCCTAGATCCTATACCAGTCTTTTATACAAAATTTTAGCATTATGCGTTTGACGAATTCTGAGATTTGCGAGTTACGCTCATACACACATACATACGTACATACGTACCAACATCAAGCCAAAAATAGTCAAAATGGATTCAGGGATGCTCAAAACAGATATATCCATCAAAATTTCGATATGTGAATTTTGTCGGTTTCACAATATTTCCTTGTACTTTTAGACCGTCAGATATTCGTAGATTTCAGTGCCTCATTTTGTTTTTCATGCCTTCAAGAGGTTTGATAAGTATGTATATTTGGAGTTCAATAATGCTGAAATTAAAGATGGACCGTGTGACCAACATAATGAAAATTGATTTTAAATTTGTATGAAAAAGTATGTTCTGATCCAGTTTTGTCGCTTTAAATTGACAACAGATTATCATTGCCTACCTTATCATTTCAATTAAACTGATTGTTTCATACAGCAAATTCTGAATGTCTGTTATACTCATAAACTGCACTGCCGGCTTGGCCGATTGATACAAAAATACTAGATAACTATTTTGATGCTACAACAAGTTCAAACACTAAATTTCAATATGCTATGGCTGATCATTATAGATTTATACGAAAAATTGAAAAAAGTTTCAAGTAAAGTGCACTTCTGGCTTAGCCGATTCATACAAAAATAGCAGATAACCGTACTGATACAACATCAAGTTCAAATACTGAATTTCAATATCCTACGGTTGATCATTCTGGATTGATTAGAAAAATTCGAAAAAAGTTTCAAGTAAAGTGCGCTTCCGGTACAGACGATTGGAATCATATTGCGAGTTGCACAACTAGACCCTATACCAGTCTTAAATACAAAATTTCAACATTATACGTTCAACCAGTTTCGAGATTTGCGAGTTACGCACGCACGCACGCACGAACATATGTACCGACATCAAGCCAAAAATAGTCAAAATGGATTCAGGGATGCCCAAAACGGATATTTCCATCAAAATCTCGATAGGTGAATGTTGTCGGTTTCACAATACTTCCTTGTACTTAGTACAAGTAATGTGTGTCAACTGAAATTATCTGCCGGTTAACTACAGCTTTGTCTTATTATTTTGTGACTAAAATTTAGTCCCTGACACAAATCAGAAAAGAATACAAAATGTTCTGCAAATAATTCTTCGACCTTTATCATGATATTGGAAAATAATTAGATCAATGCTAATCACTTCCTCTTCCAATAAGGAAAAAGCATAAAACGTATGAGTGGGTAGCGACATTTAAGGTTAAAATTTTGCAAGACTGTACCTTGATATAAAATAGCTTATAAATGTGATATTGGTAATCAGTTAATTAGTAAATACCTCAGAAAAACACCGCAAATTTGTTGTGTTTATGTTGATTTTATTTGTAGTAACTTTCTTACTTCAAAATTTTTTTGTTAAACAAATACCTATTTTGATGTTTGTCAACTATAGATTTGGTGTAGTGTGCCTTTCACATTTTTACGAATAACCTAATAATTATTTACCATGTTATAGTTTCAAATCTCCCTTATAAAATGCTGTTTTCATATTATGACGATTCGAACTCGTTCCTGAGATACAGCGTTTTGAAGGTGTGCTGGATTTCAGACAAAAAAATTGAATTATGCCAAATATGATTGGTCAGCAGCAGAATGTTTTCATTGTTTGATGTGAAGATTTTCCGCTAAACTGAATAATAAAATAAGAAATGGGGTATTCCTTTTAAAATTAGAAAGTTGAGGCTAATTTCCGTTAACCTATTGATACCAAATTTTGTAAATTTATATTAAATAGTATTTAAAATATAGAATAAGCTCGCCGTGGGACACATTGTATTTTTCATGCTTTATACAAACTCTATATAATGAAACTCACGGGACCGAGCATTTTTATCGTTATAGAGAGTTACCGTTACATGGAGTGAAAAAAGAAAAACAACTAAATTTACAATTTTCAATACGTATTTGATAAAATATGAAATAAAATTATTTCTAATGACAAACGATTGATAATACATGATAGATAGGTACCTAGTTTAGTTCAAAATCAAGACAGTTGTTTACAACCTCAGAAGTTACGGGACCTCAAAGGTTTAGTTAGCGTCTTTTGTAACCTGATAAGATAACTTGACAATATTACCGATAATATTTACTGGGTCTAAATATGAACAAATTTCTTCGTAATAAGAATGGCTGTTGCGCTGTAAAATTTTCATCAAAATTTCATGTTATAGAGAGTTTATCGTTATAAAGAGTTTACACTGTACTTTGAATGTAACAAAAATCAATAATAATAATCTTCTTAGCCTAGACGCATAATTTTTAATAGGATGCAGAAAGAAAACACAATTTCAGTATATATAGAATTTATTGAATAATATGTCACCCATACACTATATGTGAATCTACTATAAACAGTACATAAATATACATATATCGGCGTGTTAAATGACAGGGGACTTTCTGCGCCATATACTCACTAATCAGTAAACATTTTCGCTTAAACAATTATAATAAATAACAACAAGAACGATAAAAGCGACATATAAACTGAAAAGCTATTCTCATTGATGAATTAAACGCAAATTAAAACTTCATTTAACAAAGGAAATTGTAACAAAAATGTTTAATTACTGAATGATTGTATTTAGCGTTTGATTCATCAATGTTGACAACAGCGTTTTTCTACGGTGAATGTACAGCACTTGAAAGTCCAACAGGCCTGATTTCGAACCTGTGATTGACTTGGATATGACGTCAATCGCCTGTCTGAAGCCACAACTCAACATGCGACAGGGGATCACGGGCCCAACAGCTGCAGGACGGATATTGTGTGAACCCAGAGACCACAAGAGCTGTGACGTTCGTTATCACCTGTTAGAAAAACCGCCAGGCGACAAAATTAATTTTAAAATACCATATTTCAAGAGAAAAACTAATTTTGTACCATTTTTGAATATAAAGCTATTTTAATTGTTTAATAATATAAAAAAAAAAATATATTGAAAAAGGCAATGCGTGTTTCATTGAAAATAACGGATTAAAATGTATAATATTCCGGACGGCCATGGATTAGACAGCTCATAACATTTCTTATTTTGCACAATGTCAATTTTAGCGACGCTTAACCTAAATAAAGCTAAATGTTATTTAAACTGGAACATCATATTGAATTGTAAATTGCATGGTATTATCAATATTTCATGAATAATTCAAATAACTTTCGTAGAAAAATCTTTTTAAGTTGATAAAATAAATATGAATTATTCAATTAAAACCATTAAATCTTTAGAATACGTAAACCACCTTAAACGGATATTTCTCTATTTCAAATCAAGAAAGAATATAAATCATATCTCTTTTCATCTCTTGACTGATTTTGAATCCAAAAATGATTCAATAATTTCCGCTCCCAGTATACAAATAAGAATAATCAAATAAAAAAACATGGCTGCCATCACTAAATCAGCTGTTGTACACATTTAATGATTTTCCTTTCTTTTATTGATATAATATTTATTGGAAATAATTGAAATTTGTATTTTTATTCCAACTATGATGGTACAACAATAGAATAATTAATTTTGGAGTTAAAATTTTGTTTTCTGACAATTCTTGATTCAAGATTATTATTTCCTCAAGAACTTGAACTGTTTTTCTTTTGATGATGAATCGTTATATTTTTGGCGTATAGTGAAAAATGTTTTTGTCGCCTGAAAGTATTTGAACAGGGGGCCAGCAATCCAACAGCACACGCTGTGATTTGAAATCGCCTGTCCTTTACTACCAGTTCATTTATTGGTCCATGACCGATTAAAATAAGAAATTATGTATGACATTCATGGTTCCCAAGTCATTTACACCTTACACATACTTGTCATTATTATAAACTGTTAGAAAACGATTTTAGGGAACCATGTGTCAAAAACTTGCCTTGTATTACATATACGTGTCATCGTTAGGTTCATAAGACTGATTTTCTCGGACACACATCGCAAGAAGAAGAATTTTTCCATTGAATAATTATTGATGTACAAAATTATAAAAATAACATCTCTGTTCCATTTTTAGAACTTCAAACTAAAATGATTGGAAGTGAGACACTTTTCACATTCCAATTTTTTCACTAAATAAATTTTCACTGCATATTTTTTCTATAAAATATATTTTACCACTGATTTATTCACAAGTTTTGATTACATTTCTAAAGTCAGAATGGGCGAAGCCCGCCCGTTAGTTGAGTGCGAAGCACCACCACTTGAAAACAAAAATCAGTTTTAGTGCCACTGATACAGTGCGCAAAAATTATGTAAAACAAGAATTAGTGGAAAATAATTCAGTGGAAAAAATAGAATGGAAAAAGGGTCGTATATTCAAAATGATCATTAGAAATAATTTGCTTCTTGCAATACGGGTTCAATGAATATATTGACAAATATAGCTGATGGTTTGAACCTTACATAGTTGATATAAAAAGAAATTACATCATGAATCAATAATTTATTTACAGAAATTATAAACCGAACACAGTTTCGATATTGTACCATTCAGCTAACCTACCTGAGTACTGAATATCAAAGTCTGATTCATGAGAACTAGTATAAGCAATATTGTTAATGTGAAAAGAAGCGATTTTATGAATCACAGTTCCTTTAAATAAATTATTTGTCAACTTTACGATGATTTAACATATTTTTTCATAAGATACAAATAGAAATAACTTACTAAACTGACAAGATAGCATGTACAAAAATATTTTCGTAAAAACTCTGAATTGAAAAATTAGTTGATAAAATAAAATTTAAAACATGGCTGCCGTCGTTATAACAGCTGTTGTACACATCTAATGATTTTCTTCTATTTTATTGATGTAATATTTATTCAAACAATAATAATTTGTATTTCCAATTAAAAAATGATGGTACAACAATAGAATAATTGATTTAGGAGCTAAAATTTCGTCACACAATTCTTAATCCCAATTTTCTTTATTACTATTAGATTATTAATCTAAAATTAGAATTCAGAATATTCCTGGAATAAAAATAAATTAATGTTATATGAACATTTTTTTAAGATACTCGAGGTCACTGGGAATTGTACAGACTTGAATAGAAAAATAGCAAAGTTAACGATGAGATAAAAGTACATATAATGCTCCGGCAGATGAAAGCTGTTCCGGTTAATTATAACGCAAAATAAAATATTAAAAATGCTTTTAAAATTCAGAGTTTCCCCAAAAACATTTTGGTCAGCTATGTTGTCGTGAATTTAATCTCAAAAATAAAAAGAAAATAAAAAAAAGTCACTAACCTGATTGTATGTGAGTGATCCGACCCATACAATACAAAATCAATTTATTTGTCACCCGCAACCAAACTTAAAGAATTGTTACAAAAATTTAAAATATCATTAAAAATTCTTCAAATTTTTTTGCGGGTGGCTTAATTGTTATTAGTGTGTATAATATTTTTTGTTTATTACATACCGATTGGCCGACATATTTAACGCATACCGAACCTGTTAAAAATAATAAACGTCAACTTTCGAGCGATATCTCGTATTGATTACACTACTCTTAAACATTCAACTACTGTCTTACAGAAAGTAAAGACCGTCTAGAAAGTGTAGTTTTTCGAACTGTTATTTTCGACGCGTATAAAAAACTTTCACTTAGAAATATTCGATTTTAGCAGGTACGAATTATGTATATGCGATGTATGTCCTAATTTGATCTAGATAAGAGCGCGAAGTTAAATTCCATCTAATAATAGACGAAATAAACTATTTAATTAGGAACACACAGTATGAAATTGACAATTATTCATTGATAATCAGTTCGCGATATTTATAACAAATTTAAAGTTAATTTCACTCTAAAGTATCGGTCCCACCTGGATCATCCTCAAGAGTGAAAACAATTTGTTAATTACATATGCTCTTCTGAGGATGGTTCAGGTGGGACAGAAATTATAGAGTAAAAAGAAAAATTAAAATTTATTTCAATTTTAAATAATGCTCAATCAATCGTGGACGTACAAAGAAAAGCCACTAAGTCCATGAAAATTAGTTTGGATAGTCACAGGCCCTCGATTATTATTTAATTGAATTATAATTTTCAAAGAACTCTGTTTCCACAAAAAAAATGCTCAAAAGTTCGCAAATTTGAAACTTGTTTAATTTAACCTTCCACCTCCAAGGGTTTCAAGAAAAATTAACTTAATATTCGACGCTCTATCCGAGTCTGAAATAAAAATAGTGGTTACTATTTAAGATTTTAACGTGGAGTGAAAATTAGAAATCAGATATATTTCCATTTTTCTAAAAATGCCAGCAAAAAATTAAAATGGATAGCTGTATATATTCTAGCTTTCTGCACTCCTGTTCCATTTAAAATTCAAGTATACCAAATCTCATATTCCTTCGTACGTGCGATATGTTCGAAAAGGGGAACAAAGTTTTTTCTTCACGTATTAATATATAGATACAAAAAAAGAAAAAACAAAAATTCAGCGAAATCCTAATCCTTATTTTGATTATTTAATTGGAATAATAATTTTGAAAGTACCCTGTTCTATAAAATTGTGTATTTTTTTGTGAGATTTGCTCGAGAATGGACTTAGTTAACTTTTTTGCAAGCCCACGATATATTCTAAAGTTGACTGCATATAATTCTCTTCACAATTCTGTCAAAAACAACTTATGAAGAACTACGAGCTAAGCAGGAAGTGCTCAAAACGCAACAAATAATCGGAACCTGGAAATAAATAATCGACTTTTGATCCTTGATTGGCTACAATCTCGTGATTGATTGAATCGATAAAACTGATTAGCATCCTAAAATGTATATCGCAGACTCTTAGGGACAATATAGGAATAAATATTTTATATTTGTTGATTTATATTTTGAGATTTGAAAAATTAATTAATCCTTTTCTAAATAAATTAATTAGAATTTTATTATTCTCCTAGTTTTAAACTAAGATCAATAATGTCTATCATATCCATCCGTACGTATCAATCATAAATCAGAAATTATAAGACTGATCAACCGATCATTCAATTAGATTATTCAAACAATTATAACAATATTTTATTGACTAGGATCATTTTGATCGATCCATCGATAATTTTTCGTAACTTATAGAATGAATATAATAAATTTTTACGAAGATTTCGTGTTTTCAGTATCAAAAATATCGCATTATTATTTAAAACTGTGTTCATGATTCAAATAGGATTGACAAAAATTATGATTAAAATTAAAAATCCTAAAATAATGATTTTCTCGATTTTATTGATTTTTTCAATTTTTCGAAATTGTATTACAAAATTAAATAGAACCATTAGTATTTGATCATTTGTAAGCAGGATTGGCCTGATTCAAATCGTTTGAATTAAATCACGATTTAAATTATGATTTAAATCAGTATTTCTTAAAAAAATCATTTATTTATAAAATTTAAGTTTTCTTTTTGTATATTTAATTAATTCTGTTATATTTCTATTGTGGAACAAAATAAAGATTCGAATGAGATACATTTTTTGAAAAATTGAATTTTTATTCAAATATGTTAAATAATTACTTTGAATAGTTACTTTGTTCTGCAATATAAATTCAACTGAATTAATGAAATATATAGTGAAAAATCTAAAGTTTAAATCAATGATTTATTTGAAAAGACTGCACTAATTTAATTCATGGTTTAAATCAAATAATTTAAATCAGGCCAATTCTGCTTTCAAATTGAGTTTGATGTTCTACAATCTTTGAATTTAAAGTATTTTAAAATTATTTTGTGGAGATATAGCAGATAAACAGCATTTTAATAAATTTTCTGTACATTATGATCATTTTATGGAAGATAAAATAATTTTTCTTAATTATATTAAGGCAAAATTTTAAAATATATTTGAATGACATTTAAACATAGAAAAGATTATTCAAACAATTGAGTCAATCTTGTATTGATAAAGATTATTTTTCGGAGCCCGAAAAAGTGAATATAATAAATTTTCATTCTATTTTCACGGAATCTTCAATAACCAAGAATATCGCACAATTATCTAAGACTGTGATTAAACTTTCAAATGAAATTTGACCTTCTGTAATCTCCGAATTTATACTATATATTTAAAAATAGTTTTGCGGTCGCACATTATGAACAGATTATAGCAGATGGAATATATTTCCAAATTATACAGGAGCAAAATTTTAAAATATACTTGAATAGTAATCTCACAGTAATAAATAAGTTTCTCAACAGCTCCTTTATAAAACTATTTTGTTACCCATACTGATAAAAAAAAAAAAAAAATTTGGAATCCGTGTGTTCCTAATTATGATTTTTCATTAATAACTAAAATAATGAATAACAGTTATTCATAATAAAATGTTAAAAAGATATAAGAATGATAAATGGCAAGGATGTCTTACACAGACACAAAGCCAAAGAGAAAGGGAAAAAAAAAAAAAAAATAATAAAATGTTAAATCTAGTTATTATCACGAAATAGAAAAATATTTACACGATAAAAACGGATATTTATTTGAGTTAAAATGGACTATTATTAATTCTAGTTTAGAAAAGCTATTCAAACAAATAATATAAAAATTCAGATTGTCTGGAGATCGAAAATAACAGCTCTATGTTATGAAAAGATGCACTAGAATATTACATTAAGTGAAAGGAAGCTATATATTAACAGTTGTCGAATGGCGATAAATAAAATCAGACTTGCGGATGGTAAATCATCCAGAGCGCTTGCGCCGTTGCGGGAGATCATCTAAATCTTGGCTGCATCATCGGTGCCAGCATTGGACCGCCGGGAAAACCCATTGGGGCTCCGTACATCATGCCAGGGGGCATGCCGATTAAACCTGCACAGCAATCACAAAATATATGAATACAAAACAGGTGAAATTGGCGCTTCATCGCATCTAACGTGGTCACACAGTAGACTACAGGGAATTTTTCTCACTGTTTCCAGGGGTGGATTCCGGAAGGAGCACTAAGGGTTACCTAAAATCCGACCTAGTTACTTACCCATGAAAGATAGGAGAAGAAAAGGAAGTTGACATTTTGGATAGTTTTCTTTTTGAAATAATATTCAGTCAAATTACTGATAATAATAACAAATGAACCGCTAACAATTTCGAAAAATGTTTTAGGTAAATGTTCTACCAAATAATTAAAGGATCAATTTCAGTTATTTTATATTCTATGATAAATAGTACCGTTTATAAAAAAAGACGCAAAATACTAAAAAGTTGAAAAAGCGCATTCACGTACTTAAATTTAACTTTGTGATAAATAGTTTAAAAATGAAATTTTAGTCGAAAATTCGTACGCGATCTCAAGTTATCGAGCTTCTAGATGGACCGACTTCTATTATTTGAATTGTTTATTTGGTTTAGTACGGTCTTAATTCATCAAAATCTCGAACTACTAAAAAATTACGAACACAATATATATATAGGTCAGGGAAGTAAAAATGTAGGGAGTTATAGAAGAGGATATTTTTATAAAGGATCCTTACCTAATTAAAATAAAGGTAATAAGAGTTAAAATTGGTTTAAATTAGAAATGAATCAAGCACCTGGAAACAGGTTAACAGATTTAAAAATGAAAACAATTATTTTGAAGTATTGAAGTAGAAAAAAATTCCCGGTAGTACCTACACGGTAACGACCGCAAATGTAATGCAATTACAAGAAAACCACTGGCAAATTAAATGAAGCGAGTGATGTATACAAATATATAATAGTATAATACGTATTTATATAATATGATATGTATGTATATATAAGAGAATATACAAAAATGCAACATGCCAACACTGATTGTGTGCTAAATAGCAGTGGATGTACCTTAGCCGTAGCACTGACTGTACCCAATTGTTCCGGGACTGTACAATTCTCTTCAAACACAAGTCAACATTTTAATATGAGAACCGGTGGGAATACATTCACAAATTTCAAAATTACGTACATTTTCAAATATTTTGAATTATCTTCATCCACAAAGCAGTTACTTTCTCGTACGTAATTCTAAAACATGAAAATGCACAAATCGTCCAGGGTTTCTATCAAATTCTGAGAAAAACATTGGAAGCTAGAACTAGTATCTAAATATGGTCTAAATATCCTAAATCAATTCGCGACACATACTGTATTTACGCCCGAAGTAAGACAAATTGTCGACAAACTCCGTATACTCATCACTCCATAGACAAAGATTTTTGACACACGAAAATTAATACTTCACTTTTTGTCTGATTTAAAATTTATGACGCGTGGAGAAAGAAGATTCAGAGATGATATTCTGTCAATTTTAAAATTATACTCTATTCCAGTTGAGAACGATCCAAATTTCTAATGCTCTATTATTGAGGATACAAGCCACAAGTCGATATTTAAACTTGATAAATAATCATAGCAAGAATCACATAGAAAAGATCGTGTCAATCATTCTTCACGCATGTAGTATAGCACCTACATTTTCAAAACGCAAATAAATTTGAAAGTTTTTTCATTGTATTCAATGTTTCTCTTTATAAATATTATGCTACTATCTTCTAGTCCTGCCTATTAGTTTTCATAGACTCCATCAAATTATTCTATTTAAAACGAAACTGGATCAGCATTCTACAGAGTGATCAAAAATGATTGTCCGTGCCGCTTTGTTCTGATTTTTTCTTTGCCGCCTGCTTGAAATAGTGACATGCAAGTGACAGATGACAGTTCCTCTGAAAACACTATTCTAACCTAATAATTTGATAAATAAATTCTCAATAATCAGTCAATAATACAGCTATTTACTTACTTCTTTGTTTATTGAATCAGATTATGGATGAATCCGTCATAAAATATGCAAAATATACGCCATTGTGTTCCTGAAATGTCGGTAATGTAGTTTTCAAAATAAATAAATGTATACCAACTTTATTCCGTGAAGATAGTTTTGATCATAATGCGAACTTTTGCCTGTCACCTGTCAGACAATCATTATTGATCACTCTGTATTTTAATAATTTATTGAGGATGATTGTCAATAAAACAGCCTTATCTGACGCTTGCTGTTCTGAAATAGTTCCACCCTTATGTAATGTACTATTCCTTTATGAAAAACTAACATCTTTAAAAATAAGTGAGATATCCAATAGAATTATTCGTTCTTTCAACGGTCAAAACTTGACACCCCAAAAATCGCAATTTTGCCTAACCTACGAGGTAAATCAAATTCATCACTTTTTTTTAATCAATTTTATCTCTCCCTTTGGAAAACATCCTGGCGATAGTGAACTATAAAACAAACTTTTGAAATTGTTTGAGAAAATTAGATAAGTTCGAACTTATATCTTGGCAAAAATAGAGTTGTGATGTCAGAAGATCAATTTTTTTAGTGTTGCCAAGAGCCGATACCGTACCATACGTCTTTTTAAATGATGTAACTTGTTTATTTATGGAGATATACAGGGTGTAACAGAAATAAGTACATTAATTTTAGCCTGTAATGGAACTCGTCAAACATAACAATTTTTCTTAACCCTGGAAGTGCACACTGGAGTCTCAAAAACCCCATGCTCCAATTTTTATCTTGTGCACAAGCACCTCGTAAATTTGGTTTAGTAATGTCTTCAGTATGTGCTATATGTATTTTGTTGATAGCTGAAGTAAATGGATCATAATTTATGAATTTGTTTGTGTTTGGGTCATTGAGACCCCAGTGTGACTGTTTGCGTTAGATTTGTTGGTATAGCTGAAAGCTCTTTATTATAATCCATTTTGACATTTCAGCAGAAAATGACTACTTTTGAATCCAAAGACCCTTCTGCGTTGATAAATAATGAACTTGAACGCAAAATTCATGAAAGATCTTATATTTTATGCATTGAACAAGAAAAATTCGAAAAATATGTACTTTTTATGCATTGGCTGTTTTTTCAATGATTTGTGCTCTTCAAAAACTCAATGCTTCTTACTTCTTTTATTATTATACTAAAAAGATTTCATATCATGAAAATCAATCAAAACAACATTCAATTCTCAGAGAAATTACGTTTTCGTTTGGAGTTTGCGTTGGATTTATTGACATAGCTAAAAGTTCTTTATTATTCTCTCCATTTTGACATTTTAGCAGGAAATGACAACTTCGGAGTTCAAAGGTCCCTCTGCATTGAAAAATGATGAATTTGAACGTGAAATTCATGAAAGATCCTAAATTTTATGCATATAACAAAAAAAATTGAAAAATCTGTACTTTTTATGTATTGTCCTTTTTTTCTCAATAAACTGTGCTCTTAAAGAACTCAATGCTCTTTCACTCCTTTCATTATTATGCTGAATAGATTACATATTATGAAATTCAACCAAAACAACATCCAATTCTTAGAGAAACTACATTTTCGTTTGGGGTTTCTATGACCCCAGTGTGACACTTATGCAACTACAAATGAAGTGTGCATGTCCAAGGTTAATAACTTTTTTCCGTAAATCCTCTGGATAAAGAGTAAAAATTCATCAAAGTTTTGTCAAAAAATTCATAGTGCGCCTATGGTTCAAACTAAATGATTCTCATTTGTTGGAAGAATGACAGCTGTCGATTGAAAGGAGTATTTTGCAACTTTGAGCCATCGTAGGTTTGTCAATCATTCATTTGAAACTGAAAGAATATTAGTATTTTGACAATACATTGATATTCTTGCATATGTTGGAAGGAAGACTAAATTTGTCTCTGTGATCAACTATTTGGTCTTTTAGTCGTATTTAGATGTCATTGTTAAGAAATTTGATTTTTATTTAGGGATTTCACGTATATTTTCGGATAGTACATTTCTTAAACATAAGATTGTCTGCACAAGTTCATTGCACTTGAATCAGCTGATTTTAATTGTCTGAAACTGTGTCAGGAGTGTCAGACTGGGCTGCTATCTACGAGCAGTTAAAAAAGTAGTTGTTGTTCTCAACTTACTTCATCAGAAACATAAAGAGAAAATCATTCAACGATTTATTTAAAGAAAACGGTCGAATATTAAATGGAATGCAATTCTAAATAAATTAACTCACTGAATAATTCAACAGAAATATTGCTACATGAAATTTTGAAGATTCTATTCAGAAAATATAACCTATAAATGTATCAAACTGAATTTGGTAATTGATTTTAAATATTTTCTGAAATATATGATACAATATTTTATTTATTCAGCAGATCAATTCACGGGGCATACTTTATGGAAACGACCTGAGAGCGGAGTTTGTGATAATATGAGTAAAACTAATACACAGGTGCTTCAGTTATAAATATATGTATTTCATTCATCTCATCTGCTGTTTTACGTTCCAGATAAATGATAAGTTTTAAATATCCCATGGTATTCTCATCATAATGTATAAGTGCATAATATTTAGACATTAAATACATTAGCATAACCACAATAATTAAATTTTTAGTGAAAAATGACAATTCGGTAATCGTTTCAAATAAATTCGCTGAGCTAATCCTAAACTGCCCGTGAAATCGTAGACAGAATTAATAATTAATAATCGGTCTTATTCCAGAATTTATTTGAAGGAATTGATAACTCACATATGTCAGAATCAATTATTGTTCTATTGCAACTGCTACTGGATCCAATAATTATGCACCTGAACGACTCGTTAAATTATAGGGGACAAAAAATGCTAAAAAAAGATCAGAATTCGGGAAAAAGTAACTGAGAAAAATTTTTATGCTTGACGAGAACTATCACTGGTTAAAATTAATGTACTAATTTCTGTTACACCCTGTATAAAAATTTCAATTAATAATTTTAATAATTTCAAAGATTTATTAAATTTAACCTGACTCAAATATTATAACGTTGACTCAGTACTAAATTAAAATGACTGTTCAACTCTACTTTTTTAAACAGTTTATTGAAAATATCAATATTGTCACAAAAGTGGAATATTTTGAGTCATTAGTTCACATTATTATTCATTTGAATTCGCTATTTATTCAATCATTTATTGTAATTGTAATTCTAGTTAGCATTAACCAACAATCTAGTCGGTGTTCAATTGTCAGACATGTGAATGCCAGTCTATGGTTGCTAGATGTTCGGTTGTTGGACATTTGAATGCTAGTTCATTGTTATTCAACAGTCCGACATTTGAATGTTGGCACATTGTTGGAGTAGGGTATATAAGGCTCGTGAGCTAGCGAGAGAGCAATCATTCAGTAAGAGTAAGAGTAACTGTGAGCGATTTTGTGATCGTGTTAAATACATATTTGCACTGTAACCTGTGATAATAAATTATTCACAATATTATTGATTTATGAGTCATAATTACAAGTTTTATTACACATTGCACATATTAAGCTAATACAATAATTTTGAAATGTAATTTCAAATATGGACGGATAAAAATTCGAAATGAATATTTTGTTTTGAAGTCTCCTCCGAAAAATTTGGACTAACAGTCTTTTTGTTAATAACATTGCATTAAAAATGTGGCTCACAGTAAAAATCGTGGAGTAATTTTCCTCAGCTCGAGAAGGGCAGTCAACATTCTTCTTAATTTGAATTTTGAATCTTTTTGCTTTTTGGATATTTGTTAATAATGATTATATTAAAATCAGGGTGTATACCAAAAAATTTGATGAAACTTCCCTGACATTTCCAGGTTTTCCAGGTCATTTTTAATAAAATTCCAGACAGTAAAATTCAAAAAGTTTGATAGATATTAGAATATATGCAATGAACTTGATATCCTTACGAACAAATTTATATTAATCAACAAAAGTAAATGCGCTTTAATATTTTTTTATGGATTTATAGATTTGTAAAACTCATGGATTTGCACAGAATTACAACATAAATTATTCACTGTATTAACTGTGTCATTGTGGTTCATACGACAGATGGCACTAGTATTTTACAGAATGAAAATTTTATGTATTTTCATTAATAATGTATAAATATCCTATAATTTATTTTTTCCAGACCAATAACGGAAATTCCCTGACGATTCCATGATATTTCCAATTTATTATTATTTATTTCCAGGTTTTCCAGGTTTGGTATAAACCCTGTAAAATCTGCTGTGATCATCGCAATACTTTTCCGATCATAAATTTTATGGCCAGTTTCATAAATTCAGAATGTCGCATCAATTAATTGCATATTTCAAAGTGACAGCTGTCAATGTCAAAGTGACTTATTTTAGATTTCTGCTAAGCTTATCCGAGAGCTTCAAATTGATACCAAACTAGACATCATTTAAATAACTTGTAAAAAATACAATTGACAATCGTTTAAATATCATTTTCGACACTTCTAGAATTATTTATACAGACGCTCTAATTTGATACCAAAAATAGAACCACATTATTTAGAAGAAAAAAAAAAAATTTGACGAACGTTTGCATGTGATGTCCAAATATGAGTAATAATGATTCTAATTTTACATTATTATTTTCATTATTCCATTTCTTCGCATATTTCAGAGGAATATAACAAATTTTATAACTAAAATTTTAATAATAACAAATGAACAGCTAACAATGTTGAAAAACGTTGTACCAAATTATTCAAGAATTAATTTCAGTTATGTTATATTTTATGATAAATACTCTGTAAATAAAATAAACGCAAGAAACAAAAAAATTCCTTCAATAAAATGTTGGTACCAATGATTGAAAAAAGCTCATTCATGAACTCAAAACTAACTTTTTGTAAAAAGTAGTGCTGTCAAAAACCGAAATAAAATGGAATTTCCGGTTCCATAACTAATCGGGTCCAAATTAGATTTCGGTTCAAGTCTTGATACCGTCATCCACAGCCGTTCTTAGAATCGGAATCATTTATCAGAACCGGTTCTTAGGATCCTGTATTCCGGCTGAAAACCTCTCTTGTTAGATGTCACTTCTCTACTGCGTTTAAGTTACAAATACCTTCTGGGCTTTTAGTTGAGAGTTTTATTTTCTTATGGTGACTATCATCCAAGAACAACAAGATTCATCAAAATCTCAAAATATCAAAAAAAACACGATCACAATGCTTTTCTCATTACACAATAAATTCTATAATATTGTCGACAAAGTGAAAAGTATACAGTGCGATAATCGACAACTTGACTTATTCTCCACGTCGACGAGTCTTCAAAATGTTGTTTTGGAATTCGTGCAAATTTATAAATGGTGAGGCTTCGGCGTAAACACAAAATTATTTCAATTGTATTATTGTTGTGGTCTACTTCCCGTATATAATTGTAGCAAAATATGAAACTAAAAAATAAGTATACAAAATTGCAAAGTGTATTAGTAATTATAGAATTAAATGCGTAAAAATTTAGTTTGAAATGCGGAGGAAAATAATAAATATTTGGTTTCTTTAAATAACAAACCGATGACGTATTGAGAATTAAAAAAATAAATAAATAAAATTCAATTGGAAATAATAAAAATAATATTTGATCATATATTCATATTTATATCCTTTAAAAAATTAAAATAGAGCACATTTCTTGAAATTGTGCTTTAAAAAAAAATATATGTATGCCACTTTCTAATAAATCAAAATTATGAACAGTTTTGGTGAAGCATTTTCGTCGTTATTCAGTTGTTTTTTATTTATTAATGGCGTGTGAAATAGAAATGTTAACATATGATCAAATATTTCAATGCTTCAAATATTAATCATGACGTCATCGAGTCAAAAAATATGAAAAACTAAACATAAAATAAAACAAAAATGCGAACTGACCGTTTGTTTGTTCCGTGTTCTCTTTTACTCATATTTACCTGGTGGTAGCCCCATCGGGGGTGGTCGCATCAAGTTACCTCCGAGGATATGCGGTGGTGCCAATGTGGGCATTCCAGGTCGCATAGGGCTCATTAGAGCCATGCTTGTTACTGGCAGTGCCATTGCCATTGACGCACGTTGTTGCTGTTGGAATCGTTGCATCAAAACGGCGCGATTTATTTCATCGGCCTTTTGTTGTGACGCTGCTGCGGATGCAGCTTGTGAAACGGCTATTGCGAGCTAGAAAATTGAGATAAGATTAGAAAAAAGTAAAAGATTTAACGCGGGTAGGGGTGCTGCTAATTGAAAAAATATTAAAGTGCTCTTTAGGATAATTGGAAACATATATTAGTTAAAAATTCTACGGAATACAACAAAGTCGTTATTTTTTTTCTGTAAATTAGCGAAACTAATATAGAGTAGTCGAATTATTGTAAAACGCATAAAAAAATCCTTGATACCTTAATTAATATTTTTTAGTTGTTGGAAAAGCTGCTTTGTTTGCTAATTATACATAAATATTCTTTTTCTTCTACTAGAAACGATTGTATTTAAAATAAATGCAATTCATTTTTTATTAGCATATTGGTAATATTTTCGACACTTTAATATTCTTTATTGAAATTCCGACTTATGTACACTCCCAACTGGATCTCTATCCTCAAATCTACAACTGAAAAGCACACAAAACAAATTTGCGATACTCAGAAAGATGTACTAATGTACAGTGCTACAAAGGTGACCTTAAAAAACTCTAAAATCACCAAATCCAAATCGAACGACATGCAACACTCAAACTAATTTTTCTATATTCGAATAATGTTACTTTCCACAATCCACAGCGGCTGACACAGAGTTAGATCTTTAAACTGCTTTATATTATTCTAGGAATATAGGGACACACTAAGTTATATTAGTTAGTTTTCTAGTATTCATTTGGTATTATTTTTAGTTGAGTTCTAAAATCGCTACAAATGATTAGACCAAGTTATGTTTCATGGGTTGTATCTTCAAAAATATATAAAAGCAAGCCGGAATACCGCGGAACACATTTAAAGGCCAAACAGAAGGACTTTTGCTTAACGTTTAGCCAATATTAGTAGCGTGGACAGATTTACAATAACGCAGAAATTCTATCTACATCCACTTTTAGATCGAAAAATAGTGACAGTTGGTATTATCTGATTTTAAACCGCATGCTTTTTTCAGGATTGAAAATTTATGCTTCGATAAGCAAGATAAAAAGTCGATGCTCACTCATAGTGCAAACTCCAATTACATTTTTTTTTAAATTGGGTTTTTCCGGGATAATATTTTGTATGGAATAATTGCAAGTGATATAAACCCTAGTATTGAAAGACATGCAATTCGCAACAGATCAAAGGCTCGAGGGATATATTTATAGTATATTTCTTTAAATTTCAAGGTGAGGTTTATCGGTTCAGTATATAAATTTTATAACAATATCTATAAATTCAAACGGAGTTGGCTTTGTTTGAATCACGATTTAAATCATGATTTACGCACGGTTTTATAAAGAAAGAATAATTTACTTTTCGAGTAAATAAAATTTAGTCTAATAAATATGTTTTATTGGGAGAAGTTCTATATAGAAATAATTAGGAGCGCAACATTTCAATAAATATCAAGTATCAAATTTCACTTCGAATTGTTCTTGATGATTTTTCTAAACTAATTTTCTTGACACTAACGCCTGATGATGGCTATATAGCTTAAATCGATCGCATTTTAGTATTTCGAAAAATAAATGTTTCAATTCAGTATACGTCTGAAATATTCAATATCTTTGATATGAAACATGATGTCTACGCTATGTCAGTAGCGTTGTACGAAGCGCGAGCGCCGTCCTGAGGCCTATTGCATAATAAAATACAAGTTAATATTATTAGCGTTTTTACGTGCACTAATAGTATTAACTTTCAAGAAGTTGATTTATTTATCTTTAGATCCAAAAGTTTTAGCAAAGGGAAAAAATTGGTACAAAGTTTTCATGTCAGCGATGAGGAAGGAAATAAAAATAACGAAGAAGATAGTAAAATAACGGAAGTTATTTTGCGCGAAACGACTGGCACATTTACTAATGGAACAAATCCGAATTTGTATAATGTTTTGGTCGAGGGGTGAACCACCTAGAGAAATTTGTGCAGGGATTGCCAAAAATAGCAGTACAAAGGAGTTTATTGTTGGTACTGCTAGTATTCCTGCCGTACTACCAATTTTACTCAAGTATTGTCAGTATTTCATGTCACTAAAGCTGCACCAGCATTTATGGCCCACACAAAAAAAATTATGCCAATATTTCTTACACATTAATTACAATTAATTGCAACCGGAAGTAAATTTTTTACAGTTGCAGTTTCCCGGAAATCGGGGTGTGGCTCAACTTTAGTCTAAAGTTACACCACACCTAATAATATCTTATCCAAATGAACTTTAAGTGGGCTAAACAATTCTTACAAATTAATTACAGTTAGAATAAATTGGTTGAGATCACTGAAAATCAACCCTTAAGGGTGCGTTTAAAGTAGTGCGGGTAGTCTGCCAGCAGTAATTATTTTTATTCATAACTCATTAAAAAACGACGATGTTTATTAAGGTAAATTTTACATGAATGAAGTGCTAATATCAATATCTATTTCATTGTATACTTTTGATTGCAGAAAACTCTAATTTAGATGAGATTTTTTTCATATCTTCAAAACTAAAGCATCTATTACTATAAAAACTATGGGATGAACAAGATTACTTATTATTATTTCATTTAAAATATTTTCCTTCTTAATATCTACTGTACAATTTGAATGAGTTATGAACAAAATTTGGCATGTACTAGTAGCTGAAAATTGAGGAAATAGTTCAGCTACATTCCGCTGCACCTTTCTGGCGCTTCTACAGATTTAGAAGCAATATGATTCATTCCTAATTCCTTGAAAACGAAAAGGTGTCGGTTGAGGCGGGGGGACAATAATAATGAAATGAATCTAAAATAATTTTTTCAATAGATTATTCCATTGCAAAATTTTTGGTGAAAATTTCAAAGTCATTAGGAAGCTTATTAAGTGATGAATAAATAAATAAAAATATTCAATGAAAATAATTCTATTAATGTTTTTAATAGAGTTCTTATTTTACAGATACAAGGGCAATTGAATATTTCAAAATGTAGATATTGTTATTTTATTGTATATGTAAATGACAATAATGATTTTGATTGAAAAAATAGAAAGAGATGCGAATTTATGGGAGAATATTATGTTGGCGAAATTGGAACAATTTTATTTAAATTGTATTTTCTACCCAAAATTGCGGATAGTAGAATAGTGACGGGTTTGAAATGTAAAGAAAATGCTTCATGATTTTATACTGTGAAAGTTGTTCATTTATTTTTATTACGAAATACCACTGATTTTGAGATCCCTATCTTTCAATGTTCCAAAGGAAAGAGCTAGAGCGATTATCTCATGTTTCTAAATATTGTTTAGTCATATTATAATAATAGTATATTGTGCAACAAGTGCGATTGCCTACGAGAGCGAAGTTGTACCCTCATTGGCTCAAGTGGACAATGGACAACACTACAAAAGTTGCAGATACTATTCTTTATTACGAATACGAAATAAACACTATTTTGCGCACATTTCTGCGGGCGATGATGGCTCTTTGCCTTTTGAGTTCGCCAAGTACAATTTACCTCCCGAAAAATCAAGCACAAAATAGTACTTATCCCGCATTCGTGATAAAAATAGTATCTGCAACTCGTACAGTATTGTCAATTGCCAACTTGAGCTAATGAGCGAACAAACTTCGTTCGTGCGCTCAATTCGCTCTCGTATAGAAAATCGACAACTTGCCGCACTTGTTGCACAATATACTATTGTACATTGCATTCAATATAGTTAGTTGGAAGAACAGCCTTGGGGTGAAGCTCGCTCGCAACATTCTGGTCAATAAAAAGTATAGTTATTTTAGTATATTTGCTATCTTATTTCCAATAAACCTATTTAATCCTACATCATTCCGTATTATAATCCGAGATTAATAAATGTATAATTTTTCCTAATAAAGACTTTCGGATAGAGAGTCGAAGTGTCAAAAAATATGAATAAATATACAGAATTTAGACCAAAAAATCTATTTATCATGATTTAATTTTTGAAAACATGTTTAGATCATATCTCTTCTATTACTCATGCGAGGTAAGTACTATTTTTTTGGGCGATAAGTAGCTCTTCGCCTTTTATCGCACGCAAACCATTTACCGCCCGGAAAAACAAGCGCAAAATAACACTTATTCCACATTCGTAATAAAAAATAGTAGCTGCAACTTGTGTGGTGTCGTCAATTGCTGCACTTGTTGCACAATGTACTTTTACTTTAATGCATTTTATTTATGCAGGGGCCACACTAATGTCTAATGCCGTTAAGTAAGGCGTTATGTGACAATTGACATATTGTCATTGACAATGTGTTCATTATTGAATAATGCCTTAATTAATGACATTATGCGTAAGTGTGGCCCCAGCATTGTAAAAACTACTTATTTTGAAATTCATTAGTATATTTTATTGTAATTGTCATTAGTCTTCAATGACTTCAACAGATTAAAATTTGCCAAATATTCATCGTATTTTCATATCCTACAATATTTTCTTCAATTCATAGAATCTACCTGCTCTACGTTTTGTGGTTTAGCACATTTAAACAAATCTTTGGTTGAGGCATGTTGGAGTCATAAAATCGACCAAGGATTTTCTTGACGGTGCTGAGCGGTGAAGAGGGGCATTTAAATTTACAGACCTCTACAAAATTATTTATTTGGTCAGAGACATCTATTGACAGAAAATAAGTCAGCTACTCAAATTTATTTTCAACACTGGCCGCATTTATTGGTAGAGGGCTTGGAACCCACCCTTAAGTGATAAATCCATCTTTGAAAGAGTGAGAGCGCACCAAAATGAGACATAGCGGATGAAAGTGAAATTTCAAGGTCAAATATTGAAAATATGGCTACTTGTATAGAAAAATATATATTTTTCGTAAATTATAAAATAGTAATTAAAACAATATAATAAAAACAAGTGTACAGGATTCTCTTGTCACAGAAATTTTTAAAGTGTCAAAGATGGTACATTTGTTTTTGACCATAGAGGAATATTTTGACGATGAATTGAAACGACTCTCATAGATTTTCTAATATTTTCAATATGTTGAAAAGTAGTTCAAATAATAACAAACAAGTAAGTAGAAATAGAGCCGGTGAAAAAATTATGCTTAAAAATGTTACAATAGTTAACGAGTATAGGGAAATCTTTGGTTAATTGATTACATCAGCTCACTCAACTTTTCTTGTCAATTTTATTATATAATGATGTAGTTCACACAATAGTCAATAGGAAATATGTGAGTGGGATGATGTAAAAAACGTTTACAATGCTTTAAATTGATTCAATAGTTGTTGTCCATCAAGGAATTGTTAATTAATTGATAACAACAGCCTACTTCACTTTTTTAACAATTTTATTACATCATAGTGTAGTTCACACAATAGTCCATGGGAAATGGGTGTGTGGGATGGTATAAAAAATGTTTACGATGCTTTAAATTGGTTCAATAGTTGTGGTCCACCAAGGAGTTGTTTATTAATTAATTACAACAGCCCACTTAACTTTCTTCACAATTTTATTACATCTTAGTGTAGTTCAGTCGATATTCAATAGGAAATGGATGTGTAGGATGGTGTCAAAAATGTTTACGATGCTTTGAATTGGTTCAATAGTTGTTGTCCACCAAGGAGTTGTTTGTAAATAATTACAACAGCTCACCTCACTTTTTTAACAATTTTATTACCACATAGTGTAGATCACACAATAGTCCATGGAAAATGGGTGTGTTGGATGGTGTAAAAAATGTTTACGATGCTTTAAACTGGTTGTAGTTCACCAAGGAGTTATTTATTAATTGATAACAACAGCTCACTAATCTTTTTTCACAATTTTATTACATCATAGTGTAGTTCAGACGATATTCAATAGGAAATAGGTGTGTGGGATGGTGTAAGAAATGTGTACAACAGCTATTCAACCAGTTTAAAGCATCGTAAATATTTTTTACACTATCTCACACACTCATTTCTCATTGGCTATTGTGTGAACTACACTATGATATAATAAAATTGTGAAAAAAGTTAAGTGGGCTGTTGTAATTAATTAATAAGCAACTCCTTGGTAGATAACAACTATTGATCCACTCTAAAGTATTGTAAACATTTTTACCGGTTTTAGGATATTAAACTTATATTTACATGCACAAAAGTAGGCTGGTAAATGAGTTATAACTGTAATCTGTACGGTAATATTATATTACAATACTGACTTGTCAAATAATTTATTAATATGATACAAAACTACTGTATCCATGACATTAAATAAAAACATACAGACCACAGATTCACTTGATCACCTTCTAAAATGATGACAATGACTTCATTCATAAGAGAATTTCAAAAAATAATATCTATAAATGACTTTAACGAGATTATATTCTACAACCGGTAAACTATTGAACAAATCACGGATGTTATGAGTCATAACAGACCTTAGATGTCTTAAAATCCTCGCTCTGCTCGGATTTCAAACTGACATTTGCGGCTGTTATGATACTCATAACATTCCTAGATATGTTAATAGCTATTAACCATTCCACACACCCATTTCTCATGGACTATTGTGTGAAACACACTATAATGTGGTAAGATTGTTAAAAAAGTCAAGTGGTTCATTGTAATAAATTAGCAAACAAATCCTTGGTAAACAACAATTATTGAACCAATTTAAAGCACCTCAAACATTTTTTACACTATCCCACACACCCATTTCCTATTGACTATTGTGTGAACTACACTATATATTGTAATAAAATTGTATAAAATGAAAAGTGGTCTGTTGTAATTAATTAACAAACAACTTCTTGTTGTACAACAACTATTGAACCAATTCAAAGCATCGCAAACATTTTCTACATCATCCCAAATACCCACTTCCTATTTAATATCGTCTGAACTACACTATGATGTAATAAAATTGTGAAAAAAGTTAAGTGGGCTGTTGTAATTAATCAATAAACAGCTCCTTGGTGGACAACAATTATTGAACCAATTTAAAGCATCGTGAAAATTTTTCACAGCATCCCACATACCGATTTTCTATTGAATATCATCAAAACTACACTATGATGTGATAAAATTATGCAAAAAGTTAAGTGGGTTGTTGTAATTAATTAATAAACGACTCCTTGGTTGAAAACAACTATTGAACTAATTTTAAGCATCGTAAATAATTTTTTACATCATCCCACACACCGATTCTCTATTGAATATCGTCTGAACTACACTATGATGTAATAAAATTGTGAAAAAAGTCAAGTGGGCTGTTGTAATCAATTAATAAACAACTCCTTGGTGGACTACAACTATTGAACCAATTTAAAGCATCGTAAACATTTTTACACCATCCCACACACCCATTTCCCATGGACTATTGTGTGAACTACACTATTATGTAATAAAAATGGTCAAAAAGGGAAGTGGTCTGTCGTAATCAATTATATAACAATTCTTTGGTGGACAACAACTATTGGACCACTCTAAAGTATCGTAAACATATCTCAAACCATCCCAAACACCCATTTCTTATGGACTATTGTGTGAGCTACACTATAATATAATAAAATTGTTAAAAAAGTCAAGTTGGTTGTTGTTATTAATTAATAAACAACTCCTTGGTGGACAACAACTATTGAACCAATTTATAGCACCGTAAATATTTTTTACACCATCCCACACACCCATTTCCCATGGACTATTGTGTGAACTACACTATGTGGTAATAAAATTGTTAAAAAAGTGAGGTGGGCTGTTGTAATTAATTTACAAACAACTCCTTGGTGGACTACAACTATTGAACCAATTTAAAGCATCGTACACATTTTGTACACCATCCCACACATCCATTTCCCATTGAATATAGTCTAAACTACACTATGATGTAATAAAATTATGAAAAAAGTAAAATGGGCTGTTTTAATCAATTAATAAACAACTCCTTGGTGGACTACAATTATTGAACCAATTTAAAGCATCGTAAACATTTCTTATCTAATTCCGTTTTGAAAAGTCAAATTTTACATCAATTTCTGGCGTTATGCAACGTCCCATTTTTCATAACTGCAATGCAACAGTTGCGTAAAGTAGCATAAAGTAGTTACGTAATGACTTTACGTAACTGGCCATGTTTCAGAGCTAATCAATTATACTTATCTGCGTACAATTAAAAGAAAGATTTATTATTCACAGTATGCAGCATTGGCAGAGTCTTTAATATCAAAGGGTACTATATCACTCAGGATATTACTGCTTGAGCACATTTAAAAAAATTATTTTGACGTTTTGTGAAAATTCGATAATTGTTTATTTCAGTGCACTCTTGTTTCTGTAGTAACAATAGATGGTCATGAATCACAGTCATCTGAATTTGGTGATGTGACGTTAGAGACGTTCTCATTGAAAAATATAGTTAAAATTATTCTGACGGTATTAGATAAAATTTTGTACAGAATACGTTATGAAAAGCCATATTGTTTGACGAAACGTAATATTTGCCAAAACGAGCGTATGTAAATAACTATTACACCATCCCACACACCCATTTCCCATGGACTATTGTGTGAACTATACTATGATGTAATAAAGTTGTCAAAAAAGTGAAGTAGGCTGTTGTAATCAATTAATTAACAACTCCTTGATGGACAACAACTATTGAATCAATTCAAAGCATTGTAAACGTTTTTTACACCATTCCACACACTTATTTCCCATTGACTATTGTGTGAACTACATCATCTAAACTATACTAAAAGGCCAAGTGTAAGGATTACTAATTCGACTTTGCCCGAGGCTACAGCCCAAACGGTTCAATCGATTTTTGAATTTTTTTTTTTATAAATTGCGTATTCACGAGGAGGAGTGCCTTTTATATGTTAGAAAATTATTACATGTATAGTATTTACAGGAAAAATCGAAAACCATCAGTGAGAATTGTCAAAAGTGACAGTTCGAAATAATATCAAGCTATCAATGCTAGAAAATTGATGAACATCGGGTCCCTTCTGTCAAGTTTGACATACAGGTATTGAAATAATATTCAAAATATTACAAAATTCACTATTGAATCAAGATTTTAAGTATTGTTATATGGATAAAACATTCAAATGAATAATCTGTGATGTATTCAAAGCTTCCATCAAGCTTATTTCAATTAAAATAAATTTTTTGACATTCAATAGAATGTCAGTGTTGCCAACTTATTTCCCAAACAGAAACTGCACCTGCGTACTCGCTTTGACGCAAAATGTCAATGCCAGTTCACAACAATGTGCACATCTTATAAATAATAAGTAAGTAGTTCAATTGAATAGTATTACCAGAAGGACGATTTTATGTTATATTTTTTAGGCTATGCTCAAACATTTTTTGAAATAAAGTATAATGTCACAATGCCCATGCATTTTCAGCACAAAATAGAAAACAGGCATATTTTGTACAACATAAATCCTCTCAAACAAGCGATCGCATAAGTTTCAAGATGATTTCAACATGTAATTGTTATAAGGAGATTGATTATTATAATCAAGAAATTCTTAAAGTGTAACTCCATGTAATATTTTCAAGGTTATGCTCAAGGATTCATTGGAAGCTGCTATAGCAGAATGCTTGATGAATACGATTCCAAAGTGATATTGTTGAAGAAAATTCAATTATTTGTAGGCACTGAAGAAGAATTAATAAGATGTCAAATTTTTGTTCAAGTGATATGAATTTAATTCACTTATACTGATTCATCCATCTCCCGACGATCCATCATTTGATTATACTACTTTCAAGATACGATTTATACTCTAATTTACAATATAGTTTCCCTATAAAATAAGTACTGAAGATTAAATGCCACTTGGAATATGTCAATGACCTGTAGTTTGGTACATGTGGTAAATATTCTGCAATGAAAAAATAAATATTCCGATTAACTTTGTATTTGAGGTTATGTAGAAGATAATCCTCCTGAAACATGCATTGCGCTGATGAAACACAATAAGTTTGGGTGTAAACGATTTAAATAATTAAATAATACTTAGATAAACTGTACGTATATACCTATTCTGTATATCCACTACAATCATTTAACAATATTGAAAATTTCTCAAAAAGTGTAGGAGACACATGATATAAAAAGATTAGAAGTAATTATTCTGAAAAGAGTTTCCGCGGAAAATGTTGGTAGATTATACGGGTTACTGTAAGTAAGAATTCACTGTTGTAATCAGCTGATTCCAAACAATCAACACAGACATCTGTTCCAACAGTTGGTAACATTGTTAGGTGTGACGCAGACGCTTGGGTGCGCATGCGTAATATAGAGTGGTTAGAGATGTTTTGCAAGAGTCAGATATTATTGTTCTTCTATTGTTTGTTTATAATATCTGTTATTGAAATATATTATAATTGTGAAGAACAAGAATGTTTTGTTGAATATAAAGGAATTGGATGACGAGTAGTCAGATGATAGAACAGCTGTCAGCATTTTCGTTGCTTCAGTCATCGATTCCATTATTTTGATCAATCCCTAAATATCGTATTCGATTAAATAGGCACTTCGAACAACTAATATTGATTTGATGAATAATTCTGCTGTTCTCATCAAAAAGACTGCAACAGCAATTTCTTTCAAACTAGTTTTGTTATTGTAGTGAGTATTATGATCATATTATCAACAATAACTCCTGAGTAGAAATCATCGATTGTAGATTGTCACGAGCAACAATCATTTGTTGTGATCAACTCAATTTCAATTTTAATTGTGAATTTATTGCTGAGTCATTAGATAAACGATAAAAACTTGGTGAAAATTATTGTTGTCATTTACTCAATTCCAATTGTGATCAATGGTTGATTGTTGCAATCGGTGGAATGACTATTCGATGGATATTGTATTATCAACCACATACTATGATGGAAAAGTTATTAGTATAATCAACAAAAAATGCTACTTACTAGCCACTATCAATAATTGATAATTAGGATTACCTTCTCTATCACTGCTATCAACAAAATATTGTTTCAATCAGTCCATCTATTGTTGTGATCAACCAATAATAAAATTATCGCTAGCAGCGAACAACGATAATCCCTAAGTCTTATTCTCATCCACTCAGTCATTATAGGGATGAACACAATATTGTTGCAATCGATTGCAAACTGATAGCTGTGATCATTCAATGATCACTGAAGTGAAAAAATTCCAAAATACGAAGCGTAGATGATTTTATTCAACAATTCATGGTTGTTTTCTGATTTATTTTTATTGTAGTCAAAAAACAACCGATTGGTTCTCTATTCAAGCAATTTATTCTTCATCTTTTAATGCTGTTTCAGATGTGAAATATCAGTCAGCATAACAACTGAGACGTTAATTATATTTACCAGTTTTTCTGAATAAATACATTCAGGCTACTAAGTTGAGTCTTAACTTTCAATTGATTTGGACAAATTCGCTTCGGATTTAAAATATCCTCGGAGATATATTTGGAGCCAATTTGCTTTTTGTAATAAAATTTCGCACAAATATATGAAAGTGAGGTTCATAGCGTTTTGGCTTGTGTGGAAATAAGCATCCCGAGAAAGGTTTGAATTCTCAAAATCACATTGAAAATAAAAACGCCCTTATTCTTTGTTCAGACCTGGAAGAAAAGTTTCTCATTGAACTCGATCATTGTATCACATCGTATATCCTGATTTTGTTACAAGGGTCGAAATTGATAGGAAAATGAACTTATTGAATGGCTTATGAATCAGGTGTAGAAGACAATGGAGAAGAAATGTGTATTATTGTAATTACTCTCAATTTTTTTTCCGCTATTGGTATGCAACTTCATTTAAAATTGAAATCAAAATCAACAACTGAGATGCATTCACAAAAAAGTATGACAGTTAACGCTTTCAATGAATCTCTACGTTTTGGACCTTACTGAACCCAAAAAAACAATCCAAAAGACAGTCAGTCGTTGTGTTTGCCCATTCCTAAAAGCACGATAACTTGAGATCGGCTAGAAATCTTCGACTAAGATTTCACATTCAAGTTCTATATCAAAAAAATAGGTCCAAATTCATAAATAAGATATATTCAATCGGTGTTACCAAAACTTCTCCGATGAAACTTTAGAGTTCTCTGCGTTTATTTCATAAACGGTAGTACTTATCGAAGAATATAATAGTATATTGTGCAACAAATGCGATAAGTTTTTGATTGCCCACGAGAGCGAAGTGGGCAATTGACAACACCGCACGAGTTGGAGATACTATTCTTTATTACGAATGCGAGATAAGTACTATTTTTATCCCAGCATCCATTTTATAACTTAAATTCGACATTATGAGTATCAGTTATCTAGATATGAAGTTATAAATTATCATATAGAGATCAGTGTTCAATTATGAGAATTATGAACGAGTTAAGTTATAAAATATAAATAAGATGCCTTTGGCTTTTATATTCCAGTGTAGATAAAATCTTATTTATTCCTATAAATTTCTCTAAACAGTCTATCAATAAAAGTGAAGAGCATGATCCTCTATTTATTTGGGTTACAAGCATTCAAAGGGTAACATATTTGATTTCGGAAGCCTCCTGGTACCCAACGTATCTTTAACAACAGTTCGGAAATTTTCGATAAGATTCGGACTATTGAAATATCAAGCTACCATCAACGGTTTTCCTTTTGTAGCTCAGTTCAGGGAGGTTCATTTGTTTGTTTGCATGATATTGCTCCACTCAAGAATTTTGTTAAAGTTATTGAAAGGTAGGTATCTATATTAAAATTAGAAATAGGTGACTCATCGTATATCCAACATATTGATTAATTTGCTATCGATTTAGAAGAATTTCAAAATCTAGAAACAAATGTATCATAAAAGATATTTCCGAATTTCATATCAGTTATTGAAAATTTTTCTAGCTACAAAGCTGATGATCGATAGGATCTGAATAATAGTGTTGAATCTTGAATTACTGAAAATCATATGAAATTGTTTTCCAGGATGATTGTATATAATGGTGCATTTTACAAATTTCGACTCAATTGCTGCAGTGCCGGCTTTTGACACTATAGTCATGGTCACAACATTTGTATAAATAACCCAAAGGTATACGAAAATTGGTCCAGAATTCACAGATGCTTGAAGATCAGTTTTTTTCTTGTCATGGTGATTAATTTCTTTTTTCTGCTACTGTATAAATAAGTGAGCTTTGTAGCCCTGGCAACCCGAACGATAACGAAAGCAAACCTTCGTGTTAACTCGTTACTATGCGTTGCTAGCTACGAAAGTAATACTTTCGGGGCCAGGACAAAAAAGTAATAGTTTGAAAAAATGCAAATATATTGGAAATTTCAATATTTATTCAAATAAATATGTAGTTTATAACAATAATGTGATTTTATCCTATCTATTTAATTTAATTTTATCTATCTATTGGTTTTAGGTAATTATGCAATTTGAACAATTGGAAAAAGTCATGGTAGGAGTATTATTTGAGTTATTTACTTCTTCACTTTGTATTGGGAAATTTTTATCATTTTGAATTACGTCAAAATTCATATTTGTCACTGTTTCTTTATTTGAGGAAATATTAACGTGAATTTCATGTAACATTTTTTTAGAAATTTCAATTTAATCACTTTACGAAGAAGACTATCATCCGCTCTTTAAATCCAAAATATCGGCACCTTCGGGTGCCATTAAATTTCGTCAATTCGAGTAACGTTTTTATCAGCAAGCCATTTAGAAAATATGCTGTATTTTTTATTGTACCTTTCTTTGGATTCATCCGCAAGAAATGAGGCAGATGCATTGTTAGCTGCCTTTTAAATACCATTTTTATTTTCTGTTGACATTTTAAATCGGTCAAGTGCAATGTTTCACTAAATTATTGAAATTCAAAATCTGTGACAGGCGCTGATGACAGATAACATTGTAAATAAACCGTTGCTATGGATAATTTTAGACAGGTAAAACAGCCTCCATAACATTATTTCAAATATAATAATCATTATTAAATATTAATATCTATATAGAACAGTAGCAGAAAAAATGTAATACATTACACGATGCGGGAGCCCTTTCAGGTGTTCGGAGGTTTTGAATGGCCTCGGCTTCACCTCGGCCATTCAAATACCACCTCACACAAAAAAGTATACTTTCGCATCTTGTAATGTAAATAACTATTTAGGTTTTGATACATATATATTTTTTTTACTTGATAGTTTTTCATTACCTGTAATATATTTGTATTTTAAATAAGTCAATTGAGAATACAATGATGTTTTATTATTCACTAATTATCGAAAAGTTCCTTGAATAAATAGTACTCAAATAGGTGATATGCAACGTTATAATGTTACCATATAACATTATAATGTTCTATATTAATTATTACATTATTATTTACTTCTTGAGGAATTTTTAGGTGATGACTAAGATCAAAAAGTGATGTTGAATTCAAAGTCATAATATGACGTCAAAATTAGGTCATAATGGGACGTCAAACTGAGGTCATAATTTGACGTCAAACTCAGGTCATAATATGACGTCAAACTCAGGTCATAATATGACGTCAAACTTAAGTCATAATATGTCGTCATATAGCTCCACGCATTGACGTCTTGCTGACGCGATTATGACCAAAAATGTGACGTCATATTGGGTCATAATTGTTACTTGGGTAATAAGCTGCTTTGATAATAGATACCCTTACCGGTGAGTATCAAGACCTATGTATAATATTGGAAATTGTGCGGCAAGAGTGGTTCTTTTGAAAAGATAGTTCTACTAGAGAAACAATCTTGCCATCTCGTCGCTAATCCTTAAAGGGAATGAAATCGATGATTTTATTAAGGATTTATACCTAAATATGATTTGAAACTGTCAATCAATGTAATCACGGGCAGAGAAAAGTGTAGTAATATAATATGAATCAGGGGAATTACGTGAGCTCAATTCACATCCGAGATTGATCTTGTCAAGGAAGAATTCTTGTCAGAGAGGCGGTACATATTTGAAGCTGCGACGCCTAGAGTCTCTGTAATTCGTGAAGAAGTTGAAATCAATAATTTTTCTCTAGATAAATACATGGAATAACATTGGGAATTGTCTATAAAAAAGACTGAAATCACGATTATGGAAAAATGCAGAAATTTAATATGGAGCAGGAGAATTCTGTATGCTTAAATTATGATTGGGACTAATCTTATTGAGAAATAATTTTTGCCGGAGGCGGTTCACATATGGAGCTGCGAAGCCTAGCGCTTAGACCTGCGAAGCAGGTCGAAACGCTAGTCTTATATACTAAAAGGCATAAGATACACTTTCAGTTAGCCACGGCTACAGCCTAAACGAGAAGTCTGATTAACATGATTTTTTTTTTATAAATTTGATATTCTTGACGAGCAGTGCCTTTTGGGGGTCTCAATTTTTTCAGTCTCATAGGTTCCGTGTAAAAAATCAAAAACCGTGAAAAATTCATCCTGGACATAGTAGGCATGTACAAATAATTGTTGAACATCGATGACGTCTGTCAGCTTTGACGTTTAGGTTCCAATATTATTTCATTGAATATTGCAAAATGAGAAGGATTTCCACAAATTTATGTATTAATACATCTATTACAAACATGAGCAAATCACTTGTGATACATTTTGAGCTAATATTATGCTTAAATATTAGAATTGTTATTTTTTTGACATTTCGATAAATTCAGTATTGCCAACTTATTTTCCAAACGAAGAATGTACATGCGTACTCGCTTCCACGTAAAAATAGTAGCCATGTACAAATAATTGTTGAACATCGATGATATCTGTCAGCTTTGACGTTTAGGTTTCAATATTATTTCATTGAATATTGCAGGATGAGAAAAATTTTCACAAATTTATGTAATAATACATTTATAATAAACATGAGCAAATAACTTGTGATACATTTTGAGCTAATATTATGCTTAAATATTAAAATTACTATTTTTTTGACATTTCAATAAATTCAGTATTGCCAACTTATTTCCCAGAATGTACATGCGTACTCGCTTTTACGCAAAATTCCAATTCCAGTTTCAACAATGTACACATCTAATGAATAGAAAGTAAGTAGTTTAATTGAATAATATTAATTAAATGACAATTTTATGAAATATTTTTTAGGCTATGCTCAAACATTTTTTGAAATAAAGTAATATGTCACGATATTCATGCATTTTTAACGCAGAATATGCCTGATCGCAACATTAGTTGTTGGCTAAGTTATAGAATGATTTCAACATATAATTGTTATGAAGAAATCGATTCTTATAATCAAGGGATATTTTGATTCATGATGTTTCTCTGTTGTGGATGAAATAAGTACTGAAGATTGAATGAGGTTTGAAACATGTCAAGTATAGTTTAGCTGGTACATGTGGTAAATATTCAACAATACACGAGTATTTATTCAAATATTCAATATTGTTTAGTAATAGTTTAGTTTATGCTATTCTCATATCTCTTTCAGTTAAATAAATTTGAGTTGAAGACTTGATAAACCCAGCCAATCGAACATTTTGCTTGAGTCAACAATGAAACAAGCAATAATCAACTGATTATAATATTACGATAATGGAGCCATCAATCCATATTTAGTACTTGATGAAAGATATAAATCATACATCACTCAATGAACTTAAATAACTTCGTATTTGAGGTTATGTAGAGAGTAATTCTACTAGAAGCGGCATGGAGCTGATGATACACACCAAGCTTGGGTGAGAACGATGATGAAAATATCGATTGTCATCATTTATTTTGAAAAATGTAAATTATAACATATTACTGAAATGAACTGTACGTAAATATTCTGTATAATACATATCATTTTATTACAATATCAAAAGTCACTGATTTCTTATTTAGTGTGGATGTTCCTATCCAATTGGTATACAAAATTGGATATGAAATATTTTCTTGATGACAAGTGCATTGGGGAGAGTAGCAAATCTCACTGGTTCTAAAACTTTGATCTGTAGTTTTTGACATCTAATAGTCTAGGCTCTAATGTTGATTCATTTCATGAGTTAATGTTTTAATACGTAGTATAGGCCATTCTGATGTATGCACTAGAGACTAGAGTGTGATTGTTGGAATCAAGAGTTCATTATTGTACACAGGTTGTACACAACAAACATAGCCAATATGGACTACAGAAGATAAGTACCTGAATAATGCTTTTTTGAAATGATTCTCTTCTTGAAGAAGTCTTCAATAATAGCGTTGTACGAATTATTCAATTCAAACATCTTTGCTCTCTCCAGGTTTCAAATGAGTAAATCAGACATAGACATATATATTGCAAGTACCATGAGATCTTAAACTGAAAGTTGAAACGTGCATCACTGCTATTAGTGGTACATTTTAGGACTAAATTTCAATAACCCATAGATAAGACCCTTGTAAGAATAGACATATACGAACAAGATTTTAGAACCAATTTAATTCATCTACTTACATACAGGCCCGTCAAATTGTTAAATATTAACGAGATACATGGCTTTTTGGAAATTCTCTGCCTCAAATTATACAATATTATTAAACGTCAACCAAATATATCTTTGTATTTAAAAACTACAAATACGATAAAATGGTAGATGACGTGAACGAAGATAAAACGAAATGAGAATTATTGGTCAGAGCTTCCAATTTAATAATAATCGGTAATATCGATGAGAAAAATCATATATGGGATTGGAAAAAATCAATTTCTCAAGAAATGTAGGAGACACATGATATGGATAGATTCAGTGCTTTATTCTCAGATTATACGTATTCAAGAAAGGGTTTTCGCGGAATATGTTGATAGATGATACGGGTTGCTGCAAGTGAAATTTTACTGTTGTAATCAGCTGATTTTAATAAATGTCATTGAAACAATCAACACAGACATCTATTCCAATAGTTGGTAACATTGTTGGGTGTGACGTAGACTCTCAGGTGCGCGTGCGCAGGCGCGTGCGTAAGAAAGAGTGGATAGAGATATTCTGTGAGAATCAGATATTATTTTTCTTTTAGTGTTTGTTCATAATATCAGTTATTGAAATATATTGTAATAGTTGAGAGAAGTCATATATGGGATTGAAAAAAATTAATTTCTCAAGAAGTGTAGGAGACACATGATATGAATAGATTCAATACTCTATTCTCAGATTAAACGTAGTTGTTCAAGAAAGGGTCTTCGCGAAAAATGTTGATAGATGATACGGGTTGCTGCAAGTGAAAATTTACTGTTGTAATCAGCTGATTTTAATGAATGTCATTGGAACAATCAACACAGACATCTATTCCAACAGTTGGTAGCATTGTTAGGTGTGACGTTGACGCTCGCGTGCGCGTGCGCAGGCGCGTGCGTAAGAGATATTTTGTAAGAGTCAGATATTATTTTTCTTTTAGTGTTTTTCATAATATCTGTTATTGCAATATATTGTAATTGTGAAGAACATGAGTTTTTTGTTGGGTATTAAGGAATCGGATGACGAGTAGTCAGATGATACAACAGCTGTCAACATTTTCATTGCTACATTTATCAATTTCATTATTTTGATCAATTCCTTGATATTGTATTCTATTGAATAGGCACTTTGAACAACTAATATTGATTTAATGAATGATGTTGAATTGATTTCAATACAAGTTAAATCACAATTCCAGAGAAAGTTGAATATTGTAGCTCCGTACAAGGAGTCAAAACATGTAGCGTGGGCTTGTGAGTAGTACCTGAATAAATAAGAAACATGTTTTTGGGAAGCAAAAGTATAGCAGAGTGCATGAGCTCCAAAATTATTACTATAGGAACGTGGAACATGCATGTTTCTCCGAATGTACCATTGGAGCTAAGTGATTAAGACTCAAAGCAGTGATTTAGAAGGAAATCTATGAGGATCAATGTTACTACGGAGAAAATAGTCGGTCTTTCAATCTCGCAATTGATCTCAGAAATCAGATACGCTAATTCATGGAAGGAATCAACTCAATGATTCTCCTGGGAGAAATATTTAGGATAACACAAAATTTCAACTGAAATTCCATTTCACTTTTCCACTCGATATTCTCGGTTCCACATGGAGTAACCATCTTTTTGTATATTCAATGTACATGCATCATTTAAGTCAGCATTATCAACCATATCTATTCAAAATAATAGTGAGAGTTGCAAAGGAGACAGAAAGATTGTGATTACATACAAATTGACGAGCGAAGCAAATTGTAAGGATGTAAGTATGTCGTCAAAATAAAACAGAAGGATCACATGAGTTGTAATAACTAATACTCTAATTTGTATTTGAAAACAGTAAAGCAATGACTGAGAATATGCGAAACATGGCACAGACATGTTATCTCGCTGTGAAGCTTTGAATTTAGACTTTGTAATTCGTAGAAGAGTTGGAATCAATTTATCCGATTGATGAATACATGGAATAATATTGAGAATTGTCAATAAAAAACAGTGAAATCACGAGTAGGGAAAAATGCACAAAAATAATACGGAGCACGAGGGTTTTGTGGGCTAAAAATGTACTTGGAATTTATTTTATAGAGACATAATTTTTGCCGGAGGCGGTTCACATATCGAGCTGCGAAGCCTAGGGCTTAGGCCTGCGTAGCAGGCCAAGCGCTAGTTATATACTAAAAATTGACAAAAAACGTTAAGTGAGCTGTTGTAATCAATTAACCAACGATTTCCCTGTACTCGTTAAGTATTGTACCATTATTAAGCATAACTTTTTCACCGATTCTATTTTTTGTTATTATTTGAACTACTTTTCAACGTATTGAAAATATTAGAAAATCTATGGGAGTCGTTCCAATTCATCGTCAAAATACTCCCCTATGGTCAAAAACAAATGTAACAGCTTTGACACTTTAAAAATTTCTGTGACAAGAGTATCCTGTATACTTGCTTTAATAAATTGTTTCAATTACTATTTTATAACTTCCAAAAAATATATATTTTTCTATACAAGTAGCCATACTGCCAATATTTGACCTTGAAATTTCACTTTCATCCGCTATGTCTCATTTTGGTGCGCTCTCACTCTTTCAAAGAAGAATTTATCACTTAAGGGTTGATTTTCAGTGATCTCTACCAATTTATTCTAATTGTAATTAATTTGTAAGAATTGTTTAGCCGACTTAAAGTTCATTTGGATAAGATATTATTAGGTGTGGTGTAACTTTAGACTAAAGTTGAGCCACACCCCGATTTCCGGGAAACTGCAACTGGAAAAAATTTACTTCCGGTTGTAATTAATTGTAATTAATGTGTAAGAAATATTGGTATAATTTTTTTATGTGTGGGCCATAAATGCTGTTGCAGCTTTAGGGACATCAGTATTTCTCAATTTTGGCCAGTATTATCAAAGTATTCCCAGTATTACTACTGTATTATCGAAGTACTGCCAATATTGCTAAAGCATTATCTGCATCTCCGAAGTGTTGCTACTATTATAATTGATGCATTTTGGATCTACTTTAATTAGAAATTAATTGCTTCTATTATTTCAATAAAAGAAGTAAGAGCATTAGGTAATTCAATGTATTATTGCTCTTTATAATTATTGGTATAGTTATAGTGTATAAGGTCGAAAACTAGGTTAAATATTCATAAATTTATATTGTTTGATTATATAGTACCTAAGAAATTCATGTCTTCTTCGGCGTCTATTCATTTTGAGAATTCGTTTTTTTTCTTTGCGAATGATTCCATTAATTGGAACTCATTTTCTCAAATTTTTGAGATTGATATATTGTTAATAAATAGATTTTTTGGATTAAATTCTGTATATTTATTTTTATTTTTTGACATTTCGACTTTCTATCCGAAAATCTTCATCAGAAAAAATTGATATAAAAAATAAATCAAGGCAAGTATCTAGAATTTTACATAATTAAAAATTAAAAATATACAGATCATTAGATGTGAAAACCTGGATTCCACATTTAGTGCAAAAAGAACAAAATTCCTCTGGCATTCACCCAAAGTCTGAGGATAAACCACGTAAAAACCTCAAACAGAGGAATCAATGATATGAGTCTTGACAATTTTTATCATAGTGAAGAAATATTTATTTGTTATGATATAATTCTGAGAAACATGTATAGATCATTGATATAATGTTATCAATACTTAGAAATTTTTGCAAGTATTCGGTAAGATAGCACTTCCATAGCTTCCACCTAATCGGATGAACGATGCACGAACAAACTGCTATCCGATACGATTTGCATGCCACTTATTGTACGATTATATTACTGTCAAAAATCCTAAAGCAAGTGCTATCAACAAAAGTACATAATTTCAACTCAATCGGATGAACAATGCGCGAACAAATGAATACGACTCATGCGCCACTTATTATACGTTGGTAGTACTATGCCAGAGATTTTTATGCAAGTACCAAAAACAAAAGTAGAAAGTTTCAACTTGATCGATTCATACATTGCCGAGATTAGCCCGGACAAACAGACAGATAGACAAAAATTTGAAAACGAGTGTTTTGATTTTGTTATTCCACAAATAACCATTTAAGATTGAGAAAAAGACTTTATTTCAAAATCACAGACATACATTTCAATTTTATTTATATGTATTATATTTGATTTGGATTATTATTGCGTAATGGAAAGATCAGTACGTTGTTCACAACTCAAGAGTTCAATATTTCACTAAAAATCTCAAGAATATTTTCCATTGAATTGAATTTTCTCTCAAATTTATAAAATGAACACTTGATTCAAATCGTGATTTTATTCTGTAATAGAAATATAACTAAATCCATAAATAATAATAATTAAAAATAAAATCGATGTGGAGGTTACGAGACCCCCGAAAAAAGCAAAGCTCCTACGCATTTCATCAATACAAGAAATATTTTTCGTAATTTTTTGTAAAAATCAATGTATTATTTATATTTAATATACAATTGTAAGTCAAATAACAAATAAGCGTGAATAAAGGGAAAAATGTTTTCTTCAACGAAAAATAATAGAAATAGAGAAAAGGGAACGGCAACCAGCAGTAGCAATAGAGACCGTTTGGGGCGAGGGAGCGAGAGAGAAGAGAGCTCAGCAATCTAGGCTGTTTGGTGAAAGGAGAGTCGGCGTCGTTCAAAAATCTGTCTTTTTCGTCATTTCACTCATCATGCGGGAAATCATAACGTCGCGATAAAAGCTCCGCTTCAAAAACCACACTGATTTAAATCGTGATTTAAATCAAATGATTTAAACTAAGCCAACATTGAATTTGTTGCGGCAAAAAGTGGATATGGTAAAAATTTTGACATTCTACAGAACAACAACGAAATCATATCTAGAGCTTATTCGAGATCAATGTAAAATTATACAAAACAAGAGATTTCTCTTTCAAATTGTAAGCTTGGTCATCCACAGTTGCTGCAACGTACTCAGATGAATTGAGTAGTGAGTAGCTTGGAACTAATTACTGTTAGTCGATAAGATATTCTTGCCAAAAATTGCCAGACTCTCTCTATTTCATTGACTGGACAAGTAGCGTCATTCAAGGATTTGAGTAACTTTTTAGTTTGTGTGAAAATGACATTAGTGAGAAAGTTTCCATGAAGAGTAGATAAGCTTGTATGAATAGAATTTCTTTTTAGTGTGGGCTCATTTAGGAAATGGTGTAATTTCTATCCATGTACAAATTTGAAATGTTTCAGAAAACGAAAAATCAAACATTCATTTAATAGATAATATTTACAGAGGACAAAATCAATCTTAATGATTGTTCGGATTATTAAAAATACAATTCCACATCTAATAACAAAAGCTTCCTCTTTTAATCAGTTTATGTTTTAAAAAACTTTTTTAAATGTAAAAAAAGTGATTTCAATTATCTTTTTAGATAACAAAAGAAAAATTAATACTTATGGAAGTCTTTACAAGAAAGAATTCCTTGGAAACAGTTCTAAATTCGATCTATAGAATATTCGATAAGGAAAGACATTTAGCATCATGTGATATTGCGTGCCTTATTCTAATTGAATTATTTATATCCATAAATTTTTTCCAGTTCTCAGCTATATATTTATTTAATAATGAATTCTTTTAGAATCAATAATAAATTAAAATATTTACTAACCTCAGCACTCTGCGAACTAGAACTTTCGTTTTCTTCTTCTCTCTTTCCTTCTCTTCCTCTTTGATATTTCGGTAGCCTCGCCCTAATTTCTTCTAGCGAAATATCTTCCGCGGGATGAATTATTTTGCTCGCCGCTCCTGTGGTGGCAATCACCGCCACTTTGGAGCCCCCAGCTGACGACGAGCCTTCAGCTGATGTGCTGGGATTCGTAGTAGGCGGGGCGCTAATCGTTGCTGAACTATAAGCCGGGAAAGTGGATTTGGAAGTAGAAACACTACCCGAGGTTATAGGTTTGAAGTCGGTGCCTACGACTGCGGTGTTTGGGGAAGAGGCAGATGATACAGGAGCTGAAGGGAAAAGAGGTTTTGGCGCCTGGTTGGAGGATAACATGTGAGGTGGCATCATAGACATTCTGTAAAAGAAAAGTCTGTTAAAAGGATCAAAAAAAGGTCCTCTGCTCTGATAAAGTGCATTACAACTAAATATGAACCTAAAGATACATTCGCAATCAAGTTTTAACATGACACAATTCCATAAGTTAAGCATACGAGTTCGCTAGCAACCACAACCAAAATTTTTTAAACAACGCACTTTGAATCCGAATTGATATACACCAACCATAGATCTGCAGTGATAGCGTAACTGTGAAAATGATAAAAAGTATGCGCATGCATGGTGCGGACAGATGAAATATTTTCTGCCTCATTGCGGACTATCTTTTGCGCGAGCGATCTGATGATGTGATGTACAGTTCTGTTACAAAATTACTCTCTTTAATGATTAAATAATAAATGAAAAAATGCGGTAAAAATGCTGAATGTCTCATGAAAATTTGAACAAATTAATTATTAAATGCTACTAGCAGAATTTGATTTGAATAAGAATGTATTTACTGATAAGAAAGTTTGTTTATTTCCACTAAGATAAGAACAAATGAAATTTAAACACAGTCTACTGACAAATTAAATATTAAATTTTAATAATAAGCGAAGCGAATTTTTGGAGATTCGAATCAAATATTATAATTGATATTATCCAAAAAAAAAGAAAAGGAAAAACATTAAGACCTTGAGAAATTATTTTTCATGCGGCAAGTGTGTTATTAAAACGCCCAAAATGTGTTTACATTTTTTATAGAAGTTTTAAAATAGCAAATCTATTTTTAAAACAGATGCAATCACAAAAAAAAAATGAAAAATAAAACGTTGAATATTCGCAAATGATATTTAGGCAAAATAATTCTACAATAACTTTCTAGGTTAATAGCCTTCGCTAGAATGGCTTCAGTTACGGTAAAATCAATATGTACATTTCAATAGTTCTAAAATAATTCCAGAACAAAAACAGCATGTCCTAAAAACATTTACAACATGAATGAAGAAAATTTTTATGGTATGATGAATTTATAAAGCTTGAAATGACTCACATCCCTGTTGACATGAATGTTAAAATTACTGAAGAGTTTGTTTACACAGCGGAAAAGTTTATTTTGAAACAAAAACAAATGAGCAATAGATAGGAGCCAGATGCAAAAAGTAATAAAATTTAAAATTTCTATTTAAAACCTTCTGTTACAGGAGATAATGAGAGAGAGACTTTTTAATGAGTTTGAAATCTAAATGTAGGGTGGCAAAATAGAAATGTTTCAATTAATTGAATCGAAATTCAGATAGAAAATACATCCTTTATTTTTTATTAGAATGTTGAAACACAAAGTTATGAAGGTGATGATTAATATTGCTTTTGTATACTAAATTTATGTGATTGGAAGGGAAAAAATCAATAACACAGCTTAAAATTGTAACATCTAGAGGCTTTTTTGTAGATTTTCACAGGAAGAAGGCCCTGGACGATGAAAATGTCTCTAAAAATAAATATTTCTATTTTCTTCCTGATAGCTACTCTAGATAGCGCAAATCAAGCTCTCCCACGTGGCTGATAGCTATTCAGAAAAGCGCAAACCAATGGAATCAGAATTTCAAGAAGCGTAAATAATAATAAAAAGTAATCTTTGTTAAATTATTGAGAACTCGAGGTAGCGCAAATCGATAAATCTATCGATTGTTCTGAGTTTATTCTAAAGATGGCTCTTTCCAGACTGAGCCAACGAAAGTTTTCCTGACACAATTATTTACGTTATTTACCTGGATGAGATTTAACTTTCTAATAACTTACGAAAATACACTTTATTTTGCTTGGGCGGGAAATCTAAATTATTTAACGGTTACAATATTAAAATTGGGTTTGAAAGTAAGTTTTACAAAACACTATAATTTGTTTTGGGCTTTTTTAAGACAATAAAATAATCTGAAAAATTCATTTTGTCACATTATATTACACATAATTTTAAGAAATGAAGACTTCATTAAAATTCAGGTATAATCGTAGTGATTTTTAGATTTTGGACAATTATCAAACATTTCCTCAAAGAATTGATACCAGTGGATCAAATATTATGAGATTATGTATGCTTACGTGAATTTTGTAGTCCTATTCAATAGATACGCCTCGACTGGCGTTAATTCGTCCTTATGTTCATCGAGAAATAGTTTATTTGGTAGAAAAAATGTCATATTTTAGTTTTGGTTAACTTAGGTTTTGGATAAAGTGGGCTCAGGTAAAAATGGGTTTTACTTTTATCGTTTTAATTAATTTTTATAAAAGTCTAGAATAATTTCCGAATAAATACAAAGCAATGATTCAGTTGTCATAAAGAAACTCTAACTAAATTTAATTAAATTTATTTTGGGAGTTAGTTTATGAAACCGGCCGTTATTATTTAAAATGCTGTGTTTATTACCTCATGACCTTTAGATCACAAAAAATTATCCACAGCCCATTTTTCAAAATATCGGCGTTCTATTGACAAAAATTACCGTCTTCTGTTTAAAGGATCATATTTCCAAATTTCAAATTTGTAAGTTGCATTTATGTTTTGTATTGGTTTTCAAAGATTCAAATTTCTAAAATTTTATGAATAGTACAATAATAAAAAACAATTCGAACACTAATTATATGAAAACTAATAACATACGCAACAAGTGCTAATAATAAACAATGCAAGCACTGATAATACAATATTAGAGCACTAATACATGAATCAAGCATTATTGATAAACGAATACTGCCTAGTGCAAACGAGAAATCTTTCCTTAAGAGACACCTGTAAAAGAAGTTCAAGAGAAACTAATTCAATTGATTATGGATGAGATTCTATAATTAGAGTAGAAAGGAAATATATTCCTATAAAATTAGTGATTTGGACAAATCCAATAGAAAAGCACCCTTTCAAATTTTATAAATCAATTGAAAATTGTTTCATAATTCAGAAAATGGATTTTTTTACTTAAATTCAGGAGTTCCAGAATTCAGTTAATAAAATAAAGATTCTCAAAGATTTGAGATGTTTCTCTTTCACCAAGTCTTTCTTTTCTGATGAAGACTCTTGGTAAAAGAGTCAAGACGTCAAAAATAAATAAAATATGCAGAATTTAAATTGAAAGAAATCATTCAATAATTCTTTAATTCAGAAAAAAATTTATAGATCTTGAGATCTTGTTTGAGGAAATGATAACTTTAATGGATAAGATCTTTTTGTAATGCATAAAATTATGTACGTATTCATCAGCGAGAGCACATATCTACAATCCATAACTTGACTAAATTATCTAGAAATATCTCTTTCGTATTTATTTATTCCAACATACCTTTGTCTTTGTTTATAATATTTTAGTGAAACTTCTTTAATTAGTTAATTCGGCCCACTGGGCTGAAGTAACTTTCGTCATTACTTGAAGCTTCATTAAAATATAATAAATAAAGACTAATTGAATAAGAAAAATATAGAAGACATTTCCTATAGAAATTAGTAAAGATTATTTAGCGATTGGAGAGAGTTGAATCAAAAAATGTTCACTAAAATAAAATAAATAAAGTCAAATGTATCTTAGACTAATTTTATGGAAATTAGTGAAGCTATTTTACCTAAAGAAAGAAACTGAATTCGGCCCGTTGGACCGAATACAGCTCTTTACATCAACTAAATAGGCTTCACTGAAAATAAAGACAGATATGGCACGCTGTTTTGCTATTTAATAGCAACAATTTATTCCACTCAAATTAAAACTATACATTTTTATTATCTTGCAAAATAATTTCAATTCATTGAATTTTAATGATTGAATTAAAATTATGTACATAATGGAAATTCAGAATTATTATTATCTTGCAAGATAGTTCTAATGCATTGAATTTTTACGATTAAATAAAAATTATGTACATAATGGAATTTCAGTATCCTCATTATCTTGCAGGATAATTTTAATTTATTGAATTTCAATGATTGAATTAAAAATATGTACATAATAGAAATTCAGAATAATTATTTTCTTGCAAGATAATTTTGATACATTGAATTTTTATGATTGAAATAAAATTATGTACCTAATGGAAATTCGGAATTCTTATTATCTTGCAGTATAATTTTAATTCATTGAATTTCTATGATTGAATTAAAATTATGTACATAATAGAACTTCAGAATTATCATTACCCTGCAAGATAATTTTAATCAATTCAATTTATATTCAATCATAAAAATTCAGTGAATTAAAATTATCTAGCAAGATAATAATAATTCTGAATTTCCATTATGTACATAATTTTAATTCAATCATAAAAATTCAATTAATTAAAATGATCCAGCAATATAATAAGAATTCTGGATTTCTATTATGTACATAATTTTAATTCAATCAAAATAATTCAATAAATTAAAATTATCCTGCAAGATAATAAGATTTCCAAATTTCCATTATGTACATAATTTTAATTCAATCATAGTAATTCAATTCATCAAAATTATCTTGCAAGATAATAATAGTTCTTAATTTTTATTATGAACATAATTTTAATTCAATCATAAAAATTCAATTAATTAAAATGATCCTGCAATTTAATGAGAGTTCTAAATTTCTATTATGTGCATAATTTTAATTCAATCATAAAAAATCAATGGATCAAAATTATCTTGCAAGATAATAATAATTCTGAATTTTCATTATGTACATAATTTTAATTCAATCATAAAAATTCAATTAATTAAAATGATCCTGCAATATGAGAGTTCTGAATTTCTATTATGTACATAATTTTAATTCAATCATAAAAAATCAATGCTTCAAAATTATCTTGCAAGATGATAATAATTCTGAATTTTCATTATGTACATAATATCATAAAAAATCAATGCATCAAAATTATCTTGCAAGATAATAATAAATCTGAATTAACATCATGTACATAATTTCAATTCATTCATAAAAATTCAACGATTTCATATAATTTTGCTAGATAGTCGCTATGCTGAAGTATCATTATGTATATAATTTTAATTCAATCCTAAAAATCCAGTGTATTAAAATTATCTTGCGAGATAATAATAATTCTGAATTTTCATTATGTACATAATTTTAATTCAATCAAAAAAATTCAATGAATTAAAATTATCCTGCATGATAATAAGATTTCCAAATTTCCATTATGTACATAATTTCAATTCAATCATAGTAATTCAATTCATTAAAATTATCTTGCAAGATGATAATAGTTCTGAATTTTTATTATGTACATAATTTTAATTCAATCATAAAAATTGAATTAATTGAGATGATCCTGCAATTTAATGAGAATTCTGAATTTCTATTATGTACATAATTTTAATTCAATCATAAAAAATCAATGCATCAAAATTATCTTGCAAGATAAAAATAATTCTGAATTTTCATTATGTACATAATTTTAATTCAATCAAAAAAATTCAATGAATTAAAATTATCCTGCAAGATAATAAGATTTCCAAATTCCATTATGTACATAATTTTAATTCAATCATAGTAATTCAATTCATCAAAATTATCTTGCAAGATAATATTAGTTCTGAATTTTTATTATGTACATAATTTTAATTCAATCATAAAAATTCAATTGATTAAAATGATCCTGCAATATAATGAGTATTCTGAATTTCCATTATGTACATAATTTTAATTCAATCATAAAAAATCAATGCCTCAAAATTATCTTGCAAGATAATAATAATTCTGAATTTTTATTATGTACATAATTTTAATTCAATCATAAAAATTCAACGATTTCATATAATTTTGCTAGATAGTCTCTATGCTGAAGTATCATTATGTACATAATTTCAATTCAATCATAAAAATCCAGTGTATTAAAATGTACATAATTTTAATTCAATCAAAAAAATTCAATGAATTAAAATTATCCTGCAAGATAATACGAATCCGTAAATGCCATTATGTACTTAATTTTAATTCAATTATAAAAATTCAATGCATTAAAAATATCTTGCAAGATAATAAGAATCCGTAATTGCCATTATGTACATAATTTTAATTAAATCATAAAAGTTCAACGCATTGAAATTATTTTGCAAGATAATAATAATTCTTAATTTTCATTATGAACATTATTTAGATTCAATCATAAAAATTCAATGAATTAAATTATCTTGCAAGATAAAAAAAATGTATAGTTTAAATTTGAGTGGAATAAATTTTTGCTATTAAATAGCAAAACGGCGTGCCATAGACAGATGTATCGAGATTAGCATTTACGAATAGTAATTAGAGAATCACTAATATTAGCAATAAATATTTCATTCGAAGTGAAGAACTCCACAATGCAAATAAAGGGAGAAATTATTTAATTTTTTACTTTAATTTTGGAGCATCCTGAATGGTAGAAATTTCACTTTCACATTATTAAATATTCCCTTGTGATTTATAGCATTTCAAAGCATTTTCGTCCTTTAGTTTTGGCCGCATCTCTTGTAATTATAACTTATTCAAATAATACCGGAAAAATTTTAGGATCTCACCCTAGTTTACATTTATTCGACAAGTGTTAAATATTTCCCGAAAAATAATAGCACAGTTTTTTTTTTTATAATACAAATACTTTTTTATTAGTAGCTTCAAACAAGATTTATAAAATTACAGTTTTATCCATATTTTAAATTTATTATTCGTAATTGTTGAAAGATTTCTCGTATGTACTGAGCATTATGATATCAAACACTAATAATACTCTACTCGAGCACCAAAAACACATTATACCAGTCCTTATAATACATGATAGGAGTACCAGAAAGTTTTTAAATCGATCAAAAATTTAAATCATAATGCTCAAAAATTTATTTTAGGCTCTCAACACTATGAGAAAAATTATTGCATTATCGTATAAATGTAGAATATTTTAAATTTGCTTGATGGAGAAGAAGTGAAATGTTGAAGGAAAAAATATTTTCAATTTATAGAATAATTTAGTGTATACCCTCATTTTGTAATTATAGAAGGAAAACATATCTATTAAAAAAATAATGATTGAGAATCATTTTAATCCATAAATTTGAATTTAATTTCTATGCAAATAAAGAAAAACGGTGTAATAAAACAATGTGGATTTAGATTTAGAACAACAAATTTTCGAGTATTAACTTTCATCTGTTCTTGGATTATTCATAGAGAAGACTATTAAAAATTAGTAAACAAAAAGGTATAAATAGAATTCATATCAAATAGAAATATACAAATACAAATAAATATAAGTTGAAAATAAGAAGATTAATATTTGCGGCTGAATTATGACTTCTGGAAGACATTCAAGAACAAATTTAAGAAAATATTTAGAAAGTGTTGAATAGTTTGTTAATTTTAGCGCAAATAGTTTTCGACCTCTAGCAATTTGAAATTTAGACCGTGCCAAGTATTGCATAAACATAAACAATCTCGCACTCACCCAGGTGGTGCCATGAAGGGTGGCCCCATGTGGCCCATTGGTCCCATGTGCCCCATCATGGGTGGAAACTGTCCCATTTGTGGGTGCATTCCTGGAACAGGATGCGGTGGCATCATTCCAGTCATCATACCCGTTGCACTAGGTAGAGGCCCTGGAGCAGTCCCCAAAAGTCCCTCAGGTTTCGACCGTTTACTTGCTGGTTCATCATCGTCGTCACTTCCAGATCCCGATTTTCCTTGCCTTTGTTTTTCGTGTTCTTTCAGGTCAGCTGCAGGTATTCCCTCCATTCCATAAATTTCGATTTCAATATTTGACCGATTTGGAAGCGAATTGGGCACTTTGTCTATAGCTTCTTTATGAACTTGCATGCAATGAATTGATAACCCTGGTCCCGTATAAAGTTTTTTATGACAAATGTGACATTTGAAATGTTTTGCTTTTTGGTGTTGTATAAGAATCTTTTCGTCGTCAAACTCTCGGTTGCAATACCTAGATCTAGTTAAGGAAATGTTTGGCGTCACTAAAAATAAAATCGATCTGCGTTAAATTTAGCATATTGCTGTCGAGGCCGCCCGAACAGCAAGGTTGCTTTAAAAAGGATACCAACACCACGGTTTCGACATCTTCTTCTTTTTGCGACCCATTCTGATTTACTACACTAAAAATACACTATTGCACTGATAGTTCGTAATTACAAATTGTTTTTAACGTATATAAGTTATCACTAACTTCTGACAATAAAAATGGCTGTCTACTTTTCACAATCTCTAACAACGCATTCAAGAATGGGTGGGGATTTCCCGTCCTGATAGTTACATACGTTTGACACTGCGGCAGCACATGCTTGGTAACCTCAAAATATTAGCAACAAAATACATAATTTTATCAATTATCATTGCGACAATTTGAATAAAATACTTCTCAAAATTCCAATAATAATTCAAAGAAAGTTGTATCATTGGAAAGCTCAGAAATATCTGCTATATTATTTATGATGCATCTATTCTATCAAATGTTTCCATCGAGACTTAAATGAAGAAAAATTTGAAAATTATCATGAATTCCCTCTTGATTCTATCAGAATACAAAATATACATACTCTATTCAGAAAATAGATGCCACTCTTAACGGTATGCAGTACTTCAAATAAAACAGCACAGATGTCGCTACTCATCGATGCACAAAAAACCTAGCGGTAAATTTGAAATATTATATTAAATTATTAAAAATCGGGACTTCAATAAGTATTCTAGCGACACTCTTTTTTAATTCTATTATATTACCTGCTAGCTATTATCTATAATCCAAGTGTCATATCTATTCTTTCAATTTTTAATTGGCATCAACTTTTATGTGTTCGATGAAGGATGATAAAATGCATTAGAACATAAAAGCTGAACGTGTGCGCAAAAAAATCTAATAGAGAAATCGGTCGACGGGCTTTTATTGTGAAAAGCAGCATATAAATACAGAGACTTCTTGCTTTTATTGACATTACTAAGTCACATCGAGTTTACGTTAACCTAGATAAAAATGTAAAAAACGGTAGTTGCGCTATTAAGAAATTATTTTCTTGTGATTTCACTCGGACTGGAGACTTCAAGGCTCAGTTGCATAAAGCAAGTAGCGTTCGTTTTACAAAAAATTCCATCTCAAAGTGAGATGAGATAAGTGAGGTGAGTTGAGAGAGTTCTCTTTTAAAACGAACGGACTAAAATCTCGTTTAACTCAGTTGATCACATGATCTGTCAGAGCTTGAATTCTATTGGTACATAATTTTCCGCGCTGCTTCTAGCGTCGTGAAAGTTATCAGCGGTTTGTAACCACAAAAATTATCTAAGGGGAATACTTGATAAAAGTAAATGTAGAAAAACATCATAAATGGAGACTGCAAATGTGGAGGATACAAGTAAAATTCAGTGTAATGTGTACTAGACTGTTATTATTCTCTCACCAGTAGAATATTTTCTATACTCTTTATTTTTTCCTTCATAATAGTTTATAGTGCAGTATGTCCTTTTTGCAATAATAACAAGTTGAAGTCAGAAGCAAAGTTTTAACATTCATTACTTTTCAGTTCAAATCTCTCTCTATCCCCACTATTTAATCTCAGTTCAATCTCAACTCAAGTCAGCGAAATTGGTGGTGTAGCATCGGCAGGGGGGGAAGTGAGTTTCTCACTTCATCTCAGTTGCGCTATGACAAATCGAACGCTACCGACTTGAGTTGAGGTGAGATTAAGTGAGATTTCGTGTAAAACGAACGCCACTATTGTTAACTTTAATCACACTGTCAAATATTTGATCACGTGTTTCTAACCTGATTTTTCTGACATCTTAATAGAAGCTATGATATTCTCATGTATAATTTTACAACAAATACAATTTAAAATCGTCATTTAAACTTAAACGTTAGGTACAAGTTGATTATTCACGCGATCTAATTTTTCCAAATAAACGTCATTGAAAAATCGAGTTAACAGCGTGTTCTCTGTCAGCCTGTTGATTATTTCTATGCAACTGGAAGGGTGTCGTTTACCTAAATTTTATTTCTGTTCAGCTCGAACAAGGGGTTTTCAGTGTATGCAACCCAAATATCTTGCTCAACCATTTGGTAGTCTATATTTGAATTTATTCAAAAGCAGGTAGTTCTCCTAATAGAAAGATTTATGACATAGGTCTTGGGCTCATTATTTTCCGACTCGAATAGTACCTGAACTTAATCTTTAGTTCAGTGGTCAAAATGTTATCTGCAGATATTTAAAAAAAAATATTCCAGAATATCATTTTCAATTTAGAAACAAAATGTAAAATGAACCAGAAATTTTGTGAATAAAACCTTCAATTGAATATTCAATCAACAGTAATATATAATATAAATTATCAACTGAATTTTCTAAGAAAGTGATAATTCTACAAAGAAATTTTTCCCGAATTTATGGGGATATAAATAATGTATTATAATGACTTGATTCCATTAGAAAGTTGAATTATTCCGAATTTATAATAATTAACAAATCCAGGTTGTAATGTGGGTAGTAATCTAATTTAATAAGCCATTTTTTAAGAAACAAGCAAAAAAGATTTGGACAATTTTTTCTTATTTTTATCGTTTACGAACTTCGATACTTTCACAGATGTTTCAAAATTTGCTTCAGATTTTTCTGATTTGGTTAAATAAAGGCTTAGAAACTTGCTTCGTTGAACTAAAATATTTTCAAGATGATATTTTTTCCAGTTAAATTGGAAGGCGGCAATAATGTGCTTATTTTAAATAGAGAATCTTTTTTTATTTTATCATTCGATTATGGAAATTAATTTGCATATGGAATACTCAAATAATAGATTGTTTAACAAGTAGAGAGTTTACTAGCGAGTGTAAATGTTCCAATTCTCGAGCGAGAGCAACGAGCGAGTAAATTAAATTTATACGAGCAAAGTAGTATCACATTTTTTCGTGTTGAACATGCTATTTTTTTGTATACTTGATGGAAAAACTTGAGTGGAAGACGCCAAGAATAGAAATAATTTTCTACAGGAATACTAACCAAGATTGTATTCTTGCAAAAACGTAGTAACGGTTTTGACAACTGCCAAGCTAAAGCCATAACAAACAATAGTATATTGTGTAGCTAGGGATGAAACAGGACGACTTCAGTCGAGGGTGAGCGTTGCTTGCCCGAGCGAAGCGAGGTTCGGCATCACCCCCGGCTGAAATCGTGTTTTGTCGTTTGCCACACACTGTACTTCTCATAATACCTGCATTGAAACTTTTCATATTACAAATTTGTCATAACAAAATTAAAAAAAAAATCTTTTGATTTTGAAGGTAACAAGTTGAGAGTAGCTGCTGGTGCTTTATCAATAAGATGTTGTGGTGTACTTATAATTGTCGTATCAATACTTTTTTTCTTGTAACTAATCGTCGTATACAAATAACAATATTTTCTGTATACATGCTCAGGACGGGATTGAATGATTAAATATTATGAATCTGTGAACGAAATGTTATGGAGCAAACTTGTAGCAGTGAAGAGAATATTATTTCTTGGAATTGTACAGAATTCGACTTTATATGTTGGAGGATGACTACAAACAAGTAAATTTTTCAAATTGAACTATTTAGTTTTTCAAAATATTGATGAATTTCTCGTCGAAAAATATAATACTTCGACCAACATGTCCAGAAAAATAAAAAAATAAGTAACTTGGGAATGTTCATATTATTCAATAATTGTTAATTCCATATAACAATCGAGTTCATTATTTTAATTTTTTATTTTATCATCAAAACTTTCCGTTGGAAATCAAAAATACTAATCTCGAATATAGACACAATTTTTTATTTTTTTTAATTCATTGATAATCTTCTGCAAGTTCAATACTTGGAAAAATATCTTACTCATTTCTAAAAAAGTATGACGATCATAATGTGTCAAGTCAGACTTTGAAATCTTAACACTATCAAAAATTTTGCAAGGATTTCAAGTAAAATCTGCTTGAGGACACCTGTAAATCTGCATTATTGATGAGCACTATATTTTCTTTGTTAATAGTTCCTTTGCATCATTACAATTACAGATAAACATAATTCACTTGATTGTGATGAAAATTCATTCTGATATTATATGAAACTGGCAAGACGAATTACAGAATGAAATACGTAACAATAAATCTATGTCTTTTGCATATTCGACAGCTCTGAGGAAGGTGTCTTATAAAAGAACAGGTAGTAAGGGATTATAAATATATGTAACTCACAGATAATATTGACAGCTCCAAGGAAATTGCCAAGCTGGTTGCAGGGATTGAGTATAACAGGCGAAATATTTTAAGGAATATATTCTGTTTTTAGCAACAAATTTTGCGTTTATCTGAAATTATAGTAGAATAATTGAAAATTGGAGTAGTACGTTCTATAGACTATTCTTGGAGGTGAGTATATGTAAATTTTTGCATCTTGAAATATGATAGAAAGTCACAAAATCACATTTGTTTATTTCAATTAATGTGCTTATTTCTCGAAAAATATGAACAATTTCAAGATTTTGCTCACATGATTCCATAGATATAGTGATGTACGATGTACTGGGAAATAGTTTTTTAAAACAGTGGTTTCATAAAAGCAGAAATTAGATATCCCTGTGAAGCTCAATTTTCCTATTTTTTGTTCATATGTTTTTAAATAAATAATATTGAAATAATGCATACTCATTTTCATATACTAATAGCGTAAATACAATATATTATCAAAAAAAATCCAATAAAATAATCATTTCATGCAACTTACAGCAAAATGATTAAATTTCTATGAGAAATATGTGCATAAAAATTGCTGAATATGTAACTCTTTTTACAACAAGTGGATGAAAATTTCAAAAATCGGGGAAGCAGGTACCATGCTTTGAAGATTAATATATCAAAAGCACTAGTTGATCATGAAAAATAATCTATGTGACGAGAAATAATTAGATATGCGTAAATCATGAAAACATGGTTTACGCATATCTAATTATTTCTCGTCACATAGATTTTCTTATGATCAGCTAGTGCTTTTGATAGATAAATCTTCAAAGCATGGTACCTGCTTCCTCGATTTTAGAAATTTTCATCCACTTGTTGTAAAAAGAGTCACACATTTAGCAATTATTACGATTATGAAATGAGTAAGATATTTTTCCAAGTATTAAACTTGCAGTAGATTATCAATGAAAAAAAAAATATTGTGTCTATATTCGAAATTAGTATTTTTGATTTCCAACGGAAAGTTTTGATAAAATTAAAAATTAAAATAATGAACTCGATTGTTATATGGAATAAACAATTATTGAATAATATGAGCATTCCAAAGTTAATTATTTTTTAATTTCTCTAAACATATTGGTTGAAGTATTATATTTTTCGACGAGAAATTCATCTATATTTTCAAAAACTAGATTGTTCGATCTGAAAAATTTACTTGTTTGTAATCATCCTCAAATATATAAAGTCGTATTCTATAAAAGCTCCAACCTCTACTAAAACTCATTTTGAAATCAGTTCTTCAATATCAGCTATACTTCCTGATTTATTGACGATTTGTGTTACTTATTGATAAAACAGAAACGAATTGCCTATTGCAATTTTATTTTGTGACTATTACATTACTTGTGTACGTACAAACTCAAAAGGACCTTTTAATCCTTATTGTTCAGTTTTTGACTGACGGAAGGTCATATGCTGTATCTTGAGAAAATAATTTTATCAAAGTAATATAAAAAAAAATACCTACCTGAGAATCTGCTGCAATTACCTCCAAAACTACATATGTAGGAGCCCATATTAGTTCAAAATTTGAAGTATAAAATTTAATTAATGACATGTTGCTTATTCTGTGCAGTAATTTGCAAATTTCAGTTATGCATATTTTAGCAGTAATTACCTTTTGAATATCTATTTGATTTTTTACCCAAAACTAGGAATATGAATAAGAAACCTACAGAACAGCAGCTTCCATTTAGTACCAGTTTCAAGTCTGTAAGTGCTGTAGTTGGAGATCTCAGCGTTACGCCAGCCAGCCAGACAGCCAAAGTGAACATAATAGCGTATTTTTTTGCAAGAATGCGCTAAGAATATTACAAAATTAAAATATCAAAAATGTATAGAGTGATTTATAGATTTATTTACCACAGCAGTAGTACAAAAAATTCAAACAAAATTTAATTCATTATTTTTGATTTTTCTATCGTTGTTTGCACTGAGAAGCTGTCTTTATGTATAATTTATTGATATTTTTTCATGTTCATTAATTCGTATTAATCGTGTAAGATAATCGGCGATTACGATTCATCGGAAATTATGATAACCTGCTATAAATTACACTACATTTGTCAATTTATAATGTTATCATTGTTCGTAATAAATGGTTTTTTGAAAGTTGATTGCTTATAACAAATTAATATATTTATAACAATAATATGTTTATAACAAATTTGTTATAAACAATCAATTGTTGATAACAAATTCGTATTTTGATAGCAATTCTTTTTACCATTATCAAAGTAGATAATTTTCATTATATCGCTTATAAATGCTGTGCGATTCTGAAATTCTATCATAAAATTATATGGACAAAGGAGTGAATGGTCTTTTACACCTTCAAATTCGCTGGAGTCAATTTTCGCATTAGAATTTCTGAGAATTTCAAACCACACCGATGGTTCAGCCACCTCTCAGAAAAAGACTGAACTATTTTGGTTCGAGTCTATGGTAAAAATATTTCAAAAATGACTCGAAATTTATTTCGACAATTTTGGGGAAATTATTGATATAACTGAAATTTTTATCAATTATTTATGAACTATTCTTCATTGTGGAGGGCAATGGAACAATATCATTCAATTTTGGTATGTTTTAATCAAAGAACTGAAATATATTTCTTCAGTTCAGAATATTTAGTGAATAAAAAATAGCTATTGCCCTCGGGAAAAAAATATACTTTTTCCTCATATAATCTATCATTTATTAGAAATTGTCCAATAACTTTGTATTAATTTGATTATGCAACACGCAGCACATGAACTCCCCCTTAAACTATTATAATCAGACGTTAACTTTTTCAAATTCTTGCACATGGACAACAAAAATTGGTTTTAAAAAAAATACCTTTATTATCTGAAAAGTAATTTGTAACGATTTCATTGCATTATATTTTATTTTCTATTTTCAAAACCAATTCTTTTTTAACAATTTAGAACTTGGAAGAAAAATATCTACATTTGCAAATTTTGAGTCATATTTGATAAATAGGCAATGAAAAATAAATGTTGGTTCTAGGAATAGGTAGGTAAAAGGTACTAGAATATCGAGTGTGGAGAAATTGAGTGTGGAAGGGTAGAATTGTTAAGGAGGCGTTCATGTGTTGCGTGTTGCATAGTCAAATTAATACAAAGCAAGGCGATAATTTCTAATAAATGATAGATTATATGAGAGAAAAGTATATAAAAACGAAGAGTATATTTTTTTCCTGGGGGCAATAGCTATTTCTTATTCACGAAATATTCTGAATTGAAGAAATATAATTCAGTTCTTCTATCAAAACATACCAAAATTGAATGATATTAGTCCATTGCCCTCCACAATAAAGAATAATTCATAAATAATTGAGAAAATTTTAGCTATATCAATAATTTCTCCAAAATTGTCGAAATAAATTTCGAGTCATTTTAGATTTTACCATAGAGTCGAACCAAGATAGTTCAGTCTTTTTCTGACACCGTATATTTCTCATTCATTTATAATAAAAATTCTTAATTTCATTGCATTTATCAAAAAATGAGGGATGTTATTTACTTTCTGAATGGACATATTTTCAAATAATTTAAATATTTCATCAGCATTATTTTTATAGTTGCAGTGATTGATTTAAAATGGGTATTTTTTAAAGGGTAAAAAATCATGCAAACAATAAAAATATGATATAGGTTTTCAGGTTCCTATAGGTTGCACAAAGTACAATTTTCTTGTAAATTAATTTTATATTTTGTTTTTATAATTCTTTTAAATGCCAGCTTCATTTGCATGATAATTCTAATCTTATGGATGGATATATTATATAGCAGGTATTCCTTTGTATTTCTATTAAAAATTTATAATGACTACTGAAGTTAGATCTGCTGCTAATTCAATATCCTTATCAACAAGAGATTGTATATATTTCTCTATTATGTCCAGTATTTTATTTGTATTTATTGTTTGCAATATCCATACCTCTTCATAACCCAGATTTTTAAAGAAAGTTTTAATTTGTGACGCCCAGCTAAAGCTTTTTTATTGGATTTTAACTTTTCCACCTGTACTTACTGTAGAGAATTGGCCATATTTCCACGTACCTACTTTTGATATTTCAAATTAAACATAGACTCAGTTTTAAGACTATTTTAATTAATGACAAGCTCACAGTATTTTTCAAATAACAATAATCGAACAATAATAAACAAAGTAAATACATATCATAGTAACATTCAATTTTCAATTTCCAAACATACGTGATTCCAACACTCCCCTTTAATTTAAGCTTTACTGAAACATAGAAACAAATAATTAGAACATAAAAGTTTAAATTGCAACATCTTCAATTCAATTGAATAAAATTTCGATGTCTTTTAAATAATATCTTCCCCAATGGTTTTGTAAATAAATCTGCCGGATTGCTATGACTTGGGATTTATTGAATCTTCACACATCCTTCATTTATTATCTCTTTTATATAGTGGTATTTAACATCAATTTGTTTCGTTCGACGTTAATTTCCGGTTCCGTTTGCAATAGACATTGCTCCATTATTACCTTCAAATATTGTGATTGGTCGACTCAATCCTATTTCTTTTAGAAGTCCATCTCTCCATTTACATTGACACGCTACTAGGGAAAGAGCAACATATTCAGCTTCTGTGCTCGATAATGTGACCGTTTGCTGCTTTCTTGTTCCCCAAGCCACAATTCCACCGAAAGATCGTATACAGAAACCTGAAACAGATTTCCTATCTTCTATATCATTTGCCCAATCAGCGTCATAATATGCTTCTAGACATTGGTCTTCTACATATTCTAATTTCAAATCCTTCGTTTTTTTCAAATATTGTATAACTCTTCTCAAATATTTCAAATTATCTCTTCTTGCATTTACCTGAAATCTGCTCAGATAATAGACTGGGAGCTAGTGACAGGTGGGATTCTCCGATTTTATACCGCTTGCCTTTTTCAGGGTTGATAATTTACCTCTTGATGAGAAAGATAAAAATGTTATTGAGCGATGCACGCTTTCCGGTCATAGTTCAAATTCCAATTAAAGGTCTGAAAAAAAAGTGATATCATATTGCATGCCTTTGTAATGTTAAATAATTGAAATTAATCTAAAGCCAAGTACTGAAAGGCAAGCGATTCGCAACAGCCCAAGTGGCTCAAAGGGTTGCGTGAACTTGTGAAAAAAAATATGAAAAATGCCGTGTTTCCAAATTGCATGCCAATGGAAAGAATTGAAGTTTCAGTCATAAAACCCTTGTAAACAAATTGGCAAGCATTCCTCGCTGGCGCAAGGGTTTGAAATTTGGGGGTAATCTTGCATAAATTTTGCACCAATTAGCCGTGATTTGAAATTGCATGCCATTTCAACTATAGCTAATTTGTTCAATGAATTGTTATTGAGGAAGTTTGCATGCACCTCAGGATGTCCCAAAATGGAGGCATGCATTGAGAAAATTGCAAAAAAAAGAAGTAAAATTGCCGTCATTTTATTTTGCATGCCATTGTGTATTTCGTTCAAAATTATTTTTTTTAGACGACACAAAGAATGGCAAGCATGTTGCTCAGGCTCATCATTGATAAATTTTGGAAAGAGGATTGAGAAAAAGTGCCCGTAAATCAATTCAGTCAAATTAACAGGAATTATTCTGCGAATTTATTTATTTAAATTTTTTGACTTATTTCAAACAATAATGGCCTAGGTGAGGCTCTTCCAGAATATTGCAGAGAGCAACAATTTGAATTATCCATAATGTTTCCATAGCAACAATCTCAAAAATATTCAATTGAAATCACTGGAAACATCAAATTTGCCCATTTATATCAGTATTAGCTCTAACTGGGTATAACATTAAATTGCAACCAATGAGGCACTAGAATAATACTATATCAAAAAGTCCTAATAAGGACGAAACACGTACTGTCCGCGCAAGATAACTTGGCAGTCCTGGAGTATAAACTTTTAGGGATTATATAAGTAGAATCAACAAAAACCATAGGCGTGCCCAAAAAAAAATTATTTCTATACAACATACAAATACATGAATAATAATAAATTGCACTTGATAAATCAGCAAGTCATTGATATAAAGTACAAAAATATAGAAATAATAATGAATTGCACCACTTATTAAGGAGAAAAATGTTATGAAGTCTATGAATTTTTACTAATCAATATAGGTACTTATTTTTGTCATTGCCTTAAGATTTTAACTCTTCTGTGGGATTATCTGATTTGTTTGTGTGAAGGGCACTGAAAATTATCTTGCAGAATGTTACTTTGAAATTATTGTAACAAAATCATTTGTACGTTTCATGTTTCAGCGTGAAATAGTATTTTCACTTGAAATATTTTTTTCATTTTCCACGCCAATGGACAGACAGATTCAAATGTACCTCAGTGATCATTTATGATGCATTCTCTTTGCTGCCCTATCCCCCTAACCCTCAAGTTTAGCAATAAATGGTTGTAAAAGTAGGACTCATTATTTTGCGTAGTGCGTTACCTAAGCAAAAGTTTTAGTTTGACACAGCGCATCGTAAGCATACTGGATCGCATTACATTCTTTCCGACTGCCAAGTTATCTTGCGCAAACAGTATGTACAGTTGACATCCCAACTTCTGAATTTGTGAAACATTAAGGTTTTGAATCTTGCTATCAATAAAATAATAGTCACACATATTAACAACGAAAAAATAATAATTATGTTCTTACTTTTCCCCCGGAATGTGAATAAGATATGTGGATGGAATATTGTAACAAAATATATTTTTGAAAGTTAAATTGCCTTCATCTGGAACTTAAGAGTAGGTATATCTTCATTATCAGGCAAAAATATTATTATCAATATGAAAAAATAAAAAAGCTCATTACTAGAAGAAAAAATTTATTATCATAAAAAAATCATACTCAGATAGCTAATGGGATGTTCCATAATATAAATAAATAGGAATGGAAAGGAATCTGAAATTGGCAATAATTGCTCAAATTTCCATTTCTTCATCATAATTATTGTCAATTTCAGGTTCCTCTTCAGTAGTTTCACCACCTATTTGAGAATAAGTGTCGCTGTCATCATCGTCCGATTAATCCTTATCGTCCTTATTGTTGGCCCTTTTTACAATATCATGCTCTTTAATAATTGTAAGAAGAGTTAAGTTTCAATTTATGATTTTCTTTATTAATTTACGATGATCATTTCGACTTTTGAAATCATTTTCAGGTATCTTCTTATGAAAAATATATAAATCATAAATTGAAACTTAACTCTTCCTACAATTATTAACTTAAAATGTTTCAACTTTCTCCCAATGAGAAAAAATCATGCTGTTTAACTCTATTCATTTTTATACTATTCTTCACTTATTTATGTCAAACGGTAAACTCACTGGTATAAAAGAATTGGTTATGAACCTAATTGTATTACTTTGAATATATAATCTGCACTATTATGAAAGATTTACCTCCTGCCATGTCTATAATTACAAACTAAGTTGATTCTAGGGCATATTTTCTTGATTTTTTTTCCATTCGTAAATGTTTGTCTCATGTTATATGCATTAAATTTTTTTATTTTAACTTGAAGCATAAGTATTTCTTTATTGAAATACAAAATAAAATAACGGAAATATTCTTACTTTTTATTGCCACTTTCTCCAAAGTTTTTCAATGATCGGACAGAGTTTCATGCATGCCATTTTCCAAATGAATTTAAAACAATATTTATTAATGTAATATGAAATGGCAGGCAGAATTAAATCGGAGAAATTTTGCGTGCTTTTTATGCAACTTCCATCATCATTTAAAATATGAAGGGCTTGAGAAACATGCTTGCCATTTCCCAAATTAATTTAAAACAGCATTTATTGATGTAATACAAAATAGCAGGCAGAATGAAGTCAGAGAAATTTCGCTAGTTTTTTATGCAACTTTCATTATTATTTAAAATATGAAGGGCTTAAGCAACATGCATGCCATTCTAAATTTATAATTATTTTACTTCAAAATGAAGTTTTTGCTCCATTTGAGGTAGTTTGAAATCACGGCTAATTGGTGCAAAATTTATGCAAGATTACCCCCAAATTTCAAACCCTTGCGCCAACGAGGAATGCTTGCCAATTTGTTTACAAGGGTTTTATGACTAAAACTTCAATTCTTTCCATTGGCACGCAATTTGGAAACACGGCATTTTTCATATTTTTTTTCACAAGTTCACGCAACCCTTTGAGCCACTTGGGCTGTTGCGAATCGCCTGCCTTTCAGTACTTGGCTTTAGATTAATTTCAATTATTCAACATTACAAAGGCATGCAATATGATATCACGGAAAAAACACTTTTTTTTCAGACTTTTAATTGAAATTTGAACTATGACCGGAGAGCGTGCATCGCTCAATAACATTTTTATCTTTCTTATCAAGAGGTAAATTATCAACCCTGAAAAAGGCAAGCGGTATAAAATCGGAGAACCCCACCTGTCACTAGCTCCCAGTCTATAATTTACAGCGTAACAAATGTATGGTCTGGTATTTATTGCAATATACATAAGTGCACCAATTAATTTTCTATATTCAGTTTCTATTCCTTCATTCTTCTCACCTTCCTTTAGTATAAGACCTTTTTCTATTGGTGTATTAAATTCTTTACTATTCTCTAGATCGCATTTCTCTATCAATTTTTCAATATACCTACTTTGATGAATCTTTAAAGTTTTCTTCTCTCTATCTCGTAGAATTTCTAATCCAACAAAGGTTTTAACATCTCCTATTTTAGTCATTTCAAATTTGTTCATTAACTTCCTTTTCAATTCATCAACTTCTTGCCCAATAAGAAGAATATCATCAACATATAAAACTATGTAATTCTTCGAAACTTTATCATAAAATAAACACTCATCATTTTTTGATCTGTAAAATCCCAAAGATAATACAAAGTTGGTGAATTCACTATTCCAGCATCTAGGACTTTGTTTTAAACCATATAATGCCTTTTGTAGTCTCTTGACTCCTCATTCTTCTTTGAATGGTCCTTCTAGTAATTTTATATAGATTTCTTCTTCTAGTTCACCATTCAGGAATGCAGTTCTAACATCTAACTGCTGTATCTCTAAATCCAAAAAGTTTGCTATTGCCAACATGGTACGAATGGTATTTGTAGCAGCTACTGGAGCGTAGGTATCTTCATAATCAATCCCATATTCTTGATTATAGCCTCTCGCTACTAACCTTGCCTTGTATATTTCTCTTCCATCGGCAGCTATCTTTTTAGTAAAAACCCATCGACATGATATTGTTTCCTTACCTTGTGGCAATGATGATTCTATCCATGTTTTGTTCTTTTCATGAGCCTTAATTTCTGTTTTCATTGCTCCTATCCATTCTTCTTTGTCACTTATTTGTAGAATTTCTTCATAATTCAATGGCGTATTTCCAATTTCAGCATTGAGAGCTACTACATAATCTTGTAACCATCTGGGCTTTATTCTTTTCCTCCCTCCCAAACGTTCTTCATTGAATTCAATATCTTCTTTACCTTTTGTCTTCTTGAGTAATTTCTCTCACCTCATTAGATTCTTCAATATCAATTACTGCAACCCCATTATTGTTACTATCTTCTTTCTTACTTTCGTCAAAAATCACGTTCTTTCCAGTAATAAATTTCTTACCATCCCAGAGTCTATATCCATTTGTAACATATCCAACCAATCTACATTTGATTGCCTTTTCTTCTAGTTTCGTTCTTCTGCAATCTGGTACATGTAAATATGCTGTACAACCAAATATCTTAATTTTCTTTAAATCAGGTTTATGCCCGAACCACTTTTGTGCAGGAATTATATTTTAATTTGTGGGCAACCTGTTCAAAATATACGCTGACGTCTGCACAGCTTCCAACCAGAATGATTTTGGTAATTCACTATCAATTAATAAACATCTTGACATTTCAACGAGCGTATGGTTCATTCTTTCAGCTTTTACATTATTCTGCGACGTGTACGGTATATTTTTCTCCATTCTAATACCTTTTGTCTTGAGGTATTTATTAAATTCTTTATTAACATACTCAGTTCCATTGTCACAACGCAGTCTGCTAACTTTCATGCTATTAAAATGTGTTTCCGCTTCTGCAACATATTCAGTGAAAAAATTCAATGTTTCATTCTTATGTTTAAGACCAAATATCATTACGAAATGGGAAAAATCGTCTAAAAAAGGTAACAAAATATTTATACCCTCCAATTGATGTAGGACTTATTGGACCACACAAGTCACTGTGTATGAGTTCCAAAGGTCTGGTCTTAGCCATATGATCACTAGCTCCTGAATCAATAACAAATACTGCTAATCCTTTTGATCGTTCATCATGACTGTTAATATAAAATGCTACTTTAGGATCATCATCTACTTTATTTAAATAATGAGCATTCTTATTTCGAACCTTAACTCGACAGTTCTTTTTAATATGACCAAATTTGCCACAGTTAAAACATTTCATAGAACTATTTGAACAGTCTGATTTTACATGTCCATATTTCCTACATTTAAAACAAGTAATATTTTTGATACAATCACCTGCTTGAAAAGCTACATCTTCCTGTCTCAAATCTTTATCGTTTTCTAATTTCGTAGATTTTCTTCTTGTCTCTTCATCTAATAATCTCAATTTGACATATTCAAACGTGATTTTTGAATCATCTATCGTTTCAATTGCTGAAATTATCCCATTATATTCTTCAGGTAATGTCATTAGCATATTGTATACAATTTCATTCTCTGACATAATTGCATCAACAGCTTTCAGTTCCCGTACCATTTTATCAAAGGTATTGAATTGATCTTCTAATGAACATCTTTTATCATATTTTAGTTGTAGCAATCTTCTTCGCAAATATAATTGAGACGTTACTGACTTCCTTCCATATTTATCCCACAAAGTTTCTAGAATTTCTTTAGCCGTTTTCTTATCTTTAATTGCTTCTAAACATTTATCACTAAGACAAGATATTAAAATCGATTTTGCTTTCAAATTATTCTTCCGCCACTGTTCTTTATCTGTATCATCATTTTCATTGATACTAAATACAGTTGAAACACCTTTTTCTTCTAATACGACAGACAATCTGAATTTCCAGCTATTGAAATTTTCACCATTAAAAATTGGTAAACCATACACTGAGCCTGGGCCCATAACCTGTAGAGAATTGGCCATATTTCCACGTACCTACTTTTGATGTTTCAAATTAAACATAGACTTAGTTTTAAGACTATTTTAATTAATGACAAGCTCACAGTATTTTTCAAATAACAATAATCAAACAATAATGAACAAAGTAAATACATATCATAGTAACACATTCAATTTTCAATTTCCAAACATACGTGATTCCAACACTTACCTCAAATAAATCACTCTGAGAGTCTACCATCATTTATATATAAGAGTATCTTCCAAAAATTGAGAGCTCTCTTCCAGACCTGTGAAGTAATACTAATAATACCTGTTTTTAATCTTATAAGGTAGCCTTAAATATTTCTTGAGCAAAGGAAAATAGATTTTACATGATGAGAATGATTTGACCCTAGTGAATAATATTTAAGATTTTATATGACTTAATTGACACCTTTCTGGATTTTGTATAACATTAAGCCCCCAGGCCCCAGATTTCGGAGGCATGAAATACTGTGGTATTTATTACCGAATCTAACAGTTTTACTTTTTCCCACCAGCGTTGATTTTGCTTTACTCAAGACAGTTTTTGTCTTTTGTATCGCATTCATACCTTTTCTTAGTATTGACAGCAGCTCTAGTAAAACCACCCGATGATGAAAATATTATCTCGAGATAGCTGAAGGAGCTAGCAATTATTAGATATTCGATCTTTATGAAAAATAATGACTTTCGTTTTCTTTGAGTTAAGCGCAAGATCATTTAAATTACAATATATTTCCAGACCACGCAATTTTCTTTGAATATCTATCATTGAGTGACCTAATACCACTAAGGGTCAGTTTCACCAAAGCCAGTTAAGTTTATCCCGAGGTTATTTTATACAAAAACTATTGTTGATACAATTGTAACTGTATTTACTAACTCAAAATAACCTCTAGATAAATTTAACTGACAGCATAATTACTGTACGAAAGTAGCGCAAAAGTCTCAATCTATCCAAATTTTGCTTGTTACAGGATGTAATACAATAAATTCGAATTGAAGGCTGATTTCAATGTTTGTCCTCCTGAGAGAGAACTTCAAAAACTTGATACCTCAACATTGCTCCACTGAGATTATAACAAATTCCATTAATAGTGTGCTCTATGCGAAGGGGAGCATCCAATATGTTGGAAATGCTTTAAGGCAAGATTACAGGAATCCTAGCGTTGGCTCTTTTGTTGATGTAATGATCTCCACCTATGGTGCCTAAAGCGAAGGACTTCGTCACCCACCTTCATGAGGGATTGATATAATCTCTGTAAAAGTCTGTGATGCGACTCGAAATGTGCAATACTTACTTGATTACACTTGTAATTAACAATCGATAGTGGGAATCTGGCGTGACACTAAGAGTGAACCTCCACTATTTATAGCAATATTCGATCAATTATAGTACAGGCACTTAGTGCTAGGTTTGTGCTGTCCATATATAAATTATTAAAGTTTGTGCTATCCATTTGTACTTGGTATTGAAAACAGAATCGGAGAATCTGTCGTGACACTAAGAATGAACCCCTACTATTCATGAGAATATACATGCGGAAATAATTCTGTCACTTAGTGCTAGGTTTGTGCTACTTAATTGCAAATTATGAAAGTTTGTGCTTTCTGTTAGCACATGTTATTAACAATCGATAGTGGGAATCTGGCGTGACACTAGGAGTAAATCTCTACTTCTAATCACAATACCAGATCAATTTTGGTATATACGCTTAGTGCTAGGTTTGTGCTGCCCATATATGAGTTATGAAAGCTTGTGCTATTCATTTGTACTTGATATTGAGAATAGAATTGGGGAATTTGTCGTGACACTAAGAATAGGCCCATATCATTTATAAGAATATACATGCGAAAATAATTCTGTCACTTAGTGCTAGGTTTGTGCTACTTATATTAAAATTATGAAAGTTTTTGCTTTGTGTTAACATATGTTATGACCAATCGATAGTGGAAATTTGGCGTCACACTAAGAGTAAACCATCACTATTTATTACAATATTCGATTGTTTATTATACATACACTTATCTATCTATCTTATCTATTACCTATCGGGGATCTGAAGCCTACCGATAATCACTTGAGGAAGTATTTCATCAAGACAAGATTTCTTGTCTTACTCCAAGCCGCACGTTGGCATAGTTCGAGTTCTTCATGAAATGTATGTGACCTAGCTCAGTTGCACGCTACAAATGCTTGCACTTAGTGCCCTAAGGTTTCTACAAACCTTGCACTAAGTAGATGTATTGTATTCGCATGCATATTTTCATAAATGGTAGAAGCTTACTCTTGGTGTCGCGTCAGATTTCCGAATCTTATTCTCAATATCTAGTACAAATGAATCGCAAAAACTTCCATAATTTGTATTGGGGTAGCACAAATCTAGCATTAAGTGTATGTATAATAAACAATCGAATATTGTAGTAAGGAGTGAAGGTTTACTCTTAGTGTGACGCCAGATTTCCATTATCGATTGTAAATAGCATGTGTTAACACAAAGCACAAACTTTCATAATTTTAATATAAGTAGCACAAACCTAGCACTAAGTGACAGAATTATTTTCGCATGTATATTCTTATAAATAAAATGGGTTTATTCTTAGTGTCACGATAAATTCCCCAATTCTATTCTGAATATCAAGTACAAATGAATAGCACAAACTTTCATAACTCATATATGGGCAGCACAAACCTGGCACTAAGTGTTTGTATCATAATTGATCAAGTATTATGATTAGAAGTGGTAGTTTACTCTGAGTGTCACGCCAGATTCCCACTATCGATTGCTAATAACATGTGCTAGCGGAAAGCACAAATTACCATAATTCATATATAAGCAGCACAAACCTAGCACTAAGTTCCTGTTTGATAATTGATTGAATATTCCAATAAATAGTGGAGGTTTACTCGTAGTGTCACGCCAGATTCCCCAATTATATTGTTGATATTATGTACAAATGAATAGCACAAACTTCAAATACTCATATCTAGCCAGCACAAACCTAGCACTAAGTACCTGTACTATAATTGATCGAATATTGCTATAAATAGTGGAGGTTCACTCCAAGTGTCACGCCAGATTCCCACTATCGATTGTTAATTACAAGTGTATTTCAATAGCACAAACTCTAGGATTCCAGCACAAACTAGCACAAACCTAGCACTAACTACTCAGTGATTTCTTTCTTCATTCCAAGTATGGGGCCATCTGACGTGACACACATTAAATATTCAGCTGTCATGTTCAGAATTTATCATAAGACTTGTTACATGAACGTAACGATACTATGTGATAAACTCTTTTCATTCCAGGACAAATCGGCATTCTCATGAATGTTACATTCGCTTGAATGTCATCATGTTGCGAAACTAGAATAAAATGAATAACAGCAGAGAAAAATTTGATTTGGCAATAATATCATTATCCTGCTATCCATTTCTTCTACGATCTATACAATTCAGTTCCTGAGGTATATCAAGTATTCTATTGCGTGTTGTTGAACAATAAGACTTATAACGAAATACAATTATGTTGCTATCAATCATTTCAATTTATTCAACAGAGTTTTGCCTATATATAATTCTTATTACAACAAAGCGATCAATTAACATTCAAAAGCGATTAATATATTTGACGCCATACAAGAAATTACAATAATTATGTGAACTTGTATCAGATTCCCATAAAAAAAATTAATATTTGTAACCATGGTACCCAATAGGTGAGAATGTTGTGCCTAGTGTACTTCTGGCCTCACTTTGTTCTTATATAGGTATGAATGAAACAGCTCTGTTGAAAAGACAACTGCAGACAATAGCAAACCAACAATCAGGAACAAAAGCGAGCACAATACATCATCAATAGAAAGAGGAGCTAACATGGTCTTCACATTTCTCACTTTTGATTCAGTTACATCTCTAAACCATTAATCAAACAACCCGCTGGAATGTATGAGCAAAACAAATTTTTTCATCTGATCCTTCAAGGGAAACCCTCTTCTGACAATCAAGTGCTGATGAAAAGGAAACGACACATGATCTTTAAATCCATAGAGAAGTTCTTGTCCTCGGGAATTTATAATGTAATCTTTACTTCTGTAATAATCCACTACTACGGGATTTGCCATTCCTGCAGAATCTTTCTGTGACGCGATACGGAATGGATAATCTATACCCAGTACCATTGGAGTATAATATTCATAGAATTTGCTGTAAATTGGATCTTCTCTGAAGAAAATGCCCAGTCTTTAATATAATATATATTTCAATCCTGATTCTGATAGTTCTTGAATATTTGAGATTTGGTGCTCCTTCGAAGGTTTAGTTAAAACACCTACGAGTTTACTTTGATAGGCAGTGTATATCATCATACAGAAAATTATCCAGAATATCACTACTAGTCTCATGGCGGTAGCTACAGGGTATTTGATTTGTATTTGTAACAATGTTTTCAAGGATAATTTAACGTTATACATAAATGTTGCTGGAGTATTGTCAAGCCTGGAGAAGATCCACCAGATAACGCTGTTAATAATAACAGCAATAGTCATCATAATCCATGTGAAATAATGGAATACATTGAATGTATTCATCCACCGAATTCTATCTCCGGCAGCAGGTACATACCAAATAAATTTGGCAATGAAATTCAAGTTGATTCCTTCAAAGTATAAGAATGATCATGGGAAAAATAGAGCTCCTGAACCAAACGTACAATCGTATTTTCCAGCCTGCAACAAAAACTCTTATGAAAAGAACAAATTGGTTATCAGATTTGACTTACCAAAAGGTCAGCATACAAAAAAGTATAACTTCCATTGGGTAATAAAAGCCTCCACTCTGTGCCATCATACTCAACAAACTGTTGAGCCAAGTTCAACTTTTCTGCAAAATTATGCATTATCACTGTTTCCAATCCCGCTTTGGGGGCACTATCCAAATCATCCAAAATATCAATTTTAAATGGTTTAGTGGCATAGATAATGAATTTTATCAAGCAGAAGTTCAGGTTATTGTAAACTTTTTTTGGAAAAACATCCTGCGGTACATTGTCACAAGAAAAAACTTGTAGGTACAAATTTTCCTAGCAATACCCTGCTTTGTAGGGAAAGTAGGTATACACCTCGTATTCATTCCCTGTTTTTAATAAAACACATACATTGATCACGTAGTATTTCCATAATAACGCCATAAGATTCTCCATGCTATTGTATCTATCCACAAATATAATAAATCGACTGTGAGGATTCCATGGTGCCAAATGTTGAACATGCTCAAACCAGGAAGACAGCTGTTGTTGGTTATCCAAAACTAATACAAATAAATTGATTTTATCTAGTTTTTTGAATGTATCCAAAGAGTCAATAATATCCAATATATAGTATATATTGTTCGGAAGAAATAATCAAAGTATATTGATCTGTAGCAGTTCTCAGTATGTTCTCTGTCCATGATAATATTTTAGATTCTGCAACTTCCTGAACCAATAGTTTTCTTGAAAGAGCTTCAGTGAACAAAACTGATAATAATAAGATATGTTTCATTATGTAAAGGTCACTTGACATCATAATTTTATACAGGAAATAATAAATAATACTCTTTGTTCAATTCTCAAATCGTTACTCAATACTAAGATCAAACTGAAATGTGATTCATTGAATCCAAACAAGTGACATTCATATTTATTTATGATTTTTAATGTGGAAAAATATCCAAAAAGATTAAATATGTTTTATTGGGTATAAGTTCTGTAATTTATTAGAAACACAACGTTTCAACAGCAAAGTGCTGCCTTTATCAAGTGAAAAGAAATATAAATATATATATATATTTCTTTTCACTTGATAAAGGCAGCACTTTGCTGTTGAAACGTTGTGTTTCTAATAAATTACAGAACTTATACCCAATAAAACATATTTATTCATAAAATGAGTTCTGAAAAGTTTTTTCCTTCATCCAAAATGATATTTAATAATAAATATAATAATTTATTTCCCAACAGAAAACCATTTACAGGGAAATACCAAACAAACAAGAATTCAAAATATGCAAAAAATTCACATACAATCATTATAGTATTCAGATAAATTAACAATTAATCAAAAATGTTTTAAAGATGTCTTCGAAATGTTGTTCTGCATTACGGCACATGGTGTGGATTGGTGATCTTCTTAAGATATCTGAGTGCGGAATTGGTAGATAAAAGTACTAGTGAGTCTGGTCGATATGTTTGGGACACGCATTGATATACACGATACTAAAAATGGACTATCAATTTTATTATTTAACAGCATCCACAAAAGTCTGGAACTAGACGCTTCACGTCTGTCGCTTAACGATACAAGATTATGACGCTCAAGTAGTTAATTTTGATCACAACCTCTGCTTGGATACACACCATCTAGCTTATACGACAAAAATTTCAAGAAGCGCCTGTGAATCCGATCAAGATAAAGGCACTGATGTGAGTAGAACGGATATCACACTAGAATAGCGTATTCAAATTTACTTATAACAAACGCAAAGTACAAACTTTTGAAAAGAGAAATATCTTTGAAAAATTAGAGATTCTCATTAAATGGCCAAGAGATTTATTTGCAGCCCTACATGCATTTTCCGTTTGAGGCGTGAAGTCAAGTTTAGAGGTAAAAATAATTCCCAAATCTTTAACTGTCGTTTTCAGTTTCAGAGTTATACCTTCCATATGATACGTGTGAGAGATAGGAGCTGTACGTCAGGTATATGACACTGTAAAACATTTAGCAATGTTAAGGTTTAGTTTGTTTACTTGACACCAATAAATCATTTTATCTATATTATTTTGAAGCAGATCTATGTCAGCCCTAATATCTATTTTATTAAAAATTTTCAAATCATCCGCATATGCAAGTACAGGACAAGAAAATGAAAGAAGTAGTTCATTTATAAAGATTGTGAATAAGAGTGATCCTAAGTTTGAGCCTTGAGGTACTCCTGAGTTAGCTGAAAATTTGGTAGAAGAATTACCGTTGTAGAAAACGTAACAGTACCGAGCATTAAGGTATGATTGAACTAGTTTCAGTAAAGAAGGAGATGCACTAAAAGAGCTTATTTTTGATAGTAAAATTCCATGATCTAGAGAATCAAAGGCTCGCGAAAAGTCAGTGTAGACAACATCTACCTGACCACGAACATCAAGAGTTTCAGAAACAAGTTGTATGAAACAGATAAGATTAGTTGTCGTTGAGCGACCTTTCATGAATCCATGCTGATCAGATGACACAAAACATCGAATACTTGAATAGACGGTATTATAAATCACCATTTCAAAATCTTTTGGATAATTGTTAAGTATAGAAACTGAACGGTAATTTTTGATACATGATTTTTCATTTTTTTTTTCCAAATGGGAGTTATCCTGGTTTTCTTCCATCGTTCAGGAAAGCAACATGTACGAATAGTCAAGTTTATAATAGTACAAAGTGGCTTAGCGAGAACAACTCGGGTATCCTTAATTAAATAAGAAGGAAATTGATCTTCACCAGCGGAAGCTTTGTTTGGAAGAGAATTCATCAGAGAACTAACATAATCTTCGCTAACTAAACCAAGTGAAAAAGTAGGAAAATTAGAACAGTTTTTATCATCACTGTACGAAGAACTTGGTAGATAAAATCCAGAAAAGAAGTTCGCAAATCCATTAACAATGTCTTGTAGATTAACATAAGTGGAATGATCATCGTGTGATTCACTAGGAATGCGAGTATTTCCTTGCTTCAACTGTACATACTTCCAAAGATCAGATGTATTGTTTTTAACATTAGCTTCTATTTGGGTGGTAAAAGAGATATAAGCATTATCGATTTGTAATTTAATCAAGCTTCGTAACCTTTTAAATTCAATTAAAAACCTTTCATTCCTAGTTTTGAGCCATCTCCTTCTGTAATTTTCCTTACTTTTCAAATTATATCTTATTTCTGAGGTGTACCAAAGTGGATAATTATTATTGGATTTGAAGGTACTTTTTGGAACTGACGCATCTAAAGCACAATATATGGTAGAATAAAAAAAATCAAGAGCATCATTGACATTTTCGTAGTTATCTAAAGAAGACCAGTCGATATTACGAATATCATCATATAAATTGTGAAAATTAGCTTTTCGAAAGTTATACCTATTATCACTGCGTAATGGAAATTTGTTTGGTTTCACGGCAATAAGATCAAGATTAATCACAAGAGCTAGATGAAATTTTCTATCTTCAGGGACTAACGGAAAATCAGATTTCTCGACTTAAAATAGACTGTTTAAATTGGACAGAACAAGATCAATGATATTGTTATAATCATTATGAATTTCATTATGTTGACAGAGATCTAAAATATTACAAAGATTAGGTATTGAAGATGATTTAGAACAGTTCATTTTCAATTTAGTGAAATTTGGTAAGTTGAAATCACCAAGTATGAGAACAGATTCATTTAAAAGAAGAGGTTGTAAGGCATCAATAAAATTTTCAATGTCACTATTCGAAATATCAGGAGGAACATATATTGCGCAGATAATTAAAGACATACTTCCAAAAAAACACTTACAAGCAGTTAAGTCTATTAAAGGAACTTGTAATTTTACGCTAGAAGTATCAAATAATTGAGTACTAATATAATTGTCCACAGCTATCAGAACACCATCACCTTTAGTACGTCCAGTAAACGAAAAATTTCGATCTTCCCTGAACACATTATAGTTAGAAGGGAATAATTCAGCATTGTTGACTGTATCATCAAGCCATGTTTTCGTGAGAATTATTATGTCATTAAGTGATGTACAACAGTTTGTATAGAACATATGCGTTTTGGATTTAAGACCCCGCGTATTTTGATAAAGACAATTGAGAAAAATTTCACTTCTGTTGGGAGTTACTAGTTTTCCGAATTATTAATTTTCGGTACGCCATTAATATGTTTTATTGAAATATTATCTTCACCTTTGGATAATCTGTCATTTAGTTCAGTTTTTATAATTTTGTAGTAGTTCATCTGCTTTTGAGTTTTATCCCTTGAGATAAATAGATTCTTGAAGATTGGATTTGTTTTAATCTTGGTAATATTTTTGGATACCTTCAGAACATCCTAACGAGATTTTAAGTGAACTTTAATTGGTCTCGAACCTGATTTTGTAGGATCGAAACGACCCAATCGAATTACTTTAATATTCTCAGAAGAAACGTCAGCATCAGACAAAATATTTGATACCAAACCATTACCCTTTGTCTCTTGTAATTTTAAATAAGAGCTATCTTCTGAAGAGCCGAAAATAACAATGTTTTCAGAGCGACGTTCACGATCAGCAATTTCTTGAATAATAGTTTCAGTTAACTCGATTTCTGATGGTGAAGATTAATGGGACAGTACTACAAAGATCATGACAAATATCACTACACAGATAATGGATACAATTTTACAATAATGGAAGTGATAAAAATCATATTAATCTAATGTCATACACAAAATCAAAATGCACATTGAGGAATAACGAAAACTTATTGTAAATGTTACAAAACAAGAGATTTAGTCAGGATTGAGAGAAAATAAACTACTACATACAAGGCGACTAAACCAGGAGAAGTGGATGACATCCCACACGTGATATAGCACTGCGAGGCTGAAATGATTTCTAGAAAGGAAGAAATCTGAAAGCTGATTTTTGGGAGATTGGTAAGAAAAACTGGTGACGGTCAAAGATAGAACATTTGATGCTTGTTATGTTCCAATTTCGCACGTTGTTTCTATTTTTCCATTTTCCACATCTCAGCTTGTTATCCATTGCTTTTGCTACAATTTAAATGCATTATTCAAATAAATTAGATATTTCATCCACATAACGTTTGTTATTGTCGTCTGACAGATTGATAAATAGTTTTAATTGAGTTGTCTTTCGGACAAGGTAACTAGTTTCTGAATTTTGATTGGAATAGTTGCCGTAGGATTCAGTAGCGGATAGGGCGCTAATCCAGAATAAAAACATTCCTATATGAATATTTAAATTACTATAAAATCACATTCAGTACAACAAATCACAAATAACATAAATGACCAGGATACAACGTTGTATCGACGTCACATACTTGGTCGATTGACGGTCCTCAAGACGTCTCAGCGAGTAGCTTACTGACGTCATTTTGTGACGTCAAATAGACCATTATGCTGACGTAGAATTATAATTTTCTAATGACGTCAAACGCGACGTTCTTAAACAATGTTGTATGACGTTAATTTATGACGTTCAAAATAATAATTATTAATAACATACCACAACGTCATTGTACTACATAATTTTAACGTCAAAATTGAATTTAACTGGTAAATGAAAAAAAAAATTGAAAAAAGTGTAAATTTTATTATTTATACATATAAACTTACATACAAAATAGGATTCAACAGAATCAAAAATATAATTATCAAAAATACATCAATAAAAAAACAAAAAGTGTACTAAACAGAATCAAAAGAATCACTTATAGTTGTACATTGAAAGAAGTTTTATATATGAGAAAATATTTACCATTAAAAAAATATATAATTAACTGCAAAGGCAAACAATTTTTTTCAATTTACTACAAACCGAATTATTTCATAATTTCTACTTCACACACATCGAATTCATCCGTCGCTCTTTGCGAATCGTTTACAAAGTTTTAACAGATCATTCTTTTGATGATAGGGCCATCTTGCTACTACTTCATTATTACAATACAATCACATGGCATTCTGCAAATAAATAATGTATTACTTAAAATAATTATAGAATATAACTATAGAATTAACTTACTTTGATTTGTCACAATAGAAAAATAATACCTATCACTCGGAGTGTCAAACACGAAACAAGAAAAATCTGGAAGTGCTTGTGCTTGCTTGGCACAGAAACAATGAAATCAGCCTACAATGTGACTCATCGCATCCCTCTAAAATATTTTGTTTGGGTTCCGTTCAGAGAACTAAAATTTGTAAATAAACATAATTGCATCCCTCTAAAATATTTTGTTTGGGTTCCGTTCAGAGAACTAAAATTTGTAAATAAACATGATTTCAAGAAAGTGGAATAATCAAAATCCTATTCTCTTATTCTCGTGTCATTTACGGTAAACAAGCAGAGCTTGTAAAAAAATTCAATGTCACTCTCCATATTCGTCCATAATTCAGTGGAGAGTATAAAATTGGAAATATCAAAATTGAAATTGGATTTCAGTTTAGTGAACGCTTTCTGTTTCTCCCCACTGCTCGAATAATATGAATGATTCTGAGCACACACATTTTCAAAAAAGCAAATGCTGAAAAATTCATAGACAATCCATTTGTTCATAACAATTAGTTGAACAAGTCGTATTAAACATAAAACAGAATCATTTTTAAATAACTACATTGTACAATAGTAAAAGTTCATGAAAATAATTTTATAAAATTCTTCAATTTTCCAATCATTTTTTTTATTAATAAAAATTTGGAGAACGAAAATTAATAATTTTATGGACAAAGGTCTACTCTTTTAATCTCTGGGAAATTATTTATTAATCGAGAAAAATTATATTTTTAACAAAAAAATACGAAGATTCTATTGAAAGAAAATTGAAAAAAAAAATTAACTCATTAACATTTAAATAGGTTAAAAATAGCAAGAAAGTTTCTTTCTCATTTTTCCTTTCTATCTATTTGTTAATAACTTTTAAAATAATATGAATTATAATTTTGATACACGTGGTGGTTAAATCATATTTATAATAAACGGATGTTTAAACATGGATTGTATATCACATAACGTTGAAAAATAATGTCAAATTATGACTTCAATACCACTTGAACATGACGTTAAAATATAACATTTAAACTACGTGAATAATGTACGTAAATAAAATCGTCGATTCTACATACATTTGAGGTAACAAAATGACGTCTGTGTATGACGTTCATACAACCAATATACAACGTTGACTTTCAGTTATGGTTACTTGAGAAACACCCACACTGACTAAAAGAATCATATAAAGAATAAGTATAATTTCCTAGAACGCTGAAATATAACATCCAATTATAACGTCAGTTCAACATTATATAACGTTATTTCTTGACGTCAATTTATGACCACGATTTGACTTGACGTGTGACGTCAGTTCAACGTCATATGACGTCTAAATATGACGGTCACATTGGCCCGTAGTCAGGACGCGGTTTTAAACTCGGTTCTAAGTCTGGCTCATGCATAACCATGACAACATGTCAAAACAGTATTATAACCTAATCGATTTTTAAACGTCGTCATGGTTATATATAAGATAGACTCGGACCTGAGTTTAAAACCGCGTTCTGACTACGAACCATTATGACTTCAATGTGACCAAAATGCGATGTCACATTTTGATCAACGGTCAGTCATTGTTTCTTAGGATAAGCTCTCGTAACTAGCTGGAACCAATGGAATAACTTAAAAGTTAGGAAAAAATGTTTTTTTACAGGATTAAAAATCAAATCAGCGTTTGTTCCAGTCGTGTAACATGTCGTAGAACTAAGTCCGCGATCGGGCAGCCAAATTTGGGGATTTTCTATGAAATTACGGTCGTGATCTCGTGACGACCATCCCAGAATCTTAAAACTTGAAATCCGTCTCTCTGACAAACTTTGGTTTGATGCCTCCCCCAAGGTCAGTCGAAGTCAACACCACCGTTCCGGAGGCCAGATGGTATAGCTAAGTGTACAGTCCTTTCTACTTGTACTAAGTACAAGGAAATATTGTGAAACCGACAAAATTCACCTATCGAGATTTTGATGGAAATATCTGTTTTGAGCATCTCTGAATCCATTTTGACTATTTTTGGCTTGATGTCGTTACGTATGTTCGTGCGTGCGTGCGTTTGTGCGTGCGTAACTCGCAAATCTCAAAACTAGTTGAACGTATGATGTTAAAATTTTGTATTTAAGACTGGCATAGAGTCTACTTGTGCACCTCGCATTATGGTTTCAATCGTCTGTACCGGAAGTGCACTTTACTTGAAACTTCTTTCGAATTTCTCCAATTAATCCAGAATGATTAACCGTAGGATACTGAAATTCAGCATTTGAAATTGCTGTAGCATTCAAATGGTCATCCCCCATTTCGGCTCAGCCGGAAGTGCACTTTAAATTACAGACTTCTCGAATTTTCTTCATAAATTCAAAACAATCGGTCGTAGAATATTGAAATTTTGTATTAAGCACTTCTATAACATCTAGTTGTACATCTTGCAATATGATTGCGATCGGCTGATCCGGAAGTGCAGTTTACTCGAAACATTTCTTGAATTTTCCGCATAAATCCAAAACGATTGAACGTAGAATATTAGAATTCAGTTTTCAAGACGATAGTACCGTCTTCTAGATGCTCATATCCTATTTTCATTGAGATCGACTAGGCCGGCAGTGCACTATACTTGACAATCTTTTGGAATTTTTCGTATAAATTCAGAACGATCATCTGTAGAATATTGAAATTTGGTATTTCAATTTTGGAAATCAGTTTTTAGGAATGTTATAGCATGAGTTTGATGACCTACTGTTTCCATAGCAACCGACTATGCTGAAAGCGCATTTTACTTGAAAGATTTTTGGAATTTTTTTAATAAATCAAAAACAATTAGCCGTGGAATGATTGGATTTTCGGTTTGATTATATGTTAAGTTTCGCGTTGCTCAGATAGTCTTCGCAGTGACACGATAACTTGGAAACGACGCTGGGTTTTTGTTAAAGAAACACAACTAGTTCAGGATAACCAATAAATTTATTTACAACACACTATATACAAAAATATTTACATCATCACAAATTACGAATGTTGGTGTTCAACGATATGAACATATTATTAATGTATATCGAACTTACTCGATTATAATCAATATCGACCGAATTGTCGAACTTAGAATGAATTACTAACAAAAAAAAACATATTTTATATATTTAACATCCTACCACGAAACTATCTCAAGGCGGGGTGTTGCAACATAGCTACACTTGACTACCCCTATCTAGAGAAGGGGGTCCAATCACAAGCAAAGTTAAGAAAATGAAGAGGTTGCGAATTGCAACCCCAAAGAAGCATCAAAAATTACAATAATCAAGTTTTAACTATACATAAATTTTACCAGATTTCCAACAGAGGTTGTGGCCAGGCGGATTACTAGAAAACGGACTAAGTCGTAAACGTATAAATTCAAAAATTTCCAAACCCATCCGTAATCCTAGTACAAAGAGCCGTAGGCAGACAACCGGCGCCAGAGTGCAATAAAAATACCAATCTTAATATTAGTATTCAACTGCTCGCTTGAGAAGCTAAAGATAATAGTTATTTATAAAACAAGTGAATTGAACCACTGTTTATTTGCGAGAAGAAAGCTCAAAATCACGAGCGCGAACAGCGCGAGTGGTTTAATTCTTTGAGCAAATAAAGAGGTTTAATTCACGTGTTTGTGTACATAATTTTATTCAATTTTGTGTGAATTTCTAGAACATGAAACTGAGGAACAAAATTTAAAAAAATTAAATTGCAGTTGCAAGAGAGCTTTGTTGATATCGCGACGAGTGTTTGTTTTTCAAACATTTGGGAGTGTGACTGTCAGTAAACTGTCAGTTTTGTGAATTTTGAATTGAAGCGTTATAATTGTGAAAAGTATTGTCTGAAATGATGGAAGAAAGTGATTAAAACAATGTTCTCGTCCCCGATACCATTTTGAACGAAGCAGCCGCAGCAGTTGGGAAAATTATTCCTCAGAAATCGAAATCTTTTCATGAAAAGGAACTCCAACAGTGAATTAAATTTTTTTAAATCACCAATAACTCATTTTAAATCACTAGTGAATAAAGATTTACTTATGACTGTTGCTATGGATTTAATAATGTAGCTTTAAAACGTCAAAATTGAATAAAATAAATTAAAACTCTACGAAACTAGTTGTTTATTTAAAATATGTTAAAACATGAATTCGCGACGCGAACATTATATATATCCAATGATGTACAAGTAAGTCACGTGATGTCTACGTCAGATTTTTTTTATTAGTACTTTAATTATTTGTTCATTTGAACTATTTGTGGTACTACTGGAGAAACTAGGAACACAATCATATTTTTCTTATCCATATTATATACGTTACCGGTAAATGTCCTTTGGACACAGTGGTTGTAACGCAGTAGTTAATACGTGCGCTATACGTTGATCTTGTGAAGTACAATTGATCGGACTATACACTTATTACGTTTATCTTGTGAGCTTTGTGGGACTAGACGAGGCATCGTTTCTTTTGTTGTTGTATCTTTTTTTAGGATTCCGCGCTGTCCGCCAAGGTGCGTTGTTTGCGTATTAAGCTTTCAACTGATTCTTCTTTGTTTTTCATATTGAATTCATTTATTTATCAATTAATTGATTGAATTGTTGGTAAATTCAAATTCAACCTTATTGTTCTCATTTCGTTCAACCTTTTAATTTTGCTATTGTAATCAATTTATACGTTGAAATTGAATTACTAGATTATTTTTCTGTATTTGGTAGGTGTGTTAACAGCTCGACCATCTGATCGAAGCTGAAGGCCATCCGTAACCCATCGTCCGATCCAACACCCTTCAATTGCAGGTACTTCCTTTGTTGTGTGCCTCGCGGACTTATGTACAACTATCGCGGCGCCGTCAGGTATGCTCGGAGCTTAATTTCACATCACCTCACTCCTCGCACGATCTCCCTGAAATAAGAGTTACAATTACGTAAGTCATAAACAGCGATTTTGTTTTGAACATGATAGATCAGTTTGAACCTTACAAGCTAGTAACGATTGATTTAACCCATCCAAAAGTCGTTCTAATTGGCATAGCAACGCGGAAAGTAGAGAGGCGACATGCGCTGATTAAGAGACTGCGTCTCTCTATCTTGATAAACTCAAGGCAATACATTTGAACCATATTTAGCGTAGATGAAATTGATTTTTCTGGCACGTGAAGAGAAAAGCTATTCCATGTTTTGAAGCCGCTAAAGATGGTTTGCAAATTTAAACAGGTTTTTTCAAATTTCGGTCAAACATACATTTTGAACTATTCAACTGCTTCCTTTGGGGCAAAACTGGCTGATCCTTTTCTGAATGGTCAAAACTTCAATTGCTTGTGTCAATCCTACATTTACCCTCGGCGTGCAACACAGCTATTCTTACAGTTGCAAAATGTATTTAGTAATTCATCTGAAGCCGATGGTAATACTGTTGTCATTGGTTCCAGAGATAAATTTTGGAGCACCCAAGTCCATTATTGCATTACAATTTGTATGGCTGAGCACTGAACATCTCCGCGCTCTATTTCAAGAACAATCAAGCGCATGAAAATATTCCCAAGACAAAACATGTTGTAAATTTGATTTTCTACAATTTCTGCAATTAATTAAATTAAATAAATTAAAACTGATTGTGAATCCATTATTGCAGAATCCATGTACTGTGAACTAAAGCCTATTCCACCCTCTGAATTAATTCATGACAGGAATCCTTCTATCTGGAGAAATTCAAAGTTTTCTTCAAATTAGGTTCTTCTAAAGTCTTGGATTACAGATTTCTTCCCTCCTAGAAATCATTTCAGCTGGCATACAATGCCTCGTAGTGACAAATCACTGTGTGGGATGTCATTCAATTCTATCCTTATATGTGAATGATTATTCTTCCATGAAATATAAGCTTTTCCGTGATGAATGATGTTACTTATGCGGACTGGAATACTAGATGAGAGTTTTTTCGAAGTGAAATCAGGGATTCAGTCAAAAAAAAACTTTTTCTTCTTCTGGGCTGAAAAAAGAAAATTACAACGATTTTCGAATCTTATGAATCTACCGTCACTAGCTTGTGGGCTTCAAACTGATTTATCACGTTCAAATCAAAATCACCTTTTTTTTGACTCACTTAATTGTTACTGTTATCTCAGGGAAATCGTGGGTGAAGTGAGGCGTCGTGTAACTGAGCTCTGAACATACCCGGAGGCGCCACGATAGTTATACTTTCGTCCGCGAGGCACACAACAACAAAAGTACCTGCAATTTAAGGGTGTTGGGTCAGACGATGGGTTGCGGGACGGTGTGACCACGCGATGGCCTTCAGCTTTAACCAGGTGATCGAGCTGGTTGCACATTCACTGAATACTGTGCCTTCGAACGAAGTCAGTGGTAGCTAAATATCCTGAAAGATAACAGGTGCCCACAAAATATTAAAACAATCTACTAATTTGATTACAATGATCAAAATGACTTCAATAGCAAAATAAAAAGGTTACACGAAATAAGAACAATCAGACTGAATTTGAATTCACCAACAAGTAAATAAATAAATGAATTCAATATTAGATACGAACAAAAGAGTAACTGAAGGCTACATACGCAAACAACGCACCTTGACGGACAGTGCCCAATCCTAGAAAAAAAGTACAATAACAAAAGAAACGATGCCAATACGTCAAGCCCTACAATCGTCGAGGCTCACAAGATAAACGTAATAAGGGCTCAACCCGATCGATCGCACTTCACAAGGTCGGCGTATAAGAGCACGTACTAACTGCTGCGTTACAACTACTGTGTCCAAAGAACGTTTAACGGTAACGTAAATAATATGAAGGAATAAAAATATGATTGTGTTCCTATCTATCTTAGGAGCACCACAAATGATTCAAGTGGACAATTGATCAAAGTAACAATAAAAAAAAACGACTGTACACTTTGCTTTACCAACCTCCGAAACGGTGGTGCTGACTTCGACTGGCCTTGGTGGATGTGTCGAGCCAAAGTTTATCAGAGATACGCCGTCAAGTATAAAGATCCTAAGATGAACATCAGGATCCAGGAGTCAGTACCCGCCTCGCTGCTTGGGTGGCTTTGATGTACTGGGCGGTTTTCGTTACATACGCTCATGCCCATAGGCTTATGAAAAATCCCCAAATTGAGCTGCTCGATCGCGGGCTTAGTTTCACGACACTTCACACGATCGGGACAAACGCTGATTGAATTTTTATTCCGCAAAGCGGCTTTGAACATTCAAAGTATCAAATAAAATCGGCGCAACCAAACTTTCCTTGTGTACTTCTCAGACTTCACTTAAATTAATTCATCATTACCGAATGATTGATTGAGGGAAAAACCGTTTTTACCTGACTTTTAAGTCATTCCATTAGTTTCAACTAATTACGGGGGAGAAGAAAGCGAAGAGTATGGCTGGAAGGATCATCATATTTTAAGCTTCAAATAAAAATGTTTTTATTCTGACGTTCCACCAGGTTCATTTTCCAATCCTTTGAAAATCTGCTTAGCTTGAGAACACACCGTATTCTGATCAACATGTAAGCACTCTATGCATTATTTGCGATGTGTAAACATCTAAGTTTAAGGGTGCCTACTAAAAAAAACAATAGTGAAATGTGTGCTTTCATGAATCAATCAAAACTACTTGTGGACCACGCATTGAAAACGATGCTGGTTCCATCGTATTGATTCAAAAAATTATAAGAAACATTTTGCTTTATTCCGTGAGGTTGTCAAGCTTTTTTATGTTTGAATTGCGTCTAGTATGTCTCTGGCTTGATTTTGTCAGAGACATACTAGAAACTAGAGACATTAGAAAATACAACCACAGACAAAAACAATCCAATAATCAGGAAAAAAAGCGGGCATAATACATCATCAATTGAAAAAGAAGCTAATATAGTCTTTACACTTCTCACTTTTGATTCAGTTACATCCCTAAACCATTTATCAAACAACTCATTGGAATGTTTTAGCAAAATAAAGTTATTCATCTTATCCTTTTACGGGAATCCTCTCCTTACAATCAAGTGTTGATGATGCGGAAAAGAGTCATGATCTTTGAACCCATAGAGAAGATCTTGTCCTCGAGCATCAATAAAATATTGTTTACTTTTATAATAATCCAATATTATGGGATCACACATTCCTGCAGAATCTTTTTGTAAAGCAATACGATAAAGATAATCTAAACCCAGTAACATTGGTATAGTGTTCATAGAATTTGCTATAAATTGGGTCGTCCCTGTAGAAAATTCCCAGTCGTTCATACAATATATAATTCAACCCTGATTCTAATAGTTCTTGAATATTTGAGATTTGGTGCTCCTTTGAAGGATTAGTCAACACACTTATTAGTTGACTTTGATAGGCAGTGTATATCATCATACACAAAATTATCCAGAACATCACTACCAGTCTCATGGTGGTAACTACAGGGGATTTGATTTCTATTTGTAACAATGTTTTCAAGGATAACACAATGTTATACATAAAAGTTGTTGCAGTATTGTCAAGCCTGAAGAAAATCCACCAGATAACGCTGTTAATAATAACAGCAATAGTTATCATAATCCATGTGAAATATCTCCGGCAGCTGGTACATATCAAATGCATTTAGCCATAAAGTTCAAGTTGATTCCTTCAAAGTATAAGAATGATCTCGGAAGATACAGAGCACCTCCACCAAATGAATTTGCCAGCCTAAAATAAAAACTCTCATGAGAAAAGCAAATTGGTTATCAGCCTTTCGGTGAACTTCAGATGGAAGGAAATTGACATACCAAAAGTTCAGCATACAAATAAGTATAAGATCCATTAGGTAATAAAAGCCCCTACTCGGTACCATCATACTGAACATACCGTTGGGTCAAGTTCAACCTTTCTGCAAAATTATGAATTATCACTGTTTCCAGCCCCGCTTTTGGGGCACTATCCTAATCATCCGAAATATTCAATGTGAAAGGCTTGCAAACAAAGACAACAAATTTCATTAAGCAGCGGTTTAGGTTATTGGAAACTTTTTCTGGAAAAACATCTCACGGTATATTGTCGCAAGAAAAAACTTGTTGCGGATATAAATTCTCCTGGCAATACCCTGCTTTGTAGGGAAAGTAGGTATACACCTCGTATTTATTTCTTACTTTTAATAAAACGCATAGATTGATCACGTAGTATTTCCATAATAAGGCCATAACACTTTCCATGCTATTGTATCTATCCACAAATATAATAAATCGACCGTGAGGATTCCATGGTGCCAAATGTTGAACATGCTCAAATCAGGAAGACAACTGTTGTTGGCTATCAAAAACTAATACAAATAAATTGATTTTATGTATGTATCCAAAGAATCAGTAATATCCAATATATAAGTAGTATTTCCATAATTCAATCTGATATATTGTTCCGAAGAAATAATCAAAGTATATTGATCTGCAGTTCTCAGTATGTCCTCTATACATGAAATTATTTTCGACTCTGCTACTTTCTGAACCAATAGTTCTTTTGAAAAAGCTTCAGCAAGCAAAACGGATAATAGTAAGATATGTTTCATCACGTAAACATTACTTGGCATCATAATTTTGTATTGTAGTTATAAATAATTTCCCTTTGTGCTAGCTAACAGCAAACTAAAATGAAATTCATTGAGTTCAAACAAATTACATTCATATTTGTTTATAATTTTTGAAATGGGGATGCATCCAAAATGATATGTAAAGTAATGAGAAAGTTCTGCATCAAATGGTGACAAATATCACTTTACAGATAATGGATACAATTTCACAATAATGGAAGTGATAAAAATCGTATTAATGCCATGTCATAATTTTATATTGGTTTCGAATGGATATGCAATAATTTTCTACTAAATATTGTTTTCTCTGAGTTCATGATGATAAATATACAGGTTGACTGAATCTTTGTAACAAAATCTGATAGAATATAGTATTGGACGTACTGATCATGAATCAAGAAGAATTTTGCTGAAATTCGTAGAAACAGCAGTAGTTTGCAAGAATATAGCATTTTGGGTACCGTTGTTTGTCATAGGTACTCCTATTCAAAATAAATAAAAAACTATGTTACACAATATTTACTATCAGTAAAGCAATTAAATTAATTAAATTAGAATATTTTTATCAACTGCAAATTAAATAAAATTTGTACTACACAAGATATTACATGAATCTAGAGAAAATAATTGAAGATTATAAATTTACAGGCAGTTGTGAATTACACTTACAGTGAACGGACGTGTTACATCAGTGCTCTTGAAACCGACACTCTTTTAACCAATTATTCACTAAAAGTGCTAAGAAACTAAAACAAAGTCACAGTGAAACCACCAACTAAATAACAGTTTGTGTGTTGGTAATCCAAGTGGACCGCGCCAGGTCTCGCAAGTGATTTTGTGAATCCGCATGTGATTACTGTGCAAGTGCTGTGTTGCAGTAACCGGCTACCAGCGCGCAATTATCAAACTGAAAATATTTCGTGCCACTTATAGTCAGTGTTGCCAACGAGCGCACAAATAAAAACTCACCACTAACACTAACGAAATAATTAACTACACGAATACAACCATGCAACAAACTAGCGGAGGATCTAATACCTCTACTAACACTATAACAAACATGGTAATAACATCACCAACCACCTATTACACTCAGACAACATCAACACTAATGACATTACCAATAACCACACCAGCAACCACAAATCCATACCATCCTTTGGAAAACCCTCTACTATTCACCCCTTTTAGAAATTCCGACATGGAAACTCAATCATCAACCAACGAAGACAATAATAATACAAGTATGCTACCGTGGCAGCAAGTACCCCTTAGACGGACAAAGAAACGAGTACGAGAAAACGAAGTAGACCAGCAAAACGATAACTCTAATAAACGAAATAACAGGAACCCCAAAATAACAACAACAACATATACAAATAATAGATATACCATCCTAAACGATGAAGCTGACGACATCCAAACCAAACCCGACCCAAAACCACCACCAGTATTCATTCAAGCAGTTACTGATTACCAACAAATGCTCACAATCCTTACAACAATCTTAAAACTCGATGAATTCATTTGCAAGACACTTGCAAACAACACAGTTAAAGTCAACACGAACAGCTCCGATGCTTATAGAAAATTAGTTCATATGCTAAATAATAATAAAGAAATATATTACACCTACCAACCTCGTGAAGAAAGAGCATATAGAGTAGTAGTAAAAAACATCCATCAATCAGTCCCAACAACAGACCTGAAAGAAGCCTTTGAAGACAAAGGCTTCACAATAAGAAATGTCTCAAATATCAGAAATTAGAGGACAAAAGAGCCATTGTCAATGTTCTTCATAGACCAGGAACCATCACAAGACAACAACAAAATATACGAGGTCAAATACCTCCTAGGTACCAAAATAGTAGTAGAACCAACACGAAAAAAAAAGGGATATACCTCAGTGCACGCGCTGTCAAGACTATGGGCACACAAAAACATACTGTCGCAAACCATATTACTGCGTGAAATGCGCTGCAAACCACCCTACTATGGACTGTGAAAAAACTGCAAACTCACCGGCTACCTGTATCCTTTGCTCAGGTTCACATCCTGCCAATTACAAGGGCTGCCAAGTCTACCAAGAACTACAAAAATCAAGGAACAAAGTAAATCAAAATAGAGAAAACATCATCCAGAATCAACGAACAAGAACAAATGTCAGTTACGCAGATATAACAAGAAACACCGCGAACATTGGAACTAATCCCCAGCCAACACATGCTCTGCAAAGCGAAGACTTCCTGTCAAAATTCTTAAACAAATTTGAAAATATGTTTAGCCAGCTCATGCAGCAAAACACAGTCATCATTCAACTGCTCACGACCTTTATTAGCAAATTTGATGGCTCGCGTACTTAAAATCATACTCTGGAATGCTAATGGATTAGCACAACACAAACAAGAAGTTGAAGTATTTTTAAATCTAAACAAAGTAGACATCATGCTGGTAACAGAGATACATTTTACAAACAGAAATTATTTTAAAATCCCCAAATATAAAACCTACCACACTAATCACCCTGATGGAACCGCTCACGGAGAAACAGCTATCCTGATCAAAGAAAATATCAAACACACTGAATTGGAAAACATAGATGAAGAATATCTACAGGCCACAAATATAAAAATACAAGAATTCAACGGCACACTTGTAATATCTGCTGCATATTGTCCACCTAAACATCAAATAACAAAAGTTAAATTTGAAGCATATTTCGACAAATTAGGTTATCGATTCATCGCTGGAGGGGATTACAATTCAAAACACCCCCAATGGGGATCAAGAATTACAAATCTAAAAGGGAGGGAAATGCAAAAGATGATCGCAGCAGAGGGCTACAACTATCTTAGCACCGGAAAACCAACGTACTGGCCCACCGACCCAAATAAACAGCCCGACCTGCTGGACTTCTTTGTGACAAAAGGAGTATCACAAAGCTACACAACTACTGAATCCTGCTACGATCTGCAATCAGATCACTCACCCGTCATACTAACGATAAGTACCACAATAATAAAGAAAGAGAGAAGACCGACTCTATATAATAATAAAACTGACTGGGAATTATTCAAAAAATACTTAAGTAACAAGATTGACCTTAAAATCCCACTAAAAACCCCAGAAGACATCGACGAAGCAGTTGAAACTACAGTTAGATTAATTCAGCACGCAGCATGGTACTCTACCCCCTCCAACGTAGAAGACGACAGAGAGAAAGCTGAAATAAATTATCCAAAATTTCTGAGGGATAAAATCGCCGAGAAAAGAAATGCCAGGTGACAGTGGCAACAAACCCGGCATCCTGCCGACAAAAACAATCTTAATAAATTATCAAAAGAAATTAAAAACTTAATAAAAAAAATAAAAAACGAATCATTTCAAGTATATCTTAGCAACCTCTCAGCAACACCTGAAAACAACTATACCTTATGGAAAGCGACAAAGAAGTTGAAACAATCAATTCAACCTATCCCACCTATACGCAAACCAGACGGAACGTGGGCCAGAGAAGATGTGGATAAAGCTGAACTCTTCGCGGAACATCTCTCTAAAACATTCGAACCACACCCATCAACAGCACACGAAAATGAGGAAAAAATTGAAAGATTCCTAACTTCATCTCTACAAATGCCTCCCCCAATCAAATACTTCACACCATCAGAAGTAGAAAACGAAATTAAATATCTAAACAACAGAAAATCGCCAGGATACGACTTAATTAATGCAAAAATCGTGAAAGAACTACCCAAAAAGATTCTAGTCATGCTAACAACAATCTACAATGCGATAATCAGAGAATCCTACTTTCCAGTGCAGTGGAAATTCGGTCAAATCATTCTGATTCACAAGCCCGGAAAACCACCGCACGAACTTACATCATATAGACCAATCTCATTGCTTCCACTATTTTCAAAACTCTTCGAGAAGCTCCTGCTGAAAAGATTAACAATAATAATTGAGGAAGAAAACCTAATACCCACACACCAGTTTGGATTCAGAAAAAATCACTCAACAATTCAACAAGTACACAGACTAGTTAATGAGATAGATAGCAGCCTGCAAAATAAACAAATTTGCTCAGCTGCCTTTATTGACATAAGTCAAGCATTTGACAAAGTATGGCATGAAGGACTGCTTTACAGAATTGAATCCAAATTACCGCATCCTTACTATCTACTAATAAAATCGTACTTGAGCGAGCGATACTTCCAAATCCGATACGAAAATACCCTCTCAAAAATCCAAACAATCAAAGCGAGCGTTCTACAAGGAAGCGTGCTAGGTCCAGTCCTGTACCAACTGTACACAGCCGATCTGCCCTGCGGAAACAGCGTACTGACAGCTTAGATCATAAATAATATCTAGATGGGAGGAGTCCTATATCACACAACACATTTTTGCGAACGGTTATGCCAGAAAGAGAGGAAAATACAGTTTACGTTAGAGGGACAAAGAAATAAAATATAAAGAAAGAATAATGAAGTGAAACGAACTGTGCATGTCTATCGAATTTTATTTGCTATTTATAAAATTAATGTCAAGAAGATGTACTTTGCAACTAGAAAATGGCGAATGAATATAAATATTTTTTACAGAAATAAGAACTTTGAATTTGAAAAAAAGGCCTTAAGCGATCCAAATTGTTTAAATGTTATTTATTTGAACATAACTTAGGACGTTTCGAGAGTCCTACTGCTCTCATCATCAGCTAAAAGCCGTACAAAAAATGTATATAAATCGAAAGTACAAGAATAAAAATAATCTTCTTACCTAAATATGAGTAATACATATAGTCCGTTCAAGATGTGATACTGCCTCGGATGTGGCCCTGACTATGGATTTGCGTTACATTTTGCGGCATTTCTATTCAAATAATTTTAAATCATTCACGTTTTAAAGAACAGACTATACGTATTACTCATATTTAGGTAAGAAAATATTTATATTCATTCGCCATTTTCTAGTTGCAAAGTACATCTTCTTGACATTAATTTTATAAATAGCAAATAAAATTCGATAGACATGCACAGTTCGTTTCACTTCATTATTCTTTCTTTATATTTTATTTCTTTGTCCCTCTAACGTAAACTGTATTTTCCTCTCTTTCTGGCATAACCGTTCGCAAAAATGTGTTGTGTGATATAGGACTCCTCCCATCTAGATATTATTTATGATCTAAGCTGTCAGTACGCTGTTTCCGCAGGGCAGATCGGCTGTGTACAGTTGGTACAGGACTGGACCTAGCACGCTTCCTTGTAGAACGCTCGCTTTGATTGTTTGGATTTTTGAGAGGGTATTTTCGTATCGGATTTGGAAGTATCGCTCGCTCAAGTACGATTTTATTAGTAGATAGTAAGGATGCGGTAATTTGGATTCAATTCTGTAAAGCAGTCCTTCATGCCATACTTTGTCAAATGCTTGACTTATGTCAATAAAGGCAGCTGAGCAAATTTGTTTATTTTGCAGGCTGCTATCTATCTCATTAACTAGTCTGTGTACTTGTTGAATTGTTGAGTGATTTTTTCTGAATCCAAACTGGTGTGTGGGTATTAGGTTTTCTTCCTCAATTATTATTGTTAATCTTTTCAGCAGGAGCTTCTCGAAGAGTTTTGAAAATAGTGGAAGCAATGAGATTGGTCTATATGATGTAAGTTCGTGCGGTGGTTTTCCGGGCTTGTGAATCAGAATGATTTGACCGAATTTCCACTGCACTGGAAAGTAGGATTCTCTGATTATCGCATTGTAGATTGTTGTTAGCATGACTAGAATCTTTTTGGGTAGTTCTTTCACGATTTTTGCATTAATTAAGTCGTATCCTGGCGATTTTCTGTTGTTTAGATATTTAATTTCGTTTTCTACTTCTGATGGTGTGAAGTATTTGATTGGGGGAGGCATTTGTAGAGATGAAGTTAGGAATCTTTCAATTTTTTCCTCATTTTCGTGTGCTGTTGATGGGTGTGGTTCGAATGTTTTAGAGAGATGTTCCGCGAAGAGTTCAGCTTTATCCACATCTTCTCTGGCCCACGTTCCGTCTGGTTTGCGTATAGGTGGGATAGGTTGAATTGATTGTTTCAACTTCTTTGTCGCTTTCCATAAGGTATAGTTGTTTTCAGGTGTTGCTGAGAGGTTGCTAAGATATACTTGAAATGATTCGTTTTTTATTTTTTTTATTAAGTTTTTAATTTCTTTTGATAATTTATTAAGATTGTTTTTGTCGGCAGGATGCCGGGTTTGTTGCCACTGTCACCTGGCATTTCTTTTCTCGGCGATTTTATCCCTCAGAAATTTTGGATAATTTATTTCAGCTTTCTCTCTGTCGTCTTCTACGTTGGAGGGGGTAGAGTACCATGCTGCGTGCTGAATTAATCTAACTGTAGTTTCAACTGCTTCGTCGATGTCTTCTGGGGTTTTTAGTGGGATTTTAAGGTCAATCTTGTTACTTAAGTATTTTTTGAATAATTCCCAGTCAGTTTTATTATTATATAGAGTCGGTCTTCTCTCTTTCTTTATTATTGTGGTACTTATCGTTAGTATGACGGGTGAGTGATCTGATTGCAGATCGTAGCAGGATTCAGTAGTTGTGTAGCTTTGTGATACTCCTTTTGTCACAAAGAAGTCCAGCAGGTCGGGCTGTTTATTTGGGTCGGTGGGCCAGTACGTTGGTTTTCCGGTGCTAAGATAGTTGTAGCCCTCTGCTGCGATCATCTTTTGCATTTCCCTCCCTTTTAGATTTGTAATTCTTGATCCCCATTGGGGGTGTTTTGAATTGTAATCCCCTCCAGCGATGAATCGATAACCTAATTTGTCGAAATATGCTTCAAATTTAACTTTTGTTATTTGATGTTTAGGTGGACAATATGCAGCAGATATTACAAGTGTGCCGTTGAATTCTTGTATTTTTATATTTGTGGCCTGTAGATATTCTTCATCTATGTTTTCCAATTCAGTGTGTTTGATATTTTCTTTGATCAGGATAGCTGTTTCTCCGTGAGCGGTTCCATCAGGGTGATTAGTGTGGTAGGTTTTATATTTGGGGATTTTAAAATAATTTCTGTTTGTAAAATGTATCTCTGTTACCAGCATGATGTCTACTTTGTTTAGATTTAAAAATACTTCAACTTCTTGTTTGTGTTGTGCTAATCCATTAGCATTCCAGAGTATGATTTTAAGTACGCGAGCCATCAAATTTGCTAATAAAGGTCGTGAGCAGTTGAATGATGACTGTGTTTTGCTGCATGAGCTGGCTAAACATATTTTCAAATTTGTTTAAGAATTTTGACAGGAAGTCTTCGCTTTGCAGAGCATGTGTTGGCTGGGGATTAGTTCCAATGTTCGCGGTGTTTCTTGTTATATCTGCGTAACTGACATTTGTTCTTGTTCGTTGATTCTGGATGATGTTTTCTCTATTTTGATTTACTTTGTTCCTTGATTTTTGTAGTTCTTGGTAGACTTGGCAGCCCTTGTAATTGGCAGGATGTGAACCTGAGCAAAGGATACAGGTAGCCGGTGAGTTTGCAGTTTTTTCACAGTCCATAGTAGGGTGGTTTGCAGCGCATTTCACGCAGTAATATGGTTTGCGACAGTATGTTTTTGTGTGCCCATAGTCTTGACAGCGCGTGCACTGAGGTATATCCCTTTTTTTTTCGTGTTGGTTCTACTACTATTTTGGTACCTAGGAGGTATTTGACCTCGTATATTTTGTTGTTGTCTTGTGATGGTTCCTGGTCTATGAAGAACATTGACAATGGCTCTTTTGTCCTCTAATTTCTGATATTTGAGACATTTCTTATTGTGAAGCCTTTGTCTTCAAAGGCTTCTTTCAGGTCTGTTGTTGGGACTGATTGATGGATGTTTTTTACTACTACTCTATATGCTCTTTCTTCACGAGGTTGGTAGGTGTAATATATTTCTTTATTATTATTTAGCATATGAACTAATTTTCTATAAGCATCGGAGCTGTTCGTGTTGACTTTAACTGTGTTGTTTGCAAGTGTCTTGCAAATGAATTCATCGAGTTTTAAGATTGTTGTAAGGGTTGTGAGCATTTGTTGGTAATCAGTAACTGCTTGAATGAATACTGGTGGTGGTTTTGGGTCGGGTTTGGTTTGGATGTCGTCAGCTTCATCGTTTAGGATGGTATATCTATTATTTGTATATGTTGTTGTTGTTATTTTGGGGTTCCTGTTATTTCGTTTATTAGAGTTATCGTTTTGCTGGTCTACTTCGTTTTCTCGTACTCGTTTCTTTGTCCGTCTAAGGGGTACTTGCTGCCACGGTAGCATACTTGTATTATTATTGTCTTCGATTTGGATCGCTTAAGGCCTTTTTTTCAAATTCAACCTTAACTACACTGGATCCTCCAACAACTTTACAGAAATAAGAACTCATTACATCAGGTATTTGTCATTTTGCGGGCTTGAAAAACTGAGATTAGATTATTGTCACGCTTGCGCAGTTTATTTCTCCAACATTCTTACAATATATCTTCCATCTCTTTCCGTCGTAACCGTTCGCAGCTTCTTCCATCTAGATATTATTTATGATCTAAGACTGACAGCCACATACGCAGATGACACAGCGATTCTCGCAACACATCAAGATCCACAAACCTCATCTTCCCTGCTACAAAAATCGCTAGATGAAGTTCAAAACTGGGCAAAAAAGTGGCGAATGAAAATTAATGAACAGAAATCCACACACGTTGTATTTACCAACATAAGAAAAACATGCCCACCTGTTACAATTAACGGACAAACAATAGAGACAAAAGAAAGCGTTAGATATCTAGGCATGCATCTAGACAAAGGATTGATATGGCGAACTCATCTCAGAACAAAGAAGAAACATATAGACATAAAAATCAAGAAGATGTTCTGGCTTCTTGGTCGAAAATCACAGCTCTCATTCGAAAACAAACTCCTACTGTATACGACAATAATAATCCCGATATGGACATACGGCATACAAATGTGAGGCTGCGCAAGCAAATCAAGCCTAAATATAATCCAAAGAGCACAAAATCAAATCCTACGCCTAATCTCTAATGCACCATGGTACGTAAACAACTACACGTTACATAAAGACTTTCGGATCAAATACGTACACGAACAAATCCAAAAATTCGCATCAACACACGAAAACAGACTAAACTCGCATCCAAATGAAAATGTCGCGAACCTTCTAAATACCGAGAGCAGCCTGAGACGACTCAAGAGAAAGAAGCCATCCGATCTCAAAAATCTACCTTCGCAGCAGTGAACCTTGTACTTTAATTAATATATTGTATATATATATATATATATATATATATATATATATATATATATATATATATATATATATATATATATATATACTTGAGACAAAATAAAAATGAAGAGGAAGTATCAGTGGATACTGTCCTCACGCATATTATTTTCCATGTATCAAATTTGCTTGATGGCCCTAACAAAGACCAGTTGTAAATAAATAAGTCAAAAAAAAAAAAATTACAGAAATTGCTCAACACAGCAACACACAATACAGCACGTTAAATAACGGAGGTAATTGTGCTCTTTTATTATTTCTGCGTTATTTTCAATACGCTGTTGTAGTTCTTCAATACTTTGCGGCGCATCTTGGTTACTATAAACTAATGACTTCAAATGACCCCAAAAATAAAAATCAAGAGGATTAAGATCTAGTGATCTCGGAGGCCATGGTACGCCCTATCCAACGACCTTCGTATGCAGTATCTAAATGCTCTCTCATAAATCTGCTGTAATGCAGAGGTGCACCGTCATGGAGAAACTATGCATGCTGCTGAACATCTAGCGGAATGTCCTCTAACAATTCTGGTAGAGCGTTTCGTAGAAACTTTGAGTAATCGTTACAATTCATACGCGCAGGTAAAATGTATGGATCAAGTAGAGTACTATTCATAACCCCAGTCCAAACGTTCAAAGAGAATCGATGCTGGAGATCACTTCTTCTAATAACATGTGGGTTTTCTCGTGACCAGTAATGTTGATTGTAGAAATTATAAATACCATCTAAAGTGAATAAGGACTCATCGGAAAAAATTACATTTAATGTGAAATTTTGGTCTTGAGCATGTTAGTGAAGAAGCCATTGACAGAAATTAACTCGTCGAGGTGGTCATGTTGCATCAGATTTTGAACTCTTTGGTAATGGAACGGATGGCTCCTCAAGTTTCGAAGAACTCTCCACACAGTCATATGAGAAACTTCTTGCCTCAAATTGCGTGAAATTTGGCGAGCATAAATTGTAAGATCAACATCCGATAAAACATTTTCAAAATTTTGTCGTCCTCCACCTCTACCAGGATTAGGTCGAAGTGATCTTGTATCACGAAGATGCTGTAGTAGTCTTCCAAATACTCGATGACTGGGATGCCGTCTGTCAGGATATCGTTCTGCATACAAACGCTGCACTGCTCTCACGTTTGCCCCACTTCTACGTATACTATCATCATATCAGCTAGTTCTAAATTACTTAATGTAATACCCATTTCCTTTTTTTTTTCAATCCAATAACAATAGCATCAAATACTGTTTTACTTGTAAACTTTTGCTGACAGAAATTAATAGAAAATTATTTGATTAATATATGTATTATACAATATCTATTTGATTTGTGATTAGTTATTGGGTGATGGTTACGAGTAATGTTGTAAAGCTGGGTTTACTGTGTAAACATGTACTGGCGAGTAAGTGATATATGTTAGCATGCATTGATTCCAAAAGTTGGAAATCTCCAACTTATTGGCACGCCAGTGCATGTTTCATCATTTTGGAAACAAAGAATTTTGTGGTGTTCTTGTAAATTTTGACTTTGAAATGGCTGCTAAATTAAAAAGAGTGGAATGGTGACCTTATTATAGAATTTTTCAAGGTTTATGAACAGCATCCCTGTTTATGAGATGTCTTTTCAACAACCTATAAAGATAGGTTCGCTAAAGAAGAGGCATATTTAAACATTGCAAAAGCAATGGATATCGAAGGATTCGGGAAGGAAGAAGTCAAAGCGAAAATACGGTCTCTAAGAAATGCATATACTTTAGAATTAACAGAAATAAATAAAAGTAAAAAATTGAATATCATCAATAAATAGTTTGGTGACTATTTTTAAAGCACGCCGGAAATGTTTTTTTTTTCTCAATACACATTTTAAATTATTAATTCAATAAAGTTCAATTGATGGTCACAGTAGTGTAACACAACAGAAAATGAAATGGCTACTTTAAAGTGGGACTACGTGTAAACGTTTACTGGCATGCAAGCATCACTGGCGTGCATGCTGGCGCCACTAGAAACATGCACGTGTAAACCCAGCATAATTCTAAAAGAAATTATTAACCCAATGGCCCAAAACTGTTTATTTGATTGAAACCATTTCCTAATTTTCAAGTTTTAGCGAAATTCTTTTTGATTCATGATCAGTACGTCCAATACTATATACCATCAGATTTTGTTACAAAGGTTCAGTTACACCCTGTATATACAGGGTGTATCTATACCTATGTAATAAACTTTAATGGTATATAGTATTGGACGTACTGATCATGAATAAAAAGAATTGTTTGAAATTCTTCATTTTAAAAAAGGGTTTAAGTAAATTGAAGTTCTCGGGACACTGGTCTGATGGCTACTCTTAAGATTAATTATCTCAAATTCATTAAAATAGACTACGTTCATGAAAATTACATGCATTGCATTCCAAGTATTTAGAGCAGCTACTCAGTCGTAGAATGCGTTTACCAATTGTCAAACAATGGGTTTAGTTTTTGTGAAAATATTTCAATCTACCGAGTGCGTGTCTACCACATCCGTATCGGATAAAATGGCGCGATTGATATATTTTTTATTGTTTTTCTACTTTCTGAATCTGAAGATAATTCTAGACTTCCTCAGACAGAGGAGATTCCTATCATGTGTAAATTCAGAATGTATTTTATACTCAAGTTCACAGTACAGGGATTCTGCAATAATAGTGCAAAAGCAACAGGGAGTTTTATACAATCGTCCATTCCCATGAGAATAGGTGATGTAATATGGCTTTGGAAAACTAGAAAAGAAACTGGAAAAGCGGAGGAAAGCTACCTACTATACGTTAAAAGTATCACCGAAAAAATAAGCAGAGTAACGAAGAAAAACGAGATCGAGACCATCTTCAACACAGACAAGAAAATCAATACGAATATGACTGATCTGAAGATTAGGATCAACTTTGCCAAGACTACGACAATACTTACATCCAAACAGTCTAAATGAAGGGACAACACACAAACCAGTTTTCAGTGAAAGTTTTATTACCTCAGTTTTTTAAATAGGAATGGAATGACATTAGTACAAATTCCACATTACAGAATATGCATTATATTTTTCAATAATGGAAATAAACATAATATTAATTCAATGTCATAATTTGAAAGTAGCTCCATATGGAGTTCCTCTATAATATTGTTCTCTGAATTAATAATGACATGATATATGAAATATAAAGTACGACTATATTATAAACAAAACTTTCTTCCTCCATTTATAACCTTCAAGAAAATGATGATAACAAAAAGCTCTTAATTTTGCTAGTGGCATTTCTTTCGTATACTTTTCTTCAGAAATACACTCAGGTCAAGTTCATTGTTCCGAACATCAAACACTTGATGCTTGGAAGAACGATACGTATTGTGACGAATTCTTTCTCTCAAAACTCCGTCCCAGTTGCACATCCTAGAGCCTTCCGCTACCGTCCAATATTTTGAAGTCCATCACATCTAGTTTTCACATCTTGCTTATCCTATAAATTTTAAAGAACCGTTATTCTGTTTAAACACTGCACCATCACATACCTAGACATCACCAGCCATCAGCTGGAATAAATACGCTTTAATATTTGCAGCATGTGGTTGAATAAGATTAGGTTTCGGAAATCTGAAATACAACTCTGTACTGTATGATCTGTGTTTACGTCATGTACTCACCGTGAATGTATCCTGAATGTAATCAACCGTTGTTCTGTAATGGTTATTTATGATATAAGTGTTAAAAGTGTCATTTTATTTTGTGACAAAGGAAGTTTAGAGCACGACGCGTAGCGGAGTGGCGTAACCTTTGGAACAAAATAAAATCACTTTTAACACGTATATCATACACTATTTTTTATACAAACACTATTGTTAGTGATAATAATGCAAAATTGGTAAAAATTCATACAAATTATGACATATTAGATGAACTGTCATTTATATAGCAACCACGTACTCCCTGATAGCAACCAATGTTTTGTTGTTATCCTGGTTGTTATTTACACAGTTTGACAGATATTTTGGATGAAATGGATGGTCATGAGAATAAATTAATTCCAGCTGAAATTGAGGGGGCAGCTACTAGAACTGTTCATTATCTATTACCTTCGAAGTCGAGGCAACAGTACGAGATCGCCTGCGGACGTTTTTTAAATGGTGCGAAGATAAAAATGTTTCTAGTAAATATTATGAGACTGTTTTTTGGCGTACTTTGAGAAGGAATCCGAGTTGTGGAAATCGTCAACGTTATGGTCGAATTACTCTGTATGTAAAAACTATGTTAAAAATAAAGAACAATCAAGATTAAGCAAACATTATATATTAGTGTTAAAAGTGAATCACTTTTAATACGTCGCCAATGGTAACGTGTTAAAAGTGATAACAATGTCATAAACTGTTATTTCTAATACGCTAAGCAACCATTAAAAGTCATATTTTTAATAGTGTTTGTATAAAAAATATTTTTTCTTTTTGAGTGTTATAAAGTGTACTTTATGAAGCTCGTTTGGGTATTGTAATGTGCCTCTTTCTAGAACTCAAACCTAATTTTTATCAGGTTGATAGCTACGTTGCTAGATAACTCAACTGTCATTTTGATATGTCAAAGTTAAATATATTTTGAAGAGAATTATCAAATTGTTCAAGTTTATATTTAGTTATTACTAAAAAGTAACAGCCTTCAAATTAACAAATTTTGAAAAGTGTTTTTGATTCACACAAATTACTTATCTGTCAAGTCTAAGTGTTACCAAAAGTCGAATGAAAAATTAAATATTCTTTACCAATGTTTCCAAAATAGGAAATCTACTATTTTTTGACATATGTATATGAACCCAAATAGAAAATATTGTATAAGATACACGTTTCATATGTCATTTTAGGTCACTTGTTCATTAAAAAACTCGCCGCAAGCGGCTCGTTTTTCAACAAGAACGCGTGCCCTGAAATCATGTCTTATGAAACTTATATCTGAATATACTATTGTATCAAGGAGGTTAGAATAGAAAGGAGGAAGCATGAGGTTATGGTTTAGGCGAAGGGAGTGAAGCCTAGTGGGAACGGACGAGCATCACTCTTTGTTCCGATCAGGGAGGGGATAGACGTCAGTTTTCAAACAAAAGTACACTTGTCCTTGACAGATAAACGATGATTTGGGTTCTGGTTGGAGTAGGGGAAGTGGCCTCACTTGTGCATCCATTAGCTCTCTCCTTTATATTCTTACCTCCATGTATTGTATATTTTGTTTCTGATCTTGTTTTCTGTGACCCTTGACTTAACAAAAACACTTGACAGTTTTGATGTTACTGACAGAAGACTCAATTACCGACGTAAACAAAGAATCTACTATAATATTATTTTGATGTTTTCAATGAACTGTGAATGAAATGTAACCGATATAAAGATATATATAAGCAGGAAAAGAAGTTAGGAAATTTGTTGTAAAGAAATTTGTATTTGTAAATGAGTTCTTCTTCTTTTGTACCTCTTCCTCACATTACTCTAACAGCGCTAATTTGAAATTAGTTTAAGAAACAAGTTAAGTGAGGTTTCATTAAAATTCAAGTATAAATAGGGCTTTGCGGCCGATTTAACTGTCTTCTTTTGTAAGATAGTTCTCCGAGCCATCTTCCAAAGCTCTACAGTGTTTACCGTTTGACGTCCGTTCGAAGTTTTCGTGCTAAGTCCTTTTGGTACGATTGTATAATCGTAAGTTTGATTGTTTTCTTTTGTTTTTTTTATAAGTCCGTGAAAGGAACTTTGTTCATTTTGCCATTGTTTTTGCTGTTCATTGAATATGGAATATGAAATATTTTTGAATAAATTAACGTAGAGTCACCACTGGCGAAATCTTTGTTCATTTCATAGTGTTTGAATTATAATTTAACGTAGAGTCACCGCTGGGGGAGTCATTGCTGGCTTCACAGTGTCAGAAGTATTTAATGCAGAATCATTGCTGGAGAGGTCATTTTATGGCTTCACAGTATTGAAACCACTTAATGTAGAGTCACTGCTTGAGAAAAAAGTATGGTTCCACAAGCATAGAATGAGTTGTGAAGTTGATCCACCGTTCGGGAAACTGCTTCACGATTCCACGAATGTTGATTGTCTTGGGCAGTCGCCGCATCGTCATTGTCAGCCTTCAGTCAAGCTATCTCCGTACAAATTCCTGCAATATATGTGTATGTTCAACAGCTCCATTTATGTGTGTAAATAAATACCGTAGCAACACTTACCTCCTGAATATTATTCTCTTAACAATGAACTTGTAGTAAGTACTTATGTTCAAATTTTCCTTCATTAAAAGCATCTCCATGATCATAGAATATTTTGACCACAAAGAGCTGCATTTGTATACTTTGGATTGGAAATCGAAAAATATAAATTATGTATCAAATATACACAATGAAATACTATTATTTATCAGTTCATTGAAATATGCCAGCAAAACAGTTTCGTTGATAGTGTCCACCTTTTTTTCTATCATCCAGCTTTTTATTCATTGAAACTCCTTCTCGTATCTTTCCTTGGACTTCTCAGGACACAAATCCGCCAAAGCTTTTTCAGCCCCAACCAATATTTCATTTGAAATCTCCATATTGAACAGATCAGGACAGATTATACAATTCCGACCTGATTCCAACAGAGTTTTGTTGACATATAAACAAAGTCAATTGTTTAACACATGACATGTTTTCTGTTACCATACGCCACCTTATAATTTTAAAGGGATAAATATTTTTGCGTGTTCTCAAAAACTAATTACTTCGAGAAATTCATAAGTAAATTTTGTCACAGTTATGAGTAAAACGTTGTACGTGCCTCGGCCTGAAAGACCATTTACACCCTCGTACGTAAATAATTATTACAATCTTGAATCAAATCAATAAAAATTGTTTTTCAATGTTGTAAAGTAAAAGTAAAAAATGTGCTATCTTAAATAAGTGAGAATTCAGATTATATTTAGTTGTGTTTTCGACATTCATTTTGGACGGTGATCTATAAAAATTCAATATTAGGTAGGTGGTGCTGTAATTAGATTGCCATTTCAGACCATATATTCCAATTTCTTTTCAAGGCAAAAGTAGTCTTGTTTAATTTATATGGATTTTGAACCATTGGCTCACTTGTTTGGCAATTATTTTGCTATACTTCAAGATAGTTTTTGTTTCGCGCTCTTCGCACTTTTCCGATTAGATCAGATTGTAGTGTGTTGTCAATTTATTGCTCTGCCAAGTCGGTAAATGCATGTTTAGGACAACGGTGTTTGACTGGAAGCCACTCGTCAAATTCAGCTGCTTGTTGCAGCAGTTTGTTGGTATAGTATCCGCATGCTGCGGAGGCTTCTGTAGCTTGTTGCATCATACATTGATATACGGTCTGGATCTTCAGATCTTTCCGTATATTGGCATTGCGTACATATCTTGGCGTGTTAGTTACTCAGCGTAGAATTTTATTTTGAAGAGCTTGGAGCTTTCTCTTTTAAGTTTATAAAGCAGTGCCCCAAGCGGAAGATGCATACAGAATCTGAGGTCTGATAATGCTTTTGTATATTCGGACCTTGTTGTTAAGCGACAGTATACTCTGTCTACCTAACAACGGAAGGAACCAGTTAAAGGATGTTCTAGCGTTACGGAATGCGTCATTAATTCGCGCAATGGAATTCATGCGGCGGTCAAGGATACAACCAAGGTACGTGACCTTGTCCCGCCAGGTAATGGATCTGTCAAAAAGAACTATCGAGCCTACTGGCTCGTAAGTCCTTCTAGTGTAAAGGATAGCTGTACTCTTCTCGGGGTCCACAGCTATTCTCCATTTTATGCACCAGTGTTCAATCTTGTCCACTGCATCTTGTAGTTTCCTGGTTATGGAAGCTGCCCTCTTCCCCTGATATATAATTGCAATATCATCTGCACATTGTGCTAAATGCACTTCTTGCATATTGTTGGGTATGTCGCTGACGTAGGTGTTGAATCGGAGAAAGGACTGAGCCTTGTGCAACACCAGCAGTAGTTGGTTTCTCCGAAGAGAATGCATCGCCAAGACGTACTTGAAACTTTTTTTCAGCGAGATAGGATGCTAGTATTTTTATTTGGCTTAGATGAAGATCGTAATTAATGAGTTTAAACAGTAAGCCCTGATGCCAAACCTTATTAAAGGCTTTCTCTATGTCAATAAATACTGCTCCTGTAGAGGCTTTTTTGTTCATTCATTCTGTAACCACGCCGGTGACTCGAATCAGTTGTTATTTGGTTGAATGCCCGCTTATCAATCCAATTTTTTTGTCAGACATAATGCTCAATTTATTGATTTTTTCAGCAAGTTTTTGTAAGATAAAATACTCTACGAGTTTGGCCAGAAGATTCAGGAGGCTGATTGACCAGTGATTTCATGGGAATTTTCTGTCATTCCCCGAATTGGGGATAGTAGTCACTACTTCTTTTTTCCACTCTTCAGGAATATGTTGCAGAAGCAGAACAATGCTGTTACTGCTTGAGAAGGTACTGCATGAAGCACTGCAGCCGGAATACCATCCGGGTCTGGAGCTTTTCTCAGCTTCACCTGGTTGAGAACTTGCTTCGCTTGCAGGAGAGGCGGCGTGGATGGGATCATCACTGAACTGTTTAAGTTGACGTTTGACAGCTTTGTGAGTTTTGCTGATAAAGTTCACGTCCATTTGTTGGTAGTTTGACGAACATTGTATCTTCAGACTCTCGGCAATGGCTTCAGCCTTGTCTCTGCATGTGTAGGCTAGTCCACGTGCCTCGTGGCTCTTGGAGCTGCTCCTTGAGTTCTGAGAGCTTTATTTAATCTCCAGTAAGTATTATCGTTTTCTTCAGCTTCCTTTAAGGCTGATTTCCAACGCTCGTTTTTGTGTGCCCTTAGTGCATCGCGCAGCTGAGTGATAAACCTGTTTTATGTTATCGGGACTTCTTTGCCAATTTTTCCTGGTTGCTTGGCGTCTTTTGATGATGTCTAGAGTCTCAGGTAAAAGTTTTGGCTTAGCGGAGCTGGAACATGCTTTCGCGTAGCTGCTTGCTTCTATAGGTCTGTTGCGTATCTTCAAATTTCGACGAGAGCACCGCATATTATTAAAAAATCACAACTTGTCACCTGTCAATGTTTTGAAACATGTCAATCTGCTTTAATATCAAAATGAAATCCATGACATACCATCTTCTGCATTCCTAATAATAATATTGTATTAAATTTATGACAACATTTGTAGACAAAAATATTCTAAAAGAAGCAAATCAACCATAGTCATCATTATTTTTTATTGTTTATGTGACTCATCTAAAAATAATCAATTACATTAAGATTTATAATGTGTTATATACGTACAGAATTTGAGCGAAATCCTTAAGGACGTTCACTTGGCGAGAGAGAGACAGAAGAGTTCGTGCGAGAGAGAGGGAGTGTGCATAGTTTTGTGTGTCAGAAGTGCGGCAACATAGCTTTACATGGACAGAATCTGTGCCTGAGTGAGTTGAGTAGACCACAAGGCGCGCAGAGCGATTCCGCAACGTTGCAACCTCTCTCTCATGTCTCTTCCTCCCAGCGTGAAACTGTGGTGTCTACATTTTCATTATGGCTCGTTCTTCATAATGAATATGGATAGGTGAAATATTTTAAATGATAAATTTTCCTCACACTCTATTCTAATGTATATTGTTTTTTCAGAGATATGTAAAAAAAAAACTTTTTTTGATACTAGTAAAAATGTTCATTCCTACGATGTATAACCTATACCTCCCATGTTAAAGTCGCACAGCAATTTTCAATTTGAGGAAAATCAAAAGAAAATTAATTTAACCAGTGATCGTCCTCAAGGGAAAAAGATTCTCTCATCTTGTTTATCTTTAAAACAATTCTTGAATTTTGAGGAGGAAACATATTAAGCAAAAATTTGGTGCTTTCAGTAAAGGATTCTGAGACGAATTCATGTGACTGTTCAGTTAATCAAAAAAATTATCTGAGTGGAATTTATTGAGTTTCTTCACAATTACAATATTTAACTTCTCTTAAAGATGGTTGATACTGAGAATTGAATGATATCTAATACATTTTTATACAGAGTGATCAGTAATGATTGTCTGACAGGTGAAAGGCAAAAGTTCGCATTATGATCAAAACTATCTTCATGGAATAAAGTTAGTATAAATTGATTTTTTTGAAAACTACGTTACCGACATATCAAGAACACAGTGGCGTATATTTTGCATATTTTATGACGGATTCACCCATAATCTGATTCAATAAACAAAAAAGTAAGTAAATAGCTGTATTATTAACTGATTATTGGGGATTTATTATTATTCTACCAAATTATTAGGTTAGAATAGTGTTTTCAGAGGAACTGTCATCTGTCACTTGAAGTCACTATCTCAAGCAGGCGGCAAAGAAAAAAATCAGAACAAAGCGGCACGGACAATAATTTTTGATCACTCTGTAGAATATTGCTTTGAATCACACTCGTTTATCTGCTGTTTTCCACATTTCTCTTTGTTTCGCTTCATAATCTCTTCTCGGAGATCTATAGAAATTGATTCTGGGCTGTTCGCTTTAGTGTTAGTACATCCAACAACACAACAACTTTATACTCATGATAATCGAATATAATGTCATACAAAAATGACGTTTGACGGTTTGACGTTTTTGACGGCACACCTCGTAGATGTAAAATTTAACCGATGTTAGCAATAGTTTGCTTAACTTTAGCCAGGGAGTACCGGGAGAGATCACTCAAATGACAGGATTTGGCGCTTAGCTAGTACCATCTTGCGGGAAGGGGCGCACCTATTTTTCAATTTTATTTGAAGCTAGAATCTTAGTTATCATTGAAAAAAATTTGAACAAATGTTGATTTAGATAAAAAAATGTTTGTCAATGCAAATATTAGTCTTTACTTTGGATTTTCTACTGATTTTAATAGTTAAATGCTACAAGAAGTTATTGAAAAGTTAGTACAGCAAGTGAATTATAAGTCTGCTTCATGTTTTTTTGTTCATTTATTATAAATCATAATTATTCTAGGCGTACATACACTGGTTCCATTCCGCGGCCTGAAATTTTCTGTAAGTGCAAAAGCATTATTACACACATTATTTAGATCGAGCACAATATTATTTTCTGGACCTTATAAATTACTGGAATTTCGAACAGTGAACAAATAAGAAGCATTTGGTATGGATGAGAGTTTTCCAGCTGCAATATTTGAAAGATGCTGAAACTGAAAATTATTATTTGTAACGGAAGATGCTTCAATATATCTATTTGATATGGAATCAAGAAAAAGTAATACTCTTCAGTCTTGATATTACTTTGTAATTCAGGCAGCCGAAGAATAAATTTATACTCACAACAAGTTCATGCTTCCCAAAAGTGCTAAAAGATTTTCTAGTCAATATAAAAGAAATGGAATCAAGAAGAAAAGTAATATTTGTGGAGAAAGAATCTCAAATTCAGTAAAATTGACTCATTTTAGACATTTAGGCCCGGTTGTACAATATAAGCTTGAGTACTAGTTTAACTAAGCTTAGTTTATTTTTAAGCTTAAACTTGAATTGAAATCTGTTGTGAATATTTATTTAGACTTGGCTTAGTTAAATATAATTTATCCACGTTTGATGAATGTTGGTACTTCTGAATTTACACAAGATCGCGGAGTTCATGAATTTCTGTCATATATTTCAATTCGACAAATCAAGTGGATAGTCATTATTTCTATATAAAATCTGTGCAATATTATATTGATTTCAGACAAAAGTAAGAAAGTTTTTGCTAATAATATTTTCGAAATGCTAATTTCAAAAAATATATTTTTTATTCAGATATGGATACGAATGAGAAACGGAAACGTGCTTCTAATTTTAGTTCCAAAGAGGAAAGTATACTGGTTGAAATTGCTAGACAATACAAAAATATATTAGAATGTAAGCAATCAAATACAGACGCACACAAATTCAAAAAGAATGGTGGCTGAAAATAGAAAAGAAATTTAATTCACAATTTGGCGAAACATTCAGGGATGCTGAAGTACTTCGCAAAAAATACGAAAATATGAAAAAGAATATAAAAAAAAAATACGCTGATGAAAAACGTTATAGACAGGGCACAGGTGGTGATCCACTGTTGAATAAAAGTAAAAACAAAATTAATAATACCGACACCAACATGTGCGAAATTTTGGGAATTCGTCTAGATGAGTTCCGTTCGGAATTTGACGGCGATAAAATGGACAGAATTGAAAATTCCTTGAATCAAAAAGTTATCAATCTGGAGACATTGATATCAAACAATGATTCCTATGCTACAAACAATGGTTTAGATACATTTATTTCGAATGATATCATAAAAAATGATGAAAATATATTAGATACGGTAATAGAAATACCAGTTTCTCCAGATGAATATGAAAGCACAGAAACGCCGCAGATACTTCTAGAAATAAAGGACAATGAAGCAGAGCCAACATGCTCCGATTGGACAAAGTATGCTCCATCCATGATAAAAGTCAAAAAATCAAAAAAGCTAGTTTCAAAAAAATCATCCACAAATGAAAATTCTTCTAGGACATCAAAAATGTTGACAAACAAAATAACTTCGTGGGCTGAATCTAAAAATGAGTTTGAAAATATCTAAATGCAATGCTTCTTGGAAGAACATAAACAAAAAATGATTAATATGAAAGAAATCCATAAGGAGCAGTTGAGAATCATGAAAGCTGAATCAGAAATCAGAATGAAGATTATGCGCGAAGGTTATGAACAAAAAAATAGAATGTGTGATTAAGTATATATCCATGAAATTCAAATTATATTATAAATTAAGTAATTAATTACAAAATATTTTGGAAATAATCATTTATCAATAAATTACGGATATTATTATTACTATTCAGCCCTCTTTGCCCTGCCGTAATTGTAGCAACATTATTCACAAAGTTTATTGCAGCTTCTCCTTCTTCACTTGTTTGTGGTTCCGGGTTGTTGACATTTCGAGCTATGTTATGCAATATTGCCGTTGCTATTGTAACTGCTTCAACACGGTCAACGCAAAGTTAAGAGTACCATTAGTTCTGGTGATGAAGCATGATTCCTGAATATAGAATAAATTTTATAGACTATCTAATTCATATAACTGAAACATGAATATCTCTCGGTTTTGTTAGATATTTCATCCGAAATGCGATCTGTCACAAACTGGACAGTATCTTTAGAAACTCTGAATCTTTGAATGAATTCGTGATCCGTATATTTATCAAAACTTATACGTTCTTTGTAGACTTGACGTTTTCTTGTATGCTGTACAATTTCAAGCAGTTCAAGAAAGTCTTCATCATCAGTAAACTCTTCCATTATAGAATGATGACAGCTGTCATAATTTGTTTTGTTAAACTGTTGTTGAGCCTAGTCAATTGTGCGTTTACCTAAGCGTCCGCTTACAGCACGTTCAATTCCTAAACTGAGTTTGTACAACAGTTTTTTTTACTAAGCTTGAGTTTATCTTTAAGCTGACATTGAATTCGAATTGTACAACCGGTCCTTAGATGCATTTATGTTCACATGAAGTGAAAACAATGCAGAACGTCACTTGAGCCCAAAGTAAATTTAAAAAAAAAAAAAAACAATAATTATGGAGTAATTATCTCATGGAAATACTTCGAATTGATTATCATCTTCTTTATTCATCTTCTCAATTAATTAGACATCTCAAAATAATTTGAACTAGTCTAAATCTTGGATTAGTGATTTTCGTCCTAATTTTTTCAGTTTTGTTATTAAAACTCATTCTAGTTCATATCTACTGCATATTTATCACCATAAGTGATTTAAGATTGTATTTGAAAGACTTAAATTAGAAGAGAATCTATTAATCGAAAATTGTGGGTTAGTATAAACTCTTTTGAAAATATGACTATAAAATTTCATGCTTTAATAGAATAATTTTAGATTGTTTTGAACATTTGTGTTCAATATTTCTCTAGTCTTGTTCACAATGAACTTGGAATACTGTGAAAAGTAATTTTAACAGAAAGTATGACCCACAATTGAAAAAACATTTCTTGAGAATAGACACTTTAAAGTAATTGACTTATGACGTTTCAGCTCAAATCACTAATTAATAACTACAAAGTTGAATCAAAATTAATGCATAAAATGACTTCATTCAATTTTGAGTTTGTGAGATATTCAATGTATTGTAATACTGTAAAAAGTAACTTTATTCTAAGGTATGATCCACAGTTAACGGTATTCTACAGAAATAGATTATTCAAAGTCATTGATTCATAACGTTTCTAATACAAATTTTAAATATATTCTACAACTGCGGATTTATTGCCTGCGATTGGAACATACTTCATGATGCATAAAGTAACTTTATAATTTATCTCAATACCTGATATTTGTACACATATGTTGTCAGTGAAATTGATTTACATGTACAAACATTGATAATACATGTATTTTTGTTGAAAAAAATTTCTAACTCGTTTCTATTCAAAGTCCTGACTTCAAAATAATAATTTAGAATGAAAACCATGGTAACATAGCTATCAGAGACCTCTGGTAGCAAGAAGCGCTACTATTTTCATGTGCATAATTTTTAACATTGAGTGCTCTCTCCCGGTACTCCCTGACTTTAACCGTAAGTTGGTGCACAGCAACGTGTAGTATCTCCTTTGAGTTTTTTACTGGAAGTGGTTCAATTTCATTCTGTAAGACTTCAGTGAATAGCTTCCAGTTGATCGTTCTGTGTTCAGCCGCTTTACTATTTTGGGCTACTGTGTTTAGGTTCAAAATGATTGGTATGTGATCGGACGACAGCTCGTTGATTGCATTAATAGTACATAATGCATTTATTTTATACAATACGGCAATATCCAGAATGTCTGGGGAATCGCCATGCTGATGAATGTTGGTTCTCCTGTGCTGATCACTGTTGGTTGTCGGCCAGTGACAAACTTCAAGAGCATTTTCCCTTTGTTGTTGTTAGTACGGCTGTACCAAGATGTGTGCTTGACGTTTAGATCTCCTGCAATTATCGTTGACATGTTGTCGAAATCTACTAGTTCACTAAAGTCTCCAAGAATTAGTTTTAGGGAGATAGGGTGATATTATTCGTATCGGACCTTGCTAGGTGGTGTTTACAACTATAGCAGATGACTCTAATATTCCTAGATATGGCAAGTCAACTGCTGAGTGGTCCACCGTGCGAAGCTTGTAAATAGCTGTGGCGCCTCCGTGGGTTTGATGGTCGTTTCTTATGATTGATGTTTCTGATGTTGATTTGCCTTGTATTTGTGTCGAAAAAAGTCTCGCTCACAAGTGTTGCGTCTACTTTTAGACAGTGAAAAGGTTCTTCAAACTCATAAATTTGGAATTGCAAGGAATTTGCGTTCCAAGTAATGATTTTAAGTTGTTCTGTTCAAGTTTTGTGTGTTACCATTGCTGTTGCGAGGTATTAGTGACAGTAAGATAATCTTCAGCAGCTGAGTAATGGCATTTTATGCGCCGCAATTGTCAATCAGGTTAACGATTGTTTTGCAAAAGTTTTTAAGTGAAAAATTCGTTAGAAGGTTCATGTTTCTTTTGCAAATCGAAGTCGCTAGACGTGGCTTTGTTGGAGCTAGCGTTTTTTGTTGTTCTCTTGTCCCACGAGGCGATTACTCGCTACGCCTACGTACCAGCGAGTAAATTTGCTCCGTCTGACAATGTATTTGCTGCGAGTAATCCAAGTCGTAGTTACAAATAGTCGTGGTGAATAGAATTGAGCATGTTCAATGTGACATCTCAACCTGCACCTCATAAATCAACAATGGCTTGACCGATTTTCATGATCTTTGATTTTTTGGATTTGTCTCCGTCTAGAATAGCATAATAAGTATTAAAAAATTGGAAGGAGAATTATCATTTTCTCATACATTTAAATATAACAGATTTTTTGATATCATGAGAACTCATTCATCGTATTCAGCTTATAAGATTTGCCCCAGGGTGGAACAAACAAAAGTAACTGATAGGACCCGAAAATGAATTTGGAAATTTCAGGTCCTATCGGCTGCTTCCTTTCGCTATGCGAGCGAAACGAGTTTGCTCAAAAATAAGTCGCCTTGCAAGCGAAGCGAGCTCCGTCAACGTTAAAACTCGGTTGACAGTAAGCTGCGGTGCCAGCGAAGCAAGCTCGATCAACGGTAAACCATTGTACGAGCAAATCGAGCTTGGTCAACAGTAGACCGCTGTGCGAGCAAAACGAGCTCGGATAACTGCAAGCTGCCGTGTGAGCGAAGCGAGCTCGGTCAATGCCAAACTGCTATGCAAGCGAAAAAAGCTCAGTTAACGGCAAGCTGCCGTGCGAGTGATACAAGCTCGGTTGACTATAAGCTACCGTGCGAGCGAAGTGAGCTCGGTCAAATGTAGAACGTTGTGCGAGCGGAATGAGATTGGTCAACATTAAGATGCTGTGCGAGCGAAGCGTGCTCGGTCAACGTTAAGACGCCGTGCGAGCGTTTCAAACTCAGTTAAAGGCAAGTAGCCGTGCGAACGAAGCGACGTCGCTCAACAGTAAACCGCCATATGAACGAAGAGAGTTTGGTTAACTTGGATTATTCTCAGTACATGCATATTCATTTAAGTTAGGTTCATATTCAAACAGGCAAGTTATGTCCAATATGATAATTATTTCTATTTAATCACTTGAATAAGGTCTTTACCCACTACGCCGTACCATATCATGACCGTATCAAGCATGAGAAAAAGTGCTACGGTCACTACTATGTCCACTGCAACGGATTAGCAGTGTTCTACAGCCGTATAGTACGCGTATTATAAGCGTACTATATCCGTTTCATATTCGTGCAGTGCCTGTTCTATTCGTTGTTTCATTGCCAATATTTTGGACAAGCAGGAAGAGGAGGAAGAAAGAAAAAAAAGCGCAACTGGATCCACAAGTCTTTGAGAAAACGGAATTTTGTAGAAGAATATTAGACACTATATAGGGTGATGAATATAAAAATACGCGGTTGTAACCCGTGGCATACGCGAATCAAACGCTGATAGGCACCGTAGCGTTCCATGCACGGAGCGTTCTGGACGGACACGGTCATGGTACGGCACAGTGTTGGCCGGGACAGAACGGTGTAATGAGCATTGTCTCATAACAATCTATACAAATAATATTTTTTTGCATGCATTGGTACGGGCACGGTCATGGTATGGTACGGTGTATTGGAGAAAGATCTTAAGCATGTCATGTGAGACTTATATATTTAATGTATTGTGACGTGCGGGAGTGAGAGGGGAGCTCGTGAATACGACGCAGTATGGGAAGGAGCTTCTTGTCGCCTCTTACGCCGCGCCACGTCGCAGCACATCACCCCTCCCAATGGAAGCCTCTAGGATTCCTAGAAATGGAAAGAGTCTCGAAATGGAAAATTTGAGAAGGACAGTGTTTTTCTATATAAGGCTGAGCCAAAGAGGTGTACGACAGTACAGTAATAATAGCAGCAGTGGAAATAAATAATAAACAGTGACAGTGAAGTGAGAGTATATATAAATAGTGAAATATAAATATCTGTGACCTTGATTAAATTAGAATTAAGTGATTAATCTTTAAATACAGTGTTATTAGTGACATAAGAAGAATTAAAGCTTTTATTTCATTTAGATAATTAAATAGTGACTTTTATTTATTTACAGAGTGATTCATCAAGCAATAAACATTACAGTATAATCTTCAATACATTAACAAAAAAGGAAGTAAAATAGACTCAAAAGACATTCAGTGGAGCTGAAGTCTCAATCAAATACAAAAATCTTTTATTCCGATTGATTCCCTACAAAAGAAGATCTTTTCACAGTTTGACATGTCCTTATCATTTCCGGGTTATAAGGTCCTGATATAAAATGTAGGCTCAAGTACCTATGCAATCTGAATTCATCAATTATGTGGGGTTACGAAGTACGCCGGGTCAGCTAGTTATTTATAAATATCAATTCTATTATTGGTTGTAGTATATTTCATTGATACACTCCATGAGATGATTTTTATTTATCTGTCAATTTGGGCTGCGTGAAGTAGGCAGGCGTCAATTTGTCATCGATCAATTTTGTCTGTTTAACATGAATAGCAAGCAAGAGCAGGCCTTAAAATGGTCATCTGATTATATAAGTAGATTTTTACTTGTATACAGAAAGTACAATGCATTGCGGGACTTCATATTTTGTTTTACTTAGAATTTAATTTCTCAATAGGATATTTATTTTAAAAAATATGTTTTATTTGGTGAAGTTCTGTATACAAACGATTAGAAACACAGCGTTTCAACAGCAAAATGCTGCCTTTCTCAAGTGTAAAAATATAATAAAAAAATAAATAAGAATTGTCGAGATAACAAAAATACAACAGGTAACTAGATAAAATATTAACTCCTACGATCGTAGAGCTCTGCCTGTGGTTAAGCATATAATTCAATGTTCAAATATGAAGGACTAAATAGGGAAATAGTCAACTACTTGTGGTTCTAGGTCAATCTGGTTCTACTCTTTTTGGTTTGGCACATTGATTTGTATGAGGAAGCCGACTCATACAAATCAATATTAACATGAGTCCTCCAATCACCATCCAGCTCAAAAATTTTGCATCATTAAAACATTATATCAGAGCCTCTACTTTTTGTCATCCAAGTAAACTGTCTGATGAAATCAAATTTTTAGATGATGTTTTCTTGAAGAACTGTTATAATCAAACATAGATCAAGAGAGCACTTAGATAGAAGAACTCTATTCCTCCTGTTCAAGATCCAAATAATAAGAAAATATTTGTCACGTTGCCTTACGTAGCAAATATAACTGATGAAATTGAAAGACTTTTACATAAATATGACATAAAAACATCTTACACTTCCATTTTGAAAATTCTAAATCTTATTGGTAATGTTGAAAACAGATTTCCTTTACAGTATCCAGGAATATACAAGATTCCCTGCCAATGTGGCAAAGTATATATTGGATAAGCCAAGAGGACTGTCGAAACAAGACTGAAAGAGCATTCTCGTCATATAAGATTGAACCACCCATAGAAGTCTGCGGTCGCTGAGCATGCCATTCAAGAATTACATGGCATTGACTTTAAGAATACAAAGCTTCTGGCTAAAGAGAACAATTGGTTCAAGAGGCTTATATACTGGTTATGAACTCAATCGATCGTGGTTACCAGTCATTTGTTCATAATTTCAAATAATTTTTATCTATGAATCTACATGCAAGAGTTACTTCAACACCACCTCCTGAAGATCTATGGATGGTTCAGTTATGTACAAGGAGTTGACTATTTCCCTATTTAGTTCTTAATTTTTATCTCCTGAAGACCCGTGGATATTGAATTATATGCCAAGCCACAGGCAGAGCTCTACGATCTTAGGAGTTAATATTTTGTCTAGTTACCTCTTGTATTTTTGTTGTCTGGACAATTTTTATTTATTTATTTATTATATTTTTACACTTGAGAAAGGCTGTTGAAACATTGTGTTTCTAATCATTTTTATATACAGAACTAACCCAAATAAGACATATTTATTGAAAATGAGTTCTGAGAGGTTTTCTCCTTCATTATATTTATTTTAGTTTGGCTCATAATTACTTACCATTCGCTACTTGCTACCGCATACAACACCATGTGTGACAAGCTAGTCGCGGCGACTCGATTGAGAGAGTAGTCACAGCTAGTAGTCCCGGCAAATAAAATCGCCTCGTGTGACAGCGCCTAAGGGCCTTGTTCCACCAAAGCTATGCGACATCGATACGATTTCAACATGACACAAGTAGGCGACATGGAGTTGTTCCACCAAAGCAAAATGTTTTCTACATTCAATTCAGTGAACATTGTCATCAAGTGAAGACGACGATGTGATTGCAATGTATTAGTACTTAAAAAATAGAAGAAAAAACTAGAAAGCCTGAGAGAAGGAAATGGTGCACCCTATTATTCTTTTTCGTCACCAAATACAAAATACAGCCGCACACACAGCTTCGATGTTGCTTCAAAACTGACATATCAAGTCGCTCGGCAACAAGAAGCCGACATGTAGCTTGGATGTTGGTGGGTATGCAGTGTATATAAACCATGGGTTAAACACGAAAGATACACGCTGGCGACATCGGGTCGTTGTTGTGTCGCTGTCGCGTAGCTTTGGTGGGACAAGGCCCTTAGATCCTTGTCCCACCAAAGCTACGCGACCCTTAGACTCCTTGCAACTTTTTGCTTGTTCCTGAGGCTTTCTTTGTTTTCATAACAACAGCGCGCTTTCTGATTCTACTCTCAGATTTAGTTGATATAGTAGTATTCGAGCATGAAGCTACGTTAGGCGTTATGTTGCCTACCACAGTGGTCTGCTGGTGAGGATTGCTGTACAGCTGGTGCTGCATTGGTGATTTGGTTGGTTCTAGCAACATTGGCGAATGAGCGGCTGTCTAATTTGGCCATTTCCTTTGCAGAAATTTTTTTCCAAAGTAGCACAGCCTTCATATTTAGCTGTGTGCTCTTGCTCACAATTTGCACACTTTCCTTTATGCTCAGTTTTCTCCCTTTTCTCGCTTTTTTTTTTGTTTCGAGCCCCAAATTACAACTATTTCATAGAGTTTTTAGCCGATGATTCTATACAATGCAAGAGACTATGCACTACAAGTGAATTTACAGTAATGACTATTATCATTTGAAATTAATAACAATGATGAATGAAGTAACTTTATACCAAACGCCACGCTAGTTACAGTAGATGAGTTTAATTCCAAGAGAATTGAAGCTAGCTAGACATTGCTCTCCTGTGCCAAGAGCCCGACAGCTATACGGGGATAGACTGTCCTCCAAAGCCCTAGGTCCGTGAGCAAACGTGGTACTCTTGTGTAGAGGGCCCGATAACAACTCTCGGAGGTTGCGCTATCCCTGAGACCAACGTTTGCGACGTCCAAATAGAATAAAATTAAATAAACAGCGCCGAGTTCAATGCAGAGGCGCAATGCTTGCAAGTCAACTAATTGTATGATACAATGGCAATAAAGTAAGAGTGTTACACAGCAAGAATCTTTGTCTTTCTAAAACATAGGCTAATATTTACCCTGTAAGCAATCTTGATATCTCTAACTTTTACTGTGTAGCCAATTATTGCCGTTTTTCAAACAAAGGCGAAGATTTTGGCATCTGGTGCCACAAGAATTCAGAAGTACAAAAATTAGATCTCTGTTACTTTTGCGTTGAGAATCAGTCCTTTTTCTGCTCTCATCGAGGCTAAAACCCCACTATGATCTACCTGGCAAAGATAATCTGCTGCATTTAGACCGTAACACCTGACCAGTGCAGTGTTACACCTGCAGGGTGAAATATCAAGATTGCTTACAGGGTAAGTATTAACATATGTTTTAGAAAGACAAATATTCTTGCTCTCAGTATTCGTTTGATAAAATGTTGCACTTATCATAATTAAGCGATCTACAAATCAGAAACATGATGTCGAAATTTAATTGTGAGCGTAGAGGCTTATCATTGCAATAATAATTGTTCATCAATCTACTTCGGTAAAAGATTCACATTTTTATAGTTATTTGATTTTTAGCTTCATAATGTACAGATAGTTATACTATAATTACAATGTTATGAAAATTTCACTTTAATCTATTTATTTGAAGGACTGATTTCATAATTTTGCGATAGTATTCGTTCATTTATTTTTAAAGTTGACGTAAAATGATTTTGTGAAGCTCCGACAAAGAGATAACAAAATTGAAGGAGAAGATCTAAATCAACTTCTTGTTTTAGTAAGACTAATTTGTGTGTTTCAAGAGAAGGAAACCTTGGATAAAAGTTGTTGGCGGACGGTTTGTAGCTTGGAAGCAGAACGTAGAGCAAGAGTTGCTGCTTTACCAAAAAGAAAATACAACTTGTCCGTCTATTTTGTATTTTTATATCATAAAATTCTGTTGTCTGAGATATTTATTTTAATGTCGAGACGTACACAATATGAAAATGATTCAAAAGCCACAATGATTGATGTTGATAAAAAAATCTTAGTCCACTATATGGACATTATTGTAAATGTTTATACTATCTGAAAGAAAATATTTTTACTTTGGTATTTGAACCAATTCAATTTATACATTAGACAAAAACTCTACATGAAGTTCTCGTTGAAGAATCTTCTTTCTTTTTACTTGATAACCAATCATAAAGAGCATCGACATCAGTAATGAATGGTGCTATCTCTCCTGTTATCTTTCCGTTTGTATATTTTAAGGATTCTAAAATAGCAGGCTGAAAATAGAAAAAAGTGTTATTTATAAAGAAAGACAAAGATGAACTTTTTTGATTTAATAATCTCGAAGAAAATAGGTTTGTAAACTAAGCTTAATGGAACCTAAAAGTAATATTTTATTACATAATACATAATACACCTGAGTTGAAGCTTGTTGATGTATAATGGAAACATCAAGTAGGAGACAAAATACAATACCGTAAATAACAGTTAAAAGATCTTATGACACAAAATGTAAAAAAATATCTTCATCTATTAGTGTCCCAATTATTTAGAATTTGACTATCAGGATACGTGGCAAAAAAACATATATCAGTAGTAAGCTTGGAATTACTTTTATTTGGACGTTTCGGTGTCGAAACGGCCTGCTATCCTCAGCTTATGTAAATGGTTATAGGATTGTATTTTTGGTAAAAAATGAGATATAATTACAAAATACATGTTGATTTGAGTAATAAATACCAGAAGAAAAATACAAAACAGTTTTTTGTAACACGGGCACCGAAAGTACCCTATTACTGAGCTGAACTCTGCTTCGAAAGTTCCTAATTCCAAACCATGGAAACAATTTTCATTAATTCTCTGTTGACAGGGAATTGATGGATATTAATGTCCGTTGGGTAAAAATGAAAATTGTGGATCATGGATGCTGCTGGATTTTTTTATTTCATTGATATATGTCAAATTGATATTTGAAAGAAATTTGTATCAAGAGATGTGTTCATCATAGTATGTGCATTGATTGTGAACGCGATAGCACAAAAAATTTGAAAAATAAATCATGTTAGGTATGTTTCATTTGTTGCGGTTCATTCCACCGCCACCAACCAAAATAAGTTATTTCAAACCCCTAAGTGCAATCCATTCCGTATATAGCAGGCGATTGCGGAGTCTATAAAAGCCGTAGACCTTCATAGCGAAGGCTTCTCGGTGCTGACGTTGGAATTAGTATTCAGGTGTTTTTTTGCTTAGTCATTTAACTTCGTAAAGTTTCCTTACTTGTGAAAGTGTACCATTCTTTATTAGTAAGTATTGTTGAAATAACCCCCTGGATCTATTTCGTAGTTTTCATATTTGAAATTTTTTAGTAAATAGTTAAATCAATTTTTGGTGCATTTGGGGATTCTCCCTCAGAGGGCCACAGTTTTTTTTCATTTTACTGTAGATTGCTTAAACTCATTGAATACATTTTTTGTTGATTCTGATTTATTGTACGATTTATTTTATTATTTCAAATTAAATCGGTTGTACTGGTTGCGCCTTGAAGACCGAGGTCCGCCACAGGCAATTTGTTCTCATCATGCCGTGTGATTTTGATTGGCTGGTGACGTATCAACGGTATTTGGTTGTTTTGGACTTAATTCTATCTTTGTTTGGAAAGTAGGTATTGAGTAAATGATGTATACTTTGTTGAAATAAAAACATTTCAACAAAGTATACATCATTTACTCAATACCTACTTTCCATATATAAGATGTATACTCAATTGGAGAACTTCATACAGAAAATCTATCTTTGTTGTTTTTATATCACTTTCTTAACCTAAATTTCTACTGCAAGGCAAACAGAGCCGTATCCTAATTTTTCCATAATTCTGCTTCAATATTCTGACGTTGATTCCAGAAACTTCTAGGTCCCCGAGTTGGTATACTCCTAATTTTTTTTTTTGCATATTCACCATATATAGTAATTCTATTTTAGACGTGAAAGACCCATTCACTTATCGTTCACGGTTACAAAATTATCGTATGCAACACGGACATTGAACGACTATCATTATTATCACGGAAAATTTGGCTGCACGAAGCTACGCCTTGGGCTTTGTCCTCGTCTTCGCTTCGTGCTTCGTCCTCGCCTTCGCCTCGTACTTCGCCCCCGTCTTCACCAAGTGCAGCCAAATTTATCCTGGGCAAAAATGTCAGTCGTTCGGCTCTTGTGGCATAATATACTATTAAGCCATGGCGTGACCAGGCGGCCAGTTGTTAATGGTTTTTTTAAACTCGAAAGCAGTACATAGAACGAGACAGATGGAGGGGTAATGGTTATTAGTCCGTGAGACAAGGTATGAATTTTTCGTTGATTACCGCTCACTTGAAACTTTGTGAGTGGCTTCATTGCGATGAGTCCGACAACTTTTTCATTTGGCGAAATTCTAGATTTGGGGACGTTTCTCAGCAAGGGCTAATTAATTGAAAAAATATCACCGTAATACTGATCTTTATGCTGATCGAAAGATTTTTTGATTAAGAAATGAAGAAAAATAATGTCCAACATGAATAAATATGCTGGTACTTATAGACCGTCAGAAAGTCGTATAGATTTGAGTGCCACATTTTGATTATTCTGCCTTCAAGAGTTTTGATATGTATGTATATTTGGAGTATAATAATGCTAAAATTAAAGCTGGATCTTGTGTTGACCAACATAATAAAAATTAATTTTAAATTTTAGTAAAAAAACATATTCTGATCCAATTTTCTCGCTTCTGCTATGCTTACGAAATGAATTTTAGGGAAAAAAGATTCAGCGGGAAACGATAGGCAGAAGTGATCCACTTGACCAAGGATTTGGAATGAGGGCTCGATTGTGCGAAAAAATTATATCAATTGTTCACATTCTTCTCGTTTCTACCGTTTGACCATATGAAAGTTGATATCATGAGTACCTCGTAGAAACGAATGGCATAATTTTTTTGAATGACCAAGTCAAGATATAAACTTATTTTTTTGCACAATCGAGCCCTCATTCCAAACTTTCGGTCAAGTGGATCACTTCTGCCTATCGTTTTCCGCTGACTCATTTTCCTCTAAATTTCATTCCGTAAGCATGGCAGAAGCGAGAAAATTGGATCAGAACATGTTTTTCTATAATAATTCAAAATTAATTTTCATTATGCTGGCCACACGGTCCAGCTTTAATTTCAGCATTCTTATACTCCAAATATACATACTTATCAAAACTCTAGAAGGCAGAAAGAACAAAATGAGGCATCCAAATCTACGACTATCTGACGGTCTATTATGGTAAGTAAGTTGGTACTTATGACAAGTGCGGCTTGTCGGACTCACCGCTAGCCCCAATCATGTCGGACAATATTTTTTTTTCATTTTATAATCAAAAAATCTTTCAATTAGTGTAAATATCAATATGACGGTAGTATTATTCCAATTCCGACAATTTGCTGGCAACATTTTCTTTATTTTGGCGCAATTGTCAGTAGTTTTCTCCATGTCAACACTGGGGGAGTTTATGTTGGTAGCAGGTACAGTTATTATTACGACCCATGAGATATTGGGTCAGACCTTCTCTTAGGGCCATATCAGTTGTATAATGGCAGTGATTTGTTAGCTGACTTGAATAAAGACGATACTGATCCTTCATCAGGAAAGCTTAGGTGTAACGGCAGCGTAAAAATTTTTGCAGTGATTTTGAACATTCAGTTGAAGTTATTGGACCTAAGATTGATAAACGTGATACAAATTACAGGTTAGCAATACGTGTGAGATGACGCGAAGCTGTTGCCTGCATTGTAGCTATTCTCTAGAGGCCCCTCAATATTGTTGTCAACACTTGTTGGCGACATCCTTTGATCTCAACCGACTCCTGATGGGTGATGTTGCCAACACAAAAAAGAGGTTGACAACACTATTGACAACAAAAGTCGCCTACAATTTCTGCATGATTTTTATAATAGTCATCAACATTTGTTGGCAATATGTTGACAACATGATGTCAGCTCCGGTGTTAAAGCTATTCTCTAGAGGCCCCTCAATATTGTTGTCAACACTTGTTGGCGACATTCTTTGATCTTAACCGACTCCTGATGGGTGATGTTGCCAACACAAAAAAGAGGTTGACAACACTATTGACAACAAAAGTCGGCTACAATTTCTGCATGATTTTTATAATAGTTATCAACATTTGTAATATGTTGACAACATGATGTCAGCTCCGGTGTTAACGCGGTTTTAAGCATCCCACAAAACCGAGCGTGGAGCCACCCAGCGGCGTGGACTGTAAGTTTTTCCAAAACGTGTCCGAAGTGATAATTAATTGTGACTTTCAAACGATCGATATTAATTTATTTCGGAGGAAAAGTGTCTCAAAAAGACGCAAATTGCTCAAAAGTATCCATAAGAGATAAGTCGAGAAGGAAATCGAGACTACTAGAAGAATTTTGCGCGGTGTTATCAAGCAGGAAACTACGGGCGATCTAAGTTCAGAAACGAATACGAACATTTTATAGATCAGTGTTTTATGTAAGAATGCAAAACTTAGTTATTCCTAGTAAGAATGATATTATTGTAAATTGCGAGAGTGTGGAGGTTCGTAGAAGTGGGGTAGGCTTGGACCTGATCTTGTCTGGGCGAGGCATTTCGTCCCCGTTGTATCACACCGCAATGTACCACACCGCCCGCATCTAGCAACATGTACTGAACTAAATCTGGAACTTTCGAGAAAACGGGATTCCATATATAAACGCAAGCAAACGACTTGAAGAGATAGTGTAATGGTGAATCTAGAGCAGTGAATATCAAGCAGTGAAGTAAATAGTGTATATAAATAGTTGAATATAAATATCTAAGGACAGCTACAGGTGATTCAGCTACCACACATGGGGAAGTTGACATCGTCATCACGATTGGAGGAACAAAAATTGAAAACCTTATCTTGGTGGCTGACACAGAAAAGGACTGTATCCTTGGGATGGATATAATGAGAACATACGGATTCAATCTCGATATGAAGAAGGGCGTGATCAAAATCAATAATGAAGAGGTCGTCCTACATTATCAAGAGGATTTTTCAGCTTGCTTAATACTGGCGGAGAATATGGCGATGAAGAAGAAGTTGAATAAGAAGACCTAATATTATATGCAACAAACTTCCGAAAGAACTATCTAGTTCAGTACTATCCAAAGGGCAACAATTAAACAATCGGCAACGCGCAGAAGCAGAAGATCTGATCCGCCGATTCCACGAGGTGTTTGAAACCAGTGAAGGGTGAAAGGGAAGAACGGATATTATTCATTACAAAATTGACACCGGCGATGCACGACCAATTCGACAAGCACCACGACGACTTTCGATTGCGAAGAAAGAGGACGCTGAAGCTATCATCCGAGAAATGGAGCTAGACGGTATTATTGGACCCTCGAACAGTCCTTGGGCCTCTCCGGTGGTACTTATGAAGAAGAAAAATGGGCCCACACGATTTTGTGTCGACTATTGCCAGCTGAATAACGTTACCAAGAAGGACAGTTATCCTTCACCAAGGATTGATGACATCTTGAATACCCTGGCAGGGTCAAAGATCTTCTCGACCCTAGATCTCAAGAGGGGGTATTGGCAAGTAGTGATGGACGAGAAAGACCGAGAAAAAACTGCATTTACTATCGGCAGTATATTGTGGCAATTTACGATCATGCCATTCGGCTTATGCAATGATCCTGCTACCATCGAGCGACTTATGGAGACTGTACTCAGAGGACTATCATGGAAAACTTGCTTGATATACCTGGATGATATAATTGTGATGGGAAAACATTTGAAAACCATTTGAAGAATCTGGAACAGGTATTTCAACATTTAAAGAAAGCTGGTTTTAAATTTAGTCCAAAAAAATGCGACTTATTCTAAAAACGGGTGAACTATTTGGAACATGTGGTCTCCAAAGAAGGCGTAGCAGCTGATGCAGAGATGATTAAGACAATCCAAGAATGGCCGGTACCTGCGGATAAACATCAGCTGCGTAGTTTCTTCGGGCTTTGTACCTATACAAAAGATTTGTCTGAGGATTCGACGATATCGCTAAGCCACTGACCAGACTAACGGAAGATAATCGCAGATACAGCTGGGATGAAGACTACTAGGTCTCCTCCGAGCGACTGAAACTACTTTAAGTTCAAGCACCGATCCTGAGTTACCCGAAGATGGAAGGACGTTTTATTTTGGACACGGATGCCAACGACATTGGAATTGGAAGAGTCCTGTTCCAATTGGAGAATGGTCAAGAAAGAGTCATCGGGTACTTCAGTAAGATTCTGACTAAGCCAGAAAAAAACTACTGCGTCACAAGACGGGAATTATTAACAGTAATCAAGTCCATCGAGCATTTCAACAAATATTTGTATGGCAGAAAGTTCCTGTTGAGAACTGATCACGCTGCTCTGAGATGGTCACTAAAGTAAAAGAATCCTGAAGGTCAGGTGGTTCGATGGATCGAAAGACTTCAGGAATACGACTTCGACATAGAACATCGAACCGGTACAGCACAAAAGAATGCTGATGCTTTATCAAGATGACCATGGTCCAAAGATTGTCAGCATTGCTCTAGGGTTGAAGTAAAAGCATTCCGGACAACAGTTATTGACGATGCTTGGCAACTACAAGAGATAGAAAAAGACATAGATGGGGACTCAGAGTTGCGAATTACTCAGGAATGCAAGAAAAAATCAACAAGATCAACCTGGCAAGAGGTGGCACCGTATTCCCAGACTGTAAAATCATACTGGGCGAAGTGAGATTCCATAATTCTGAATGAGAGCGTCTTGAAGCGTGTCCTGAAAGATCCGGATAAAACCAAGAATAGAGAACAGTTTATCGTTCCTACAGGCCGGAGGATTTCGGAGGTCCTGAGACATCTTCATAATGGAGAGAGTAGCGGACACCTTGGAGTAACAAAGACTTTGCAGAAAGTACGTGAACGGTTTTATTGGCTTAACTACAAAGAAGATGTAAGGGAATGATGCAAGAAATGCACTACGTGCGCAACAAGCAACGGACCGCAGAAACAACCGAAAGCTCCGATGCGACAGTATAATTTCGATAGTCCATTCGAGAGGATAGCCATCGACGTAGCAGAACCATTTCCTGAATCAGATGTCAGAAATAAATACATTGTTGCCGTCATGGACTATTTCAGTAAATGAGTGGAAGCGTATGCCCTTCCTAATTAAGAGGCCACTACCATTGCAGATGTCCTAGTTAAGAACTGAATCTGTCGTTTGGCGTATCCTCGGAGCTCCATTCTGACCAGGGAAGAAACATTGAGTCCACACTTTCCCAGGAGATATGCGAAGTATTGAACATTCGCAAAACCAGAACTACTGCATTACACCCGCAATCTGATGGAATTGTGGGACCATAAAAAGACACCTAATTAAAGTTGTCTCTAGTCATCAGAGAGACTGAGACAAATATCTCCATCTGTTTCTTTGGCCTGCCGCGCATCCGTACACGAAACAACCGGACAGTCTCCAGCAAGAATTACTTCTGGACAAGAACTTCGGCTACTCTGCGACCTAAAGTTTGGCTGCAAACCAGGAGATGATCTGGCTTGCGAAGATTATGTCATTAATTCAAGGCGTCAGATGGACGATATCCACTCCTGAGTCCGATTTAGCATCAATCGGCTAGCACCATTTGCGGGAGACCACAATGAAGACACCATGATGCACGTGCTCGCAAGATCCATGCGCAGGAAGATTCGTTCGACGAGTTCACGAGGACTTATTTATGTGGACGGCGGGCATGAACCGGAATAACTACTGAAGTACAGCAGGATCTATTCAGAATCCCGGCCGACTACTCCTTGACCCATTACGTGTCAGAAGCAGAAGATAGCTGCAGTTTTCAGGAAGAAATTTGGCAGACCAGAACACCAGAAGCCCACAGCAGGGAAGGCCATCTGCCTAAGGAACAATTCAACCACACAGGAACGTTATATTTACCATCTGGTAACAGAAGATAAATATCACCACAAACCAACCTATCGTTCTATGTGGGAAGCGCTGTAAGATATGCGAGGCCATTTGATGAAGAAAGACATCTTGAGGCTGGCAATACTAAAGTTGGGCTGCGATCTGGATGGATTAGATTGGAAGATTGTTCGAAATATGATGGAGGTTATATTCCAGTACAGCGGAATTCAAATATTGATCTGCCACACAGCAGACCCATTCAGACCAAAAACTGTCGACTGCTATTTTTACCAAACTATTGGGTGCACCAAGGGTAGTGAGTGTCAATTCCGACATAGACATGAAGGTGTGTTTTGGGACGAAACACTCTTAAGAAGGAGGCAGTGTAACATTCGTGAGTGTGGAGGTACGTAGAAGTGGGGTGGGCTTGGACCTGACCTTGTCTGGATGAAGCCTTTCGTCCTCGTTGTATCGCACCGCACCGCACCACACGATTGAAAAATCTGGCAACATGTACAACACTAATTCTGGAACTTTCGAGAAAATGGGATTCCACATATAAACGCAAGCAAATGACTTAAAAAGATAGTCTAATGGTGATTCTAGAGCAGTGAATATCAAACAGTGAAGTGTACACTGTATATAAATAGTTGAACATAAATATCTGCAGAAAGGCAGCACTTTACTGCTGAAATGTTGTGTTTCCAATTATATAATACAGAACTTCACCCAAATAAAACATATTTATCAAAAAATGAGTTCTGAAATTTTTTTCCCCCATTAATAAAACTTTTATTTTATTTTGAATTATCAAATAGTGATTTTCATTTAGTCATAAATTATTGCCTTCTGAGCATTGAACATATCAATATATTGGGAAAATACATATTGGCCATATATGTAGGATGCAATATGTCGAGAATTTGCAATATATAAGAAATATATTGGGAAAATATTGAACATATATACCGAGTTAACTGTTTACAATTGATTTATCCCATGATATCTAGTAATTAATAATCAAATAATTAATTTTGGTATAATAATCAATGTATAAATATATTAATAATTGAAACTATGAGAACAAACCGAATATATTGAGACTTATGGCCAGTTCCATCGCTGTCGTTTAAGTTTTTGGTGTCACTTATCTGAATATTATCGTATCAAAATTAAGAAGTTAAATGTGACATTAACATTGCTATTGTAGCGAATTTAATTCTATAAATTAGTCATTTCGGCTTTACTGGTGCTTAGAATTATTTTACATTAAGAAATAGAAGCGAATATATTTGTTTTCTGGAAAATTGCTGGTACCTTCTAGCCTTTTTCTAGAAACGCGGCTGGATGTTTGCGGGAAAAACGTAGTGGGGAGAGATCCGAGGTATACATATGTGAGTGACAGCGAGAAGCATTATTGATTTTTGGCGCAGTGACCTTTTACTATAGATTGCTAGTGATAGAAATAAATTGTATTATTTAAAATAAATCAATGTTGACATAGATAATAAAAGTTAAGTTATAGTGTGGTGTATAAAAATACTTTGTTCAAATTAAATTTAGTTATTAAAATAGTGTTAGTTATCTAATTCATTATTTTGATGAATCATAAAAATAAACAGTAGTGTTTAAAAACTTGTGCTCCCTAAATTAAAATGAATAACGTTACAATTGGTGATCAGGTGTGAAGTTTTAAATTCAAATAAATAAAATGGTATCAAAGACAGTGAAACTGAGTGATTTAAAAGTGGTTGATCTCAAGAATGAGCTAGAAGAACGAGAATTGGAGACAACAGGAACCAAGACCGTCCTCAAACAACGTCTCCGACAAGCTTTGGAAAATGCTGGTGAGAATCCTAATGAATTTATTCCGTGTGGCATATTCGATTTCGGGAAAATGAAAGAAGAGTTGCTAGAAAATTCTAGAACGTTAGAAGATAAATTAATGGAAAGTTCAAGAAAATCAGAAGAAAAGTTAATGGAAAATTAAAGAAAATCAGGAGAAAAGTTAATAGAAAATTCACGAAACTTAGAAGAAAAGTTGACTGAAAATTGTAGAACACTGACAGAAAATTCTAGAATGTTGGAAGAAAAATTGACAGAAAATTCTAGAATGTTGGAAGAAAAATTTACAGAACATTCCAGAACATTAGAAGACAAATTAACTGAAAGTTGTAGAACACTGAAAGAAGAGTTGCTAGAAAATCCCAGAGCCTTGGAACAGAGAATGGAAGAAAAATTGGAAGAGAGTTCTAGAAAAGCAGAAGAGGATTTGGAGAATTTAAGGGAAGATTATGAGAAGAAAATACAAGAATTGGAAGAAAATTTCTCAAAGATGACTTCATCACCGATAACAGAATCTTTTGCATGTGAAGCGGGCAATGTAAGAATAATAAAAGAAGAGAATGACATAAAGACACCAGAATTTGATGGGAAGACGTCGTGGCCGATTTACCTTAAACAATTCGAAGCTGTTGCGAAGGCGTATGGATGGTCATCTGCAGATAAGGCCCCAGCATTGACCGTTTCGTTGCAGGGAGAAGCCATGAATGTTCTGCAAACTTTAAAAGAAGACGAACAAAATGACTATGACCAACTGATCAAACGGCTGGAGATGCGCTATGACAACGTGCTTCTCCAACAGGTGTATCCGACGCAACTGAGAAACTGATGCCAGAAATCGCAAGAAACTTTTCAAGAATTTGAAGCTGACATTGCTCGTTTAGTTCACCTCGCACATCCTGCCGCCTCCAATAGCGTTTTGGAAGGCTTAGCCACTCAAGCATTCATTTTTGGGGTTGGAGATAACGAAATACAGCAGGCACTACGGACATATCGTCCAAAGTCTTTAGTTGATGCATTATCGTATGCGTTAGAGCATGAAGCAGCAAAACAAGCATCGCATGGACAGTCCAGAGCTAGACAAATGAGTGCCAATAAACATGATGAAATTGAAGATCTCGAAACTCGCCTGGAAAAAAAATTGCAGCGTATCGAGTCCAAAATTATTGCAGGGAAAAGACAACTTCGCTGCTGGAACTGTGGAGAATTGGGCCATCCGCAGAGGCTGTGTAAGAAACCGAAGATCAAGACGGTAATCAGAACCAAAGAAGCAGAAGAAGAAGAGTCGGAAAACTTAATCGGGTTGATGCGAATGGGCCATCGTCGACCCGTAATTCAGTAGCCTCACCATCCATCGGTTACGTCGCCTCGCTGTATCATCAAGCCAACAGCATCCTCGTGGATGGATTTACTAATGGAAGACTCTATAAAATGCTGCTGGATACGTGTGCGACGAAGACAATATTAAGATCTGATTTGGCAAAATAAATCTCTTCATCGTTACATCCAACACATTGGCGATTACGTACTGCAACTGGTGAACTACTCGTAGCTACTACATCTGGAGAATTAGACTTGACCATGTCTATTGGGAATACTTCCTTTTGAACATTGTGTGCTGGTAGCTGAAATTAAAGATGAGCTTATACTTGGCATGGACATAATGAAAAAGCATGGTTTCAAGCTTGATCTGAAAAACGGCGTTTTGAGAGTCAACGAAGAAGAAGTAATACTAAATCCAGGAGAGGACGGCGCAGCCCGGGTACTTATAACCGAAGATGTGACATTACTAGTGCGCAGTGAGGTCATCATAGAAGCACAGCTTGAAAGAAAGTTTTGTGGAGGGACTATTGTCGTACTGAGATTAACAACTGCGTTATCGAGCTGGAACCAAGAAATGATCGTTTTCGAACTGGCCCCGGAGTTGTAGTGGAAAAATCATTAATCAAGGCTAACAAAGTAATACCAATACATATTTTCAGAATTATATCATAATAAATAGACTTTTTTGGTTTTAATTCTGTATATTTAATTTTATTTTTGACGTCAAAAATAAAATTAAATATACAGAATTAAAACCAAAAAAGTCTATTTGAAGTAATACCAGTTCGAATGGTGAACATAAATTATTATCCCGTCATAATTGAACGAGGCACAATAGTAGGGGAATGTTCGTCAGTGTCTTCGATTGTCCAAACTATGACTAGGAATATCAAGGATAGCACATCGTGCAAAATTCCGAACAAGTTATTGAACCAGATATCAACATCCTTCCAAGACTTGACAGCCAACCAGAGGACCGCGATACATTTCATTGAGAGGTATCAAGATATTTTTGAACATGACGAAGGATCCAAGGGAAGAAACAATGTAGACCGACACAGAATTGACACTGGAGAAGCAACACCTATTCGCCAAGCGGCAAGAAGACTACCACTGGCGAAACGTGAAGAAGCTGAGAAGATAGTTGAAGAAATGAAAACCGATGGAGTTATTGAGCCTTCAAGTAGCCCATGAGCTTCACCAGTGGTACTAGTAAAGAAAAAGGATGGATCTACTCGATTCTGCGTAGATTATCATCAACTTAATGATGTGACGAAGAAAGATAGCTACCCGCTACCTCGCAAAGATGACACGCTGGACACATTGGCAGGATCAAGAATTTTCTCGACTTTAGATCTGAAAAGCAGGTTCTGGTAAGTCGATTTGGAGCCCAAAAATAAATAAAAGACAGCTTCTACTATTGGCACAGGGCTCTAGAAGTTCACTGTTATGCCATTTGGGCTCTGCAATGCCCCTGCAACATTCGAGAGATTGATGGAAAACGTGTTAGCTGGCCTGTTTGGTGTACCTTGACGACATTATTGTGGTCGGTAAAACATTCGAGGACCACATGAAGAATCTAGAAGAGGTGTTTAGAAGATTGAAAATAGCCAACCTCAAGCTCAGTCCAAAGAAATGTAATCTTTTTCAGAAAAAGGTCCATTACCTGGGCCATGTAGTCTCCGAAAAAGTAATTGCAGTTGACCTAGACAAAATAAAGGCTGTAAAAGAGTGGCCAGTACCAAGAGGCAAACATGAATTAAGAAGTTTTATAGGTTCATGTACTTACTATCGACGGTTTGTCCCTGGATTCGCCAATATAGCCAAGACACGACTTACTGAAGGTAAAAGATTCACCTGGGAAATTGACTGTCGAGGAGCTTTTGAACAACTCAAACAGTTCCTAACTAGCGCACCAATCTTGAGCTATCCTTCGACTAATGGAAGATTCATACTAGACACAGACGCTAGTAACGTGAGAATTGATGACGTCCTTTCTCAAGTACAAGATGGGCAAGAGAAAGTATTAGCCTATTTCAGTAAGACATAATCAAGACCAGAAAGAGATTATAGCGTTACCTGAAAGGAGTTATTGGCAGTCGTAAAGTCGGTAGAACACTTCTACAAGTATTTGTATGGCCGGAAATTCCCAATCAGAACTGATCATGCTTCTTTGAAATGGTTGCTCCAATTTGAGAATCCTGAAGAGCAAGTGACCAGGTGGATTGAAAGACTGCAGCAGTATGACTTTGTAATCGAACATCGATCAGGAACCAGCCATCGCAATGCTGACGCATTGCCAAGAAGACCGTGCCACGAAGACTGCAAACACTGTTGTCGCTTAGAAGAAAAACTTGTTGCCATCAAGAGTTACGCAAAGACCAGGAGAATGATCCGGATTTGAAAATTGTACTGAAGTGGAAAAATAATGATGTTAGACCAGCTTGGGAAGATGTTGCACCACACTCTCGGAATATAAAATCGTATTGGGCGCAGTGGAATTCCATCGTGGTTGAAGAGGACCTCCTGAAACGCGTCGTAAAGACTGCGGACGGAAATGAGAGCAGGACGCAGTTGATAATCCTTAGAGACAGAGTACCGAAAGTACTGGGAGGGATTCATGATGAAGCTGGTGGAGGGCACTTTGGAATCAGTAAGACATTGAAAAAATTACGCCAGCGATTTAACTGGATAAATTGTAAGAAGGATGTTAAAGAGTGGTGTAGGAAATGCGTGGCCTGCGCCAGTAGTAACGGACCACAGAGAAAAATAAGAGCTTCAATGCGTCAGTACCAAGTGGGAAGTCCTTTCGAGCGCATTGCAATCGATGTGGCCGGACCGTTTCCAGAAACTAGCAACGGAAATAAATACATAATCGTTGTGATGGACTACTTCAGTAAATGGGTGGAGGCGTACGCTCTACCCAACCAGGAAGCTGTCACTGTCGCCGAAGTTTTGGTGAATGAATGTATCTGTCGATTTGGAGTACCTCGAGAACTTTATTCGGGCCAGGGAAGAAATTTCGAGTTAGTCCTCTTCCAAAGCATTTGTAAAATCTTGGGAATCCACAAAACCAGAACCACTGCATTACATCCGCAGTCCGATGGCATGGTCGAACGGATGGACAGAACAATCAATCGATATCTGGCAAAGGTTGTCTCCGATAATCAGCAAGACTGGGACCAACACCTTTATCTGTTTCTGTTAGCATACCGTTCAGCAGTACATGAAACAACTGGGCAGACACCTGCGAACATCTTATTTAGACGAGAGTTGCGCTTGCCATGCGATCTAATATTTGGTAGTGAACCAGGTGAAGATCTAGCAGGAGAAGAGTACGTTATCAATCTACGAAGAAGAATGGACGACATTCATGGCCGAGTTTGTTCAAATATCCAAAATGCCAGCGACCGAATGAAGGAAAATTATGACATCAAGACCGAGAAAGGTGGTTATCAACCCGGGGATTTGGTGTGGCTTTATAACCTCCAGAAGCGCCGAGGGTTATCACCAAAACTTCAGCGGAACTGGGAAGGTCCATATGAAGTGATGAAGAGAATTAACGACATCATCTACCGGATACGGAAAACTCCAAACGGAAAGCCGAGAGTCGTCCACTTTAATCGGCAAGCCTTATTTGCCGGCAATAGCCATGAAGACCGACATGGAGCCACGGTTCGACGAATTATTGAGCAAGAACCAATCTTTGAAAAGTTCATGGCCAACTATTCCAACTGTCGTAAAGTGCGTGACGAAAGAAGAACAACAAGATCTGTTCATAGTGCCTTTGAACTATTTCCTGGCTCACTGTGTGGCGAGTGACTTGAAGATGTCCGGAGGAATAGCGTCCGTTTTCAAGAAGAATTATGGAAGATTAGAAGAACTGGCCAACCAACATCCATCAGTCGGGAAAACACCCGCACGGAGCACAAACAATACCTGTACTATATGGTGACTATTACCGGTACTTATAGTTAATACTTCGCTCGATCTCAGACTTGAGAATTGCTCGAGTATGCGAATATTACCAATAGTTGTTACTTGACTACGGAGTAATACTTCGCGTTTGCTTGACTCCGGCTTTACTTGAATCTACTACAAGGCTATCTTGAGTCGTACTCAAGTATTCGTGTCAGTTATTTTTGACATTTGTATTTCCAACATGGATATATGCCATGAAGGTATACATACTTACTGAAACTTACTTTTCCAATCAAATTATCCAAAAATAGATCTAATTCAGTAGAGAAACTAGGAAAATTGCGCAAATACTGTCATGAAAGTCAAACATATCAATCAAATATATGTTAAAAACAAGATATCTCAAGCTTCACCAAGAATTTACGAAGTATCGACTATAGGATAGATTATCAAGTAAGTATCTATAGTGACTTTGCCTTGCCTTGGCCAAGTAATACTCAAGAACGAGATTGAGTCTCGACTATAAGTACGGGCATAAGTCATGCTCCTACCAGAAACCGACATACCGCACTATGTGGAATGCTCTGCTCGACCCTCGGAAGCACCTATTGAACAACGACGTAATGAAGCTGGCAGTACCGAAGTTGGGTTGTGGACTGGATAAATTGGATTGGAGGGTAGTCAGGAATATGTTGGAAACCCTTCTCCGGTCTACCAGAATAGAAATCCTTGTCTGGAGCTACAACCCTAAGTAGCAGACGAATAATGGACGGTCCATCGACTGCTACTTCTGCAAAATATCCCGATGTACCAAGGGTGACCAATGCAGATTCCGATATAACTCTTCAGGGATTCGTGAAGAACCGTTTCAGGACGAAACAGTCCTGAGGAGGGGGCAGTGTAGCGAATTTAAGTCTATAAATTAGTCATTTTGGCTTTACTGGTGCTTGGAATTATTGTGGAATTATTTTACATTAAGAAATAGAAGCGAATATATCTGTTTTCTGGAAAATTGCTGGTACCTTCTAGCCTTCTTCTAGAAACGCCTGGACGTTTGCGGAAAAAACCTAGTGGGGAGAGACCCGAGGTATACATATGTAAGTGACAGCAAGGAGCATTATTGATTTTTGGCCCAGTGACCTTATACTATGGATTGCTAGTAATACAAATAAATGGTGTTATTTAAAATAAATCAACATTGACATGAATAATTGAAGTTAAGTTATAGTGTATTGTATGATAATCTTTAGTTTAAATTAGATTTAGTTATCAAAAAAAGTGTTAGTTATCTTATTAATCATTCTAATGAATCATAAAAATAAATAGTAGTGTTTAAAAACTTTTGCTCCCTAAATTGAAATAAATAACGTTACACTACCATTATTCCGATTCGATATTTTTTATTTGAGTGAAACAAGAAGCTTAAAATTCAAGATAGAGCGATGCAACTAGCCATAAGAGGTTATGACATACGTTTGTGGTCGGATAGCAGCGATCCATCGGTGTTTGCGTTCGATTTCCCAAAGTTTGATCGTGAGTGAATAAAATTCCCTCCGTACATTTTTATACCCACAACACTGCAGTTATAGACGGAGAGCTGGCTACGAAAAAGTGTACTAATAAAACATAGTCACAATTTTTTCTCAAAAGGTTGCGATGACATTATAGAAATAACACCCCAATTTGCCGAAGTCGCATTGGTTGCAAAGAGGGTGGGCAGAGAATTAATTGTGTAAATTTTCCATTAGAAAAATTATCGAACATAGTTTTGCAAATCGGTATAATGGTAATTATTGAATGTACAAATTGAAAGAAAATTTTTCCAGAAGTGTAGGTGAAGACCTTACACTCTATAAAACGATAAAGCGATAACTAAAAATAGAAATTAAACTCATAAAACATAGTTCTGCAAAATTTGTATTGTGCAAGTTTATGGTATAATTAAATTAATTATGAATTTATAAAGCTAAATGGATGCGAAATAGAGCAAGTGGAAGATTGTACGTATCTAGGAGCAACAATAAATAATAAAGGAAATATGGAACCACAAATCAACAAAAGAATACAAGCAGCTAGCAGAAACTACTATGCACTCAACAAAGCGTTACTAGGAAATAAGCAAGTATCCAAGAATACAAAAATGACACTGTACAAAACGGTATACCGACTAGCTTTAAATACGGCAGTGAGTCGTGGATACTCGAGCAGAGACTGAAAAGTAAAGTACAAGCATCAGAAATGCGATACTTAGGAAGAGTTGAAGGTGTTACAAGGATAGACAGAATAAGAAACGAACGAATAAGAGATAATTTAGAAATAAAGAGCATACATAAGACTATAGAAAAGAAACAAGTTTCATGGTATGGTCATTTAGTGAGAATGCCAGAGGAAAATCAGACGAAGCAAGTTTGGAAAGCAAGAACCACAAGAAAGAAAAAAAGAGGAAGACCAAAGAAGACATGGGAAAAAACCTAAATGAAATTCTCCACAGAAACAGCATCAGCTGGCAAGAAGCGAAGAGAATAGCACAAAATAGACAAGAGTGGAAAGAATTGACCAATAACCTAAAGTGAAAATAATTACAATCTAGACACCCGAAAGGGTATAAATAGATTCAAAAAGATTAATAATAATAATAATAATAGTAAATTTGCGGAAATCTAAGACGAGGCAAATTGTTAAAACAATGTAATTATCATTGTACACGCGTATTTAGCCTATTCTTCCTATGACCAATATCGTGGTCTTTTTATTACTAATAAATGATCAAATATAGGTCTGCAGAGATTCTTACCATAAGCTCACAACACAATTCAATTATTAATTAATTTGCAGAAGTCATAAGTAAGGCTTATCAGCAAGCAGCGAAATTTTATCGCAGCATATTTCGTCGATTTTTCTACGCTCTGTATCACTCTCTTTTTATATTATTTATTTAGTACCAGTTCCAAGTCTGTAAGTGCTGTAGTTGCTGAGAACTCAGCGTCACGCCAGCCAGTTAGACAGCCAAAGTGAATATAATAGTGTATTATGGATTTGGAAATGCTCAAAACCGATATTTCCTCCTAAATTTCGAAATATGAGTTTTGACGGTTTCACAATATTTATACTTCGCACAAGTAAAATTCTGTGCATGCTACTCTTCAGCTATCCAGCATCAAAAATGTTTCTGTTTGAAACAGTTTCCTTGCTAGTTAATTGCTTGGAAATAATTTGAGAGAGAGGAAATTTCTGGAAACAGTTTTTGGTCATTATCATGCACATGACATATGAAAACAAAAAACCTTTGAGTTGGTTCAAAAATGTACATTTGAGTTCCCCTAGTTCTTTTAGCTCTTGAGATCCCAATAGCAACATGTGAAATTGGGGCACATTGGATATTCAGGTATCTGAAACACACTATTAGCGGTGCCACCGCTTGACTTGAAGAAATATTTTTTTGGGGCCGTTTGATAAGGTATATCAAGTACTGCATTTTGCATCGCATTTTAACTCTTTATTTTGATACAAAGAAAAATGAATCTTATCATACACAAAATTCTGTGCATTGCTCTCGGATTTTATGTATGACAACGATGCATTTTTCTTAGCATCAAAAAGGAGAATTAAATGCAGCATTTGATACATGGTATCAAACGGCCTTTATATTACCTCACCGCTGTCCATATTGACATCATTATTATTGTTGCATCGAAAGAAAGAAAAAAACTGAAAAAAAGTCGTTCTGAAAACTTCGGGAATGATAATTATAATGCTATAACAAATGTTTGTGAAATACAGGGATAGATGGGAGATCTGACTGTTCACATTTGAAATACAACGATTAGCTCAACGACTTAGTAGCATTGTTCCGAACATCCCCGGCTTCAATTTTGATCACATATATTTTTTTCTGAACCATATATTTCAATATAATTGTTTTATTGGGATAAAGTTCTGTATAAAATAATTGGAAACACAACATTGCAACAGCAAAATGCTGATTTTTTTTCAAGTGTAAAAATGTACAATAAATAAATAAGCAAAAGTAAATAGTACTAATAATAATAATAAAAGTAGAGTTAGATTAATCTAGAACCATAAGAAATTGACAATTACCTAGATCTTCATTTTTCATTTCCTGAAGACTTGTGGAAACTGAATTATAAATTAAATCAGAAGCAGGATCCTTTGATCCTAGAAGTTGATATTTTGAACTTATCTATTTACTACAATCATGTAGATTTTTGTTGTCATGACAATTTTTGTTTATTTATTCATTATATTTTCTACACTTGGAGAAGGCAGAACTTTTGCTGTCTAGACATTGTGTTTCCAATTATTTTATACAGAACTTTATCCCAATAAAACATATTTATTATAAAAATGAGTTCTGAATAGATTTTTTTCTATTTGGGTGTCATAGAGTGTACTTTATGAAACTCGTTTGGGTATCGTGAAGTGTCTCTTCATAGAACACAAATCAAATTTTAATTAGGTTGGTAGCTACGTTGCTGGATAACCTAATTGTCATTTTGATATGTCAAAGTACAATATATTTTGTAGGAAATTCTCAAATTGTGCAGGTTTATATTTATCCATTCCTAAAAAGTAACAATATTTAAATTAACAAATTTTGGAAAATATTTTTGATTTAGACAAATTACTTATCTGTCAAGTCTCAGTGTTATCAAAAATCAAATAAAAAATTCAATATTCTTTATCGATGTTTCCAATATAGAAAATCTATTAGTTTTTGGCATAAATGAACCCAAATAGAAAAAATTGTATAAGATACACGTTTCATAAGACATTTTAGGACACTTGTTCATTAGAAAACTCGCCGCAAGCGGCTCGTTTTTCAATAAGAACGCGTGCCCTAAAATCATGTCTTATGAAACTTATATCTTAATATACTATTCCTTCAATAAAATGAATATTGTTGAATATTGTTCAATTGTGTTGTCAGTGTCAATATTGTACTTCAACATATGGAAACCGATTAAAGCTGTTTTAAGAGAGGTATTGTATAGAACGTTGTATTGCACTCGTGTGAAATGTGAAATGTGGTTAGTCACTCAAGAAACCTTTTTAATTCGTGACTAATTATCACATTTCACACTAGTATAATAAATTATTATTTTTCAGAGTGCTCCAATAATTTACAGCTTAATACAAAATTCTAATTTTGAGAAAAAACTTAATTGATTATTTATATATTTACCTGTAAGAGATACCATAATTGTAAAACTTCTGTCAAGTTGTCAACTGTACTTCTGTCTCGACTCATTAAAGCAAGTAAAAAGAATAACAATCTTTTCCTGTCATACAAAACGTAGCAAAGACAAGGAAAATTATGTGAATTTTGCTGAAAAATAGATGATTTAAATGAGCTTTTATGTTTTGGGAGAGTAAATATAGTTCATTCACGTTAAGAATAGATCACGACACTTTTAGCCTTTTGATTGATCAAAATGCAAATCAAGTTTACATTATATTAAAAATCATACTCAGCTATCTTGAATTGTCGGTTGCTGATAATGTAAATAGTCTGTATTATAAAAATAATAATAATAATAGCATTTATTTGAACTGCACAATAAACAGATACAAGTCCAGTTATCTATTCACAGTGACAATAACTTCTGAAAAAAAATAATTCAATAAGATTAATTGTATAATGAAAGACATCAAAATCCTTATTCAAGATGCTGATTTCTAGTGTTGCCACGAGACGAGACAAGACGAGACTTCAGTGAGTCTCGTCTCGGTCTCGAGCTGGTCTCGCCTAGCTCAGTCTCGTCTCGGTCTCGAGCTGGTCTCGCCTAGTTCAGCCTCGTCTCGGTCTCGAGTCTCGACGAGAGTCTCACCATGATTTTTTAAAATTACGTTTTCAGCAATTTGTTTCACCTGATTATTATTTGCTATGGATTCTACCCAAAAAATGTATTTATATGTTTGGTGCGCAGAGTTATGTTTCATAGCTTGTTCATAAACCCCAGACGTAAGCTTCTAGCTCATTTCACAATCGTTAAGAACCACAAAAACACTACGCTACAATTAAAGTCTCTTAAATTCTGCGCATTTCACAATTATTTTCACCTTGCTGAGCCGATTTGGAGGTTATGATCACATGATCAACGTACAATGCGCTTGCGTACAGCCTACGTCAAATTTACAATAGCGACAGTCGCTCTGGGGCTCAGTTCTAATTTGTGAAGACTATCTTTTTACGTCATTTCATAGACTCTTGACACATGTATCACCTATCGGACAATTAGAGAAGTGATTCAATGTCATCTTCGTTGAAAACAGTCTTCTAGAAGTAAGAGACAGAGTCAAGTCAGTTTCCTTAGCTCGTATGTCATAAAATAGTAATAATAGGAAAAAATTATACAATCATAATTAATAATAAATCAGGAAGATGATTAAACATAAATTGAATCTGATTTGAAACATCGTTCTTAACTAATTGTTAGCATAAACTGGTCGATCATATTGTTTGCACCAACATACAATATTCAAGTCCCTATAAATGTAACTATGATATGACAACATTGATATAGAGACTGCGATCTATCTCCAAGCTGTCTCTATGAATTAGAACAGGACTTCTGAAGCCACGAGAATTCGAGATAATAAAAAGGTAATAGTTTTATGTAACAATTGTTTAAACCTAAGCATTATGACGAGATTGGAGCTACATATTTTAAGTCAAGAATCGCTGAGTTATAAAAAATATTTTTCACGACCAGTATAGAACATCAACATTCTAATATTGATTTTAATTACGGAATGATTCAATTCTATCATACTGTGTTAGAATATTCATTCCAACACAAGTATTACACGTTTATGGTATTTATAAAATACAAAAAAATCCTATCTTATTAATTCATATCTATTCTAGAACTGATATAGTTGCTATAATTCGGTTTAAAATGATGAAAATTTAATTTTCAAATAAGAATAAGCATATGTCACAGTGACATGTCGGTAATACAGATTCCAAATAATATTGAGGTTATGTCATTGTTGACTTATATTGTATTTTATATTTGATATTCTATCGCGCTGCAACTATTCATCAATTATAACAATTAGTAGGAATATCAAATCAACTTAAATTAAATAATAACTTCAGGAGTTTTGGTTGTGTCTATGTTTCTGAGTTCGTTATTTTCTGTTTCCCTGTAGATTGCCGAATTTATGGTCGTAGAGAAAGTATGGTCTGAAAAATGTCTGAAATGGCTATTCAGCACTCGTGAATTCGTCACACTCGTTTATGGCTCGTGCTACAAACTTTTGGCACTCATGCTGAATAAGCTTCATTCCAAACTTGTTGCAGAATATATTATTCCGAATTGAATAATGCTAGTTTGCACATGTGTTTTTTCAAGCCACATGATATTTCTTCTACGATTCTCAATATGAATTCATAAACTAAATTCAGGTTACTAAAGCGTTCATATGGATTGATGGTAGGTCTGAGAGGCCTACATGCTCAGTTTACACATTGTTTGCGATGTGTAAACGACCAAATTCAGAGGTGGATTAAGAAAACTCTAATTTTCAAATGAGGTTATGTTATTGACTGTAAATAACGAGCTATATGGTTCAAATTACTAAGAATTTATGAATGAATAGAATTGATTTTCTCTTCCTATGGCCCAGTCTGATATAATTTTGAATGAAATTAGATGAGATACAGGAATATAACTACGAATCTTATAAGAGTCGATTCATGTAACGTATTTCCAGTGAAAATCAATTAAAGTATTATAATATTTTCTTCCATTATGTCAATACTTTTTGGGAAATTGAATGTGTTGTGCTAGTATTGGGATTCGTCCTGTTGCACAATCTCATCATATGAAATCTGCTGCGGCCGCACAGTACTTTATTGGATTTGACTTTAAAATTAATTTAAAGTGATTATAATATAAGTCTCGTCGAGAGTCTCGCGAGACTCTCGCCGAGACTTGACTCTAGTCTCGTCTCGGTCTCGACTTCCAGCTCGAGACCCATTCTGTGGTCTCGTCTCGATTTTTTGAAGCGAGACGAGACGAGACCGAGACTGGTCTCGAGTCTCGTGGCCGCACTACTGATTTCATTTATAAGTTTAGTGCAATTATAGAATGGGAAGCATGTGCGACTTTCTTGAGATATTATTTGTCTTGCTCTAAATTTCAAAGTTGGTACATGAAATAATAATGCATTGAATAAATCAAGTGCATTAATTTCATTATTCAAAATTTTCCACATGAAAACTCTCATTATATATTCTCGTCTATGTTTTAATTTCCATATTCCAAATAATATGTGGAAATAAAATTTGTTTGTATGTAAGGGATAATCTTTGGAACTATTTAATTGATTTTGAAACTTTGTTCACTAAAAAAAAAAAATAGAATGATTATAATTTATTATGATAAAAACGTTTTTACAGTTCATTCCAGTTGAGAACGGTCTAATGTTGTTTATGTCACTACGATTTAAGCCTTCTCATTGGTCAAAATACGATTCAATTTTACATTAGCACAAAAATTGTACATGGCTATCTGCCAGTTGCATCATTTGTCAGTCGTTCATCAATTATCAAAAATAGATTTGCGCAATTTGAAGATTCAAATTTGTATTCATACAGGTAATATATTTCTTGCTTTTATTTTTTGAGTTCATTTCCAGAGTGCTTGTTCTATATCCTGCATTTACTGTGAGTGAATAGTGTTCGCATTTCGACCAATCAGAAGTAGTAGTTCCATAAGAAGCATTGGACCGTTCTTAATTGGAATGAGCTGTAGCTCGATATCTCAATATTTGAAAATGAGGTCGGAAGAAAAAGCGCTTGTTGGACCTCCTTTTAGACTTTCTAGAATTTTCTCTATTACGTAAGTATCAGTACATTGCGATCACATCGTCATTTTCATTTGATGACATTGTTCACTGAACTGAATATGGGCCTTGTATCATCAAAGCTGCGCAACAGCGACAAAACAGCGATACGATTTCGACATGACACAAGCAGGCAACATGGAGTTGTCCCACCAAAGTAACGTGTTTTCTATATACAGTTCAATGAACTGAAGATATATTGTCTCTGAACAATGTCATCAAATGAAGATGACGATGTGATCGCAATGCACTGATACTTACGAAATAGAAAAAATTCTAGAAAGTCTAAGGGCATTGTCCCACCAAAGCTACGCGACAGCGATGCAACAACGACCCGATGTCGCCAGCGTGTATCTTTCGTGTTCAATCCATGGTTTATATACACAGCATGCCCATCAACGCTGCAGCAAAGAAGCATCCAAGCTGATGTCGGCTTCTTGTTGCCAAGCGACTCGACAGGTCAGTTGTGAAGCAACATTCAAGCTGTGTGTGCGGTGGTATTTTGCGATTAATGATGAAAACAAAAATGAATACCATGGCACAACAAAAAAATTAATAGGATTTTAATAAAAAATTGACATCCGGTAAAATAATTCAAACTTCACTCGGTTCCTGTCGAGTTCCTTAGCAGCAACAAACACTCTGTTTATATGGTTTTTTGCAATAAAATGATGCACTCACCATTCCCTTTGGACTTTTTTTTGGTAAAATGGAATTCTCTGAGAGTCAGAAACGATGTACTATACAGAATATGGGAGAATTCCGATGGAAAGGAAATACAAGGAGAGTTGTTAGTGCCGAGGAGTCTAAAAGATCAAGTTTTGGAACAACTGCATGATGGTAATAGCGGTGGACATTTCGGCATCAAGAAGACAATTGATAAAGTCCGTGAACGTTTCTACTGGGCTGGCTATCGAGGAGAAGTAGAAAAATATTGCAAAACTTGTGAACGCTGTAACTCAAAGAAGGGGCCCGCCACTCGGCAGCGCGCTAAGATGGAACAGTACAACGTGGACTCTCCGTTTGAGAGAATTGCTTTGGACATACTCGGACCCTTGCCTATTACTGCACGGGAGAATATACAAGCTGCAAGCGACATAATAAAGGTCCGATATGATCTACGAGACAACGGTCTCCGGTTCCAGCAAGGCAGATTGGTGTAATTCTACAACCCCAGAAAAATAAGAGGAAAGTGTCCCAAATTGCAGAGAGACTGGGAGGAGACCATATGAGGTCATAAAATGTTTGAACGACGTTGTGTTCCGGATACGGATGGGCAGAAACGGCAAACCAAAAGTCGTTTATGGAAACAAGTTGTGGCCGTACCAAGGACGAGATTCTGAGTTAGCCGGGAACGACGAACCATGAGGGGGAAGCAGTGTCACAAATATGAAATATTTATAGTAATTAGGTCACATAATTATTCATTTGAATTCGCTGTAACTGTAATCCTAGCACTAAACAAGGACGATGTTCAATTGTCGGACATGATTGACAGGCTATGGTCACTAGATGTTCGGTGGCTGCCAGGTAACAACTATTGGACAATTGAATGTTGGCTCATTGTCGGTTTAGGCATATAAGAGCACGAGCTAGGAGAGAAATTCAGTCATTAAGTGATTCAGTACCATTAACTGGGAGCGAAATAGTGATCATACGAGTGTAGAAAGTGAATATTGGCACCTTAACCTATGTAAATAAATTATTTACAATAAAATTTATGACAGTATAATAAAAATGAATGAAATTTAGAATGAATCTTGGAGTACAATAATTTCCAGTGAAGACCGACTCTGAAAATTGTAAGTTGTCTGACAAATATACAGCAGTCATCGGTAATGGCGCTAACGATTTTCTTTGTGTTTTTATAACTGAGGGGCGTTTAATCATTTTATGACAATCCCTCGATTTCTGGTGCAATAGACTATACTTGCTTATTTCTCAAAATTAGCTGAAACATTCAAATCATCTACTTTGTGCAAAGTCTATTCTATGTTAAGAACGACCATAAGTATCAAACATGATATAAATAATTCAAATTACTTAAAATTAAGATAATTCTTAGAAAGAAGGTTTGATGGTTATCAGGCAAAAAAATTCAAAGAATTATCTGCAGAACAAATGAATACATGCATGAAAGAAGCTTCTGATGATATGCACTTATTCACGAAGATAATAAAATAACTGAAGTTTTTGTCGTACAGAATAATACTTTCGATATTTTTGGGTTGTTCTAATAATTGGTATAATGGACGCCTGTAGAACAAATAAACAGTATCAAATGCGAATTAATGATATTCAAGACCTAGGATATGGCATTTTGGTCAATATAACGGATTCTAAAACAAATGTTCTTATAAGTTTCAGGATCAGTGGAGAATACTGTCAAATTATTGAAAAATATTTGACACTTCGAACAAGAAATACTGAGAGAAATAATCCTTTTTTAAATTACCAAAAAGGAAAGTGTACCAAACAAGTATTTGGTATAAATAAATTTAGTACTTCTGCTAAAAAAGTTGCTACCCATTTAAATTTGAAATATCCTGAAAGATTTTGGGATCTGACATTGTGACGTCACGATCCAACATGGCCGTACTTGGCCAAAGCTTAGCATTGCTAGCATAGGCAACGAGTATATTTTTTTGGATTTTTAAGCGATACGCAATATTTTTAATTAGTGGAATAAAAAATTTAGTTGGTTTAAGTTACAATTATTATTATAATATACATGAATTTCATTTGAACAAGACTTTTCATTCATAATTTTAAAATTTAAATGTTTTATTTTTGTCTTATACAACGAATACGTTCGTAAATACTGACTTTATTGTGAATAATCTTCTGTTTCTCCTTATTTATTATTGTTATATTTTCGAACATAATCATTTTGTATGACGGAAATAGAATATTAAAATTTGAAAATAATGAATAAAAACTTTTGCTCATGTGAACTTCATGTATATTATAATGATTATTATTTAAACTTAAATAAACTAACTTTTCGATTTCACAAAGACAATATATTGCATATAGCTTAAAAATCAAAAAAACATGCTCGTTGCCTATGCTAGCAATGCTCAAGATTTATACATACAAAGGTTGCCTCAATCCCATAAGATCTGTGTATTCGGTGGTGGGAGTAATAGTGGGGATAAATGACGTCAGCGCTAGACCCAGAGCGATAGGCTGCTACTGTATAGCAAGTAGAGTGATATATTTATATTTTTTTCTAGCACTTTTGTTTGAATTAATAACCACATTTAATTAGAGGCAGATTTAGGTCTAGGCCTATGCGACTCAGACTTTGGTTCCTAGAATTTAGGGGGCGCCAAATTTTGAAGAATGAATAAAAATTAAAATTAAAAAGGCAAAATATATACTGTACCTATTTTGATTTAACACGAATTAGGAGAAGAAATTAATTGTCCCTCTAGTAGACATGATTTATTTTGCCTTCAATCCAAGTTCCAAGAAGAAATATTTATCGTAACCGATATCCTACTCAGAATTACAATATAACTTCCAAAAACCTAACAGTTGGTTTGACTTTTATGTTCTATGGCTATCCTATGCAATGTTCATCTAAGGGAGCTCATCAAAAACAATCTAGCTAAATCTGCCTCTGTATTTAATCATATTTAATCCAAGGTGAATAAAATTTTTCTAGATTGAGAATTCATTCAAATTTCTAATAGTTATTATAATCAAAGATGCCAGAAGTTCTTATCTAAACTCCTACTGTGCAAACGTGCTTAAGTTAAGTGTCAACGCAGTGCAAGGTGAAGGTAATTCTAAACTTGAATTAATTTCAAATCAAATACAACCTACTCTTACCTAATTAAAAATCCTACCCTATCGTTCTCCATCATACTGTTTTCCATCCCCAAACAAATATCAAATCACCCAAACATCCTCAAAAACCAGATTCACAATTTGCCTACGTGGAGTCATCTATTGACAATAGAATATGTTGATAGAATAAAAATTAACCATGAGCACAGAAACAAACACCGCAACTCCTCTACCAAACACTCAACAAATTACAGGTTCCAACTATGCCAGCGCTGTCAAACAAAACGTAAACAACAATAACTTTCATCCGTCAAAAGACCAAGCAATTATTATAACTGCTATAAATGAAATACCCCTAATATCTTATATAAAAGCTGTAGGTAATATTGTAGAACCAAAAAATGTAATATTTGCTTCTAGGATTTCCAACAGTCGCATATGCATATACCCAACATCTAAAATAATAGTTGATAACCTGATTTCAAGAAATAAACTCATTGAAGTAGAAAATAAAATCTTAGAAGTCAGACGTTTAGTAACTCCCACAAAACGTCTTATCATTTCGAATGTTTGACCCTCTATCCCACACGAAATAGTAGAAAAAGCGATGCAACAAAGAAATATAAAAACTGTGTCTCCAATAACATTTCTAAGGGTAGGTACACCAGACAGTGAATACGCTCATGTTCTGAGTTTTCGTAGGCAGATCTACATAGTAGAAAAAGAAGACAATATAATACCGGAAAGCTTACTTATTATTCATGATAACACAGAATACAGAATCTACATATCTGATGATACTCCGATATGCTACAGATGCAAAAAACAAGGGCATACTACAAACCAGTGCCAACTTAACCAAACTATACAAGCTTCATCTACCATAACAATCCAAAATGAACACAGAACTCAAAACACACAGCCAAACATGGAAGATCCAAAGCAAAACATATCTCAATCGCAACCAATACCGGCAATTAACACCATAAAAAACACTGAAACTTTCTACCCATCCTTCCAGAAAACATTTCTTACACAACCTGCAACACAAACAACTCAAAAATACGACAATGCAAAACAACCAAATATCTTAATCACAGATAGTAAAACAAAAACAAACGTTGAAGACAAACCAACCAGTACTAAAAGTCTGAATGAAAACGGAGACCTCAACATACAAAATGATGACGAAAGGAACAGATCTCGGACCTCAAGACCAACCGATACCAGAAGAATCAAGAAACTACGGTCAATTAGTCCACATTACAACATAACAACAGAAGAATTACTAGATAACATAGAAAAGGAGATCGAACGAAATTCAGAAACATTTCCCCTGAATTATCAAGGATTTAAAGATTTTATTGAGAATGCAACTAACAGCATTGATCCACTGACAATTTCCAGAGAATACACAACAAATATTCCAGACTCATTGAACATGATGAGCAATATATATCCTCACTTGAAGAGAAAAATAATAAAAAATCGTTTCACCAGAATACAAAACCGTATTAAAATACAACTAGAAGAAGAAAACCAAGAAAGACAAACAAAAGAAACATGAACGTCCTTCAGTGGAATATTAACGGATTCTACGCACACCTTCCAGAGCTACAAAAGATTATAGCAGACACAAATACTCATTACATAAGCTTACAAGAAACACGCCTGCATCCTCAGCACAAAGCATCGCTTAAGAACTTTACAATATTCGGGAAGGATAGAAACAATATAAGAAACGCTAGCGGCGGAGTTGCAATATTAGCTAATAATCAGAAACAAGCAGACCAAATCACTCTTAACACGCAACTGGAAGCAGTAGCAATATCCATATATACACCCACAAAAATCACAATCTGTTCGCTGTATCTTCCACCAGCCCAAATAAGACATACAGCAGACAGAGAATCATTGATAGCTCAACTATCAAAACCCTTTCTTCTAATGGGCGATTTCAATGCACATAATACTATATGGGGAAGTGAAAATAATAATACTAGAGGAAACATGATAGAGAATGTATTAGAACGAAACGATACACTAGTTCTTCTAAACGATGGAAGTAAAACACACTTTTGTGCTAGTTCAGGAGATTTTACAGCCATCGATTCAAGTATATGCGATACATCGATAGCACATGACTTGACATGGACAGTACTACCTTATCTACACATGGGAAACCATCTACCCATTAAAATAACTATAAATGATGAAAAAGATGACACCACCCACAATACAGTACAGAAATGGAAAACAAAAGACGCAGACTGGGCACTCTTTACTGAACTGTCAGAAATACAAATAATACCTACATCAGAAGACATAGATTTCCAAGTAGAATTCCTAACAAAAACTATCACAGAAGCAGCTGATATAGCATTGAAAAAGGTCCAGATAAATAAACACGAAAAAACTGTACCATGGTGTAATTCTGAATGTCAACAGGCAGTAATAAACAATAAAAAGGCCCTCAACAAATACAAAAAGCATAGAACTACTGAAAACTTAATCGAGTTGAAACGGTCAAAAGCACAATGTAGAAAAACAATACTACAAAGCAAACGACAATCATGGCAAGAATATACTTCAACAATCACAACAGAGACACCTGCAAAAGAAGTATGGCAAAAAATAAAAAGAATACATGGGAAAAACTCCTACTCATCCACAGACATCATAGTACACAACAACAAAACTATCACAACACCCCAAGAAATTGCTAACATCCTAGCACAGCAGTTCTATTAGTCTAAGAGCTGACGACGATTTCGCTGAAGTATCTACGTAAGGCAAAATATTATCAAATATACCTGTAAAAGTGTTTCCTATTTGAGAATCTGTAAGTCTGGCAGCATCTGTCTCTTGCGTTTCAGGTATAGGATGGAAATTATATAGATAAAAATTCAAATTTTTGAAGTAATGATGTAAGACTGTCTTTAAACTTTATATTATAGGATATTAATTAAAGACATCTGAAAAACCGTCGCCAGCTCTCCGACTATATGAAAACTCGAGCAACGATCAATACACTCCCGAATTTCTGACCCATAAAATAATAGAAGAAAATAAAAATATTGAAATAGACATGAACAATGATAGTGCAATTAACGACCATCTAACTATCAAAGAGCTGTACACTGCCATCCATGAGATAAAAAAATCTTTAAGTCCAGGACTCGACGGTATCACATACGAAATAATAAAACACCTTCCAGTGAAAACGTTAGAGTACATATTAGGAGTATATAACATCATATGGACAAAAAATAAATTTCCAAGCAAATGGAGGGAAGTTATAACTATTCCCCTATTGAAACCTAGCAAATCAAAAACAAAAACAAACAGCAACAGACCAATATCATTATCAAACTGCCTAAGCAAGATTCTTCAGAAAATTATCAACAAAAGATTAGTCTGGTTTTTAGAAAATAACAACATCCTAAATGAACACCAAAGCGGCTTTAGAAATGAGAGATCAACTATCGACCAACTTATAGCACACCAAGCAGAAGTACACAACGGCTTCAAAAACCAACACACAGTAGCTATATTCTTCGACATATCCAAAGCGTATGACACAGTCTGGAGACACTATATCATCAAAGCTCTAAAAAATCTGGAGCTAAATGGAAACATTCTCAATTACATCAACAACTTCCTTACAGATCGCAAATATAGAGTACTATTCAACGGACATTTATTGGAAGAAAAATGCCAGGAAAACGGAAGTCCACAAGGAGAGATACTCAGCGTCACACTGTTTCTGATAGCGATGAACTATATCACGGATTATATTCCCAAATATATAAAAATATCATTATTTGACGACGATCTCGCGATCTACTACAGGAACAAAAATACACTTAATATCAAAAAATAACTACAACAAACCACAAATCAATTACAAAAATGGGCAAATTCTACCGGATTACAGCTTTCTACAGAAAAAACAAAGATGATGCTATTCACCAAGCTTACCCGTCCCATAATAAAACCGTTAATAAAAATAAACAATAAAAAGATCGAATACGCGGACAAGATAAAATTTCTAGGGATGATTTTAGATCAAAAACTTAAATGGAAACATCATCTGCAACAACTAAAACAAGATTGCTTTCAAGCTCTAAATCTAATTAAAAATTTAAGCAATAAAAAATGGGGTTCGCATAGAGACGTATTATTACATATTTATCTAGCTCTAATCAGATCCAAAATTGATTATGGTTGTGTCGTATACCAGACAGCTAGTAAAACATACTGAAAATCATCGACCCAGTACAAAACGCAGCGATACGAATTTCAATAGGAGCATATCGCACAAGTCCAATAATTAGCATGCACTGTGAATCTGGTATCGAGCCCTTAGATATAAGAAGAAACCAACTTACCATGTCATATATCATAAAACTAGCAAAAAATACCAAAAATTCAACCTTCAAATGTATCTATAAAGAAAATTCAAGCCTCCTAACACTCTTATCCCACACACCTCTCCAACAAAAAATTATCCAAATCCTCAAAAACCTTTAAATAACCATACCTGACCTAGAACAAATAAGTAAAGACAAAGTAGCACCCTGGAGGAAAATACCACCAAATTTCAACCTCAAAATCTCCGAATACAAAAAATCAGAAATCCAAACAGAAACCTACAATCATAAGTACAAAGAGATATGCAGCCAATTCCAAAACGCACTTCATATATTCACAGATGGATCGAGAACATCAGAAGGAACAGGGGGTGCAATAATTATAGGAAAGGGTAACAAAACAACCAAAATACATCTCCCAAACGGCACATCTAGTTACACGGCCGAAGCCTACAGCATCCTGGAAGCATTGAACGAAATACAGCATGACCAACAAGCTGAAGAATTTGCAGTATACACTGATGCGCTCGGAGTAATTAACGAAATAAAGAATATATACAGTACCCAACCTATTATAAAGTATGAATATATACAGTACCCAACCAATTATGAAGGAAATTCAAAATAAAATTCATCATATCATGCAACACAAAAAAAATAACTATAATCTGGATTCCAGGGCACATAGGCATAGATCAAAACGAAAAAGCAGACCAAGCAGTTAAGGACGCAATTAAAGAAGACGTAACATCAACTCCAATTCCTATTTCAGACTTCCTAAAAACAGTAAAGAGCCAAAATATGAGTTACTGGAACGAAACATGGAGAAATATAACAACAAATAGACTGAGGAATATAAAATCAGATATATCAAAATGGGTAAATGTCAAAAATCGAAAAGACCAAATAACCATAACTCGATTACGAATAGGACATAGTTATTTATCCCACAAACATATAATGAATAAAACAGAAATTGAAAAATGTACCACGTGCAACATCCCAACAACTGTGGAACATATCTTAATGCACTGCCCCGAATTCCTTCACCGAAATACTAATAGTGTACTAGTAGCCAAGCAGCTGATGTACTCTATCACTTCTTAAACAAGAAAAAAAATGTACTGTTGCAACGTGTGATAATAGTTTGACCAAGACGAAAAAATCATTGCAGCAAATATCATACCACAGTTCTCCGACAAACGAATGCATCAGAAAACAATGGGTGCAACGATGTAAGAGAGATAGGAAACGGAATGCAAATGCATGTCATATTTGTTCCGAACATTTTTCGGAAGAAGATTACACCCGCGATTTAAAGGCCGAACTATTGAATGTATGTATTTTTCAAACATTTCTACTTCTACCTGTATACAAGTAAAACAGTTTAGAATGAAATTTACTCGTATATCATTCGAATAATTTCTGTTTTCAGTGCGTTTCGTATTATTTGTAGTGTAAAATAAATATCTATTTACAAGATATCTGCGATCTGTTTCACCGCTTCCTTATAAATTTGTCTGGCGACTGATGATAGCTATGATTACGAGTGCTTCAACAATCGTAGTCATAGTTTTTAACTGTCAGATAAAATTATCAAGCGATGAAAAAAGCCCTCAATCTTTGAAATCAACACATATTATCTGGTTCAAGTCATAATAATTCAAACATTATAAATAATCCAGATAATTTTGCGTGCATATTTCAATTTTTAATATCTCTATTGCAAACTAATATCACAAACTCTGAATTCGTTGTTATTTTTAGTGAAATATGTGAATTTCAATTATTTTTATTATATTTATTTTCTTGGTATGTACATTATTATTAATAGAACAATTTATATTTCTTAGAATAAAACCATTCTTTATTTTGCAAAATATACTCTTCTTTCTCTACACAAAATGACAGACATAGAAATTTTGCAAAAATAAAAGATAAATGACTAAAAATCTGTGTTTTATCCTATCCAGATAATGTTCTTCTAAGAGCGGAGGGTCTAGCTATAGCACTAGATATAGGACAGCAGACTCGTCCGCCATTTTGGAGCCCACTGTCAGTTGTTTGCCGTTTACCGATGTGTGAACTTTGATATAATTTGATAAAATAATTGCAAATGACGGGCTGTTCTGGGCCCAGTTGTATTATTCATTCAAGATACGGGTTCTGATTCTACAGATGAGTAATTTTTGTTTCTCAATACATCATTTAAATGTGGAAAAATATATTCCGAGCTACTTAACCTCAATTTAATTTTCGAGTTTAACTGTTCGATTGTAAGAGGCTGAGTGCATTATTCAGAGTCAATGTCAGCATTATTACAAAAATCTTTGTCCTTCAGTAATATTCTTAATGATTTGCTACTAAATTGTCATAATTTTCCGAAGTTTTGCAGTATTGCAAATTATTTGGTAGAGCCACTACACTGTTTTGAGAGGTTTGGGGATTAGGAATTTTGAAATTTCAAACAAAAATTAAACCACTAGCTACAATTCTAAATGAGCTAACGAAAAAAATACAAGAAGCAAGTAATTGTGTTTCATTCGATTTTAAATGTTTTTTAAATTTTTATTGTATTCTTTATGATTACCTTAACTGATATCTTATAAAAAAAACGTATTTTTCTTTGGATGAAATGGTTGACGCTGACTGGATTTGTGAATAATGTGAGTGTTATATTTTTGAGATTTCAGTCAATTTATTTGATTTTATTTCTTTTCTGCTTAATTTTTTTTTCTGCTTATTATTATTTATTATTCAGCCTGCTTTGACCAAAGCAAATATTTAGGTACTTACCTAGGTACCCATTTGTTTAAATCACCATACTACCTACTTTAACTTCATAATTTGAATACTAAACATTCACAGATTTTGTGCAGAAAATTAATGCAAGCAGGTAAATTTCTTAAAGAACAAAATGCACAGCGGCCTGCTATTTTAATCTTGTTATTATTCATCCAGAAACTTACAAAATCATAAAAATAAGGATATTAAACGTTTCACAGACTTGCCAGTGGGCTCCAAGATGGCGGACGAGTCTGCTATGACTATCTAGTGCTGTAGGTCTAGCGCTTACGTCATAAAGTAGCGCATGCGCATCTTGAATTTGTTGAATGAGGCAACCTTCTATATTTATTAAGGTTGTAGAGAAGGAAATCAAAGTATATGAGAATTCATTCAAATTTCTACAATATATTATTTGTTTAGTGAAGAATATTCTGGCAAAGTTTGAACTCAATCTTGTTTCTAGTTATCGAGATAAAAAATGTCAAAGTTGCTGTTCAGTGACATGTTATTACATTGCGTAAATGCACGCGACGTGTTTCACATTGATTTATACGTCATTATCTCGACTACAGCACTAGATAACCATAGCAGACTCGTCCGCCATTTTGGAGCCCACTGACAACTCTGTGAAACGTTTAATATCTTTATTTTTATGATTTTGTGTTAATTATGTAGGTTTCTAGATGAATAATAACAAAATTAAATTTATCTGCTTGCATTAATTTTCTACACAAAATCTGTAAATGTTTAATATTCAAATTATGAAGTTAAAGTAGTTAGTATGGTGATTTAAACAAATAGGTACCTAGGTAAGTACCTGAATATCTGCTTTGGTAAAAGCAGGTTGAATAATAAATAATAATAAGCAAAAAAAAAGTTTTTCTTATAAGATATCACTTAAGGTAATCATAGAAAATACAATAAAAATTTAAAAAATAGTTCCAATCGAATGAAACACATTTACTTGCTTCTTGTATTTTTTTTGTTAGCTCATTTGGAATTGTAGTTGGTTGTTTCATTTTTGATAGAAATTTTAAATTCCTAATTCTCAAACCTCTCACAACAGTGTAGTGCTCTAACAAATAATTTGCAATATTGCAAAACTTCGGGAAACTATGACAATTTAGTAGCAAATCATTAAGAATATTACTGAAGGTAAATATTTTTGCAATAATGCTGACATTTACTCTGAATAATGCACTCAGTCTCTTAGGCCCGGTATTTCAGTCCTCGGTTTACTTTAAGCGGAGCTTAATTACCTTGGTTACAATTGATCTGACAATCTTTACTATGGAAATTAAGCCACGCTTAAGGTAAACCATGGACTGAAATACTGGGCCTTACAATCGAATAGTTAAACTCGAAATTTAAATTGAGGTTAAGTAACTCGGAATATATTTCTCCACATTCAAATGATGTATTGAGAAATAAAAATTACTCATCTGTAGAATCAGAACCCGTATCTTGAATGAATAATACAACTGAGCCCAGTACAGCCCGTCATTTGCAATTATTCTACTAAATTATATTAAAATTCATACATCGGTAAACGGCAAACAACTGACAGTGGGCTCCAAAATGGCGGACGAGTCTGCTGTGCCTTATCGAGTGCTATAATCTCGACTGCCTGAAATGTCAACATTACAAAAAATCGTAAAAATATCTACGAAAGCCTTATAAACATGTGTACCAAGTTTCGAAGAAGTCTTGTTTATAGTTCCAGAGAAAATTGAATTATTACTCAAAAAAATTGTACAAAAGCTACTGAAATTTATCAAGTTATCATACGCTTGGCAACGTCGCCGCATGAGATGAAATGGAAAGAGTGTGTGTGAGATTAGAATAAACAAGATTTTTTATCATTACCCTGACTTGACGGTATACTGATTGAGCAACCCATTTATTCTGCCATCGATATTATTTTTTTGATGTAGATTTATCATCAATAAGTTTGTTTGGTTATGAAACTACTAAACGTCAGATGTCAAAAATACTTTTGAAAGTCTACAGCGTTGCGCGCTATACATATCATATTGTAGCTTTGTCAAAATATGAAAAAAGAATATTTCAACGGATGGAAGCTCTTTAAAAGAATAGAATAAGGAACCAAATTATTCAAAATCATGTATTTTCAACCGAAAACAAACATTTCCATTAGTTTTAATCATTGAAATTTTGTTTATTTGGAGTTGGCAATGAATGTTTATCCTATGTAGTTAGCATAGAGCAGGGTTGCCACCATAGCTTGACCCCACTCCTCTTCTTAACAACCTTAACCTTGAGCAATGCTAAGCTATGGCCACGAAGTATAATATATATAGGAGTTGAAACGAAACGCTCGTACACGGCACAAACTCTTATCGCCGAACGAAGAGAGAGATGGAAGATAGTAGGCTTGTATTAACATGGAACAGCTCTAGACAATCACTTAAAATTTTAAGTTTATTCAGTATTGATCAAGTTAAATTTTTTTCAAATCAGATGATTTTTTATAATGATTTGTCCCGCGATTTTTTAAAATAAAAATCATGGATCTACTTCAGATAAAAGCAAAAATTCCTTTCACTTCCAGCAGAGGAACAAATGTGCATTTTGTGGAAAGTCTTGATTTACTCAAATAAATTGACACCCGAAATATCCTATGTCAAATTGATAGATAATAATCTACATTTTTCAGAATTTTGATGAAAAATAAATTATTTTTGATTTTAAATTCTATATAAATACTTTCATATTTTTTTAATTACCACGATTTTCATACATCCTGCCATCACCTGACTAATTTATGATTGAAAATAATTTTCAAACACTAACTTATTCTATTTTTAGAATAGTTGAATTTTCGGAAGAAAATGGTAGGTAGTTGAAATTAATAAATTGTGTTAGATTTTTTTATAATTGACTTTCTTCAATATCAATTATATAAATTTCAGAATAAACCAGGTATCTCTCGTTACTAGAGATAATTATTTATTAGTATTTGATTGATATAGGAAGTATCAATAAAAGAAATAGTGAAAAGTATCATATACATCATTCTTTTCATTCACATATTCCCAAATAAATAATAAAGATAACAATAATAATAACCAAAAATATCACAAAAAAAAAAAAAATCAAATGAAAATAACCAATCTTTTCGCGGTATTATTCGTCTCCACTTCATTAATGTCTTTTCGTCCTTCGGAGCACTAAAAATAGATATTATCTCCTTATAACATAGCTACCCACTATTGCAATTGGAACTAAAACTCTTTCTTCTCATTCTAAAGTTAAACAATCAGAAATTCCAGGCTTCAAATCACAAAACTAGCTGCAAACTCAATAGTGGCAAATGCTAAATGCATTGAGAAAGATGCCTACTATTTTCCATCACACACACTTAACCTCTCTCTCTAACGCGATAAGATATTGAGACACAGCTGGTATTGGCAAATAAATTTGAGATCGCAGCGCCGCAGCGGATATTTTTGAACTAACTAAGTTAGGATAAACTTGAAGTTTACATGTATTTAAATGGGCTTTTTACGATTTTTAAAGATAAAAATCGTGAATATGAAATAAAGATTTACTTTTTCATGGATATTTTTTAAAAGTATATTGTTCGTAAGTACCAGGCAAGTGAATTATTCCATCTGTTTATTTATATTTAATTCATATTTTCAAATTGAACTTAACCTTTAATTTCTAGATGATGATATTGAAACTTCAAGAATATTTTGATGCAAATGTCAATCACGCTGTGTAAATGAGGGTGAAGAGCTAGTAAATGCTTGACATTATATTATTCTGTCGAAAATTAAATGATGATAGTGACAAGAGAGTATTTTTGCATGCTCTTGCATATAAACATCAAAAGTGCTTGAGAATCAGTATGAAATTGAAGGAGAATTGAATTGTAATGAATATGATGCCTTGGAGATTGAGAATATGAGTTGTTCTTGCAAAGCAGAAAACAGCGACAGTTGCAAGCATATGACTGCAGTTTTTTTTATTGTGTACCATGTGTTGAAAAGTTGAAGTGGCTCGAGAATGCCTTTTAATTTTGTTAAATAAACATTAGATTAGTACTTATTAGTTGCACTGTTTGTTGTTTCAAAAAATCTATCAATTATTTGAAGATAATTTGTATTTGTGAAGTATACCTGGATAAATAGGAAAGAATCCAGACAAAAATATTCACCAGTTGCAATATCTGAAATGTCCTGCATGAAAGAAAAGATTTTGAAAAACTCTAAAACTTTGGATTCTATCTTCTTTTTCAATTTAAAAGTAAAAAGTACAACAAAACGAAATAACAACCTTATTATATCAACTGTCAGAAAGCTATGGCTTCATCAGTCATTACTACTACACATAATCCTCCATGGTAAATTTTTGTATTTGAAATTTCAATCAATTTACACAATATTTTTTGATGAATTTTTGCTAAAATCATTCAAAATTATCATCTCATATATGTTTTTTATGAATACTAATTAAATAACCGAATATAGAATATGATTTATTGATTTGATTATAAGCTCATGTATATTATATATGTAGCCCGCCAAATCTATCCTAACATCACTAGTTTGAAATTCTGCCAGCAGATAGAGTATCGCTTATGTTTATTTGCCAATAGGGAGATAGCATAGCGTTCCACCGGCGTGGCTATGGCTTAGTGCAGCCATGTTGGATCGTGACGTCACTATGTCAGAACCAATGACGTATCAACAATAGACCCAGCACACAATGTTTGTTTTGATGCATAAGCAAACAGTGGGGTGAGGAGGGTAAACATCGTTGTATCGCAGGTTGTGTACTTACATATTTTCATTTGAAAAAATATCGATTGTGAATATATTACACATTAGAAATTCTATTATAATTCCAACACAGAAAGTAAAAGGCACTGTGGATATAGAAAAATATAGACCGATAAATATGCTGCCTCCAATAGAAAAAATTCTTGAGACCACAGTACACGAACAATTAATAAAATTCATTCAAGAGTATAATATTATTGCTTGTGAACAATCAGGTTTTCGCGCAAATCAATCTTGTGACACTGCATTCAATTATTTAGGGGGTGTTCATTAATTACATGAGGCATTTAGGGGGGAGGCGGTCAAGCCGAATCTCATATAATCAAAAGAGGGGGGTCTCGGCGATATAATGTATTTTTTTCTGCAAGAAACATAATAAAATTGCGAGAAAATTGAGTTAAATTGTAAAACATGTATCTTCTCTGAAATATGGCCAAATCGTATACAATACTATAGTCTTGACTAGTCAAACAAAAATATGAGACAAATTACAATTTTTTTTTTTTTTTAGAATAAATCGAACGCATTTCTGCTAGAAACACACACTTTGAGAAATCTCAAGTGAGATTGGGTGATGGGGAGGGGATTGAGTCAAATCTCACTCTCACCAAGGGTGGGGGGATCGGAAAATCGCCAAAAACGTCTCACGTAATCAATGGACGGCCCCTTATTGAATGAGTGGAAGTTATCAACAGATAATGGAAGTGTGATAGGAGCTGTATTTCTCGACTTAAAAAGAACTTTCGAAACTATGGTCACTGGACAGCAGTATTTTACTTATAAAATTGAATAACTGTGGCAAAGAAGGTACTGTACTTAATTGGCTTAGAAGTTATCTGTCGGGAAGAACACAATGTGTCAAAATTGATAATAAAATAAATGTTTAAATGGGAGTCCCCCACGGAAGTGTTTCGGGACCGTTACTATTTTTTTATCATATATGAATTAATAAGACCTACAGATTCACTCAGAAATGGACCAATGATTTGAAACAACGAAATTTGAAAACTTTCTGTATCCTTTTTGAGAATAACTAATTCAGTGCTGACTTGAGTTTTTAGATACGATGACACTAGCAGTAAAATTTATCTATTACCAAGGAAAAAATTGCAATATATCGTGTAAAATAAATGATTTATAGTAGTATATATAACTATTATAGATTTGTGGGAACGCAAAAAAATAGAAAACTAATAATTTTGTCAACTCATTCAATATGTATCATTACAGGTCTATGTAAATTTTATAAGACTGGAATTCGAAAAAAACAGTGACCTTTGAAGTGATTCTTGCAAGCCAAATATCCAAATATCAGAAACAACTGTTCAGGAATCTACATTTTGACCGTAGTGTAGTTATCATAAACAACTAAAATGTATATGATGAAAATTACAAATTTTGCTCTCATTTACATATTCAATCTACTTTCAGATATCTGTATTTTAAGTGTGCGAATTTTACTGTCTTCTAGTCTAGGTGCGATCAGATCTATTCTCAACGTGAATAAACTATAGTACTGTACCTCTAAGACTAATTTGAATAAATGCCAATCTAATGAATCCATTACGAGTAATATATGTTTTACTATCTTTCTTTTCACTTCGTAATGTTGCTGCAATCAGATGAATTTTAATTTTATAAAACGCTATTTCTGTTCAGCTTACATCTTGATTTTTAACGTTCCTCCAAGTATTTTTGTCCCATAATTCACTAAAAATTGATCGTGATGTACATATTTCATTTTCACGTACTATGAACATGTCAAAGAATTTTGAACTCTCCATTTCGAATGATGCAGGTCTGGAATATTTCCAAATGTTATAATATATTATTATATGTGTTTTTTAATCAATAACCTTGTATTTTTGAGCCAATTGCACTGTAAAGAGTCTGTGAGAGTGTACCGCAATCTGGTGGTCAGACACTTAGAATGTCTTCTTGAACTATGATGTGTAGTTCTAACAGAATTTTTTTTCTTTGTTGATGCCTTTAGTTCTTGTAATTTTTTGAACAATACCCTTATATGTGCGACATAATCAATTGGAATCTTCTCGAAACTTTTATTTAAATTTTTAATTTTTTGTACACTCTTTCTTCTTGTTGAAAATCTTGGCCTCTTTTGTGAGTTAGGCATTTTAAAATTTGAATTTATTTCAAGGAGAATAATTCACAATTTTGACAAGACCTTAAAATAACAAAATATTCGTGGATAGCTCACTTCGCAAAAAAATTGATGGATTTATAGAGTAGATTTTTTTTATCAACATCTTTTACATAGATAAAATATTCGTTTCATGTACATTCTTTCTACGGAACAAACAAATATTCAGTTTTTGACTATTTCATTAGTGAAATAGAAAAACTATATGTGATGAAAAATAGGATCACTTATTCAATATTCCATGATACTGATAAGTGAAAAATCAAAATAATAATCTAATCTACATCATAAATCTTAATTTTATATAATAAGAATCATCTTCGTATGGACACATTACAAAAATATGTTCTCAAAAAAGCTTTGCGATCCTAAATCTGTAGAATAATGGATACATAACTGTGTATAGTATGCCATTTCGGAGATAATACAATTCTCAAAGTACAAAAATCTCTTAGACGGTTTCTACTGAAAATCTGGAGTCAAATATTTCACTTAGTTACTGGGAAATTGAATGATAAGTTCGTGATGTTAACGTCAATTTTGTTTGCTTTGTATTATATTTATTAAAAGCAATAGCATATAAGGCAATTCATTTGCTAAAGATGGCGGAATTGCTTGAAAATTCTTATTTAGATCAATTTTTTTTTCAAATAGACTTTTTTAGTTTAATTCTGTATATTTATTTTTATTTTTGACGTTTCGACTCTCTAACCGAAAGTCTTCATCAGAAAAAATGATACAAAAATAAACAAGGCAAGAAGGTATATAGATAATTAGAAATTAAAAATTGAGAATATACAGATAACTAGATGTGAAAACGTGGATTTCACATTTAGTGCAAAAAGAACAAAATCGGCCTAATGTGTTATATTAATTAAATCTTTTTCTCTATAATAATTGTCAAGACTCATATCGTTGATTCCTCTGTTGAGGTTTTTACGTGGTTTTTCCTCAGACTTTGGGTAAATGCCAGAGGAATTTTGTTCTTTTTGCACTAAATGTGGAATCCACGTTTTCACATCTAGTTATATGTATATTTTCAATTTTTGATTTCTAATTATCTAGATACCTTCTTGCCTTGTTTATTTTTGTACCTTTTTTTCTGATGAAGACTTTCGGTTAGAGGGTCGAAACGTCAAAAATAAAAATAAATATACAGAATTAAAACTAAAAAAGTCTATTCATTATGATATAATTCTGAAAGTATATATAGATCATTAATTTTTTGTTTGTTTGCTTGTATAAATTCTGGGTAAACTCTTGGCTCAAGCTCTTTTTGTGAAAAAAAAAAATAGAAAAATGTTACATCACGATTTTTCAGTTAATTTCTTGCACACTGAACAAAATTTTAAAATACACATAGGATTATTTCTTTTTTATTGAATCCAATGATAAAAATTAAGCGTTCCATACTTCTTATCCGTTTTTCGTTTTATTCATTGATATTTGTTGTCCGTTTCAGTTGAAATATTGTTTTTTTTTTTTTTTTTTGACACGATTAGTTGATTTCTTCGGTTTCGGTCTTGTTGTAGTAGGGATAATCTTTGTTTGGCGAAGCAGTATACAGGATGTAACAGAAATAAGTACATTAATTTTAACCAGTGATAGTTCTCGTCAAGCATAACAATTTTTCTTAGTTGATTTTTCCGAATTCTCATCTTTTTTTAGCATTTTTCATCCCCTATAATTCAACGAGTCGTTCAGGTGCATAATTATTGGATCCAGTTGCAATAGAATAATAATTGATTTTGACATAATGTAAGCTATCAATTTCTTCAAATAAATTCTGGAATAAAACCGATTATTAATTATTAATTCTGCCTACGATTTCACAAGCAGTTTATGATTAGCTCAGCGAATTTACTTGGAACGATTTCCGAATTGTCATTTTTCACTCAAAATTGAATTATTGTGGTTATGCTAATGTATTTAATGTCAAAATATTATGCACTTATACATTATGATGAGAATACCATGGGATATTCAAAACTTATCATTTATCTGGAACGTAAAACAGCAGATGAGATGAATGAAATACATGAATTTATAAATGAAGCACCTGTGTATCAGTCTTTCTCATATTATTACAAACTGCACACTCAGGTCGTTTCAATAAAGTATGCCCCGTGAATTGATCTGCTAAATAAATAAAATATTGTATTATATATTTTAGAAAATATTGAAAATCAATTTCCAAATTCAGTTTGATACATTTATAGGTTATATTTTCTGTTCTTCAAGAATAGAATCTTCAAAATTTCATGTAGTAATATTTCTATTGAATTATTAAGTGAATTAATCAATTTAGAATTGCATTCCATTTAATATTCCACCGTTTTCCTCAAATAAATCATTGAATGATTTTCTCTTTATGTTTCTGATGAAGTAAGTTGAGAACAGCAACTACTTTTTGAACTGCTCGTAGATGGCAGCTGATGGTAGCACAGTGTGACACTCCTGAGACAGTTTCAGATAATTCAAATCAGCTGATTCGAGTGCAATGAACTTACGTTTAATAAATGTACTATCCGAAAATATATGTGAAATCCCTAAATAAAAATCAAATTTTTTAACAATGACATATAAATACGACTAAGAGACCAAATTGTTGATTACACAGACAAATTCAGTCTTTCTTCCAACATATGCAAGAATTGAATCATCGAGGTGAGCGAATATCAATGTATTGTCAAAATACTAATATTCTTTCAGTTTCAAATGATTGATAAGACTACAATGGCTCAAAGCTGCAAAATACTCCTTTCTCCATCACTGTTTTGGAATTTGCATATTCCATAACCAAAAATTATGTTGGAACGAATGACATTCCAAAAAATCGTTTAGAATGATTCCGTATGCCGTTTAGAATGATTCTCTAAGGTCCAGTAATTCAGTGTTCGGATTACGAAAACTGTGGATTAATTTTCGTAGCAACGATTGTAAAAACAATTGTTACCATAGTAATTAAGCTTCGTTTAAGTAATCTATAGATTAAACTGAACTTGAAATACTGGGCCTAAGCCTTTAGAATCATTTCGACGAATCAGAAGCTGTTAGTTTGGCTACTACCATGGTTACTTCCTAACAATTCAAGTATTCATATCTGGATTTGACGTTTGACATTTAATAATTTTTTAAGTTTCCTCTGAAATATTAGTGAGTTTCCAAAACCTTGTTAGAGAGAGTATAGTCTACAACATGTTTGGAATGGCGTATTCCACACTCGCGAACCGTTATCCTCGCCTTCGGCTCGGGTTACAAACTTTTCGCTCGTTCAGAATATAGGCCATTCCAATACTTACTGTAGAATATACTATTTCAAGTTTCCTATGAAATATTGGTAAGTTTCCAAAACCTTGTTAGAGAAAGAATAGTCTACAACATGTTTGGAATGGCGTATTCCACACTCGCGAACCGTAATCCTCGCTTTCGGCTCGGTTCACAAACTTTTCCGTCGTTCAGAATATAGGCCATTCCAATACTTATTGTAGAATATACTATTCAATCGACAGCTGCCATTCTTCCAACAAATGGGAAACATTCAGTTTGAACCATAGGCGCACTATGAAATTTTTGACAAAACTTTGATGAATTTTTACTCTATATCCAGAGGATTTACGAAAAAAAGTTATCAAGAAAAATTTTTATGTTTGATGAGTTCCATTACAGGTTAAAATTAATATACTTATTTCTGTTACACCCATAGTAACGTTGAGAAAGAGAGACTTCGTTACCTTTGACACGTGAAATATGGCCAGTGTAACCAGCAATTAGAGGACAATCAAGAGATATTGTCCGTCCTGAAAAATAAAGTAATTATATTTATGGGTTTTCTGAAAAATATTTAGATCAAAAGTATATTCTTGTTGTACAAGTGACAAATGAATGATTGAAAAAAAGCAGGGATTATAATGAGTGCGTGCCGTTCAATATAAAACCACTCAATATAAACGCTATGTCCAGTCAATATAATCCCACTCAATATAAATATTCCCCCACCACATGTCCACTCGGTATAAATTACAGCATGTCCAGTCAATATAAATCCGCTTCCATATAAAAGTTCTCCCACCACAATGTTCGTTCAATATAATCCCACTCGATATAAATGAAAAATCACCGTTCAATATAAAATACAGCATGTCCACTCGATATAATCCCATTCAATATAAATGTTCCCCCATCAGAAGTCCACTCAATATAAACCACAGCAAAACCATTCAATATAAATTGTCACGTAGGTCCTAGTTTGCTTCACGCAAAGCTAGACATGCTGATGTACAGTCGCCCAGTTAGACTGTGTACAAATCTGCATTTGTAGAATTATAAATAACACAGGGGAACAAAAAAAAAACCATTTTCTGCGGTATTGAGCTCATCAAATTTATGCATACAATAATTATTGTAATTGCTGAACATAAAATTGGTTCAGATGAATTGTCTGTGGTTCTAATAAAAATTCCACTTTTGTCGTTTTATGATTATTCAACCTCTATAGAGTAATGTTAAAAAAAAAAATGTTGTTCATGGGTCTCATACATCGAATTGATTATGAAATTTATCAAAAATGCCCATTTTTATAAATGTTAAACAAAACTGCTGAAGATAAAGTACAAAAAACTGTAGTTTATATGAATTGATTCTTGTACAGTATGTAATTAAGAGACTAGTTTGGAAGTCGAAGTAAGTTTTGAGTGAAAAATATTTTGAAGGTTCAAAAAATATGAAAAACTGCCCATTCGGTTCGGAATAACATTTAAAACAATGTATTTCCAGTAATTTTTTTGCCAACAAAAATTGCAATTGCTACAAAAATCTGCTGTGGCCACACAGTATTTCTCCAACCATAAATTATATGGCAAAGTTTTTTTTGGAAATATGTACTTATTGACTGGAAATTTGATTAATGGGAAGGAAAACTTACGGAATGCAGTAAGTGAGAATTTTTATTTCTATTTTTTAGTTTCTACTAGCTTCGACGCCACTTGTATCATCTTCAAAAACTATTTTTTTTCGAATATCTGTTCTTATTGAAAAAAAAAATATAAATTTATCCAGAAATTATGTGGTTCCTAGAGCCTTTCTCACATATACAGTTAACAAGACCACGATATATGAAATTTCAAGAATTGTTTTCTCTTGTTTAATATAAATTATGAACGAGAAATAGGTGGCGCGCGAGAGGTATCTGTCCGTTCGAGCATCGTTTATACGAATGAATTTAAACTTTCTATAGTTGTTGCAAGTGCTTATGTGAATGTTCCTGAAAGTATCTTTTATTTATACCAATATTATGAAGAGAAAAAAAATTTGTATTTCAATTTGTAATAAATAGAATCAGTAGAGCTCTATCTTATCTCTAAGTAACATGGCCTATAGTTCACTTTCAAAAAAAAGAAACCCTACAAAAACTTCAATAATGTAACCCAAAATGAAAAAGGATGATCAATAAAACATATAGTCCTTCACAATTGAGTTAATTTTGAACCTATTATTATGAAATAAAAATTTTCAAATATTTATCAATCATTATTAGGACCAGCAGCTCCTACATCATCAAAGATTGATTTATAGAATGCATTACCATTGCCATTAACTTAATACTAAAAACAGTTCTGATCATTGATAGATTCGAAATAATTTTGACTGAACGATTTTTAAAAAATATTCTGAGCGGCTGTGTTGATTTGATTGCATTACTAGGTACCCACATGTTTGCAGTCCAAAGTTTAAACACATTTTGGCAAGTTCCATCGTTTTCATTTATTTGCGATTTCATCTGTATTGTTTTTTAATATTCAGCATAAAGAGTATGTAATATTTTATCAAGAATACTAAGTACATAATGTAGTTTAACCTACATAATAATTCCATGGAATAAGTTGCACGGATCACTTATCTGATAAATAATTGAAATTTTATAAAATAAGAGTTTTTGTGCTGGCAGCAATGGACTTGTTTTTGTAAAAATGGCCCCACGAGATATAATAGATGATCGGTTAAATCAATTGTTAGTCTATTGCATTGGAAAAATTGTTTTGATCTTTATCTCACAGCCGAAAATGCAAGTTAAAACTTAATGAAATACACAACTTTTTTTTTGTTGCAATTTTCTATTTGGAGCCCCAGTTCTTAATCATTGGCGTTTTATTTTTCGAGAAATCGTCGCTACTCTCATATTATGAGCAATATCTAAAAAATATAAAAACTATCAACATTCGCCTTCGGTTCTCTGAAACACTGAATTTTTTATTATTTTCTATTTGATAAATAACAAAATGGCGACCGATCAAATATTCCAAAACAAGATAATTTGAAAACTGCTTGATCGATTCTTGAAAATCAAGCATTCACAAAATCTTTGCTACCTACTTACCTATAACATTTTTGTAACATGTGTACCGGAGGTACCCTTTTACTGAATTGAATTCTGCTTCGAAAACTCTCAATTCCAAACCATGGAACAAATATCAATAATTCTCTGTTGACACGGAGATAAAAAATATCAACTCCTTGCGAAGAGGGCAAAAATTATAATTATATGCCGTTGATATTTTCAAATTTCAGAAGCTATTTGTACTATGTAACCTCTCTACATCCCGTTCCGGGTTTACCCTAGCTAGCTTTGTGGAGACGGCGTGCGGTCCACGAATTGACGGAGGTCTTCCTTTTGACTTATGTTGGGCGCCAGGCGACATAAGTGCAGGATCATAATACGCGCGGAAAAAAAGTGAATACGTAGATAACACTAAAAACGTGACTACACCTAACAATAATATACCTTTTTGATCGTTGACACAAAAATAGTAACGAAATAATAATAATAAAAAAAAATTTGAGATCTCAGCTTTTAGCGGATGTGCGGATTCACAAACAGTCAATCCTCAAAATAGTGCGGATCGCTGGTCACAGCGAAGATCTCGGTGACGTCGCTGCCGGAAATACACGAACAGAAAAGATGAAGACGGGGTTTGACAAATTGGCGGATGAAAAAATGTTTGGGATGTCGAAATAGATGATCCAGATGACAATAAAAATGCAACGAAGAATAAAAAGAGGAAACAAAAAGAAAAAGCCTGAAAAGAACACACCAATTAGCGTCGAAGATGCAATATGTCTCAACTGTCGATTTTTAATGTTAAATTTTAACTAAGCTCCGAGATATCCACCTCCTGATAAATTTATGTGATGAATAATAACTATGGCAACAATTATCTGCACAATTGTTACCATAGTTATCATCCACTATTCGGAGGTGGATATCTCGGGTCTAACTGTATTTTAATTTAGTTGTAAGATTCCAAAAAGATAAATGGCTTCAAAATTGGAATGGTTTATCTCCTTAAGATGATGATCGGCTTTATCGTTCTCGAAAGAATAATTTAGATCCGGAATAGCTCTGATGAACAGCGTTCATGAAAAAATTTGTCGCAAATTTGAATCCACACAAGGTGATTAAAACTTTTGCCCAGTAGTAATCTGGCACAAAAATTCTAATTTATTATTCGCGAGCACAAAAATTCTCCGCAAGACACTCTTTTAAAATGACCGTTTGCAAGACGTTCAAACTGTTTAGTACAGCTTTTCAATTAAGTAAGAGATTAATTAGTTACTCAAGGAATATCGCATCCCGACTTCAATTGGGTAATTCTTCAGCCAAATGACGGAAGAGTTGCCTAAGGCGCGAAAAAAATAAATAGGGATGAAGGAATCCACTAGGCGGCAGCACGATATAGGACAATTAAGCGATGAGACAGCTGTCAAAATACTCATAACAAGGACGAAGTCAATAGGACAAAACGGTGCCTATTACAATCACAGTGTCTTTAACAGGCTACAAATAACACTTTTTCTTATGAATATGAGGATGGAATAAATGACGTGAAAAGTGAAACGTAATTATTACTTCCACTTAAAATAATTCTATTCCATTTGTTGTCATGGGCTTTTACCACCATTCCGTCGCCATTTGTTTACGTTTAGTAGAGACATCTAGCGGACGTGATTTTTTTCTTGTGCGAAGTGTTTTCAATAATTTATTATTCTGCATGATTGAGCTTATATTCGTAATATATTAGTATATACATTTATGGTGGAAATTATTTTATTACAGCCTGTTATATGACAGAAAGGCGAAGCCATGAAGGTCAGATATAGCGCAAGATCATAATGAAGTTTCCACTGAAGTATGTATATTATTTCACTTACATTGTTACATTCTTCCTCAATTATTGAAAAGAGATAACTGATCCAATCTCGTTCTTTTTCTGACAAAGTAAGTAAATATAGTAGTATATGAGAACAAATGTGTTGAAAAACTTAATTTTACGTTTTATGGATGGAGAATATTATAAAACTTCGTGCATTCTAGTTTTATTTCAAATAATATGTATTTATGATTTACAAAGACAGATTGGTACACAACTTAACTGGGCGACTGTACATCAGCATGTCTAGCTTTGCGCGAAGCAAACTAGGACCTACGTGACAATTTATATTGAATGGTTTTGCTGTGGTTTATATTGAGTGGACTTCTGGTGGGGGAACATTTATATTGAATGGGATTATATCGAGTGGACATGCTGTATTTTATATTGAACGGTGATTTTTCATTTATATCGAGTGGGATTATATTGAACGAACATTGTGGTGGGAGAACTTTTATATGGAAGCGGATTTATATTGTCTGGACATGCTGTATTTTATACCGAGTGGACATGTGGTGGGGGAATATTTATATTGAGTGGGATTATATTGACTGGAAATAGCGTTTATATTGAGTGGATTTATATTGAACGAGCTGCTTCCATTATAATTACCCATTAATATTCTCATGTCTTTCAAATAAGAGTCTTCTTAAATAATGATTCAAAGTAAATTAATTATTAATTGATGTTTTTGAAGTCAACAAAAGTTGTGAAAAAAAAGATGATTTTTATTGATGAAAGAGCTAACTCTATAAATAAATGAGTGAACCATTGTAATTATCTTCAACTCTATTTTCATAGATGCATGAGAAATCAGAACCTCAAAATCCTAATGATACCCATATTATAAGTAATATTAAATTTTTATATTATTACAATTACCATTTGTTGAGTAGATAGCATCATCACCAATTCTTCTCTTTATCATCACTTTCACATTATTTTCCTGTATCCTACACAGAGAATTAATTGGTGAATATGATGATTTAAGTTGCACGTGTAGCAATTTAAATGATACCCTGAACAACTTGGAGTGGTAAGTTCGATATGATGGTAAGTGGTAAGGTGTTGCAGCTATAAATTGTAAAATCCGATCAATTGAGTTGAAACCAGTACCACTGTCAATTTTAAAACAAAAAGACGTCCAACGTCAAACTTATGAGGTAAAAATAGTATATTATATAACGAGGGACTTAAGTGCTTGATTTAATCTTGAGGGTGGAGTTTATTGCACGAGACGCAGTCGAGGGCAATACTCACCTGAGGGATTAAAGGCACTTAAGTCATGTGTTATCTACGCTATTTTTCGCACTATCGTATTATATTGAATCACAATAGTCTAAAGTAGATTAATTAATCTTACAATTCTGACAACTACAAACTTGATACAAAAATTTTGAGTAAATTCACCATAGAAACAAGACTGGCTACAGCAGTTGTTCAATAAATAAGCTTGCTGTCAAAAAGATGAGTGAGAAAATTGATATTGATAAGGCTGCGGAACAGGTAACTGTAAAATGATTTTGCCAAAAGTCTAGAAAATTTACGAACAACAATACGATGCATTTGTGAAATTGTGTAAATTGCAATAATAATACAAATTAAGTATGAAGGTTTGAATTCTAATGATAAAATTCTATTTGACATTTAGGTAAGTACTTTGATTATTTAGTTGTCATAGAAAAATTTGTTTATTTTACTTTAGTCCCTTGAGATTCTTGATCATTTTAGATCCCGGAGGGACTAAACTCAAACTTAAGTCCCTGAAATGAGGGATTAAATTCGTTGTTTACTCCCGGGAGTGCGAAAAATATATTTTCATCTCATTAGAACTATACTTGTTTGTAAAAAAATTGAATACATAAAACTGTTTTGAAACTAAAAGTCTATACCAAGGCTGGTCATCATTGCGTGCATAGGATCTACTTTTCGAACTAAAAATATATCGCAATCGACTTACAATTTTGATTTTTCCCACTTGAGTTTTACTTTTCAAGTTTTACCACTTAAATGATAAGACTTCCCAACGATAATTCTAACCATTTGAGTGGTACAATTCAGTTGTCTCAGTGTAGCTTGTCCAACATATTAAGAACTCCGTGGCCTCAATACCCTACCAGCTCGAGTAGCTAGTCTTGAACACAGTTACCTCAATCATTTTTTTGCCTGCTTTCTAATTAATTCAGAAGCTATGACCGTTCTTCTTCGACGATTATTTCTGGCAGTATTCATATTTGTAGTAAACAAGTCCATATTTTAGAGTCACAATAAGTGGCGTAAGAGCGTAAGAAAGTGTGCGGAAATTCAGATGAAAAAAATTGCTTGAAAAATTACCTTGTGTGCGGCGAGCTTGAGTGGCTTGTTGAAGTGAATTGTTGCAAGTCTGTTAGTTTTATTGTGAAAACACCAATAAGTCTGGTAACAGGACAGTAGACAGTGGCAAGTGTACCTTTTCCTATTTCCAAGGTGGCAGTAGGAAATTAAAAAAGTGATGTTTCTTCACTATTTGATAGCAAAAACTTAATGTACTTCTGATTGACACTAAATTTAAGTATTGGAACATCCGACCTTGGATGTGAAGACCCAGGCTAGCTATTAATATTTCACCTGAAAAATAGCAAATGGGCGCCACTCCCAGGAAATGATCAAAGGAGAAAAATATACTATTCTGGGAGACAATAGCGACAGCAGAAGAAAAATAAAGCATAGACGTCGAAATCAATTATGAACAAAATAATCATTAATTTAAAGCAAATAATACCAAAAATTATAATTAAAAAAATTTGGTAACTTACGAAAATGGTTGAAGCTGTTATACAAAAAAATCTCACTGCAACAGCCAGAAGGGAACTGGAGAGCAAGTCACAGACGTTCAAAATAACGTTACAAAAAGTAGCTGAATATCCTCTTCAGGTGGAACTCAAGACTAGTATCGGCAGAGAAGGTAGATGACGAATTAGTAGCCACAAAAACAACGTCAGACAAGAACGTTCCCTGAATTAAGTAGAGTTGATCTTGCGTCTCATTGCGCTTTGATAAATACCCAACGGTCATTGAAGATGTTAAGGTTGGCCGTGCGCTTGGTAATCAACTTCGGGACGTATTGATGTTCTTCTTAATTTTGTAGACGTGTTAATGTTCTTCTTAACGTAAAGTTGGCCAGAAATTAGTCTCAAGTGGCTACGGGCTTCTAAGATCCCTAGCAGTTTACATTGAAAACAAATAACCCAACCAATATCCAATTCAACTGAAACAAGAGGTTCCTATAAAAAAATTGGAGAGCTCTCTTTAAACGTGAAGCGTTAAACTAGAATAAATGAATTTAGATTTAAATTGAAAAACGAATGAACTATGAATTCAGTGAAAATTGAATAAAATTAACAGTTAAGTTATTTATTTGCCCAATTTTACATTGTGCACTAGAAAAACTACGCCGAGCATCAAAGGGAAGAAAATACAAAGTCTAGCAAGACAAGAAAAAGGATTATTAGCGACGAGTCGAAAATTTACAAACGTGGTTCGTTACTGAAAAAATTGGATCAATCTTCACAGACTCGTAAGATTTTCCTGCTTAAAAACGGGAACTAATGCCCCCAACAAAATATTTCAAGCTTTGGAAACCAAAAACTACACAAACAATGGGAGAAACTAAGCTACAAGTTGTTGAATGACAAATCCGCAATGCGTTGGATCCAAAATATAGTTAAATTATGTATTATAAACCAGTTTCATCAATCATTCATACATCAAACATACTTAGGTGAGGAAAGATAAAGGGACTTATAGCATGTGTATAAAAAAAATCGCGTATCACCGAATCGATATCCGCCTGATCGCGTTTAGTTGTAAAAAAATTTAAAACAGAAATACAAAAAGCCGGTAAATTACTAAAAAGGAATGTCTACTCTTGTAGACGGAATAGTATGATAAACTGGGGCAGGTAGCAACTAGAAAATGTGTACGAAACACTCTCAATTGTAACGATTGTCAAAACGAATCTGAATATGAAAAATCAGAAATAATTAAACGTATCTTTCCGAGAAAGGACAAAGAATAATAATAACCTCCCAAAGAGAGAAAGGCCAGCTCCTTCGACAGGAACGGCTATTGCCCACGCTACTGTAAAATTTAGAAAAAAAATAGACTGAGAACAAAAATATTAATTTAGTATAAAAGTTTCAAGGTTGTAAAAAGGTTCTGAACACAAAAAACTAACAAAGAATTAAGGATGAAAGAGATTAATTTGAAAATCAAAAGGTTAACCACGCGGGTCGCCTTCAAACGAAATCACTAGCAAAAATTATACTAAATTTGGAATAACGTGAACAAATAATAAACAAAATACTTACAAAATCATAACACTGATTTCAATAAAATAAAATAACCACAAAATTTAGAACAACTACAAGACTGCTCAAAACAAGTACGTCTGCAACAACAGCCCAGGAACAAAAGAGACTGAAGCATGCTCCCCAAATTAGCGGCCTTCAATCAAAAGTCATCAACAAGTACAAATTTACAAAATTAGTGCAAATTTGTTATACAGATGGCGACATAGATATGGAATGAGAAAAAAATTGTACAAAAAATGGAAGAATCATCTAGATCAGGGGTCGGCAACCTGCGGCCCGCGGGCCGCATGCGGCCCTTTGCAACTTTTTGTGCGGCCCGCGAAAGCACCAATAATCATTTTCAATAATATTTATACTCGTATATGATATAAAAGCACTATTCAAGTTACATTTTACATTTCAATGTGCGGCCCGCATAAAAAAATTATTGTGAAAATGGCCCGCCGACCGAAAAAGGTTGCCGACCCCTGATCTAGATGATGAAAGCGCATTTTTGACAGCTCATGAATGCTTGTTACTTCAGCGATTTCGCAAATTACCATCTCTCACAATTACTGAGCTGGAAATTAAGCAGTTTGGCAAACTTACGAAACAGCAGCTTCCATTTAGTACTAGTTTCAAGTTGACTATTTGATAGGTACATAATTTATGCATGTACAAAGTCAAAAATACCTTTTAATCTTCATTGTTTAGTTATTGACTGACGGGAGGTCAAGTGCTGTACCTTAAAATAATAATTTGATCTCTATCAAAGCTATATAAAATAAATACACCAAAAGTAAATTTTCATCCAATAATAATAATTCATTCTAATAAGCTTCAAATTCACGTCAAACAAGTCATTGAATGAATCCCGGACAGATTTGACAACTGTACATAATAATAGTGACACCAGCGGCGAAAGTTGTAACTAAATTTTTATCTACTTTGATAAATTTTAGTTGCCATATCCCTAATGTCATATATATCTATGGGCATTGTTTCACTTGAAACAAGTAATTGAATAATTTAATCTTCCACAATCACTGAACTTGAATTAAAGCAATTTGTGCAAACCGACATAACAGCAGCTTTTATTTAGTACCAGTTTCAAGTCTGTAAATAGTATAGTTGCTGAGAACTCAGCGTCACGCCAGCCAGCCAGCCAGCCAGTCAGCCAAAGTGAATATAATAGCGCTTTTTTTCAAAAAATGCGCTTGAAAGACGTAAGATGGAATTTTTGTAACACAAGTTGAAGCAACCAATTTTTCAAGATCGGCTTGAAAAATAAAATCGACTTGTAGCACTCTCAAGCTTCTCGGAGGTCACGTGACCGCAAGTGAGTTGATACTATTCCCGTCTAAGCATCTACTAGCCTCCTATATATTACATACCAATGGTAATAGCTATTAACATATCTAGGAATGTTATGAGTATCATAACAGCCGCAGATGTCAGTTTGAAATCCGAGCAGAGCGAGGATTTTAAGACATCTAAGGTCTGTTATGACTCATAACATCCGTGATTTGTTCAATAGTTTACCGGTTGCAGAATATAATCTTGTTAAAGTCATTTATAGATATTATTTTTTCAAATTCTCTTATGAATGAAGTCATTGTCATTATTTTAAAAGGTGATCAAGTGAGTCTGTGATCTGTGTGTTTTTATTTAATGTCATGGATACAGTAGTTTTGTATCAAATTGATAAATAATTTTTTTATTTAAACTTCGTAACGTGGTCATAACGGCTATTCAAAATATGGACTTTTGCTGAATTGCCTGAAAATAAATGCAGCAGGTGAAACTCTGAATAGCTTAATTCCTGAAAAGTCAAAACTCAGGTATGAGAAAACATATAAAGCATTCAAACAGTGGCAAGGATGATAAGCAGAAGTGATTTATGTATTATCGTTGTCTTTAATTCCATTTATATTGAAAATTATATTATCAGCATGAATTTATCATATTCTTATTTGCTTTTTCTTGACTGTTTTGACAAGTCAGTATGGTAATATTATTTGACAAGTCAGTATTGTAATATTACCGTACAGATTACTGTTATAACTCATTTACCAGCCTACTTTTGTGCATGTAAATATAAGTTCAATATCCTAAAACCGGTAAATGAAATTACTGATTGACAAAAATTATTAAAAACAAGCTTTGATTCAATATTTCAGTTGTTTCAAAGTTAAATGATAATTTTGGCAACTTAATCTTTCCGTTATTAAACAGTGGATCATGACGATCACTGTACACATTTCCTGAAACGTCAGCGAAAACATTCGCCTTGTCCTACTGATCCTTCACGATGTTGTCGTTTACTGTCAAAATGACATCTCTGCTAGACTTCTAGCCAGTTAGTATTTCGAATTGTTGCTAGAACTTGGATTCGTCACGTGTATCAAGCTCGGCGCAAGCGTCGCTTCAACATTTCTTGATATCAGAGAATCTCCCTGCGGATGCAAGTATTCATTTTTATTTAGTTATTTATTTAATTTATTCACCGGTAAGCAAATACACGCACAGCACGTCAGTACATATATTATAATATTGAAAAGTACACACATACAAAAAAAAATTAATGTGAAGAAAACTTAATTTATAATTAAGATTATATGGATGAGTAGTATAGTCGGCATAGGAAACTAAGGTCACGCTTTACACCAGTGATTGCTAACAGTTAGTATACCTCAGAAATTTCCGTCTGTCAGATATTCCTCGATGCTATAGTACGCCTCTTGAATCAGCTTATAAGGGCGGCTGCACAATAGCCCTAGAACTAGAACTAGAACGGTAACGGAAAGCTATCGAGAACGACAACGGGAACGTAAACGCCGACCAGATGCACAATTGCAGCACGCGAAAGACCGAGAACACTGTTTTGACATATAACCTGACTTTTTATATAGTTATTTAAATATTCTTAAACATGGATGACGAAGAGTTACAGGTTTTCATGGCATTTTTAATACTTTTTTATAATTATCTACAATTAGAAAATCAAAACAGGAAATACGATGATGCACATTCCATAAAACTCTTTATTGAATCAAAATTTGTTCTCTAGGTGGTGGATTAGACCAATTAATCTTGAAAGAAATACAAGAGGAGCATTCGTAAACATATTTAGACATATGAAGGAAGCTGACAATGAAATGTTCTTTAAATATACCAGAATGAACGTGCGATGTTTTAATAAACTTCTCAGCTTATTAAGGCCAAAATGATTGAAGAGAATATCTATCTTGGCTATGACTTTGAAATATCTGGCACATGGTAGTTCTTTTCAAAATTTAAGTTAATTGCTTAGAGTTGGAAATCCAACAGTTTCCAAAGTAATATATGAGACTTGCGAAGTTATTTGGAAAACAATTCAGCCCATTCACATGAAATTACTTAGTGGAACAAGAAAAATCAGTGCAGTCAGAACACAAGAACAAGAGCAAATAAACCAAACTCTCAACAATCATATTTTCAAGAATAATGGACACTGACGTCACGCTTGTTTCTCATTGGTTGTTTAACACCCCGAGAACGGGAAACTTAAATCTTGACCATCTTTACCGTTTTCATTCCCGGCCGACCTTGGTCTTTCCGATCCAGGAATCTTATTGTGCATGTGTACATACAAAATACACTGTTCAAGTTTATTCCCGTTCTAGTTCCCGTTGCCGTTCCCGTTCTCGGGCTATTGTGCAGCCGCCCTAAGTCAGAATAGATTTAAATTTATTTAATTTTGAAACTTTCATCTCCTGAAGTAGTTTGTTGAACATATTTAAGTTTAGATTGTTAATTCCAGTATTTTTATATGCAAATCTAGGAACAATTGAGTTGTTGTTTTTTCTCGTGTTATGGCTATGAAGCTTAGCGGAAGATCTGTAGCTCTGTATATTTTTCTTGATATACAATAGACAATCCAATATATACTGGGAATAAACCGTAAGGACCTGGTTATTTTTAAAAAGTTCTCTACAAGGGTGTCTGGTACTAGCACCTAAAATAATTCGAATGGCCCATTTTTGCAATAAGAGTATTTTTTCAGTATGTGGTGATTGACCCCAGATTATTAAGCCGTATATCATAACCGAATGAAATTGTGAAAAAATAAGCTATTTTTGCAGCAAAAGGACCAACAGCGTGATATATTTTACGTAAAGCATAAAGACATTTCCCTAATTTAGCACTAATATTAGAGGATAAATTAAACAAAGCATAATTTCATATAACACTTGTATTAAATTCCGATTGAACATTACAATAAAACAATATTCATCTATAACTGATGTTCAGTGGCCGCCGGTCTCAGAGTGTTGATCTCATGTACTCTGAAAGTAAAACATAGCATAAGCAAACTACCTTGCTTAGTGAGGAATCACATCCACACACGGGGTATATACACACAATCACACCACTTCAAGTTCAGACAGGTAGACTAGGATAATAAGGTTAAAAGATCGGACTTAGCGTCCCAGACGCTCTCGTGAATCCCTGATTCACGCGCAAACCCCAGGCTTGCAAGCGAGTCCAAGACTCGCCTCAGGTCCCAGACCTGGTAGAACACTCGATCCCGGATCGAGTAACTTAGCATCTGTTAACAGTGAGTTCATCAAGGCATTTGAGGTATTCAGTGAGAGCCGAGAACAAACCGAAGCTCAACCTCCCCACTCAGATGTAAGCGAACGTTGGACAACTGTACTATGCAGTGCACCGTTGGTACCAGGCTGGTAACTGGTACATCATTGGGCGCCTCGGCTTCCACCATTACAGTGTTACGCGCCATTAGGATAAGGATTAGGAAAGATATAAATCACATGCCATACAAACACTAGAAGAACACAAGAATTTTGAAAAATATGGGAAGAATCGCGATTGGTCTATAGTTAGATGTAACATCTCTTGATCTAATTTTGTGAATAGGAATGATTTTGGCTATTTTAATTGGTCAGGAAAAATGCTTGCTGTTAAACATGTATTGCAAACATGCACAATGGGATAACAATCTATTCGGAAACAGTTTCTTATTGATTTCATTCCCAAATAGCAAAGAAATATTCCAAGAATAAGCGGAGAATATTTTTTCTGAATATTCAGCTATTGTTGGAATATTCTATGTTTATCGGTATATATTTGTAGAATATTGATACAATATTGCATATCCTATAAATATCCCAGAAACCATCCTGATATATGCTATGAATATATGATGTTATATTCCTGGAATAATCTATGAATCTCTGTAAAGTAAATGTTCAATATATGCTAAGAATATTATAGGGATAATTGAAATCATATTCTTGGAATATTCTGGGCTAGTTTATGACCATATTGAAGCTATATTTTTTTGGGAAATAAAATCATCTCCGTGGCAAAAAATTCAATTAATAGGGAATATTTATTTATTCTTATATAAGTACAATTGAGACAAAAAAAATCACACTCTTAAAACTCACAAAAATGTGAAAATACATTGCGTATTGCACTTTCCTCCCAGAGTTAGAGAAATATATATATAATATGGAAAAAATAAAACCATATTTGCGATAACAATAAGATACAAATGTAGATATACATTATATGATCCATTTATTTTTAATTTTCATATGTTCAAAAGCCTTGCTCAGCCGTTTGGCAATTTTTAATTCAATTTGTTTATCTGTGACATTCCTGGCGGTATGGCTCTTCTTGGCAGATTCCTAAATGAGAAATCATTTGAAACAGATAATATCAATTATGATAAAACAATACTTTACCAATAATTGCAGTAGTCAATTTTGATTTGTTGAATTTTCTGTTCTCTTTATAGTCCTGCCAACTATATCCAGTGACTAATTCATTCGCAAGAATTCTTGTCATCACTCTTCCTATTGATTTGCCCACATTTTCTTCTTCAATTTGAGCCATCGGATACCTGGAAAGACATCAAATTTACTCTGCATATTTACAGGGTTTCACACAAACATCCAGTGAAATAAATGAATATTGATTCAAGAGAAGGAAATAATAATATTAATGTTCAGTTAAGAAAACTTTATTTTTTGCTAAATCAATAGCTAAAATGAAAATAATATAGCATAGTCACATTTTTCAGAACCAATAATCACGCAAGCAAAGAAATATCTGATACCATGTGGCCATGATAAATACGACACGGTGACTCACATCTTTATAACGCTGCTGTAAAACTTTATTGAAATCGGCAGAACTTTGTGCATCTTCTACAGGTCAAGATTTAACAAAAATATTCCATACATTCCGAAACATTTTAAAATATCACGTCTTGAATGTAGTGTCTGAAAATATTATCCATCCATTTATTATTATTTATTTATTTTCTTTTACTGCGTGAATAGCGTAAGTACTCCACTACTATCCCAATTTGAGAAACTCTCATGAAAATATGGAAATATTAGATAAATAATAGGTATAAGTAATAAAAATTATATTGACTATTCCATTCGTAGTATTTATAACAAGGTTAACAATGATAAATCGCCATAGAAACGGTGCATATCAGTGAGTATTTGGACGTGTAGAAATACCATCGGGTATTACACTAGTGGTCAGAGTGAGTATTTTACTCAAAGATGTGGATACCTCCAATTTGTGCTTTCTTCGTATTTAATGGAATATTTCTCTGAATATCTTCATCAATTTTATCTTCTGATCTATCACCAAACCTTTCTGAACTAGATTCCATATCAAGACGCAATATATTTCTCTATTATCCGTCGAAGAAAATGCAAGAAATTCTAATTTTTCAGTTTGACAGAAGTTTGTTTACTCGTTCCTATGAAAATTACGTGAGTTGTTACTAGATTCATAGAAAACTAATTTGAAAAAATGGTTTGACTCCTGAAATAGTCCTCCATATACCATTTGTAATTAAAGTATCATAGACTATTTTTGTGGTGCTATCACTCATGTTTATTGTGCTTGTGAATACCACTCGTGCTGCACACTCGTGGTATTCAAACGCAAGCACAATAAACATTCGTGATAGCACCACAAAAATAATCGATAATACTTTAACTACTTATGGTATAATAAATGACTATTCCATTCGTAGTATTTATAACAAGGCTAACAATGCTAAATCGTCATAGAAACGGTGCATATCAGTGAGTATTTGGACGTGTAGAAATACCATCGGGTATTACACTAGTGGTCAGAGTGAGTATTTTACTCAAAGATGTGGATACCTCCAATTTGTGCTTTCTTCGTATTTAATGGAATATTTCTCTGAATATCTTCATCAATTTTATCTTCTGATCTATCACCAAACCTTTCTGAACTAGATTCCATATCAAGACGCAATATATTTCTCTATTATCCGTCGAAGAAAATGCAAGAAATTCTAATTTTTCAGTTTGACAGAAGTTTGTTTACTCGTTCCTATGAAAATTACGTGAGTTGTTACTAGATTCATAGAAAACTAATTTGAAAAAATGGTTTGACTCCTGGAATAGTCCTCCATATACCATTTGTAGTTAAAGTATTATAGACTATTTTTGTGGTGCAATCACTCATGTTTATTGTGCTTGTGAATACTACTCGTGCTGCACACTCGTGGTATTCAAACGCAAGCACAATAAACATTCGTGATAGCACCACAAAAATAATCGATAATACTTCAACTACTTATGGTATAATAAATGAATATTGCTTTGTTCTAATGAAAGGTCGATTTAATACTTATAAGACGTCATGATGACGTTCAAAGGTCCATTATGTTTCTCAAACAGTGAGCTTCATAGGTGTACAAATTCCTAGAAAATTTGATCTTATTCATGGAAAAAATTATGTTGCGTTATAATTTGATGTACTTGTAAATCAATGGAAATGTATGGGAAGAGTCGACATATATATCATTCCTATTTTTCGAATGCTATTTAAAAACATTTTGACAGACCTCCGAGTTTTACAGGCAAGCGCAAGAAAAGAAAACTTAGTTTTAAAGTACTGGATATTGTTTGGTCGAAAGAAGCGTGATTTTGACAAGTAAATTTGCTAAATGTATAATTTATCTAGCTCGTGATCTAACAAATAATTTTGAAGATAATTTAGATGATACTCAACAACCTTTGGACGTCACAGAAAATTTCCAAACCTAAAAAAAATATTTCTAAATTACTACGGGGCTTTTTTGATTCGCATTTTCAGAATACTTCCATTTAGTCATGTCTCAAACTACTCTGATAGAAATCCATTTGAAAATTTCATGTGTCAATGATTCAGGCTAATATTCAATCAATTATTGAAGCCTTACTCCAATGATCAAGTAATAAAAACATGCTTATTTAAATTAGATAGATGTGAAATTTTCCTGTCTTAAATTATTTTGAATAAAGAAAAGTTTTTGCAGAAATGAAAGAATTAAAATCTAGATAAGACTTTGGGAGCATAGAAAAAATTTTGAGTATTTTTATATGCTGCCAATAATTCACTAGACAAAAATGTTAAATTCATTTCATTTAATTTTTTTTTTATTCGACGAGAAATGTACATAGAGTACGAAAATAAAACTTGAATATAATTTTTCTTATAAAATTTTACGATAATTGTGATCTGTTTTTATATTGGGTTTGTTGAAATCTGAATTCTTGTTTTGGTTGCAATTGAAGTCGTTCATCTCTTTCATCCTAACCTGTGATAACTCAATCATAGAAGTCTCAATATTCTATGAATAAGCAAAATAGGATATTTTCAGAAGATTTATAGGCTGTTGAAATATATCATGTATATTTCGAATCCAGAATTGGATCAAAATAAATAGAATTGGAGCTCCTATTTAGTGCTAAAAAATAATCAGAATAATTATGTTGCGAAGGCGGTAAATCAGCAGTAATATTATCCGCAATCGCCACAAAGTAGTCATTGAATTCATTAGCAGTTATAGAACATTTATTATTACTCACACCACGACCAGTCTCCTCTTTAATTATGGACCAGGTAGTTTTCATCTTATTTGTTGAGTTACTAAGTTTGTTAAGATTGTGAAGTTTGTGGGCTTCCCTTACCTTGTTGCGATAGACTTAACTTAGGAGTGATCCACTTATGATTACTCGACATTTCATCATTTCTCAAGCTTATTACTGGAAACGCCATATCCCTGTAGTAGATAAACGTCTCAGAAAATATATCACACTTCTTTTGGGCACAAGTGTCAGAATACAGATCATCCCAAGGTACATTGGAGAGAGAATTGTAAAAATTAAGCATGTTAGTTTCATAATTATATTTTCTTATATGCTTCTTAGTCGACACAGCTAGATTTTCAATGACTGAAACTTCTGTATGAAATAAAAGGACACAGTGATCAGACAGATCGAAATCTTGAACCAAAATTGAATAATTTGCAACTATAGTTGTAAAAATATTGTCAATACATGTTTCACTACTTTGAGAAATCCGCGTGTATTGCCTGACAGTCAGTTTTAGGCCGTTATTCGCCATCAGGTGAATTATTACATTTTTGTTGTTATTTGTGCTCAAAAAATCTACATTGAAATCACCTAAAATTCATTTATGGTTTTTATTACATTTCCATATTTATTTAGGATATCTAAAGCTTCACTAAGGATATTAATAAGTACATTCAAGTCTCCGTTTGATGATCTATGTATGGTTACGATTATGCATTTCAATTCAGGCAAATAAATTGCTACAATTTCACAATCAAGTTCAGTAGATGAGGATTTGATGTTCAATAGTTCAACAGAATTCAAATCTTTTTTGACTTTGACTTTAAAGGAGTTATTCGGGTCAGTATTTTGGAGTTGATCACAAGTAAATTCAGCATTTGGGCTTTTGGTCTACAGGTAATTCAATATATCGTCAGCGGTTGTTGATGGGCTTACTCGTCCGACGTACACCCAGATCTTATTTTTCCCGCCTTGAAATTTGCTGGTATTATTGGGTGCAGAGCCAATTAATGGTTTGGAGGCTCTGTTGCTTTCGCTGGTAGCGGTGTTTTGAGGAGTTGTTTTATTAATAGCTGTTTTATTCAAAGGTTTATTTTGCGGTTGAGTTGTTCTTCCGGTTTCACCGCAACTTGATATCGGTACTTTCTGTACGCACAAAAAGACATTACAAGCATCTCTGGTTCCGTATAGCATCTACTAGATGTTGTGATAGCGGAGAATGATCTACACGTACGTTTTCCATCCTTGTTACGATTCCCACGACTTGTTGTACGGACACTGCATCGATATCAGCTGCGTTATTCAACGCTGGAATGGCAGGAAGCCTCGCAGGTATGTGGTTAACAATGATGGATCATTCAGCATCCTTGAACGATTGGATAAATCTGTCAATAGGTTCTGATTAGATGGTCCTATATGCATGATTGATTCAGTGACGATGATGTAGTCTATTATACTCGATCACAGATGGCCTATGGAAGTTGGAGATGAACAGGGGATTCTGAACAACGGAAACTGATCTATGATTCTGACCAGTGCCCTGCGCCGTTCCTGTTGGAGTTGTGATCGCCGAAGGTTGTACTCCTGCTGTTCAGATCACCCAAAATAACCGGCAGACTAAAACTGCAGGCGTACTCGAAAAGCTCGATCAAAAATAATGTTTTTACATTCACGGTTTCAATACTTGAGGGCCTTCTAGACGCTAGCTGGTGGTACCAGCATGCACACACAAAGAAAATGCATGTTTTTTTCTGTTTAAAATAAAAACTACCGAAACATAACCTAAACCGAGCTTTTTAGGCCAACTAGAAGCGTTCGTCCATTGTTGTCCGCGAGGCACACACTTGTACGTATTTAGATGGAATGCACTCTGTTTGAATGCCACTGACTAAAGCAACACGTGTGCAAGGTACGCATGCGCGTACGAATTACGCGCAAGCGCACGTCTTTAGGTTCCTATTCTACTAGTGATCCGGACGGACAATTATAATTGGTTGCAGAACGGCAACCTTAACACAGCTTGCAGAAGGCCGTGTCCGATGTAGCTGTGCATCTTGAGTCATACTGTATTTCTGCACACCTCCGGCAGAAAATTTTATTTCTGCAGGGACCAGGCCTCCACTACATTGGAACGGTTGTGGATTGGAAGCATGAGATGGCTCCAGGTGGTGAATGTGGCCCCTGGTACGAAGCCCCTGCTCAGTGGATGGTCCTGTGTAGATTGTCAATCAGTCAGAGCTCGAAGCAGATAGATGTCGCTGCCTCCAGCCTTCTTGGAGCGTATCCTCCAAATATCGACAAAAAAGAGTTTAACCTTTTCCACTTCAAACTTGACGTCGTCGACTAGAATTTTATCTTAAAAGCGTGGCCTTTTTTTGACATCGGCGTAAGAAAGTACGCCGTAAGTCCGATCAGGGAACATAAAGTGCGGCCGGCTTCCCGAATACAAGCACATGATCTGTATTACATACATTTTTGAGAAATGATGCAAAAGCTTTAGCGATATCAGAGCTATTTGAATGTGACTGATAATCATAGTGCAACGTATGGCAGGGAGTTTGGCTCCCGACTTTGTAGAGTTAATGAAAAGAAAAAAAGATCTAGCATTATGTGCGATACTGGCCTCAACATTTGTGATATATTTCCATATAACACTGTTCTATTGATAATTTGCTAAGCGAGCAAAAACAACGATGTCGTTTCAAATCAGGAGCAAAGCCAAATTTTTTGTATTTCGTTCCTAGTTTTTCTTTTAATTCAATATCAATTATTAGTTCGCGTGTAAGCAGGTGAGAAACTTTCGCGATAAAGTAAAAATTTTGAAATACAAGCATCTATGATACCATATAATACAGAATGAAACTCATCAACAGCCTCATTTACATAATTAAAGTTATTTAAACGCTTGAAATGGTGGACCATGTCAAAGGAGTACAGTGTAAGTGTTTAATTTTTCATCAAAAATGAACAGCTAGTGTAATATTTACTGGAAAGAAAGTAAAACAGGATATGATAAAATTCAATGTTCTGGACTATGCGGGAATAAATTCCATTACCAGTGTTTGAAAATATCAAAGGCTCATTGAAACTTTGAAAGCTACGCAAATTGTTCACAACTAAATTTTACATGTAAATCATGCAAAACGGATCCTAGTCTAGCTTTACTTAATAAGGTGAGCATAATGTTGGAGTTTTTGTACAAATCGGATTTGAAACTTTAAATGTATGACTGTAAAATTCAACAATTATTAGATACTGTTGACAAACAACAAAAAAAGTTGGATAATATCAATGGAATCAATACCTATTGTCTATTGACAAAAAAGAAAGCTATGCTAATAAAGTAGCAATTGTTATAAAACCTGAAATAAATCAAGTTAGAAGGAAAACGGGGAAAACAATTAGTAGAGATATAAATCCTGCTGACTTGCAAATCGGGGTACAAGCAATAAAAAATATAAAAGATGATGAAATACTGATCAAATTTGACAAGAGAAAAGATTCTCAGAAAATGGAGAAATGAAACAAGACAACGACATACAAATCAGTGGCGTAGCGTGGGTATCAGCCGCCCGGGGCGGAAGAAAATTTTGCCGTCCTCTTATTTAGGTATTCTAATTTAAGACCTTAATATACAGTAATTCTGAAGAATTTTTTGGCAAGAAAAGTCACATTATTGTATATTTAGTCCGTGAGACAGCGCCTAAATTTTTTGTTGATTACCGCTCATTTGAAACTTTGTGAGTGGCTTCATTGTGATGAGTCCGACAACTTTTTCATTTAGCAAAATTCTAGATTTGGGGGCGTTTACCCGCGAGGGCTAATTAATTGAAAGAATATTACCGTAATACTGATCTTTACACTAATCGAAAGATTTTTTGATAATAAAATGAAGGAAAAATATTGTCCGACATGAATATTGAGGCTACCGGTGAATCCGACAAGCCGCACTTGTCATAAGTATGTTGGTACTAATGGTAAGTATGTTGGTACTTATGACAAGTCGGACTCACCGGTAGCCTCATTATTCATGTCGGACAATATATTTTTTTCATTTTATAATCGGAAAGTCTTTCGATTAGTGTAAAGATCAGTATTACGGTAATATTCTTTCAATTAATTAGCCCTCGCGGGTAAACGCCCCCAAATCTAGAATTTTGCCAAATGAAAAAGTTGTCGGACTCATCACAATGAAGCCACTCACAAAGTTTCAAGTGAGCGGTAATCAACAAAAAATTTATGCGCTGTCTCACGGACTAATTGTACAGTTTACAAATGGAAAGTTATATATATATATATATATATATATATATATATATATATATATATATATATATATATATATATATATATATATATATATATATATATATATATATATATATATATACACATATGCCAATAACATTGATATAATAGGTATAGAACAGTTATTATTATACCTTGTCGATTGACAAGATCAAGTTATCAGCTAATTGAATAAAAAACGCAAATGGATTTGCAATTAGAAATAGAACGATACTGTTCATATTTATATTTTTATTGACGAATAATTTATGACCTGCTTTCGTTCCTTCGAAATTCTTGCTGATTCTAGAATATATTTTGAATATATGAAATGATTTAAATATTTACAGGATATTATTATTAGTTATTGTGAAATTTTGTCGCCCCCTAAGTGTGCCGTCCGGGTGTAGAGAACTATTTCTTCCATAGTTCGGGAGGTATCAATATAATAAGTTTACTCCTATACTTGTATATTGGAATAATTAAATTTCAGTTCCGATTTTTATCTTGTAAACAAAGCTTCAGATTTTCATTTGGTAAAAAGTAATAGAGAGAGTCTACTTTCACCCAACTTCTGTTCTAGAGAACTATTCTTGTATCTTCCATAGTCTGGAAGATTTCAGTATAATGTGTTCACTCCTATATTTGTATATTAGAAGAATTGAATTTCAGTTTTGGGTCTTATCTTGTAAATAAAGGTCATCGAGCAGTCACGTTGTCCTGTATTCCATCGTCCAAACTAACCTGTTTCCCAGGCACTTTTGTGGTTTGTGTGCCCTGTGGATGAATTCACAATTACGTGGCGCCCCAGATAATGTACGAACCTAATTCACAAGCCTCAAAGCACTCACGATTACCCTGAATAAGAGTCGATTATCTAGTAAGCTCTGTTGTTTTATTTTAGAGGGGTACAATCGCTACCCCAAGTTTTTACGTAATAAACTTCACTGACATTTCATGGATAACAATACTTTTTTTAGCGTTTGTTATTGTGATAAAATAATTTTTCAGTTCCATTGACGAGCTTGGGACAAAAATAAATATACTTTTCCACCACAATTCATTTATTATCACAATACATAATTCCATACAAAATATTACTTTTCATCCTCATACCAAATAATCTGTTTGATAGATTCACAATATTGTCTAAATTTGGAACTATCCACAAATATTTTAAGACAAAACCTTATATTATTACATGTGAAGCTTTCCTGTGGAGTGAATAATTATTTGTTTGAGTTTCCAAATAACTTAAGACTGAAAATAATCCTAAACTCTTGTAAGGTACGCGTTGAGTAACAATTTGTGTGCAATTTTATATTTCATTATATGTTTTCATATGATTCTTCGAGTAGTGGTGAGAAGCACAACTAGCTTTATTTCTTTAGTACAAAGAAATGCTTCTGTTAATACAATCACGATTAGTGATGATGGCTGCTTTCAATTTTTATCATTCATACTATCGAACTGAACTAGTATTAAAACGTATGCTGATGTAGCAGCAATTATCTGTAAAAAATTCAATAGATTATTTGATATATTCATAGAATGAGGTTGGAATGTTTTACCGTATGTAGAAGAGTATAGTTCAACCGGAAAAACCCACAGACTGTGAATTGCAGTTTCGTATGTTCCATCTGCAACGATAATAATTTCATCTAAAAAAGAAAATATATATTGAATTCCATATGAGGATGGAAGATTTGGTATTTGCTCACATTGATAGCTTGTTGTTGCATTTCTGATCTACGAGCATGCTGATTCCATATTTCATGAAGTAAAAGAGCTGCTTTATTGGCCTGCAAATATTAATTTGATTTAAACCCTCAAATTCACTATACATCTGTAAACGAGGGTATATGAATGATATAGTGTTCGTAAAAGTTGATGTGTAAATATGTGAGCTTATACCAGTTAGTCAATATATTATCTTCAAAAATTTCTCATTCGTTGTAGATACAAGAGTGCTGTGGATGTTTGCGCCAGCAGTATGCGCGAGAACACATTATACACATAAAATAACACCGGAAGACTCGCCTCCGCATTATTTTGAGAGGAGTGATGATAATAGGGCCAGTGCAAGGGTTTCTAGCACTCTTCTCTCAATATATTGGTAGAAAAAAAATGAAAAATATCTGATAGAATAAAAAAAGAGAGCCCTTTGATATACGGCTTGTCCGTGGTGTTTACCATCTTGCACCAGTCCAAAATGTCAGTACCATCATCTTAAATCTGACTGGAATGAGGTCTTTCAAAAAATAAAAAACTTCTATATATTTCCTATTATTATGACAGGTTTAGTCATTCTAAGAATCCTTATACTGAAGAAATTTGATTACGTGACACTTTTCTTTCATAAATTTGAAAAGAGAAATTCGCAACTGTTATCACTATGGTTATGCAAATTAACCGCCCATGGACAAAGGCGGTGAGTGAGAAATTATAGAGTTCACAAAAAATATTCATTTATTTATCTAGGAGCACAGTAGTGCCCTCACCAAGACGAGTCAAGTGCAAATGCACTACCCACCTTTTCTCGGAGAGCTTCGTCTTTTTTTTGAACCCTCATAACTTGGGTTTTTTATATTATACCAGATGAACAAAATTTCTGGAATATGATGTCAATAGTAGACTCATGGAAAGTATAAAATTTTAATTGTATAGCTCTTATAATTTAGATTTTATTGATATCTAAGAAACCCCAATTTCGTTACTAACTCATTCACTGATAGTGGAAGATCCAAGTCGTCGTAGCTCGCTTATTTTAAGAGCAACTCCGGACTTTGTCCGCTAAAAATATTTTCCACATAATCTGATAGGAAATTTTCCGGCGCATCTAATGGCGGAGAACGCAATGCTCTATCTCAATGCAAATAATCAAAAATCCACATTTTACGAATCGTGAAAACACCGCATCAATAGTTGTACCATACGTCGTCGTCTCAAGTGTTCTATCAGAAACAATATCTGAATTAAATTGAGATTTTAAAAATTGTATTAATCTCAATCCATCCTATTTTTCAAAATCAATATTAAAATCGCCGCTAAGTATAATAGTCCAGTCGGCATGTCGAAAAATAGGGGCAAATTAGGAAAAAATGCGAACTTGATGAAACTTTGGTATATTGTTTTTGATCATCTAATAGTGTTATATGTATATTTTCCGACCAAAATTTCGCGAAGCAATTTCCAGGGGGAGGAAAAAACCACGAAATTTTGGCACTTTGTTCAGTTTTCGTCCTGTAAATTTTTCTCCTTCATTCCTACGCCTTAGCTCATCAAGTTTAATTTCGTAGAGCATTACATTTTCGATAAGTTTGATCCGAAAAATTTGTTTGTAGACCCACTAAGTTCCAAGATACAGCATTTCAAAAAAGTGAAAAATTTCTTAAAATCTAAAAAAAACATCAAAAATGAGGGTTTCCGCTGGATATATTTTATTTTTCAAATTTTTTTATGGTACCTAGTTTCATTCTGACGCAGAAACCAATCAACAACTTATCCCTCACCCTGCCTACCTATGCCACTCTATCTGGAGGCACGGTAGTGCCCCCACCAAGACCAGTCAAATGAAGCGCAAGAGCACTACATATCTTTCTCGAAGAGCTTCGTCGTTTTTTTGAACCCTCATAACTTGGATTTGGATTATACCTACCAGATAAACAAAATTCTCGGGATATAATGTCGATAATGGACTTATTAAACATATAAAGTTTCAATTGCACAGTCCACTTTAAATTTTATTGACATCTGGAAAACCCCGATTTCATCACTGACTCGCTCACTGATGATTATCAAAGTTCTTGGGTTACTTCTTGAAGTCCTAGAATACTGAAATTTGGTATGTAAGCTAGTATTAGTACACAAACAACAACAAAATTCTAAAGCTTGAAACTTTTATTCCCAACCACTTAAACTAGGGGATGGAAATTTGTATGAGACTTCCACAAATTTTGATGCTAGAGGTCTGAATATTGATACAGAGACTCCTTGTTATGAATCATAGTAAAATAAAAACTTACTAAAAAAAATGGAATCCCATCAAAAACATTTTCATGTAAAATGTTGCCAAGACGAAACCATATGGCTCGCACTGTCAAAGAGTTATTAGATCCCATGCAGAGCCAAGCTTCTAACTCTACACGCTTTAATTCTACAAGCCATAACTTCATAATTCTAAACCTCAGTCAAAATATGCGACTTGGCCATTTCGATACATACACATGGGCATAATGTGAGAAATGTATTCACTATTCATTAGTTTTCTGTTATACAATAGTCCTAATAGTTCCCTTCTAAATGAGTGGTGGCTAGATAGGTAGATGGACAAGGAGGCTTGTAGAATTTTACTTAAAAATATTTTTGGTGGGATACCACTTCTTTTAGAGAATTTTTATTTTACTATTATTTATAACAAGTAGTCCCTATATCAATTTTCAGACCTCTAGCATCAAAATTTGCGGAAGTCTCGTACAAATTTCCTTTCCCTAGTATAAGGGATTGGGAGGTGAAAGTTCAAATTTTCAGAGTTTTTTTGTTGTTTGTGTACCAATACTAGCTTACATACCAAATTTCAGCATTCTAGGACTTCAGGAAGTAACCTAAGAATTCTGATGATCTTCAGTGAGCGAGTCAGTGACGAAATCGCGGTTTTTTTAGATATCAATAAAATTTAAAGTATAAGAACTATGCAATTGAAACTTTATGGCTGGTACCACGAGCTCTATTTTTAGAGATACTAGGAGCATTGTGTCAAGATGTGTTTTAACGCAATTAAAATTTTCCTAAATATTTTAGAAAATAATCTTCAGATACAAATTACGGAAAACACATATTTCTACAAAATTTATTTGAATATACATAGCTAGTATGGCCTAAAACACGGCTTGTGGTACCAGTCAATATGTTTAATAAGTCCACTTTTGACATCATATCCCGAGAATTTTGTTTATCTGGTATAATCCAAACCCAAGTTATGAGGGTTCAAAAAACGACGAAGCTCTTCGAGAAAGGTAGGTAGTACTGTTGCGCTTTACTTGGCTTGTCTTGGCGGGGGACTACCGTGCCTCCAGATATGGTGGCATAAGTAGGCAGGGTAAGGGGTGGGTTGTTGATTGATTTCTACGTCAGAATAAAACTAGGTACCATAATACCATAAATAATGTTGAAAAATAAAAGATATTTAGCGAAAACCGCCATTTTTTGATGTTTCTTTAGATTTTCAGGAATTTTTCACTTTTTTGAAGTGCTGTATTTTCGAACTTAGTGGGTCTACAAACAAGTTTTATATATCAAATTTATCGGGAATTTGATGCTCTACAAAGTTGAACTTCATAATCTAAGGCGTAGGAATGGAGGGAGAAAAGTTACAGGGCAAAAACTGAAACAAGTGCCAAGATTTCGTTGCTTTTTCCTCCCCCTGAAAATTGCTTCGCGAAATTTTGGTCGGAAAACATTGAAATAACACTATTGGATGATCAGAAACAACATACCAAAGTTTCATTAAGTTCGCATTTTTTCCGATCTCAAAGTACATATCGACTGGACTATAAATGGAAGTACATGATATTGTTTCCCCAATAGTTTTGATCTGCCTTCTGTATAAGCTAACAATGCCTCGTGAATGAAATCTATTACATCAGTAACATTAATCTGTGTACATCAGCTGCACACAAGTATACAAATTATACACACACATTACTGGAAAGTGAAAGGTTCGCACAATAGTTTGCGAACAAAAAACGTAACGAGGTCATTCGATACATGCCTGTATTTAACTCCTCATATTTTTTTCATACCGGGCGCCTTATATGAAAATCGATTTTTAAGGAGTGAGCTCCAAAAATTCTAAGATACTTCCTGAAGCCTTGGAAAAATGAAACTGGGTATGGAGCTAGTATCAGTACACAAACAACAAAACCTGGAATTCTCACCTCCCCAATCCCTTAAACTAGGGAATGGAAGTTTGTTTGAGACTTTCGCAAATTTGGATGCTAGAGATCTGAAAAATTGACACCTGAGAAAAAAAAAGCAGAAAAAAAAATATTGACATGAGCAATTCAAAAAATAAATGAAATCCCACAAAAAAAAATTGTAATGTAAAATGTTGCCAAGACGAGATCATATGGCTTGCATTGTTATCAGTTATCAGATGTTATCATGTTGTGCCAGGCTTCAAGCTCTACACGCCCTAACTCTACAAGCCCTAATCTCACAAACTCTACACCTCAGTCAAAATATGAGGCCCTCTACACAGGGGTACAACGTTTGCTTGAACTTTAATATTTAATCAATATTCGATCAAGCATCAAGTGCTGTTACGTGTAACAGTACTTGCTCTGCTTTTTCTGTGAATTTTATTGACTTGCAAGCATAGCGCCTCTGTATATTTTATTTTTTCTTGGTCATAGCGAACGTTGGTCTCAGGGATAGCGCCACTTCTGGGAGTCTGCACAGGTATACAACGTTTGCTTACGGACCTAGGGCTTTAGAGGGACAGTAAATTCATCCACCGTCACCACCTGCGTCTGATATAAAGCTTTTTTCCACTTCACTATTGTTTTAATCTCAATTGTTAATCATCACTTGTATTGTATAGAATCTTGCATTGTATAGAATAATTTGCTCAAGCATTGTAAGAATATTGTAATAATGAATCAAAAAAAAAAAAGCAGAGAAAATCAAGCTGCTTGAAGAATTCAGTCGTAGAGATGCTGCGATTATCGAATCCGATCTGCTGAACCGAAAATGTGGTGGAGACTCGATGGATTGCACACCTCTCGAGCCTGAAGCTTCAACATCAATGGCAACCCTGGTGGCTCAGCGACCACCCATCAAGATAAGTACTACGACCGGCAGTACTCTCAGCGAAAAGAAACCTGTCAAATAACCAAAAATTAGCAAGTCTATCGCTAAAACCAATGATGATTTCACTGTGCAACCTAACAGTAAAAAATCAAGAACGGATTCAACTCCAACTAATTTCACAATCAGCACTTCAAATAAATTCGTAGTACTGACTACAATCACGCCCAACGCAGCCTCAGCTACAAATCCGGCAGGCAAGCAAGCTATTCCTCCACCAGTGTTTCTGAAGAACGTGGAATCATGGAAGGCCACAGCTTATGCTATCCGGATGGCTAAAATAAACATCAAGTCGTCCAGAGTAGCTGGTGACTCCATCAAACTGCAGTCGACAGCTACTGCAGCCGACAGCTACTGCAGCCGATAGCTACTGCAGCCAACAGCTACTGCAGTCGACAGCTACTGAAGACTTCAGAGGCCTCCAGAGGTTACTTACGAATCCCAAGATAGAATACTATAAGTTTCAACTAAAAGCAGAAAAACCAATGCAGGTTGTTATTCGTGGATTCCTTTCTTCAGTGTCATGCGAAAAAGTACTTGAAGAGCTCAAGACAAGACTCAACAACTTGTCACTGTACACTTAGACCGCAGCGAGGGATCGAGAGAGATCTTGCAAATCACTGATCTGCTTTATCTCAGAGTTCAAGTTGAAGGTAAACGCAAATCCTCCACACCAGGACAATGTCATCGTTGTCAAAAATTTGGCCATTCCTCAGCTGCCTGTAATCTCACCTGACGATGTGTGCGATGCGATGAAAGCCACGCAGCAGTGCAATGCGAGAAAACAAAGAAAACCAAGCACAAAGTAAAGTGTGCAAACTGCGAGCAAGAGCACACGGCTAATTATAAAGGCTGTGTTGCTTACAAACTAGCTGTTAAGAAGAAATTTGCTCCAAAAAAAGTTGCTAAAATAGATAGTCGCTCTTACGCAAATGTCGCTAGCATTAGTCAAGACACTAATACACCATCAGCTGAGCAACCACCTAAACCAGAGGCTAAATCAATTCGTACCGACAGCGGCCCTCCGATTGTAGCTTCATGCTCAAACTCCATCGACTGTACTGTTCCAACTACAACAGTGAATAAGAGCAAGAAGCGTGTAATCAGCATCAAAACAAAGAAACCTGCAGCAGCTCATAAAAAAGCTGTAAAGAAGCTCAGCAAAACAACAAAGAGCGGCAGCTCCACCGAAGGTCAGTCTGATAAATTTGACTTGCAAACTATCTTGAATCTGTTGACAAATTTCTCGTTAGCAAACGTTTGCAGTACAATTGTGAGTCTAATTAACAATTGTGGAACACAAAACGCCACTACTCAAGTACTGAAGTTGGCTTTACAGGCCTTAGGATCGCTCATATCTAACAACAGCTATGTCAGTAAATAGATCGAAAGCCGCAAATCAGTTAAGAATCATTACTTGGAATGCAAATTCCTTGCAATACAGAATAAACGAGTTTGAAGAGCTTATTCATCGTCTAAAGGCAGATGTGGCGCTTGTGAACGAGACTTGTTTCGACTCGAGCACCAAGCAAACTGATATCAAAAACTACAATCTGATAAGAAACGATCGTCAGAGCCGCGGAGGCGACACGGCTATCTACGTGCGTCGCACAATAAACCACTCAGCAGTTGATTTGCCTAAGCTCCAAATACTGGAAGCATCTGCTGTAGTGATAAACACAACCTGATACGAATACTATCGGCCTACAACCCTGCCTTTCAAAAACTACTTGCTGAGGACTTCACTAAGCTATTAGATCTAGACAATCTACCACTGTTGATTGCAGGTAACCTGAATGCAAAGCACACATTTTGGTACAGTCGTACTAACAACACAAGAGGCAAAGCATTTCTAAAGCTAGTCACAGACAAACAGTTAACCGTGATTAGCCCTGAAGAACCAACATTCTTCAGCGCGTGTGGCGATCCTCCGGACATTCTGGACATCGCCGTGCTACACAAAATATATGCAGCATCCATCATTGATGCAATCAACGGTTTGTCATCGGATCATATTAGTCCAGTCAAAATAGACATTCACCCTTGCATAAATTCCCAAGAAGCTGAAAATTGACATGAACGTCAAGGATACCATTATAATGAAGTTGTGAAAAGTCCCCAACGATCCCGTGTGTGCAAAAAAATTTATGCGAGGTCAAAGCTCGCGAAAATAGGTTTTTTGAATTTTTTAGCGGAACGATCAGTTTTATGATATAAATGGCTCATACACAAATTGTAGATCTTTCAATTCTCTACAAAAATGATCCCTACTTCTTTTTTCCTAGGATCTACTATTTTTGAGAAAAGCCATTCTTAAGTTATATTCCCCATAATATGCGCACGTTTCCACGCCATCTATGAGTAAGTGTACTTGGCGCGTATTTTTCAATGTGGTTCTCCCAGAACGCCTACTTTACAGTCTTGTTATTGAAGTTTAATATAATATTAGTTCTTCTTATTCAACTTCTTCTTCATCTTCATCTTCCTGAGTTGACATAAATTGTTCAAATAGCGATTCAACAATTGTTTTATCGTTGATGTAAGGATTATCTTCTGTTGAAGATTTGGTATTTAAACACGACTGGCTTTGACAGCTAGTGCATGCTGGTGAACAAAGTCAGCTTACTTGTTTGCAGCCGAATTTCGAATTACTCCCCTTTCTGCAGTTATAAAAAATAGTATTAAGGAGCTTTTCTGGTGCAGGTGGAAGTAGAGTGTGGATTGATTTCAATATATTATTTATTAGCATCCAACCCCATTCTTTTGGGTCCAGTTGATTCGCAAGCCACACTTGAAGCTGCTAATATACTTGATAAAAATGTTGATGAGCAGAAGCCGAGGTTGGAGGAATACAAGCTAATTGAAAACTTTTTTTATAACGTGTATGTTTTGCAAAAGATACGTAACGTAATTTATACATGCAAGTAATTCAAAGTAAGTAATAAACGGACACTGCTACGATGACAATTGAACAGCAGACAGATGCTGCTTAAGGCCACATTTTCATCACTATGCAACAGCCCTTGTAAGGGCCTAGGCCTTCCTAATCGGTATCACCGAGCCGCGGTATAACACCGTCGTACTGCCGATCAGAATTTCATGCCATTGCTACATATCTTAAGGTGTATAGGTAGGCAACCTGTAGCACCCGAGTGTGATGATGCAAGTAGCTGCATTTTTCATTTTTACGACAAATCACCCATTGTCGGTGAGTGGATTCGAACCTGCGACGTCTTGGTCGAGTGACGTCACAGCATGTATAAGTGAACAAACACGCTCGGCCATTCGCACACATGGTCACATAAAATGAGGGACTGGGTTTCTTTTCATTTCATATTCTTAGAATTGTCATCCAATATCAATGTACGAGTACTAGTTACGCGGACCAACAGTTTGACCTATATTATACGTCCATAATGTACATAGGCAGCGTAGTCATGCATATTATTAAGAATATAACTTTAGAATGGCTATTCCTCAGAAATGGTAAGTCTTAGGAAAAAAAAGGTTGAGACTATTTTTGTGGAGAATTCAAAGATCTACAATTCTTATCTCAACTACTTTTATCATAAAATCAACCGTTTCACTTAAAAACCCGGAAAACCCATTTTTGTGAACTTTGACCTCGTATAAAAATTTTTGCACACATGGGATCGATGGGGACTTTTCACTACTTCATTATAATTGTATTTCCAACGTTCATGTCGATTTTCAGCTTCTTGGGAATTTATGCAAGGATACCCCTATTTTTGAGACTAACTTGACTGGACTATATACCGATTGTAATAGACTTGAAGTCAGCTGTCCAAAACAACACAACAACTGAACACAAAACGTTCAACTGGGAACTACTTACGGAAGTCCTGCAAAACGATTTCGGACCTCTCCCAGTAATAAAAACAGAACAACAGCTAGACGCAGCTGTTTACAAGCTCACTTTCAATGTTAAACAAGTTATGGTAGCAAGTAGCTATGTAGAAACGTTTCTTGGTTTTATTAAACCAAAACTATCTCAGGAAACTCTTGACATCATCAAGAGACGTCAAGTAGCCAGGAAAAATTGGCAGAGAAGTCTTTATCCGGCCAACAAGGCAAAATATAATAGGCTCACTACTCAGCTGCGTGATGCATTGCAAGCGCACAAGAACAAGAGTTGGAAAGCCACTCTAACGGAAGCTGAAGACGACGACAGAAAGTACTGGAGACTGAGCAAAGCTCTCCGTACTCAGAGAGCGGTCCCAAGAGCGATACACAGAGCACGTGGTCTGATGTACACATGTAAAGAAAAGGCGAAAGCAATTCCTTAAAGTTTGGAAGCATAATGCTCTCCAAACTACTGACAAATGGACGTTAACTTTGTCAGCAGAACACACAAAGCCGTCAGACGTCACCTCCAACAGACCAGCAGTGAGCCTATTCACTTTGTTCTTCCCAAACAAGTGAATCACGACCTCAAGCAGGTGAAGCTTAGAAATGCCCCATGGCCGGATGGTATCCTAGCAGCAGCACTGCGTGTACTACCATCTAAAGCAGTAACAGCATTGACAAACATAATCAAGAAGAAAGCGGTAGTAATAAGTATCCCCAAGCCAGGGAGAGACAACAAAATCCCGCAAAATCACAGACCAATCAGTCTTCTAAACCTGCGGGCCAAAGCTGCAGAATCATTTATACTGCAACAACTAGCTGAGAAGGTCAGTGAGCTGAACATTCTGCCTGATGAACAATTTGGATTCAGAAGCGGACACTTAACAGAACATAACTGATATGTGTAGCAGACATATGTAGACACAGAAGAGCCTCTACTGGGGCTGTCTTCGCTGATATAGAGAAAGCCTTCTGCTCAAACTCATGAACTACGGTTTCCCTGTGAACCTAGTCAAATTACTAGCACTTGCTAAGAGAAAATTTTAATTTAGGCATGGAGATGTACTCTCTACAGAGAGAACAACCACGGCCGGTGTAGCACAGGGATCAATCCTATCACCAATGTTGTTCGACATATACGTCAGTGACATTCCCAAAAACACTCGTGGAGTCCACTTGGCACAGTATGCAGATGACACTGCAATTATGTATCAGGCGAAAAATCTGCGAAGACCTTCGTAGATGCGAGAATCATAAAAACAAACTGCTGAGATAAGCAGCTGAATTCGACGAATGGCTGCCAGTCAAGCACCGTCGCCCAAAACATGCTCTCACCGAGTCTGCAGAGCAACAAATTGACGAGTAATTACACACCGGCAAGATTGGAGAAGCGCAATAGACTGGGAGCTGGTGACAGGTGGGGTTCTCCGATTTTATACCGCTTGCCTTTTTGAGGGTTGATAATTTACCTCTAAATAAGAAAGATAAAAATGTCACTAAGCGATGAACGCTTTCCGGTCATAGTTCAAATTCCAATTTAAGGTCTGAAAAAAAAGTGGTTTTTTCCGTGATATCAAATTGCATGCCTTTGTAATGTTGAATAATTGGAATTAATCTAAAGTCAAGTATTGAAAGGCAAGCGATTCGCAACAGCCCAAGTGGCTCAAAGGGTTGCGTGAACTTGTGAGAAAAATATGAGAAATGCCGTGTTTCCAAATTGCATGCCAATGAGAAAAATTGAAGTTTCAGTCATAAAACCCTTGTAAAAAAATTGGCAAGCATTTCTCGTTGGCGCAAGGGTTTGAAATTTGGGGGTAATCTTGCATAAATTTTGCACCAATTTGCCGTGATTTCAAATTGCATGCCATTTCAACTATAGGTAATTTGCTCGATGAATTGTTATTGAGAAAATTGGCATGCACCCCAGGATGTCCCAAAATGGAGGCATGCATTGAGGAAGTTGCAAAAAAAAGAGGTAAAATTTCCGTCATTTTATTCTGCATGCCATTGTGTATTTCGTTCAAAATTATTTTTTTTAGACGACACAAAGAATGGCAAGCATGTTGCTCAGGCTCATCATTGATAAATTTTGGAAAAAGGATTGGGAAAAAGTGCTCGTAAATTAATTCAGTAAAATTAACAGGGATTATTCGGCGAATTTATTTATTTAAATTTTTTGACTTATTTTAAACAATAATGGCCTAGGTGAGTCTCTTCCAAAATACTGCAGAGAGCTACAATTTAATTTATCCATAATATTTTCATAGCAACAATTCCAAAAATATTCAATTGAAATCACTGGAAAGCTCAAATTTCCCTATTAATATCGGTATTAGCTCTAACTGGGTATAACATTAAATTGCAACCAATGAGGCACTAGAATAATACTATATCAAAGAGTCCTGATAAGAAAGAAACACGTATGTACAGTTGACATCCCAACTTCTGAATTTGTGAAACATTAAAGTTTTCAATCTTGCTATTAATAAAATAATAATCACACATATTAACAACGAAAAACATAATAATTATGCTCTTACTTTTCGCCCGGAATGTGAATAAGTTATGTGGATGAAATATTGTAGCAAAATGTATTTTTGAAAGGTCAATTGCCTTCATCTGGAACTTAATAGTAGGTATATCTTCATTATTATGCGAACATATTATTATCATTATGAAAAAATAAAGAATCTAATTATCAGAAAAAAATAATTTATTATCATAGAATAATCATACTTAAATAGCTAATAGGATGTTCCATAATATAAATAAATAGGAATGGAAAGGAATCTGAAATTGGCAATAATTGCTCAAATTTCCATTTCCTCATCATAATTATTGTCAATTTCAGGTTCTTCTTCAGTAGTTTCACCATCTATTTGAGAATAAGTGTCGCTGTCATAATCGTCCGATTCATCCTTATCGTCCTCGTTGTCGGCACTTCTCACAATATCATCCTCTTCAACTCTATTCTCTTGTGGATCTGTGAAAATTATTGCAAAAATTTTGTTTAATGAATTATTATTATTAGTATCTACTCTTGAAGTATAATTACAGAAAAATTTCCAATACAATACTGGAACAGCTAGAGAAATTATTCCCTCAAACGCTTGTAAATTGAAATATGTATCAAAAATATAAGTACCATCAATAATTTCCTGAATATTTTGTGGAACATCATCACCTTCAAACCACTTGAAGGTGTAAGCATCATTCTCCAATCGCCATCCAAATTCTTGCACATTCAGGCTGGTGTTAGGTACTGCAGAAAAAGCATTTTTCCACAAATGCCCGATGTAAGCAGTTCGAAGAATTTGTTGATGAAGTTCACGCTTGCAAGGTGGTAATATGCAAGGATCAAATTCCAGCAACTTTTGCTTGAATTTATCTGTGGGCTCAATGTTATGGCCATAGCTGTATGAAAACATGAGTAAACGAGCCTCATCTACATTAGAGCACCTTCCCAAGCAATTTTTTGTTGTTGCATACATTTTGCATACGAATTCCTCTATGATGGAAAATGCTGCTTCATAATTTTGATTTGAAGGGTCTTGCAATACAGCGAAAGCTTGTTGAATTTTTTCACTTTTTTTGTATAACTCCCATGGTTTTTTTTTCCCTTGCGGAAAAATGCTGGGTTGTAGTCGCATCCGGTGAATGCGTGGAACGCAGGTAAGCCGGAGCATTTCAAGGTTCCCAACGCTTTATATATTTCATTAATATTTATATACCGACGATTATTGCCGGTGCTGTAAAGAAGCCAGACCTTCAATGACTGTGGTATATGCATCATATTACCCAGGATGATAACAAAGATGTCGGAGTCACAACATTTGATGACAACCTCTTTGTCTTCCATTTGGCACAAGAAAAATACAATTTTCGTATCAGCCTCCTCGTGACCTTCGCATTTCAAATGGGGAATTATCTCACAAACTACTGATCCATCTTCAGCTACTTTGTATTTTTGGCATCGCTCAAAGGAGACAAAAATCTGTTTATCTTTAATATAATGTTTCACTTTTGATTCAGATGCCCAGTAGTCCATAATAAAAGTAATGAACGATTTCTTGAAGTTAATATTCTTTAATTCAGCTCCAAAATCCGATGGTCGCTTTTGATCTGGACCTAATCAAAATGGAAACCAAATTTCAGATGAATTATAAAAATGAACTTGAAAAAATAAGTAAAAATATGATATGTTTGGACCTTGAAACTGTGTGCATTTACAAAAATGGGACATCGTCCTTGTGTGTTATATTGATCAAATCTTTTTTCACTATGATAATTGTCAAGACTCAAATTATTGATTCCTCTGTTTGAGGTTGTTTCACGTGATCAGACCTTGGGTGAATGCCAGAGAAATTTTATCCTTTCTCCACTAAATGTGGAACCCAAGTTCTCACAGCTAGTATTCAGTATATTTTAATTATGTAGATACTTGCCTTGTTTATTTTTGTATCATTGTTTCTGATGGAGACTTTCATATAGAGAGAGTCAATACGTCGAATATAAACAGATATACAGAATTTAAACTAGAAAAACCTAATCATTATGTTTCAATTCTAAAAGCATGTATAGATCATTGAAGTTCTGTTCAAAAAAAGAAATTGCTTAGGCTGTAAAAAGAGTTATCAAAAGCTTTCTGTCTTATGACGGAAAAAGACGTGAAATATTTTCAATTGACTTATTCGAGCGTGCATATAAAGAGCTTATTCTGCTTATTCATAGTCATATCAAAATAGTATAACTAGTTGATAATATATTTTTACCTTTGAACTCATATTGTACATTGAAATTATCTCTCAAGATATGTTCATTATCCTTTATAGATGGACTCTTGTATTCATCGAAAAGTATATATATTTCTTTTGCATTAGGATTTATCGTCGTTATACTTTCTAGAATTTTTATTGCTACGGCTCCCAGTGTCGATGGCACTTGTGTTAATTGATGTAATAGAAACATGCCATCGATTATGACTACATTTACATTATTTGGTTGACAATGTTCTTCTGGAAAATCACTTTTTTGGATGTAAGTTTCTAATATTTTAGTTATAACTGATTTGTCAGTTTTGTTAATGGTGCCATCCATATGACAGAGCGAAAGAGGCACCGGTGTTAGAGGGTAAGATAAAACCTAAAAGAGAAAACATACAGAATTTCAATATTCTATATATGAAACATTTTCATCACTCAGTTCATTCAAAATCTGGTTTGAATGACCAATGGTTCAATCAGTTCAAATAAAATCATGAATATATCTATACTAGGAGTATATGAATTAAAAACGATGTTACCTTTTCCATATTGATGTTTTCTTTTGAGCCCCATGCTATCCCCAGTAGTCTGCCAAATAAATTTTTTTGTAATTTCACTTCCTGGATTTTCCCATTGACTCTGAGTTTCATCTTTTTTATGCAGCTTGCAAAGTTTAGAATTTTATTTCTTTTGATTACATATTTGCCAAAGTTCTTCTCGTTTTCTTTGCATTCTTCAATCATACATTTTTTCATATTTTCCCCAATTATTTCAATATTCAATAAGAATTCTGATACTTCATCAGGTGCTGCTTTCCCTGTTGAAACATTTAAAAGTACATCCTTTCTTACATCTGAAGAGAATGGATTCATTCTCTCAGTCAAGGTGGAAGTAAAACTGTGCATATGTTTTTCACTTCTTACTATCCTATGATGCAGCAAGTCATTGGTGATGTCTTGGACGACATCAAGACCGCACTCTTCCATGACTTTTGATATAAGTGCACACCTCAAGCCGTGATTTATAGCCCATCTTTGCCGAGCGGCTATTGAGTTCGTGATGTGCCTAATACCAGTAAGTCTTCTGCCTGCATCAGCATTGATGGTCTGTTCCAAAGTCAGATCTATCGGCATACGAGAAAATGGTTTACATGTTCTTTGCATCCAAAACTTCCTTTTCTGAATTGTTCTTTTAATCCAGGGTGTGTATTATCGACATTCAAAAGAGTATTCAAGTACCATACCAACCAACGAGCATAGTTTTGATGATTCAAAGTGAAAAATAAATTGGTCATTTTGTCTATGGCGTAGCAATATAGCTCAAATTCAGCTGTTCTTATGCTTCTCTCAAATAATAAGTAATAACCTATGTGTTTTGAATATTAATTAATTATATATATATATATATATATATATATATATATATATATATATATATATATATATATATATATATATATATATATATATATATATATATATATATATATACAGTATGTGAACCAGAAAGCAAGCCATAGACATTCAACATGAGGAATAAGTTTTTAATTCATGTTAGATGAAAATACTGCAAATATAACATTCAGAGGATCAAATTATTTGTCCAAATCAGTAATTACATTCTATTTTACAGGTTCCAAATTACACAGGACTGAAAACAATATAATTTGGGAAGCAATGCGAACTGAAAAACTGATTTTTCATGTTAAATGTCCATGGCTACACACTGTATACATGAATAAATTATATATATATATATATATATATATATATATATATATATATATATATATATATATATATATATATATATAAAATGAATAGTAACCTATCAGTTGCAGATATATTGCATAAAATTTTTGGGTTTTGCCATATTTTTCGTTGAGAGTCTCTTGCTGGAACCCTACAAATTCATTTAAAATATCTTGCGTACTAGAATCATTAACGACGTCTTCTATAGTGCATTCACTACGCTGAAATTTTTGCAATAATTGTTTTATATTTGGGTTGACTTCGATTTCCTTTGAGTCCAAAAAGTTTTGAAATTGTAGCTTCTGAAGACATAAATAAACAAGAACGTGTAATCGTTTACATCGGTTAAAATGTTTCCCAGATAAAAATCCTGAAATCGAGCCACTTCCAAGCAAATCGCTCTCCACCAATACGGTCTCCAATCCGCATGAAGTGATGAAAGTACCTATTGAAATAATATCAATTATATAAATATATGTGAAAAAAAACTTTTGTTCTCGTTTATTTGAGCCAATGATGTACTCCAAAAATTTCCTCACAAATATCATAGGATATTTTACTTCTTATAGAAAGTAACCTACGGAAATATTTTTTCTGCGGGTATAAATGAGCTCAAACAAAAGATAAATATTTTCTAATACTGAAGAAATTACCTATTGCTTTGAAAAACGACATTTGTATATGAAAACCGCCAATGTGTATGAATAATCTTCTGAATTCATTTCGCTCTGTATTTTGTAATGGCAAAGCTATTCTTGCTATTCCTAGATCATATGTCACCTGTGCATACTGCTCGCCACACTCATCTGCAATTTGAATGGCTCTGCGCATTGTTTCTAATACGACAGCATGATCTGTGGGAGGTTCATTAATTGGTGTCAAATAGAAAACTTTCTGTATCACTTGGTCATCATTAGGATCAATTTTCGCATTGAATCCAACCCACATTGGAGTTGTTATACCGAAAGCATGTGACATCATCCACGCCAAATCCACCTTCCTACCGTGATCCAGGCTCTCCGGAATAACGTTTCTTTCAGGAGAATCGTACGGTAACACAGTAGCTTGTATTTTCGGTTTTTTTAGATATGGCTGCAGTTCCGGAAGGTAGGCTTCAAAAGTTCGCCTTCTTTTTCTTTGGCTAGAGAAATGCCCAGTGATTTCGTCATCTTTATTGTTGATCCCGCTCTCCTCTCTATCAATAATATTTTGAACAACAATCCCAACAGTGTCGTTGAGAGTCGTATTTTGTACTGTAACGCTATCGATAAATCTATCAAAATTATCGAAGGCACATACGGTAAGCAAACCTGGTTCAGAGACAACATCAGAAGAACAGATTCGTGAAGAGTCCACACACGAAAAAGTTGCTTCCGTCTCCAACTCTTCAAGCACGTTATAACTACATATGTGCCCATATCTTTGCAGAATTCGCACAATTTTTTTACTATTTGTGAAACTCTTAATCGTGCTTCCAAGAACTATGTGCTTTGAAGGTATAGTTTCACCATTAGATACAGCTTGAATAATATCGCTCGAAAAAGACTTCACCAATCTCGCAGTTCTGGGACTTTTACGTCGTCGAAAGTTAAAACCTGCAAGTAGTGTATTCAAAAAATGTGTGAGCTCTTTTGGAATTTCACATTCACCAGCAATTAAATTTTGAATTGTGATATCGGGGCCAAATTTATTACTTGCGTTATCAAGAATAACACGTCTTAAAAGTAATGCCGCCTCCTGTAATATATCATCATCCTGCAACGTATCTATATTGAATGTGACTCCACCATAAGGCAGTATTACCCTAGTTCTTTTATAATATTCCATTTTGATCTTCCTGCGAAATTTTTTTAGTAATTTTTCAGATACGTGCTTTGTATACACTAACGTTGGCTGCTCATCTCCACTAAATTTATTATATTGTTCCAAAAGAACTTCTTTGAATAGCCGATAAATCAAATCGAGAGTACAAGCATTTTTTTTATCAATTACAAATTTTCTAACAAAATTAAAAATTGTTGCGAACGCGACTTTATAACACTCTCTCGTTCTGTGCCATACGCCTTCAGACCTACGTTCTCTCTTTGCAATCAAATTATTGTAGTTTAATCGACAAGTTTTATGATATGGGACCTTGCGTTCTACATCTACATATGTTTTTATTTCGGCTACTAATTCGAAATCCTCCCATAGTATGGCTTGATACATAAAATCTTCCCACTTCCGGAACTGTTTACTTTCCGAGATTGCTTCACTTCGACCTCGTACCTTCTTATGGCCAGATCGGTTACATAAAACGCATGTAAGTTTTTCCGACGGGTCCTTATATTGAAATTCTTGGGATTCATCAATATTTAAAAAGCTATCTATACTATTATTGGCTCCAGGCACATTTTTTTCAGTAAAGATATTATCTAGAATCGGTGATGGACTGAAAATGAATAAATAGATGTACGGAACAAATTGATAATTGAATTCAAATATATATGATCGAATAAGTAATATATTATGAAAGAAATTGATACTGGTAACCTGTTTCCATTAAAAAACAAAGTACTCACTTGATACTTATCGCAGATTCATTCAGATTATCTGATTTGAATTGCGCTTTGAGAGCGTTGAAATTGTTCCTGCATTTCGAATGATACCCAATAGTATCATTGACTTCTTGAGGAAGTTCGACGTCGCTGTACTTCAATTGATGAACTTTTCTTCGCTCTAAAGAGTCTGCGCAAGTTTTTAGCGTCTCCGGTGTGAATAAATGTATAGGAGCTGTCCGTTGACAGTTCAAAAAGCACTTTTTTTTTTCTTGTTCGATTCGCTCAAGAGCATTGTCATCACCAGACATATCGATTATTGTTTCAAACAACATCTACAACTTTCAAATAAAACATGAAACCGAGAAAAATCAGACTCATAACATGGATGTGAATTTTGAAAATCACCATAATAGAATTAAATAATTTTACATGAAGCATGTTTGAGACGGTGATTCAAGAAATTTCAATCATACCCTATTATTGGATACAATTGAATGCCACCCAATATTACTTATTTATAAATTTTATTAGAATTTGTATGCTTTTTAAACGAATGTATTCAATTAACTTCATATAACTATGCATAAAATGTCCAATGAAGATATTTTTACAGTGTACCTTAACATTTCTCATAAAAAACCACCGTAAATTTGGAAGAAGTTTTATATCAATAAGTAGAGTAAATAAGTTCAGAATGATTCAATTTAAATAACAAAAATCACTAAATGAAACACACACTAGGCGATAGCTGATAGTAAGACAAAAAATATGCTTAAAAAATAATACCAGAGCCACGACACGTGACGTCGATGAAGGGTGAATAGAATAAATCAATTTTATATATTTTTTTTGTACTTACCAATAAATATTTGAACAAAAAATGCGCGAACATCACTATTATCATCACTTTCAATCTAATTCACAGGAATATTTCCATGATACATAAAGCGTACCTATTACACGAAATGACTACACAATAGAAAACTGGAAAGATTGAAAAATAAGCCTGATTCATAAATGACATGAAATACACATGTAGTGATTAAGAGTTCACACCATGAAATGAAATGGAAAAGGAATTGACCAGACTTTATTACGTATTCTGTTCTATTTCATTCTATTTCAATCCAGTCCAATTTCGCTCGTATGTATCCGACAATGCTCATAAAGCACTGACAAGTCTAGAATGGAATTATTGTAGCGACTTACTAATTTGTTATTTAATTACTATAAATATCAGAAACTATCTACGATTTTATCTATTTATTAATCTATTTATCACAATATACAGGCAAAGCATATCCAATCTGCAACAAATCAAAGTGCTTGCGCATGATGTAAACACAAAAAAAAAACATATTGAATCAGCAATAATAAAATTATTGCATGATAAATAGCTAACACAATCAGATCAACTACCTAATCAGTTAGATGTAACAGAAAAACATTTCTTGTTATGTATAATTCAAAGTGAGAATAAACCATATTAAAATCTAACAGTGCATGGTATTTTCATATTATTCTTCACTTATTCATGTCAAACATAAGCCCTAATGGTATTAGAGTATTGTTTTTAAGCCTAATTGTATTACTTCCAACAATCTGCATTATTATGAAACACTTACCTGCCATGTCTATAATTACAAACTCAGTTGATTCTAAGACATATTCTCTTGATTTATTTTTATTTGTAAATATTTGTCCTATGTCATATGCATTGAATTTTTTTATTTCAACTTGAAGCATAAGTATTTGTTTATTGAAATACAAAATAAAATCACGGAAATATTTTTACTTTGTTTCGCCACTTTTTCCAAAGTTTTTCAATGATCGGACAGAGTTACATGCATGCCATTTTCCGAATGAATTCAAAACAGCATTTATTAATGTAATATAGAATGGCAGGCAGAATGAAATCGGAGAAATTTTGCGTGTTTTTTATGCAACTTCCATTATTATTTAAAATATGAAGGGCTTGAGAAACATGCTTGCCATTTCCCAAATGAATTTGAAACAGCATTTATTGATGTAATACAAAATGGCAGGCAGAATAAAGTCAGAGAAATTTTGCCAATTTTTTATGCAACTTTTATTATTATTTAAAATATGAAGGGCTTAAGCAACATGCTTGCCATTGCCCATATGTATTTAAAACAGCATTTATTGATGTTATATAGAATGGCAGGCAGAATAAAGTCGGAGAAATTTTGCATGTTTTTTATGCAACTTTCATTATTATTTAAAATATGAAGGGCTTAAGCAACATGCATGCCATTCTAAATTTATAATTATTTCACTTCAAAATAAAGATTTTGCTCCATTTGAGGTAGTTTGAAATCACGGCAAATTGATGCAAAATTTATGCAAGATTACCCCCAAATTTCAAACCCTTGCGCCAACGAGGAATGCTTGCCAATTTTTTTACAAGAGTTTTATGACCAAAACTTCAATTCTTTTCATTGGCATGCAATTTGGGAACACGGCATTTTTCATATTTTTTTTCACAAGTTCATGCAACCCTTTGAGCCACTTGGGCTGTTGCGAATCGCTTGCCTTTCAGTATTTGGCTTCAGATTGATTTCAATTATTCTACATAACAAAGGCATGCAATATGATATCACGGAAAAAACCACTTTTTTTTCAGACCTTTAATTGGAATTTGAACTATGACCGGAAAGCGTGCATCGCTTAATAACATTTTTATCTTTCTTATTTAGAGGTAAATTATCAACCCTCAAAAAGGCAAGCGGTATAAAATCGGAGAACCCCACCTGTCACTAGCTCCCAGTCTAAGAGGGAAAGGATGCACGGACTGTTACGTGCTGTAAAGAAAGATAGAATGTTGTGTAGATATGATAATTTTGTTTTTTAAATTTTTATTCATGAAGCATGGCTTTTTTGAGCATATTGAAAATCTTTTTCGTATAAGTAAAGAACCAGTTCTTTTATTTGTTCCTCCAATTCCCTTGCATAGTAAAATTTTTGCTAATTTAGTACTTACTTATACTAAGTACAAAGAAGTATTGTTAAACCGACAAAATTCACCCATCGAGATTTTGATGGGAATATACGTTTTGAGCATCCTTGAATCAATTTTGACTATTTACGGCTTGATGTCGGTACGTATGTGCGTTCGTTCGTTACTCGCAAATCTCAGAACTGGTTGAACGTATAATATTGAAAGTGCCGGAAGTGCTCGTTATATGACAGACTGCTTGAATTTTCCGCATAAATTCTGAGCAATCAGTCGTAGAATACTTGAATTTTGTATTAGGCACTTCTATAATATCTAGTTGTACAACTTGCATCATGATTGCTATCGACTAAGAGTACTTCATTCGATACATTTTTTGAATTTTCCGCATATATCCAAAAAGATTGAACGTAGATTGTTAGAAATCAGTATCTATGACGATCATATCGTCCAGATGCTTATATCCTATTTCTGTCAAGATCCACCGAGCAGCCGGAGGTGCACTTTAATTGATAGTCTTTTGAAATTTTTCGCATAAATTCGGAACGATCAGATGTAGAATATTGAAATTCAGTTTTTCAGTCTGCTGTAGCATCTGAATGATTGCCTTCTATGCTTATAACAATAGACAGAACCGAAAGTGCCCTTCGGAAGGAATTTGTTTTCTAATTTTGCGCATAAAATCCGATTTGTTGGTAGTCGTAGAGTTATGGAAATCGGTATTTAAAATTGTTGTAGTATGAGAATGATGGCCCTCCTGTTTCCATAGCAACCGACTTGGCTGAGAACGCATTCTATTTGACAGATTTTCAGAATTTCTTGGGTAAATCCAAAACGATTAACTGTAGAACGATGAGATTTTGTGTTTGATTATACATATCCAATGATATATGCGATCAAACTCAAAATCACATCATATCATTTATATATATATATATATATATATATATATATATATATATATATATATATATATATATATATATATTTACAAAGATTTACAAGTAAGTCACGTGATGTTCACGTCAGTTTTTTTTCTTTGTAATAAATATTATCAAACCTTCCGTATCCAAGTTGAGATGATTTTGAAGAAATTATAAATATTGGTCGATCAGGGCAATGGTACATTCAATAATGACTCCAAAAAATTATCACCAGGATGCGGAATATATGAAGGAGAATATGACCGAAATATGCATTGATGAATATATGCAGATATGCAACTTTATTTGAACATTTTTTTTTTTTGGTATATTATCAAATACAGAAATAAAATAAATTATATCTATACTATCACAAAAAAACAAACATATCACGTCTTGAATATGAACATATTCACCTAAAAGTAGGTACATAAATAGTAGAAACTTTAATTGGAGTTATGGTCGTATAAGGAAGCACATTTCTTGAAATATATTCCATGGAATTATACAGGTGGCTGACTTTTCGCTATCTAGAATATATCCGCTCAAATATTGAAAATATCAACAAAAATCGAAAAATAACCTATCGACTAAGATCTAACCAACAAAATTATTGAAACTCTATCCTCTGCAAGCTCCAGAGTCTCACGTGTTCTGGCAAAAACATATTCTTAACCAATATATGTTTACAAAGGTGTATCACAATCAAAACTTCATTCTTAAATTATACCTTCTGTTCATCATCATTTGATCTCCGGCAACAGCACAGTTCATCAACTTTCCCTCTATCTTTGTCTGTATTATTCAATTTCATTGATCAGGCAAGGACAGTATTAGAGCATAATTTGGAAGCGAACTGATAAATATGATACACGATTGTAAAGAAAAATCAAACTATGTACAATCAATAGATTTCACCTTCTTTTCGCAAGCTATATTAAATATTGATAAATTAAACGAAGCATAATTTCATATAACACTTGTATTAAATCCAAATTAACATTACAACATAACAATATTCATCTATAACTGATGTACAGTGGCCGCCGGTCTCAGAGGGTTGACCTCATGTATTCTGAAAATAGAACATAACATAAGCAAACTGCCTTGCTTAGTGAGGAATCACATCCACACACACGTTATACAATCATAACCATCAACACAACGCAAGTTATATATTCAATACCATCAACACAGTTCGCGAACTAGGGTCTCAATCGCTTGTTCAATCCCTCGTTGCGCCAGGGAGCACCGGCTACTGAACGTATCCCACGTTGAGCTAGGAAGCACCGTCAACTAACTGTTATCCTTATTACCAACAGATATTACTTTCACACAACATACTCAATGCATCAACATCAAACCACACCACATTGAATTCATACAGGTAGACTAGGATATGCTACTTTCTCTCTCTCCTGTTAAATATGCAACGACGACCAGAGTCAAAGGGCCTCAAACCTCACTCTACATGGTCGCCAGCCAGGAGCACGAGAGCCCTCCACCGCTGACCAAAAGGTCACGGGAATGTGAGTAAACCAACACAGACCCACGGCTGTGTCCTAGAACGCTCAAAACCCATTGAGCTGCTTGATCTTATCACCGTGAGTTAAATACAAGGCAATCAGGAGTAAGAATTCAAAGCTGAGCTGAAACTCTTACCCCACCTTCCCACGCAAGAATCAAGCGGCACCTGTTCACATGCAGGGCACCGGTGGCACGAGGCTAGCAAGTCGTGCTTCGTTGGGCGCAACTCAGCTGCACTCCCCCCTGGCTGAGGTAAGCCGAGTTAAACAACAGGAGGCGACGCCAATAGGATAAGGATTAGGAAATACGTAAATCACATACCATACAACCACCACAATTCACACACCTCTAATAAAAATACACTCTCCTATACACACACGTGACTAACTCACCCTAAACTCCTCAAGATACACTAAGGACATTGTAACTCCACTCTCCTAAATAAGAACACAAACTGAGGTAACAAATAAATGTCGAACCGTTTAAATAACCTTCGTGTTGTGTAACTTGCTGAAATTGTTAAAAATGATATGATTATCAATCTTACGTAAAACCTATGAAAAATATCTTTAACAGTTCGGCTATCCTGACAATCATTCTCGTCCTCGAGAATCTACTCCACTCCATGCGTATCATCCTATCAACAGCTATCACACTTCGGTACTTCGCTCTCTTACTGCAATTTGAATGGAGCAAGTCTTCTACTATTTGTCTTCCGTTTCGTGACACTGCGGTTATGATGAAGAGCTCTGATTACTGTCGTGATAATTTCTTACTATTGCCATCACTTGCAATTGGTTCTTTTTTTTTTCCTTGGGCCATCTCTCGTTTCTTGTACTTATGTCCAGTTGTTTGAGTATTATCTTATCTCTATTTTCATTGTATTTGGTTTTAAATCATGTTCGTAGCTACATCTTGTCACATTATTTATATTCTACTCACTGTTGGTCGTTCTTGATGTACTTCCAAGTACGCTTAACACTGCGTCTGATGGTGTACGTGAACGGTAGCTGAAAAGTATTTTGCTTAGAGTTTTCCTAATTGTCAAATTCACAAAGTTTCTTATAGCAAATTGTTTATCCTCAATTTATCTATCTCAGTTACAACATATTCGGCAGTAGCTGCCAGCGAAGTTTGGGCGGTAGTGTTTACTCTCCTTGCTAATGTGTTTCACTTCTTCATTTCTACAATATGATGCAAACTGTTCATAGATTAAAATTGTTCCTGGATCAGATATCAATCTGGTCGGTGTTCTTTCTAAAGTTTGAAATAAATGATCCCAAAAATCTGAAAACATGTTTCGTTTCTGTATTTTTACTGCTCTAATATTTTGTGAATCCATTGAAGACGACTATCACGTAAATATGGCCTGCTGAGCTTTCAACAAAAGGTCCAATATGATCGGTGTTCATTGCACAAGTACTTTCTTAATAGAATTGATTAATGTTTGGTATTTCCTTCTTGGCTGTTCGTGGTGCATACAATTCAAACATCAATCAATTTATTCCTCCACGTGCTTATTTCATATTTTGTCCATTCCAAAATGTTCAATGCCATCATGGCAGGTGCGTACTATTTGCATTCGCTGTCCTTTGAGTACAATCCTTGTATTCCATTGAGCGTAATCCGATATATACATTCATCTCTCAGGCAAGTCTTCATATATGTTCCTTTCATAATCTGTTTTCAGTGGTTCACTCAGTTTGAGCTTTTCAAGTTTCATTGATCTGTAAGGATTGAATCATCTGGTTTAATGTGCAAAATACTAAATTCATTGGGAGATTCTTCTATAGTTGCTGGATTTCTACTCAAAGCATTCACGTGAGCCATTCGTGATCCTGAGCGATATTCTATATCAAAAGTATATTTTCGAAGATCAAACCATCATCTTCCGGTTCTGGGTACTAAGTCTTTCTTTGTACTTGCTGTCCTTTGGCATAACAGTCCGTTATCAATTCTAAATGAGTACCTAACGAATACACTTCCTACTTTTCCAATGTTTCCACTACTGCTAACGTTTCCATTTCGTAAGAATGATATTTCACTTCGGTTAGAGATGTTTGACGATTTAGAACAAGCCAGTGAATGTGATTTGTCCGACTGATACTTTTGAAGAAGAATTCCACCTACATCAATCCTGCTTGCATCTGTATGAACTTCTGTGTTAGCATCTGGAATATACAATCTTAGAAGCGGTCTTTCCGTCAATCTCGTTATTGGTTTTGCAATTTTTGCATAGTTCTTGATGAATTGGCGAGAGTAACTAACGAATCCTGAAAACTGTCGCACCTGGTATACACTCCCAGTTGTTTAATCCGAAAAGTGGACGAATAAACTCATACTGGTCAGTGGGTGTCATGAACACAGTCTATATTTTGAAATTTTCGCTATGGATATCTATGGGTACATCCTGACGTCATGTCTAGAGAGGAAAAGTAATTTGATCCTTGTAATCTATCAAGTTGATCATCAATCCTTGGTAGAGGGTAACAATTGCTTACTGTGAGCTAATTGAGACGTCTATAATCAATGCACATTCGTGCTTCTCCATTTTTCTTGTTCACAAGAAATATTCATGCCAGAAATAGGAAATCTGATTCGCGGAAGATATCAGCGTCCAAAAGTTCTTGACCCATCTGTTGTTCTTGCTTTCTCTCCACAATGGATCATTTCCACGGTCTATGGGTAATAAGTGTCTAATCTGTCAAAACGATTTCCAATCGTGTTGCATCTCCGTGCGTCAAATATATCTCAAGATTTTGACAGAACAGTGTCGATGCGTTTTCAACAAAGTTGTAAGTTGTTCTTGTAGATTTCGGTTATATGCTTTCCAATATTCAGCTCATCTTCCCTAATTGCTGGTTCTTTATTCCTTGACTAAGGCTCTCTACCATCAGCCATACATTTCAATCCTCAAGCTTGGATTCCATCGTTTCGCATCATCAGATCTGAGTCAAACACATTTACGGCGAGTAATACATTCCATATGAACATCGACTTCTACAATCATTCGCGGAATTATATGTTCATGTTCTTGTGGTGCTTGTAAACTCAAATCGACAAATAGCTCTCCTTTCTTCTCCGTACGACAGGTAACATGACCTACATATCTAAGAGGAATAACTGTTCCGCTCTTAACCCAGAAATTAATTTTACTGCACGGAATTGGTACGATTGCACTGAATGGCGATTCAGTTCTCTTGAAAAATAGCGAACTTTTCGAGTTCTTGCAGACTACATTTACTGGTGACTCTGTGAATAGTTATTCTACAATGATAGATATTGACTGTACGGTGCCAGGTATAACGTGAAAGATTACTTTTCATTCCAGTCCATCAATTCCCAACATGTATTCCTCAATTTCTCGTAATTAACAGATCTATTTCCAAATCCTCTTAAACTTCACAACCATCTATCAATCATTTCAATTATTGTGTAGTTGATTCCCTCGTCGTTACACGAATAGATCTCATATCGATAGGCTTTTGAACTTCATCTGTTTTCTTTTACGTCAAGGAAATATTTATCATCGTCGCTCATTTCTATTATGGTTGTCAAAACCCTCCTTTCTGGTTGAACTTGTTGTTGTCAAGTTGGTGATTGTCTTTGCTCTCGATGTGCAGACTGATATCTATTTCTGTAATATTAAGTCCATCCTGAATAATGTACACTACGTTGAAGTTTCGGACATTGTAGGCATTCATGACCTTGCTGTACACAAGTGAAGCAGTGAACAGATATTGGTTTATCCCCAAGTCTGTTAAGTAGCGCCACGTGAAAACTTTTCATCTTATGTTGAGAGTTCCTGAAGATTCTGATGCCGGATTGTCTCTTACTGTTTTCGGGAACAGCAAAAGTGATTTTGATTTCTTATTGTGTCTAATTAGAGCTGCAGCACGTATACTAGAGTCGTTGATACTGCCTTTTATATAGGAAACTACCATTTCAATCGTGGGATCATACGAATCAAGCAACGCCGGTTATTTTCTCCACTCCTATCCACGAGTGATGGGCTTTCGACTGTAATAGGTTATAGAGAATAAGGGCTGTTTGGCTGTAACATAACAAAGCGTTTTCTTGGATTATCAATACAATTAAACGTAGCCGTGATCCTGATGTGAACTGTTCAGATCCCACTTCTGAAATATGAAATATTGATAAATTAAACAAAGCATAATTCCATATAACACTTGTATTAAATCCAAATTACCATTACAATATAACATTATTCATCTATAACTGATGTACAGTGGCCGCCGGTCTCAGAGGGTTGACCTCATGTATTCTGAAAATAAAACATATCATAAGCAAACTACCTTGCTTAGTGAGGAATCACATCCACACACACATTATACAATCATAACCATCAACACAACGCAAGTTATATATTCAATACCATCAACACAGTTCGCGAACTAGGGTCTCAATCGCTAGTTCAATCCCTCGTTGCGCCAGGGAGCACCGGCTACTGAACGTATCCCACGTTGAGCTAGGGAGCACCGTCAACTAACTGTTATCCTTATTACCAACAGATATTACTTTCACACAACATACTCAATGCATCAACATCAAACCACACCACATTGAGTTCATACAGGTAGACTAGGATATGCTACTTTCTCTCTCTCCTGTTAAATACGCAACGACGACCAGAGTCAAACGGCCTCAAACCTCACTCTACATGGTCGCCAGCCAGGAGCACGAGAGCCCTCCACCGCTGACCAAAAGGTCACGGGAATGTGAGTAAACCAACACAGACCCACGGCTGTGTCCTAAAACGCTCAAAACCCATTGAGCTGCTTGATCTTATCACCGTGAGTTAAATACAAGGCAATCAGGAGTAAGAATTCAAAGCTGAGCTGAAACTCTTACCCCACCTCCCCACGCAAGAATCAAGCGGCACCTGTTCACATGCAGGGCACCGGTGGCACGAGGCTAGCAAGTCGTGCTTCGTTGGGCGCAACTCAGCTGCACTCCCCCCTGGCTGAGGTAAACCGAGTTAAACAACAGGAGGCGACGCCAATAGGGTAAGGATTATGAAATATATAAATCACATACCATACAACCACCACAATTCACACACCTCTAATATAAATACACTCTCCTATACACACACGTGACTAACTCACCCTAAACTCCTCAAGATACACTAAGGACATTGTAACTCCACTCTCCTAAATAAGAAAACAAACTGAGGTAACAAATAAATGTCGAACCGTTTGAATAACCTTCGTGTTGTGTAACTTGCTGAAATTGTTAAAAATGATATGATTATTAATCTTACGTAAAACCTATGAAAAATATCTTTAACAGCTATACAAAATGCTATTCCGTTGTCTATATCCAGAAACTTACATTCCTTTATCCATTGTTTCAATTTTTGGGATCTTACACTACCAAATAAATGAGACATTTTGAACACGAAATGTAAACATGAGCATGACCACAATTAATTCACTCTTCCAAGATCAAATATATGAATCACTTATCAATTGAGTGGCATGCTTTTGTCAAGCTGCTGTCCACATATCCCGCAAACGTAAATATAGTGCAGGCTCGAATATTATCGAAGCTAAACGAAAATTGACGAGATACAACGAGAAGAAATTCTGTAATTATTCTGGTCATAAAATATAATAACTAAAAACATGCGACTATATGCACGAAGAACTTAATATATGTGAAAAAACTATGAATATGCACACAAGAAGAAGGTCATTGAGTCAAACTATTTTTGCGGTTTAAATAGCAACAATACATTTTTCGAATTCATTCAAACATGTTTGTCACATTGGAAAAAATGTTTAATCCATTCCGAATGTGGTGTTAAACCAATCATTAAAATGTTTTGAATTAAGAAGATATAATTCAGTGTTCATATTAACTCGTCTATCTGTCCTTTATTTAAACTCAACACAATATAACTTCAACTACTAGTATTGGTTATTGTGACACTCAGTTATATTCAACTATAATTTTTTGGCAGTTAGACCAACTCGTCCACAATGTTATTTTGAATGGAAAATTTATCAATTAAATGTTATTCCCTATTAATAGACTGGGAGCTAGTGACAGGTGGGGTTCTCCGATTTTATACCGCTTGCCTTTTTGAGGGTTGATAATTTACCTCTAAATAAGAAAGATAAAAATGTTATTAAGCGATGCACGCTTTCCGGTCATAGTTCAAATTCCAATTAAAGGTCTGAAAAAAAAGTGGTTTTTTCCGTGATATCATATTGCATGCCTTTGTTATGTAGAATAATTGAAATCAATCTGAAGCCAAATACTGAAAGGCAAGCGATTCGCAACAGCCCAAGTGGCTCAAAGGGTTGCATGAACTTGTGAAAAAAAATATGAAAAATGCCGTGTTCCCAAATTGCATGCCAATGAAAAGAATTGAAGTTTTGGTCATAAAACTCTTGTAAAAAAATTGGCAAGCATTCCTCGTTGGCGCAAGGGTTTGAAATTTGGGGGTAATCTTGCATAAATTTTGCATCAATTTGCCGTGATTTCAAACTACCTCAAATGGAGCAAAATCTTTATTTTGAAGTGAAATAATTATAAATTTAGAATGGCATGCATGTTGCTTAAGACCTTCATATTTTAAATAATAATGAAAGTTGCATAAAAAACATGCAAAATTTCTCCGACTTTATTCTGCCTGCCATTCTATATAACATCAATAAATGCTGTTTTAAATACATATGGGCAATGGCAAGCATGTTGCTTAAGCCCTTCATATTTTAAATAATAATAAAAGTTGCATAAAAAATTGGCAAAATTTCTCTGACTTTATTCTGCCTGCCATTTTGTATTACATCAATAAATGCTGTTTCAAATTCATTTGGGAAATGGCAAGCATGTTTCTCAAGCCCTTCATATTTTAAATAATAATGGAAGTTGCATAAAAAACACGCAAAATTTCTCCGATTTCATTCTGCCTGCCATTCTATATTACATTAATAAATGCTGTTTTGAATTCATTCGGAAAATGGCATGCATGTAACTCTGTCCGATCATTGAAAAACTTTGGAAAAAGTGGCGAAACAAAGTAAAAATATTTCCGTGATTTTATTTTGTATTTCAATAAACAAATACTTATGCTTCAAGTTGAAATAAAAAAATTCAATGCATATGACATAGGACAAATATTTACAAATAAAAATAAATCAAGAGAATATGTCTTAGAATCAACTGAGTTTGTAATTATAGACATGGCAGGTAAGTGTTTCATAATAATGCAGATTGTTGGAAGTAATACAATTAGGCTTAAAAACAATACTCTAATACCATTAGGGCTTATGTTTGACATGAATAAGTGAAGAATAATATGAAAATACCATGCACTGTTAGATTTTAATATGGTTTATTCTCACTTTGAATTATACATAACAAGAAATGTTTTTCTGTTACATCTAACTGATTAGGTAGTTGATCTGATTGTGTTAGCTATTTATCATGCAATAATTTTATTATTGCTGATTCAATATGTTTTTTTTTTGTGTTTACATCATGCGCAAGCACTTTGATTTGTTGCAGATTGGATATGCTTTGCCTGTATATTGTGATAAATAGATTAATAAATAGATAAAATCGTAGATAGTTTCTGATATTTATAGTAATTAAATAACAAATTAGTAAGTCGCTACAATAATTCCATTCTAGACTTGTCAGTGCTTTATGAGCATTGTCGGATACATACGAGCGAAATTGGACTGGATTGAAATAGAATGAAATAGAACAGAATACGTAATAAAGTCTGGTCAATTCCTTTTCCATTTCATTTCATGGTGTGAACTCTTAATCACTACATGTGTATTTCATGTCATTTATGAATCAGGCTTATTTTTCAATCTTTCCAGTTTTCTATTGTGTAGTCATTTCGTGTAATAGGTACGCTTTATGTATCATGGAAATATTCCTGTGAATTAGATTGAAAGTGATGATAATAGTGATGTTCGCGCATTTTTTGTTCAAATATTTATTGGTAAGTACAAAAAAAATATATAAAATTGATTTATTCTATTCACCCTTCATCGACGTCACGTGTCGTGGCTCTGGTATTATTTTTTAAGCATATTTTTTGTCTTACTATCAGCTATCGCCTAGTGTGTGTTTCATTTAGTGATTTTTGTTATTTAAATTGAATCATTCTGAACTTATTTACTCTACTTATTGATATAAAACTTCTTCCAAATTTACGGTGGTTTTTTATGAGAAATGTTAAGGTACACTGTAAAAATATCTTCATTGGACATTTTATGCATAGTTATATGAAGTTAATTGAATACATTCGTTTAAAAAGCATACAAATTCTAATAAAATTTATAAATAAGTAATATTGGGTGGCATTCAATTGTATCCAATAATAGGGTATGATTGAAATTTCTTGAATCACCGTCTCAAACATGCTTCATGTAAAATTATTTAATTCTATTATGGTGATTTTCAAAATTTACATCCATGTTATGAGTCTGATTTTTCTCGGTTTCATGTTTTATTTGAAAGTTGTAGATGTTGTTTGAAACAATAATCGATATGTCTGGTGATGACAATGCTCTTGAGCGAATCGAACAAGAAAAAAAAAAGTGCTTTTTGAACTGTCAACGGACAGCTCCTATACATTTATTCACACCGGAGACGCTAAAAACTTGCGCAGACTCTTTAGAGCGAAGAAAAGTTCATCAATTGAAGTACAGCGACGTCGAACTTCCTCAAGAAGTCAATGATACTATTGGGTATCATTCGAAATGCAGGAACAATTTCAACGCTCTCAAAGCGCAATTCAAATCAGATAATCTGAATGAATCTGCGATAAGTATCAAGTGAGTACTTTGTTTTTTAATGGAAACAGGTTACCAGTATCAATTTCTTTCATAATATATTACTTATTCGATCATATATATTTGAATTCAATTATCAATTTGTTCCGTACATCTATTTATTCATTTTCAGTCCATCACCGATTCTAGATAATATCTTTACTGAAAAAAATGTGCCTGGAGCCAATAATAGTATAGATAGCTTTTTAAATATTGATGAATCCCAAGAATTTCAATATAAGGACCCGTCGGAAAAACTTACATGCGTTTTATGTAACCGATCTGGCCATAAGAAGGTACGAGGTCGAAGTGAAGCAATCTCGGAAAGTAAACAGTTCCGGAAGTGGGAAGATTTTATGTATCAAGCCATACTATGGGAGGATTTCGAATTAGTAGCCGAAATAAAAACATATGTAGATGTAGAACGCAAGGTCCCATATCATAAAACTTGTCGATTAAACTACAATAATTTGATTGCAAAGAGAGAACGTAGGTCTGAAGGCGTATGGCACAGAACGAGAGAGTGTTATAAAGTCGCGTTCGCAACAATTTTTAATTTTGTTAGAAAATTTGTAATTGATAAAAAAAATGCTTGTACTCTCGATTTGATTTATCGGCTATTCAAAGAAGTTCTTTTGGAACAATATAATAAATTTAGTGGAGATGAGCAGCCAACGTTAGTGTATACAAAGCACGTATCTGAAAAATTACTAAAAAAATTTCGCAGGAAGATCAAAATGGAATATTATAAAAGAACTAGGGTAATACTGCCTTATGGTGGAGTCACATTCAATATAGATACGTTGCAGGATGATGATATATTACAGGAGGCGGCATTACTTTTAAGACGTGTTATTCTTGATAACGCAAGTAATAAATTTGGCCCCGATATCACAATTCAAAATTTAATTGCTGGTGAATGTGAAATTCCAAAAGAGCTCACACATTTTTTGAATACACTACTTGCAGGTTTTAACTTTCGACGACGTAAAAGTCCCAGAACTGCGAGATTGGTGAAGTCTTTTTCGAGCGATATTATTCAAGCTGTATCTAATGGTGAAACTATACCTTCAAAGCACATAGTTCTTGGAAGCACGATTAAGAGTTTCACAAATAGTAAAAAAATTGTGCGAATTCTGCAAAGATATGGGCACATATGTAGTTATAACGTGCTTGAAGAGTTGGAGACGGAAGCAACTTTTTCGTGTGTGGACTCTTCACGAATCTGTTCTTCTGATGTTGTCTCTGAACCAGGTTTGCTTACCGTATGTGCCTTCGATAATTTTGATAGATTTATCGATAGCGTTACAGTACAAAATACGACTCTCAACGACACTGTTGGGATTGTTGTTCAAAATATTATTGATAGAGAGGAGAGCGGGATCAACAATAAAGATGACGAAATCACTGGGCATTTCTCTAGCCAAAGAAAAAGAAGGCGAACTTTTGAAGCCTACCTTCCGGAACTGCAGCCATATCTAAAAAAACCGAAAATACAAGCTACTGTGTTACCGTACGATTCTCCTGAAAGAAACGTTATTCCGGAGAGCCTGGATCACGGTAGGAAGGTGGATTTGGCGTGGATGATGTCACATGCTTTCGGTATAACAACTCCAATGTGGGTTGGATTCAATGCGAAAATTGATCCTAATGATGACCAAGTGATACAGAAAGTTTTCTATTTGACACCAATTAATGAACCTCCCACAGATCATGCTGTCGTATTAGAAACAATGCGCAGAGCCATTCAAATTGCAGATGAGTGTGGCGAGCAGTATGCACAGGTGACATATGATCTAGGAATAGCAAGAATAGCTTTGCCATTACAAAATACAGAGCGAAATGAATTCAGAAGATTATTCATACACATTGGCGGTTTTCATATACAAATGTCGTTTTTCAAAGCAATAGGTAATTTCTTCAGTATTAGAAAATATTTATCTTTTGTTTGAGCTCATTTATACCCGCAGAAAAAATATTTCCGTAGGTTACTTTCTATAAGAAGTAAAATATCCTATGATATTTGTGAGGAAATTTTTGGAGTACATCATTGGCTCAAATAAACGAGAACAAAAGTTTTTTTTCACATATATTTATATAATTGATATTATTTCAATAGGTACTTTCATCACTTCATGCGGATTGGAGACCGTATTGGTGGAGAGCGATTTGCTTGGAAGTGGCTCGATTTCAGGATTTTTATCTGGGAAACATTTTAACCGATGTAAACGATTACACGTTCTTGTTTATTTATGTCTTCAGAAGCTACAATTTCAAAACTTTTTGGACTCAAAGGAAATCGAAGTCAACCCAAATATAAAACAATTATTGCAAAAATTTCAGCGTAGTGAATGCACTATAGAAGACGTCGTTAATGATTCTAGTACGCAAGATATTTTAAATGAATTTGTAGGGTTCCAGCAAGAGACTCTCAACGAAAAATATGGCAAAACCCAAAAATTTTATGCAATATATCTGCAACTGATAGGTTACTATTCATTTTATATATATATATATATATATATATATATATATATATATATATATATATATATATATATATATATATATATATATATATATATAATTTATTCATGTATACAGTGTGTAGCCATGGACATTTAACATGAAAAATCAGTTTTTCAGTTCGCATTGCTTCCCAAATTATATTGTTTTCAGTCCTGTGTAATTTGGAACCTGTAAAATAGAATGTAATTACTGATTTGGACAAATAATTTGATCCTCTGAATGTTATATTTGCAGTATTTTCATCTAACATGAATTAAAAACTTATTCCTCATGTTGAATGTCTATGGCTTGCTTTCTGGTTCACATACTGTATATATATATATATATATATATATATATATATATATATATATATATATATATATATATATATATATATATATATATATATATATATATATATATATAATTAATTAATATTCAAAACACATAGGTTATTACTTATTATTTGAGAGAAGCATAAGAACAGCTGAATTTGAGCTATATTGCTACGCCATAGACAAAATGACCAATTTATTTTTCACTTTGAATCATCAAAACTATGCTCGTTGGTTGGTATGGTACTTGAATACTCTTTTAAATGTCGATAATACACACCCTGGATTAAAAGAACAATTCAGAAAAGGAAGTTTTGGATGCAAAGAACATGTAAACCATTTTCTCGTATGCCGATAGATCTGACTTTGGAACAGACCATCAATGCTGATGCAGGCAGAAGACTTACTGGTATTAGGCACATCACGAACTCAATAGCCGCTCGGCAAAGATGGGCTATAAATCACGGCTTGAGGTGTGCACTTATATCAAAAGTCATGGAAGAGTGCGGTCTTGATGTCGTCCAAGACATCACCAATGACTTGCTGCATCATAGGATAGTAAGAAGTGAAAAACATATGCACAGTTTTACTTCCACCTTGACTGAGAGAATGAATCCATTCTCTTCAGATGTAAGAAAGGATGTACTTTTAAATGTTTCAACAGGGAAAGCAGCACCTGATGAAGTATCAGAATTCTTATTGAATATTGAAATAATTGGGGAAAATATGAAAAAATGTATGATTGAAGAATGCAAAGAAAACGAGAAGAACTTTGGCAAATATGTAATCAAAAGAAATAAAATTCTAAACTTTGCAAGCTGCATAAAAAAGATGAAACTCAGAGTCAATGGGAAAATCCAGGAAGTGAAATTACAAAAAAATTTATTTGGCAGACTACTGGGGATAGCATGGGGCTCAAAAGAAAACATCAATATGGAAAAGGTAACATCGTTTTTAATTCATATACTCCTAGTATAGATATATTCATGATTTTATTTGAACTGATTGAACCATTGGTCATTCAAACCAGATTTTGAATGAACTGAGTGATGAAAATGTTTCATATATAGAATATTGAAATTCTGTATGTTTTCTCTTTTAGGTTTTATCTTACCCTCTAACACCGGTGCCTCTTTCGCTCTGTCATATGGATGGCACCATTAACAAAACTGACAAATCAGTTATAACTAAAATATTAGAAACTTACATCCAAAAAAGTGATTTTCCAGAAGAACATTGTCAACCAAATAATGTAAATGTAGTCATAATCGATGGCATGTTTCTATTACATCAATTAACACAAGTGCCATCGACACTGGGAGCCGTAGCAATAAAAATTCTAGAAAGTATAACGACGATAAATCCTAATGCAAAAGAAATATATATACTTTTCGATGAATACAAGAGTCCATCTATAAAGGATAATGAACATATCTTGAGAGATAATTTCAATGTACAATATGAGTTCAAAGGTAAAAATATATTATCAACTAGTTATACTATTTTGATATGACTATGAATAAGCAGAATAAGCTCTTTATATGCACGCTCGAATAAGTCAATTGAAAATATTTCACGTCTTTTTCCGTCATAAGACAGAAAGCTTTTGATAACTCTTTTTACAGCCTAAGCAATTTCTTTTTTTGAACAGAACTTCAATGATCTATACATGCTTTTAGAATTGAAACATAATGATTAGGTTTTTCTAGTTTAAATTCTGTATATCTGTTTATATTCGACGTATTGACTCTCTCTATATGAAAGTCTCCATCAGAAACAATGATACAAAAATAAACAAGGCAAGTATCTACATAATTAAAATATACTGAATACTAGCTGTGAGAACTTGGGTTCCACATTTAGTGGAGAAAGGATAAAATTTCTCTGGCATTCACCCAAGGTCTGATCACGTGAAACAACCTCAAACAGAGGAATCAATAATTTGAGTCTTGACAATTATCATAGTGAAAAAAGATTTGATCAATATAACACACAAGGACGATGTCCCATTTTTGTAAATGCACACAGTTTCAAGGTCCAAACATATCATATTTTTACTTATTTTTTCAAGTTCATTTTTATAATTCATCTGAAATTTGGTTTTCATTTTGATTAGGTCCAGATCAAAAGCGACCATCGGATTTTGGAGCTGAATTAAAGAATATTAACTTCAAGAAATCGTTCATTACTTTTATTATGGACTACTGGGCATCTGAATCAAAAGTGAAACATTATATTAAAGATAAACAAATTTTTGTCTCCTTTGAGCGATGCCAAAAATACAAAGTAGCTGAAGATGGATCAGTAGTTTGTGAGATAATTCCCCATTTGAAATGCGAAGGTCACGAGGAGGCTGATACGAAAATTGTATTTTTCTTGTGCCAAATGGAAGACAAAGAGGTTGTCATCAAATGTTGTGACTCCGACATCTTTGTTATCATCCTGGGTAATATGATGCATATACCACAGTCATTGAAGGTCTGGCTTCTTTACAGCACCGGCAATAATCGTCGGTATATAAATATTAATGAAATATATAAAGCGTTGGGAACCTTGAAATGCTCCGGCTTACCTGCGTTCCACGCATTCACCGGATGCGACTACAACCCAGCATTTTTCCGCAAGGGAAAAAAAACCATGGGAGTTATACAAAAAAAGTGAAAAAATTCAACAAGCTTTCGCTGTATTGCAAGACCCTTCAAATCAAAATTATGAAGCAGCATTTTCCATCATAGAGGAATTCGTATGCAAAATGTATGCAACAACAAAAAATTGCTTGGGAAGGTGCTCTAATGTAGATGAGGCTCGTTTACTCATGTTTTCATACAGCTATGGCCATAACATTGAGCCCACAGATAAATTCAAGCAAAAGTTGCTGGAATTTGATCCTTGCATATTACCACCTTGCAAGCGTGAACTTCATCAACAAATTCTTCGAACTGCTTACATCGGGCATTTGTGGAAAAATGCTTTTTCTGCAGTACCTAACACCAGCCTGAATGTGCAAGAATTTGGATGGCGATTGGAGAATGATGCTTACACCTTCAAGTGGTTTGAAGGTGATGATGTTCCACAAAATATTCAGGAAATTATTGATGGTACTTATATTTTTGATACATATTTCAATTTACAAGCGTTTGAGGGAATAATTTCTCTAGCTGTTCCAGTATTGTATTGGAAATTTTTCTGTAATTATACTTCAAGAGTAGATACTAATAATAATAATTCATTAAACAAAATTTTTGCAATCATTTTCACAGATCCACAAGAGAATAGAGTTGAAGAGGATGATATTGTGAGAAGTGCCGACAACGAGGACGATAAGGATGAATCGGACGATTATGACAGCGACACTTATTCTCAAATAGATGGTGAAACTACTGAAGAAGAACCTGAAATTGACAATAATTATGATGAGGAAATGGAAATTTGAGCAATTATTGCCAATTTCAGATTCCTTTCCATTCCTATTTATTTATATTATGGAACATCCTATTAGCTATTTAAGTATGATTATTCTATGATAATAAATTATTTTTTTCTGATAATTAGATTCTTTATTTTTTCATAATGATAATAATATGTTCGCATAATAATGAAGATATACCTACTATTAAGTTCCAGATGAAGGCAATTGACCTTTCAAAAATACATTTTGCTACAATATTTCATCCACATAACTTATTCACATTCCGGGCGAAAAGTAAGAGCATAATTATTATGTTTTTCGTTGTTAATATGTGTGATTATTATTTTATTAATAGCAAGATTGAAAACTTTAATGTTTCACAAATTCAGAAGTTGGGATGTCAACTGTACATACGTGTTTCTTTCTTATCAGGACTCTTTGATATAGTATTATTCTAGTGCCTCATTGGTTGCAATTTAATGTTATACCCAGTTAGAGCTAATACCGATATTAATAGGGAAATTTGAGCTTTCCAGTGATTTCAATTGAATATTTTTGGAATTGTTGCTATGAAAATATTATGGATAAATTAAATTGTAGCTCTCTGCAGTATTTTGGAAGAGACTCACCTAGGCCATTATTGTTTAAAATAAGTCAAAAAATTTAAATAAATAAATTCGCCGAATAATCCCTGTTAATTTTACTGAATTAATTTACGAGCACTTTTTCCCAATCCTTTTTCCAAAATTTATCAATGATGAGCCTGAGCAACATGCTTGCCATTCTTTGTGTCGTCTAAAAAAAATAATTTTGAACGAAATACACAATGGCATGCAGAATAAAATGACGGAAATTTTACCTCTTTTTTTTGCAACTTCCTCAATGCATGCCTCCATTTTGGGACATCCTGGGGTGCATGCCAATTTTCTCAATAACAATTCATCGAGCAAATTACCTATAGTTGAAATGGCATGCAATTTGAAATCACGGCAAATTGGTGCAAAATTTATGCAAGATTACCCCCAAATTTCAAACCCTTGCGCCAACGAGAAATGCTTGCCAATTTTTTTACAAGGGTTTTATGACTGAAACTTCAATTTTTGTCATTGGCATGCAATTTGGAAACACGGCATTTCTCATATTTTTCTCACAAGTTCACGCAACCCTTTGAGCCACTTGGGCTGTTGCGAATCGCTTGCCTTTCAATACTTGACTTTAGATTAATTCCAATTATTCAACATTACAAAGGCATGCAATTTGATATCACGGAAAAAACCACTTTTTTTTCAGACCTTAAATTGGAATTTGAACTATGACCGGAAAGCGTGCATCGCTTAATAACATTTTTATCTTTCTTATTTAGAGGTAAATTATCAACCCTCAAAAAGGCAAGCGGTATAAAATCGGAGAACCCCACCTGTCACCAGCTCCCAGTCTACAAGGAGCGCTGAATAAAACTTTATTGAAGCAAGACCAAAACATACGAAACGCGGAACAAGAGAGTCAATGGCTCAAAATCCATACAAATAAAACAATATAAGAGTATTGGGGGTAACAGATTGGGAAAGAACGACAATGGACAGAACCAAGTGGCAACAAATAGTTGAACAAGCCAACGTCCTGCAAGGCCTGGAGTGCTGATACGTATTGTGTTTATTGCTTGAAAGAAAATTGTTTATAATAAATGAAAATCGATATTTAATAGTTGAAAATAAAATAAATGCTTTATTCTTCCGGATATTACTACTAACTAACTATATTATTTATTGATCACTCATTACTATATTAAACAAAACCGCAGATATTTATTTTCAAGAAATGCAGGACACTGTAAAGTGACCTTTAAAGTTTGACCGGTGTAACAGAAATTAATAAGCTTAAAAAATCAAAACCTGATAGATTTCACAAAAGATACAAATTTTTACATTATCATCCTTAATAGGGCTGCAACCGTAGACACGTGTATCGTTCTTATTGGGACTCTTCAGTACGGTATAGCAAGTCGCAGATAGTCGGACTTGTAGCCGCAAGACTATAGAAAAGTAAGTTGGTTCATGGCATGCAGAGCAATGAATCTGCAGCAGTGCCATCTACCATTCATACAGCTGAAGTGGCAGGCTTAAAGACATGCAGGACACTGTAAAGTGACCTTTGAAGTTTGACCGGTGAAACAGAAATTCATAGCGTAACAAGTTTATATTTTTTATTTGAATAGTCTATTTTATTTATTGATATGATAAAATTATGGTATTTTTATTTGCGTATAGATAATTTATGGTGGTTTGTCAATAATAATTAAAAAACATACAAGGACATATTAATAATATATTTAATGGTAAACAAAATTGATTGAGAGAAGATATATTCCTTTTAGTTTACTAACATCAACGATTGTGCAGGTGAACTTTTTATTACCGAATACAGTTGAATATTCCAAAAATACATAATGATACCAGTTTCTCTTGACCTCAGACCAAATTATTATATCAGCCAGTTACAAATTTAATTTTTTGAATAAATACCATGGTGTATTGTATGGTTTCACTACTTTATGCATAATAGGCTACTCTGAGTACTTCAAAAAATATTTTTTGTACATCTAAACTCAAAATTAAAAAGAATGACAAAAAAGTCTTATTCTATTGCATTTGAACTTGAAATTCATTTTAAACTAATCAGATTATTCGAATCTATGCACAAAATTTTTTTTTGATATTAATTCAATTGCCCATGTCTATTAATGTCATAATTACAGCTACTAACTTACCTTATATAATTATAATTGGAGTAGAACAAAATAGTTTATCTACTTTTGCTCATCAAGTGTACTGGGTGCTGTACTATTTTTTTAGATAGGTATGTCTTTTGGTACAATCTTATTCATCCATCGAGACAGAGGTATATTATTAATTATAAGGTTTCATCTATAATTGATAATTATCAGTACACTCCAACCAAGTTGCGGGAGAAATTTATTATCGCATTAGTGTTTGTTTTTCACTTCTTTTATAGTTTAGGTGTTTGTTTCTGACTTCCGGTGCTTACTTCTTACTCCTTTTGCATTTTTGGTATTTAGTTCTCGTTTCTATCGTAGTTTAATTGTTTGTGTTCCATTTGTTCTGTAGTTCCGGTGTTTTCTTCTCACTTCTATTGTACTTAAGAATGAATTTTACTTTGATTGAAATCTGGGTGCTTAATTTCCGCTTGTACTATAGTTCAGTTGTTTGTTTTTCATCTCTAGATTTTTCATTTATACTATAGTTGTTAGAGATGGAGGATGAATGTGGGCCAGTGGATTGTATATTTTATTATACAGGGTGGTGACTCGAAAGACGCACCATAGCGTTTTCAATACTATTTTTTAAATGTTCAATTATTGATGGCTTCCCTGATTATTTTACATCAAAAAAGTTGAATAGTGTATTGTACAGGGAAAATTTCTGCATTTTTTGACACATAAATTTTCAATTTTACTCTAACAGGAACCAGTGAAATTACGGAAATGTTTATTGATAATTTTCTTAAAATCAACAGTGCCATTGAATAAATGCAAATGTACCCATCCAAACTTATTGTTTTCGTGTGTCATCTGCTGTTATCAGCGTTTCATATTGAATTGCGTCTTGAATTGAAATGTTTACTGTAGAAGAAAAATTAGATATTGTGAAATGGTTTTATGGTCAAAATAGTGCTCGACAAAAAAATGCCGGCTTCATTTAATGTTGAATATTCAAATCGACCCATTCCAGGATTAGCTAAGACTCCTATGAGAATCGGTCTGTTTTGATACAATTCCATAAAATGGCGTGTAATTCAAAATATGTTTCAGATCTTAAAAATTATCTATTTCTCTACTAGTAGTTGAAATAATGTCCTGTTCATTCTATTGTATAATTTTTCAAAGTATATCGAAACCCAATCAGAACCCAATTTGGAAGTGCAGTAAAACATGCTGTCAATATCTCCGGTTTTGAAGCAAAAGTAAAAAGATAACAAAGTAAATGTAGAAGACAATATTGCTATCGAAGCTCGAATCCAGCTATTCTTATATTCTCTTATTGCTACTTCAGAGTCTAAAATTTAATTTTTCTGATCAATTTTAATATTTTTGGAGTATTTTTCGAATTTTAGTATGATTCAAAATTTGATATCAAATCTACTGTCAAATATGGTATGTTAATGGTGTTAATACATGCTATAGTAGATATTCCAATGTCTAATATTTTTTATATTGGGAATATGAATAAATAAGCAAAATTAGAAATAATTCCATTGAACATTACCATAGCCGATCAATAAGTATTTGTTATTTGGTAATGGTTTTCTCATAAGTTAAACATTTGGCTGATGTAATAATCTGGTCTTGTAGCATAAAAATATCAATATTTTCAATCATTTCCTTTTTCGATTCTATTGCAACTATCAAACGATGAATTTGAAGCACTAATGATGGAGGCTTCAATAAAATAATCATATTAAGTAATTATCATTCACATGAAGCGTGCTATGAATAATTACACTTTTCATTTCTTAAAAGCAAATTGAATAATTGATTAATTTTATTGTATTTATAGTCTATATTGATTTGGCCATAGAATACAAAATTACTAATTACAGTCTATATTAATTTTGTTTTTGAACACAAAATGACAGTGAATATTGACTTGTCTATTGAATTCAAAATGAAGTCATCTATCATTTCAACTAAAATTCACTTACCTCCTGTTCAAGTTTTTGAAAATCATGCACTAAAAGAAACATCCAAATCAAGCATATTGCAGACCACTGAAAATTATGGAAGGTATCAAAAATATTATGCTCCCCATGACGTAAAGCGGAAAATGCAACAAAATTTGTACAGGATATTGCACCACTAAACAACAGAAAAAGTTGTACCAAAATTCGTGAGCTAAACACTTGATTAATTTCAGCTGCAATTTCTTTTAAGTTTGCATTCCTGTTATAGTAATCAAACAAGCTGTCGAACCTTATATTTTGTTGTAGTAGATTGATTCCATTGTTGTAATCAACGAAATATATTTTAATCAATGAAATGTAAGCACAAATATTTTGGATTATAAAAGTAGTGAATATAGATGCGATTTTAAAATTCAATAAATAAAAACCGTACTCTAGGGATACGAAATGCATCACTAAAATTGAATCAACTATTATCATTATGATGAATAAAATTGAATGGAATACTTTTCGCCAATTTTGTTTCTTTTCTCGCATGATCAAATGACGGTTCACTCTTATTTTATCTAAAAGCACAACACATTTTTGAAATTTATTCCGTTTAATACATCCAATAAAAAGCGTTGAGTATATCGCAAAACCAAATATATATATGGTGGTTTCGTCCACATTTTTTTCAAGCTCACTAAGAAAATGGTAGGAGTTGTCCTTTAATAGAATAATAGATGAATAAATGGCACTTAAATACCCCAGAATGAAAGGAATAGCCCACAAGAATTCATACTGAATTCCTTTTTCATTGATGTGTAATTGAAGCAAAAATATTTTACTACAATAGAAAAACGGTTCAACTGCTACACTCACAGACATTTTTCTGACGGAAAAAACTAATTCATCAAGAAAGTAAGCAAGAATAAATTATATTTGTTATTGATTATTTTATCACTTAATTTGATTATTCTCTAGATTCACAGCTAATTTCTCTTGTTACCTGAACTGAAGAAATTTTAAATGCTTATGACAGAGTTCACAAAATTGAAAAATAGTTACATGTATAGAAAGAAGTTCTAGCAAATTTTTTTGGGAGAATAAGAGTTATTGTCCATGAGACACGGCATACATTTTTTGTTGATTACCGCTCACTTGAAACTTCGTGAGTGACTTCATTGTGATGAGTCCAACAGCTTTCACATTTGACGAAATGACCGCTAGTCTGAGACTCTGAGGACGTGTTCAATTATTTTTTTACTAAAATTTGGTCATTCTGTCAGACAAATTTTCGGATTATAACAGTTCCTTCATCAATGACCGCTCATCCCTATGTTTTTTATTTTCCATTCAATACTTCAGAAAAAGCAAAAATATGTGGTATGAATGCGGCTGCGTTCATAGGCATGTACATATATGAAATGCATATCAACTCAGTATGATTATTGATTATAAATAATAAAAAAAAGGCTTGTGCACCAATATATTAGTATTATTTTGGAATTAAATGTGTGATATAAAGTCAGTATACTATGATAATCACCTCAAATATCATTCAAATTCACCTTCAACTGTGATATCTATATATTAATACGTCAAGAGCAAACTTTCGACCTCTTTTTAAGCATATTGCATGCATGGAGGAGAGTAAGATTTGGCATACTCAAAATTAATATGGAGAAGATATGCAGAAAGCGAAAATTATATACAGATGTCCCATATTAATATATCAATACGTGAAGAGGAAGCTTTGTATTCCTTTTCAAGCATATTGCACGCACGAATAATTTTATATTTGGCATACAAGTTTATATGATCGAGTGCAGAAAGCTGAAAGTATATACAGGTGTCTTATTTCAATTTTATGGAGAGAAAACTTTGTACCGCGCACACGAGGTGATGTGAAACTTGGCTTAGTTGAAGTCTGTGTGGAGAATGTGAGATATGGCATTGTTTGAAGTATGCACCAAATGGAAAAATGGCTGAAGAAAAATCTCAAAGATTTCTCTTCCCTTCCTATAGTCGGGGGAGAAAGTCACTTTAAAATCTTGAATGGGAACCACTAATCCTAATTCTATATTCAGATGGAGCATCGAATACCAATTTAATTCTACTTGGGACTCCCGGGGAGGGAAGATTAAAGTGAGTAACGTTTTAACTTGGTGACATACTAATCTATTTCTTTTTCTACTTTCTACTTTACTTTTTTCCAATAATTTTGTTAATGAATTATTCATTACTAGCTTATAAATAACATTCATTACTTATCTCTTGATATTCAAAATGTCAAAAACTGAGATATATGTGCGAGCGTTTTCTTGTCGGACTGACGATAAGAGCCTATATTTCTGTCGGACAATATGTTTTTTTGGACAGATAATATATTTTCAAATTAAGGAGCTGTTATAAACCAGACACGTTTTCAGTGTCGGACTAAAAAACGCCCTCGAAAATTTGTCGGACAAAATAACCAAATTTTGGAAAATAATAATTGAACACGTCCTCGAAATTCCAGACTAGCGGTAATCCGTTTTCATACCAACGTACTTGTGACAAGTGTGGCTTGTCGGACACACCGCTGACCTATAATATTCATGTCGGACAATATTATTTTTCATTATATAATTAAAGAACCTTTCGATTAGTGTAAACATCAATATGACGGTAATACATTTTTAAAGTTTCATGAAATTGACGTGTTCAATTAGCTCTCGCTGAAAAACGCCCCCAAATCAAGAATTCTGTCACTCACGAAGTTTCAAGTGAGCGGTAATCAACGAAAAATGTATGGCATGTCTCACGGACTATAAGAAGAAGGGATTATTGAAGAATATATTTACATTAAACAAACTCTGTATAAATCGAAACTCTTTTTCGTTTGAGAATTGTATTTATAAACAAACTTTTCGCACTACTGTCGGTAATCTTCTTTCAGCTTTTCCAGCTAATCTGTTCATGTTTCATTTAGAAAAACAATTAGAACACAAAACTGCAGATCCTCCACCATTCTGGTACCGTTATGTAAATGATATCATAGCAATTGTAGATAAAGACTTTGATTTAAACTATTTTATAAAATTGATCAACTCAGTCAGAATACTCGTCCATCAAATGTACTTCTGAACTTGAAATTGATAATACGGTTTGCGGAATAGAGACAAATAGAGAATAGACTTCGGAGAAATTCCCGAAAAGCTGGAGTTTAACATGAAACTTCCTTGTGGCTCTTAACAATATCCCAAAAATCCCCGCTGATGCATACGCCGCTTAAAATGTTATGCGTTGTCAAAGGTCAAGATGAATGGTTTTTCGCCAAAATCTTGCTAACGGTAACTTTTATCATCGAATTTGTAGCTTAGAAAATTGATTACAAAAAACATATCAATACTTCTATCCGTTAGACTAACGAGGAAAACCGATTCGAATAGTTCTGACCTTTATTATTCTTATAATACATGTCCTCTCAATAATAGATATCAGATATTTTTTTGAAGTGGTGTCCCCAATAGACATAATCCACTTTTATTTGTGATTGAAGAATCATTATTTATTGCAGAGAATAGACAAATTCTAAACCAGTTTTTATCAGCAAGATTATTACTTATAAAAAAATTGAATTATTATTCATTCTATTTCAAAAAAGATTGTTTTCCTGAAAATTTCTATTATTACAAATTCTTTCAATTCAAAAATGTTCACCTAAATTATTGAACAGTTAAATGATCAATTCTTTATTGATCAGACCAATTATTATGGTTCTTCTTCTGACTCCATTTCAATTACTATGTCCAATTCTTCATCATCTTCATCCGTCGTCTGTTATTCTATAGTTTCTGTCAAGAAACACGACGGATCTACATCTTCAGTAGGCTCGTCATTATTAACGTCATTAAACGTTAAGTGATAATTTAAAAACTTTTGATCGTGAAAATTACCGCAAACTGGTGAACAATATAACCCAACTTTTCTGCAACCATAGTACCTACAAGGTACTTACATCTCTTGGTGCAGTTACAAGAAATAGAGATGAGTAGACAGACCATCAGGTGTGAGTGGAAGAAGAGTTTCAACTGGCTCCAAAATTTGATCTTGCAATGACCATCTTTAGTCTAGAGGGTCAAGCTCATTATCAAGCTATATTTGCTCTTGGTAGTAAACACGATATGAATATTACTGAGCAGCAATAGATGTTGGCGGAAGAGAGAATAGTTCCACAGGTCTTTGAAGGTGTGTTAATTCCGCAAACGTTAAATATTTGTGATTATCAATGGAAACTTATTTTATTGGTGCTTCATACATAGCATTACATAGTGTTGCCACGAGACTCGAGACCAGTCTCGGTCTCGTCTCGTCTCGCTTCAAAAAGTCGAGACGAGACCACAGAATGGGTCTCGAGCTGAAAGTCGAGACCGAGACGAGACTAGAGTCAAGTCTCGGCGAGAGTCTCGCGAGACTCTCGACGAGACTTATAATATAATCACTTTAAATTAATTTTTAAGTCAAATCCAATAAAATATTATAATACTTTAATTGATTTTCACTGGAAATACGTTACATGAATCGACTTTTATAAGATTCGTAGTTATATTCCTGTATCTTATCTAATTTCATTTAAAATTATATCAGACTTTTGATAGGAAGAGAAAATCAATTCTATTCATTCATAAATTCTTAGTAATTTGAACCATATAGCTCGTTATTCACAGTCAATAACATAACCTCATTTGAAAATTAGGGTTTTCTTCATCCACCTCTGAATTTGGTCGCTTACACATCGCAAACAATGTGTAAACTGAGCATGTAGGCCTCTCAGACCTATCATCAATTCATATGAACGCTTTGGTAACCTGAGTTTAGTTTATAAATTCATATTGAGAATCGTAGAAGAAATATTATGTGGCTTGAAAAAACACATGTGCAAACTAGCATTATTCAATTCGGAATAGTATATTCTGCAAGAAGTTTGGGATGAAGCTTATTCAGTATGAGTGCCAAAAGCTTGTAGCACGAGCCATAAACGAGTTTGACGAATTCACGAGTGCTGAATAGCCATTTCAGACATTTTTCAGACCATACTTTCTCTACGACCATAAATTCGGAAATTTACAGGGAAACAGAAAATTTCGAACTCTGAAACATAGACACAACCAAAACTCCTGAAGTTATTATTTAATTTAAGTTGATTTGATATTCTTATAATTGATGAATAGATACAGCTCGATAAAATATCAAAAATTAAATACAATATAAGTCAACAATGACATAACCTCAATATTATTTGGAATCTGTATTACCGACATCTCACTGTGACAGATGCTTATTCTTATTTGAAAATTAAATTTTCATCATTTTAAACTGAATTATAGCAACTATATCAGTTCTAGAATAGATATGAATCAATGAGATAGCATTTTTTTGTATTTTATAAATACCATAAACGTGTAATACTTGTGTTGGAATGAATATTCTAACACAGTATGATAGAATTGGATCATTTCGTGATTGAAATCAATATTAGAATGTTGATGTTCTATAATGGTCGTAAAAAATATTTTTTGTAACTCAGCGATTCTTGACTTGAAATATGTAGCTCCAACCTCGTCACAATGCTTAGGATTAAACAATTGTTACATAGAACTATTACCTTTTTATCATCTCGAATTCTCGTGGCTCCAGAAGTCCTGTTCTAATTCATAGAGACAGCTTGGAGACAGATCGCAGTCTCTATATCAATGTTGCCATATCATAGTTACATTTATAGGTACTTGAATATTGTATGTTAATGCAAATAATATGATCGACAAGTTTATGCTAACAATTAGTTGAGAACGATGTTTCAAATCAGATTCAACTCATGTTTAATCATCTTCCTGATTTATTATTGATTATGATTGTATGATTTTTTCCTATTATTACTATTTTATGACATACGAGCTAAAGAAACTTACTTGACTCTGTCTCTTACTTCTAGAAGACTGTTTTTAACAAAGATGACATTGAATCACTTCTCTAATTTTCCGATAGGTGGTACATGTGTCAAGAGTCTATGAAATGACGTAAAAAGATAGTCTTCACAAATTAGAACTGAGCCCCAGAACGACTGTCGGTATTGTAAATTCGACGTAGGCTGTACGCAAGCGCATTGTATGTTGATCATGTGATCATTACTTCCAAAACTGCTCAGCAAAGTGGGGATAATTGTGTAATGCGCAAAATTTAAGAGACTTTATTTGTAGCGTAGTGTTTTTGTGGTTCTTAACGATTGTGAAATGAGCTAGAAGCTTTGTACGTCTGGGGTTTATGAGCAAGCTATGAAACATAACTTTGCGCACCAAACATACAAATACATTTTTTGGGTAGAATCCATAGCAAATAATAATCAGGTGAAACAAATTGATTTCCGCATGTAAGAAAATATAATTTTGAAAAATCATGGCGAGACTCTCGTCGAGACTCGAGACCGAGACGAGACTGACCTACTCGAGACCAGGGCGAGACCGAGACGAGACTGAGTTAGGCGAGACCAGATCGAGACCGAGACGAGACTCACTGAAGTCTCGTCTCGTCTCGTCTCGTGGCAACACTAGCATTACAGAAAGAAGTCGACACTATTGTGTAGTATATAAGTGTTAGTTTGTATTATTATAGACTTTAAAACTTTCACGAAATCTCGAAAATAAATTTTCCAATACTTTGAGTCACTTTTAATGTTCAATTACAAATATTTGACACACAGATACCGTTAAGAAGTGCAAACTATACGTTAGAACTTTTGAATCGAGTTTTCTCAAAAACTGTTAGTCTTAAGAAAAAAAGTAATGACATGTTTGTTGTGGGCAATCTTTCAAGCTACAAATTTGTTGACTGCTACTTTTTCGATAAAGGTTTCCGTTAGCGAGATTTTTGCGAGAAACCATTTATCTTGCCTTTTAACCCCGCGTAACATTTTTAGAGGTGCATGTATCGGCGGGGATATTTGGGATGTTGGTTAGAAGCACGAAAGAAAGCTTCATGCAAAAATTTAGCTTTCCTCAATTTATTCCACAGTGCAGTGTCTTTATTTCCTGTATTCATAAACTATCTTCCTTGGACCTGTATTGATAATAAAAGGACCCTTCATAGAATTTGACATTTACATTTACAGAAAACCGACACATACTGAAAATTATATAGGTACATAATTCATCTTATACATCACACAATAATAAAATAGTTTCCTTAATTTCTTGATTCATAGATTTCATAGCATTCCCCTAAACAAGTATAGATATAATAAAGAATTGGATCGGATTTTCCAAATAGCTCACTTTAATGGTTATAAGAAATCAACTATATCAAAACTAGTAAATGAACACAAATTTAAAATATTAAAACAAAATTCAACGAGATTGACAAATACAGCAAATTGAATTGAAAAATTTGTTATCAAACAATTCAGACGGAATAGAAGAAATAATAAGATCTAGGATTTATTTGGTTAGTTGCTCAAATTGAGAAAAAATTAATATCGGCAAACCAAAAGAAGAATAGGAGCTAGATTTAAAGAACACTCGTATCAGATTGAATGTAAAAATATTTGTAAATCAGCCTTAGCATTCCATCAACATGAAACGGAACACAAAATTGAGAAAAAGAACTTTGAAAAAAAAACTCTGTGGTAAACAAAGAGACTTGTACCTGTCAGAAGCTATATATAGGTATATATATATATATATAATCGGTTTCCTCTTCTACCCTAAAGTGTAGAGGTTTTTGCGCTTCTTTTCTTTACTCTTTAACGAATTTGTGCCATATTTTTCTGTTGGATGCCATCGATCTTGCTTCAGATACTGATTTTCCTCTATTTTCTAAGATTCCTTCTACTATCTCATCCTAGGTTTTCTGTGGTCTTCCCCTTCGACTCCGCCCTTGCGTTCTTGATTTCCATATCTTTTTCACAGGTCTATTGTTTTCAATACGTATTAGATGTCCATACTAACTTAGTTGTTTTTCTTCAATTTTCTTCTCTGCAGCTTTTATATTAAGATCATTCCTTATATTTTCACTTCTAATTTTGTCTAGTCTAGTTACTCCTTGTACTCTTCGCAGATATTTCATTTCCATAGCCTGTATTTTACTCTTAAGTCTTTTTGTTAATACCCACGATATTTGTATCTTGGTACCTGTTCTATTTTTCTTGTATCTAATTTTACATTTACTTCTTTTTGGGATCTATCTATTACCATGCACTTTTGTTTTGTCGGTATTTATTTTCATGCTTCTTTTCTCACGTGCGCCAGAGATTGAGATTTGTTTGCAAGTCTTTTTCGTTTTTGGCAAATAGCACAATGTCATCCGCAAATATGCATTCGGATATGTTCATTCTTTGAAGATTCAAGAAACCTACATTATACAATTTTACTTTATTTCTTATCTCCTTCAATACTTCATCCATAAGTGTTATAAATAATAGGGGACTAAGTACCCCTCCTTGTCTCAAACCTTCAACCGTCTTAAATTCTTCAGAGTTTGCATTCATTGTTCGCACATAATTTCTTGTTTCTGCATAGATGCTTTTGATGGCTTCTAGCAAATGTTCATCAACACTTCTCTGTTTCATGATTTTCCATATTTGTTCTCTTGGTGCTCGATCTAACGCTTTTTCTAAGTCTATAAAACATAGGAATAGTGATCTATTATGTTTTTGTGTTTTTTCTATCAGCTGTCTCACTGTAAAAATGTGATCTTGGATGCTATGACCTTTACGAAAGCCACTTTGTGATTTTTCCAATGATATTTCTATTTTGTCACGTAATCTTTCTTCTAATATTGATTCATAAATTTTTGCAGCTGTAGAGAGAAGCGATATTCCCCTGTAATTAGAGCATGATCTGTTGTCACCTTTTTTATATATTGGTGATATTATCGCTATCTCCCAGTCTGATGTAACTTGTCTTTTCCTCCATATAAGATTGATAATAGTATGTAACAAATGTGTCCCAGTTTCGCCCATATATTTGATCGTCTCGGGAGAAATATTATCATGTCCTCCGGCTTTTCCTTTTTTCACTCGCCCAATGGCTGTCTGTACTTCGCTTAGGCTGATTGTGTCTTCTTGTTGCCTTTTTGTTTGCGTAGTTACTGATTGGAGTTCTTCTTGCTCATTGAATGGTGGTATATCTAAGAGCTCTTGAAAATACTCCTTCCATCTGGCCAATATTTTTGTTTTTTCTCTCAATAGTTGGCCATTTTTGTCTTTTAGTTGCCTTATTGCTGTTTGTTTCTTGGTTTTCTGCTTCTTTATTGCATTGTAGAATAGCTTTTTGTTACTCTTACTATTTTCTTCCAATTTATTTCCAAAGTCTTCCAATGCCTGCATTTTAGCTACTAAAACTACTTCTTTGACTTTTATTCTTTGCTGTTTGTATAAGTCGTAGTCTTGTATACTTTTTGTGTTTAGATATCTTTTCCACATAATTTTCTTATCTCTTACTTCTTTCTTGATCTCTTCGCTCCACCACGGTGTCTGTTTCTTCGTACTATTAATTACCTTTGCTCCACAAGCCCTTCTGGATGCAGAGCATAATACCTCTTTGAACTTTGACCACGTTTCATTTATGATTGTATCGCCATTTATTGGATTCATCTTTCTTATCTCTTCTTCAATGTATTTCTGATAAAGTTCTTGTGTTTCCTGATCTCTAAGTTTGTAGCTTTCAATTGAATATGTTTTTGGGCTTTGTTCTTCTTGTATATATATATATATATATATATATATATATATATGGAACTCCGCTATATATAAATATGTGTCCTCCCTCCAGCTTTACTATCCCCTTTCCTTCTTTTTTTCGTTTCTGTAATAGTCAGTATATCAATTTCAGTCTTTTCAAACTCGTTATTCAGTTCAATATCTTTACCATTAATATTTCTTATGTTCCATGTACCCAATTTCATAACCATGTATTTTTGCTTTGTCGTTGTATTATTGACCATCGAATCAAAATTGTTTTTTGCTACATCCGGTTTTTTGAATCTGGGTTTTTCTTTATAATGTTGTTTTTTGAATTAGACCATTCATACATTATTTCATTGATTTGTATTTTTTGGTAACCCATTTTTATTTTGTGATTTGGATTTTTCTTCTTCCATTCTCTAGATATTTTCCTTAGCTCATATTGGATTCTACCTTCTTCTTTAGTCATATCATTTTCGATAAATATATTTTTATTTTGTTGTTTTAATTTGTATTTATTCTGCATGACACTTTTTTTGTCTTCCCATGAACTCCATTGTACTATATATCTCGCAGCTTCGCCGCTTTTGTACATTTTATAAGCTTTTCCAATTTCAGAAGAAATACCAAGACTTTTATTTACCATGTTTTGTATATTCTGTTTTAGGTTATCCTCCTTGAATTCTACACCTGTTATTATAGTGTTGTTTCTCTTCTTATCTTTTTCATGATATTCCAATTTTTGTTCAATTGCGTCAATTCTCTTATAAAGTTGTTGCTTTCCTTCTTTCCAGGTTTCTTCTTTTTTCTTAAATTCTTCTTTCATCTCTCTCAGTTCTGCAGTATTTAATTTGACTTCAGTCAATAATTGCTCCATCATACTTTCTAGTCTCTCCATGTTCATTTGATTTTCTTTTTTTTGTATATAATTTGGCGATCTTTGAATTTTTTTACTTATTCCGACTACATCCCCTTCTATTTCTTCTTCTTCCTGTATTTCTCTTGACCGTTTGTTAAAGGAGCTACTCCTTGGTCTGCTAATGAAATCATACTTGATCCGCCACTGGTTTTGATGATCTTGTGTTATTCGCTTCGGACTTGCGCTATTTAGTTCTTCTACTTGCGCTTATGCTCTCTGCCAATGTTTGCAGTAACAGCACATGCGCTACTTACTGCTCCCAGTGGCGTACTTATTTGGTTTAAGCGTTGATAACCTCAATCTCAAAAGCACTGAAATTGTTTTTCGATTTTTTCGTTTATTTTCACTACTCTGAAATATTCTTTATTTCCGCAGTTGTATATGATCACTATGATTATGCTGTAACACTCACGGCTTCTTTACACGACAACTTCCGTTAATTTTGGACAAATGCTGCCGGTGTAATAAAAGCACGTGTTCAGTATCACGACACAAACTAACGTTTTCCTATATGTAGGTATAAACCTTAAAACAAATTAATCGAATTTTGATTTGTCACCGTTTGATTATCCTCTTTTGAAATGTATTAAGCAGCGTATCATTATTTCAAGATCACTCTTCATAAACTTAGCGTATACATGGTGAAAAATAATTTCATAAATAAGTAATTTTTAAATATTCTCTATCTATATCAAAATGATCAGTCTAGTATACGATCTCCCGTTACTGGAAATTCATTTAAATTGGATGAAAGAGTCAATGTGTCGTACCAATCTCATTTGAGAAGATGGCATCATTCATAAGTAAAAGGGTAGTTCGAGAAGTCTGTATAAATCTTGCAATTGAAATCTCGACTGTTTCTAATTGAGCTAGAGCCCCAAGATAGCGAGATTATTTTATTCATCACAGCCATCTTGACATAGGTATCAAATGGAAGGGCTTGATAAGTGGAATGCGATGTGACGTTAATTTAAACCAAACTGAGGTGATCTGTTTTTCATGATTTTTCTTTTATCCACTTTCTAGAAATCTTTCGACTTGCACGATTCAAACAAACTTTTGACACAAAGTAATGCAGTACCAGATTTAGACCTATTCAAGACCCAGATGCAGAGTTTAATTGAACTATTGATTCAGTTGGTGAGAATATGTGAAACATCGGGGCTCCCTGAATGCAGGAGAACCCTAAATACAGAGAGGATCATTGTATTTATTGGAGTCTTAGCTTTGAGCACTCTCTGTCTTCAGTATATTATTTCTTTATTCTCAAGAATTAATTACACTAGTTTACAAAATTCAACTATTTGTCTGTTGCTGTGAATTTTATGGTTGATAATGTTTACTTATGACTTGTTTTTGTCAAAGATGACTTAAATTTTTTTTGTACAGCTCTAGTTCCTTTGTTTTTGATTTTCATCATTCCTGCGTATTTATTCGTCGATAACGTGCTTATTTCACTGTGTTAAGATTGATATCTGGAGTTTTTGTGACATGAGTAGTTGAAAGAGACGTTGCTTAAACAATCCAAATCATTTTTGCTACATATGCGGAGAATATGTGTTCAAGGATTGTAGAAAAGTTCATCAGAGTTGGTTGAAAACACCTATTTTCTGTATTTTGGGATGCTCTTGGATAAAAATGACAAATCTTCGGCTCCTGATTGTGTTTGTAAATCGTATGTTGAATATTCAAGATTATCGAGAAGTGGTGAAAGAAGTGCTTTCAAATTTGGAACACCAACTATTTGGCGAGAGCTCCGAAATCATCTCGATGACTGTTATTTTGTAGTGTGAACATAAACGGCATAAACGCTAAAAATCGAACTAAATGGCAGTATCCAAGTTACAAAATATTTATACCACCATTGCATATAAGACTGCGCATCATATTCAGTTTGTTGACTCACTAGATAGAGACGGGGACTGCTTTTCTTACTTTTGCCAAAAATTCCTCAGCTCACTATTGAAAAGATTAGAGCAGGTACTTTTGATGGCCCCTAAATAAGAAAACTTACGAAAGATATTTATCCCAAAAACTCTCCGACTGAGCTTGAATTAAGGGCTTTGACAGCTTTTGTCTCTGTGATGCAGAACTTTCTCGGAAATACGAAATCAGAAAATTATATTGAACTTGTTGAAGACCTATTTTTACAATTAAAAAATATAGGGGGCGATATGAGCATAGAACTCCACTTTCTCCATAGTCACCGACTTAGGAATTAATCAATTAAATGGACAGACTGGATTGATATAACTATTATGATTTTGAGTTCTGAATACTATAATTGTGTTTATGTAGAGGAAAATAATGATGTTATTCTGTCTTCAGTATTCTCCCTTAGTCAGTACTCACTATTTGAATTTTTTAATCCTCGATTGAGTCAAGAATTAATTAATTATTACTTATCTAAAAAGACAGTCAATCTTTTCAATTGTGACTCTGAGCTTTGATCATTGTAATTGTGTGAAGAAAACGATTACGTCATTCTATTTCCAGTATATTATTACTACATCATCCGTCAGTCTACTCACAGTTTCAAATTTTTTAAATCACTGGTTCAGTTGGGAACTCATAATTCATCTTAAGAGGACAGATTGGATTATTATATCTATTGTGATTTTGAGTTTTGAACGCTATAACTGTGTGCAGCAAAACAGTGACGTTATTCTGTCTTCCGAAAGATGTCTTGTTAGTTTCTTTCTGCAAGACATCAAAAAACCGTCTAACAGATTTTTTTTAAGTTTCTGTAAGACGTCTATAAAACATTCGTCTTCAAATTTGCTACAATTAAAATCTGCTGCTTATTGTTCAAGCCAACTGGTAAGCCCACCACTGATTTTGATCAATGAACAAAAATAGTTTTGACAAAAATTCAGAATATTTGCTTGTCACTATTGATTCCATTTGTCAAAAATATTATCGATCGATAATTGGCCATATTCTGTAACACAACCATCAACTTATTATCGATCGATAAGATTTTTGAGAAATGGAAACAATTGTAACAAGCGAATATTCAGAAATTTTGTCAGTGCTTCCTTCGTCCATTGGCTGAAATAGATAATGATCGATAAAAATTTATCGATTGAGTTACAGAATAGCACCAAATAAGTTGATCAATGTGTTACCTAATATAGCCCAGGGCCCCTATTCTATAACTTTTATCACCGGTGATACGCAAACAGGGTGATATATTTTGGGCTGCCGTCTTGCGGCGCTTCTGCCGAACTATGGCTATGTGACGTCATACTTAGTGAAATTGTATCACCTCGTATCACCCAGCAAAGAGATGGTGGTAGAAACTTATCACCGGTGATACTTTGACGTTCGAGGTTATGATGTTTCATATTTTATTTTTAAATGGATCTGATTTTTAGTTGTGGGCTAAAGTACACAAAATTCTTGTGCATAAACCCACCATAAGATGAAAATACATAATAATTTGAAACAAATATTAATTTGAAATCTTATTTACGTTAAAAATGTAGTAGGTTAAATTTTAATAACTGTAATATTCAATATTATGCAGTCAGATTTTAATTCTCATTGATAAATGCTGTAAAATATGAATAATTATTAAATCTAACAAATTTCCAAGCTATAGTGTACCAACATAAATAAATATAACCAGAAACTTAAGAAAGTGAAAGTTACTAGACGAGTACCTTCAGATGCTTCAACGGTGGAAGGTCATATGACGTCATTAATATATCACCCCAAGAGGGTGATAAGTCGTGAAAAGTTATAGAATAGGTACCCAGTTGTCAGAGGCAAATTCAGACCAAAATCTCTCATGGAATGTGATGCCGCTAAAACTAGGTTCTTGGGTGTGGAAACGAAAAAAACTCTTTCCTGGTGTAAGGTATAAGCAAAGCTCATATAATTTCGAAATTAAAATTATAAATTCGATTTTCACGTTATATATCGAAAAAGATAATATGGTTTGATGAAAACAAAATAAATACTCTTCGAAAATGGGTACCCAGGGGTTTGTTAAGATGTTAATCAATGATTTGATATGGGATTTTCAAAATTCAAAATGGCGGATACAATTTGTCGGCAATTTAGAGCGTACCAAAAATATTCAATCTCCATATTTCAAAATCTAATTTATATATTTTGGAAGTATATAAACAGATGATAATATGAAAATAGCTTTTTTGCTGAATAAGGTCATTTGATCATCATATAAAAATGGAATAAAAATTAAAATGGCGTATGCAATATGGACGTTATTGGGATAAGTAAAAATTTGTCAATAAATGAACACCAGAATAAGATGTAGGTATTTTATAAAACAATTGAAAAATTGATAGCACAATTTTTTTCTTCAAATTTGTACTGTCTTTTTCTTCCTTAGCATCAAAACATCTTCAACATCGCTGTCTTGTTCTAGCAGTGAAATTTTTGTTAAACAAGAACCACATATTGCGGAACTTAGTAAGCCTGTTGATTTAAAATCACAAGCTCTCCCACATCTTTTTTTGCAATAATTGCAAAACATCAAATTCAAAAGAGATTTAGAAGTTAGTAGTCTGGTAATTTTGAAGAGACTTGATGTCTTTGAATTAAAATCATCCATTTTCCAATCAAGTCTTGCTCATAACCTGAATGCGTGATCAAAAAATTAATGATATATTCTTGAAGCTCAGGATTTCATTTTTAATTTTGTATTTTTAATAATTTTTCACTCAACTTTAAGTTCCAGGAATTTTCTTATATATTTATTATATTAAAAGTTACTGCAGAGTATCAATTTTCGTACATATTATTACACATTATGAAGTGTATTTCCAACTTCATTTGATAAAAAATATATAACAATTTCTGATTGATATAAATGAATGAAAACCGTAGAGCTACGAGTTCGGAACAATTAGATGATTCGGACCGCCCGAAGCCCGTCAAGTCTTTATCCCATATACCTATAAATATATATACCAACGACTTGGACCTGACAGCGTACGGGGTCTTTTATCTCTTTTCTTCTGCAAGTCTAAACTGCGCATGGTCAAACTTTAAAATAAGTCTTAATTTAGAAAATAAATTTGACTCCGAATCATCCCGAACCAATGACGTCAAAACATTAGACCCAGCTTGCTAGCATTTGTTTTGATGCAGACATTAGGGGTGCGGGGAACGGGGAAAGATCCAAGTTGGTAGTGCAGGTTGCATATAACTTTCAAGTGACATATTATGGAACTATTTTTTCTAACCTTAATCAAATTTAAAACTTAATTCTTCATCAGAAATATGAGAATTGATGAACAAGGCAAGTGATTTAAGAATGTTAAGAGTTGTGAAAACGTGGATATCACATTTAAAATACAATTCACAAAAAAAAATAGAAAAATTTAAAAGCCTTTCATTTTATAAATAAATTACGGTATGATTTTAATATGGATTGATAAATTTTTCAAGTTGATTATAAGATTGTAATTATATAAAAAAATTAAAACACAAACAATAACAATACACGTCATACAAATAGTGTAAACTAGGCATCACGCATTTCAAACTTGGATAATTCCCTTTCCTCCCTACCCGCTAATGTCTGCTTCTGAACAAACTGTACACCAACATAGGACGTGCGGAGTCTAATTTATAAGACGTCATTGTCCCGAACACAATCTTTCAAGCATCAGCCAATGAATCTCAAGACTATGACTATGCGCAGTTTAGACTTGCAGAAGAAAAGAGATAAAAGATATTGTACGGAGACGCTTCCTTGTTAAGATAGGAGGTCAGCAGTATATATATTTATAGGTATATGCTTTATCCTATCCGCCTCAAGTTAATCTTCAAATTTCAAATGAATATACCATTCGCGGTCTTCATTTCCATTCCGAGCGAAATCAATCTTTTGGGAATTGTAATCTTTTTCATTATCTACTTATTTTATAGCTCATATTTGGATACTTCTTATTAGTATTTATTCAATCTTTATCCTCTTATGAATTTTCCTAAATAATTGTTCAATTTTTTTTTTTTCGAAAACATAGAATTATTGGAAGATGTATATTCCTTAGCATTCCATACGGATATAAATTTGTCTACGTTTATTCATTCACAAGTGATGTTCTTTTTCTGTAAAACTAGCCTTAAGGGAGTTCTTCTACTGGTAAGGAAAAACAGATACACGATCGATTTTTGAATATATTATAGTTTAGAGCAATAGAAATTCAAAACGAGAAGAAAAATTTTGAGTCAACATGTAAATTTGAGAGAAAAACCAATACTCAAAATAAAAGTTATCCATAAGAATGCATTGGAAGGAAAATATAATGCAAAAACCAAACCGGCCCGATCTGACCCAACCCATCCCGAACTAGCCCGATTTGAAATCTTCAAACCGGCCCGACTCGAACCCATAATGACGTAGATTGGACAACCCGAAACCCGAAAATAGTTCGGGTCGAGCCGGATCGGGTTCGGGTCTAGATGAAATCATGCAGCTCCGGGAGACCGATTTGAAAATGAAAATGGTGTCGAATGAATGCTATAGAAAAAAATGATTATTTTAAAACATGAGTTTCACTGAGCAAAGACCATTGTTCATCATTTTGATTATTTTTACAATAAAAGTGAAAGTATAATGATGATAAATGTACAAGAATTCAATATTTTCATGCCTCTGTTAATATATATCTTCAATTTTATAAGAGTCAGTGAAAATTTTAGAAATTATAATTTGCAGTCTATGAGAGAAAAAAAAAATTGAAAACTAATGGCTTCCTCAGAAAGCTTGAAGTTTTCACTTCAAGATACTTCTTAGTTTTTTGTTTCGCATATATTTGAAACAAAGATACTTTGATTTTTCTCTGAACGCCTTGCTAGAATATTTGTATTCAGCGGCTTGACGCGCGTAAAGTTTTTGAATTCGCTTTCATATATTTGAATATTTTTTATAAGAATAAAAAATCTTTTTTTTTCTACAAACATCGAAAAATGATGACATTTGTATTTCAATATTAGTATGCGAAATGTCGCATTGAAGTTTTTTATCATGGCAACGGACATGAAGTATTTCGTGCACTGATTTTATCTTGACAACGTACACAAAATACTTCGTGCACGTTGTCAAGAGAAAGAACTCCACAAATTTTTTGATTTTAATACTTTTTATTACTCATGCAGGATAAGTACTATTTTGCACACGTTTTTAAGTGCGACAAGTAGACTTGTCGCACGCAAACCATTTATCGCTTCGAAAAATAAGCATAAAATAGTACTCATCCTGCATTCGTAATAAAAAATAGTATCTGCAACTCGTGCGGTGTTATCAATTGCCCACTTGAGCGAATGAGCGCACTCACTTCATTCGTGCACCTAACTTCGTTCGTGCACCTAACTACGCTCTCGTGGGCAATCGACAACTTATCGCACTTGCTGCACAATATACTATTTTTTATAGTTTTTGACGTCTATAGAAAAAATGTTGTATGTAACTCGTGCACGAAATTTCTTTGGGGCTTTTGGCTGACTTGTGTCTCGGCTACCGCCTCGACTCAAGCACCAAAATATAATTTCGCGCACGGCGCACTAGATACATAAATAAATATTTTCAATAACTTATTATATTAATTTTAGTATAATTTCCTGTTTTTTCAGGTGATACTATTAGTTCTACGATTTTTTTTTTATTTTTCGAGATATGACGCAAAAATCAGATTTTTGATTTTGTCTTCTAGATTATGAATTCAGTATACACTTTGGAGCTGCAAAGATTTCTCTATCTTCCTCTATACCCAAAAAAGTATCAGTGAGCCCAATTTCAGCTATATCACATTTTATGAGAGGTCAAAATCTCTGACAACTTGGCTAATATATGCAAATGATGATCTTATGGAACAAAATGGTTTGGATAGAGATCGTGAAGAAATTTGAAATCAGATATAGATGAGAGTGACTTAGATGAGCTAAATATTAAAATACTGTCAATTGACGATAAAATGAGGAGAAATATTCAAGCACTAAATAGATGAAACTGAGAGAAAAGAATTTAAAAAATCTGATGTGGACATCACGTGACATACTTGTACATCATTGGATATATATAATCAAACACAACATCTCACCATTCCACGGCTAGTCGGTTGCTATGGAAACAGTAGATCATTCTTATGGTACGACATTCCTGAATACTGATTTCCAGGATTCTACGGCTAACAGTTCTGAATTTATGCGCAAAATTCCAAGAACGTCAAGTATAGTGCACTTTCGACTCAGTCGATCGCAATGAAAATAGGATATGAGCATCTAGACAGTACTATCATCTTAAATACTGTATTCTAATATTCGACGTTCAATCGTTTTGGATTTATGCGGAAAATTAAAAAATGTTTCGAGTAAACTGCACTCCCGGCTTGGCCGATCACAATCATAATGCAAGGTGTACAACTAGATGCTATAAAAGTGCTTACTATGAAATCTCCATATTCTGCGACTGATTATTTTAAATTTATGAGAAAAATTCGGAAAGTTTGTAATATGAAGTGCACTTCCGGCTTAGTCGATTGGGACGAAAATAGAAGATGATCATTTGGATGCTACAGCAATTTTAAATACTGAATTCTAGTATCCTACACCTAATCATTCTAGATTTATGCGGAAAATTCAAAAAAAGTATCAGGTAAAGTGCACTTTTAGTACAGACGATTGCAACCATAATGCGAGGTGCACATCAAGATCCTAGATCCTATACCAGTCTTTTATACAAAATTTCAGCATTATATGTTTGACGAATTCTGAGATTTGCAAGTTACGCACATACACACATACATACGTACATACGTACCGACATCAAGCCAAAAATAGTCAAAATGGATTCAGGGATGCTCAAAACGGATATAGCCATCAAAATCTCGATATGTGAATTTTGTCGGTTTCACAATATTTCCTTGTACTTTCAGACCGTCAGATAGTCGTAGATTTCAGTACCTCATTTGATTTTTGATGCCTTCAAGAAATTTGGTAAGTATGTATATTTGGAGTTCAATAATGCTGAAATTAAAGCTGGGCTGTGTGACCAACATAATGAAAATTAATTTTAAATTTGTATGAAAAAGCATGTTCTGATCCAATGTTGTCGCTTTTGCTTACGTAATGAAATTTAGGAAAAAATATTTTGACATATAAAATGTCAAACAAAATTAAAAAATTGACAACAGAGTATCATCGCCTACCTTATCATTTCAATTAAACTGATTGTTTCATACGGCAAATTCTGAATGTCTGTTATACTCATAAACTGCACTTCCGGCTTGGCCGATTAATACAAAAATAATAGATAACTATTTTGATGCTACAACAAGTTCAAACACTAAATTTCAATATGCTATGACAGATCATTCTAGATTTATGCAAAAGAATTAAAAAAGTTTCAGGTAAAGTGCACTTTTAGATTGACCGATTCATCCAAAAATAGCAGATAACCATTCTGATACAACATTAGGCTCAAATACTGAATTTCAACATCCTACGGTTAATCATTCTAGATTTTTCAGAAAAATTCGAAAAAAGTTTCCAGTAAAGTGCACTTCCGGTACAGACGATTGGAACCATAATGCGAGGTGCACAACTAGACCCTATACCAGTCTTAAATACAAAATTTCAATATTATACGTTCAACCAGTTTTGAGATTTGCGAATCACGCACGAACGCACATACGTACCGAGATCAAACCGGAAATAGTCAAAATGGATTCAGAGATGCTCAAATCGGATATTTCCATCAAAATCTCGAACGGTGAATTCTGTCGGTTTCACAATACTTTCTTGTACTTAGTACAAGTAAGTAAAAAGGAACGCAAGCTCCTGAAAATTTCGTTTCTTTGACATAAATAATGTTATAATTACTTGTTCATACTTTTTTAATATCGTAAGAATACCTATAATTGTTATTTTCTATCTAAATGTTCTATATTCATCCATTCTGAATAAACTGATTAAAATTATAAAGAAAATTACGAAATATTGGTAAAGTTATGAACAGTTTGAAAATTATCATACATTTTAAAATTAATTTTCTGTCAACATCAGCAAAGAAATATCACTTCAAAATTGAATTCGAAACATACATCTTTGATATTTATGTATATAATCCAAAAGTCTTGTTCCTTCTGTTTTGTGAATCAAACCCAATGATTAGAAATACTTGACAACAATTAAATTCTCAGACTTATAAACTAAACAATCAAAGCTTACAGACTAAGCGGTTACCAAAATCCGAACACAAATCCACTCACTAATGACAAACAACTTTCACTTCAGGGGAGCACTGTTCAGTTTGGGGGACACTGGATCCCTTCTTCGCCTTGCGCTTCCTGGGCGCTCGTGGAGCGGTAGGGTCGGTGACGGTTGTCCATCGGACGCCGCATCCAGGTCGGGACATCAAGATCCGGCTCCGTCGCTGGGTGCCTGGCAGGGAACACCTCGACGGTGGATGTACATTGGTTGACGACATTATGTGGGTTGTTGAGCTGGTGGATCGCATCATCACGGGGATAGAAGTTTGTGATAGCTTGGCCGCCGTCGATTTCTCATCTATTGCCTTTTGTGGCAGACTTGGCGGCCTGGGGAACGGTCTCGATGGTGGGCGCTGAGCCAACAACGGCGTTATACCCTCAAGAGTTTTTGACGTTCCAGGTTTCGGCGTAGGGTTTATACAAAAACCGACTTTTGGAAAAACCGGTTTTTGAATGCCAGATTTCCAAAGGACCGGTTTTAACCGGTTTTCGAATGCTTGTCAAAAAAAAAGAAAGAATAGAGTAGGAGAAAATATTTTACTCGATTTATATAAAATAACAAAAATCAAGATCTATTTCAAAATCAAAAGTCAAGATATGAATAAAGTAAGGATTATACATCACTTACACAAAACAACGAAAGCTTAAACAAAGATTCTGAATGACAATTACAAATATTATTTATATTTATTCCACTAATTGTTATCTTTCCTAAGATAATAGGATTTTGAGAAACATAAGACATCCACTGAACGGTGGCTAAAGTCTTACTCTTGTTTTGGACACAATAGTGACTGATGTTGAATATACTCGTTCACTAGCCACTGAGCTTGGTTCTATAGTTTTCAGGACATCAAATAACAGATAAGCTTTTGTTTCTTTTATTCGTTGTCTTGAATAATAAAAATTCAGCTTTCAAAGTCTTTGGATTTGTGCGTTTTTCTTCACGATCTTCAAGAAACTTAACTTAAACTTCTTTAAAAAAAGCATAACTTTGATGAGTAGTTTCTTCTATTTACTCTTCATCAGAATCGGTTTCCATATAAGAATTTGTAACGTTGGAAAAATGTGCCGTCCGGCATAGAAGGAATAAAAAATCAAATAAAATAAATGAAAATTTCATTTTCACATAATAATTTCAATTTTTTCAAACCGGATTTTCTGATTGAAAAACCGGTTTTCGAATGTGTCAAATTCATCTCTGAAACCGGTTTTTGAAAACCGGGTTTTGAAAAACCGTCAAACCCTATTTCGGCGGCGTCTTTGACTTGAGGGTCGAATTCGTGGCGGTTGCAGGTTCCCGAGATGGCTGCCGATGGGCACTGGGTCTGCAGGCATGGTTGAGGGGTGACCCAACTGGTTGGGTATAATAACGGCGGTGCTGGCGGTATTTTTGGGACAGTTGATCAGTGAGTGTCGGGCCCTTGCTTGCTTTTCGGGGTTCAACCATGCAAAGCGGTACGCTGGACATGGATGGTTGAACATAAACTTTGTTTGTTGCTGCGTCTATCATCATTCCAAACTCCTGAATGGCGTCCATATCCAGAATAATAGTGCTGGTCAGATTGGTCAGGCTTTGGAATCCGAGTTTTCTCCATACGTCTTTGATAGCACAGCCCAAGGTTAGTGTGCCATGTGAGGGCACTATGGTGCCGTCGGCCAGTTGAACTTTGGGATACATAGCTGGTTGCAGACGATTTCGACCGTCTGTCAGTTTCTTGGCAACATCAGCATTAAGAAAAGATTGCATTGCACCTGTGTCTAGCAATGCCTTGTACTGCCTGCCCTTAATGACGACGTCCACAAACAGTCTATTATCGCGAACTCGACTGCCTTCCAGGACCGGTAGCTCGGCAGCTCTTCCTTGCTCAGTACAACTGCAATCTCTGGTAAGTGTACCTTGCTTATTGCAGCGCCAACAGAATAGTTTGGCTTTGTTGCGGCACCCTGAACGGAAATGACCATAGTCGCCGCAGCGCCAGCATGGAACTTTGGCGTCGGCTTGCATCGCTTGCTGGTTTTGCAGCGTGAAGTTTAGCTGCACGGAACGACCGCAGCTCTAGTTGTAAAAGCTCGTATTCTTCAATCTCCCTCAGCAAGTCGCGGATGTTCGTTGCGTCGCGACGCCGAATCTATTGTCGGATTCCGGTAGGAGATTTGTGAATATTCGGAATATTTCTTGTCCTGCCGTCAGTTTCCCATAGCGACGGATCAACGTCCTTATGTCTGTGACGTAATCTCGTCCTCGTTCTCCGACTTTTTGACGTCGTTGGTTTATTTGTTCCTCCAAGCGGAACAAGTAATCGGAACCGATATAGAATTCTTTGAAATCTCACAAAAATTCGGACCAATGACTTCATTCGGCTCTATTGTTGCGGAGCCATTGTTGCGGAGTGCCTCGGAGAAGCTCTGGCAATGCTAATAAAAGGTGCTTGTCTCGAATAAGGTAACTATCCTTCAATTCCTCTACACGCTCGAGGAATGGAACCGGGTCAGTTTTTCCGTCAAAGTGTACGCCCCATTTACGTACGGTTTCGCAAATATGGACAGGCGGGGGAGATTCTGCCACTGGAGGATAATCGATGGAAGTCTTCTTCTTACTTGCGTTGGAATCAGTAGCGTCTTGGTGAAGAGCATGTACGAACGTTACCATTCTCTTCCGGTGCTCTTCCGTCGTACCAGTCGCATCTTGACCTAATTCTTTTAGTCTTGTCTGAAGCTCATCCTTCTTCAGCTCGTAGACCCATGATACCGAGAGCTTTGTTTTATCTTCGGGCGGCGTGCTGTCTATCATTGTTGCAGCAGTTTTAGTTTGTTTGTTCGCTTCTCAAAGAGTCCCTGCTCGGGCGCCAATTTGTGACGTCCCTTCCGAGCCTTATGCCGGACGGTACGAACACTCTACCTTCTGTCCAGTGTTCCCAGGTTGCTTTTGCTCGGGCGCCTTCTGCGGTGAAGTCGGATTTTTATTCGGCGGTGGAACACTAAAAAAGGAGCCTAGGGGTTGCTGCAGTGGAGAAGGGCCAGGAGTTTTAAGGATACACAAATAAATCAATGGCGGTATACTTGTAGCTAAATTATTATTTATCATTAAAAATAGAAAAAATGCAATAGCGAATTAAATCTTAAAGTAACGTAGAAACTGGATTAATGTACAATAGAGAATGCAACAATGACGCGAGCAAACAAAAATATTTCAACAAAAGGTTCATCCATCCGGTGAATTTTTGCGGTGACAATTTGCGGTGACATTCGAATCTGTGGCGGCGGGTATATCGGTAACGGTGGTTCTGACTTCCAGGAGGGCCACGGTTGTCAGGCCACCAAAGGATACTCTAGCTGACTGCCAGGAGAACCACGGCAGTCACTAGTGCGGTAGGACAGGATTGGTATGAAGTTGCCAGGAAAGCCACGGCTACCAGAAGGGATGTCCTAGACGACTGCCAGGAAAACCACGGCTGCCGCTAGCACCAGGAAAGAGATGATTGCCAGGAGAACCACGGCTATCAGGAGGAACGTCCTGGACGACTGCCAGGAAAACCACGGCTGACGCTAGCACCAGGGAAGGAACGATTGCCAGGAGAACCCCGGCGATCAGGAAGAACGTACTAGACGACTGCCAGGAGAACCACGGCTGACGCTAGCACCAGGGACGGAACGATTGCCAGGAAAACCACGGCTATCAGGAGGAACGTACTCTCAAGCGATATCAGCGGACTTCTCAGGTACCGATCAGGAGGACCACGATCTAGACACTTTGAGCTGCTCACTGACTCTGCCTTCTACAGGCTTACGGCGCTCGTTTTATACCCATTTCTTAATTGAATTTTAATTAAATGAATCTGAACTTGTTGAACAGCAGAATGATTGTCAGTATAAAAAAATAAAAAATAAACATTGAATCGATCGGGATTTGAACTCGGGTAACATGCACTATATATATATAAAATACCTTTATTGTCACATTAATTATTACATTGCACATACATATAGCCCTGCACATGTGCGACTTTACCGTGCTGTTACCGAACGCCCTGTATGCGAATTTCATCCCAGATCCTGAGAATCTAGAATGAATTGGCATATCAAGGCTACAGTCAGCAGCACGGGTTCACACATGGCTAGGGTTTAAAACGTTTACAATTATTACACATAGACGAGACTCCCGGTATACATAAACCTTATTCCCGTGATTATATTATTAAGTAAACAAATATTTAAAAAAATTGAGCTAGCTACTGAGTGATAGTATGAGATGAATGACATGAGATGATTACGGCTATTTACATGTTGGAAAAAAATATACAAAAAACCAACTTTTAATAATTTGACTTAACCTAAACTTAAATCTAATGAGCAACGATGTGTTTATTTACAGTGCGGTTATGATTTTTACATATACTTTACAATGAAAAATGTGTAGGTTAGTGTGACTTGGTGCTACTGCTCATGAACTCCGTCGGCGGAAAACCGGAAGTGTTTGGTAAGGTAAAAAATGTTTGATCGGGAAGGGAGCGTTATGCTCTCTGATTTTGGTCATATTACGTGTAAGTGGATTGTGCTTTATTTGTGTAGTGTAGAACTTTTCTGCCTGTAAATTAATGTAATCTTGTATGTATGGCAATTGCGCTGTGTTGTGTAAATCTACGATTTTTGAATATCGATCTGCGTTATTGATGAAGCGCAAACATTTATTCTGCAATCGCTGTAGTGGTTTAAAGGCTGTATTTGATGCAGTGCACCACACTGGAGCCACATATGTCATAATTGGTCTGATGACCGATGTGTATAGAAGTTTCTTGTTTTTAGTGTTCATGTGGCTGTTTCTGTTTAAAAGTGGATATAGTGCGTGTATTACTTTGTTTGTTTTTTTAATTGTGTTATTTATGTGTTCGATGTAATAGAGTCTTGGTCCAAGTATGACGCCAAGGTATTTAACAGTTTTGGAAGGAGATACGCTGTGTGTGCTGATTTTAAGTGGTGTGTAAACTTTGTTGTTGGTATGCTTTCGTGTGAAAACTATGGACTCAGTTTTTGCGTGGTTTATGGATATTTTCCATAGGCGCCAGTAGGGTTGTAGGATATTTAGGTGTATCTGTATTTGTTTATTCGCTACCTCTGCACTGTGCGAGCACGCATAGATGGCTGTGTCGTCAGCATAGAGGGCGGTTTGTGTTTGTGGGAATGTGGGTAGGTCGTAGGTGTATAGGGTATACAGTGTAGGGCCAAGACAACTTCCCTGTGGTACGCCAGCCCTAATCGGGCGTGACGTAGACACAGTACTGTTTATCTTGACTCTAAACTGTCTGTTAGTCAGATAAGAGTTTATAAGTTTGATTAGTATTGAAGGAAAATTCACTTGAATCATTTTGTAAATAAGTCCATCTAGCCATACTTTGTCGAAGGCTTTTTCGACGTCTAGAAGGGCCATTACTGCGACTTTTTTCTTGTTGTAATTCGTGGATATGTCAGTCACGATTCTCGCTACTTGCTGGACGGTATTGTGGCGAGGTCGGAAACCAAATTGGATATCAGGAATAATTTTGTTCTTGCGGTCGTGCCTTTGAAGGCGTGTAAGTATGACTTTCTCAGTGACTTTGGATAGTGTGTTGAGTAGACTAATAGAGCGGTAGCTGGATGTGAGTGTAGGGCTTTTGTTTGGCTTGTGAATGGGAACCACTAGTGCAGTTTTCCAGCACTCCGGGAAGTGCTGGAGCTTAATAATAGAATTTATTATATAAGTTAACTGCACTAGGGCTTTTCTGGAAAGGTTTTTCAGGACGATATTGTGTATTGTATCAGGACCTGGCGCTTTCTGGTTAGGGAATGTTTTTATGACACTAGCAACTTCGGAGGGTGATGTGAGGAGCTTTGCTAGTGTTGTAGTATTTGTGTGATGTTCTGTATTTAAAAATTGTGTGACGTAGTCGATTATTTGTTGTTGCTGTTGTGTGTTATTGGTGTCAATTTTGTGTACATCTTCGAAAGTCTCCGCCAACGCTTCGACTTTCTCAGTGTCTGTTAAAAGTGTTGTGTTGTTTTGTGTGAGTGAAGGAATGGATTTAAAAGGTTTTTTGAAGGATTTGGACAACTTCCATAGGGAGTTGTCCATAGGATTAAGGGATTCGAGGGTTTGTTGCCATTTTGTGTTTTTGTATTCTTTTAATTGAGTTTTTATTTGTGTTGATAATGTGTTGATTTGTGTTCTTAGGATAGGATCGCGCGAACTTTGCCATAGTTTTCGTGTTTTATTTCTATTAGCAATAAGTGTTGTAATGTGTTCTGGAAGCTTGTCTTTGTGCTGATTTAATTTTATTTTTCTTGAGTAATTGTGTATTGTCGTTTGTATTAATTTTGTAAAGTTATTGACCTCAGCCTGTAGCTCTTCAATTGTGAAGATGTTTCTGTTTATAGTTAATTTTTTGTCTAGAGCTTTTCTGAAATTTCTCCAGTCAGTATGTGTGTATGAACGTGTTGTTTGTGTGTCGTCGTTTGGTGTAATGTTTCCGCGTAGTTTGGATAGGATAGGGAGATGGTCCGAACTAAGTTCATTGAGGGTGATAGGATCAGAAAGGTGATTTATGTTTTTATTTATTAAAAGGTCTATGGTGGTTGGCGTCATATTATTCCGTGGAAAATGTGTAGGTGTAAGTGGATATTGTAAAATACAATTGTGATTCTGTGCGTATGTGTAAAGTGTATGTCCGTTTCTGTTTGATTGTGTGTTTGGGTTCCAGAGTGGATGCCTTGCATTAAAGTCGCCGATAACCACTACTTTATTTCCTATATTTAAAAGTGTGTGAATGTCATTGTGTATAAAATTGTGTGCAGGTGTATTATAAACAGCGATGATGTGAGTGTTATCAGAGAGACGAACGCATTGTGCTTCGAAGTTGGTTATAGGTAGTTGCACTCGTAGTCCATCATGTTACCGCTAAGCTATCGTCGCTCTTATAAACTATTATGTTGCTGTTGTATCACTTCGTCACAGTAGTAGTAAAAACATTCCAGACACATAGCTTAGAATGAAAGATTTTATACAGATTTTACAGAACTCAACAAGATTTTCATGGCACATCGTTTATTTGTAAAAGCTATTCATTATCCAATACATTCTGGACGCAAATAATGAACATTAAAAAGTTTGATGTTCATTCTAGTGTAATTTTTAAGTATTGATTTGATGAATTTTTCGTTTTTCCATAGTTGCCTAAATTATACTGGACATTAATACTTCTGTAATTTATCTTATTTTGCGCAATATAATTTGAATTTTTAATAAATTTGCACTGAGTTCCGCACATTTTGTTTCCTGAATCCTGAAATATTTCTATTGCGAGTGAAGTTTCTTTAGGACTTAAGAGATGCTTCAACAAAAATAAATATAATTTGTTCAAATGCGTGAAAATTCATATTCATGTAATCTAATTATCATAATGAAAAATTTCTGATTTGCCGTTTTCTGAACCATATTTTCTATGCTTGTAATTGCTAATTTATTGGATGAATTAGATCCTTTTTAATTTTTTTTTCTTGATTTCAAAGAATCTAGTTTTTGGGGAGTAAAAAACACTAGAATGATTTAATATTCGATTTTCTGTTTCCAATTTTTTGCCACTGCTTTCGGTAGATAGATTATGTTGGAAATCGATATATACTTATTTATTTACTCTTATAAATATAGCACTGTGGTACAGAATAATATCGTCTGGAGTTCATAGTAGTTTTTCTATTATAAAATATTTCTTAACTCTATAAATATCGGAAAAACGGAACAGTCTTTCAAGACAAAATTCCATATGATCTCCAATATAATTCAAATCTATCTCGGTTTTTCTAGTCTAAGTTCCTGCCGCCAGAGGCCAACTCTTTCGTCGCTCACTCCCTTTAGTTTACTATTGAGGTGCAAACATAATCCGGACAAGGCCCATTTTTTAAAATTTTTCCATAAGTATCTGCTATCCAGTTATATGGGGATCAGTGATCACATTCACTGATCTATATATATATATATATATATATATATATATGTAAATATATATATATATATATGTAAATATATATATATATATATATGTAAATATATATATATATATATATATATATATATATATATATATATATATATATATATATATATATATATATATATATATATATATATATATATATAAATCACCCTATCAATTTGACGTCCTTACAAAGATGTTCATTTTGGCGTCTACTGAAAGGAACGCGTATAGTTGAGATCTGATCGAAGTATATTACATAATTTCTCATGGGCTCTTCAGATTTCACACAGAAATTCCATTCAACGCAATATTCACAGAGTTCCCATTTCCTATACAATATGACCTCCTTTCATCATAACATCAATGTGGCGTCAATAATATACGTTACATATTGCGTTTATAGTGGCGTCCTATCTAAATATATGCTTTCACTTCATGTTTGAAGTGGCGTCCCCCTTGTTGCCAGATTTAGTTTTTACAGTCCGATAAGCACCTCTCTTGCGTAGAATGTTCTATCGATGACACATGTGAAGCGATATATTCAAAGGTTTGCGTAGAATTACATTATTCAAGTTTCGAAATGGGTTGATACTTAAGACATCTTCATAGAGTAGTAATATGTCATTGGTTGATAGAGAACTCATGGTGAATTGAAAGATTTTGCGAGAAAATATGGATTTTTGATTGATAATTGCTATTTTCGAGTTCTGAAGTAAAACGTATTTACCATGTCCGTGAACTGTTGGTAGATTTCATGAATGGAAGTATGTGAAGGATAATTTATCAGGAAGGACTTACGGATGTCATATAAATTATGATAATATTAATAAAAAAAAAGTGACAAAATTTTGGTCTAAACTTGCATTTTGCTCAAGATTTTTATATAAATGTGTGATGAGGGTCAGTGTGAATACAAATCTCAATTCTGGGAGCTGAAAACCTCCCCTCATTAGGTCATCATATTGTAAAAAAAAGTACAGAGTATTTTTGCAATATCCTAAGAGCCGTAAGGCACACAAAAAAATCTCATAACTTCTTGGAGGAGTATTGAATTCTTCACAATCTTAGTTCAGATACTTTTCGCTGTGAAATTATCATGTCTACGTCCTCTCTCCAATCAACACAAATGCTGGATCAAGACTCATTGAAGCTCATAGGTCGTAATTCAATGAGATCCATGAGCTGGTGACTCAAATGCTTGTGAAATCCTCAAAGTTAAGGCCTCCTTAAGCCAAGGTCCGTGAACCCGTGCCTATCGGGCTATATGCATAATCTGGCTCTGGTAAGAAATATTTCCTACTCACCTTATCAAATACCCTATACTACTTGGTACATGTCTTAGAGTTCTTCCCTTGGATTCAGCTCTAGCGGATGAAATATTTGTCTACAATCATTATCATATAACCGACTTTCCTCTCAACATTCAAAATATTCAAACTAGTGTTGCTACCCTAATTCAAGTATGCGTTATCAGTTCAATCAATAATCGTCAATTCAAATTATTGAAATGCTAAGAAATCTTCCCTACAGAAACTTTTGGTTGGGAATGAAATTTGGATAGCAACAGTAACAGTAGTTTCAGGCAACTAAATGAAACTTTATCTGTGTACTGAGTTATTATTTGTTGCTTTCATAAGATGCCTTATCTTAGTACTTCAATAATAAATACCAGTCTGTCGAGTAGTCTTCATACATATCCTTATGAATACCTGAGAGAAAACTCACTTCACCGTTATGAATTGATCCTGTTAGATGGAAGATACAGAATAGGAGTTATATGGAAGATACAAAAAAGGTATTAGTGTATCAAGACCATGGAGGTGATCTTTTTTGGTCAAATTTGTGGTTCACGGCCGAAACGCCAGCTGAGACCAGAAGAGAGTATTAGAATATTTCGTTTTTTTAGGCGATCATCACGAAAGAATTTAAAATCACTAAATTTTAATTATTTGTTTCTGAAACATTGCAAAAGTTTATCTTAGTTGCCATTGAAATTGTCTTATTTTATTGTCTGAAAATGCGTATCTACTTCTCTAATTGCAAGATCTATAGAGATTGACGGAAGGATATGATACATATTTCGGCGAAAATTGTTTCTAAGACTTCATCAAACTGCCCAAAGAGGTGGATGTGAAGTGTTAATCAAGTAGTTTTCATAGATCAGTCCCAAAAAAGTAATATTGGACAGATCAGTCCCAAAATAGTTATTCAATTATTGAGGTCAGTAAGTACGGTTTACCGATTGAGAATAATTGTTTGGAGGCCGAGCCTTGGCGAGGTTTGCAAATATTGAGCGAAATCGGTCCTGTAATTATTGACAGTGATGCTTTAAAAATTTTTCGCACGATTGGAAGACCTACCCCAAATATGAATCCTAATATTCTCTTTCAAATTGAGTAACCACACATAGCGCACTCGCTGTCAGCTGTCAAGTCTGACATCTTATTGTGAATATTCAATCATGAATAACGATAAATAAATTTATACTTTCTGTGGAAGTCCACAATTTTTCACTTACCGCTTTTGCTCATGGGCGGTAAGTCAGCATAACCATAGTAATCACAGTTTGCCGGTAAAATCAACATACCACCTTGAATGAAGAGTCGGTAAACATATGAATACGCCCAATCGTGCAAATAGTGAATTTAGATAGATGTGTACAAGTAATTAAAACTCCATGGTGACAAAAAAGGCCATAGAAATACCTTTTCCGTTATAATCGCCTACAAAATTAATTTATAGCACATCGCACATAACCTTCTGAAGCAAAACTGTAACTGATGACAACTACAACAATTATGTGGGCATAAAATTGATCTACGACCAAAATTGTCTAAATATTTGACTCCTATTCTTCAAAGTTGCTGGGAGCATGTCGTATATCAGTATTCATTCTTCATATCTTATATATCAATCTAAAGGCAAAAAGTTCAAGCGTTGAGAATGGATTTTGTTGAAATATGTACAACTACATTCTCTGATTAGTTTTTCCACAATTCAACTTGGTAAAAGTATGATTTTGAAAGTCGGGAGTCTTCCATATCGTATATCCCTAAGAATTTCCTTCGCTGTTCGTGTTGCAATATGGTGCACAAAGTCAGATACTACTTATAATATGAAATAATGAACATTCAATAAGTATCGAAGTAATCCAAGTGAATCTCTTTTAACTCACTTGTACAAAGTATAAATAAGTAGTATTGTTGAACCGCCAGAATCACATTTCGAGATTTTGATGGAAATTCTCGTTTTGAGCATCCCTAAATGCATTTTGACAATTTTCGGCTTGACTTCGGTACGTACGTATGAATGTATGTATTTATATAGTTGAATTTTTTATTTGAGACTGGTCCAAAGTCTAGTTTTGCAGATCCTATTATGGTTGCAATCGTCTGTACCGCAAATGCACTGTAATTGGATTTCTTTTTGAAATTTCCTGAGACATCTTAATGGTTATTCTCTATTTTAATATTAATTGGCTGTGCTGAAATTGCACAGTCTATTCGAGTTTCTTGTATTAATTCAAAACAATCGGGCGTGGAGTATTGAAATTTCGTATCAAACACTTCTATAAAACCTAATTGTACACCTTGCATTATGACTGTAGTCGGATTAAACAGGAGTGCAGTTTACTAAGCACGTTTTCGAATTTTCATATAAATCAAGAACAATCAGCCGTAGAATCTTGAAATTTTGTATCTAAAGAAATTGTAGCATTCGAATAATAACTTAATATTTTCATAACAATCTATTAGCTGGAAGTAAGCTTTATCTGACAATATTTCTCAAGTTTTCGCATAAATTCGAGACTTAGGCCGTAAAATGATGAAATTTGGTATTTGAGACTGCTAAAGCGTTCCATGGCCAGTTGCACCGCTATCACTTAAATTTTAGGTGCCACCTAACTCAACAATATCGTATCAAAATTTGAAAATTGAATGTGACATGAACATTGCTGTCCTTTTTTCGATTCGACATTTTTTGTATAAGTGAAGTTTAAAATTTGAGTTAGAGCGGTACAACTCACCATTAATGAACTGTAGCATCTGAATGATTGAATTATCATCTCAAATTTTGGTTGGAGTCGATTTTGCCTAGAGTCAATATTAGTATCAACTGTTAATTATCGAGTCAAAAGATGTACAAGTAAGACATGTGGTGTTCACATTAGATTTTTTTCATGTTTTCGAGCAAAACGGTGTTATATCTTTCATCAAAGATTAAATATGGAATGCAAAATTGTTCAAAATGCTACCAGCCTAATCTTAGCACCACATAATATTATCCTTGTCTATTCTTCTCCTTTCTCTTCTGAACGGAGCAGGGGGTAGCACCATGGTTTTTTCCTAAGGCATTTGACCTTCACTATCAATTGGTACTAGTTTCAATCATAAGATCTGACAGGGAAGATGATCCTAACAAAAATGAACAATAGTAACCTTTTTTCGACACTTGAAGCAGAATTCTAGATTTATAAAGTCTGTCACCCCATTGACCACAATATTCTCGATTGATTCATATTATACAATTTTACCATAAGTTCGATCAGGGAACTTGAGGTGCGGCCAGCTCCCCGACTCCAAGAAATGTTTTCACACAGTTGCGACAACAGAGTCAATATTCATCTATCCACAAACTGAATAAGAGAAGTGATGATATGATAGCTCGCACAAATTGAAATATGAGATAGAATGGATGTATGTTATATGGAATCAGTTTGAGCATATCATTTAGAAACTACAGTTATTGTTGAATACATTCAATATATAGGCCTTTGCAAAAACCGGGCACTCATTTGAAAAAAATTCAACTTGTACCTTGAACCAAATTGTGGCTTTTCACAGTAACTCAAATTATCTTCTGGTGTACTCTGTTACCGACAGATTCAAGAAAAATGAAGCAACATTTTCGTTTCTCACACAAAATTGTTTCGGTTTTATGTTGCCAGTGAATTCTAAATTGAACAAAAAGAAAAACTCAAATAATGTTTTCGCCAAGTCCCAACTTATATGTATGTTGTATACCAACTCTTTACATTTTTCAGCCATAATGGATGCGATATCCTGTAATAGATTATATTATTAGGAGCAAAAATTAGTTTTCAATCCCTTGTATATCACAAGCTTATATTAATCTTATAATGTATTACAGGAGATATGTAATAATGATAATTCATCGATCCATTCTAACTTTCTTTCGATCACACTGAGAGTGCAACTTTGTGACCATCAGGGACTTCAAAAACATGAACAATTTGAGATTCATCAATTTGGTCCTAGTAACAGCAATGATGAACTTGCAACAAAAATGTTCCACTTGCTTTGTACAAACGATATAATTTGTTTTTCTACAACAATTTTAAGACCACATCACGGATGAAATAGCGAGTTCTGTTCTTACATTCTATAGTGATCCTATAGTTGAGGAGCCGACCGCACCTTACGTTCCCTAATCGAACTTACGGTCAAATTTTATATGAATCATTAAAAAATATTGTGGTCAATTGGATGACAGACTTTTTAGATCTGGAATCTTGTCCTAAGCGTCAGAAAAAGGCTACTTCCGGTCAATTTTCGTCAGTCAACTTCTCTGATAGAACTTATAATTGAAACTGGTACTTGTAAGTAGCGAAGGTCGGATACTCCGAGAAAAAACCAAGGTATCACCCTCTGCCCTGTCGTTTAGAACTTCTCTTATGATTGTTGTGCTTTTTCCTCTGTTTTGGATAGAACAGAGGTAGTATCCTGGTTTTGTCCTAAAATACTTGACCTCTGCAATCGATTGATACTAGTTTCAGATTAACCACGAACTTATTGACCGGATATGGCCTTTTTTCGATCCTTAGGACTAGATCCTGGATTTATAAAGGTGACATCCTAATGACTACTATATCTTCGATCAATTCATATACAATTCGGCCCTAAATCTGACTAGGAACGTTAAGGTGCGGTCGGCTCTTGAATTATTAGAAAAAGGTACATGAACTTGCTCACTTACTCCTCATACTTGAGTCAGTACTCAACTGTTTTTTCCTAATATTTCAAATTGACTGCTCAAATTTTAAGTTGATAAAGAATTACTTCTAAGCAAGAATAATTTCTGACATCAAGTAACTGTACTATAATACTTCAGTCTGCAATAAAATATTGGTAGAAATATTATGTTATGACATACATTAGAAATGCAATTCCAAATTCAAGCCATACTCCCAACAAATTCCATGTCAGAAGCGCAAACATCTGTTTCATTATCGATCGATGTTCTGCGACAGTGTTGTCAAGTTTCTGGATGCCAGTATGATGGCGAAATATATGAAGTGGGAATATACACGTATATTTTTGACGCCACTAAAAATTGGAGCGGAATTTTTCGGAACTAAAAATATACGAAAATTTTCATTTCCCTATCATTTTGACGTCAAAATGAAATTTTGAATTTAGCCTCTAGAGGTCGGGAACAAGCCAGGAAAAAATTTTGAGGCAATTCTAAAGTGGCGTCCGATATACGGACTTCAATTTACAATGGACGCCAGATTAAATGCAAACGCGCAATATTAGGACGCCAGAATGATACGAGGATTTATATATATATATATATATATATATATATATATATATATATATATATATATATATATATATATATATATATATATATATATATATATATGGATAGCTGATACTTATAGGAAAAAACTGAAAATATGGACCTAGTCTGCGCAGCGATACTGAACGAAACAAGTGACGTAATACGCCATGCGTATCTTCAAATTTCGACGAAAGCGCCGCATATTATTCAAAAATCACAACTTCGAGGTATGATGTCACCTGTCAATGTTTTGAAATATGTAAATCTACTTTAAAATCAAAATGAAATCCATGACGTACCATCTGTATTCCTAATATTGATGCTGTATTAAATTTATGGCAACATTAGTAGACAAAAATATAATGAAAGAAGCAAATCAATCATAGTCATTATTATTTTTCATTGTTTATGTGACTCATCTAAAAGTAATCAATTACTGTTAGATTTATAATGTGTTATATACGTACAGAATTTGAGCGAAATCCTTATGAGAAAGAGATTTTCTCATCTTGTTCATCTCCAAATTCTCGAATTTTGAAAAGGAAAAATATTGAGCAAAAATTTGGTGCTTTCAGTAAAGGATTCTGAGACGAATTCATGTGACTGTTCAGTCAATTAGGAAACTTATCTAAGTGGTATTTATTGAGTTTCTTCACAATTATAATATTTAACTTCTCTTTGAATGATATCTAATACATTTTTATAGAATATTGCATCAAATCACACTCGTTTAACTGCTATTATTCACATTTCTCTTTGTTTCGCTTCATAATCTCTTCTCGGAGATCTATAAAAACTAGTTCTGGGATGTTTGCTATAGTATTAGTACATCCAACAACACAACGACTTCTAAGTGAATGATTTATACCCATGATTATCGAATAATATGACATACAAAAATGACGTTTGACAGTTTGACGTTTTTTACCGCACACCTCGTAGATGTAAAATTTAACCGATAGAGCGGAGCCACTGAAGATACGCAATAGGCGTATACGCGTCAAGAAACATAGACATGTTCATGCTGTTAATTTAACTACGAGAACTCGATTATTTACAACAGTATCGCTATTCTGCAGAACCAAAAATTCAGAATATATTTTAAGAGTGATTTCAGGATAAATAATATTTCCATATATTCGATCAATGTGTTTTATCAAATGTCATTTTAGTTTCTCTCCCGGTAAATCGTGGCGCTGATGATTGCTCTGAAGCGGCCCCCACAACTCTCATTGCCGGTCTACTATAAATGTGTCCGCTGACTGCGTCAAGCATGTGGACGTGAGAGGTGAGCGGAAATGTTTCAAGATGGCGGATATGTAGGGCCTAGTTGCCAATTGAAAAGCGTTTGATTTTAGTGTTTGTGTCGTTGAATACAGTCAGATTATAGTAAATAAATAATAATTTAATAAAGTGATAGCCGTGTGACAAATGAACATTCAATTAAAATGCCTGGAAAATGTTTTGTCCCGAATTGTAATTCTGGATATGAGAGTTGTAAGATAAAATATAGGGTTTTTAGAGCTCCACTTGACATGATAGAAATTTGGGACAAAGCAATTGAATAAAATTATGTATACAAACACCTGAATTAAACTTCTTTATTTGCTCAAAGAATTAAAGCACTCGCGCTGAACGCGCTCGTGATTTTGAACTTTCTTCTCGCAAATAAACAGTGGTTCAAATCACTTGTATAAATAACTATTAAACTAGGTCCAGTTTCATAAATGAATTTAATTCTCATTCAAATCTACTCACAAAGTAAATTTGTATCAAGTCATACAAATGAAATCTAAATTTTGACAATGTCAATGAATTAAGTATAAGATAATTTAAAATAACGTGTGTTTTTTAGAAATAAATATTAGTGCCCTTAATACAGAAAAAACTATTACGTTGTGAAACATTATGTATAATATAGAAAATAATATTATGAACTGAATCTAATTTTTGTTGAACTTATGTTTTCATGTTTCCTTTATTGAAAGTTCGAACAATTTTCTTGTAATTGAAAACATATCATCTATATGTATTCTTGAAGATTAAACACAATGGCTGGTACCACGAGCTCTGTTTTTGGCGCTACTAAGAGCGTTATGTCAAGATGTGTTTTAACGCAATTAGAATTTTCCCAAATACTTTAGAAAATAATCTTCAGATACAAATTACGGAGAACACATATGTCTACAAAATTCATTTGAATATTTTCCTTTAAAATAGCTTAAAATATTTATATTGTCTTAAAACTCTTCTTGAAATAACACTGTTAGTATAGCCAAATATAGAGCTTGTGGTACCAGCCATTGTTAATGTATTGTTCAAATATTTCTCAATTATTGTTAATTGCATGTGTTCTCGTAATTTATCCAACTGAGTTTCTTGCATAGGTAATAATTAAATATTAAATATCACTCAATGCAACACTAATTTAACAAGTATATCAATTTTTAATTAAAGTAAAATATATGCTGTAAACATTACATATACGGTTAACTTCAATACATAAATGATTTCGTAAAATTTTGTAAGTTTAGTGTAATTATACATTAAACACTGTTGTAAAACAGGCCTTACTGATGTAGGCGTCTCTAGCGGCGACAGCGCGAACTATAACCATCTCAGCGGACGCATTTTCGGGGCGAGTTAGGTTACCTACTATGTCTTGTACCGTGCTCTGAAGGCAACAATGGTGGACCACAGTACCAGCTATCCATACATAGAGATCAGTGATCACACCCCATCGGAGTGCCCAATGCGCAAGCGTGGAGTTCCAGCTGTTACCTAGTCCGCTAGTCGGTGCATCAGCACATCACGCCATTTTAGATTTGCGAAAGTAGTGTTGTGTGTAAGTTTAGTGGCTTGTTGTGATCACTTTGTGTTTTATTGCTTATATTTTCTCAAGTGAAGTATTTTTCTCATTGCGAGCTCATTAGTTTGCAGATTTTGTTTCAAGATTTTCTGGTGTAAGTTGTTTTTATTTTTGTTTCAATCGAGTTAGGTACAATATTATGGAATAAACTTATATTTTTTACTTCAACACTGTTGTGAAAATTAATAATCAATTCATTGCAATGAATTTGTTCATAGAATTTAGTTTTCATATTGAAAATAAATCATATGCCAGCATTTTTATAGAATGTGCTTCTGTAATTTATCAAATTTGTATTAGACTTACAGCTACAGAAAGTTTATATATTTTTAATAATAATGCACGGTGCTTCGATTAACTTTGATTGCATTTTCAGGTTAACTAAAATTTTCATTCCTCTAAAGTTTCGACTTTAGCTGAAGACATATCCAGATAGCTGTAAAAAGTAATACTCATGACAAAAATATAGATAGCACCTAAATGTGGCTTACAAAAAATTTAATATTTCATAAATATTATTTTTTTAATGAAACAAAATTGAATTCTACTTTTATCGTGATTATAGTAGATACCATAAATTGCATGAAATTTTCTTACAATCATGTATTGATATATGTTCAGTAGTTTCTGTACATTATAATTTTCTTTCGTTAACATACTGCGTGAAGTTTCAGGGATTTACAAGAAGCAAAAGGAAGTTATTGAAGATACAAAGCTCTGCTGACATCCAACAACTGCATATTCTAATCGTTCACTGACTGGAATAATGGAACAGAATTAATTACCTATGGTGGACGAAACATTGGCAGATTATTGGATTATTATTGCGAGTATATTTCAGGCCGTTATTATTTTTTTCTGCTACTGTATAAATAAGTGAGCTTTGTAGCCCTGGCAACTTGAACGATAACGAAAGCAAACCTTCGTGTTACCTCGTTGCTATGCGTTGCTAGCTACGAAAGTAATACTTTCGGGGCCTGGACAAAAAAGTAAAAGTTTGAAAAAATGCAAATATATTGGAAATTTCATTATTTATTCAAATAAATAAGTAGTTTATAACAATTATATGATTTTATTCAATCTATTTAATTTATATTTATCTATTTATTGGTTTTAAGTAATTATGCAATTTGAAAAATTGTAAAAAGTCATGGTAGGAATATTATTTGAATTATTAACTGCTTCATTTTGTATTGGGAGATTTTTATTATTTTGAATTACGTCAAAACTCATATTTGTCACTGTTTCTTTATTTGAGGGAATATTAATGTGAATTTCATGTAACACCTTTTTAGAAATTTCAATTTCATTATTTTACGAGGAAGATTTCCATCCGCTCTTTAAATCCAAAATATCGACACCCGAAGCATTACATTTTCGTCAATTCGAGTTTTTATCAGCAAGCCATTTAGAAAATATGCTGTATGTTTGATTGTACCTTTCTTTGGATTTATCCGCAAGAAATGAGGCTGTTAACTGCTTTTTGAATACCATTTTCACTTTTCTGTTAACATTTTATATCGGTTGAATGCAATGTTTCACTAAATTATTGAAACTCAAAATCTGTGACAGGCGCTGATGACAGATAACATTGTAAATAAACCGTTGCTATGGATAATTTTAGACTGGTAAAACAGCCTCCATAACATTTTTCAAATATAATAATCATTATTAAATATTAATATCTATATAGAACAGTAGCAGAAAAAATTTAATACATCACACGATGCGAAAGTCCTTTCAGATGCTCGGAGGTTTTGAACGGCCTCGGCTTCACCTCGGCCATTCAAATACCACTTCACACAAAAAAGTATACTTTCGCATCTTGTAATGTAAATAACTATTTTAAATCTCTATTATATAATAATTATCCTTTAATTTTGCTAGGAAGCTCAGACTGGTATTTCCTTAAAAATTACTATTTAGATGATAAAATGTAGAATTATCCTCAGGTTATTAGTAGAATTCTCACAATTATGATTTGTATAAATAGCTATCAGTATTATAATATTGTTCAGCTCTTTATTATAATGTTTCAGGAATAATGGGGTCTGTCACTATTCTTCTTAAATTTGTGTTATTTGAAATTATAATTCTGAAGTCTTTTGAACTGACCAAAACTATATCTGTTGGAATACCCGTAACATTTTTTAAAATTCTCACCACATTTCAAATCTATTGATGTCGATCGACGTGACGCCATTGTACTCTAGCCTAGCGGAAAATGTTGGAACAAACATTTCTGACACATTTATAATTTTTTGTAAATAATGCTCTATAATATTTCTTTGGGAAATTATTTAATAGTTTTTCTAATATATTGAATATTTTATATCCTAAATGGGATGGGTATATTTAGCCCTATGGCCCAGTATTTCATTTCTTGGTTTATCTGAAATGTAGCTTAATTCCCATAGTAATGATTGTTAGTCCTAATTCGCAATGGGCGTAAGCATAAGAAGTACATAAGACATAAAGTTGAACATGTGCGATTCTTATGGCCGTGTTCACAATGCTCTTACGTATTTCTTATGCTTACGTAGTGCATAACAACTGCATAAGAAAGTTGAAATCATCTCAACTTTACGTATTTCTTACGCATATATTTTCTTAATGCGCATGTCTAATATATTTTTACAGACACGGGCAGTAAATGTGTCAAATGAATGAGAAAAAACTTGATTTTGTGGTTAGGAATATTTATAATCTTTGTTTTAATAACAATACTAAACGAATTTCGTGTTCCAATAAAGACATTTAATTGCAAACATGTGCAGAAACAGAAGTAATGCCCTAAACTAAGAGCTTTAATATAAAAAACAAAACCAGAAGCAATGAAATATAATTTCAAATATAAAATTTGAAAAAAAGGAGTCCTTAAAAACGCTGTTTTGATAAAATAAGCGAATCAAAACAAATATAAAGCAAAGCATTGTTTAGGACAAGTGATTTAAATTGTGACAGATAATAAAAACTAAAAGTACCTATATTTTATAACCAACTCAGGCCGCAATATCCCAATAAAATAATTTTTATGCTTTGCTTATGCTATGCTCATTGTGAACACGCATAAGATCTTCATAAGAATTATGTTATGTACTTCTTATGCTACGCCCATTGTGAATTGAGGCTTAGAACAATTGTTACAAAGGTAATTAGGTTCCGCTCAAGATAAATAAAGGAGTGGAAAATTGGCCTCAAAAGAAACATGCATTGACATTTGAATTGAACAGGTTATTTTACAAATAACAATTATTTTAGAATTTTCAATAAACTTGGGTGATAAAAATTATTATTAAGCACAATAATGATATATCTAAATTAATGTTCATATTTTAATAATAGATATAATTGGAAAACGCATGAAGACTACATAGGAGTACAAGGCTCTTCTGATTGAAATGATAAAATATATCCCAAAAACCTGACACATTCGATGTCGCTTATGTTAGATTATTACCGATGTGAAGTTGACTTTTGCACGAAATGTGGTATAAATAATTGAAAAATTGTTTGATGTCTACTTGATCTTCTGTAATTTTCTGAATTAATTTGTATTTTGATGTTTGGCTTGTGATTTTCGTCTGATTTTTTAGTATTTTTTTGTCAATTATCAACTGTTGAGTCGTTACTGGTATATTCTTCGTCTGAATAATTTTCTTCTGTGACTTCTTGGTTTCCGTTATTACTCAAATTTTCTTGATCGCTGTTTTCTTCATTTTCATAATCGCTTGAAGTTTTTTGTTTGAAGGTTTCTTGATTGATGGTTTCGCTTTCATTTCTTGCATTTTCTTGTACATTTTCTTCTTGTTCACTATCTTAATGTTTGATTCTTCCTTCATCTTCATTTATAATTTGTTGATCTTCATCTGCAATTTCTTTTGCTTCAGACATGTACGTTGGTGAACCATTTATTGTTGTATATTCGTCTGTCGTTCTACTCTTTAAAAAATATGTGTCTCGCTGATTTTTCAAGATTTCTGCATCTTGAACTAAAATAGCTTGTTTTTTTCGTGCACAATATATTATTAAATGATTATTGAGATGGTCATATCTCAAAAATATTCCTTCATTTGATGTTGCATCGAATTTACTTGCTCTTTGTGTTTTGGCTTGCCAATGACAAGCCATCGATCCGAATATTGTTTAATGTTTTATGTTTGGTATTTTGTTCGATAATTTTTCATATGGTGTTCGATTTTTCATATATACTGCGTAATATGCCGCATCTGCCCAGAAAATATTTTGTAAATTTGATTCTTGATGCATAGATCTCGTCATTCCAATTATAAATCTGTTGCAACGTTCAGCAATTCTATTTTCTTGAGATGTATACGCCGCTGTTGTCCCGTAAATTATTTCAGTTTTTTCTAAAAACGTTTTGAATTCTTTATTCTTCAATTTACCGCCGTTATCGCTCCTTATTTTTTTTATCTTCTCACCAGTTTGATTTTCCACTTCGATTTTGAATCTCTAGAATTTTTGTATTGTTTCATTTTTGTTTTTCAGGAAATATGCAAAGTTTTTTCTTATGAATGATCGTTTACTATTAAGTACATATATCTCGATCCTGATAATGATGCTACTGGCATAGGTCTGCATAAATCCATGTAAATTACCTAATTCAAGAATTTTTGTTATTCTTATGTTATGACTTTTGAATGCTTTTTTTACGGTTTTTCCTCATAAACAACTGGTACAAGTTTCTTCGGTAGAAGTATTTTGTTGTGAATCTAGACCATTTACTATTGATTATTTTGATGTCCAAATCTTCTATGCAATTCATTGATACCTACACTTGTTTTATGTGAACCTTTAATTGTCGCTTCCATTTCATATGATCCATTTACTTTTGACCCATCTTTTTGCAAGATTTTACATTTTACATCTTGAAATATTAAATCAAGTCCTTGTTTTTCAATTTCGCTTACTGATATTGAATTTTTTGTCAGATCTGATATCCATAATACATTTGTCAAATCTATATATTTGTATTTGCAGCTATTGTTTAGTATTTTTACTCTCACAGTTCCTTTTCCACAGATTTTTATTGATCTTCCATCCGGAGGTTTAACATTGTTTGATTCAGTATCTTCTAATAATGTGAATTTCTATTATAAGTCATGTGACTTGTTACTCCTGAATCAATAAACCATTTATCTGTACAAGTAGTTTCAATTTTCCTTCTTTCTTCTATTCGCAAGGCAAAAATTTCATTTCTCTCTCCATTTACTCCCAAACTGTTTATATTTATTATATTTGTTCTTGTCTTTCGTTTTGTTGTCTGTTTTTGTATTTTGGACCTGTATCGTTGTTTGTTTTCTCTAATCTGTCTTCATGTTTTCTGTTATTTTCTTCATCTGTCTTAAAATCTTTCCGATAGTAACAATTTCTAGCGTAATGATTTGTTCTTCCACATACGTAGCATGCTTCAGTGTTTTCGCGATTGTGATTCGTATTTTTCTTCATTTCGTAGATTTTTGGTTCGTTAAACTTGCTGCTTCTAATTTATCTTCAGTTTCAGTTGAATTTATCTAATCTTCTTATGCCTTCAATCCAGATATAAATGATTAATTTGTTAGATTTTCAAGATCGTTTGCTTTCATTTGTAATCGTATTGTTTTGTATTTGCTAAGCAATCCATTTGATATGAATTCAAAATAGTCTTTATTTTGAATCTTTGCATCATATTGTGATATCTGGTCCCTTATATATTATCTTCTCGATAGGTGTTTTTCTAGCGTTTCCTTTTCTCCTTTCTTGATAATGCTTAGTTCAAGTCATAAATCAACTCTTATTGAAGATATCTTTTCTTCATGCATTTGTTTCAATTTTAGCCAGATATCTCTACCTTCATCTAATGTTGAAACTTGTTGAGCTTGGCCTGGATCTAATGTACTCAACAAAATAGGAGCTGCAATAATACTTTTGTCTTTAAATTCTTCGATTTTTTATTTTGTCTCAGTTTTTCTTGTGGTTCTTTATTTGACAATTTCTTCACTTTTTTCCCTCTATTACAATCCATACTTTCTTTGTTCTCAATATGATTTATGTTTGATGACTCCATAATTGGTAGTTGTTTCCATTTAGTTTCGTTATTGGTGGCAAACTATCCATTTTTGTTTTTGCCATTTCCATACATTTACCACAACTACTCCATTTCATAATTCTTCTTCTATAATAAAAAAACTAAACTTTCAATAGTCTCTAATAGATGGCTCTCTTGTACTGATTTAAGATTCTAAAATGTCGAAATATATCGACATTATCAAAATATTGAACGGTTTCATTCTGCCGTTCATGAGTAATGATGCTTTCAATAAACTTTTATCTTACGCATTTTATCACAAATACAAGAGTTAGCTCATATAATAGTCAGAAGACATTGAGGAAACAGTGGCTATTTTCCATACTTTATCGTATATAATATCACAAGAGATTGTAGTTTTATCAATAAATATTTCTTAAAACATTGTTTATGTAGTAACATCCTGAGAGTCATCTGCTGTCCGATTGATCGGAGAGCACAGCTCGAAGGATTTAGTCTAAGCAGCTGACTCTAAGGATGTTGCTTAAAGGTAAACAATGTTTGAAAGAAAAAGTTATGATGAAATTAAAGTCGAATGATCAGAATTGAATTGCTGTTTTAAGTACCTATTGAATTATGTTGGTTGCAACTAGTAACACTTTTTATTGCAAAATGTACTAAATTGTCTCCATAAACTCTTGACATTTCTTTGTATATTCAGACTTCTTGTTTTCTACTTCATTACAAATATCCGCGGAAAGTGCATTTTGAGAATGATTCAATTCTGATATTTATGAAAATGAATAGTGTTGGAAATTTAAAAAGATGAACTCAAGTTACTGAACTTTTTATTTGGGTCCTATATGGATTATATGGGTCAATAATTCTTGAAAGAGGACAGTGAATCAAATTAATCATTTATATCGCTAACATTTCAATAAAATTTCATACCAACATCGGAGCTATAATTTAGTGATTATTCATTTTAAATTTAATTTAAACAATTTCATCAGGTTTAAAATTGTTCATTTCCATTTCCATTACCAACATATCGCAGCTACACTACACGATAAAATATGGAAAATTACTGCAATCTCGTCGGTTTTCTGATTATTATATCAGCTAACTCTTGCTTACGTGATAAAATCCGTAATATAAAAGTTTATTGAGAGCATCATAACTCATGAATGGCAGAACCGAACCGTCCAATATTTTGATGAAACATCAGAAAGCAGCACAACATGATTGATTTTATAAACCTGCAATTATTCTGAGATGCCTCCAGCCTCCCATACACCTCTGATTAGAATTATTCTATCAGTCATAAATACATTCGGAATCTAACCGAATTTTCTCGGACAAATTATGTTATCAAGGTCATAAAATTTTTAATTCTCTAATTACTCGCATAAAAGTCAACTTCACATAATTAATAATCAAACATTAGTGATCTAATTTGTCAGATTCTTGGGATATATTTTGTCATTTCAATCATAGAAGCCTTGTACTCCAATTATCTATAATTGAAATATAAACATTAATTTAAGCATATTATTATTGTGTTCAATAATAATCTCTATTACTACCTCTTTCTGAATTTTACTGGTTTCGGTGAACCTCAAATCCCCAAGAGGTCCACGTGTACCATTTTAGAAAACACTGAATTAAAGAGCCTAAATCTTTGGGCCTAGAACCATAGAATAGATGAAAAGAGTGTGTTATATAATTAGTGATTCATGATTTTTTCAGAACTTATACATTGATTCAAATTGAAATGTGGCTTTGAAGAATGTGGAAAGTCAATAGAATATTATTTTTTTTTTCATAAAGCAAGTTTTTATTTTTTATTTAATATTTATCATGAATAATTGGAATGAATTCAAGAATAAACAAGAACAGATTTGCAGAAGCATGTAAGAATGAAATTAAGTCTCCCAAAAAAGAAACAATGTTATAAGAAAATTTGCATTAATTCGATAGATTTGGTATTTTTATACATCTTGGTACAATAAAAATGTGAGTTCATTGACGTCACAAGTAAATATATAGGGTGGAATGCGAAATTGGAAACACCTTTTTTCTCGGAAGTTATTATAGATACCGAAAATATGTTCAAATAAAGTTTCTAGATCTTCCAATAAGCTAACTGAATCTGTCTGAATTTAGTAGAAAAAAAAATTAATACTCGTATATATTGCCATATTTTTACTTTCTTCAAATGGAATATCCTGTATATTATTGCACTAATGAATAGAAAATATTTTTTGCTGTAAAAAAGTTTCAGGGTTCATACCTGCTAAACTTGACAGTTTTTGAGATATTAATGAAAATATCTGAAGGCTGTTCTCAAAATCAAGTGTGCCTTGAGAACAAAATTTGTGGACAGTTGAGTTATTTTGTATTGTATTTGCGCTACAAAAAATTGTGTTGCATACATACTATTATTATTTGGTGTTAATAATGGCAGATTATTCAATCAATGAGAAGTTAGATATGATAAAAAGCTCTGCAATTATACAGACAACCGTATCCGGAACGCTTTTATCCAAACCATTCGTTTTATTCAAATTAGAGAGGAAGCCTCGAAGGACTGGGTCAGTTTCAAGAAATTAAAAAACACGTGAGATAGTAGATGAAAATTTAGAAGTTGATGTATTGGCATATTTTAATGTATACCCTAAAAATTCAATAAGAGAAGCTGCATTGGAAATAAATACCACACATACAAGGGTTCTTAAGATTCTGAAAAAGCAGAAGTACAAAGCCTATAAAATCTACAAAATTCATAATCTTCATCCTGGCGATGATGTGAGAAGATTACAATTTTGTAATTACTTAATACTGGAAAATATTGCAGAGCCTAATTGTGGTATGTCGCGATTTTGTGTATGATGTGAAGTTATGTGCGAGTTACGAACGAGGTACGCGTGACGTGAGGTACGTTTGGACTTTTCCGTTTCCGGCGAGTCGAGCTGAGGCAGTCATGCGCGATGGACGTCAGCACTGGAGATACGCACAGACAGACATTCCGATACACCACGCGAGTGCTACAGTGTTAGTGTTAAACTACAGACATTTATTATTATTATCCTTTACAATACGTCATAAATATTTTAGTTACTTCATGTGTTGTTTCGAATAGAATATTCGTTTATTTGTATTGTTGTGTACATCATTGATAACCCCTCGTCATACTACACTAATTTTTTAGATACAATTTTATGGTCAGATGAAACAAATTTCTCCAACAATGGAATACTAAATAGACATAATTCATATTATTGGCAATCAGTAGAAACGAATCCACATAAAACATTTATTTCAAATTTTCAAATACGCTTTCCAATTAACGTATGGTGCGGTATGATAAATAACACTATTTTGGGTTCATATTTTTATCAGGGCATTTTGACATCACAGAGATACTTAAATTTTCTGCAAAATGAATTTCAAGATTATATGGATGATATACCATTGGCAGTTAGACGCAGAATGATATTCCAGCAAGATGGTGCACTTCCGCATAATTCATTGGATGTTACTGCGTATTTGAATCAACAATTTCCAAATTCCTGGATTGGCAACAGAGGCCCTACATCGTGGTCCGCAAGATCTCCGGATCTATCGCCTTTAGACTTTTTTCTATGGGGAGCTATAAAAAACAAAATTTATGTAATGTCCGTTGCTACACTTGATGAACTGAAAAACCGAATAAGACAAGCTGTCGTTGAATTGAATACAGTTAATATAAAACAAAATTTATTGAAAAGACTTTATTTATGTGTCCGAGAAAACGGTGGAAATTTTGAACATTTTGTGTAGTTCGATAACATTTATTCCGTACTTCTTTATGTTCTACTATGATAATAAAATTGTTTATTTTGTGCATTGTTTTTAATAGTAATTGAACTATGCATTTCGTTCTTGATGATTTGCAAATGTCTGAGCGCGCAAGAATATTTAAATTAAAAAAATATAAACGTGGTGTAATTCCCCGCGTACTTAACAGTAATAATATTGACACAAAAATATCAATGATGTGTATACAACACAATTTTTCTTAACGCAAATACAACACAAAATAACTCAACTGTCAAAAAATTTAGTTCTAAACGCACACTTGATTTTGTGAAGCAACATTTAGATATTTTCGTTAATATCTCAAAAACAATCAAGTTTAGCAGGTAAGAACCCTTGAACTTTTTCAAAGCAAAAATTATTTTCTATTCATTAGTGCAATAATATACAGGGGATTCCATTTTAAGAAAGTACAAATATGGCAATATCTACGAGAATAATTTTTTTTTCCACCAAATTCACACAGCTTTAGTTAGCTTATTAAAAGTACAAAAAAATTTATTTGAACAATTTTTTGGTATCTATAATAACTTCCGAGAAAAAAGGTGTTTCCAATTTCGCATTCCACCCTGTATACTTATCTTTTATAAAAATATTACATATTCATTTTGGTGACTCAATTTAAAAATACATTTGTATGTTGTAGAAGTATGCTCAACGCAAATACGACGAAAATATCACCAGATTTTCATGCAGCAAAATTCAATTTGTAATTGTCGGCACGTAACCTTTCCACTTTTATTTTACAGCTATTGTTTATTAATTACCAACAAAAAATATTTCAGTTATACGAATTGATGTATCACATAACGATAACAAAGATATTTTCTTAAATAAATAATAATGTGAATTGAAAAGACTAACAAATTTTTGTTCAGTATAAACTGGTGTGAAATAAGCCAAACAAAAACTTCTAGTTACATGACGCCTACTTCAGTTTGCTCTTCCTAGTTCAGAAATAGAGTATAGCTGTTGTTACCAGCAATGTTAGAAGACAATATTGTTGCAGTCTATACTCCAGAAAACTCGCTTTCCAAGCAATCATATTTTTCTAAAAGTAATGTTGAGGCCGGTAAAGAAAAGGTTCATTGCCTTCATTAATCCAGATTGGCGATTTTGGGATTTGAAAGTTTTTGGATCAAAACATCTACAAAAAACATAGAAATCAACAATGGTAACGTAACTAACCAAGGTTACTTGTAAAACAAAGGAATGTAAATAAACAGTTTCGTACTACAAATTCGAGAAGCAGTACGTACATCGACGGACTGCTTTATTTATGTCTTTCCACTAGTAGAAAGAAATAATAGGCAGTGAATTAAGTCGGATTCACTGCATGAAACCAGATAGTATAAAATTGAAACTCAAAATCATGAAAGAAATTTGGCCTCAACATGCAAAATTGGATGGTGAAGAATTTAGTTCCTTTTAGAATAATTTAACTTCGAAATTGGACTTTGATCGTTTTTGTTAACTGATATCAAGAATAGAGTCGAAATTTACGGATTAAAGAGGTAATAAACTATTTTCTTTTGCCATAGCAGATTTTTTTTTTTAGCATAAATCCAAAATGGGGATTCGCTCCATTTTGGATATTCTATCTCGATAATTAATAATAATAAATATCGTAAAAAAAGATACAGTCCACTATTCAATAAGAGCCACACTAAATATTTTCGAGAAGCTGTGTATTAACATGTAATCAATGGGAACTCATCTGTTTCGCTCTGTGAAACGCACATTTTTCATCTTATTCAACCACAATTTTGGATAGATAAATATAAAAAACTATTGTTTATATTTCCCAATTCTCGTAGATCACCTCAAAACTATAACGAGAAATTCTGACGTGCAGTTTTGTAGATATTTTAAACTAAATGATCAGAGATTCACGAAAATATTTGTCAGCCATATTTGAATTCGGATGACGTATCTTACTTTCGGAAACTTGGCGACGTCGGATAAAAAAGGCGCGATTATTCAAATCCTAACGTTATTGATTATTTTAACGAGTTTAGTTTTTCTTAGTTAAATACTCAAGTTTATTATGCACACAAAAATGTGATCAGTTTATACTTAAAATCTATTTTTATTCAGTAAATTATGTATTTTCATGAAAAATAAAATAAAAAAATGATTAACAATGATAATATTATTTTTGTGCTTTTAGGAAAACAATATAAAATACGTAATAGAGTACAAATAATAACTTGAAAAATAATTATAGCACATTTTTGTTTAATTCATCTATTCGATTTTTTATTGCGATAATTGTATTCATTCTAGCTGTTACTCGAGGTCGTTTATCGACACTTTGGCTCAGTAAAATTTTTAAGCCTTCAAATCCTTTACTTTTGTAAGTTTTTTCCAAATGATTCATACTAATTCCAGCTTTAGCTATTCTGTTGATCATATTAACAGAAATTCCATATTGCTGTTCACTTGTATCATTTTTTTCTCCTTTTTTTAAAACGCTCAATGAGTTTTTCAGACTATTTAATTTATCTTTTCACTCTTTGTATTTAAAATACAATCAACCGTAACACCAGCGTTCATCAATTCCTCTATAGATATATTGATGTCTTTATGGGTAAGAAGTTGTTGCAAAATTAAAACATCAACTGAAGCATCATGTGCTGATTCTTCCATGAACGTAGAACTAAGATAATCTTTAGCCAAAGCAGATTGTGCAAAACTTTTTTTTTCGATACGTCTTTCGAATAATCTCTTCCTTAAAACAGTTAGTGTATCCGTAAATCCAATAACAATAGATTGAAATTCCTCAAGCATATCGACTTGTTTTACAAGTGTAAGAATCCTAGGTACATCAAACCTTTGACCATTATGAGCAGCTAAAACAACACTACAACTGATAGATTTTAAAAAATCAATGAATCTAGCGATAGCATATTTCGGCGAAACTGTTTTCATAAGAGCAGAATTTTTAAACAGTTGGCCATTTTTTATTGTAAGTCCAGTGATACTAGAAGCTGTAGAAGAGAAATTACAAGAGGGCATTATATCCCAGATAGCAAAGAAATATTCCAAGAATAAGCAGAGAATATTTTTTCCGAATATTCAGCTATTGTTGGAATATCCTATGTTTATCGGTATATATTTGTGGGATATTGATAGAATATTCCCATGTCCCGATATTGCATATCCTATAAATATCCCAGGAATCATCCTGAAATATGCTATGAATATATGATGTTATATTCCTGGAATAATCTATGAATCTCTATGAAATAAATGTTTAATATATGCTAAGAATATTATAGGGATAATTGAAATCATATTCTGGGCTGGTTTATGACCATATTAAAACTATATTTTTTTGGGAAATAAAATCATATCTGTAAGAAATTAAATTAATAGGAAATATTTATTCTTATATAAATACAATTGAGAAAAAAAAAATTACACTCATATAACTCACAAAAATGTAAAAATACATTGCGTATTGCACTTAGCTTTCAGAGTTAAAGAAATATATATAATATGAACAAAATAAAACCATATTTGCGATAAAAACAAGATGCGAATGTAGATATACATCATATAATCTATTGATCTCTAATTTTCATATGTTCAGGAGCCTAGCTCAGCCGTTTGGTAATTTTCAATCCAATTTATTTCTCTGTGACATTCCTGGCGGTATAGCTCTTCTTGGCAGATTCCTAAATGAGAAATCATTTGGAACAGATAATATTAATTATATTAAAACAATGCTTTACCAATAGTTGCAGTAGTCAATTTGAATTTGTTGAATATTTTGTTCTCTTTATAGTCCTGCCAACTATATCCAGTGGCTAATTCATTCGCTAGAATTCTTGTCATCACTCTTCTTATTAATTTGACCACATTTTCCTCTTTAATTTGAGCCATCGGATACCTGGAAACACATTTATTCTGTATATTTACAGGGTTTCATACAAACACCAAGTGATATAAATGAGTATTGATTCAAGAGAAGGGAATAATAATTTCAATGTTCAGTCAAGAAATCTTTATTTTTTGTTCAATCAATAGCTAAAATGAAAATAATATAGAATACTCACATTTTTCGGAGCCAATATTCACACAAACAAAGAAATATCTGATACCATGTGGCCGAGATAAGTACGACACGGTGACTCACATCTTTATAACCCTGCTTTAAAACTTTCACTAAAATCGGCAGAGCTTTGTGCATCTTCTACAGGTCAAGATTTAACAAAAATATTCCATGCATTCCAAAACATTTTAAAATATCACGTCTTGAATGTAGTGTCTGAAAATATTATACATTCATTTATTATTATTCATTTATCTTCTTTTACTGCGTGAATGGCGTAGGTACTCCACTACTATCAAGATTTGATAAACTTTCATGAAAATATGAAAATATTGGATAAATAATAGGTATAAGTTATAAAAATTATATTCAATATTGTTTTGTTCTAATGAAAGATCGATTTAATACTTATAAGACGTCATAATGACGTCCAAAGGTCTATTATGTTTCTCAAACAGTGGGCTTCATAGGTGTACAGATTCCTAGAAAATTTGATCTTATTCATGAAAAAATTATGTTATGTTATAACTTGATGTACTTGTAAATCAGTGGAAATGTATGGGAAGAGTTGACATATATATCATTCACTGTATCATTTTTCGAATGCTATTTAGAAACATTTTGACAGACTTCCGAGTTTTACGAGCATGCGCAAGAAGAGAAAGCTTAGTTCCAGAGTACTGGATATTGTTTAGTCGAAAGAAGGGCGATTTTGACAAGTAAATTTGTTAAAAATATAATTTATCTAGCTCGTGATCCAACTAAAAATCTTAAAAATGATTTAGATGATGCTCAACAAGACAGACAATAACGCAACGTATATTCTCAAAATGTTTGATGATGACTAAGACCACCGTTTGAGTGACAATAGACATTTGGAAGTCACGGAAAATTTCCAAACCTAAAAAAAAATTTCCCAATTACTACGAGGCTTTTTTGATTCTCATTTTCAAAATACTTCCATTCAGTCATGTCTCAAACTACTCTGATACAGAAATCCATTTGAAAATTTTATGTGTCAATGATTTAGACTAATATTTAATCAATTATTCAAGTCATATTCCAATGATCAAGTAATGAAAACATGCATATTTAAATAAGATAGATGTGAAATTTTCCTGTCTCCAATTATTTTGAATAAAGAAATTAAGTTTTTGCAGAAATGAAAGAATTAAAATCTTGACCAAAGACTTTGGGAGCATAAAATTTCTTTTGAGTATTTTTATATGCTCCCAATATTTCACTAGACAAAAATGTTAAATTCATTCCATTTATTTTTTCTTTTTTGTTCGACGAGAAATGTACATAAAGTACGAAAATGAAATTTAGATATAATTTTTCTTATAAAATTTTGCGATAATTGTGATCTGTTTTTATATCAGGTTTGTTGAAATCTAAATTCTTGTTTTGGTTACAATTGAAGTCGTTCATCTCTTTCATCCTAACCTGTGATGAGACAATCATTAAAGTCTCCATTGGTCTCACGAACAACAATCGTTCTCAGTTATGAATAAAGTTTATAAAACAAAGCAAAATAGAATATAACATGAATATCTATCATATATTCTACTGAGAATATATAAAATGTGATAATCTTTGAATATTTGTATCAAATATTCTAGGAATAATTTAGATAGACTATTCTCAGATGATCCATAGTATATAGGAATATGCTATGTATATTGATTATGAATATTCCAAGAATAAGCAAAATAGGATATTTCCAGGAGATTTATAGGCTGTTGGAATATACCATGAATATTTCGAATATCCAGGGCATTCACAGGACAACTAGAGAATATTCTCAGGACGTTATTGCTATCTGGGATACGCATTATATGCCTCTTCATTAGACTGCGCTGCTATTTGGACAATATCGTCGGTTAACTTTAAACCAGTTGTCTCTATATCAAATATGACGACTCTAGTGAAATCGTTAAGGGCTGAAAAAATGCTACTTATAGATTTTTCATTCAATTCAAGATTCGCATCTATCTCACTATTACTTTGATAAGTGATACCTTCACGAGCTTCCGCTAATGCATTTGTTTTTTGTCGATTTCTAAAAAGAGCTCCACGACTTTTTTTAAATTTTTGAGTTTTAATAAATTGATTCATTTTTTTTCTTTTTTCGTCTCTCTTAATACGAAAATGTAACAATTTATTTTTAAGAGGCGATACACCCAAAATCGAGTTTACTCTATTTAAATAGTTGGTGCCAAGATTTACTTGACTTATACCAGCAGCAACGCGAAAATCGCTAGAACTCGAGTTGCTATAATGTTTAGATTTCGGTGCCTTCGTAATTATCACAGAATTGCAATTTTCATTTATTTGACTTGAACCAGATGGGGCAAGCTTTTCAGCATTGCCTGCAGCCTGTACAAAAATTGGCAAAATACTTGATTTTAGGTCAATACCAACTAAAGGCTTACCACCTGGAAGGTATTTATGTTTGAAGGCCTCTGGATCCTTAGCATAGGTACACCATGAACCACATGAGCCGTGTTCACCAAAAACATGCTGTGTTATATTCAAAATCGCTGCTTTTGTAGATTCAACGTTGCCTTTATTTGCCCGAAGAGCACTGGTGAAACAGTATAATAGGTATTCTATTGCAGCCTTAAGATTTTTTTTTGATTGCATACAAAAATTTGGAAACTTTTTTAGTTGCATGGATTATGTCAGTCCATTTATCTATTTTATGATTTGATGCTCTGCGTATACTTGCTATAGTACACGAATCTTCATCGCCGATTGATGTTTTTATTCGAACATTTTCTTCAATAAATGTATTGTTTTTTGTTAAAATTTCCACTGCTATATCTGCCTCCATAGCTTTGGAGCTACCTACAAAGTTACTGCGACAATCATGCTTTTTTTTCGACTTGATGTATCAAAATCTACAGCCTTTATTTCTTGTTCCATAAGCCACACATTTACGACTGTAATGTCCAAAAGCAGTGCCATGACCTTGTCTGCTATTGTAACACCTTCCAGATCCTTTTTTCAGCCAAGCTTCATCGTAAGACAGTCGTAAGCAAACTTTTCTCTTTTTTGAATTCTCAGTAATTGTCTTGCTGTTTTCTAATTTTCTTTTACAGTTCGATGGTATATCTTGATTACAATTCGTAATGATTTTCTCAGAATTATATAAATCTTGAGCCCTAAATTTGGTTGAATCAATATTTGCTTCAATGGCAGTCGTAACGTTTAAAGATGTAATTGTCTCAAAAGTGGTTTCGCCATGAAAATTTTCTTTATTTCTAAGATCAGTCTCAACATTTAGATTATCGAAGTGTTCTGCAATACTATAACAATCTGAACTGATTTCTACCTCATTGGTCCCTATATTTTCTCCTACTTTCAAAATATTATCAGTACTTTGATGTATTTCTATACTAACATTACTCTTCACATCTACATTATTCTCTATCCTTTTATCAACTACAATATTTGAATGTTCTTTAGAAGTAAATTCTTCGCCATTCTATTCAACACCGGCCTCCTCATCATCAGAACTTGAATATCTGGAAATTAAAGAAAAAAAACAGCTTTTCAATCATGATACAAATTGATCTATTTATGCAAAAACTGTTAGGCCACTATACAGTAATAATCAAAGGTAAAAAATTGAATATTATAATACAAATTCTATCCTATTTTATATTTATATGAATAGAAGTGATGAACACAAATTATTCGTGAATAGAAGTACTAAATTATAATTATTTATAAATAAAATCTGTGGATCAGTATCCTTCGTTAACAATGGTCAACTCTTTTTCCATCTTTAACGCTTCATGACAGCTTTCTTTCGCCACTTTCTCAATAGCTGGTCCTACTAATCTCTCGTACCGTTTTAATAAATTGTGGTTGACTGTAGGCAGATTCAATGTTGACAAAATTGTGTTTAATTGCGTTTCCCCAATACCAACATCCAATATTGCTGTAACAATAGTACAAGTTGATAACAATATACATGAATTTTTATTAATGATCAATGTTCAATCTGAAAAATATACATACCAAGGGCTAGTTTCAAATTCACATCGTACTTTGAACTTGATGACTTTTCCTCATTGGCTGAACTTTTAATTTTATATATTACTCCACATTTGTGGCATTTTACACTAAATACACTTGCAAGACCAATGATATCTTCATTTACAAGAAAACGGAAAGATAAAGGTAAACCGCATTCTTTGCACCACATGTTCACAGCCAGCTTGTCAAGATCTACGATTCGACGCCCAATTTTCGATTTTATATTGGAGTTTCTACATCTTGAATGTTTTTCCTTCATAAAATCACTTGTACTTTTCTTCCAAGTTATAATTTTTTCTCTCGCAAATCGTCCGTTATGTCTGAATTGAGGTGCTTTACTATTCATTTTTCCAATTTATGAATGATACTTGAGAAACACTTTCAAGGAGAACAAACATGTGCTTGGGTTAACTGCACTATCGCCAGCTCTTTTCTTGCGAAAAAATACACAAGTCAAGAGACATTTATTTAATATTGTCAATAAATAAACAATGGGATGAATCCAAACATGAGTTATCTTAAGTAACATATAAATTGAAATTATCAATTTACATGTTCACATTTCTTATTTTAGTTGATAAAAAAAAAATAGATTTTATTATGACTTTCGTGGTGGTAGGCGTTTAACCTTAATCTCGGATATACCTAGGAGTGCAACAGTTCTCGTTTGGTGCAAATGTTCATATTTTTGGGTAGGATTAAATGTATGACCGAATTAAGAGCTTATCACTGGTGCAGATGGCATACGACCGAGTGCACTGAGCTTCATATGTTGGGCCGAAATCCATTCTATAAATAAGTCTTCATGTGTAATATTATTGCTCTTAGTTGTAATACCAGATATTTTGAGAAATTTCAAAACAGGAAAATAACTATCTGATTCACCATATCAAATCATATCGTAAGAGGTAAGTAAAATAATAAAAATAAGAAAATATGTATTACCGAAAAAAAGTCATCAGTCCTAATCCGTAGCATAGCGCGGTTGAAGGGTCAGGTAGGTTAATGCGATTTGGACGCCACACAGTTGAAATTTCGTCTCCAGGCTACAATCGCGAATATGCTTAAAATAAGTTTTTGTGGGACATAAGGTAAAGGGGAAGGTGATTCCCAAATTAGTTTGTCAGCTTTGATCCTATGGTTAACCATAAAAATAATTATTTAATACGAATGAATACAACAATCTACCTTACCCTGAAGTTGAAATATGAATAAATAGGATAGGGAATTTATACTCACCAAACGGAAGATTTACTTCACCATGTGAATTGAATTTGATAAAGATAAGATGAAATTAATAATATAAATATTAATTTAGTAGCGTGGAAATAGTTTCAATTAATTACAAATCAAATATTGGGACCTAAAGAGTGCTACAAGACGAAGATACTAAATGCGTCTAAGAATAGAGTACTCGACGTACGTTCTTCGAAAATACTGTGAAGAGATAACAAAAGCAGCAACTCTCGTGAACGCCTATACCGATACCTGAAGCGACGATGAAAATGAAACGACTCTTTTTCAATCGACTCCAAGAACAGCAGGTGCAGAAGAAATGATGACGTCACGGTGAAGATGTAAATACTTGGTCAAAATGCCAGTGCCTGGAATCGAGTGGTTCATCCGTTCTCGAACCTTGTAAAGCAATACAGATAGTGCAATGCTTTTGATTTTTAATTACACCAGAAACAGTGAAACTTGCTATAATAATAATAATAGTAATAATTTATCTGTCAAAGAAAAATAATCTTATTCAAAGAGGTTGGTTTCGTACATTTGATTGGTATTTAGATATTACATGTTTGAAAGTTAGTTATAAATTTAATATAAGGGATCTTAATTTGATTGCTTAGATTGTGGAATTGTATGCATCATATATTTTATTTGAGGTCAGTTCTCCCAACAGGGTTTTGAAGAAATCTTCTGGGTCGACGCCGTTCACTTATTTGAATAAGTGCACCTCTCTGATGGAGTTATAGATGAGGCACGAGAATAGTAGGTGGCGTAGACTATCTTCCTGATGTGTGTTACAAATAATACAGACATCTTCATTAAAGTTGTGGACTACTCCATCCCTACATATTTGGAAATGTTTTAAAGTTGCTAAGCGGATCAGTCCAATTATTAGTTTGAGGACTTTTAAGAAGACCTCAAAGTTTTGAGACAGGTTGTCGGAACGGTAGGATTTAAACTCACTGTTATAATTTGAGTTTGTTATACGCAATATGTCTAGATTGTAGAGATGTTGGGAGTAGGAGTTGAAAATGTTTGTGATTTCTTTTTTGACTGTCGGGAAGTTCGGGTCGTCTCAAAGCCAAGAAAAGTTGGTTTTCTCTAGTATGATTTGCATGCTTCTCGCCCAATTCATTTTTTCTTGTTTAACATGTGTTATTGTGGATTTTCTGTTGAGTATAAGAAGTTTGTTCTAGCAGATTCTTACGTAACGCATGCCAGGCATTAAAAGTATTTCATATTACCAATTTAACATACTTCTCTCGACAAGTAATTCTAGTTTGTATCGGTTATTTTCATTGTCAACAATATAATTTGGAGTATTCCTGTGCCATCCAAACATGGTTCTGAATAAATTGGTTTGTCCTTTTTCTAAGATCTAAGTATAGTCGTACGTCCAAGTTTTATTAGCGTATGGAAGTGATGGTACGACTATAGTTTTGTACAGTTTTATTATGGTGTTCCAATTAAAAAAACTTGATTTTGATAGTGTTCCTTTATACTTGATGTTATTTTTTCAGTCTTGTTTAGTAGGAATGTGGCATTTCTATTATATTGGTCTGAGATTTTGTATTTAATATCCAAATATGTGTACGTTGTTGTCTGCTTTATTTCGTTGTTCTGGCAGCTTAATTTGATCTTTTGCTTGCGTTGTCTATCTTGGTGGAACCCACTATATTGTGAAGCACAAACAATTATATTCTCTTTAAAAACGCAACATCAAGTGTGTCAGTTGAATTGGGCAACTCTGTGATATAATTTATTTTGTTGTTGGTGGCTACTGTATTTTCTACGTGATATTGAACAAGAATCAGACAACAAATCTTGATCATCGTAATAATAATTACTGGAAGAAACTTTTGGTAACCGTTTCATCTGTACCTCTAAATATGCTTTTTTATTGTGATAGATTCTCGTAACTTGAGAATGTCAAAAATGGATTGGTCATCAGTATCCGCTTTTTCTCCCCTTGTTAGAGACAATATATTTTTCGCATTCCCCTGCATTACCGTCGTGGTTGATCACTTGAATTTTCATTTATTTTTCACTAAACACCGATACGCATAACTAAAAATATATACCTTCGAGATGACAAATAAGTGCTGTCAGGATATATATTTTACCAATTGATAAATGAGATTTGATTAGCTTTCTTGGCTTTTTGTTGTTCAAAATTGATAACAGTGGCATAAGATGATGATATTTTGATCTTTTAGATGCTGCTGCTCAAATTCTGGTTTTCATGCTCCCAATATTCTTCCCCCGAGTATATTTTTCTCCGAGAACTTCAAAATTTTATTCTTGACATCTTTTCCTATACGCAATCGAAAAGCTATAAAGTTGTGTCAGAGGTATCAGTGGAGCGGAGGTGAGGAGCGCAAAGGGCGGTAAAAGGTAGTCATAAGGTATATGATAATATTGATGCCGACTTATTTCGTAAGGTGCGACGAATAGGAGAAATAATAAAAAAAAATGAACATTTATGTTAATCAACTCAATACATAAACGAAACAGGGAAACATTGAATATATGGATGATTATTATTATTGAAAGCTATAAAATAGTAAATATAAAGACAAATATGTGAAGAAGAAGGGGAGCGATAAAATAGAGAACGTCGACGCATCACGGCCATTTTGACTGAATATTATCTGTAAACAGTTCTATGAATATGAACCTAATCAGTTAGTTGTTCAGGTACAGCTATTTTTTTCTGTGTTTGCAATAATCACAACATTCACGCACCATTCGCGAACTCGGGTCTCAATCGCTAGTTCAATCCTTCGTTGCGCCAGGGAGCACCGACTACTGAAGCCTTCAACGTTACAGGATCCAGGACAGGGAAATACACGGATCTGTCCTCATCCCACGTTGAGCCAGGGAGCACCGTCAAATAGCTGTTATCCTTCTTATCAACGGATATCACACTCACACAACATATTCAATGCGTCCTGCATCGGCATGATTTGTACAACCAATACAATTACAACTCTTATTAAGATGCTATACTTCCTTACATAATGCACACAATTCAAATATTCTTCAAATACTGACGCCTTTGCTACTATCGAAGCCACGATCATTTCATCATTTCTAATCTTGAGTGGCTGTCAATGTGAAAAAATGTGGTGTGAAAAGAAACAATCAAAAATATATATACTACTTCCTGTGTAATATTTAAATTTAAAGATATACCAAGTGTCTCGCGTGACAGTGGATCTCTTTTAACAATATTAATATTAGAATGCACAAATGTAGTATCATATAAAGAGTAATTATTGATTACTCCTTATTATATTCTAGGTATAATATAGATAAGGAAGTATATTGAAATAACTGTCAAAGACTGCTATCACTGATTTTTTATATTTGTTAACTTGAAGACTCATCTAAGTTTTTTAAATAAAACGAATCACTGTTGGTAGAGAATATTGGTTATGTTCATCATGTATCAATTTATTACCTGATTTATTAAACACTGCGTCTGCATTTCTTTTATTTCTTCATTCTTGAATTTACTGCAAGTCTTATCATGCAAACATTTCTTACTGTCAACAAGATTAATAAATGCTCCTTTTTCCATATTTTTTCCTGTACAAAACAGCACAAGAAAAACCGTTTTTATTCGCTTCTCTAATGGTGTAAAACTTTAACGTTATCAGAATCAATTTGATGTGTTGTTATTAAAGCATGATCAACGCCTTTTTTTCAAATTATAAGAACAATTGTACATACAAGAGAATAAACATTGTTTGGTGTTACCTATGTACACAGAATCACAATCAGCACAATTCAATTTGTAGATCAAGAAACTCCGGTCTAAGATTTTAACTCCTGATTTGAGACGAGTGAAAAGAAAACTTGTATTTTGGCTAAAGGTGTATGCTAGATGTAAATGATGTAACCCAACAATTTTCATGAGAAGACGCTGCAAAAATGGAAAAGACATGTATTTTGATTGGAGTTGTTGATATGGGATCAAGAAGTTATTTAAGTCATACTAATTGTTTCTGTTATGTGGGTGATTTAATCTTTGTTTTATAATTGTGTCAAATTGGGAGGATAATTATTATTTAATAAGGTAGATTTGATTGCAGTTAAATTGTTTGTGTGAAACATAGGGTCAGATAGTAAAATGCGCCTGTCGACAAGGTGCTGAAAATGTCTTCTTATTCCCCTTGAAGAGTCAAGTTAACTTTTGCAGCAGCAGTAGCAGCACATAGGTGAATTCAAATCATGTGTAATCATTGAAAGAGGCAATTCATTTTCGGTTTCAATGTCTGCTGCTGTAGTATTAATCACATTACCAGAAGTTGAGACATGTGGAAGAGGTTCTTGTTGTTCAGGAGTGCGATAAAATCGTTTTATCACGTTCTTGATTTCTTTCCGTACGATACTCTTGCTAGGCAATTGCAGCTTCAATAGCTTCAAATCTTCTTGATAATTGCACGGTTTTTTCAAATATGACAATGCTGCGGTTACATTTATTTGACGCTCAGAGATACACTCTCTTATTGAATTGACCAGCTTTTCTGACTAGAGTCTTCAAGTCTTCTAGCTTGCGAACCATGAAACGCAACGTATACTCTGCCATTATTAAATTAGTATCTCGACAGTCAATTCCACTGACGGGTGTATTTTCGAAGTTAACAAGGGACGCATGTTCTTCATCCGTGAAAAAGTAATCCGAATAGGAACTGAGTAAAAAGTCGATTATCGACTTGGTTACACAATGCCTCACTTTATTGTATGTACTTATCATGTTGCAAAGGCTAGACCAACGAATTCTTGAAAAGTTTAACACAATTTTCTTGTTTTGCTGTATTCTGAATCCAGATCAACTTGTCTTGTGGGTAAAGAAAACTTCGTCCAAGTTATCCTTCTACTCCTCTACACTGCTATTTGTGTTCTCTGCAGTATCTTCGAATTCTTGGCTAACATTAGACTCTCGATTGTTTTTCTTGTATACGTGACGTCTGTTATTCTTGACTGTACACCGTGCGCATAGCAAAACTTTTGTAACGGTTCAAGATAGTTCAAGACGTCCAACTTTCTTCATGATGCTAGCTCTATATATCGTTAAACCGACTACATCATTGTCCAGGGATAAATCATACTTTGACAGTTTTTCTTTCAGAAGCTGAATACAGGATTTTGACGACATACCTCCAAATATGCGCGCTAGCCCAAGATTTCAGAACGCAGATTAACGGTTTATAGTTGTGTAAACATTAATATTCGAAAACCGCCGGTTCATTTCAGCTATCCATCCATAAAAAATGAATGTGATTCTGAGTTTTCATTTCTCAGCTTCAAAAAAATCTTCCTTAATTTTCATCATGGGCATTGTTCCGAAAATTCATCATTATTAATTTGTATTTGGTGAAGAAGGCAATTTATAATTGCTACCTTTCGCAGTAAGAAGTCTCTTCATGTCCTCGGAAGTGCAGAATATTCGAAAAGGCAATCCATCTTTTGCGAACATTCGCGAAATAATTTTTTTTTTGTCACGTCGGAATCTGATGGAGAGTAATCACTGTTTTTCTTCTCCTGTGGTTGGGAATAATTTGACGACGATGTTAACGACGAAGCCAGTGATACAGTATCGACAGCATCAAGTAGGGCTGATGTTTTACTGATTTCCGCATTCAATGTGTCTGTGTCAATTCTGTGGATTGACTTCATACGAACATGTAAACCTTTTGTTGGACTATAGTTAATTTTTTAACTTGGAGGAGTGAACTGAAGTTGCTGCGCCAAGCCATATATACACTGTGTATATACGACGATAATAACACCAGATTTTCATGCGGCAAAATTCAATAAAAATTTTGGGCGCGTGACCTTCCCAATTTTGTTTTACAGTTATTGTTTGTTAATTAAAAAGAAGAAATATTTCAGTAATACAAAATACTGTACTAAGTAATGATAAGTGGGATATTTTATTAAATAAATAATAATGTAAATCGAAAAGACAAAATTTAAGCATATAATCCAGCAGTGTTTGAACGAAGAAAATGTTTCAAAGCAACTAAGAGTACAAAATATTTCAGAAAAACTATAGAACGCTGTGGAAACATTGGAATTGAAAATTGCAGAAATATTACTACACGTCTATCTCTTATATTCAATAATCGAATTTGTATGCAGCAACACTTTGCGCTTCACTTTTTCATTTCACACTTTTTCGGCTTCCCATTGCGTTGTGCTATTGCAGGTGAAAAGGCTTGTGTATATTGTAACACTCTTCATTACTTTGTTGATAAGACGCCCGAATTCTAATGGTGACTTTCCTTCTGACGTTAGCTTGCTTTTAGGTACGTAAAGGCTTTTATGCTCTGCAATCCTTCGTTATTCTATTTTACTGTCTGCTAAACTGGCGTCGCTATAATCTCCGAGTGAAATTGTCAATGGTTCTACTTAAATGTACATGATTCCGTCAGATTTACTCATTTTCTCTTCTTCCTTAATTACATGCGCAATATAATTTTGCCAATCAATATTGTAACAAATAAGGGTGTGAAACTTAAGATATTTCAAAACAACCTACCTGTCACACACATGTGCCTGGCTAGCTAAAAATCAGACGGTGGCTGGGTCGGAGTAAGCAGAAGCTTTCAGAACTATTGTACTTAACTGAGAAAAAAAAGTTACTCACAGAGACGGAGAATCAGGTCAACCCAGCCTGTAAACAGGACAGGAAAGGTAGTAGGGAAGAAATGGATTCTAAGTTCAGATCCTACTCGACACAAAAATCTAGCTCAAGATAATCTTTGCTTAGACTCTAAAATCTCCAAAAATATGCCTCAAAATACACCCGCAACCCTCGGTAGGAAAGTTAACAACAACTTGAAGCCCAAAAAAAGAACAAAGATGCTACCGAAAAATACCGATGACTACAAATGCGGCCTGGGCCGACATTTTGAAACACACGTGGACACAACGAGACGTAGTTTTGGAGATTTTACAGGATAGAAACAAAATAGTCAGAAGACTTACCCTTACCAAATAGCACTACACTAGTACTTTAAGTACTCAAATATTAAAAAAACAAGGCTCAGAAAACAAACAGCAAAGATTAGACTGAGCGCGGATTTAATGTGACTATCGCCGCAGAGCTCTAAACCAAGCATGTCGAAATTTTATCTCGAATCCGCTGCTGGTAAAAATCACATGACTTCACGCAGGTCAAACAACAAAATTTTTAATTCGTCTCGTGGCCAGCGAGGGCTTCACAGAACACAAAAAATGTTATTACATGGGCGTAGGTGAAAATATTTCTAAACGTAACAATAATTTGTTATATTGAACTGCCTGTAAAAAAAGTAGTATCACATTCTTTAAATTTGCCCATATAAGTTCAATGGGATTGAGCTCGCAATGGTATGGTGGTAACCTTAACACAAGTTTATAACTTCTCCTTGCTACTTCATTGATAACATAGAAATCATATTCATCTGTGTGCAGTTGAAGTAAATGCAACAATTCAGATCGTACCATGCCTGCATCAAAGTTCACATTTTTTGATTGTAACCATTCCTTATTACACTTACTCTGGTGGATGATTTGGGAATTTTTTCCAATTTACGGCTATGATAGGACGCATTATCCATAACAATCACGAAATTGTCAGGTATTTTTTTGTGGTAATCTAAATTTTTTTTTTACTTTAAAATGACAATAAACACTCATCAACAAAACCCAATTTGAATCCAACATGTAAAATGATGAGACGTTTCCCTTTCCCAGAAGGATTTTTCAAACCAGTAGATAGGTCTTCGATAAAAGCCTGTCTTCTACTTTAGTTATCTGTATCGACTCACACTTTTTCTTTGGTATGCCCTTCATTGACCCAAGTTTCATCGAGGTGATAAATTATTCCACCTTCTTTACGATATTGTTCAATGTATTGCCGTCTCCATGGAATAATATCATCACGTCCAATCAACACACTTTTTCTGCTTCGTTTTGAAAAACCTAGAAAATTTGAATTATCGATATAAATGTTCTCTTCTTTGTGAAATAATATGAACTTTATTGAAACTGATCTGTTTCATGGATTTGTATAACAAGGAACGACTCATTTGTGGCAAATCTTCTTGATTTCTTATTTCATTTAATATTTTATCTACAGTTGGAATTTCATGTTTATAGAAGTAACTATGTACTATTCGCCTCACAGAGTTCTTGGTATACTCATATGTTTCCATTGAACCAGGACGTCCTCCATAGTGTTTGGATTCAGTGACATTTCCACTTGATTTATACTCCTTTATTATGCAGTAAACAGTAGATTTTGCAATTCCTAAAAAAATATTTCTAATATATCATGATAAAACAATCAAGTGTGATATCTTACCTGCTGTAATGGCAATCTTTTCTACAATATCTGCTGCATTTTTGGATCATGCTGACCGAATTTCTTGTATATATTCACGATACATTGTTTTTCAACAACAGATAAATAGCCTAAATTCAAGCGTCTACGTTTCATTGGTGGAGGCAATCCACTTGTATTGGGTATTGGATCTGGATCCACCGGCTCCATATTTTAAAACGTATTCAATAATACCAACGATACTGGATATTATTGTTATATCACAAAAGAGTATAAAGCACAGAGAACATGTGAAATATCACAAAATGAATCACAAAAAAATAATTGTGTAATATCACTAATATTTATGAAAAAATATTAACATAACAACAAGCAATTAGTTCTTAGAAAAACTGTTCTATATATTTGCAAAATATCACAATAAACGGAATAGATCAAAATATTTTATCACCGTGAAACGAATCTCGAAGATTTCATGAATGACAGCTGATTAAAAAAGTTAGAGAACTATGAGGAGCGTTCAATATTTGTCCAAAGTCTGAGAAATTTTTGCTCAGTGTGAAACTGACGTGAAATAAGCTAATCATAAACGTCTAGTTTCATGACGCCTACCTAACTTTGCTCTTCCTAGTTTGAAAATAGAGTATAGAAGTGGTTTTGAGAACAGCTTTGCATAATGTGCACTGAGCAGTCAAGCTATTCACTGTTTTTTTTTTATTTTTTTTTATTTACCATAATTATCCAACAGGGAGAACCCCAATTACAGAATAATTTAGATGAAACAGAGTTGATAATCTTAATGTCAATTATACAATTAGTAGACTCTACCTTTGGTACAGAAGTACAAGAAATAAAGATAAAAATAAAAAAATAATAATATATACATATATGTTAAATGCATACCCTGCTAATAAAAACAGTCATTCAGTCACCTAAAATTGATCTACTTCTACAAATTACTACAGTAAATTATTCACATCAAATTTAAATTTTGACAGACTATCAGCTAAATCAATATCAGAACAATAAATGTTGAAAGTATTACACAAAGAAATTATAGGCGAATTTAGATGATAATTTGTTCTAGCAAAATCACATTTAAATGTATTGAATATCCTTGTATTACAGGGTCGTACGAAAAAATTTAATTGAGCCAAAATTTCAGGCGAATCAACGAGATTATTCACCACCTTGTAAATGAATATTAATTGTTGTTTGGTCCGTCGAATTTCCAGTGAACTAGTATTGAATAAGTTGAGCAGAGTATCATAATTACAGTCCGGCCAAATTTTATTTGTACGGAAGAAACAATGTTTGTAAAACTTTTTCTGAACATTTTCTATTAGAAAAATTTGATTATTATAGTGTGGAGACCAAATTAATGAGCCGTACTCAAGTTTGCTACGAACTAACATGTTGAATAAAGTTTTTAGGCTTGAGATATTTCTGAATTCATAGGTTATTCTCAAAACAAATCCAGATAGTCTGTATGACGAACTTACTATATCTGAAATATGAGGAGAAAATGTAAAATACTGATCGAAAGTTATTCCAAGATCTTTTTTAGATAATTTTCGTTGTAAGATGTTGTTTTCCATATCGTAAGCATATTGAATTGAACTTAATTTTTTGGTAAAAGTAACCACCTCACATTTATTCAGATTGAAATACAGTTTATTCTCTACTGACCATTCGTAAATACTGTCAAGGTCTCCCTGTAAAGCAAGACAATCTTCATTATTAGATATCCTCGAAAATAACTTGAAGTCATCCGCAAACAACAAGCATCTGAAGTATCTCCATACCGGCAAGGAACTATTAAATTTCACATGAATTTGATTTGGATTGAATCGGTAATGAATGTTTATTGATAATTAACTATAATGTAATATTGAAACGATTAAAATATGAATTAAAGTAAAATATATGAGGGGCGAACGCGGCGACCCTTTCTTCGATCTCGTGGAACTGCCACCGCTTCTCCAGTGTCCAAGTCTTGGTTTCTATGTCCACGAAGTTCACATCTGGCGAAGGTGTGATTTGCCTGCCTTCCTCAGTCTTGTGAGGTCGAACCGAAGGTTGAAAATTGAAGGACTACCTGCTACAGAGCTACAGCTTCGGTGTAGTATTTTGTCAGAAAAATATTGAATTAACAAGAATAACTGCACAACTAAAACAATCATAAACAAGCAAGTGCTTGCACGTGCTTGGATATTATATTCGGAAATAATCGGAACAGTTCGCTGTTTGACACTCATCAGTCAGTGTACCGCACGAGCATCGAGTATACGCGGAATGCGTTTCGTCAATCTCGCGAGATTTCGCCCAATTTATACTTCAGGGTTGATCTTGTGAAATTGCTCGAGATCGGGATTGCATTCCCTAATTCCACCATGAAAGATGGTGAATTTTCACTAATGTCTAAATAGCTTGGAGTAAGTATTTTTTTAACTTGATTGTTTGTGGGTATTGCATTTCCAAACGAATTGAAGAATTTTGATGAAATGAGTGACGAAAATGTGTCAGGATTGAAGTTTAGATCTTCGGAATTAGTGGAATATAGTCTATCGCTCACGTCGTCGATATTTCCCATTTTATATTTAATAATCCTATCATAAAAATATAACCAAAAATATGCAACAAGTTGAATTCATGAACAAATAACAACATGTAAACTCATCTTACTGTAGACCTGTCGAACTCTTCACAAGCGGATGGAATAATAAGGGCACAACAGTATATACACGGATATGTGCGAGATTGCCGTATTTTGCTGGGCTGCGGTACGCCGGTGTGATGAATAATCTTTAGTCTAGACAAGTTGGTACAGCAAAATAGTAAAAATTTAATCATAATTTTGGCAAAAATACCAAGTATTAAAATTCTTTATTAATTGAAAACTACTTCAATAATAATTGTGATTATAACAAGGAAAATAGGTCGTAAATACTTGTTATAATTTCGGTACCTAAAATTTCTAAGTATTAAATGAGAAAAAAGTTTACTCAATATCAATCTAAAGTACAAGTGGAACTGGGAAATTGGTACTTGAATATTTCCCAATTCTGTGGGTATGATGTCTTTTTTTGCGACACAATGATTGATAATAATTTTTGCTTTACTGTGACAAAATAATGTTGGCGTTGTTGGTAACGCATCTCACTTCTTTCAAGCATCAGAGAATATTGAAGAATACTTGCTGACTGCAACAATTATCGAAGAACCAATACCTGGATGACTATTAGCTTGAAATTTCTTGGATTAACATTAGCATACATGAACCTATTACAACAGTTTTTCTCTCCTCCACGTCACAAATAACATACTGTATTGATCGAATACATTATCTGTAACATTCAATTCTAATTTTTAATGAAGAGTTGTGTCGAAAAATTGCATACATCTTTTCTAGGGACAAATTATCCAATAGTGAGCTCTGTTTTGAAAACTTGAGATAATTATAATTTGCTGCATGTTGTTCTACATTATGCTCTTTTTTTGAATTGTTTATGCATTTCATTGATCAAAAGATCACAAACTACATATTCTCTTGTGGTACTCACTCATTGATAGGGATACAATTTATGTGTGTTCTGATAGTTTCTCTTTTCTTGGTTGATTTTTGAGTATTCACAATGCCGGCTGTTGGTTTCGCAATTGTTTTTCTTGTAAACATAGACTGTATTATTCAATGTGGACTAATTGATGTGAATAATTAGCACTCGGTAATTTTCACACTGCCCCTTCGTGACCGCACTTGATACTTTCAAACCCAAGCTGGTTTCATTAGGTAAAATAATACACATTTATTATTTATTGATAGAATATTATAAAGAATCCAAGTTCGCGGAAAATGACGAAAGTTCTATCCCAAGGTCTGGTTTCACTTCAAGTCGGTTTCTATATTTATTTTTAAGGTAAGCTAGTGTTGAAAACCCAGCTTCACATTTATAAGCTGTGACAAAAGATATTAAAAAAGTTATTGCTTGATGAGCTAATTTTGTGTATTCTTGACGACAAGATAACCAAGAATCTATCAATGGTCTTGTATCAAATATATCCTTAAGTGCTGTGTCAGTTGACAGTTCAATTGCCGAGTCGACATCTGAATCTGGCAAATTAGTCTCCGAATCTAACTTGAATGTGAATGGGTTTCTTATCCAAGCTTTGTTGCTGTCGATTGGAGAAAAATATTCTTAAAGATTCCTCTCCAGTCCTAATAAATGTTATTTAATTTGAGTTAAGATGTCTTGTGGCAAGACCATCATGTTGTACTCTTTTTGAATTCCACTTAAATTACTAAATGCTTTAAAGGTTCCTGTTTCCGCGCGTTGTGCCCACACATTGAGCTTTTTTCTTGCAGCTTCCACCTTGTCTTGCACTTTAAATATTGTTACATTGTTACCTTGCAATGCCATGTTTAGATTATTTAAAAATTCTAGAATATCAGATATGTGAGCCACTTTTGCCAACCAGTTAGCATCATGAAATCTGTCCCTAAATTCAAATATCACATCTCTGACTGTTGAGGGATGTTTAAAAAAAAACTTTTACTTCTACTTTTGATTCTATGACTCTTCTTAAGACATTGCCTCTTGAGAGCCATCGCACCTCACAGTGTGAAAGAAGATGTTCGTGATCACTTTCTATTTCTTTGCACAAAACAGAGAATAATCTTGAGTTCAGTGGACAAGATTTTATAAAGTTTATTAACTTGACACACTCTTGCATCGTTGCTGTCAAGGGTGAAGGAATTTTCTGGACAGCCATTGCTTCTCTATGAATGCTACAGTGCACACTTCCATTCAATGTTTTTTTTGTTGATGTAATAATTAATCAAGTTAAATAATTCTTAGGTTGTCGTTCGTGTTGGCAAAGATTCACAAAAAAAAAACTCTCCATAAATAGTATTCTCAAAATCATATCGTACAAAACATATCAGATTGGCATTATCGGATATGTCTGAACTCTCATCGATTTGCAAGGAAAAATAATGACATGATTTCAGATGGCTTATGACTGTTTTTTCAATGTCATCTTCTATATTCACAATCTTACGCTTTACCGATAACGCTAACTGACTTACTTAGATTTGGTGTTTTTTTTCGAACAATCGAGATGCTGCAATTTTTAGCGACGGAAGTATTATCTTCTCACCAATAACATGTGGATAGCCGGACTTGGCGATTAATTGTGAAATTTGCCTTCTGGCTTTTCTTTGTAGTCAGGATGTTTTAATCTCAAATGCCGCTGCAACCTTGAAGGTTTCATTGATTCTTTGACATTACAAATTATACATAATGGTTTGTTATCTGTGCCCTCCGTAATGCCGAATTGAATATAATCTTCAAGATATTGTCGGATCAATGACTCCTTTTTCTTTTTTGAAGATTCAATTATCTGTTCATCGTGCGACCGTTTGTTGGAATCAATATTAGAACTTGTACTAGGCTGTACTAACTCATTATCACTTAACTATTTACTTATGCTGGTACTTTGTTTTATTACCCATTTATCCATTGTTATTGTTCCCAATAATCGTTTTAATAAGTGAAATACATAATTCAAATCACATTGCAAAAACCCGTTCAAACTGTCCGAGCGGAATGTCTGTGATGGCGAAGCTCACGGCGCTCACCGCTCACGAATATTTACGATGCGACAATCGATAGCAGGTATTATTTTTAGAACAAGGCGGGAATGTTGCGACCCGGTATTTTATTTTGATGGCCCGGTACCGGGTCGCGACCCGGTTAATGGGAAACGCTGGTGTGGACTATAATTAGCACGTATTCTGCATGGAAGTTACAAGTTTTTTTTTTTTTAGTTGATGTACTTCACCGACTACGCTACTATTCTCCTGATATTCAAGAACGATACTGATGTTTACAATGTAAAAAACGTTAGTCTATCAAAATTCAACGATAAAAAGGGATGACATTTTGCAGGAAGAAAAAAATAAGGGGATATAATTGGTGGGCGGTTGTTCAAGAAATTTACGCTTTGGAAACCTTGGATGAGGATGAGGAGGCTCTAAGCATGGCAGCAAAGAGGTTCAAAGGCATCATAGAACGCTTTACTCCAGGACCTCTGACAGGTCGTTGGGAACGCGGTATTAATATGAGTCAGATACAGTTACAATGACAATCCAATAAATCTTTGGACCTAAAGCAGGGTTGAAATTTCAGGAATGTAATAAAAATATAAGAATGAATTTCACACGATAATAAAATATAACTTAGATACAACAATTTACAAAAGGAACAAGATTATTATTGCGACGAAACATGAACTAAGGTACAACAATTTACAAAATATATATGATTATTAAGGCGACGGAACACCGTCCACGTTTATCTTCACATACAATGCCTGAAAAAGTACATTTTCATTCAATAAAATTGATGACAGACATTACCACTTCACCGAAAGTATTAATAATAAATATGAGTTTTGCATATACATACCTTCTCGCTTTCCTAAATTGGGCTCGTAGAATGTCTAGCTTTGTCATCGAGTTTCTTGCGATATAGATATACGATGATGTTTCAGCTGTAGAGTCTTTATATATGAAATGAGGTGATCACACTGTAGTTGCACTGGAGCCAAACTCCAGTATTTCTAAAAGAGTAGGGCTCTGCGTTTATTTCAAATAGCATTTATTTTTGTTGCTTGGTCCCACTTTAAGCCCGCTCTACATTAAAGTCTAATGTGTGTCGTTGGTCGTGAGAGTTGATATCTACAACGAAGTCGGTACTTGGCGAAGCAATCTGTCATGTTGGTGAATAGCGGTAGGGAAACAAGACCGGCGAGATTGGCATCAGCCGGTAGACAGGTATCCTGTAAATCTCCTTTGGGTTCGATAGGAATACGGCGCCGATTGGGAATAATGGTGGCGACGTGCAACGTCCACGGATTGTTGCTAATCGACGGCGGATCCTCTGGGCGTAAATCCTCGGCATTCCTCGGTTAACTTCGAGGTAGATTCATTTATAATTTTGTCATCAATGATGAATTCCTGGTCTATTAGGTGATTTCTTACGAGTTTTATTAGATGGGGCACGTCTGCAAAAACAAAAACCTTCAAAGCATCATCACATGGATGGAGAAAATAGCAACTTTTATCGTGTCTGACAGCCAGTTCATTCCACAATAAAACATTTCCACAACCAATGTCACTTGAAAAGGCAACCTCAGTGAAAGTTGCTTTAAAAAGTTCAGAAATAATCTCTTCAAGAATTTCTTTTGACATTGGTTGATCAAATTTATAATAAAGGGGTTGTTTCCAATTTGAAATCAGTCCGCGTGCCATAACTGCCTGACAAGATTTGCGTGGTCCAATGGCTTGCTCTTGTTTTTTCTCTATATCCATTTTGTTCGAGACGTAAACTTCATCGAATTTCAAAACAAATAAACGATCAAAAACGTTGAAATCAGAGGACTTTTTCTTCATTAGTGTTATAACACATTTTCAAATTCCCTCCTAACTTTTTGATGCTGACATAGCTGGTAATGGATAATTATTTGTCCTTAAATATCTGTAAGCTTTCAGGCTTATATTTCGTAGTGAAATGGCTGAAGCTATATTTTCTGTAGACCAACGAACACTTATATTTTCCTTTGGTTTTAACAACTTTTTAATTTGTCCTGAAGAAAACACTCTTGCTGAAAGAGTATTATATTTTTGAGAAGTGGAAAGTTTGGCTTCTTCGATTTGCTTCAGAAGATTTTTATTCTGTGATTCCAATAGGATTACTTTTTTTCTGAGCTCAACTGCTTCAGCCAGATCTCTCCTGGAAACAAAATAAGTCTATTACTTAAAAATTCACGTAGCACTACAACATTTTTTTCAAAGATTGACAAAACCAAAAAATACTGCTGTTATTGAAGTGCAAAAATGCACAATAGTCACATCAAATTTTTGAGATATTTTGTTTTTCACTCACTCAGTATTCGGTAAAGTTGTAGTTAATTGTTTTTCGTCACTTTCTGGAATCTCTAACTCCTCAGCAATTATTGTTTCACTGCTATGTGCTTCTGATGTACAACTTGAAGTACTAGCTGATGACTTCAAGATATCTTCCACTTCTTCTTTTCGTCTTCTTTTTGCGATCCTCAGTTATCTTTCTTCAACTCTCCGTTTTTGAGTAAGATCTGATGAGCTTCCAGGTAGATTTAAAGTAGGTACTGCATCAGCTTTTAAATGACGAGCATTCTTTGGAGAGTAATTCAAAAGTCTTTGTTTCAGAGGAATTTCAAAATATTTCTTTTCAGAATGTATTGAGCTAATCGTTGCTGCAAAAAGTTAGGGGTATGAAATAATGTGTGACCGTTATATAGTCACGAAATATACATGCTTGTTACAGTGTTGAATGCTATTTTTTTTTCTAGATGTTGAGCAGAAAAATTGTGAGTATTAAAATCTCCGTAGTTGTGGCAATTACCTGCTTAATAGTATACTCCTTGAATATATCTTCTAGATTAATCCTAGACCGACCATTTTTCTAATTTATTCTATCTTCTCTTCGGCAAGCGATTATCCACTGTTTTGTTAATCCTTCTTTCTTTGGAAAACTAAAGTATTTCACACCAATACTTTTTCTATTCTGATTATAGTTTCTACACTGAGCTACAGCACAATTCAGCATTATAAAATTATAATTCGAACATACATATAAACACAATTTTAATAATAAGTTGGAGATATTTATACACTCAAAATATTAAAATATCCTCTCTGCTCATGAAAAAGATGTAAATAATGCATCAGCTATTCAAATTACAAGTCTAGCTCCTCGAATGTGTCGTCACTGCGCGTGGTACAGCACTAGATAACCATAGCTGACTCGTCCGCCATCTTGGAGCCCATTGACAAATCTGTGAAACGTTTAATATCCTTATTTTTATGATTTTGTGTTAATTATGTGTATTTCTAGATGAATAATAACAAGATTAAAATAGCAGATAGTTGTGCACCTTGTTCTTTAAGAAATTTATCTGCTTGCATTAATTTTCTACACAAAATTTGTGAATGTTTAGTATTCAAATTATGAAGTTAAAGTAGGTAATATGGTGATTTAAACAAATAGGTATCTAGGTAAGTACCTAAATATCTGCTTTGGCCAAAGCAGGTTGAATAATAGTTAATAATAAGCAGAAAAAAATGAGTTTCTCTTATAGGATATCACTTAAGGTGATCATAGAAAATACAATAAAAATTTAAAAAACAGTTCAAATCGAATGAAACACAATTACTTGCTTCTTGTTTTTTTTTTTTGTTAGCTCATTTGGAATTGTAGCTGGTGGTTTCATTTTTGTTTGAAATTTTAAAATTCCTAATTCCCAAACCTCTCACAACAGTGTAGTGCTCTAACAAATAATTTGCAATATTGCAAAACTTCGGGAAACTATGATAATTTAGTAGCAAATCATTAAGAATATTACTGAAAGTAAATATTTTTGCAATAATGCTGACACTTACTCTGAATAATGCATTCAGCCTCTTAAAATCGAATAGTTGAGCTCGAAATTCAAATTTAGGTTAAGTAACTCGGAATATATTTCTCCACATTCAAATGATGTATTGAGAAATAAAAATTACTCATTTGTAGAATCAGAAACCGTATCTTGAATGAATAATACAACTGGGCCGAGAACAGCCCGTCATTTGCAATTATTTTACTAAATTATATTAAAGTTCATACATCGGTAAAAGGGCAAACAACTGACAGTGGGCTCCAAAATGGTGGACGAGTCTGCTGTGCTTTATCTAGTGCTATAGCGCGTGGTGAACGAAATTTGACACCAAAAGTGTATGTGTATCGTGATAGCAGAGTGTCTACAGGTTTTTCTTTAAATGATAAGCAACTTCAGTATCCTGGTGTTTGGCAGAGTATTAACAGCTTAAAGCCTGTTCTACAATGAGCCGTACTACAGCCGACAATGTCGTGCGCATGCGTGGTAGCATGTAATTTGGTGGTAGGGATAGTCGTCAGTCGTTTGTCTTTGTCTAGCTGGAAGATGGCCAACTTCCAACTTTTGCCGTTACAAGAAAGCACGACAAATTTCAAGATGGAGATGTCTGTGATGGAGGGTAATGCCTTGATCACACGTAACGAGTACAGTGGCGAGACAGTGCTCTCGGCCGAGTACTCGGTAGGTGTAAACACATTACCGAGTACTCGGCCGAGCGCTCGGCCTAGCGAAAGGGCGAGACAGTAGCTCGACCCTGTTTCTATTTACTAGGCCGAGTGCTCACTCTCGCAATGACTCGCCAGCCTACTCGGCAGGTCTGAACATGCACTCGGTGCTTTGAGTCGCGGATTCTCCACTTGTTTGTCGTTCAGTAAATTTGATATTGTGCTGCTCTCAAGCTGTTTTCTGCAAAGAATATTGCTACAATAAAAAATAACATGGCTAATAAGTGGGACGTTGGGACGACCATTAAATTCATACAAATATATAAATTGTATCCATGTTTGTGGAACTTTCAATCAGCAGATTATAAAATCAAGCAAAAACGTGAGGCGGCATACATTTCAATAGCTGAAGAAATGAGTATTGCCGGTTTTGGAATACAAGATATAGCTTCTCTCATGACAGTATCTTTCCTTTGTATCATTGGGGTAATATTCTCTAATAATGTGCTAAAACGGTCTATATCCATTCTCAGAAGTGCTCTGAATTCGTCGGGATCTTCTAACTGCAATTCTCCAAAAAGAGTGTTTGTAGCACCAAACCCAGATCTCCTCAAAATCCATGGTCTTATCCATATACGTTTTTCTTCTTCCGACAACTCCCTCAATTCTTCCAATATGAGCGGTATCAGTAGCTTAGTATATGATTTAACTATTCTTTTTCGGTTCATCTTTACGCAACTTAGTGAACTCACACCCAAAAGAGTGCACGAAACCGACTGACTGACTCGCTGCATCTTGTTTACACGTAACGAGTACACGAGTACGTGTGAACACTCACTCGCTCGAATTACTATCTCGGCCTAGTGACAATTTGCTGTCTCGCCACTGTACTCGTTTCGTGTGATCAAGGCATTATAGTGTAGATGAACTTATCATCCATTTCGCGCACACTAGAAAAATGGCTTTATTTGTGTTTAGGTTTAAATAAAACTAAAATTTGAATATTTCGATAGGAGTATTTTATTTACATATGGATTATTCACTATAATTATACCCTAAATTTAGACTTATATTATGAAAAAATAATAAGAAATTAGGAAAAATCAATACTTGGTGACACCATCCTTTGCATCAATTACAGCTTGAACTCTCCTGGGCATGCTCTTCATGCATTTCGAGCAATTTTCTTTGATGGATTCATCCCTGTGCCACGTTTCTATTGAACGTTCTATCAATTGACGTTTGCAAGTGATGTGTTCCCTGGAAACTCCCCGTTTCATCAGCTCCCAGAGGTTCTCAATTGGGTTGAGATCTGGAGAATTTCCAGGTCAGTCCAGATCCTTAATTTTCTTATCCGCAAGGAATTTCGTCACCTTTTTTGCTTCATGGCAGGGTGCAGAGTCGTGCATGAAGGTAAATCCGCCATCTGGGAACCATTCTTGAACCTGGGGCAGCATCTTGGTTTCAAGCACCTTATTATATTGGTTCTGCCGCATGGTCCCCTCTACAATATAAAGACGTCCCGTGCCTTGATTGCTGATCACAGACCACACCATGATGCTGAGGGGATGCTTTACTCGTCGAACGATGCAGTCCTCTCTGAATTTTTCACCCGGTCTTCTTCCGACGAATTTGGACTTGTCCATTAAAATCTGTACGGATGACTCATCAGAGAAGCAAACCTGTGAAATATTAATTTCATTGCACTACAGTTAGAGATTGTACAACAAAGTAATGTACGTAACACTAAGTATCAACTATTGCCTACTCACTTTACTCCAGTCATCGGCAGTCCAGTTTCTGTTTGAGGCGCTTTTTCTTCATCGCTGGAGTCAAGAGAGGATTTTAAGCTGGCCGGCGACAGGTGTAGCCCAAGTCCTTAACACGTCGACGAACTGTGCATTAAGATATGTTGACGCCAGCTTCTTGAATTAACTTTGTAAGAAGCTTACGAGAGGCCTTTCTGTTTTCTAGACAAATTTCCCTGATTTCCCTCATGTCACGTGGTGTGGTGATCTTTTTTCGGCCGCACTTCTTCACACGTTGTGGAACCAACGTGATATTTGCATCAAGTTTTTTCTTAATCCGGCCGACTGATGCACGCGATACATTGCTAATTGATGCAATTTTCCTCTGTGAATGTTCTGTATGCTGCAATAAAGTTTTAATTTCGGAAACTTTCCTTGGAGAGAGATATTTAACTTTTCCCATTCTGAAAATATACGCTGCAAGAAAAAAATCATGAAAGTTCAGAAACGTGATTATTTGAGATCATGTCAAAATATACTTTTTGAATATATAATCATACAAAAGAAAAGTTATTCTAAGCCTACACATCAAATAACTTCAAAAATACTCACTCAAACTACGCGGCTGGAGAACGTCGTCTGACTCACAGGCTCATTATCTATGATAAAATGGCATCTATGCAACAGATTTGATGATGATAGAAAAAAACAGTTAGAAATAAGTTTTGACATTGAATAGAGCAGCTTGATTGCGAAAATCTATATTTCAGCTGGTGGCTCATAATAATATGAACCACCACTGTAACATATGTATTTATGATAAAAAAAAAGGATTATAAAGATTCCAAGAAGAAGGTATTTGGGTTGACATATCCAATAATTTTAAGAGAAATTCATGGCATTGATATATATGGTAGGTTAGTTGGGAATCATTATTATTGTGGATATTAATTCATATTTATTTGTAGCAAATGCCGTCAAGAAACGTTGGTCGTACCTTCGCGACCAGTTCAGCCGGGAAAATCGGAAGAAAAAAACAATTCCATCTGGATCGGGGAGTGATGTAAAAGAGTGGGAGTTATACAAAATTGTGATGTTTTTGCTTCCACATATTGCCCATAGACGGTATGCTATTTGCTTCAAATATTAATAATATTTTAATATGATGTTATGATATCAGTACGAAGACATCATTTTCTCAGCCCGGTAATTTGACACAGCAACTATCTGTGGAGGTGCACACCAACGACGCAGATTATTATGTAGAAAAAGGCTCCCAACCAGTGCTAGAGAAGTCTGGTCCTGAATTATGGAAAGGTTTGTGGAATTTTTCTTTGAAACTTATGTATGAATCTAAGATATTTTTGAATATTCAGGCATTCATTCAGTTGATGAAGCCACAACTTCTTCATGTAAAATGAGGAAAATCACGCCGGAATATGATGATTTTTCCAATAGAAAAGCCGGCAGATATGACTCAATTGATAGAGAGCTAGTCAAAGTATTTCTGCTGTTGTGGGTGGCATGGCAGAATATATGCAAAAACAAAAAGTGGTGGAGCCAAATGAGAATGGTTATATGTCGGCCATTGAAGAAGCCTTGAATCATGTTCCCGACAGGAATGAAACAAAATGCCTTATTGAGGTCTTACAAATAATGAATAAATATGAAGAAAGGTGTTGAAATAATCTATTTTGCTAGTATTTTTCTTTTATTTTCTATGATTGATTCTATTTTTGAATATACTTTTTATCTGCACGTGTCGGTTTTTTCTACATAAAAAAAATATCCCCAAGCTCAGGTTCAATGCGCATATGCGCAGACAAATTCAAATGTTTATTTTTTCCCCATTATTTATTTTACATATTCATGTGAGTATAATACAGTTTAAAAAATATCTGAATCAATATATGAAATGTGTTGTACATCAAATATTCTTATTCAATAGAATACTTGATCATTGCTAATACAAAGATTCGATAATCATCAAATCGTTGTAATGAAGTATTAAGTACTTTAATTTATTGGACTTATATATGTATGTGGCCACTGCCACGGTATGCTTCCTTCTTCTGTCATAAAATATTGAGCCAAAGTGTCACGTTGTCTCATGGCAGTAACAGGACAAACATTGGAACCTACTTGTCCCAAAGGATTGATAAAACCATTTTCATGAGCCTCATTAGTCCAACTTCCAGCTAAAATTGCACCGTTAGAATCTTCTTTGTCTGCTATACTGTCATTTTTTTTTTTTTTTTTTTTTTTTTTTTATAAATATTAACGTGCTTCACCGTTAGGTATAATGTTTACTTAGGCTAGAAGTTAAAATGTAATTATGCAAGCAAACTACAGCTTGTATAATTTTCTCTGCAGTAGCCACTTTCAGGCACACAGCCTTCTGTAAAATTCTCCATCTTGTAACCATAATACCAAATGCATTTTCCACCACACGCCCGGCTCTACTTAATCGATAATTGAATACACGTTTCGCATTTTCCCATAGATTTTCTCTGGCATACGGACCCATCAAATATGGTTTTAAAGGACCAACAAGAGATAAAGGTAATTCAATAATACTGTTGGGCAAAAGGCGAGCTTTTGGTATTTTAGAAGCTTGTATTTTAAAATGTTTTCCATCAATTGCTCAAATACAGTTTGGAAATTGCCACAGATTATTGTAATCGTTTGATATTTGTATCCACTCATTTTCCTGTTGTGGATATCTGAGATAGATTGGCTGTAGAATTTGCAATATAGCCTTGCAAACTGTGGGAATAATGCTGTATAGAGTAGATTTCCCTATACGAGATGACCAAGCAGTGGAAATAATGCTGTCTCCATGGACAAGAAAGATAAACAATAAAAATTCACGAGTATTTACGAGAAGAATACTGATTTACTTTCAATAAACGAACCTTAGTGTAGCTGCAAATCTTATATCAGTTAGCAAAGGCTTTCTATTACTTTTCTTCTCTAAAAGGGGTCTAAGCATATCATGTAATTGATCAAATTGATGTACAGACATTCCGGTATATTTGAAAAACTACGTGGTAATTTTTTTTTAAATAACTGAATAATTTTGTGTGGGCACCAAATTTCTGCCTAACATCGATCGAAATATGTGGTTTGACCCTTCATCTCCTTGTATATCTATTTTGTCTTTTTTCTAATAACCGTCTTTTTTTTCTATTATTTGCATCCACATCGATATCAAATTTAGATAAATTGGTAGAAAATCTGTATCCATTTTAGCTTAACCTCACTAAAATGACAGTTTGTTGCGACTTCGTTGTAGAAAGCAATGTCATCCATTTTTCATGACAAACGATTTCGATGCAGAATAGGCTTAAGCAGAAAGATATTCGAGTTTTCCAATAAACGGCACAGCGGCTCCCTGTGTTGGACTATTCACAAGATTATCTATTATTGTTGCTGGTAGCAAGTCGTCATCAATAAATATGTTGAAGATAGGTTGCAACGTACTAGATTTTTCAAATTTCGTAATATCATATTTGCTGCATATAATAGCACTTTTTAATTCACTGTTTAAGAACTTTGAAATTCAAGATAACAGTGCTTCAATTTTTCCCTTTGGACACAATGTATAGTTAACATTCAGCAGCCTGTTGTTAGCACTTTTAATTCACTGTTTGAGAACTTTGGAATTCAAGATCCACAGTTTTCCCATTTTTTCCTTTGGACACGATGTATATTTGACCTTCTGCAGCCTGTTTGTTCACGTTTTGCAGATCTTCATCAGACAGCTTATTAAACCTCGCCCCCAGGAATAGGATGTTGTCCTCAAGTTCCAGAATAATTCGATCTACAAATGTTGTAGTAGTCCGCCGGCAGTTCAAAATTTTATATTTCTTCCCTTTTTTCAAATTTGCCAAAGGAAGAGGCTCTTTAACTTGAGCAACTGTGTTTAGTTTTTCGAAAAGAGACATTTTTTATTTTGTTACTGTTGTTGATGTTTACTCGATGATTTTCAAATGAAAACTGAATTATGATGATGGAAAGTACACTTTTATTGTATAACTCTCCACTTCAATTTCACTACTTCCTAAATCTCTAGTTTGTTTTCGCAACACTCAGATGATTTTATTGTCACTAGTATACATATTAAATATGCAAACTAAAAGTTACCCCTATTTCATGATAAAATCATATTTCAACGTTTAGCACCAGTATAATTCACAGTTGCAATATGTTGCGAATTATAAGAATATTATGAAAGAGGCATCAGAAAATTATTTCATTAGCTTAGATGCATTGAACTGTTGAGTAACATGGCTACTAAAAACAATGGCACTGTTCAAGAAATAAAAGAAGATTATATACAAGAAGAAGATCAACAGGAGAAGCCTTCAAGAGTACATCGTATTCCAAATTGGGATTTATTAATAATGAACGACGTAGTATGTCGCTGTTTGCTGTGCGCAGAGGTTGATAATTATTTAAGTGAAATTTTACAACCTTAAATTACACCTCAAGTTGAGACAATGTGTTGTGTTTGTGCGTGCTGTGCAGGTACGTTGATGAAATTTTACAATCGCCCTCAAAGTTGATTTGACTATGATGTAAGTCGCAATATGCTCTGTCGTAGCTCAGGTGATAGGTCATGAAAACCAGAGGTCCTGGATTTGTGCCCCAGCGACAGAGCATATTTTACAAAAACTCATTGAGAATTGTTATCCAACGACAACGTGGTGTATTATATGCGTTCTGTGTGGAAAAATTTGCAAAAATGTATGGACAATCCTGAATCGCCTCTCCAATCAAAAACAATTATTGATTTTCCAAGAATTTATGCTTTGTATTGATAGAGTTTTGAGAGAACTTGAAATGTATTACTATATTGTGTGATATGTATGTGTGAATAAAATTATTTATATATAATATTGTGTATTATTTCATTTTCCTAATTTCCTTCTCTCCGAAATGCGAATAGATTATTTGTTAATTGGAACAGATGGGAAAATTCGTCACGGTTTGTAAATAACAAACTTTTGTGCGTGAGTATAAAAATTAGGGTACATAAATTTCATGAGCTGGTAAAACCGAGTGCTAAACGATTCGCAATCAGGGGGAGTCATCTTTTGCAATCCAGACAACATGTGTTAATTAATAAGCAAAACCAATGCGGGTTAACATCCAATAACATATGGTAAAGTCGAGGGTTAAACGGTTTGCTAATTCCTGTGCATTTGAGGGTTTAATTAATTAGGGTGCATGAATATTATGAGTCATCTTTTGAAGTCCAGACACACGTGTTAATTAATAAGTATAGTCAATGCTGGTTGGAGTGCATAAATTAAAATTCAAAAAATCAATGCTAACAAAAACGTCTTCAAGTCCATGTCTTAAGATTCAACCAACGTCTTCAGCCAACGCCTTCAGCCAACGTCAGTCAACGTCTTCGCGGGCTGCCGCGGCGGCCAGTCCGCACCACCCTCCCAACGCACCCCTTGAACTCCCCCTCCCGTCTTACTCCTTGAACTCTATACCCCCCTCAGATACCATCCCTTGATCCCGTACTCTCACTGCTATACTACTTTATTGTGTGTACAGACGAGCAAATAAAAAAAATTACCTCTTATTCCCTGTATTGCATATTTAAAATGATCTACACCACCTCAATATTCCAATTCATATTGAAAAATCTCTTATAATACCTGCGTGATGTCAGGTTGTCGTCAAGGAATCTGATTTGTTCCTCTAACTTCCTCGGTTTCACATGGGTTGCTCCGGAACCACTTTTGCAACTTGTTGTTTTTTCTTTCTTCCGTCTGATATATTTTACCCGCAAATTCTGAAAATATGTACTGGCATCCGATCCTAACAAAGAATGAATAATAAAATGTAAATGACGTAAAATAATATAACTTTGTTACCTTATCACTCATATAACTACAATTTCTTCCCATAAATAGTTTTCATGCACATTCTCTTTATATATTTTTTCTTTTCATCCTATAGTGTAGGCCTATCTTCCACGTGAGATAAAAAGCTCGGCTGACGCCATGGGAAAATAAAAAGACAAGCGGAATGTAAATGAAGAGAATGTTTTTAGATAATATAGAAATTCAAATACAAATAATAGGAAAACAAACACAGGAAGATATGAAAAATAATAAGAGAGGAAGTCTTCAAAAAGACTGATTTAAAAAGGAAAACAAGAAGAAATCCAAACAAAATCTCGAAGCACAACACCAAGCAAACAATAGCCAAAGATTGAACGAACGTGTCAAAATCAACATGAAGTAGATGAATACAGTGACCTAGAGGTCACTACTAGCTACGATATTTTCTCAAATAAATCAAAATAATATTTTTATAGATATTTCTGGATATTTGATAGCTTTCGAAGTAATTCAATATAAAATATGATCTACTTCATATATGTTATTACATAATTCAAAGAATCATGATATGTTTACATACAATTGAGTATATTTTATATATGCATTTATTATTTATCATTTGTTATTCAACATATTATTTTCTTCCTTAGCAAACTAGTATTATTTTTTATACAACAGTCAAGTCTCATTATTATTCATTCTGAATATATTTCATCACTTTTTAGATTTAGTTGTTGACAAAATATTATGATTATGACAAGAGATGAGAACCGTCGGATCTCCTTAAGACTATGATTATGATTACGACTATGATTATGATAGAGGTGGGAATGTGACTTAAGAGAAAAATACAAACTTTATCAAAACAAATATACCAGACGTTAGGTAAACCAACTTTAAATCAAACAAAAAATAAGGACGCCATGCAATTGTTAATTTTTCCATCCTCAGGCACACAACTGCGAAAGTACCTGTAGAAAAAAATGGTGAGATGGACGAGTAGTATATTGGAGTTTAGGACAATTAGATCTGTCGGCGTTGATCTAGATGCCGCAGAACATGAAATAAAACAATATTTCAAACAGTGATACATACTCATCAGCTGTAAAAAAAACACTAAATAAAAACACTATCTGAAATTAAAAATGGTAGGTACTTTTTGCAGAATAGATGATAATCAAAATTACCCAGAGTAATGAATATTTGATAGAGCCCAAGGATACATATATGTGTATCAAAGTGACAAAAAAAGTAAATTCAAATCTGCAAAATTAATTTAGCAACAAACGTAAAATATCAAGAAAGGTAATTAAAATGGTGACGATTCGCGTCCCTGATGCAGACTTCAACAAGTCTCAACAAAATAATGTAAACAAAACGCTTATAAACCTACCCCAGAAAAAAGTACAAAATAATTGAAATTAGGCTCGAGATTGATAAACCTGGTTTACAATCGAACGTAGCGTTTATAACGTAGCCAAGGAGCAAAAAAAGGGTTTGCGACAACGAATGTCCACCGCACCAAAAAGTTATTGAAAAAGAATGAACAAAATTCGTGGTGAAGCCACGAGGTGCCTAATTACACAAATTTGCACACCTACAAATTAGGTCAAGGTAGCCAAAAAAAAAACAAAAACAGAACCGAACCACTTAGCTAGTGACATCGCTAGAGATTCTGAAAGACTCGTCTGCCTGGCGTCCGGATCTTGGCCTCCAGATCTGATTGGACTGGATTTAAGGTGGTCAGGAAATCCGGAGTGGAAATCAGGTACTCCCACAATTTTGCGCCTTGGTTTCGGACGACGTTTTATCGCAGGTGGTAAGCGATGCTGAAAATGGAACGACCACTCACAGTTCAACTTATCCCCAATATGTGGGCTACTTCGCCGAATAGTATAAAATTGCCAACTTGCCCAAAAATATCTGGCCAAGGTGAAAGTTTATTCCAAAGAGAAATATCCAAACCGGGGCTTACAGATGCAAAGCCTCAGTATAAACCAAATTGGCACGTAACAAATTCACACAAAAAAAAAACTCAGGTGGCGGTCCTGGCTCCAGCGGAAGCACGGGTCACGGCATAATATCAATGATCTTAGATTTGAATTTTCTATGAAAAACAATTCTTATTTAGAATTATTCATTTTTTGAATGTTCCATAGCACAGCACTTCACATATTTCACAGTTTTTGAGTGAAATTTTCATTTATGTGATTTCTTCTTTATCTTGTCAGTCGTGCAATCGGAATTTGGGCCCGATAGATGGTGTTGTTTGTAGTTTTTGCTACAGCGCATCTTTTATCGTAATGAGTTTATACACTCTGGGATCCAAGTCTTGATTATCTTGGGCTTGGCTATACTGTACTGAGAAGTCCTAATAAGGACGAAACATATATCTACAGTTGCATCCCTGATCTAAGATGATGGTGGCTTCAGCCCCGACTCTTAGATTTAAATTTTCTATGGAAAACAATTTTTAGAATTATTTATTTTTTGAATGTTTCATAGCACAGCACTTCACATATTTCACAGTTTTTGTGTGAAATTTTTATTTATGTGATTTATTTATCAATGAATATCGTTGACCGTTAACTTTGAACTTCCATTAATTGCAGATATTGATAAATAAACTTCAAAAAAAGCTATTTGGAATAAACTTGTAATCTAAGCAAGACAGCCACCCAAACCGGACCTCCTTAGAGAACCTCGTGGCCAAAAAAAAGAATAACCAAAGCTACTGAGCACAAAACTGTGAAAGGCTACGCAGAAATAATATTTACTAAATAAAGCCTGGTTTTTACCTCTTAACGTGAACGCTAACTTTGTTTTTAGACGTGACCTTGAAAAGTTTAGTTTATGAGAATACAGTGAAGCGTTCCAACCTACTGTTTAGTCGTTAACTTACACTTTGTTTCTCGACATAAACGAAAAGTATACAAACTTCAAACTTTCGAAACAAATTTGAGCGTCGTTGTGTGGGAGAGAGATAGTCATATATATTTATCTTCTCCTGTTTTATGTCAGCTGATTGACAGAGATCATAGATATTTGTGTGTGTATGTTATTATTTCAAGTTTAATTTATGATTCTTGGATACTTTCGTTATAAAATACCTAATATTTTATTGAATAAATGTTGGATCTGTCTTGCTGTAGATTTATTTCATTTTAAAATGAATAGTAAAGATAAGAAAATAATTAGTTATATTGTGAAGAGGAAAAGATTAGCAGCTATAGCTGGGGTTCTTCTAAAATATCGTTGCCAAGTTCATCGCTGGTGGGTTCATCCCATAAATCAAAGTCGTTCCAACCGAGGTGATTGGGACAATTTAATTCATGAGATGAGGCTGGTAGATGAAGACAAGTTTTTTAATTGTACCCGTTTGACGGTGCCTCAATTTGACTTTTTACGATCATTAACGGAAAATGAGTTATCAAAAACGTCAACCTTCAGAAAACCAATCCCACCTGGAGCGAGATTAGCGATAACATTAAGGTATAATATCAACAGATGAATTCTTATATATATATATATATATTACATAATTTCTATTTCAGGTTCTTGGCTACTGGAGATTCTTTGACGTCAATAATCTATGCATTCAGGATTGGCAAGGCAACTGCTTGAAGAATTGTGAAAGAAACTTGCAATATCCTGTGAGAAGTTTCATCTCCAATTTATTTGCAGTTTCCAAACCAAAATGGCTGGAGAACAATAGCTGAGAGCTATAATAATATTTGGAATTTGCCGCATTGTGTAGGTGCTATAGATGGCAAACATATAGTCATACAAGCGCCTACAGCAAGTGGCTCTCAGTACTTTAATTATAAAAAGTCTTTTAGCATCATTTGTTTGCTATTTGTGATGCGAATTACATGTTCATTTATGTAGACATTGGTGGTTATGGCTCACAAAGCGATGGTGGTGTTTTGAGGAAATCTAGCTTTGGACAGAAATTTTTTTCTTAGAGTCTGCATGTACCAAATGATAAGAAGATTGAAGGCACAGATGTATACATGTCATATTATTTTATAGGTGATGAAGCTCTTTCTTTGCATAAAAACTTATTGCGGCCTTATGGGGGATTAAATTTGACGCGTGATGAACGCATATACAATCATAGATTATCAAGAGCACGTAGATGTATCGAAAATGCGTTTGGGATATTAGCAGCACGTTTTAGAATATATCATGGAAGGATAAATGCATATCCAGATACTGTCGACTCAATAGTTAAAGCAACAGTATGCTTGCATAATTTTATTAAAAGCACTGCAGGCAAGATTTATTGTCCAGCATCATTCGCGGATCGATACGATAGTGAAGAAAATTTGATTCCTGGCGAGTGGCGAAACAATGTCCCTAGTGATTAGGCTCTTGCTAATGTCAGACATATGAAAAGAAGAATCGGTCCAAGAAATCCCACCAGAACAGCCGAACAGTATAGGACTGTGCTAAAAGATTTTGTCAACAGTCCAATTGGAGCTGTTCCGTGGTAAGATTCCATAATTTAATTAGTTAATGTACCACAATAATCAAATTCTGGATTATTCAGAAATTAAAATTATTTAATGAAATGCTAAATGGATCAATTTCCAATATCTGTTTAGATAACGGACGAAATAAAGACAATTTTTAAAAGTTTTTCAAAATAAAATTTATAGATCTTCCTCTACATCCTCCATAACATTTAGAATTAAAGATTCTTCCGTAGTTTTGCCTTCGGCATCTCGTTTAGGCGGTTACCTAAAAATTTACAAAAATTTTCCACTTCTGACACTGACCATGTGTCAGACGAATCAGCAAATTGAATTGGCCCCGTAATCGCTGCCGCCAGTTTATCGAGAGGGTCTTCTGCCTTCCTCTTCCTCTTGGTTACTGGGGTCAAGCGTATTGGAGCCGATCCTGGTTGAGGCAGGAGTGTGCATCCTAGTAGAGGTTGGAGAAATCAATGATTCCTCCGAAAAGGATTGAATAATATCCTCTTCCGCCATGCCTTCGGAGCTCGTCCCCGGGATTGGCTCGAAATGAAATATTTCCGTTGCTTGTCTATATTGGGAATGAGTTTTACTAACAAATTTTTGAACATAATATATTACAACATGCTGTTCTTTTGGTGGCACATTCTCTGAAAGATTCGACACTGTTCTTAAATTAAAAAAAAAAATTGCAATTATTGATATATTCTACACATTTTCTTTCATATTACTTTCTCGAGCTGATGGAATCGTCAAGAAATCGCATTTGGTCGTGCAAAGCCCAAGGCTTTAATTTATATGCAGCTGAGCCACTTTTACTGGATGTTTTTTCCTCATTTTTGCGCCTTATATATTTATTGCGCAGGCTAGTGAAGAGCGCAGCAGATTCTTTGGCTGAAGAAAAAATTCTTTTGAACCTTCTAATCACTATTAATGATAAATATTTACCTGTCAGACTGCATTCTTTTCCTATCATCGACCACACTGCTTCTTTAAAAAAAACGTTCTTATAATTCTCGTCGGCCTTGTTCCATAGCAAAGGATTGCCTTCTATAAGAGATATAAAATGTTCTTCCGATATTGAAAACAAAAGGAAATTTAACGAAACCAAACTAACTAAAATAAGGATTAAAAAAATATATATGAACAAAGAAAATAAAACTAGGAAATATGAAATACAATAATTAAAAAAGGAATAAACGCAAATAAACACAACCCAAACACTACTGACAACAAAGAGAAAGTGACCAAAGCTTCGATAACATAACCCATAAAACGATGACGCTAATGGCACAATCACCTAAGCCATTTGAACTTGGTTTTATTATTATTCAAATTGTTCATCAAGTTTAAAATTATATGTTTGCATCTTATAATTGTTTTTTCTTTATTATTATTGCCGAATTAGAATAATTTTGGATAATTATCTAATATTATTTACAATAAGTTTAAGTACTTGTGAACTTGCCATTAAGCTAAACGAAATGCCTAAGTTAGGGACATGGTACGGTCGAATTCTTGAGTAAAATACAAAAACAAAGTTAGCGTTCACGTTAAGAGGAGGAAACCAAGCATTACTATTCAAAAAAAACTGCGTACTTACATTTCATTCCCAAACACTTTTGATAAAAAATATGAACTTCAATAACCAAAAAAACAGTGTGACCAGCGTCAAAGCTAGAACTAAGAGACCTTTGTCGCCACAGAGCAGAGCTTTCAAAACAGCGCTAAGCAATAGCGAAAAGTAGCCAGGATAGTACTTGGTGTCAGCTGGTGCTATTTCTTGGCAAAGGCATGCACCAATGGCTTGTGGTCAGTGAAAACGGTGAAATATCGGGCTTTTACCATGTGTCGGAAATGCTTGAGGGCGGAATAAATAGCCAAAAGCTGTTTGTCTTAAGCTGAATATTTCTTTTGCGTCGTACTCAACTTTTGAGAGAAGCAGGCTAGTGGTTGCCACGCTCCGTCAACTTGCTGTAGCGCGGCGCCCATGGAGTGGCCGGATGCGTCGGTGAATAACGCAAGCTTCGGGTGCACTTACAGGGTAGCATCGACGAGACTAGTTTTAGCTGCTTTGAAGGTTACAATTACTTCCGGTGTCCAGCTGACCGGAACTTTGCCCTTGATGTTGTTCTGTAATAGCTCGTTCAAAGATGCCTGAATTTGAGCAGCATTGGGTATGAACTCGCGATAAAAGTTTAGCATATCCAAAAACGGTCCCAGCTACTTCTACTACTTTCTCAAAGCTACTGATAACAAAAGTCTTCTCGCGGAAGTGGACGTGTACCATCAGCAGATATAAAGTATCCAAGAAACTGCACACTGTCCTGATCAAACACACACTTTGCGGGATTAATCATGACACCGTACCTCCTTAGTCTTTGAAACATTTTCTTCGAATGTCTTAAATGTTCATCAACACATGAAGAAGCCATCAAAATATCGTCTATGTTAACAAACACGGAGCACTTTGTCCATAAACCGCTGGAATGCTTAAGCCGCGTTTCGTAGTCCAAATGTCATATACAAAAACTCAAAAAATCCAAACGGTGTTGTAATTGCGGTTTCAACAACATCTTCTGCAACCGGAATCTTGTAAATACGCGCACTAAGTAAGTCAATGGCTGAACACACGCACTTACCACTTGAAGTTTTTGAATAGTCTTGAATGTGACGCACGGGATACATATCTGGCACTGTCCTATCATTCAGAGCACGGTTATCTCCGCACGGTCTCCATTCATCGCCTTTTCTAGGCACCATATGTAGTGGTGATGCCCACGGACTCTTTGAAAGTCTAGCTATGCCAAGCTTTTACATGACATTGAACTCCTGCGTTGCGGCTTCTGCGCTACTGGCGCTCCAGGCGTCGTTTTGATATGATGTTTGGTGTCATGAGATATCTCTCTTGAATCACCGTCGGGACAAGTTATTTTCGGAAAGCAAGATAGCAGCTCATGATACAGTGTTGAGCCGGAAACAGTTTTGATACTGGGTTGTGCACCAGTTGTAATTTCTTCCAGGACTGTAAGGCGTGTTGCCGAATCCAACAACTTCCGGTTGCGAACATCGACGAGGAAGTCATAGTGCGTAAAAAAATCAACGCCGATGATTGGTTTTGGAACGTTGGCAATGACGAGTCTCCACGCAAAATCACGTCGAAGACCCAAGCTCAACATCTGAGTAATGGTATTGTTCCGTTTGCCGCAACGAGCACATATGAGATTTTATCTCGATGACCACGAACATAGTTTCAAGGATATATGCAAAGATCGGCTCCTGTGTCGATCAGAAACTGCGTTTTTGATGCTATATCCGTGACAAAAATGCGGCGAGGTGTTACAGGGCTAGGGTCGTTTGTCGATATTAACGACTACCCGCGCAGTTTTCCGGGTTTTCAGCGGATTTGTATGAGTATGGGGGTGAACATCTACGTGCATTGTTGCCGTTCCTCCAGTAGTACCAACAATGGCTATTGGTCCCATGTTCACGCTGGCTCAAGTGTAATCGTGATTTTGAGCGCGACCAGTTGTTCTGTAAGGGTCTATTGACGTCTCAATTCCCGCCGCTCCTAATTTCAGTCATCTTCAAGTTCATAGATGCGATTTGACCTTAAAGCTCCTGCATCTCGATGGTGACATGGCAATACCACGTAAGTGTATTGATTTGTTCCATATCAGCAGAATACAAATTATTTTCTATATTATAGCATTCAACGATAAAACATTTCTCAGCTACTGAATTATAAAATATCAAAATTCTCTCCTTGTAATGCAGATATGTGCTTTCACAAAAAAAAAATGCTTTTTTTTTGTAGATACGTTGTTCCTGTTTATGCGAATGTGGATGACCATTGAAAGAAGTAAAATAAAATAATTAATAGTTATGATATAAATAAGAATAATTATATCTCTCAGTACAGTACAATATGATTTATTTATTTAAGAATAACATGAAAAAATGATGATTCTGCGACACAACAAGAGTTAGAATTAACAATAGAAATATACAATTATCTTGTGAATAATGGAATCAGAAACTAATGATTATTTAAGCCATAAATAATAGTCAAATCCAGTTGATATATCAGTTAGATTTGACTTTTTTTTCTATCTTTGAGCTCTGATTCATGCGAAAGTTGATCGCAAGATGAATAAGTGTCAACAGGAAAACTGTTTTCTGTTTTTGAAGATCTCTCCACTTGGAGAATGTTAGCTTGACTGGATTCTTGTACAAATTCTCATATTGTACAGGTTTCATATTTTTCTTAGGTCTTTGATTCAATTCTCCATAGCTCTCGTCGAAGTTTGATTTATACTGTATCACTCTATTCGGTTCGTATCTAATAGCACGCAGATCTTTCACCTCGGGATCGTTTTTCTTATATCCGGGTCGTATCGAAATGTACTTTTGATAATTTTTGTCGGCATAATTCATAAAACTGGAATGATTCAAATAACATATATCCAATGGCATTGGTTACAATCGTGCTTCTTTTGTGATTGTAATAGAATCTGAAGGGATATAGATATCTCTTTTTTTATCTTTCTTCCTAAAAAACTATGAACCGAGTTACATTCGTTCTGTGTGTGACCTTGCACAAGATATGTCTGTTCGATTATAATATTATTAGATATTGAAAATTGTAGCGAGCATTGGATAGAACTGCATTTCGGTTTTGGTAACCGCAACCATCGGGAAAAATTATAATCGTTTTCTTTTTTTTTTCTACTAAACAATGCTTTATTGAATGATCAATTATTATAGATGCGAATATTGACGGAAATAATTCGCCTTCACATTCATGCCATCAATAGCACGTATACTGTGAATTTTCTAGATTGAAATGGTAAAATTATAAACTTTTAATCTCTGTGAATAATATAAGGCACTAGCTTCAATTTTTGAACACATTTGTACCGCTTGCAGATCAATAACAAAGGCATAATGAGATTCTTAAGCTTTTTATTTATCGCTATTTTTCTCAAATCGTGCACGATTATTATCAGCTCTGTGTTTATCATACTCTTCTTGGCTAACTTGATTTGTTTTTGGAGATACACAGAGATCGCATTGATCTTCTTGAGGTGTGAATATCAATAAATTGAGCTTCTTGAAAGTGATATTGAATATTGAAAGTAATAATGGGACACGTCCTTCATCTACACATTTATCTTTGTAAAGTTAGAACGCTGACATTACTGTAGGAAACTCACCTTCTAAATACATTTTATCTTTCTTTGCATAATGTGAAGACATTTTAGCTGAAGAATTGAATCACCCGGTTAAATGATCTTTTTCTGTTCGAACAGAAATATCTACGGAATGCTGCCTTTCCTGTTGTTGAAAAATTACATGTTTTCTTCTCTCCCCCCAATTATGTACCATCCATTCTTTCAGTCCTAGTGCTCCCAGGAACATCTTCTTGCAAACCTCTTTCTTCACATCTTTATTATACTTCAAATGGTACACGTGAGTGATATTTCTTCTTGAGTGTTCAACTGTTTCTCTATTCTTAGTTTTTAAATCACTAAACCAGTTACGTAAAGTTTTTTTTCTTCCCAACTGAGCTTTCAAAAACTTTTGAAAATTTGTTTTTGATGCTTAACGGTATACAAATTATAATGGCGTTTCTTTGATTTTCTACACAAACAAGAGTTACAAGCTCCTTGCAGTCTCCTCTCGTTTCTTGTTACGTCATGTAATACTTTTCTTTATCAATTTTTTTTTTAGCTAACGTAAGGTAGTCCTTTTTCGCGTTTTATTTTATTACTTTCCCGTTTACTCTTAAATTTTTTAACAATCACTTCCGAATCAGTCCTCTCGTTACTAAATTCAGTCTCAATTCCATCTGTACTTTCTTCAAAATCTAGCTCATTCTTAACATAAATAATTAATGGTGATTTGGGAGGTGGTTCACCGTTATCATCTGCTTCCTAAGATTTGGCCCCAACACATTTCGAATCTATTTCTGAACCCAATTCATCAATATCACATTTTAAGGGAATAGGCAAACCCAAGTGTGACTGATATCAGGAATTGGTAAGGGCTTTTTTAATAAAAAAACCATAAAATTCTCAATCACAATGTTCTCTAATTTTGATTTAGTTACCGCTTTCGATCACTAGGTGATCATCCTTAGTCTACCGGAGAGACTACAATGAGAGGAAATAAAACGTAAAACAAACAAACATACAAGCAGGTAGAAATTTTGACAAATTAAAAAAAAAAATACAAAATGGTAACTTACACAATAAAATAACAGGAGCTTCACAGAAGAAAACGGCGTCAAGTAGCCCGCTAGTGTCATGTTGATGAAAAAATATAAAAAAGCGGTAATAAAACACTAAGAAAATGTAAAATGATATGAAAAGATACAACCAATCTGTTCAACAAAATCCAAACTACAACTGCAAAAAACTATCCAAAAAATCTCGTAAAAACTAGTTACGTTAAACTTCTGGTGGTAAGATGAATATTATTATGTCTTCTCCAAAAATTTCACCTGTACAGTTTGCTATATATGACGGAATTATTGGCGAATGAGAAGAATGAATAAGACAGCAGAACATTGATGAGAGAAATTTGCGCGAATCAAGCGATCCGTTCTCATCAAATGAAACAATGTTCAAAAGCACTTTTAGATCAAGTAAAAAAATGTTTCGCTATCGTATAGAAGAAATAACACATTTTTCACCTGGGTCAAATCATCCAAACTCAGTGCACCCGAAAATAAGAATTTTCATAACATTACATTTTTATGTCACCGTCAGTTATCAAAGACAAATGGGACAAAATTTTATGTGGTCAGTTCATTAACGTTCAGATAGCAATCAGGCTGCGGAAGTGTGTGTCTTGATTGTAGATCAATTGGTAGGACAATATATCAAGTTCCCAAGAAACGTTCATCAAAAACCTTATATTAAACATTTATTTATGCAACGGACAAATTTTCCTGGCATCATTGAAGCAAATGATTCTAGCCAACGTCTTTCACAGATGTCGGCTGTGGCAATTGACAAGAGAAAATTTCTCTTGTATGTATAAGTTTAACTTGATGATTTTTATTCACCTTTCAACATCCAGGTACAAGAGTTGTCACATATAGTACTGACGAATATTATTATTATATATTTTTTGGGAATCAGTTCTATATTACAGTCAATTCTTTGAAAAGTACTTGAAAGAATTAAGTATAAGAAATAAAAATTGTTTGCTCCCACGATAAATGTGAGTTCAATAGATGGACATCTTTCTTCTATTACTTGAATAGAATTTGAGGTTTGCTTTTTCAATACATCAACTGACCTTGGAAAATTATTATTATTGCTCGTCAAATCATCATTAATTTTATTGAACACAGTCAATACTTAATTATACATCAATTATAACTTTTCTGGCATGCTGGCTTTTTCACTTCTATTTATATTAATGGTGTAGATGTGAGGAGATCCACTTCCAAATATCTTTTCTAGTTACCATCATCAATTATTGTAGTATTACAATTTCATTGTTCTATGAAGTCGAATAATGATGGTTTCGATATAATATCTGTCGGTATTGGTCTTGGGGTCGTTGATGAACTCATCCTCACCTCAAGAACTGTTCTATTTCGTTCCACTGCCGTTTTTCTTATAAAATTTAATAGTTTTTCTTGAAAGTTAGTCAATTACAATTCAGAAGATTGCCCTTCTCTTGTTGCAGGGAAATGCCTATTTATTTTGTTTGCCCTTGCTTTTATTTTCAACGTGGAGTCTACAAGTAATAACAAACATAGTATAATAAAATTAGTACAAAATTAAATGCAAGACAAATACCTTCTTCCATTTCTCTACTGTTTTCTGCCCATGTTCTAGAGAATCCAATTCCATCGATGAATCTGTTTATAGAACCTTCAGATTCTTCTTATCGACACATTCATCACGGAATTTATCAGTCATAATTTCTGGATATCTATCGCAGAAATTTAATATAACTTCCCAATTTTCCGATGTAGTTCTCATTATCTGCAAAAATTAAAATCTCATCTACATCACGTACTTTCTATTATTATCAAACATTTTAGAGCTTTGTATCAGTAAATGAAAAATATGGTACATATTGAAAAATATACTGAACTGATTGATAGTATTTTAAAAATCATAATCTATTTGTTAATCTGGGAGCACCGTACTGCCCCCGCCAAGATGAGATAAGTGAAGCGCAAGGGCAGCACCTACCTTTTTTTCTCGAAGAGCTTTGTCAGTTTTTTGAACCCTTATAACTTGGGTTTGGATTATGCCAGACGAACTCTCGGGATATGATGTCAATACTGGACTTATTGAAAATAAAAAGTTTCAATTGCATAGCTCTGATAATATAGATTCAATTGATATCTAAAAAACCCTGATTTCGTCACTGACTCACTCACTGATGATTCATAGGGTACTTCTCGAAGTCTCAGAAAGCTGAAATTTGGTATGTAAGCTAGTATTAGTACACAAACAACAAAAAAGAATCTAAAACTTGAAACTTTTACTTACAAATGACCTGGTTGCCGATATCTCATATTGTGTCCAATCACAAATGTTTACAGTAATTTGTAGAAGGCGTATAGTCAACTACGGTTACTCGAAGGATGAGCCTGGAGCATATACTTTTGAAATTATCACTATCAATTCGACATTTGAATAAGTCGTCCTTGCATATTATATAGCTAAGTACGTGATTTCGTTTTGGACGGAGCTACATTTTTCCGACTTCAATTTCAGATTGTTTGCTCGACGACGAAATTTTCACCCGGACAGACTTTGTTGAAAACAATGATGTTCTCAAGATATACCTATACCTATATCATATCCCGCGAGGCCACTAAAAACGCAATACATGAATCGCTGGAAGGTGCTTGGAGCATCCAAATGGCATCCTGTTCCACTGGTAGTGTCTCTATGGTATATTAAATACTGTATGTTCCATATCTTTATCAGCGATTTCGACTTGATTGTATCCACTGGCTTAATTGAGTCTGATGAATAAAAATGCCTCATGAAGATGCTGCACCCTGTCCTGCAGATTGGATAAGGAGTGAGAATGGTTTTTACTAATTCAGAGCACTAAAATTGATACAAAGTCGAAATTTTGTACTTTCATCTAGCATTGTTCGGTTGATTAAGACGGAAGACGCTGACCAAGGTGAATCGGAATTGTCAATAATTTCCGTCTTTTTCGAATCCTTGATTTGAGTACAGAGCACTTTTCGTTGTAAATGTGGTACTGAATATAATGCTTTAGTTATCGGATGAGCATCTTCAGTGATTATTTTGTGTTATATTCTAGATATGCAATTCAATTGATTTTGGATAACCATAAAAATATTGTGAAATTCGTCTTACAATTGTTTTACGTTGATTATGTCTGCAAATTTCAATTAGTCTTATGCTCGTATTCATAAAACATATTTTAATGATTCGTTACGTAATGATTTGCTATAATTTAATGAACGTAAAATATTCATATATAATATCATAAGTGGTTGAATTTTACCGGAAAATTTTTCAGATTGTTACGAGAGCTTGTTGCTAGCAAGCTCTCGTAACAATCTAAAAATTTTGCCAGGTTGAATTTAATCACGAATGGTATTCGGAAGATTATTTTTCCCATCCAAATTCATCAATATATTCCAGAGACTCGACTCTGAATCTGCTCATTTTCACATTCAATCTGTCTGTCAGTTTGACAGATGCTGAATCAATGCGGCTGAATATTCTTTGTTTTGTATATATAACCAACAGACAAAATTTCCAAAAAATTTCCACTTGAAAACCGTGTTGGTTGTACCACGTGACGTCGAATGGTGCAATTCTATTGGTCGAAATTTGGATGGTAAAAATAATCATTTATTATACCATAAGTAGTTGAAGTATTATCGATTATTTTTGTGGTGCTATCACGAATGTTTATTGTGCTTGCGTTTGAATACCACGAGTGTGCAGCACGAGTGGTATTCACAAGCACAATAAACATGAGTGATTGCACCACAAAAATAGTCTATAATACTTTAACTACAAATGGTATATGGAGGACTATTCCAGGAGTCAAACCATTTTTTCAAATTAGTTTTCTATGAATCTAGTAACAACTCACGTAATTTTCATAGGAACGAGTAAACAAACTTCTGTCAAACTGAAAAATTAGAATTTCTTGCATTTTCTTTGACAAATAATAGCGAAATATATTGCGTCTTAATATGGAATCTAGTTCAGAAAGGTTTGGTGATAGATCAGAAGATAAAATTGATGAAGATACTCAGAAAAATATTCCATTGAATACGAAGAAAGCACAAATTGAAGGTGTTCACATCTTTGAGTAAAATACTCACTCTGACCACTAGTGTAATACCCGATGGTATTTCTACACGTCCAAATACTCACTGATATGCACCGTTTCTATGGCGATTTAGCATTGTTAACCTTGTTATAAATACTACGAATGGAATAGTCAATGATATTCACAAACAAAAAATGAAATATTTAATGATTCGTTTATTTATAACAATGGTTAAGATTTCTAGTAACTTTTCGTATCAAAAGCTGATTTCACATTACAATTTTGAATAAAAAATTGAAATAATTTGTACCAAGTGTCATCTGTCATTTGCTTCTTTTCTCAAGAAGTCGCGTAAAAATAATATAATGAAGAGAATGAAAGGCAAAAATTTCAATGAAAAACAAATAGAGCTTCTTATGGATCTATTGGAAGCCAACAACTTCATTCAAATTATTGAAAATAAAAAAACAGATGCAGTGAATGTGAAACAGAAAAATTACACCTGGCAAAAGATTACGAAAGAGTTTAATTCTTGTACTGCTGTCGGTCCTAGGACTGTATCACAACTTAAGACCTTTTATGATAATTTTAAACGAAAGAAACGTAAAGATAACGCCGATGACAAGGCAAATATATGTGAAAAACAGATTTCATAGAGATAAATAATTTTCTTTTTGCCAATTTCAGGCTGAAATTTATAGAACAGGCGGTGGAACGTTTAAAAAAAATAGGATCCAAATGGAGAACGGCTCATAAGTTCAATCAAAGAACAATTTAAGCCAGATGCAAAGGTTTATGATAGCGCTTCTAGTTATCTTGATAGTCATCTTTCAAATAATGTAGCTTCATCCATTACTTCTGGACAAGTAAATTGCTATTATATTCTTAAAATACATAATGTCAGTCAACCTTGCTCTACTTTCTAGGACCAATATCAAATACTTGATATAGAAAATATTTCTCATGTTGAAATTAGTGATACTTGCGGTAATGAAGATATATCCAATATTTTAGTTTCGCCTAATGTGGTTAGTTATCAGACATTTAATTTATTTTTATATCAACAGTATTCTAGAGAAGCATTAACAAATGTTATTCTCCAAATATTAGGACAATGATCTAATTCAGATAAATGGAGTTCAAGTAACAGAAGCTGAAAAAAGTGCCAGAGCAAAAAAAAAATATCAGAGAAAGAAAAGCAAAAGCATCAGATGTATATGGTGCTCTGGGAAAACTCACTGAAAGCAAACGAAACAGAAGCATTGAAGAAAAAGAGTATTGGAAATTGAAAATAGAATATGAAAAATTGAAGTTAGAGAAATCAAAGTAAGAAAAAGAGCAATCGAAGCAGCTTTTTCACCTCCAAAAAAGAAAATTAGAAAATGAAATTATATCACAAGAAATAGAAAAAGGAACATTACAATTAGAATTAGAAGGGAAAAATTATAAAAATAATTGATATTCACAATGTTAAAATAATGATTTTGAATTTGTAATAAATAGTAGGTGCTGCTATCTCCATGCAAGCGAATAAGTTGTTTATGTAGTTTTGTTTTTGTTTTTGATACGTTGACATAATAAATAAAATGTATGAAATATTGTTTAATTATTAATAAATATTATAAATTATACTGACTACACCTTATTTTTAATATGGTAGCAGGGGTCCGTAGTTCAGAAAAGTTGATGGAAAAGAAAAATTAAGAAGAACGCATATATTGAAAGCCAGTTTAACATTTACAATTGGAAACGTTTTTCATCGTTCATTACAGTAAAAATGGCCAACGATAAAAAAGATGATTTTCTGCTATAAATTTTCGATGGTACGCACTATGAAAAATGGAAGTTCAGATTAAAACTGTTTCTTGAAATGAAAGAATGTAGCGAAGTTATGATACAAGACCAAAAACCAGAAAATATAAAAGAAGCAGATTGGAAGAAGAAAGAAATTGAAGCAAAGAACTATATTGTAAACAGCATCACAAACACACAATTAGAATTGATTATTTCAGAAGATTCCGCCAAGAAAATGATTGAAAAACTTGATGAAATATACTTGATGAAGAGCAGTGCAGTTAAATTGTTATGTAAGAGAAGACTACTTGAACTAAAGATGAAAGAAAATGATGATCCAACTGAATTCTTTAACGAATTTGAAAAACAAGTAAATAAGCTCAAAAATGCAGGAGAAAATGTAAGTAATGAGGATAAATTGAACTATTTATTATTAGCATTGCCAGAGACACATAGTTGATGTCGTGGATGCCTTACCAGAGAAAGATAAATCTGTTGAATACATCAAATGTAAAATGATGATTGAGTTTCAAAAACGACAAAGTTTAAATGGAAGTGTGAAGGGTAACTTTCAAGCATTTAGCTCTCAAATGCGAAAAAATGTGAAGAGTTTATATCAGCAAACTCATCAACAGTCATCGAGTAGCAATTATAGTTCTTAAAACTATCATAATGATCAATCAAGTCGATCACGAAATCATCAAATGTCAGAAGGCGCAAGGTATCTAAATAGATCGAATAATCCAGGAAAACAATGTTATAAATGTGGTTTATTTGGTCACATAGAACGTTTTTGTCGCACTAATATGAGTCAACGTGATAAATCAAGACCATTCAGTAGGAATAATTCAATGAGAACAGCTGGAAATTCTGTGATTGACAACAGAATCGACAAAAATTCATTTGAGGTAGAAGTTATGTCATCTAAACTTGATCAAGATAATATGAATGAACAATCAATAGCGGAAAATAGAGAAAATATTAAGTGGTTACTGGACAGTGGATGCTCAGATCATATTGTGAATACAGATAAGTATTTTTCAGAATGTATAAATTTAGATAGTCCTATTAATGTCAAAGTAGGCGATGGTTTGTTACTGCAGTCTGAAAAAAAATCTATTATTAATTACTTTGATGTTTCAAACAAATTAATTAAAACTGAAATTAAAGATGTTTATCATGTGCCAACAATGAAACGGAATTTACTAAGTGTTTCGAGCATTTTAAATCAAAATAATCACATTCTTTTTGAGAAAAATACCGCAAACATATACAATATGAAAGGCGAATTGATTGCAATTGGTAAACAGAAAATGAAACTTTTTGAATTAGATGGAATTATTTCTGATGATATTCAAAATAATGAAGCAAATTCGTATAATTGTAATATGAATATGTCAAATAAAGAAAGATGGCATAGAATTCTAGGGCATGTAAATCTTAAAGTATTAAAACAGTTAAGTAATTGTCAATTGCTGGACGGGATGCCCAAAAGTATTGAAAATGATTTTCTCAAATGTGAAATATGTTTGGAAAATAAAATGACTAATTTGAAGTTCAACAACAGAAGTAGAGCAAATGATATTCTTGAAATAATTCATACAGATGTGAATGGACCAATTAAACAGACAGGATACTGTGGTGAGAGATTTTTTGTATCATTTATTGATGATTACAGCAAAATTGCTGTGGTGTATTGTATAAAACAAAAAAGTGAAGTCTACGACCAATTTTTTGAGTATAATAAATTGATGCAAAATCAAATAGGTAAAAAGATTAAAGAAATTCATTGTAATAATGGAAGAGAATACATTAACAAACAATTCTACGAAATGAAGTTTTTTATTTAAGACCTGGGCCACCTTACGCACATGAACTCAACGGAGTAGCTGAAAGATATAATAGAACTATTATGAATAGAGCGCGATGTTTTCTTTCAGAAGCTAAATTGGATAAAAGATACTGGCCCGAATGTGTCTATACAGCTGTTTATATTGGAAACAGATTATTAACGAACAAAACTTGAAAAACTCCATGTAAAGAAACTATATTTCTTTAATTTGTATAGCGCTCTTCTGTCGGTAAAACAATGACATGTACTCATGTACTTCATAGATGGAGTAATGAAGGCCGAATTGATTGAGAAAGGAGTTGACAGAACACACCGTGATTGAGCACATTTTTGGTTATGCTTTTAACCGATCAATACCCGGGAATCAATTCGAAAGAATTTAAAACATTTTTAAATGAAAAATCCATACCAATGATCTTTACGGCAGTAAATGCCCCCTTTTCTAACGGCCTGAATGAAAGACTTAACCAAACGCTTGTAAACAAAATCAGATGTAAAATAAACGAAAAAAATAATAGAATGGCATGGACAACCATTGCTCATAACTGTGTCGATAAATATAATAATACAGAACATACAGTTACTGGCTTTGCACCAAAATACCTGTTAGATGGTACAAATGTTTCCTTTTTGCCAAATGAACTAAAAAGAGATAAAACAGAAGTTGAATGGACTAAAGATAGGAAAATAGCACTTGAAAACTCAATTAAATCACATAACTACAATAAACAAATATTTGACAAAAATAGAACTCAATTTAATTTCGACACAGGAGATATAGTATATGTAGAGAATGGAAACAAATTTAATAGAAAAAAGTTAGATGAGTTGAAAATTGGTCCTTTTAAAATTATTGGAAAGATATCAAATTCAATATATAGGTTTTTTTTTTGAATGAATTTCTCCATGTTGGTATGTGATTGGATTACAAGATAAAAAATTTGGAAACAATTTTTCAAAACATACGTTTATTTGTGGTTATTCTTTTGGTGATCGATTTCGGACATTGTCCATCTTCAGACCAAGCTTAAAAGTAAAAGGGTTTGCTTAAATTTTGAATTTTGAATGCATGATAAATGTGAATAAAATTATTTTAAATGTTTTTTTGACAGCTAATGTAAGGTGAAAAACGAGCATGTGGTTGTGAAATTTGTGAGGTTATGTGTTCGGCGATTTTTATATCTTTAAAAAATGATGATATTGGGGGTAGGTGCATGCAACAATCACAATTAACAAGCTTCTGACTTACCGTCTAAATGTATTAAAGCAGCAATTAAAGTTATTCGTCATGTTTTTATTTAAAATTTGAAGAAACTTATTGAGAGTGAAACATTTCTGTTCTCAATTTGTCAGGTGGGCGAGTTACATTGAATTATGGGTAGTGATGTGTTTCCTGTCATGAGTGATGTGTGTCGGTTAGGAGAAAGGCGGTAGGGATTTGAAGATATGATTTTCTGGAAAAAATGTTTGTTCGTTCAATAAATGCTGATCTCGACTTTTAATTTGTTTTAAAATTTCTAATTTTTCTAAGAGAATGAGTTTATTGTATTTTTCTTCTTTGTGCATGATTTTACTATTGGTTATTGTGGATGTATGATTCTCTGTTTTCAAATGGGTGCCGAAAGCTGATGGTGGATTATTTTTAATATGTTCTTTATATCTGATTGCAAATTTACGTTGTGTCATTCCGATGTATGTGCTGTTACAATCGTTACAATCAATTTTATAGATCCCACTACTGTCGGTTGTAGATTTCTTAGGTTTTGTGTTGATAAATATGTTAGCTAATGTTGGGTGTGATCTAGAAGTTAATTGTATATTGTGTTTATTGAGTGTGCGATTGATTCTATTGTGGATGTTTTTGTAATATGGTATCGAGATGTATCTAGGTGTAGTTTTTTTGTGTTTATATATATATGTTGTAAAGTTAAATTTCTTTTTGTATTATTGAAAATTTTGTCTATGAAATCTGTGGGGAAATTGTTGTTTAATCCTATTGTTTTTATCGTGTTAAGTTCAATGTTGTAGTGATTCGGTGATAATGGGGTGGTTAGTAATCTTCGAAACATGAATCTAAAGGCACTTTCTTTTATTTTGGGAGAGTGATATGAGTTATATGGTATAATAATATCTGTAGCTGTAGGTTTTCTGTAAATGTTGAATTCAATGTTGTGTTGTGAGTGTGTAAGTGTGAGATCTAGAAAATTGATTGATTTATTTTGCTCTATTTCTAGTGTAAATTTGATTTTTGAGATGTTATTTATATCGGCTTGAAAAGTGTCCAATTCTGTATCGCCACCCTTCCAGAAACAGAGGATATCATCCACGTACCTTTTCCAGAATAAAATGTTATTGCTAAGTGGATGTTGGAATATTTTGGTTTCAAGATTATCGATAAAAATGTTGGCTAACAAACCACTAATTGATGAGCCCATCGGTAATCCATCATTAAGTTTATAAATTTGATTTTCGAAACTGAAGAAACTTTGATCTAATATGAGTTTAAACAATTCTATTATATTATGTATATCATTATTTGAAATATTATATTGAATTCGAGAGTCATCATTATTGTATAGGTGTTCTTGTAGGAGTGTTATAGTTTCTTGTGTTGGAATGTTAGTGTACAAGTTAACTATATCAAATGAGATCATTTTGAAATTTTCATTATTTTGTGAATTGAAGTTATTTATTTGAGTAATTAGATCTGTTGAATTTTTGATACTTTGTGGGGATTTATATAAGTACTGATGAATTTAGTAGTTACTTCTTTCTTATAATATATTCATGTCGTGTCTTTAGGGTCAGGTATTTATTCAAGATTTAAATTGAAAATAATCATTTCACAAGATAGTTTATTTATTCCATCAATACATAAAGCTAGATATATACTTAACTACCATAGTCTACAATTACATTTCTATTCTTATCTATTTCAATAATATTATCAAATTCTGCGTAAATAACACAATTTAATGTTTGCACGAGATCTGTTTCAAATCCTACTTCAATTCTTAATGAACCGTGGCGTGTTAAATTCCAGGAGAGCATTGAATTTGCCGCTAAATCGGGTGTCAAGTCGAACGCTGATAGACAGTAGCCTCCTGAATAATCGTCCCTGCTTATTTCGTTACCTGTGTTACCGAAATTTATACCTGTCCCTAAGAACAGCGTATTGAACATCTGTGTATAGGTCTTCTTGTTAGTGAAGGATGGCTGCAGGGGTCTTGTGGGTATTTGTTGTCCATTCACAAATAAAGACAAATAATTTATTTTGAAATGCTCAAAATTGAAGGGATTCTTTGTATAATCTCCATTAAAGGCTTGATTTGATACAAATCCTATGATACAGCGTTTTGAAAGCTGACCCAAAAATATATTATCCAATGATTTTCCTTGTACCCCTGAAGGAATGGTGATCGCTTTTACTTCTGAGCGTGTTATTGGATATTTAGCAGTACTTATTTCCAAGGCCTTACTATGGGCAAGCAGAATGCCAGGATTCAATTTCACCCGACGCACATATAGGGTGGCCTCAGTTATTTGAATTTTATAAGTGTTTGCGGTTGAGAGAAGATTGGAACTATCACGAGAACGTACCATACGAAGACGAATTTCCACCCCATTTAGAAGGAATTTCTCTTGATTGAATAAATCCACATGTAAATGCCCTATCATATCAATATTTTGACTCCGGACAGTATATTTCTGGCGTTTGTTATATCCTGAATTCCCTCCCACATCTGTATTGTTCATTTTTCCAGCGTCATCAGAATACCACAACGACGAGGTGAGATGCGATTTTTTCGCATCACTTCCGTAATTCAGTAATGTTTCCAGATAAGCTCGATAAGCATAAGTATTATTGGGTGGCGATACTAGTTTTTGATTCAAGCATACATCCACTTTGACTGAATAGTGAGTGCAGCCAGTTATTATTGGGGGCTACATTATCCGTATCGGTTAGCTGTGTGCCGTCAGATTTTATAATTTTTGCATTTATATATAACATAGTTTGAGATAAGTCTATGTACTCTTCGCCGTTTCCTGGAACCACAAATTCAATGGGACCATCTTCAGTGATTGATGATAGAGGCTTGTAATTGATCCATTGTCCGTTCTCAATACTTGTTTGGGTTGGAGGTAAAGCGAATAAGTCTAATTCTGTTTTAACGCATTCACACGACTGAGAGTGATGGAACGCCATTTCAACCAAAAATATCTGACTGTTACAAGCGTCTAGTCCTCTGCCTCTTGTTCACTCTACCAGGTGACGCTTTCAAATGAGTAGTTTTAGATACCAAACGTTTCTTTTTATAACCGCCGCCATTTATCAATTGATCCACTTTTGATTCGGCTTTTCGCTTCAGATTTTCTCCAGCCTCTACTACACGCCGTTGAAATGATTCCCTTACAGGTTGATTTTCACTCAAATCACCGAGAAATTGCATTCCTGTGTTAAGTGCTTGTTTAACAACTGCTCCAACACCCCGTCTAATCAACGGCATAATATTTCGAAACAGGCCGCTGAAAAAACTCCCGATCCCGTGTCCCCTCTGAAATTGACTCCCCCTATATACAACACCGATACCACTGCCTGCTTGCAGGTTATAATATGGCTGGTAGGGACAAGCTTTCATCATGCGAGCCGTTTAAAGTGAAGTTTAACACATAAAACGCCGAATAAGAATGGAGCCGTAAATCCACTGCTGTCCCTTATATCAATTTCTATATTTGTAAACTCTCTTCTCAAAACTAAGATAAAATGTGGTTGGTGGAATGAAATCATCTGACTGGATCCAAAAACATATTTCTCGGTGTTTATCGGGACTATTCTTAATAATTGTGTAAAGACATCTCCAATCACTTGTGGTTCGATAATATCACAATAGATATATAGTTGAGTAGGTATGCCCAGCAGCAGATTCGGGAGGTTAATCGCTACTCTGTCACTGTATAAATCATTAGAGGGGTTGAATCCTAGCTGGAGCGCCAATTTCGAAGACAGTTTCAAAGATGAGACGCTGGTATCTTTAATTTTCACTTCTATGCGCTTTTTTTCCTTATTGAACGTAAAAGCTGTATATTCATTGATTATAGAGTCATTATTCATCTCATGTAAAATTTGATCAACATTTTCATAATTTTTAGTTGGAATCTTTCCCCGTTGATGTTGTATGGTAGTATGTCTGTTTTTTTTTGTAGTTTGCACTCTATTTGTTACGATATTCACTTCATTCTCTTGATCGTTAACATTGTAGAAAGTACATGGAAAAATTATTTCAGTTAGCGCAACTTGCCACGTACCCTCCAATTTAACATTTTGAGGGAGTTGAGTAGAAAAATTAGACTTATTATTAACAAAGTACTCCATGGAGCTATTACTTGGTAATGTAATAAAAAATTCTCTTTCATTCATCATTATTCTATTGATTTCACTTCGTTCGCTTTGATCCAGGAGTTAAATTTGTCGTTATAACCTACCCAGCGGACCAGCAATTCCCGTCTGCTTCCTCTTCCTCTTTCAGCTAGAATTTTATCAATTTTATATGTCTTATCGGGGGTAGCATTCACTTTTTGCAGTTCGTGCTCGTAGAATGTTCCTTCAATCATCTCGCCATTCAAATCTTTCAATCTATAAACAACAATCTTTCATTTTGCAATAGCATGAATTCTAAACATTTCCTCGCTCCAGCTAGCTTCATATCCCTTAGCAAATATATGTTTGTACTTTGAAATCCGTACCAAATCGTTTATTGCATATTTTGGCTGTCTGTATCTTGAGTTTGCCGTAGTTTCGTACTGATTCTTCCATACCTGCAAAACATTTTTGTCATTTACATCACCAGGCGCTAATTTTATCACACGATGTCTTGCTTTGTTATAGCTAGCAACGAGATCTTGAAGTACATCAATATATCTGTATGTGTTTTTATAAGTGAAATATTTATACATTTTATTTTTCAGAGTTCTATTGAGTCTCTCAACGAGGCTGGCTTCTATGTCAAGATTTTGTGTCACATAATGTTTGACCTCATTTTGTTTCAAGAATGATGTAACAGGTCGGTTAAGAAATTCCCCGCCTTTGTCAGTTTGTAAATGAATTGGGGTGCTATCCTTGAATACAATTCTAAGCGCTGCGATGACAAAGGTTTTTTGTCTCGGAGAGGCACCGCCCAAGCGTACCTGCTAAACACGTCGATAACTGTCAAAATATATTTGTAGCTATCATTATAACGACAAAGGGATCTCATATCATTCGGATCGGCTTGGAAAAGGTCATTTATATTAGAAACTCTGTACTTGTTTCTAGGGAAACGTTTTCTTGCTGGCTTATGTAGTGTGTATGTATCTTGCGAGCTCAGCCAGTAACGTACTTCCTTCTTATTATACAGATCTTGCACAGCTTTGCTTACTTTATCAACACCCGAAAAACCCGCTGGGTGTGAAGCATCAAAGTAGATCTTAGTTAATTTTTCTTCCATCTCTTTCTCTCCCTCTCTCTCTGTCTTTATAATGTAAATCGTTTCCAATGAATTTTTTTGACTTTTGGAAGCCCCTCTTCCTCGTTATCCGAATCGTTCTCCGTACTGAAATCTAGCTGTCTCTTATTTTTAGGAGTTTTTCTGATGAACGGCTGTGAGATTTCGCTCAATTGTCTTTCTTTTTTTGGTGGAGTGTCTGCGTAAGGTTGAGAAAGGAAAAATTTCCGCAGTCGCGGATTATTTATCAATTCTAAAGGTATATTGACTGTTTTCAACGCTTTGATAAAATGCTCCCACCCCGTTGGATTACTGTATTTTCTATGTCTGACAGCATCGGCAATAAGATCTGATATATTCGAATTTGGTATTTCTGATTCACTACACTTCTTCTTTAGCACAAGTATTTTTATAAGCTCGTAGAACTCTGTGAAGTCCGGTATATCTAAGTATAGTTTCTGGCGCGCACTGCCAAACAGGCGGACGGTCACTTTCAAATAATTATTAGCATTTAGTCCAATAGCTATATAACGGTTACATGTCATATCCAGGGGAACAATTTTACACACCAGCAAACGATCCCAATTGTCTCGATAGTCCCGGTTATTGGGAAGTTTGAACCATATGCTCTCTACCGATCCCAATAAGATGTCCAGATGATTGTTCACATGGAGTTCGTCCTCATTGAATGTCCTCTCTGCTTCTTGGTGGTTCGCCGAGGGCACTTCCATATCTTCGGACCAGCGTTGGCCACACTCATCGAAACTTTCTTCTTCTGCAGGTTTTTGATAACATGGCAGCAGACTGCTTTCGGAATCGCTGTCATAAATTGATATAGCAGGCGATGTAGCCCGCTGCACAGCTTCGTCCTGGAGCGATCTTGTAGTTGTTGATGACGTTTGCGACGAAGTCGAATTCTCCGGTGATGACAAGAGAGGCATTGATGGCCTATAAAAATTTATTAAACAATAATAAATTGATTATATTAGCATTCAAACCAAAGACTTACCGTTTCTCTCGTGGGAAGCTATCTTCAAAATTCATTCTGGAGTCTTGAGCAACAGGCTATACGAAACAGACTGGTACTTCACCCACCCCTACCGAACGCTTTTATATTCGGCCCCATAGAATGACGTCACGCATCACATGATCGCTTGCTGAAAGGCCTCCAGCCTGCGATGATCTGTTTTTACCCGGAACTCTCAACTAAATTTACTTATTTCAAACTGTTTCGAGATGGATAAATGACTCTCTAACGTAATATCATGGAGATAGGACATCCTTTGAATTAAAGTGAACAAGTTGTTTATATTTTTTCATTGAATTCTAGCTACATTTAAACTAATATTAACTAAACAACTAATATAAACTAAACAAATATAAAATGAAAATTAAAATTAACTTAACTACAAAATAATGGAATTTAAACTAAACTAAGTTCTCCGCCTCTTCACACACCCCCCTTGTTTTTGGGCTGCGTCTAAAGTCACACAAAATAATATAAAAACCACAAACATGTATTATTGATTACTGTTACCTTGTTCATCTTTTTTAACGCGCTCCCATTCCAGTTTCTTCTCGGCCAGCAGCATCTGGAGCCGTACCGACGACTCATAATTAAAATCGTCCCAATTTTCGGCCGCCTGTTCTTGGTACGGCTCCATGTTTTGCTGCTGCTGCTGCTGCTGCTGCTGGGGAAGCTCGCGAGCCTCCTCGAAAACCCATTCGAATCTATCGGCCATTTTACTAAAACAGCAACACGCAAACACTTAGAAATTTCGTATCCACAACACAACACATGTTCACACTTGTAAAACTCGCAAACTTACCTTAGTGTTCTACAGGTGAAAATTATAACTGAAGATTTCTATGGGTCGATTCAATTTTTAAAGTAGCATTCGGTGACGTCACAGGGCTCTGGAAGGGATGCAAACTATCCCTCTCCACCTGATAAAAAATATTCCCACCCTATTTGAGGTCCGAAATTTTTCGCAAAGATCGTATTGGAGCCTTTGTTTCAATTCAAAAGTTGGAACATGTGTGGAATGAAAAAACGATTTCAAAGTTGAAATTCCGTTCCCACAGAAACCTTTAACTACCTAATAATGGAATTCCATAAACCGCCCCAAAGAATCAAATTTTCAATCTAAACACGGGGCAAAGGCTGATTGCTAATCAAGATAGCTCACCATCATCTTCTCACGGTAAACGTAAACATAAATTCAATAAATGGTCGTCGTGTTCTAACGGTAATCTGAAATAGCCCTGATTTCTCAGAAGAAACCGCTGCATCCAATCTACATGCCTTGCCCTTTTGATAATTTATTAAACTGTATAATAACAACATCAGTTGATCCTCGCTAAACATAAATATCCCAAGACATGCCCTTAAAAACTTTCGAATTGTCTTCTATTGTCAACAATTCCCGAAGTTTTAAAATATATGAACGAAGCACCTGCTTGTAAGATTTTAAATAGAAACCATTCATCCCCAAGCTCAGGTAGAGCAGCCCTTGACCAAGGGTTGATTGCTAATCAAGATAGCTCACCATCATCTCCTTCTCACGGTAAACGTGAACATAAATTCAATAAATAGTCGTCGTGTTCTAACGGTAATCTGAAATAGCCCTGATTTCTCAAAACAAATCGCTGCATCCAATCTAAATGCCTTGCTCTTTTGATAATTTATTAAACTGTATAATTACGACATCAGTTGATCTTCGCTAAACCAATATATACCAAGACATGCCCTTAGAAACTTTCGAATTGTCTTCTATTGTTAACAATTCCCGAAGTTTTAAAATATATGAACGATGCACCTGCTTGTAAGATTTTAAATAGCAACCATTCATCCCTAAGCCCCGTTAGAGCGGCTAGAGCGGCTAGACACAAGCTTGTATCTCATCTTCCAGCGGCGTATCATTTTTATTTCTTAGGGGTGCTAGCAAGTCATGTGTATTATTTCAGTAATTGTAGAACCCTTTAATCAAAAAATTCCTATCTAACGAACACCTGCCCACCCCATTAATTACAACCACCCTTGTTAAGCGAACATCCAACCGCCCATAAATCAACCCTTTCAAATCTAATTACCCTCGCATCTAATTAATTAAATTAGGTCTGCCGGGGAAGCGGTATCTCTTACTACTGAGATGAGGCTGCTAGATGAAGAGAAGTTTTCCAATTATACCTGTTTGACGGTACCTCAAATTGATTTTTACTATCATTGACTGAAAATAATTTATCGAAAACGTCAACCTTCAGAAAACCAATCCCACCTGAAGCGAGATTAGCCATAGCATCAAGGTATAATATCAACAGATGAATTCTTATATATATTACATAATTTCTATTGCAGGTTTTTAGCTACTGGAGATTCTTTGACGTCAATAGCCTATGCATTCAGGATTTGCAAGGTAACTGCTTGCAGGATTGTGAAAGAAACTTGCAATATCCTGTGGGAAGCTTTATCTCCAATTCATTTGCAGTTTCCAAACCAAAATGGCTGGAGAACGTAGCTGAAAGCTATAATAATATTTGGAATTTTCCGCCTTGTGTAGGTGCTATAGATGGCAAACATATAGTCATACAAGCGCCTACAGCAAGTGGCTCTCGAAATTTGAATTATGAAAAGTCTTTTAGAATCATTTTGTTTGCTATTTGTGATGCGAATTACATGTTCATCTATGTAGACATTGGTGGTTATAGCTCACAAAGCGGTGGTGGTGTCTTAAGGGAATTCAGCTTTGGACAGAAATTGTCTGCATGTACAAGCCGATGAGAAGATTGAAGGCCCAGATGTATGTATGTCATATTATTTTATAGGTGATTAAGCTTCTCCTTTGCATAAAAACTTATTGCGGCTTTATGGGAGATTGAATTTAACGCGTGATAAACGCATATATAATCATAGATTATCAAGAGCACGTAGATGTATCGAAAATGCGTTTGGTTTATTAGTAGCACGTTTTAGAATATATCATGGAAGGATAAATGCATATCCAGATACTGACGACTCAATAGTTGAAGCAACAGTATGCTTGCATAATTTTATTAAGAGCACTGCAGGCAACATTTATTGTCCAGCATCATTCGCGGATCGATAAGATAGTGGAGAAAATTTGCTTCCTGGCGAATGGCGAAACAATGTCCCTAGTAATTCGGCTCTTGCTAATGTCAGACAATTAAAAATAGAAATCGGTTCAAGAAATCACAGCAGAACAGCCGAACAGTATAGGAATGTGCTGAAAGATTTTGTCAACAGTTCAATTGGAGCTATCCCGTGGCAAGATTCTATAATTTAATAACTTGATGTACCATAATAATAGAATTTTGGATTATTCAGAAATTAAAATTATGTAATGAAATGCTAAATTGATCAATTTTCAATATCTGTTTAAATAAAGGATGAAATAAAGACAATTTTTAATAGTTTTCCAAGATAAAATTTATTGATCTTCCTTTACATCCTCCATTACATTTAGAATCAAAGATTCTGCCTACCTCAGTTTTGCCTTCGGCAGCTCGTTCAGACGGTTGCCTGAAAATTTGCAGAAATTTTTCACTTCCTCTGACACCGACCATGTGTCAGACGGATCAGCAAACTAAATAGGCACCGTAATCGCTGCCGCCTGTTTATCGAGAGGATCTTATGTCTTTCTCTTTCTCTCAGTTACCGGTGTCAAGTGTATTGGAGCCGATCCTGGTTGAGGCAGTGGTGTTGAGCACGGAGTGTGCACTCTACTAGAGGTTGGAGATATCAATGATTCCTCCGAAGAGGATTGGATCATATCTTCTTCCGCCATGCCTCCGGAGCTCGTCCTCGGGACTGGTTCGAAATGGAATACTTCCGTTGCTTCTCTACATTGGGAATGAGTTTTACTAACAAATTTTTATACATAATAAAGTATAACATACTGTTCTTTTTGTGGCACATTCTTTAAAAGATTTGACACTGTTCTGAAATGTGAACAAAATTGCAATTATTAATATATTCTACATATTCTCTTCCATATTACATTTTAGAACTGATGGAATAGTCAAGAAACCGCATTTGGTCATTTAAAACCCATGGCTTTAATTTATATGCAGCTGAGCCACTTTTGCTAGATGTTCTTTCTTCATTCTTGCGCCTGTTATATTTGTTGCGCTGGCTGTTGAAGAGCGCAGCAGCCTCTTTGGCTGAAAAAAAAATTCTTTTGAGCCTTTCAATCACTATAAATAATAAATATCTACCTGTCAAACCGCATTCTTTTCCTATTGTCGACCACACTGCTTCTTTCAAAGAATCGTTCTGTATAATTTTCGTCGGCCTTGTTCCATAAGAGGATTGCTTTCTATAAGATATATAAAAAGTTCTTTCGACATTGAAAACAAAAGGAAATTATACGAAAATTAACTAAAATACGGATTAAAAAAATATTTATGAACAAAGGAAATAAAACTAGGAAATATGGAACACAATGATTAAAAAAAGAATAAACGCAAACAAACACAACCCAAACATACCGACAACAGAGTGACCAAAGCTTTGATAACATAGCCCATAAAACGACGACGCTAATGGCACATTTACCTAAGCCATTTGACCTTGTTTTTATCATTATTTAAATTGTTCATCAAATCCACAGTTATATGTTTGTATGCTATAATTGTTTTTTTATTATTATTGCCGAATTAGAATGATTTTAAATAATCATCTGATATTATTGAAGATAAGTTTATGTACTTGTGAACTCGCCATTAAGCTAATCTAAATGCTTAAGTTAGAAGCATGTAACGGTCGAATTCTTGAGTGAAATACAAAAACAAAGTTAGCGTTTACGTTAAGAGGAGGAAACCAAGCTTGAAGCTCTTGTTGATATTACGCCATTTACAGGTGTATCTGCTGATTCTGTCATAATATAACCGGTAATTTGTTCGAGGTTTTATGTACACCCTTCTTCTGATCAGGGGTCTATGGTTATGTCTTCTTCTAATAAGATTCTATTTGTAGATTTTCCTGTCAAATATCATTCGTTATCAACTTCGTTGTCTATGAATTCGATTTCTTTGAAATTATCTTTCAAAATCCCTGCTGATTTTGCACATTATTTCTCTCTCCACACTACTTATATCCTCAACGTTTGTCTTTATCTTAATTCCTATTTCTTCTTTATCCTTCCTTGGAGCTTCCGGACTCTTTACTCATTTTTGATACTGTTACTAATCTCGTTATTATTTTCCACCCGAATCTTTCTGCATGGATTGATTTCGACCTCAGAGAAACCATGTTGATCCTCCATAGAATTTCTATCAATGTTTGACGTGGCAACTATCACTTCCTTCATAATACTGATTGGGATTATATGAATTTGGATTATAGCTGTGATTTTGATTACGATTTTGATTATATCTCACCTAAGCTAATTACTGAAGTTTTATTCTTAAAATACTGTCAACTTTTTCAGATACACTGTCTAAAGCGGCTGATAAATTTTCTTGTGGGCATGCATCATTTACTGATCTGTTATTATTGCTAATTTGTTCATATATAATACCAGGATGTTGCTGAATTTTATTGCTTCTTAGAACGTGATAGGGTTATGCATTAATAAATCTTTTTGCAACACGTATACCCAAAGTACCCTATTACTGAGCTGACTTCTGCTTCGGAAGTTCTCAATTCCAAACCATGGTAACAATTTTCATTGATTTTCTATTGACTTGGAAATCATGGATATTAAGTGACTGCTGGGTGAAAATGAGATTATTGTAGATCAATCATGGATCATAGATGCCGTTGAATTTTTTCATTTCATTATGTCAAATTGATATTTGGATGGAATTTGTATTATAGAATGTGTTCGTCATAGTATGTGCATTTATTGTGAACGGGATAGCACAGAAAATGTGAAAAATATCAACCAATAGAATAAATCATGTAAGTTATGTTTCATTGTACTAGTTCGCTGTTTTGTGATTTCATCTGCAAAAATCTGTTTGTCAAATCGATAAAATAGTTTCGATATATCCAAATTTATTTAAAGAGCTTAGTAATGTGGGTATCTCATTGCACTTGTTACAAGAAGTATCGTATGCAACACGGACACTGAACGACTGTCATTATTGTCACTAACAAATTTGGCTGCACAGAGCTACGCCTTGGGCTTTGCCCTTGTCTTTACCGAATGCAGCCAAATTTATCTTGGACAAAAATGACAGTCGTTTGGTCCTTGTAGCATAATATTATACTATTATGTAAATAACTCAAACAACCTGTTTTGAATTTTTGAACTATTCTTTTTTACAGCATTTCCGAACGAAAGCTTTGTCACGCTACATTATCTGCTTGTCCGATTGATTTATCTTTTATTATCTGCAAATTTTCCTAGAGTTTCCCCTTCCAGTCTATAACAAGCTGCAAATTGATTTTCTAAATCATCGTAATTCTGCTGAACCTTATACCTGTGACGAAGCAGTCTTCGTTTTGAAGCATATTCTGCAAACTTTTCAAATGCTAGATATCGTGCTAAGAAATCATTATTTCAATTCAACTTTTCACACTACCGTTTAGCTACTTGAGCCTTTTAACCGTAATTCTTTTCTATCTGTTTGATCTCTACAATTCATCCTGTTAACTTCATTAAGTTGTTAATGAAGTCACAACATCAAGGATCGACCCAATTTCATATCTTCAAAATAACCGACCATATCACATCCGTATTGGAATTATAATTAACCACTGAACTATAAACTAACGGGAACAACGATTGAATATCAGAAACGTTCTGGCATTGGATGGAAGGTTGGCAGCAGTTTGAATCACACTGATCTCTTATTATTTTTGGAAAACCGCGTAATTTTGAAATCCTACGAATTCAAAATAAGACAATAAGTAATGCAATGATAAATGAACGTCTCCAATTGAATTTGAAGGTTTAATGACTCATACTAAAGATTATTAAACATTTTCCACTGAATAACTAGTATAAATGTATGAAAGCAATTTTTCATTGATGCATGGTAGGATTAATCATAAAAATTGTTCATAACTTGTAAAAATTACTATTTAACATTTCAATGAGGAACAAATGAAAAATAACATAGATAAAATAGTATATTATGCTACAAGGACCGAACGACTGTCATTTTTGTCCAGGATAAATTTGACTGCATTCGGTGAAGACGAGGGCAAAGCCCAAGGCAGAGGCGAGGGCGAAGTACAAGGCGAAGGCGAGGGCGAAGTACAAGGCGAAGACGAGGGCAAAGCCCAAGGCGTATCTCCGTGCAGCCAAATTTGTCCGTGACAATAATGACAGTCGTTCTTGGTGTCCGCGTTGCATACGTTACTTTTTGTAACAAGTGCACCGAAGTACCCCCATTACTAAATTTTTTAAATAAATTTGGATGTATTGAAACTATCTTATCGATTTGACAAACAGATTTTTGCGAATGCAATCACATTACAGTAAACTAATACAATGAAACATAACTTACATGATTTATTTTATTGATTGATATTTTTCACATTCTCTGTACTATCCCGTTCACAGTAAATGCACATACAAATTTCTTTCAAATATCAATTTGACATATATCAATGAAATAAAAAAATCCAACGGCATCCTGATCCATGATCTACAATTTCATTGATGAACAAAGTCGTCGGATTGTGGATATCCACAATCCGACGACTTTAATACTAAAATATAAATTTATAGTTTATAGAATAATGACTATTATACCTCTGTGTTTTCTACTTAGTAGTTTGAGGCAGCTGTTATATTGTGGACAGTGTTTTTGTGAAATATATGTCTTACACTCACTGCAAGAAATTCTTTTTCCCAACATTTTCACAATATAGTCACTTATGTATGTTACAACATTTTCAGCTAAATCACTTAACTTCAAATTAATTGGCATATCTAATACTTCCATAAGTGCTTCACTTCCATCTTGATTTCTAGGTCTCATATTTTTAATATCGCTTGTAGAAGGTTCTTTTCGAGAGGACGACACAAACAAAACATTCGTACTATCTTGAGGGATGCAATTTCCACTTATGTTTTTTACATCATGATGTAGGAATGGTTTTTTATAAGATCTTATAAATTACAATACCGTGGGTTTGTTGTTCCATCCGTCTCTACATCTGTAAATAATATATTCACAATAAATTAGTGATCAAGTGAGAAAATTAAAAGAATTCACCTCATACAACAAAAAAATTATTCCAAATGATCTTGACTGAATTTGTAGGCAAGTATATAATTTAGTTTATTATCCTTCAAATAATTTTGAGCAATTTCTTAAGAAGAAGTTGTAGAACAGATAAAACCAATAAATGGTGTTTTGTTCTTGGTTCTAACTAGCGGAATGTGTTTCACAGTAGTACATTTTTTAAAATATTCAACCATATTCTCAAAAAAAGGTTTCCAAAATTTTCCGTTTGTTTGTCGAAACTAGATCCAAAAATGTTTCTCGAGCTCAGTATATCGAATAACTGGTCTACAATTCTTATAAATTTTACTGTTGCAGACTCATTTGTAAATTGTGTGAGATGCATATCTTTGTCTAAGAATTTTAGTGCGTCAGCAACACTTGCACTTGATGTATGGGCCGCCAGACCAACCTACAACCATTATATTGAAATTACACTTTCAACACAATAAAGCAATTATTACCTTTATGATCTGTGCCCTCTATTCCACATTAGTCTTGGGCATAATAGTTCACCTTAAAGAGCGCTCACTTTAGTTCAAAGTCCTATTGCGAACTAGTTCGTTCTTTTAGTTCGCTAGTTCTTTGTTTTTTATTATTTCAGAAGGCAATTGAAAAAAAATATATATTTACTTTTATTACAGATCTATTTATTTTTATTTATAAGACACGGAATACAATTTTTTTATGGCACATAAGATGACTTCAAGAAAAAATAATTAAAAATCATTTTTAATATACTTTAATAAGACATCTGGTGTACATACAGGGGGAACTAAGAGTAGAATCATCGGCGAACTAGTTCGCTCAGTTCACTCAAGAGAGCGCTCTTCCCACCTAGGTCATTCGCGAACTACCCAAGCCTATTCCACATGACTTCTTCTTAATCCATTACCTAACGAAAAATCTCTTTTTCTTGCAAAACAAATAATTTGACGATATAACGCCATTCAATAATTTCGCCGGATGGATCTCTAATTTATTCCAATCGAGCCCAATTGCTTCCGATCAGTTTCAACATATGACATATACATTTTCATTTGTTATTGGATGTTTGAACCAGCTTATGATATTATTTACATTAGTCACATTGCAACTGAGACTCTTCATCATTTTTATGTGAACATTTGGACCATCACACGTTAAAGATACTATTTTTATTCCACTTTTATCTAGTCTGATAAGAGTTTCCCTAATTATATTTGCTCTTTCTTCCCCACTTGATTGTTTTATGAGGAAATGAGCAACAGGCAATTTCCAACTACCATTTATTGCTACAACCATGATGACAAGAGCTTCTGTAGCCTCCTCGACTCCCATCATTTTCAATACTGGACCTAAAATCTACGTAGCCCCTTGTAGTTTTGCCGTCAAATTCTATTTGCTCTTCAATAGCCATTTCATCCAACATCAGGCTGCAATAATTTGTTCTATTTTCAGTTTTTTCCTCAGTGACTTTACTTCTAAGTTTGGAAAATGCTGGCCCAGGAAAACGTGCTTCACAATCAATTTTAGAATACCTGCTACTAATCACAGACTGATGATGTGGCAGAGTATGGTTGAATGTCTTTCTGGCATATTCGTATGCTTTTGGCAAATGAAATTGTAAAATAATTGCAAAACTTCTTAGTTCAATTGGATATTCAGTCCGTAATTTGTCATACCTAGATTTTAATGATGATCTTTGCATCAGAGATGAAGGTATACCCGGTAAGGTTTGGTTTAATATAGTGAAACTTGAATCCGATAAGGCTTTTCTTTGTGTGAGATCCGTTATAATATCTCTCAGCGAATTTACATTTCTCTTCAAAGTGATATTTCTCCTTGAGGTTGATAATAGCTTCCTTTTCATTTTTATATTTTTCTCTTTTTGAATTTTTAGCTGTTTCTGTACGTAGCTCGGTGAGTGACTGTAATATAGTTGAAAATATTACTTGTTTATTCTATAACAGAAATATTATTTCCCATACCTGTACGAATACCTATAATCAACAAAGCCTTGCTGCCCACTAGCATTAACGATAATCAAAGGTTTTCCTTTGGAAGCCGGAGTTCTTAATTCCCTTGCATAATTCGCATCGGACCCAGTGCTCGATGATGTATGAGTCAAATGAATATACATTTCATGCGTGTATGCGACATATCTTCTCTCAGCTCGATATTTTATCATTTTTCTCAGAAAATTTATTCTTTGTAGCCGAACTTCATACTTCTCCATCAAGGCTTTTTTGTTGACGGACGTTTTTTCCATGGGAAGGAAAACTTCTGGAATGCCGTCAGTGAATATTATGTGTACTTGACTGGAAATTTGATGGAAATGATGACTACTGGAATGATTCTTCCATTCAAACAATATGTTGAATGAATTGGTATACTTTTTATTGCAGAACCGAATAGAGCATGAACTAATTCCATCTGAACAAAATTTCAAGTATAACTGTTTACTTTCATGTCATCAAGACGCAGATTGAAGGACCCAGGTGAAGATTCAGTAAAAAATCTGCTATGACCACACAGTAATTTCTCAACTATGAATTTTATGGCCACTTCCATTTTTGTGTCACAGATATAAAGTGTCGCATCAAATATTTCAAAGTAACAGCTGTCATAATAAGAGTGACAGATGGCGGTTATCTTTTAGTCCAAACAGAAAATAAGTATTCTTGAAACTCAAGAGCTCTCTATATTTCCGCAGCTTTAATTTGATATTGAACACATTCATGTGAAATTGACATCAGATTGACGTTACGTTAAGTTACAATTTACATAATATTTAAGTCAAATGTGAGTCATAACTGACTCATTATTCCACACATCCTTACGTCAGAGTCTGACATAGTAGATATTACATCATTATGATATCAATTATGACATCAATTTGATATCAACGTGATATAATAGTGGTGTAATGATAACGTAAAGTTGTTCCCGTAAATATTACCTAAATATGACTTAGTTATTACATAACTCTGACATCAAACAAATATCATAAAGTGACATAATGAAATTGTAGTTCTAGTTATGTGAATATTACATCAAACTATTATCGGAGCTAACATATTTTCATGTAAATGTGATACCACTCTCAAATCACAAGATTTATAAACTCCTCGCGAATATCTATCCGAAGCCAATTTCAAAATTCTGAGATATGCACGAAAAGTACATTAGCAGATATTACTCACTTAAGTCAAAGGTTGAAAAATTAAGTGCGGCTGCATATATTGATATTCATGATCCTTCATTATGAAAAAATTAAGAACAAATTCTATCATAAAAATAATAAATAAAGTATTATACACCAGCCCGATTCGATTTCGCGCTACCCGAACTCCGCCCTAGCGGCACAATAGGTAAGCTATCGGTGGAAGCGTAGCCCGCATAGGTAATGACAGATAATAATTAATTGCAAAATTTGAATCCAATCCAAATTTTTCAAATAACCACTATAATAATTATGTCGGTAGTAATTGAATGTAGTTTTCAGAAAGTAGATTCAAGCATTTTTTTCATGAAAAAAGTGTAAATAAAGGAAAAAAATTGTACGAAAGATTCTTTGTCAAGGAGGAAATACGGAAGGATCAGCAATTCAGATTGATTACCAGAGTTGTGTATAAGGAGTTATATAGAAATAATTTTATAATTTTCTCATAACAAATTGTTCAAGCAGACGATTTTTTTGGAGCTTACCTTTTGTTCTGCGTAACTATTGTAAACGTCATTTTTTATAATTACTTCAGTCATGAATCCTTTTCTTCAATTTTTTTAACACTTTATTATTCAATCACTTGTTCAAATCGAAACTATATTACTGTTCGTCAAATTCAGTCGCATTTCAGACATTTTATTACATCACATACCTAAAGTTTTATCAAACAAGGTTATAAAATCTACACAAATTTATTTATTTGTAATAAATCTGGACCATTCTTTATCACTTTTTGTGATTTGTTTATGTATTCATGGAGCTCGTCATACATGTGTGAACTTTTTTTGTTCAACTGCCCAAGCACGGTTTGGAAATAGATAAAATATCAAATCAGGGTTGCGTTTTTTGGTATTTGAGCAATTGAGCACACAACACGCTTGATCATGCCCCTTATTTTGTTTTTCACTCATTTTATCTGTACAAAACCTATGATAAAAGCTGATATGGAGCTATTGCCCGTATAATCTGCCAAATATACCACTGACAGTTTACGCTTCTCGCCGAGTAGCATCGCCTCGCGCGTTGTCGGGCTGGCGTATTGGGTTTTTGTAGCTGTGGTTACTATTTTATAGTATTTTTAGCGCATTTTTTGGAAAAAACAGACTTGGAACTGATACTAAATAAAAGCTGCTGTTTCGTAGGTTTGCACAAATTGTTTTAATTCAAGCTCAGTGATTGTGGAAGATTGAATAATTCAATTACTTGTTTCAAGTGAAATAATGCCCATAGATATATATGACATTAGGGATATGGCAGCTAAAATTTATTAATGTAGATAAAAATTTAGTTACAACTTTCGCCGCAGTTATCACTATTATTATGTACAGTTGTCAAATCTGTCCGGGATTTATTCAATGACTTGTTTGACGCGAATTTGAAGCTTATTAGAATGAATTATTATTATTGGATGAAAATTTGCTTACTTTTGGTGTATTTTTTTTTATATAGCTTTGATAAAGATCAAATTATCATTTTGAGGTACAGCACTTGACCTCCTGTCAGTCAATAACTAAACAATGAAGATTAAAAGGTATTTTTGAGTTTGTACATGCATAAATTATGTACCTATCAAATAGTCAACGTGAAATTAGTACTAAATGGAAGCTGCCGTTTGGTAAGTTTGCCCAAAATGCTTGATTTCAAGCTCAGTAATTGTAAGAGATGGTAATTTGTGAAGTCTCTGAAGTAACAAGCATTCATAAGCTGTCAAAAATGCGCTTTTATCAACTAGATGATTCTCCCATTTTTAGCGCATTTTTCCGAAAAAAGCGCTATTATATTCTCTTTGGCTGGCTGGCTGGCTGGCTGGCGTGACGCTGAGATCTCAGCAACTATACTATTTACAGACTTGAAACTGGTACTAAATAAAAGCTGCTGTTTCGTAGGCTTGCACAAATTGCTTTAATTCAAGCTCAGTGATTGTGGAAAATTGAATTATTCAATTACTTGTTTCAAGTGAAACAATGTCCATAGATATCTATGACATTAGGGATATGGCAACTAAAATTTATTAAAGTAGATAAAAATTTAGTTACAACTTTCGCCGCGGGTGTCACTATTATTATGTACAGTTGTCAAATCTGTCCGGGATTCATTCAATGACTTGTTTGACGCGAATTTGAAGCTTATTAGAATGAATTATTATTATTGGATGAAAATTTGTTCACTTTTGGTGTATTTTTTTTTATATAGCTTTGATAAAGATCAAATTATCATTTTAAGCTACAGCACTTGACCTCCTGTCAATCAATAACTAAACAATGAAGATTAAAAGGTATTTTTGAGTTTGTACATGCATAAATTATGTACCTATTAAATAGTCAACTTGAAACTAGTACTAAATGGAAGCTGCTGTTTCATAAGTTTGCCCAAACTGCTTGATTTCAAGCTCAGTAATTGTAAGAGATGGTAATTTGCGAAATCTCTGAAGTAACAAGCATTCATGAGCTGTCAAAAATGCGCTTTCATCATCTAGATGATTCTTCCATTTTTTGGAAAAAAGCGCTATTATATTCACTTTGGCTGGCTGGCGTGACGCTGAGTTCTCACTATACTATTTACATACTTGAAACTGGTACTAAATAGAAGCTGCTGTTTCGTAGGTCTGCACAAATTGCTTTGATTCAAGCTCAGTGATTTTGGAAGATTAAATTTTTCAATTACTTGTTTTAAGCGAAACAATGCCAATAGATATATATGACATTAGGGATATGGCAACTGAAATTTATTAAAGTAGATAAAAATTTAGTTACAAATTTCGCCGCGATTGTCACTATTATTATGTACAGTAGTCAAATCTGTCCGGGATTTATTCAATAACTTGTTTGACGTGAATTTGAGGCTTATTGGAATGAATTATTATTACTGGATGAAAATTTGCTTACTTTTGGTGTATTTTTTTTATAGCTTCGATAAAGATCAAATTATCATTTTAAGGTACAGCACTTGACCTCCCGTCAGTCAATAACTAGACAATGAAGATTAAAAGGTATTTTTGAGTTTGTACATGCATAAATTATGTACCTATCAAATAGTCAACTTGAAACTAGTACTAAACGGAAGCTGCTGTTTCGTAAGTTTGCCCGAATTGCTTGATTTCAAGCTCAGTAATTGTAAGAGATGATAATTTGCGAAGTCTCTGAAGTGAGAAGCATTCATGAGCTGTCAAAAATGCGCTTTCATCATCTAGATGATTCTTCCATTTTTTTCTCCAATAACTGGCCTGGGGCTCTATTCTCGAGCCGTTCGCAAATTTTAAGAACACTTATATCTACTAGTAGCGCATACTTATCAAATTTTTGTATTCTCGAACGTGTGTTTCGTTAAGTATACGTATATTTTTCATTCGCAACGCTACGAGTGGTATTTCATGTGAATAACTGATTTAAGTATTCGTGAGTCCACTATAGTAACATGTTCATTTTGTAATGTCACTAATGTCACTGCTTTGATGGATTTGATAACGGGCAAATTTAATTGATTTAGCAAATATAGCTGCAATTGCAGTCCTAGAAGAAGCAGAAATTGAATTTATGCATCCCAGGCGTTTTCATACCAATGAAGGTGCACTTGAATTAGTTGAAAACGCATTTTAAAAATTATTTAGCTTGCCAAAGTTTTTGGTTCGCGATATTATTCATCTTGTAGAACCTCATATTATTGGTCAATCTAGGGCGTCTGCGTTAGGTGTTTCTTCAAAGGTATTTATTAATGTATGTGCTAAATGTATATGGTCAAAATTCTGTAATTTTTAAACTCAGGTATTAACTACGATACGATTTTTTGCAACTGAGACTTACCAAATGGATATTGGGCACAATATTCATTTAGCAATCAGTCAGTCCTCCGTGTCTCGATGTATACACGAAGTAGTAAATGCTATGACTGCTCCTGAGATTATGAATCAAGGGATAAAATTTCCAGTCACATTAGAAAGAAATGAGATAAATAAGACGAGAGTAAACATATATTTTATTCATTTATTATAGATTTTACAGGCGAATTAAATTTTATAGATTTTTTGCGGAGCATAGGTTCCCGGGAGTGATAGGCTGTGAAAATTGTACGCACGTAGCCATATTTCCGCCAAAAACTGAAGATCCCTTATATCCGGAATACCTATATGTAAACCGAAAAGGATATCATTCGATTACTGCTCAACTGGTAATAAAAAAAACAACTTTTTCAATTATTGATTGCATTATTTCAATAGAATAATATTTAGATTTGCGAATGGCGACTAAAAATATTGAACATTAACGCTCTATTTCCTGGCAGTACGCATGATGCCTTTATATGGAGTAATAGTCAAGTTACTAATGCAATGGAACATTTATATCGTAATCTTGGACATGATAACTTTTACTTATTAGATACAAATTATCCATCACACCAATGTTTCACATATAACTATAATTTTCCACATTATTTCACAGGTGATTCGGGCTACCCACTTCGTCCTTGGCTCTTAACACCCTTAGAGGCGGCTTACAACGAAAGACACATGAGTACACATTCCATTATTGAAAGGTGCAATGGAGTATCAAAAATGCGTTTTCGGTGTTTACTAAAACAAAGAGTTTTTCTATGAACTCGATTAACAATTTTTTTTGTTCCTCTGTAGTATTTGCACCACGCTTTTTTTTTGAATTATCCATAATAATATTATATTATAGAAATTTAATTATGACAATTCAATGATATTGACATAAAAATATAACTTATAAAAATCTCATGTGTCTATTTGACGTAAGAATGCAATGTTGTCACATAACTTTCTCATTTAGGAATGCTTCAAATATAAGTATACGTTTCTATTTGCGAAGAGTAGCCGAGAATACAATTTTCAAGCGAAAATTTTAAGTATACGTATTTAAACCGTTCTTAGCGTAAGTATACGTAGGTTTGCGAACGGTTTTCGAGAATAGAGCCCCTGGTTGATTTCTGGATTGTTGGCTGCCCAGTCGAAACCAATTTAGGTCGGTTCCTCCAAATTCTGCGTCATTCCAATTAGGAAATTTACTCAATATCATTTCTGAAATTATAATAATGTCAATTTTAATTTCAAATTGTCCCTCTTGTCTTCGTTTCAATACATATTTCAAACCTGGTTACCATCATATACATATTTGTCGGATTTATATTCCCTGACTATTGGAAGTATTACATGAAATTAGAAAATATCTCAGTTTTTCTGGTAGATTTTTAATTCCTAGACATTCACAATGTTTCAATGTTCTTTGATTTGATCTCGATGATCAAATAATAAATATCAATTGCAAACTACTACTAACCTTTAACAAGGGCGATTATGGTGAGGGCTTCAATAGGATATTTAGTCTTTTTTCTCTCCCAGGTATTATCCTTTGCGAATAGGGGTGAGAAAATTAAATCCAATATCCTTTTGGTATAATCACCTCCATTCGCTCCACCAACTTGGTGCAAAATTTGTTACATTAGTGGAACATTTACTCATCAATAAATATAAATTTGTAGTTTAAAATTATTACAATTATTCAAGACTTTTTTGTGAATTATTGATAACACAATGCGATTCCGCAAATATCTTTTGATTTCAGGTTCTTCTAGTATCTCATATAATTTTTCAAGAGATAAAAAACAAATATTGGATATTTATATAAGATCAATTTAGATGTTATAAGCATCCACTTAAAAATCCTTGATGATTATCTCCTGATAGTGCCAGAAACTTTTCGAACTCGGTAGCAGCATCCCTATTTTTAAATGGTAAATATTTTTTGATTTCTTCCAAAATTGTATTTTTGACGCTGCCAAAACTAGTACTAGTATTTGAAGACATAACACGTTGCTTCAAATCTTTAACTTCTACTAATATTTTGCCAAGAAGATTTATTGACGTTTTGGCATCATCTGAAATCAATATTAGTATTCTAACTAGCTAGTTCAAATAATTATTATGACATGAAAGTATATCAATCAACACGACTATACATTATGATGAGTGCTAGATATAATAGTTTTTGCAGGGTGTAAAAATAGTTATTTGTGTATCAAGGCCGTAAAGGTTATCTTTTTTGGTCGAATCTGTTGTTTGCGGTCGAAGCGTAGCTGAGGCTGCAATTCAGGTGAGACCAAAAAAGAACTGTAGGCCGAGGTGCACACAACGTTTTTTAGGCGATCATTACGAAATAATTAAAAATCACATCATTTTATCTATTTATTTCTAAGACATTGCAATTGTGAATCTTAGTTGCCGTTGAAATTGTTTTATTTTATTGTCTTCAAACAAGTTGACATTTAACAAAAAATTCGTATTTATTTTTTGAATTGCAAGAACTACAGAGGTTGACGGAAGAATATATGTACTATTTAAGCGAAAACTGTTTCTTAAAGAGTTCATCAAGCTGCCTATATAGGTGAATATAAAGTGTTTATGAAATATTTTTTGACAGATCAGTCCCAAAAAGTAATATTTGACAGATCAGTCCCAAAAAGTGAAATTTGACAGATCAGTCCCAAAAAGTGGAACTTCACGGCCGCAAAAGAAGCCATAAAAACACCTTTTTTGTCATGATCGCCTGAAAAAGTATGTTTTTTCATAAAAATAAAAAGTCACAATTTGAATTTAAAAAATCAAAAAAAAATTGATGACACAGATATGCCTGTCAATTCATATTTACTGAGAGGTTCACAGTCTAACGGATATTCTTTAAGTAATGTAAGAGAAAGTGATTAAATTTGTAAAAGATTGGATGAAATTTTGTAAAAATATTACCTTCGATTCTTTTCAGGAGGTGATCGAGAAAAACTTTGTCATGTGAAACAGTATCATCACAAATTCTTTTTTCGCAATCATATATCTCCCTATCAGAGACTATATCATTATAATAGAATAATTGTCTATTCCTTTACTTGTGCTTGATTCGATATCAATGGTATGATCCAATGATTTTTAACATTCATTGTTAGTTGTCAGTGCAATAAATTTGGGCAGTTTTGTAGCTGTAAATTGCATATAATGTAATACTGAATAGAAATAATCGATAACAACCTAATACTAAATGAAAGAATCGATAGGAAGCATCATGTAGCAATCATAATTGAAATTCATTGAAAATATTTCTTAAGATGCCTGTTCACGTGCTGGTCTTCTCATTTCTTGAACAAATAGTTCCATCAGAACTTTCAGAATCATCTTCAGCTTCATTGGCAGCAAGAAGAGTTGCAGCATGAGATCACTTTCGTCGTCGTCCACGACCTAGTAGATGTTCTTCAGATGACGTATAACCTGCACTCTCTGCTGCCTTTCTTGCTTTTTCCAGCGTATCTGAACATTCAGAAAGTGATTTTTGTTTTTTTATAGGAATTACTAAGCGAGAGATTTCTAAATAAAAACTAAAGTCTAAAACTATATTAAATTCAAATGCGTACAGAAATAATAGTTTCTACAGATGATGTTGATATAACTTTTTGGAAAATATGTACTAAGACTTAATTTGGATCGAACAAGATTGATTCATTGACGCATCAAATCCAAAATAAATTAAAAAATAAAAATAAATCTGTACTTACCACAGTATCGTATAATCTCTATTTCATATGTTGGCCAATTTTCTTCAGCAAAACATCTACTTTTCATTACGGAATTGGTGCTCTTCAGAGTTGGGGATGACCATTTACAAGTTATCTTCCCTTTTCGATTGTCCGTATCAAATAACCAACCAATCGAAATTTCCTAGTAATTGTTCGTTTCTACAAAACGTACGGTAGCGTAGAGTTTGTCCATATTGCTACTGGAATGTTGATAAATTATATAGTTACATTAATAAATGAGACCATGAGAGAATTATACTTACATGCTTCCAAGCCACTGTTCACAAATATAATACAGCTTTTTTTTTTTTTTTTTTGTTTGAAGAGAGGGAAATCTTGCATGAGACACCCTAGCCTATCCTAGGCTACGGGTAGTGTCAGATTCCTACTGACTAAAACCCTCTCCTTTCTCCCCTCACCAGCACCCTGAGACACATTACTTCGGGGTGCTGGTTGGAACTGGCGCCTTTTCAGACGCCTACTACGTCCTGGAGCCTAGCTGCGTCTCTCTCCCTCTCAGCTATCTCCTTCCTCTTCATTGTTGCTACAATGTAGTCTTCAATCTTCCTCCACTTCTCCTCTTCTTCAACCATGAGAGAAATGAGGTTGTCTGGAGACAACCTTCCCATTTCTCCCTCTACGGCCTCTCGTTCCTCAGCCCATGCTGTGCAGTGGAAGATCGTGTGCTCTGCGGTATCCGTCTCTTCGTTGCAGTGGGCACACGTATCTTCCACTCCCTTTCCTATCTTCTTCAGATACGCCTGAAAACAGACGTGGCCAGAGAGTGCTTGCGTCAGCCAGAAGCTAATCTCGCCGTGCTTCCTCTCCAGTCATGGCTCAAGGTCTGGGATCAGTCTTCGGGTCCACGACCCTTTGACTCCCCTCTTCCACCTATCTTGCCACTCTTCTCGGACTGTTTCCAGGTGTTCCTTCCGAGACGGCCTCGTTCCATCTTCCCTTCTGCCTCTCGCTCTTGCGACTATGTCTACTGGCGGCAAGCCTGCTAACACTAGCGCAGCATCCTCCGACACAGTCCGGTATGCTCTGCAAATCCCAAGCGCGGCCCTTCTTTGTACCTTGGCCAGCTTCTGTCTGTTAGTCTCCCGTTCGAGAGCGTGTGCCCAAACAGGTGCCGCGTACAGCATAACAGACTGTGTCACATACCCATACAATCTTCGCTTTGCCACCAATGTTAGGCATCAGCCTTGCCAATGCCATCGTGACATTGGCAGCCCGCTCTGCCACTAACGTCACGTGCGGAGAGAAAGTGCCACCGTCGTCCAGCGTGGCTCCCAGGTATTTCAGCCTAGGCTGCAGCGTTATCCTCCGGCTCTTTAGCTGGAAATCAACGCTCTGGCCTCTTCTCCTCCCGCACAGCAGTATAGCTTCAGTCTTTTCTGGCGCCAGCTGGAGCTCTCGTTCTTCCAACCATTCGCATATCCTACGAGTGGCTGCGTTGGCAGCTGCCTGCAGCATCTCTGCATCTCTGGCTGTCGCTACCAACGCCAGGTCGTCGGCATACGCGATGAGCTCCACCCCGTCAGGCATCTCCAGGCGTAACACTCCATCGTACAAGATGTTCCACAATAGCGGTTCGAGTATTGAGCCCTGTGGTACTCCGCACGTCATTGGTAGTTCGATGGATCCATCGTCACTGTCGTATTTGGAGCAGGTGCTCCAGTAGCTTTCCGCAGCTATCCAGTAGACACAGTGGTCGGTACGAGGATGGTTCTTCAGGTGGCTTGTTAGGCTTCCTGATCAGCACCAGCCTCGCCCGTTCCCATTCTTCAGGAAAGCTGCATTCCCGCAGCTGTTTGTTCATTACCGCTAGAATTTCTACCGGGTGCTCCCTCGCTGCCGCTTTCACCACCTCGGGAGGGATCATGTCTGGGCCCGGCGCCTTGTTGGGTCTGATTTTGGCCCTTGCAACTGTAAACTCGTCTACTGTGAACGGGGGGACCTCCATCTCCTTGTCCTCATTTGGAGCCTGGATCCAGTTCGCTTGCCTCTTGGTTGGGAAGAGGACCTGTACCACGCTTTGGAGCTTCTCCCGCCCCAATCAGCTGTGGTGCCTCCCTGGCCTTGAATCTCTTTGACACGATCTGGTATCCAAGACCCCAAATGTCCCTGTCCACCTCGTCGCACAGCTCTGTCCAGCATCTCTTTTGCGACCTTGCAATGGCTGTGCGAAGCTTCCGTCTCGCTTCCTTCGCATCCAGCCTCTCGTGCTCGCATTCTGCGGCTGTCGCCCTCTTTCTCTTCCGCTGGTATTTACGTCTTCTGAACAGAGCCGTCCGGCGGAGGTCTGATTCTCCTCCGTCCACCAGTATACCGGTTGTCGTTTAGCTCTTCCTCACTCTGGCAAAGTCGCCTCGCACACCTCGGCTAAGACCTGACCTAAGTCAGTGCTTAGCTCAGGTCCCTGTTCCATGGCTTTTGCCAACTCCCTCTTCAACTTCTCTGCATCCAGTCCTTTCGTGGATCAACCGGTTGGGATGGGTTGATGGCCACCTCGTTGTCCCGTGATCCTTGTCAGAATTGCACAGTGGTGACTGTGCACCTCTTCATCAATCACCCGCCACTCCGTCACATCTCTTGCAACGTCGTCCGTGGCCCACGTTAGATCTATCCATGTCTCCGACGCTCCTCTCTTGAACGTCGGAGAGCCGTCGTTTAGAACAACGAGGTCGAGACTTGCAGTCCAATCCAACACCCTCTCTCCTCTCGGGTCAGTGGCGTTGCCGCATCATTCTGGGGCTTTGGCGTTGAAATCCCCCGCTACTATCACCCTCTCTGGTCCTTTGTCTCGGATGCAGATCTCCAGTCCTCCGAGGAAGAGCTCAAACTGGGCCAGCGGCCTATTTGGAGAGAAGTAGACGCTGATGATCATCAGACCCCTCATCTTTACCCAGACAAATCCTAGTCCCCGACCTGTTTTTTCCACTGCAGCCATCGTTCCCGCGTAAGCAGGCCTTAGCGCTTTGATGGTCACGGTTTCTGCCTCTGTCACCCTCTTAATGGCTTCCAAAACTGCCTCCTCGGTGGTCCCTTCTTCTATGTCTTTGATGGCCACAATGGCTGTCCTCGTGGCTACATTAAGAACTTTCGCCTCACTTTCTATTCCCGCCGCTTTTTGTAGGGCTTCGCGCAGAGTCTCGACATTTGCTGCCCCTTCCTCCATCTCTACCAGGACGTCCACAGCTCTTGTCTTGCGGAGCGTCCTTATATCCGCACCGATGGCCGTCGGGTCCACTGCCCTCTTCACTTTGCTGAGGACGTCCGCGTAGCTACTACCTCTCGTTGTTATGAGGATAGCCTCATTCTTTGGCCTGCGGCTTCGCTTCCTTTGTGTGGGCGCTTTGGGCACCACCACCGCCACCTTTGGCTTAGCGCGTCCAGCTCTGCGCTTCACCACCTCTACCCATTTTTCTGGCTCAGCGCTCTCACCTCCCTGTGGTACACTTGACAGTGCAGGTTCTTTCTCGGCCACGATCCTCGCCTTCTCCTGTTTTCCTTTTATTTTGCCGAAGAAAACTAGCTCCACGCTGGAGTTCAGGAAAACGCATTCAACCAGCTTCCTGTATACTCCCCAGTTGACTCTACCCTTGCCGTCCTCTGTCTTGGCCATAGCCACCTTCCTGTGACCGTTTTGCAGAAGCAAGGCTTTCAACTCTTCTAGGGAGCTGATCGCCAGGTTTTCCTCTTCCACTGAGCCTGGTGCGAGGCAGTACATCACTCTGCCTGGACCTCCCGTTGCAGTGTGCTCTGTGATCTGCGTCACTCGCTTTGTTATGGCAGCATCACTATCTTGGGCCAGGTATGATAAGACACCAGGCTCAGTTCCCTCCTTCTGGCAGTGTACCAACGTGGAGTCCGGTGTGGCCTGCCATATATCTCCTTCCCTCAGGCTCGTGGCGCCATAGGCCTCTTTGGGCCACCGCTTCTCCGCCACCTTCACAAAGTTCTCTGCGGTCCTGTTAGCGGTGATCCTTTGGTGAATTTCCTCAACCGACATTACCGCTGGGACCAAGGTCTTCGTTTTATCGGTCTGAGAGTGTTTGTCTAGTAGTTCGCTCTTCTCCGTCTGCGTCTGCCTACTAGAGTTACTCTCTTTTTCCCGCTTAGCCGCTGCATCGTACGCTGCCTTGTGTATGCAGAAGCTTTGGATCGCCTTGCACACACTTAGCCCTGCGTTCTTGACCTCCATCTTGGTCCCAGGGTTTTGCCGCAGTCTACTCTCCAACCCGTCCGAAAGGGCACATAACTCCACCAGCTCTGTATTGAGCCGTCTCCAGAGTGTGGCTGTTTCTACAACTTCAGCCACCGTCTCTTTTGCTGGCGTCTTTTCCTGCCTCTGAAGTCTCTTGCTCGTACCTTCGGGCGAGAGCTCCTTCTTCCTCTTCCTTTCCCTTTGCTCCGTGACGTTATCCTCCATCACTTCTACCTTCTCTCCGCCTGCCCAGGATTTTCTCCTGTTGGGCGGAGACCTCATCAGCAATGGTCTTCGTCGGGAGAACTTCGACTCGCTTTCCTCCTCACTTGCCTGCGGTGCACTACCTGCAACCAATCCGTCTTTTTTAATATTCTTAGTGAAAGATGCCATCGAAGTAATGATTGAGCCACAAACCACAGCATGTCCGACACATGCCCTGGGCTCACCACACCCACAGCCGCACGTAGTTATAGCCTTCCCAAATCCTGCAAAATACATGCCTTTGAACAGAAAATGGGAAGCTAACGTTCTCCTAGGTGGTGCTGCGTCAGTGCGACTTCCTTCCGAGCTGACTGTGGTCGCCATGGCTGGGCCATTCCATGGTAACCTCCTCTTGAAGTTGAGTCACGTTCCGGTGCCACAGCTACTAACCCCGGCGCACCTAGCTGACGCCATAACCACAACACCCTCACTTGCGGATTCCAGCTCCCTTGGGGACTCTTTCCGATCCCCGGTAAGGCCTACGAGGTCCTTTCGGGCGTCTCCCGCAAAGGTTGCAACGCATCCCGGGACTTTGGCCCCAGCTGGGTGATCCGCATCAGATGCTGATCGTAGAGGACCGCTCGGATTCTCGGGGTGTTCAGTGTGACACCTACGGCATTCACTCCAACTGTAATCAAACAAAGGATTACCACACATACTAACAGGTTGCCTCTGCTGGCTATTGGCTCCTGCCTGCCGCATTCATCAACCAACTCCACTCACACCTCATACATACCGCAGGTTAAACCTGACCCCATTCATGCTGCAAAGCTGAACTCTCCCAGCGCACATAGCGAGGGTGGACCAGAGTCCATCCCGACTCCACCGCTCGCACGCACGTCTGTCTGCCGTCCACCTCGTCGCTAGACCCACTCCACAACATTTTGCAACCTCCGACCTACGTCAAACCCTCCGGTTCTGATCCACGGAGTCCGCACTGGGAGCCCTCTGAGGTTTTTACGCCTCTCGGGCTCCCCACCTGCCAGCCATCACTCTGTTGCGGGTTTTAAGCCGCTCAAGGACAGCGTCGCGGTGTGTGAGAACCCCCTCCCACCAACGTCAAGAACCAGCAAGGTCGTCGCAAGGCGGAGATCGTCCAGTTGAGACTCGGGCCAACGAAAAGGCGGGCGAACAGGCAGTGCGCGTCCACAGTGCCGACAAGACAAAACCAGGCCCAGCCCCACTCACACGCGGAAAGAACACAACATTACCTGTTTCATTCTACTTGGTTTTTTATTGAGAGTGTCCTTCTCTGAGTCAACAAGGTTATACCGCCTATATTCGGTCGTCAGAGCCTCGTTAGCGTTATCCGGGAGTTACCACGTGGAGGTGAGGTTGACACTTGGAGGAGTTGAATCCCCCCTTAGCCCCCAAAAATATAATACAGCTAGTATTCATCGGCATCACTTCGCCACTCGCTTGTTCATTTAGGGGAACCCCCGACTGGGTAATGATGAGCAGGTCGCAATGAGTAAAATGTACGGCGCATGAACGGGATTATCTACACCAGATATGTGTTGATGTTTGCATAAGTTGAAGTATTTCAGAAAAGATTGACTTTGCGATAAGTCTTGTGAAGTAACAAACAAAATAAGCTTGTTATTCCTTTGTCAATTAAAATTCTTTCGTTAAAATTGTCAGATCGTCTAAAATTTATATAGCAGCTAGTTCAAATATTTGATTCAATACTACATAATAATTAACCTATTTTTTACAAGAAGTAAAGATGTCTAAACATATAAAATATATGACTAGACGAAGAGTTTAACAATGGGGGTTTCCACTACTATTAAATTTGAGAAACTTTCATGAAAATAAGGAAATATAGAATAAATAATAGCTATAAGCAACGAAAATGATAATGAATATTGCTTTGTATTAATAAAAAGACGATTTAATATTTATATGACGTCATGATGACGTCCAAAAGTCTATTTGCTTCACAGACATGCGCATGGAAAGAAAATAGCTTCAAGCTAGTGGTAATTTTGTTTGATTGAAACAAGCGTGATTTTGACAAGTAAATAAAGTGCATATTTTAAGTTAATGTTAATTTGGATAATTCAGCGAATAATATTACTTGTGAGTTAATGCAACATTTGTCATTATTATTTTATATTATTTACAATCATTTATTTTAGTTGCAACGGGTAGAACTATTACTAGATCCAGTGAACAAGGTTTAACCTAAAATACATTGTTAATTTATAGAAGATATCATTTGTAAGTTGCTCAGTATTTCACTTTTATCAAAAATTATAAAGATTTTGCGTACATTGATTTTACACAAATGGTTTTGCAGCTATGATGGCTAAAAAATATTGTCTGGTGCCAACATGTGATAACGCGTCAGAGAAAGATACAGACAAAATTTTTGTCCGCGTTCCAAGTGATGGAGCTAGAAGAAGGAAATGGTTTGAGGCAATATTTGGCGCCACTGATAACTCACAGATCTCCAAAACCTCACACCTTTATGTCTGCGAAGATCATTTCAATGTAAGTTTACAAAATAATATCTCATATAAGTATAATCGAGGTACATTTTTAGTTTTCATGGCAAAATATGTGACGAAAGAATGTAATTCCAAGATAGTTTTGCACAAATTATCATTTTTTTCTCTTTTGGTTATTCATGTTCATAAAATAGATCAAATTAAAAAGGGTGTTAAGCATTTTGAATTGTAACTTTTTTATCAGTTTATCATTCACTTTTGTGTGTAATTATGTTATACTATATAATTTTCTTGCTTTTAGTTACAGGAAGATGCTGAAAATTTTCAAAGATTTAAAATAATTGGAAAAAAATTGATGATGAAGAACGAAGTAGTTCCTCATAAAAATTTGCATGGAGCTGTAGACGAAGAAACACGACCACAAATATCCTCATCTTCTAAGAAAAGGAAGATGGAGAATATTCATGCTTATGAATGTAGAAGAAAATTGTTGTATAATCCTCCTAGCACATCAAATTTACTGGTGGAAGGCATCACACCAATAAATATTGGTAATTCGGATATTCATCTAAAACAGCCCTCAACTAAAAAAATTACATCTCCCTCTGGGAAATTTGATGTAGAGATTGTCCCACTGAAGAGGAGAAAAAAAGCCCTGCTTAAAACAGTATGTGCGAAATGAACTTTAAAATATAAAGTACATTCACTAATCCATTTTATTTATAGATGAACGATTCGCCTTCATCTGTGTCAAGTGGTTCATCATTTGTACCCTTATCTACGTCATCTTCAAATTCTCAAACGGACAGGTTGCTGCTGGATCACATGAAAAAATTAAATTTAAAAGTAACAATGTACAATATCGAACGTAACAGCAGGTTGTATCTGGGTATACCACAGGAAGAATACCATTTGATTAAATTTACTGAAGAAAAGTGTAAAATCAGTTATCAACATGTTATGTTGACAATAAAAAAAAATAAGATGTGACGACTCATATGCCAAGCTTGCCATTGAATTTGGCACATCAACATCAAATGTAGGAAAAATATTTTTAAATTCTGTTCCTGCAATAACTTCACAATATCAGAGTCTAATATTTTTCCAATGCAGTAAAAAAGTTCGGCTTTGTATGCCTCCACAATTTCTACCAAAATATAAACATGTGGAGTCAATCATAGACTGTTTGGAGATCGAAATTGAAAGACCTTCAAATGCAACTTTACAGGCTACAACTTGGAGCGAGTATAAGAAAGCCAACACAATAAAATATTTGATATCTTCTACTCCACACGGTTTCATTAATTTTGTGTCAGATGGATTTGGAGGTCGAGTCAGTGATAGAGAAATTGTGGAAAGATCCACCTATTTGGAAAAACTACCCAGAAATTGTACAGTGCTGGCAGATCGTGGATTTAAGAATGTTGAACAACTATTACATACTAAAAATTGTACTTTGGTCCGACCACCTTCTGTCAAAGCTAATGTGAAAATGTCGAAACAAGAAGTTTCAGAAAGTAGAAATATTGCGGCTTGTCGAATTCATATCGAGCGTGTGATAAGAAGAATACGAGAATTTAAAATGTTAGAGTCACACTCTCAAGTCAATAATAAATTAGTTCCTTGGCTTGATTACATTATTATTATTGCATGTGCTCTTGCTAATACACAAAGCTCTTTGATAAAATAATTTTTTTTTGTTTTATTATTTTTCGTTAATTTTTTTTTTGTACATACTTTTGATAAAATAACTATTTTACTTGCATTTTGCACTTTTTTATTACAATCTTCTGTCTAGTTGATAATATTTTCAAAGATAAATGATGAGAAATAAATTGTGAAAATATATAAATTGCAACCACATTTACAGAAACATATTTTGATAGTAAAAAATGTATCAATATAATAATTTTTTGAAAATATGATTTTCAAAGAAAACCTCACATTTCTTAATAATATCTAAACAAAACATTTCGTCCAGCTGAATCTCAATAATTTTGACGTCATTGGTACTTTCAAAATTTGGAGCTGCTACACAAAATAGTCCTGCAGATTTTTTGCATAAAAACATTTGTATTTGCAATTGTGTAAATGATTTCATTGCTATCTTATCATCTGATAGTAAATAATTTTTCACAGTCTTTTCTTTGCTGGGACATTTGATCTCAATGCAATACTGAGATGTCACTCCATCCGGCGACGCTCCGAAGAAAGGAAAAGAAGGATTGACTACTACACCACATTTTTTAATATTTATGTTCATCTTCTCTTTTACAATTTTTCGAACCTTTTCTTCCAATAAAATTCCTCTCTTCATAGCTTCCGTTGGTTCAAATGTTGCCGCACCAAAGATGGATTGCACAAAAGCCCCATCAGAAGTTTTACACCTTGATACATCGTATGCTTTTGATGCAGTAATCCGCCCATAACGTGCTTCGTGCCATGCACCATATTTATACTGATTTCTAGTCAGTTCTTCAATCTGCATCGAAATTTCTTCGTCTAAATGCTTCATGCAGAAGCTTTTAAAATCTTTTACATTTGGTGGAGAATTATTTAATTCATCTACATAATTTATTCCCAAACAATGTAGAGATAGTTGTTTATGGTTCCTTGAGTCTCCATTTGGGATAGAACACTCTTGCTACAACATTGTTTCCCTTTTTCAAGGAAAAGTTTCAGAAAATCATCATCTGATTGACTGATAGCTGGTATTTTTACATTCATTAGAGCCCGAAGAGGTACGGCAGCTTCATTTCCAATCTTGGACAGTTTTGATGTTTTCCAATAACATTCTACCGAAGTTACAGAAGGTTCCTCTGTTCTCCTCAGCAGCCAAAACAAGAACGCAATTCCGTGTTTGCAACCTCCTACAATAATAAAAAAATTGTCATGTGAATGAGAATTAATAAGTAATTATTTACCCTCTGATGCAACACAATCTTTACAAATGCAAGAGACTATATCTTCATCATCTTCATTTATAATAGATTCTACCTCGTAGCCCTTCACGTGAATTCGGTGTTCAGGCGTGATTTTTGCCCTCACGGTACAAAATGAAGATCCCTCTTCACGTTTCACTTGTACTTTCCCAACAGCCTCATCGCCGTAATTTTCACGAGTGTTCCTGTGTTTCACAAATGAAACAATATTAAAAATTAATATATATAAAATAACTCAGGTACCAGTTTTTTCATTCCCACCTTAATACTTTAATATTCTTGGTTTCTGCAGAAAAATGCAATGGATTAGTTGATAAAAATGTCAATATCATGGATAAATCCACTCTTGGTAGATTGGTGGAATCTGCTTTGATGAAACCCGGCTCCATACCAAAATAATGAAACAAAACTGCACTCAACAAACTTATATCAAAATAAAATATGAATGATCAAAATAATTTAGAAGACGCTAAACAAGCAAGACACTAACGCCACCTATTCTACTTTACGACAATATTCTCAAAATGTTTGAAGATAGGCTAACAAATGATATTAATCTTAAAAATAAACCACATCTTCGTTTTAATTTCTATGTACATGAATAAATATATAATACAAATGAAATTCAGATATATTATATTCTCTACAATAATAAGACCCACCGTTTGAGTGACACAATAGACTTTTGGACGTCACGGAAAATTTTCAAATTTAAAAAAATTATTTCTCAAATACTACGATGTTTTTTTGAATTATATTTTCACTAATACTTTTATGTATTCATGTCCTATCAGAAAAAAAAAATGAAAAAAAAACAGTGGAAACCCCCATTAATCAGTAAAGAAATTGAAAATGCGCTCGTTGATGAAAAAATTTTTAGTAAAAGAGAGTATAGTACATTGGCTCAAATCACTTCATCATCAGAGAATACAAGTATCGGTGCAATGGTACCTTCTGAGTCAGTTTTTTAGTTATTTACGATACAAGTGGGATAAGAGCATTATTAAGATACGCAGGTGAAGTTTGCACAACGAGACGATAGCCGAGTTGTGTAATCACATAAGTATCTTAATATGCCTAAATCACACGTGTATCGAACAAAATCTCATCTACGCCCGTCCAAAGTTGAAAAATTCAAATAATTAGAATTTTTGATGAGAAGAAAATTAATCCAAGTAGTCGCTGTGAAAATGTTCTAATCCATGGGGACCACAATTTGACATAAACAACTTAAACAATTTGTTGATTGTTGTAAGTGGTTACATTTCATAAATTCTTTACGCATTTTGTGAAAATGAGTGATTCTGGAAGTATTGGCTTAGATATTTAAGAAGAAGCATCTAAAATTATTGCTGGCCTTTTACCTGCGAAGTCCAAGTCTAAGTATGAACTTATATATACAAAATATGAAAAATGGTGTATCGGAAAGGAAATTCAGAACCTAGCAAATGAGAAGGTACTGATAACATACTATGCTCATTTATCTAACACTTCGAAGCCTTCATCTCTCTGGGCGTATTATTCTATGATACTGTAATGTTTATTGCTTGATGATTCACTCTGTAAATAAATAAAAGTCACTATTTAATAATCTTAGGCCCGAGATATCCACCTCCCAATAAATTTATTTGGTGAATAATAACTATGGTAACAATTGTGCAGACAATTGTTGCCACAGTTATTATCCACCAAATAAATTTATTAGGAGATGGATATCTCGGGCCTAAATGAAATAAAATATTTAATTCTTCTTATGTCACTAATAACAGTATATTCATATATTAATCACTTAATTCTAATTTAATCAAAGTCACAGATATTCATATTTCACTATTTATATACACTCTCACTTCACTGTCACTGTTTATTATTTATTTGCACTGCTACTATTATTACTGTACTGTCCCACACGTCGTTGGCTTGGCCTTATATAGAGAAACATCGTCCTTCTCGAATTTTCGATTTTCGCGACTCTTTCCATTTCCAGGAATTGCTAGGGGCTTCCATTGGGAGGGGTGATGCGCTGCGACGTAGCGCGGCGTAAGAGGCGACAAGAAGCCCCTCCCCATACTGCGTCGTATTCACGAGTTCCCCTCTCACTCCCGCACGTCGAAATACGTACCATGATTTTCATCAAGAAGAATGTTGATATAAGCGAATACACGAATTTAGTTGCTCTGCTTAAAAGAAAATCTGATGGATATCGTTCAAAGAAATCAAGAGTATTATTGAAAACGGATATTACTGAATTTTTGCAAGAAGCTGATAATGCACAATTTTTATTCTCGAAAGTGGCGTTGATAGTTGGTCTTGCTGGTGCTTGTAGGCGAGAAGAATTAAAAAATTTACTTTTTTGTAATGTAAAGGACGAAGGGCAGGGTTTACACTTTTACCAAATACTGAAACCAAAGTATCAAGAAAATTCTTTGTAACTGCTGGAAATATTGATGGTATAAATATGGTTACAATTGTTCGAGATTATATTGGTGTTCGTCCGAATAATGTTGATCATGATCGATTTTTCATTCAATACAGTAAGGATAAATGCTTCAAACAGCCTGTGGGAATTAGTACGTTTGGCGCTTTGCCCCAAAGAATAGCTTCATTTCTGAAACTTGAAAATGCTAAAGAATATACCGGTCATTGTTTCCGGCACTCATCCACGTCATTGTTAGCCGATTCAGGCGCGGATTTGCTAGCTATGAAGCGCCATGGTGGTTGGCGATCAAATACTGTCGCCGAGAGCTATATAGAAAGTACGGTTGAAAATAAAAAAAAGATAGCCACAGGCATTTAAGGTGTAAAAGAAAACAGGACGAGTGCAAATAATCAAGAATTAAATGTAGTCAACAAGAATTCATCGAGTGACATACAGATGTCTTCACAGAATACCATTTCTTAACAATTTGTAAATGTTACTCCTACAGAACTTCTAAACCCTACAGATTTACAAATATGTAACATTTTCTAAAAAATCACAAAAGCCCACTATAAATTTAATATAATTTAGAATGAATATGTTTTATCACGCGTTATTTCAAAGTAAAATCGAGTAGAGGAATGGATCACTTTGATAATTTGTGATATTTGATCTCATTGAAGTTTTATCAAAACAATTGAAAATTTCTGCTTGAAGAGCTTGATTGAAAGGTATGAAGGTAAATTAAAGGTGAATTGCTCAAACGGTGAGATTCTCAGCAAGCTTGATAGATTATTTTAACTATCCTCGAAACACTTATCATAAAATTACAAAACAAGAAGAAATATAGGAAGGGAAATGCTAAAGATGATTGGAGAATTTTGAGGAAGTGAGGGTTGATTGAAATTTTGGGTGTTTTGGTTCAAAGAAGAAAATTATTTTGAGGCATCAGTGATTCGTGTTAGCATTCAGATATTTGAAATAAAGGCTGTTTCATAACTTCGGGTACATACATTAAGGGTATATTTTGTTTGATATGCTTATTACGAATCAAAGATAATTTCTCCAAAAATTCGAAAATTTACAGGTACGTCTCCCACAGTGTCTCCTAAGTACTGCAGTGGATTCACTGTCCTATTAAGAAGTCACAATACAAGTAGATTTGAACCTGAATTACATAATACTTTTGAAATAAACAAACAAAATTGAATTATTTTTTATGGAACCAATTCACAACTAGTTATATTTGATTATGTTTCAAATATATTGATATGTATAAATAAATGAACTTCGGATTCATGAAAATTGCTCAGAACATACCATATTCAGGAAGCTGCCTTTGTGGAAAACGTTCGGCATAAGCACACTTTGCTAGTCTCGCATCCTGTCCCGTCTCTCCATGAGCTAGCACTGTCCACTGATCACTAATTCATTATTGCTAGATCCGTTCAAGTAACCCATCTCCAAATAAATCACCAACTTTTTCACTGAACTAAGTAGACATGTATCGTTCACCAAAGATAGAAATATATCTGCTGACCTACTACGAACAAAATAAAATTACATTACTTTACTCATCAGGCACTACATTTATCAGCAGTTATTTGATAATTGGTATTATTTATTATATTATTAGGTTTTTGATAACCTTCCATCCAGTGGAAGCAGCAACGTGAAATTTTTGACTGGGAAAATGGAAATTAATTTTTCTAATTGGGAAAAAATTCTTCCAGGTTCGTAATCAACATATCAAACAACGTAGACTCTTAACGTATATACCCGAAGTTGTGAAACACCCTGTATACTTTCTGTGTATTTTACTCAAATTTATTCGGAGGAATATATTTAGAATATTCACATGCAAACACGTATCACTGACGGCACAACATCAATCCTTAGAAATTAGTAGGGAATCCTCAAACATTGATTTATCGCTCTCATAGAGGATGTTGCAAAGTGAACCATCCGATTTCGAGCAATGTATGTATGTTGAGAATTTTCCGTTTTAACGAAACTCGTGATAAAGAATCAACACAATAACCCGTAGTCAGAACGCAGTCTTAAACCCGGTTCTAAGTCTAGCTCATGCATAACCATGACAACATGTCAAAACAGTGTTATAACCTGATCGATTCTTAAACGTCGTCATGGTTATATATAGGATAGACTCAGGCCTGGGTTTAAAACCGCGTTCTGACTACGGGCCAATATGCTCAATATATTTGATATATCTTGTCACCAATATAATAATTATTATAGAACAGCAATATGTCGCACAACAAACTACAATATTGTCCTAACGGGCAGAACCAAATTATTAAAATTCAGTATGAAAATTAAATTGACTTTCAAATGATTTGCAACCCTTCTTCTGCTTCTTTTTGCATAAATTACGGAACATCAAAGATAACTTCTTCAGCTTGACTATGCACAGCTTTTCCTTTGAAGCCGATATTTTTCTGAGACATCATACTTTAAAAATTATTACGCGAACGCAAGTAAATCAATAGAGTAAATGGCAAGCAGCAAACATTCAACTAGGTTCATGAGCTTAGCGTCCCGTTGCTAGGAATCGCTTCTCGTTGCTGAGAAGAAATTTGACGACTGCGCAGCATGCAAGTACCACGCCCCTGTCATGAGGTTACAGTTCACTCTTTCTACTTCTAACACTAGCTTATTTTCTTCTTGATTATTATTCATAAAATAAAGTATATGAAGCAACCGTAGCATCCAAATGACAATTATATATTCTGGTAGCAATCTACTGAGCCAGAAGTTTACTATATTAAGAAAAACCCATTCAAATTTTCGACTCCAATCTAATATTCAAGCTCATTTCATCAAAAAACTAGGCTCGAGCCTGCAGAGGAAAGTGAGGGAATGGCGAACACTCAAGGAAATTTTTGACTTATTTCGCCAATTACCATAAGCATCAGCTTCTGGATTCATTTTTTCTTTTTCGCTCTTCTCTTTCTTATTTTGATCTTCAAACTTGGTGAATTCATTCACCAAATGAGAATTCAGAACTGCTGAGCCACCTCGATGATCATAGTATTCTTTTTTGAGAAATTTATCTACACGCAAACGATTTTTATAGTTAGCTAAGACTCTATGCTTTTTGTCGTTCAAGTATGCCTCCGCATAGCTGATAGTGGCATGTTTTTGGAACTAGGAAGGCATACTGCAATTCATAGGCCACTAATCTCATGAAATCTACAATGAAAGTTTTATTGTAAAGCCATTTATATCAGTTCCTTTGATACCTATATTTTCTGCAGATTCTCAAATTTTATTTATCCATGTTATAATCATCGGGCGTCTTCCATAATCTTGCATGATATCCACTTTTTTTGATTGCTCCATATCATCAGCAGATAGTTGATCTTCATCAAATTCGAAATGTTCTGTACGGTCACTGATTAATTCTTCTAAAGCGAGTCGAGCATAACTATTTGGCCGTCTTGTAAAATGATATCGTTGAATGAGTGGATAGCTACTATGCATATTTTATTGAAAATAAATTTAAAATGATTCAAATTTGGAGCATCAATCAACAGAGACACAGAATAAATAAAATTTTCTAATGTCACTATTGTGGATTGATTTCAAGCAGGGCCAATCGCTTATCATTTTAACAAAATGTATCACATCTAACCTGATGTATGTGCAATGACTGGTCTCATAATGGCTGATGTATCTCCAATGGCTCTAAGAAAAAATGTATCAATATACGTTTTGATATTTTGTTCAACAAAAGATAATGACAGAGCGTTTATTTATGCTCTCAAGCTGTCGCAACTAGCCTGGGCAGGTTTAGGAACTCCTATTTTGCTTTGATCATCGGTCAAAAGTTGGTGGACTGGCAGTGTAAAATGATTGAAGTTAATTACAATTGCATAAAAGAATATATGACCAGTCGTTCGTCCATCACCGTACTCAATATTCTTGCAAATACTTCCTGTGCCGTCTATAGCAATGCAAGAGTCCTCTTTATTTCTTTTTATCAGATGGTGATATCTTTTGTAAGCACGTAGCTGCACATTTTAACTATAAAATATACTAAATTTATCTTTCTTCATATCTCGGATAAACTCGCTATATTTCACACTATACCGCATCTTTTCGATTGTTTCATAAACATTCATGCCGTCTTTTCTGTCTATGTCAAGACTTTTGTCTTCGAATTCATTCTCACGTTTTTGTACGACTACCATTTTTGGTACATTTGGAAGAATACGACGATCTCCTCGAGATGCTACTTTCCTTTTCAGCCAATTACCACATCCTATTTTTATGGCTTTGATTGAATAATGTATCCCGTGTTCTAATGCGAATTACGAATGGAGACATTTCAGGTTCTCTATCAACAAATCAATAGAATGGATTATCACACTCTTTACTTTTGCATTTTGGTGATATGATGAATGCTGCTTGTATCATTATAAACTTTGGCTTGTTTGAATATAGAAGCACATTGTGATTCGCTTTCTTTATAAAATTCATTGGCGATATGATCAGTCCAAGCTCCTCTTTTTAGAATATTATATTTGCGATTTTTATAAACGACAGAGTTAGTTTCACACAATTCATTATAAAATTGTCTATCTGCGCTGATCAGAAACTCATCCAATCCTGGTAATTCTCATTCAGCATCGTCGTCATCATTTGGAATAAATGATTTTTCAGCTTTAGATACATCAATTAAACTGTTATCTATAGTAGCATCGGTTTCCTCTGGATGTAATAATGACCACAGCTGATGTTGGTTTTCCTTGCACTCTCGATAAAAATCTCGCGCTTCCCATCTTCCGGAGAAGTATTTAGGAATTTCTGCCTTAATAGGTTGTGTTGGTTCCGGTAGTAGTTTTTTATCGTGAGGCAAACAATCGATGTTTTGTCTCATGACTTCAAGCGATTCATCGATTGGCACACGCCCAACTCAAGTCGCTTTTCTTCTCCAACAATTTTCAGATGTTGAAATAACTATAATATTACAAAAAGTAAAAGTTTATTCTTCAAAATACAAAAATAATTCAAATCTATAGGTTTTTATGATAAGATTCATAAAATTTTGGGATTAAATTGTTCTCCAGCAGCTTGAGGAGTCCTTTATTTTTTTTTTTTGTTTAGGACTGAAGGTTTGTCATATCACTGTGCTGAGTTCAACGGCTCGACTGTGATTGCACAACTTCGAGTGTTTCGCTTTTGCGTAATGTCAATTTCTCAAAATTCAACATCAGAATAATGGTATTTGTAAAATAATTTCTGTGGTCATTATTTTTCTACACGAAGGATGGCTATGTCTGAGATTCGAACATTTTTATGATTGTTGTCTGTGAAGACGGTTTAGTCATAGCAGCTAAATCTTTGAAATCGTAAAATGAGTTGTGACACATTCTTGCACGGAATACGGCTTGCCTTTTTTTTAGCTGTTCTTATTAAAGTGACATATTGCTGAAGCGTATATATTAGTTCACGTATTAGAGTGATCTCTCGTTGAATTGTAGCATGAGCACTGTCTCCCTCATTCTGGGTGTGTCCTTTTATCAAGAAGCTATGGGTGATGGGACTAATGAAGGCAAATTTACGAATAGCGTATTCATACATTAGGAATACAAATCTGTTTTTGTTCTGTCCACAGCAATTGTCCGAATAAAAGACGATATCAAGATTCTTTTTAGTTATAATAGCCTTATTTTCCATCTGCTTGATGTACATCCATAGACAAGTCGCAATCTCGTTTGCACCTCGTTCTGCTTGTGTCTCGTCCCAAGTGTAGCATTGCACATAATTTATTCTCAAATCACAAATTTTAAAATTGAATGCATTAATTTTCGAGACGTAATGAAACGTTGAAATATCGTCCCGTGGACATTGTAATACTGCTTGAAGATCGAATACTCCTATTTTATAATTGTATTCTGCTCTCGCTTTCTCTTTGTCTTCATCTTTCGCTTGTCGTGAAAGTTTCTTTTGTGTTTGATGTTCTTCAAACTGTAGCTGTAATACAAGTTCTTCGTCATCTAATGCATTTTCATACCGCACAGTCTTCGTACTGATCCCTTTTGGGCGTGAAGAAGGAAATGTTGTATTCTTTATTGAAAATGTTTGCATACATTTGATAGTTTGCTGGTTCTGTGTTATGTTGCTTTCTCCAAAGCTCTACATCACTCCACATCCATCACTGTTCGCCCTGCTTCAATATAATCCTTTCGGCAGTAGTGGCTTTCCATTCTAAGAATAGAATTTATATGTTCGCGTATTGCTTTCAAGATAGCAGGATCAGTATTACGATGATGTTCATGTTTGCTCCGTTCCTCAAGACCAAGAAGTCCGTACTGCGACGATATCTTTTTCTCATTTACAGTTCGTATGAAGCGGTCTGTTATCGTCAGTGTGTTTTTGAAATAAACTTTACATACTCTATTTTCTACCTCGTGTATGGTTAGGTAAAAGGCATCATTTTAGACCGTCAGATAGTCGTAGATTTGAGTGCCCCATTTTTTTTTCTCTGCCTTCGAGAGTTTTGATAAGTATTGCTACATACTTTGTCAACTTAGAGGTTGACCAATAAGGTGCAATAACGCATCTGCAGTTGTGCGCGAATGCGGCCGCCAGCTTTTAGACAGTGGAGTCGGTCGTGATTCTAACTTGACTGATTAAACCATACATAAACAAAACTGAATAAATGAACCTAGAATATAGGGCGCCACGGGGTTGTTCTGTAAGTAGGGCATACAACCACGAAAATGCCAACCTGTGGAGGATAAAACAATAGTGCCGGTTAGGATGATTTAAGAACGATAAGCTCGATTTAAAGTTTAACAAGAAGAATATATTAATTAAATATATGTACACCATTCATTAATTAGTGAATTTCGTCGTGAATACAGATCTACTAATTATTGAAGTTGAAAGAACAAATAACCCAAGCGAGAATATGTTAAAACCAATAACTAAATAATTGACTAGTTGTAGCGCGTAGGGGTGCGTGGCTCGCGATGGAGCAAGGACTTCATGTAGAACTATGCAAAATATAAATATACGCAATAACAAGTCGCACGACAGGTGACTGGTCGACCAATCAGGGGAGTGCAGCGTAAAGTTGATCGTGTGAAGCGCAACACAAAATAAGTCCTAACTCTCACGAACTAAACAGCTCTAGACGATATCAAAATAGAATAGATGACAATAATACTCGCGTGAGCTAGTACAAAATCAAAAGTAATACCCACTGCGGGTATTGAATATCTCAACAATAGATTCAATGAATAATTCAAATCGGGATTCGAACAGACATGTATCATAAATGGGCTTATCTGGATATTGGCTGTCAACGATGACATCCGGTGACGTAGTCCAAGGACGTGTAGGTGTCGTAGCCAGTGACGTTTACGACCGGTTTCTAATTCGTTCCACCACAGCCACTTTTGTTATTCCAGTAGATTTCCCAGCGATCGGATATATCCTCCACGTGAGATAACAATAAAGATCCAACAATATCATAAGATACAAATCAAAGTACGATAAAGGTACAATGTGAGCCTAAAGGCAAAATCATTAGTATTGCTGACGGGAGCTAGTCGATGATATGATTTTGGATAACATTCAGACAATTTCTAAATTAACAATAATAGTGAGATGAAAATTGAGGAACAAAATATTCCTTTTTGATCTTTTTTTTCGAAACAAATTTTAAATCGGAATTTTTACTACAATGGATACACACCTGAGATGTGGGGCGGCTTTTACGTATCTGTAATGACCATGTGCTTTCTCAAATCCGGAATTATCCGCGGGAATTATAACTTCCCAAGACTACAATTCTCAGTTAAATCCTCAACATGAGTATGTCAGAGTTGATCTCAAAAGAATTAAAATCACAAAATAAATATCTTAAATTCACAAAATGATCACTCTAACTTGGCCTGCGATGTAGTCAAAACGATAGTCAGGTACAAAAAGAACCGTAAATCTCCCAGCTTCAATGAAGATCCAGTATTTACGTGTTTTACTCCGTTGAAATAAAACCCAAATCAAAAACTCAATGTCGCTAGCCTACCAGCAACACAATAAATTATCCTCTATTGCCTAACTAGGTAACCAACAAAAAAATATAATATCAATCCTAACTTTTAATAGATAAATTCAACATTGATATTTCCTTTGAAATAATAGAACGTAACAGTATGTATATTTGGAGTATAATAATGTCAAAATCAAAGCTGGACTGTGTGGCCAACATAATAATAATTAATTTTGAATTTTCATAAAAAAACCTGTTTTGATCCAATTTTCTCGTTTCTGCCATGCTTATGAAGTAAAATTTAGAGAAAAAAGAGTCAGCGAAAAACGATAGGCAGAAGTGATCCACTTGGCCAAAAGTTTGGAATGAGGACTCGATTATGCAAAAAAATTATATCAATTGTTCACGTTGTTCTCGTTTCTGCCGTTTGGCCATATGAAAGTTGATATCATAAGAATCTCGCTAGAACTAATGCCATTCGTTTCTACGGGATACTCATGATATCAACTTTCATGCGACCAGACGGCAGAAACGAGAAGAACGGGAAAAAATGATACAATTTTTCCACACAATCGAGCCCTCATTCCAAACCCTCGACCAAGTGGATCACCTCTGCCTATCGTTTTCCGCTGATTCTTTTTTCCTCAAATTTCATTTCGTGAGCATGGCAGAAGCGAGAAAATTGGATGAAAACATATTTTTTCATGAAAATTCAAAATTAATTTCTATTATGTTGGCCACACGGTCCAGCTCTGATTTTAGCATCATTATACTCCAAATATACATACTTATCAAAACTCTTGAAGGCAGAAAAAACAAAATTTGGCACTCAAATCTACGACTATCTGACGGTCTATTTGGCTTGCGATTACTATTTTCCCTATTGATATCTATATTTGGGTGCAATAAGCTCCATACTGCGCAAAACAAATTCGCGTTGCCTTTGTCAATCCCCTAAATTCTAGAATTCATCGAAAATCGCTTTTCGCTGTTCTGCTGAGACTTTCGTTGAGCTTTTGTGTTGGCACTGATCATTACAAGTAGTAGACCGTCAGATAGTCGAAGATTTGAGTGCCCCATTTTGTTTTCTCTGCCTTCAAGAGTTTTGATAAGCATGTATATTTAGAGTATAATAATGCCAAAATTAAAGCTGGACCGTGTGGCCAACATAATAATAATTAATTTTAAATTTTCATGAAAAGTTGATATCATAAGTATCTCGTAAAAACGAATGGCATAAGTTTTTCGAATGGCCAAGTCAAGATATGCACGAAATTATCTTGCGAAAGTCTGAATGTTTTCGTGCATATCTTGACTTGGCCATTCGAAAAACTTATGCCATTCGTTTTACGAGATACTTACGATATCAAAATTGATATATTTTTTTGCATAATCGAGCCCTCATCCCAAACCCTTGGCCAAGTGGATCACTTCTGCCTATCGTTTTACGCTGACTCTTTTTTCCTTAAATTTCATTTCGTAAGCATGGCAGAAACGAGAAAATTGGATCAAAACAGGATTTTTCATGAAAATTTAAAATTAATTATTATTATGTTGGCCACACGGTCCAGCTTTAATTTTGGCATTATTATACTCTAAATATCAAAACTCTTGAAGGCGGAGAAAACAAAATGGGGCACTCAAATCTTCGACTATCTGACGGTCTATAGGTCCAACGGATTTTTCCTTGATCGTTCTATTGTTTTTTGAAATGTACTGCTTTCCTGAATTTCTCATGCGTTTCGCAAGGGATCTCAACCACAAATCTGGTCCTCCTTTTCTTTTTCTTGTTAGTTTTCATTTCTCGCTTTCATCAGCAGAGTCCTCAGTATCACTAGTATCACCAGTGGAACTTGATAAGGAAGACAATACAGACTGACGAATATTCATCCGAAGAGGAAGACGACGAAGAGGAAGACGACGAAGAGGAAGATGAAGAAGAGGAAGATGACGAAGATCCAAATGTACTCTTATTCAATAAGGAATGAGATGAAGAACCAGACAAATTCTCATTTGAAATGGAAGGCTTCGAACAACTTGCAACAGTACTTGGATTTGTATCTGAAATGAAAAATTGAACAATATTGATTAGTAGTGCATTAGTGTGATAAAAATTATCAGAAAGTGTGGATGATTCAAAAATATATGAACTATATTTATAATTGAGTAATAGCTATGCTGAATTGTAAAGATAAGTAGAGTATTAAATGGGTATTACCTAACTCAAATCCTATTTCGTTTTTCGGAACTGTATTGTTTGTTTCTCTATTGCTGAACATTCTATTATGTTTTCTCTGCAACTGGGCATTCCGTCGCTCCACTTTTTACAATAGAATTTCCGGCTGTCACTTTTTCTGGAGCTAAAATAGGAACCATTGACGAGCTTGCAACTTGCGAGGGCATTGCTTGTTTCGCTAAGGCTAATATTCTTGCCGTACGTGTTTGTGCATGTGACATTGTGTCCTGTGTACAAAAAGTATAAGTTATTATATTAAAACTTCGACAAAAATTGAGAAATGAAGGCATAAACAAAAATAGGAATTTCTTCAACACACGCATGAGGAAGATTGATACATTTAAAAATATTACATACATCCAATAAAATACATCTTGATATTTGCCTTACCTTATTGTTAATAGTAGCACAACACGAAATAAGGCAGTCTTCTTCATGGAACAATTCACAAATTGTTTGAAAAATTTGAAGGATAACGACAAAATATAAGCTCTGTCAGTTTTTTTCATAAATACTGAAAACATACGTCGACACTTTTAGATTTGTGACTTAATTCACGGATAGCAGTAGTATTACCTACGAAGGTTCGATCACAACTTAGACTTATGTCGGTGTTCATTATTAGGAGTCGCATATTCTGGTTCTGGAATGACAGAAAGTGCGCTATGGTGAGTATTTCTAGAATTAGTGATGTGTCGTTGTTACACATAAAAGTAAACACTGTTAGCTATATAATCCACAGAAAAACAGTAAAACATGATATTTTGAGTAGTGCTATTATTGCAGAGGGCCATCGCTATGTCAGCATTATTTTCATTTTTTATCGCTCGCATTGAAGAAATTGATTCGCTTCAAATTTGAATTAGGAATCTAGTCTAAGAAAAAATAAACTTGGTGTCACAATGAGAATTACAGTCATAGATTTAAATAGTTTTCTGGAGGTTTATGATTACTTTTCTGAAAATATTTTTTTTCCTATTGTGAAATTAGAATGAATATATAGCGATTAATCAGAAGAAAATTGAAAACTAAGTTTAAATACTTACATTTTGGATTTTATTAAATCCAATTCTCCTTGAATTGATAGATAATCAACAGCACACACCGCACAATGGCAAATCAAGTTGATGATCGAAATACAAATTTCATAAAATTAACAAAAGACAGTTTTCAACAGTAAACAGTAGATCAAACCTTTAAACTCGTCAATGAACTAGGGATACTTTTTTTCAGCTGTTGAAAATCATAAACAAAATATATCTTCAGTGAGCAAGAGGGGGGAGTTTTATATGAAATATTTCCAGATGGTAAGGATAATAAATTGGGACTTTCCAAATGGTGACAGTATTTAGCAGGCATGAGAAACTTTCTTGGGGCATTTCTATTCAATATGATTCAAAGGCTATGATTAGGAATTTCCAAATATTTTTTCCAGTCTCGTGCATGTCTCAGCTCTCAATTGAAAAAAACATGGAAGAGTCAGACGCGTGCGATATAATCATGATCAAATGCCTTATATTTCACCAGCTCAACTGATACAATATAAGATAATTCAATAGTCGTTAGAAACTAATACCATTGACAAATAAACGGTATAAAAAAAAATTAATTCTTGTTGATGACTCATTAAATCTAAATCGACAATTGTTTGTAACAGAAATGAAAAATATGTACATAATAATTAATCACATGTTACAATTATTCATTTCATCAACTCGATATTTAGTACATCGTGCAAATGAGTCTTGAAAGAACCAACAGTCAGAGATTTCAAATTCGAAGGAGCAGCATTGTAAAGCTTTGGAGCCAAATACGAAAAGGAACATTTAAATTTAGTTCTCTTAAAAATTGGTACATCATATAAATCTTCTCCACGTAATGTATAGTAACAATCCTTATTCACCAATTTCTCGTGCAGGTTGGAGGGAATGCCAGTTAATCTAACTTTATGAATGAAGCAGATATATGTTTTTGTCAAGTATTCTTCTACGGTGTCCATCTTTGCTTATAAACGGTATTGGGATATGTGATCATATTTACGAACACCATAAACGTAACGTAGGCAAGTATTCTGAAGCAGAGTAATTCTTTGTTTGTCCGATTGCGTAAGATTTGGCAGATAAACACAGGTACAATAGTATAATAAAGGTAAGATTAATAAGTTGACTAAACGCAATTTCACTTGGGATGATAGGTCCCTAAATTGGTATAAATTGCAACCAAAAATGATTAGAGATGACTTTTCTGCATTGATTTTGAGACCATTGTCTTTTATCCATTCTGAGAGTGCCTTCAGATCATTATTTATAAATTTGAATTTTTCCTCGATATCGACAGGACTAAATGAAGCTAAGACATGCGTATCATCGGCATAAGAGTGAGCTGAGCAATATTGTAAAACAGATGGCATGTCCGCAATATAAATTTGGAAAAGCAATGGACCCAAAGTTGAACCTAGTGAAACCCCACACGCTAAAGGAAATGAAGATGACTGAGAAGATTTTGACTCAGATGACATAGTAACATAAAACGATCTATTGGTTAAATAACTTCTGCACCACTCTATAGCACTCGAAGAAAAATTGTAAAATCTGAGTTTTGCGAGAAGCAGATTGTGATCCACCATATCAAAAGCCTTCGTAAAGTCGAATTGAAGAAGCACAGATAAATTTGATTCATCTAGATTAGAGATGATTGTATCCACAATGTTTATGAGGCTGGATTGAGTGCTGTAACTGCGCCTAAAACCAGATTGTGTGCCTGGTAGAATATTATTACCTGATAAATAGCTCATTATTTGATCATTGCATATTCTTTCCAAAATTTTATAGAATGTTGGAAGGATACTAATTGGGCGCAAATCGTTGAAGGTTGCAGAATTATTCTTTTTAGCAATGGGTTCAACAATAGCCACTTTCCAAATATCCGGAACAACTCCTTCCAATAAGCTCGTGTTAATGATGTTAGTGATAAATACCTAAATACCTAAATCACCTATCACAGGAGATAGAATTTGAATCATTTCCAAAGAAATTCCGTCCTCTCCTACAGCGTTAGATTTCGATCTGAACAAAATATCTTCAATAATATTTTTATCAACAAGTTTAAAATTGAAGCGATCCGCACCCGCATTAGAATAAGAATTATTATTATTATAGTATGTCACAGTATTACCATTTGTAATTGTTCCAACTTTGTCTACTAAATACTGTCCGAAAGCTTCTGAGTCGTACAAGGAAGGTGGAATCAGATTTTCTCGATCATTTTTAATTAATAATAATAATAATAAAACTTTATTTAAGTAGTTGAGCCAGTACAAGAGCAGAAAAATTTGATATAAAACAAATCTATATAGAATTCATTTAGAAAGTTCTAACTAGAGTAGTGCTCTTAGATTAGATTTGAACTTTTTAACTGATGTGACATTAGTAACAGTAGCAGGCAAGCTATTCAATTTCAAAAAACCTTTATGGAACACTGATAGGCATGTCTCAGATTCATTATTTAATGAAACATATAATTTGTCTCCTTGACGAGTATTATATTCATGTATTTCTTTAACATACTTAATATTATCAGTCAGATATCTAGGCAATTTGTTTGTTGTCATTTTATATATAAGAATCAATACATTATATTTAATAAAATTACTTATATTTAGCCAGCCTAAAGTGCACAACATAATATTAATACTCGTACGTTAACTACACTTTAGTATTACTCTCATGGCCCTATTTCGTAGTTTTTGGAGTTTTTCTATGTTCTTATTACTACACATATAAAATAATGTTGAACAATAGGTGAAATGAGGCAATTCTAAAGTGTTATACACCATAAATAAGCTCCATGTCGACAAATATTTTGCAATACGCGATAGATAGTTAATCTTCTTCGCTATTTTTTTACAACAATATTGGATATGTTTCTCAAGTATTAAAATATTATCTATAATTATCCCGAGATACTTGATTTCCATGACCATTTCGATTTCGACATTATTTATCTTGATCTTTTTATCAATGCAATGATTCTTTTGGTTCTGATATGATATCAACATAACTTTAGTTTTATTCTCATTAAGCTTTGATTTATTACAATTCAACCATAATACACATCTCTCCAAATCCTCATTTACTGTATTTATCATGTTATCCATATCAGTTTCTTCCAAGTATATAAGGGTATCATCCGCAAAAAGATGTATTTTACAAGATTGCAAGATGTTTGGCAAATCATTGATATAAAGAATAATTAAAAGGGGACCTAATACACTTCCTTGCGGGACACCTTTTCTAACGGGAAATAAGGGAGAATAAATATCACAAATTTTCACATGTTGCTGTCTCCTGTTTAGATAACTTTGGATCCATTCCAAAGCATTGCTTTTTATGCCGTATGCTGATAACTTTTCGAGCAAAATTTCCCTATCCACAGTTTCGAAGGCTCTTTTCAAATCAAGGAAAACAGTGCAAAATACTTTGTCTTGATCTAGCATTATTTTCCATTGATTCAATAGCATGTTTAAAACTGTTTCACAGGAATGATTTTTTCTAAACCCAGACTGTATAGGAGCAAGAATATCGTTTGCATTTATATAATTAGAAAGCTGATCATGCACGACAATTTCAAGAAGTTTTTCACCAAAAGGCAGCATATTAACAGGTCGATAGTCTTCTACTTTAACTGAGTTTTTAACTTTTTGTATTGGTGTAATAGCTGAAATTTTCAACTGTTCAGGTACTGTACCTGTTTTTAATGATAAATTTATGAACTGCAATATAGGGTAACCAATAATATCAAAATGTGACTTTATAAATTTAGCATCAATTCCGTCATTGCTGAACTTATTTAATTGTGAGAAAACTATTTTTTTTTAATTCATTGAGGGTAAGAACTTCGAACTCGCAAAATTCTGTGGAGACTTTTTTTACATATTTAATCGCTTCAATACCAGGAGTAATTAGAATAGAATTACTCACCTGATCTATGCTATCAATGAAGTAACTGTTGAAAATTTCAGCAATTTCTATTTTATCATCATGGACTGTGTTGTTAAGGCGAATATTTTTTATTTCAACTTTGTTCTTGACTGAATTAAAGTCTTTCAAAGTTTTCCACGTACGTCTTGAATTATTTCTACAATTATCAATTTTGTTTGTATAAAACTATTCTTTTTCTAATCTAATGACATCAACTACAGTATTTTGTTTCTGTTTGAATATAGACCAATCACTTTTGTGCTTAGTATATAGAAATCTTTTATAAGCTAAATCTCTTTCTCGAAAAGCATTTTTGACATTCTTGTTAAACCAACCTTCAGTGTTACTCGCTACTTCACTTACAATTTGCGAGCTGTTACTCATACTATAAGTTAGATTATTACTCTGACTTTCATAATATTGGTTCACATCTGTTATTCTGTAATTCCAATCACAATTTAATAAATTAAAAACTAAAAGATGAGGATCCACTCTCTTGTATATATTCTGTGTATCATTTGCTGAATCAATAGGATTAGGTGAATTTACAAATATTATATTATGGTCTGAAATCTTGGGCGTGTCTCTAATTTCACAGGTAATATTATAATCAGTCGATAAAACATAATCAATCAAAGTCTTGGATGTATCCGTTATTCTCGTCGATTTGTTCACTAATTGTTTATTTCCGAGCGACTCTACAAGATTTTTTGCTTTTTTTGTGTAAAAATTTTCCACATCGTTGCAGTCTAAGTTGAAGTCGCACATTATTAAAATTGTTCCACTTGCTGCTTCATGAACTTCTGACAAATTTTCAAAAAATTTTTGAAAATTCGATAAGCTACTTCTAGGTGACTGGTAAACTACTATAACCACATAACACAATTGATTAACTGTAATAAAAATAGATAATAACCACCAACCATTATTTTCTTTGAACATTTCTTGGAGTTCAAACTTTACATCTAACCGCACTAATATTAAGACACCACCAGTATGCCGAGAGTAGGAGTCACAGCGCACCAAAGTATAATTTTCCACCAAAATTTCATTATCATCAATATCTTCAGTAATTCGTGCTTCAGTTGGACAGACTGCAGAAGGTTTTTTATTCTTTATGAACTGAATAATTTCGTCTTTATTTGCGAGTAGCTTAACTATATATGAGGATTTCTTCATACTTCTTGATTGCTATGCATATTTTGTTTTATTTTTTTGGTTCCCTACTAGCTTTAGGAGGGCAGCACAATTTTTATCCAATGCATTGTGATCAGTCTCTAGGTGTAATCTTAAGTCTTTATTTGCCTTCATACAGTTAGCGAACGATTCTGTAGATGATTTACAATCAGTGTATTTATGGTTTTCTCCACATTTGCTGCATATTATATTATTTCTGCATACTTCAGCTTTATGACCAAATCCTTAGCAATTGTAACATCTTAGAATGTTGAAATATTCGTATACCATGCACCTATCCCAACCTATATTCAATTTACCCTCCTTAATATTATTATTGAAACTACACGCGTCTGTTTCAGCAATTACTGAAATTGATCGACCTCCCTGCCATTTATTCTTTATGTTATTCTTAGCATCTGACTTGATTATCAAGTTTTGAGTTTTTAAACCACTGATTATTTCTTCCTCTGACAAATTTTCAGTAAGACCAACAATTTTTATCTGTGGATTTTTTAGAGTACTGACTTATACTTTATACTTCTTTCCTAATTTCTTCACTACTTCACTTTCCAATTTTTTAACATCATCTTTTTTTTTGACATGCTATTACTATGCCTCCATCCTTTACATTTTTTACTGAAGTGACTCCTATGGATATTTCCGATGGTTTAATACTATCTTTCAATTCTTTTCTTGTCTCAGCACATTTTTGAGCTTCTTCTGGTTTAATAACCACAACTGGATAATTTTTTCGTGACTATATCCGCATAAGAAGTTAACTTGTTGATGTTCCCATTTATTTTATCACCACCTGACAAAGATGATACAATGGTTTTATTATCTTCAATATCTCTTGCATATTTACTAAGCGCCTTATTTACGATGTTTTTTATTTCCTCAGTAATTATATCTCTCGTTGAATTGCATTCACTGCAAAACCATTTGAATTCTTTATATGAACTTATGACAGAAAAATCTTTTTCCTTGATACGAACACACTTAAGATGGAACCAGTGTTCACATATACCATCGCACCCAATTGTTTTGTCGCCATTGAATTCAATTTTGCACTTGAAACAAAATTTGGCTTCCCCATCATTGTTTGTATCACATATAGTAAAAAAAGTTTGAGCGCCACTGTTTATCGTCCTGCCAAAACTACTTACTACTCAGAAACACTCACTATTCTGTCAAGGCTAAACGTAGACTTAAGCTTGTTTAATTATCCGAGGTTAAGCTAAAACTACAATTTCTACAAAATCGTGAGAATAATCAAGTTTAACTAAATATATGGAAAACTTCACACATAACTTAGTATGTAATACTATACTTCTAATTAATAACTCCACTTTTGAAGAACTTTAAATTCAAAAATTTAGGAATTCACCTATTTTAAATACTAATATGTTTCCAATCACACACACAACCGTATACAACGTTTTTGACATCATTCCAACACTCTTTAAATTTTTCCAGAGTTGACCAGAATTTTTGAGATTTCTATTGATATCATTTTCAAAATAAGCTTGTTTCTCTCTACGTATAGCAGAAGTAGAGAGGTTTCGCAATTGTTTATAGTAAGCAAATTTAGCTTGTGTTTTATATTTTCTATATTCAATACGTGCCTTGTCTCTTTTCTTTTGCATGATTTCAATAACTGGGGTTATCCAAAGACTATATTTCTTGTATACTTTGATAGTTTTAATAGGTGCATGTTTATTGAGTAATGAACAAATTTTGTCACTCAAATAAGCTACCTTATCATCAATTTTTTCAAAATAAAATATCTTATCCCAATTTATTAACCCACTATCTGCTATAAAATTATCATGATCGAAATCTCTAAAATCTCTGTAAGTCAGTACATTTGAAGAAACAGCTGAATTTGGTAAATTGAGAGTACAAAAGACACTAATATGATCCGAAAAATCATTAGTCAGGACACCAGAATCTGTGCATAAAGATATGCTATCAGTCAATATCACATCCAGTAAAGATTTACTTGTTGGTCTACTGTACTGATCTATTAACTGGCTCATATCGTTAGATGAAACTAAATCTGTGGAAAATTTGATACGTGTGTCGTTAACAAGAAGATTAATATTGATATCACCTGCGCAAATCAAATGATCCGACTGCGGAATGAACTCGGTAAAGATATTGTTCAAGATCTCTAGTTCTGTATAGTACTCTAATTTAGGATTGTATACAACACGAAAAATAATTTTTTCATTATTAGTGAGACGTTGTATCCACAAATGTTCTAAGTTATCAGTTCCTGCGAAATCTGTGTTCAAGATTTTGAACGATATACTATTATCGTCATAGAAAGCTACACCTCCACCACGTTTATGGATTTTCTCTGAACTTATCAGATTGTAACCAGAAATATCAAATAATTGTTGGGGAGAAGTGACGCTAATCCATGTTTCTGTTGCTGCTAAAACATCAAAATTGAATTCATTTACAAATTCTTTGAATTTCAAAAAACAAGAACTAGGCGACCTATCATTCAATTGATCAAATGTGAACGAATTGCTTGGGTCAATAACCTTAGGTTTAGACACTTGATTTTAACATATGACAATAAAAAGTTGAGTATCAAGTAAGGACAAAAAAAATTAGTGAAACCAGCAGAATCTATCTTAAGCATGTTCAGGCAAAATATATTTTTCTTACAGAAGTGATTCAGTTGATTCTCGACTCAGTAGAAAAGTGGAAAAGTATTCTTCAAAAAAAAAAAGGAAAAAATGTAAGATTATATTAATTGATTTCTCCAATATCATCAGTATTACCAATAACAAATTTTTTACTCTTGCCCTTATCAGTGATATGAACTATTACCCTTACAATGGACTGTGGTGATTAGATTACAAACTTATATTATACCTTTTGTATTACCTTTTGTACTAACATGCCTGAAGGGGTCCATGCTATATTCAATTGTCCTTGTATTTCGTAAAAAAAAATAAAATTTGGTTCCAATTTTAGAATGCCACCTTCTAAAGTGGCCTAAATTATTTTTTTTTGTTGCAATGGCATCTACTGGAGTTAAATTTCTGACCGCAAAAGGACACTTGATCTCGATGCTGCAATTTGTGCTCACTCGACCATCTGGTGATGCTGCCAAAAAATTATGTTTTGTAACGGTACCCTTGGCTGATGGCGGGTTTGTTACTTTTGGCGTCGCCGTTAAAACTGCCAACGGTATACTCGGGCGCCAATACGGTCGGTGATGCAGTTTCTGACGGTGTACGGCTGGGTAGCTCAAAGGAGTGGGTCAGGGTGTTGTTAGGAATAATATTTAGGGTGTAAGTATAACTATGAGATTTATTCACACACAAAAAATAGCTCGGTTGTGCACACATATATGTTGCAGGGATTTGCACTGAGATCGCTGGGCTGAAGGCTGACGACGACGATGCGGCAATTGCCCAAGACAATCAACATTCGCGGAATCGCGAAGCGACTTCCCGAACGGTGGATCAACTTTACTACTTGTTCTACGCGAGTGGAACAAAACTTGCTCCCTCACAGTGATTCTACGTTAATATGGTTCGATACTGTGAAGTCACCAAGTGACTCCTTCAGCAGTGCTTTTACGTTAAATAATCGACGTTTCGAAATCACGAAGACTTCTTCAGCGGAGCTTCTATGTTAAATAATCAACACTTCGAAATCACGGAGACTTCTTCAGCGGAGCTTCTACGTTAAATAATCAACACTTCGAAATCACGAAGACTTCTTCAGCGGAGCTTCTACGTTAAATAATCAACACTTCGAAATCACGAAGACTTCTTCAGCGGAGCTTCTATGTTAAATAATCAACACTTCGAAATCACGAAGACTTCTTCAGCGGAGCTTCTACGTTAAATAATCAACACTTCGAAATCTCGAAGACTTCTTCAGCGGAGCTTCTACGTTAAATAATCGACACTTCGAAATCAGGAGGACTTCTTCAGCGGAGCTTCTACGTTAAATAATCGACGCTTCGAAATCACGAAGACTTCTTCAGTGGTGCTTCTACGTTGATCCAACGTTCGCGGAGCGGACGGTGGAAGTTAAACAAAATGACTAAATTGTATCTTACAAAAATATTCTAAGTTCAAAAATAGCTAAAATAAGTACGTAAGGACTTTTTTTCAAACAAACAAACCGTACACGGTAAACAAAACTAATAATCAAAATAACGGTTGCAGGGGTTGTTGAAATAATATGGGTTATACCAGGCGGTGTATTTGGGCCTCTTTAGATTGGACTTCCTATGCCCACGGTTCCGGCGGGGGTTCTTCTTCCGCTTCCTCATCGCTGGCGGCTCGGTAACGGTCGGTGTTGCCAGCGGAGGTGCGGCGGTTGACGGCTTCCCCGGAACTGGCTGCGGTGCGGTACTGGTTGCGGCGGCCGACTCGGACATGTTGCCATAGGAATGAACTCCACGACATCAAGTGGGGTTGCTGGAGGCCGACGGACGGGAGATACGACACCCCTCGGACTGGACTTCTGCCCAACCCAGAATTGCCTACCCGGCGTTAACGGAAGGGCCGGCAGCGGATAGTCTTCCTCCGAGGGTACCGGTGACGTCGGCAGAGACTGGAGCAGGGCCTCCAGGTCCCACAAAGGTGAGCGGGGTGTGGTTGGCCGGTCCGGAGTCCGAATCGGCGACTTAAGGAGTGCGTCCTCCCTCCTGGGAGTGAGGGAGATCTCGAGGAGGCTTAGCTGTGGTGGATTCCTCTCCCGGCTCTTGATGCCACTAGCCCCTGCCCTGGGGCTAGCCTCCAATGACGGCATCATGTTGGTAGGGGGCAACTGTGGCTGCGGCGGTAGAGTCGACGGCGTCTTTTGCGGCAGCGATGGCGGAGGATTCTGCAGACGCTCGTCACGCCGGCGGGCGGACATCAGCAGGGCCCCTATGACAGGCCTGATCTTCAGCCGGCTGGTCTGCTTGGCAGGACGGCTCGGAGGACGCTTCACGGCATCCTTGAAGGCGTCAAGCAGTGCCTCCGATACGGTCTTTGACTTCGACTGGCCTCTTAGGTACGAACTCATCTGTAAAAGCGGGTTTTAAGTCTTCAATGTGGATGTTTTTACAGATTTTGCCGCGTGCTCCACGAAGATTGTACACATTAGGGGAAATACATTTGGATATGGACCAAGGACCGGAGAATTTAGGGGATAATTTGGCAGCGATCCCCTTTGCGGCTGCTGACAGTGGATGTTCACGACTTATCACTTGGTCCCCCAGGTGGTACTGCACTAGCCGGCGTCGGAGGTTATAATGCTGGCTTTGTTTTGTTGCAGCCTGGGTAATATGGAGCCTTGCAAGTTCTTGAGTCTCTTGCATGGCCTTTACTCGGCGGATATGGTCGGCTTTGGTGGCTGGTTGGGCCTCCCCGTCCCCGGAGGCCTCGGTGAAGCTGCTGGGTAGCTTCGGTTCTCGCCCAAGATTCAAGTAGACCGCGGAGTAGCCTGTGGACGAATGTCGGCCCGTGTTTAACGCCAGCATAAACTCCAGGATGTAGTGGTCCCAGTCACGGTGCCGGTCCTCGCAAAACTGGGCGATCATCGGCTTCAGGACCCTGTTCACCCTTTCCATGGGATTAGCTTGGGGCGTGTACGGCGGCGTGAGCCTCTGTTTGATCTGGTGCTCTTCCAGGAATTGACTAACGGCCCCATTGTCGAACTCGGTCCCATTATCGGTCAGGAGAGTCTTGGGGTAACCGAATCGACATAGCACCAGCTCACGGAACGTGCGGAGGACAGTGGTTGCAGTAGCACGGCGGAGAGGGCGACACTCTACCCATTTTGTCATCAGGTCCTGAAACACGATCAGGTACTGGTGTCCCTTGGCAATGCAAGGCAACGGCCACATGATGTCAGCGGCAACGTTTTCCCAAGGCTGAGCGGGTTTTGGTGGGCCCATGTGTCCAGCTTGGCCTCGCTGGTCGGCCTTGAATCGCTGACAGCTAGCGCAGCGCCGCACGTAAGTAGAAACTTCTCCATACATGCCTGGCCAATAATAACGTAGTGCCATCCTCGAGATGGTTTTGGCTATCCTCAGGTGTCCAGCGGTCGGGTCATCATGGTAGTCCTTCAGCAGTTGCGGACGCTGCCCTCGAGGGATGCATAATTTCCATTCCCGGTGCGGTTCGGTCTCAGACAAGTCAGCTGGATCCTAAAATCGCCTGTACAGCTGACCGTTGGTGATGCGATAGTCGGGGTGGTCTCGGGGATGCTGTTGGACGGCTGCCAGCATCCGGTTATACCACGGGCAGTTGACTACCTGGTCTACGACGGCGAGGGTGTCCACGGCAGGTAGCGGTTTACGACTTAGCATATCTGCTAGGTGGTTCAGGGACCCTTCTCTGTACTCGACGGTGAAGTCGTATTGTTGTAGTGACACGACTCAGCGAGCAAGTCGACCAGTGGGCTCCTTAAGCGACCCCAGGTATCGGAGAGCTTGGTGATCGGTAACCACCGTGAAATGATAGCCCTCCAGGTATCCTCGCAGCTTTTTGATGGCCCAGACAACGGCTAGGCACTCTTTCTCTACGGTGGAGTAGTTTCGTTCAGCTGGATTCAAGGTGCGGCTGACGTATGCGATGGCTCTGGGTTCCTCCAGACTACCCTGGACGAGGGCCGCACCGATACCGGCGTCGGGTGCGTCGGTTTGCAAAATAAAGGGTTGCGTAAAGTCTGGACATGCCAAGGCTGGGGCGGAGGTGAGAGCTATCTGGAGCGTCTGAAATGCTTCTTGTTGATCTGGGCCCCAATTCCATTTTTGTTTCTTCCGTAGAAGCTGCGTCAATCGAGTGACGACGGTGGAGAACTGTTGGATGAAGCGGCGGTACCAGGAGGTCACTCCTTGTAGCTGGCGCAGTTCTCGGACACTCTTAGGTGGCGGCATCTGTGGGAAGGCCTGGATTTTGTCGGGGTCCGTCTGTATGCCTCGCTCTGTGACGACGTGCCCCAAGTATTTGATGGAACGGAGGTCGAACTGACATTTTTCCGGATTAATTCGGAGGTTGGCGGTCTGGAGCCTACGGAAGACTTCCCGCAGGTGGTGTTTGTGCTCTCCCAAGGTGGCGCTGGCGATCACAATATCGTCTAGGTAGGCGAATGCGTGTGGTTCTAGCTCTGGACCGATGACAGAGTCCAAGAGCCGTTGGAACGTCGCCAGGGCTGCATGTAGCCCGAAGGGGAGGACCTTGAACTGGTATAGGCCCTTTCCTGGGACCGTGAAAGCGGTGAGGGGTTTGCTTTCCTCCGTGAGTGCCACTTGCCAGTATCCGTTCTTCAGGCCAATCGAAGATTGTCCAATATGGCGGAGATATAGGGCAGTGGGTAGGTGTCTTTTTTGGTGGCCTTATTTAGTTGCCGGAAGACGATGCAAAATCGTAGCTTGCCATCTTTTTTGTTTACGATGACCACGGGTGAGCTCCAGGGGCTTTGTGAAGGCTTGATGATGCCATCTGCCATCATTTTTTCGACCTCTCCGTCCACGATCTTATGCATGCGTGGATTGCGGGGTAAGTAGCGCTGCTTGATGGGCTGTGGGTCACGGAGCTTGATATGATGTTTGATTTTAGGCGTAACCTCTTTCATCCCCTGGAAGCGGGGTAGTTCTCCACGCAGAAACTGACTCAACTCATCTTTGGTTGACGTGAAAATTGGAGCGGCTGTAATCTGCGTGATTGTCACGGTAGGAGCGGTAATGGTGATAAGCCTCTGGGTGGCGTGGACGGTAGCCCCCAAGGCGGACAGCGTATCCATACCAAGGATGATGGGGTGCATCAGTTGTGGAAGCACCTGCAGCGAAACCTTTTTCCAAATGCCCACAATGAGGCAGCCGACTGTCCAGGTTCCCTGGGTGCATACGGTGGTGCCGTTGGCCATTTGCGTAGGCTGGCGGTACCCGGATTGGATGGACGCACCTCTGCTGGTCAGGGCTGCATCAAGATCGGCATTGATATATGAAAACATGGCCCAGTGTCCACCAGGGCTTGTATGTCCTTCCCCTGGGTGGTGACGGTCACGAAGAGGCGGTTTTCGACGGGCATGTCGTCGTGGATGGATGGCGGGTAAGTCGGTGGATTGTTTTATTTGAGGGCCCTGGGGTGTTTTGAACTGTGTGGGTCCTCGATAGCCACAGCTCATTCCCCATTTCCCGACGGTCGACCTGGATTTTGAGAGGGGCAGTCTCGGGTGAGGACGCCAGGCTTACGGCATTGACTGCAGAACATTTTCCATGAATTCTTGCATTGGAAGCGGAAATGACCATGCTGGCCGCAACGCCAGCATATGTTGACAGCAGTAGCTCGCGATTGGTTGAAGTGAGCTACGGGGACGATGGGGGCAGCGGTTGCGTGAAGCCGCGCCGGGGCTGGTTTAAGTTCCCTCTGCAGTCTTTCAAACTCTTCCATCTCCTGGAGCAGCCCACGAATGTCGGTGAAGTCACGGCGCCGGATGTGCTGCCGGTACTCAGGCAACAGATTTTGGTGAATTTTGAATGACTCACGCTCCGGCGTATACCCTTCATGTCGTCTCATCGCAGTTTGCATTTCAGTGACGAAATCCCGGCCCTTTTCGCCAAGCTTCTGCTTCCGGTTATTTATTATCTCCTCCAGGCGCAGCAGGTGATCGGAACCGACGTTGACGAGACGGAAGTCGTCCAAGAAGTCCGACCAGGATTTCCATGCCTCTCGATTGTTACGGAGCTATTATAGTGGGGCCCCGCGCATGAGTTCTGGTAGGGCGGACAGCAGTTGCCCCTCGGATATACGGTAACTTTTCCGGAGCTCTGAGATACGCTCTAGAAAAGAGATCGGGTCGGTTTTGCCGTCGAAGATTGTGTTCCATTTGCGCACCATCTCGCAAACGGGCGCGAGCGGTGGTGCTAGTGGCGCAGTATAGGCAACGACTGGTTCGTCGGCATCCGGTTGGGCTGCGTTCAGGTTCTGATTGGGCAACGCACGGATAAGCGTCACCATTCGCTTACGGAGTTCTTCCACGGTGCCTGTGCTAGCCAACCCCAGCTCTTGGAGACGGCTCTGCAGCTCTTCTTTGCGGATGGTGTACACCCAGATGGTACGGACGGGAGCCTTCCCGTCGAAGACAACGCTCTCATTATCACTCATCCTGAATATCTGGTAGGACCTTGTTCGGACTGGTCAGTACTAGAAAGTCCCTGCTCGGGCGCCAATTGTGTGACGATACCCTTGGCTGATGGCGAGTTTGTTACTTTTGGCGTCGCCGTTAAAACTGCCAACGGTATACTCGGGCGCCAATACGGTCGGTGATGCAGTTTTTGACGGTGTACGGCTGGGTAGCTCAAAGGAGTGGGTCAGGGTGTTTTTAGGAATAATATTCAGGGTGTAAGTATAACTATGAGATTTATTCACACACAAAAAATAGCTCGGTTGTACACCCATATATGTTGTAGGGATTTGCACTGAGATCGCTGGGCCGAAGGCTGACGACGACGATAGGGCAATTGCCCAAGACAATCAACATTCGCGGAATCGCGAAGCGACTTCCCGAACCGTGGATCAACTTTACTACTTGTTCTACGCGAGTGGAACAAAACTTGATCCCTCACAGTGATTCTACGTTAATATGGTTCGATTCTGTGAAGTCACCAGGTGATTCCTCCAGCAGTGCTTCTACGTTAAATAATCAACGCTTCGAAATTACGAAGACTTCTTCAGCGGAGCTTCTACGTAAAATAATCAACACTTCGAAATCACGAAGACTTCTTCAGCGGAGCTTCTACGTTAAATAATCAACACTTCGAAATAACGAAGACTTCTTCAGCGGAGCTTCTACGTAAAATAATCAACACTTCGAAATCACGAAGACTTCTTCAGCGGAGCTTCTACGTTAAATAATCAACACTTCGAAATCACGAAGACTTCTTCAGCGGAGCTTCTACGTTAAATAATCAACACTTCGAAAACATGAAGACTTCTTCAGCGGAGCTTCTACGTTAAATAATCGACACTTCGAAATCACGAAGACTTCTTCAGCGGAGCTTCTACGTCAAATAATCGACGCTTCGAAAGCACGTAGACTTCTTCAGCGGTGCTTCTACGTTGATCCAACGTTCGCGGAGCGGACGGTGGAAGTTAAACAAAATGACTAAATTGTATCTTACCAAAATATTCTAAGTTCAAAAATAGCAAAAATATTTTAAGTGCAAAAACAGCAAAACAATTGAAAAATAAACTAAGTTCCTTCTACGGACTTAGAAAAAAATAGACAAAATAATCAAACTTACAGCATTGCCTTGACAAACGTACTAACGGACTTAGCACGAAAATTTCGAACGGACGTCGAACGGTAAACACAGTATATAGACTCTGGAAGATGGCTCGGAGAACTAACTTACAAAGAAGTGACTCAAGTCGGCCAGAAGGCCTTATTTATACCCATATTTTAATGAAATCTTACTTAACATGTTTTAAAAATTATATCCATATTAGCGCTAGCAATAATATAAAGGAGAAATACAGAAAAAAGAATAAGTAATTTTTTCAAATACAAATTCCGTTGCAATAACACATTTCTTATTACTCTCCTGTCGACTACATCCTTTTCTGATTTTATTTCCTCAATATTAGAATTATTCTAAATAATTTTCTTATCGGTCGATTATATAGAAATTGTCAAGTGTCGGATCCAGTTCGTATATGGTCAACGGTCGCGCAGAATGTCAAAAAACAACAAGATATACAATATACAATATACAACATATTCACAGAACAACAGTAAATTACATTCAGACTTTATTACGGTGAGACATAAGACATAAATACAGATCACACGATCTCAACTTCTTTTAATTTCAGGTGTTTTTAAAAACCTAACCTTATTCGTCCACATGTGAAAGATAGTAAACGGTATTGGAGCAGCTGAAAACGGATGAATAAACGGTACGTGATGTTGTATGCTGATGCAGAGTTACTGAATTTAAATTTTACAGGATGCGCAAAAAGTGAAATAAAATTGTGATGGACTAAAAAATGTTTGCGCTAGCAGAAGGCCCTGGGATGTGCAACAGTGACGGATTTTGGGGCCTTATTCGTCACAACAGACCGCAATCTTCAATTTCCAAATTATTTTCATTAGAAAATTGTATTTTTGCTACATATTCTTTAGAGAAACCATATTAAGTAGCCTGATTTTCTTTGAATTTTGAATTTATTATTTCCGCTATTAAATTCACGCAGGATGTGGATTTTCGCTGCTTGCTTACTTCTCCAAAACACGAAGCTGTCAGTCTTCTGGTTCTCTCCTGCATCCACTTTGGGTTCGAATTTTGACCAATTGTTTCTCGTTCAAGTTCGCACGCTCGTTCCTCTGATATATTTATTTCTCCAATATTGCCTTTTCCATCTGTTGAAAAATCTCTGCGACCATGTCCGAGGTGTCAGCGGCGTGTTTTCCATAATCCATGTTGGATTCTTCGCGAACTGTTTTTTCTGGCTTTCGCCTAGCGTGCGTTTTTTTTTTTGCTTTCAATTGTTTCTTGGCAATATATTTCTTTGCGTGCTTCCCTGGACTAGTATAACATTGTAAATAGACTTTTTTGGTTTTAATTCTGTATACTTATTCTTATTTTTGACGTTTCGACCCTCTAACCGAAAGTTTTCATCGGAAAAAATGATACAAAAATATCATTTTTCCTGATGAAGACTTTCGGTTAGAGAGTCGAAACGTCAAAAATAAAAATAAATATTCAGAATTGAAACCAAAAAAGTCTATTTATTATGATATAATTCTGAGAGTATGTATAGATCATTAGTATAACGTTTTTATAACTCCCTTTTAGCGAGTAGTTGATTCGTTTTCCGCCAACAAATTTTGCAACTAAGCTATTGTAATGCTCCGCTGCATTCTTAGTCATTTTTCTGAGAAAACTTTCAGCATTTGTAGTTAGTCTGTTCAAACATAGTATTATTTAAATTGATGATTGAGCTACGTGAAGTATTGAAATAATTAAAACACAAGTAAAATTGACCCTATCTTTACTTTATTCAAATACTAAAGTACATTTCGATAACTAAGTTATCATCATCAGAGTACAAATATTGAAAATTGAAAAACATGACGTCAATATAAACTTAACTTAGTAGAGACTTACGCTAGATAGCAACCAATCATAGAGTAGTATTGAGTGGGCGGAGTTGAAATATACAGATGTTTGTCCACAGAACAAAACTAATTAGGGGAAATTGTGTTTACAAAGACTTAGATAAATTTTAAAAGAGGATTATCTAAAGGAGATAAGTCAAAGTTTAACAAATTAATAACATGTTTTTTCATGTAAATTGCTTCTAACATATGTAAATTTTTTTTTATTTTTACAACTTTGTATCTATATTAGGTCCATTTCGTCAAACTTGTGTCCTGTTTCATGAGTATGGAAGGGCTAGGGCTGATTTGAAAATGTTCTTGGATTTAATGTGATAATAATGTTCTTTGAAACGTTTTGAAATATTTCTTTTAGTTAAACCTATGTATAATTTTGGGCAGTTGGAACACGTAATTGAATAGATACCTGACTTGTGCTTGTCATCAATTTTGTCCAAATTCTTTGAAACTGTATTTTTCAGATTGTTGTTGTTAGAGAATATAATTTTGATGTTGTGTTTTTTGAATAGATTGTATAATTTTGGAGAAGATTTATCATGATAAGTAATTTTTGCATATTTGATAGAGTTTCCTAATTTCTCAAGTTTTGTAGAATTTTTGATAAAATCTTTATGTTTATGTTTACTATTTGATTTGCTGATGGTATCTCTATTATATCCGATCTTTTCAGCTATTTTGAATGTATGATTCAATTCAGCATTGTATCTTTCTTTGTTCAATGGTATCGTGTTAAGTTTTGTTTATAAGGAATGGAAGGCAGCCATTTTATTGCTAAAAGATGTATGGGAACTATTGTGAATGTAATTATCCGTATGTGTAGGTTTTCTGTAGATATCAAATTCGATTTTATCTTCATTTTCTATAATCAACAGATCCAGAAATGGTAGTGAGTTATTCTGTTCTAACTCACAAGTGAATTTGATAAAGGGGTACTTTGAATTTAGTGAATCTAAGAATTGATCTATATCCAAGTCCTTAGCAATGATAGCGAATATGTCGTCTACATACCTATGCCAAAACTTTGGGAAATTGAGAATTTCGCTCATGAACTGTTTGACGATAAATTGTGTTATTGAATATAGAAGCGTTTAGTTTCATACATAATTTTGTCAAGGTAACAAATTCCTGGATGATATCTTTATCTAATTGTTTTTCTGTGAGTGTTGCTTCCAAGATTTCCAACGTTTTGTCAATTGGTACGCTAGGAAATAAAGAAACTACATAGAATGATATTAATTTTGAATTGGTATTTAATTCAAAATTCTCAAATCTATGTATTAATCCTTGAGAATTCGGTATGATAGTCTTCATTTCTAAATTCTTCGTGAATTCTTTAACTAACCATTTGCTGAGATTGTAGGTTGGTGTATTTAAATTGTTGACAATAGATCTGAATTTGTTACCATTCTTATGAATTTCTGGTAAACAATATAATTTGGCAAGATTTGGGTTATCCATGATCATTTCCTTTCTTAGATCGTCGTTAATAAGGTTCTTGTTTCACTGACTGAATCAATATATGTATTTAAGGGAGACTTTGGAACTAAGTTATATGGACTTTCTTCTAACATAAGGTTGACATTATTTATATAACATAAGTATTACAGTTGATTGACCTTTATCCGCTTTCAAATACAATACATCTTTTTGTTAGAGATTTTTCACTATTTTGTGCTCTTTGCGATGTTGGTAGTACACTGTTTCTTCTTTGTATGTGTTGTGGAGAACATTTTCTGCTTCTTTTCTTGAATTTGGTCTCATATCCTCAGGTTGTCGGGATATGATGTTTTCTATGTCAACTATTAAGTCTTTAAGAGGTGGTGTTATAGGATTTAAAACGTGTTCAGGTCCTTCTTGTAATAAACTGATTCCATCTGCGATGAATGTGGCATCGGATTTGTTTATCACTAAGTTGTTTTGCACTGATTCAGGTTTCTGGTGTTCACAAAGATTTTTATTTTCGTAGCACAGATTTCAAAGTTTTTCGTTCAGTCTTTTATATTTATTTGATAATTTAGTATTAATAACTGCGTATAGATTTTTCTCGTAGTGATCCCACTGCACTTCATTGAATTTTAATTTTCAGTAATTGTACTCTGATGATGATAACTTAGTTATTGAAATGTACGTTAGTATTTGAATAAATTTGTTAAGATAAGGTCAATTTTACTGTGTTTTATTTATAGTATTATTTCTTCATAAAGCCCACTGGATTCAAGTTCCGGTATTTTATTTGCTTCTCCAGATTTAGAGCCTCTATATTAATATTCATCGTAATCTTCGTGAGACCAAAATGTGTGATCTACACTATTTGAAATATCTTTTTTTTATAATGAACCTTATTTAGAAAAGTTTTCTCCGTTCCGTTCGTTTTGCTAGTAGCACATACTATGGAGTTTCTCAGTCTTCTAATGTTACTTCTTAACAAATTCCGTTGACTGACAGGAAATATTTGTTTCTTTAAGCTCACTTTTTTTTGAGTTAGTCCTCTTAATTTGTTACAATAATTCCGCAACAGATGGTTTTTGCATTGAATCTTATGAGCTTTTGCATTAAATCCATAAGGTCGGTGTTCTTGTAACTTACGAGTCACACTGCTGTCACCGTCGCCGACTAGGTACCCATATTTTACCGAGTGCATTTTCATACTTAAATGGAATCCTTCCAAAATTATTTCGAGCTCCTTACTTTCTGACGACTTGTCCCAATTTTTGAAACACAATTTTCCCTGTTTTGTACCCAAATATACAAGCAACACGCGAAGCCGAGTCGTAATTCAAATTATAAGACCTTGTGCCCAGGGCACCATCAATAATTACGGTTATAACGGGGTTACCGTCTGAATCGACATTACCTTCATTTACCGCTATACTATATTCTTCTTTTCCGACTTCTTCCATTGTTTCTCAGGCGATATCTTCCGCCAAAAGCTCTTCATATTTTAAATAAGTTTTGCTTGTCATGCAGGAAATGTTACAAATGGAACTGTGCAAAACCGCAGCCAACCGACTTATGGCAAGTAGAGAGCTTTTGTTTATGTCCATTTCTTGAGCATTCTTGGATTTCATTTGATGAGTTTGTTTGCAACTTTTACAACTTATTGTGTAAATACTGAAAAATCCATTTCTCTGTTCCGAAGATATATCCAAATGTTGCAATGAAAAAGAGATTAAAACGGTGTAGCTCAAATTTTTTCAATTCTTCAAAAAAATTGAATATGTCCACGAATCTTCTGTCATTGACAACGGGATCTTCTTTAACGTTATCGGATTGCTATAAAAAAAAGGTCTAGATAAAACTAACATTGATTTGTTTTATTATTCCATATGCTTGTAGTAAAAAAGAAAAGCTATATAAAATTAACTGCATTAGAAAATTTTTAAACAAACAGAAAATTATAGCAAAATGTATAGTGTGAAAAATTATTCTCATACTACAAAAATGTTTACAATGAATAATAACACACTAAAGAGATGGATGATATTAATTTTTTTTTTCTGTTGCATTATTCTGATACTATAGAATTTCACGAGTAAGCAAAATATATGGAATATTTATGTATTTTACTTACATCTATTCGAATACAGTCGTCTAGTATATCATTGGTAACACTGGAATCAAACAAACTTCTTCTAAAACTTGATGTACTCGGATGAGAATCCAGATTTATTTCTGTCTCCTACAATAGTATAGAAATTTCAAAATTTCAAGAACAGATTCCAAGAGCGAAGTTTCCTGATTATAACTATTTCAACAAAAAAGTATTGTAATTGAATGTTTTCATTACTCATGCGGGATGAGTACTATTTTACGCACCTTTTTTTAAGCAGTAAATGCGCCAAGTATAATTTGCGTGAGACAAGTAAACTTCTTGCTTGCAAGCCATTTACCTTCTGGAAAAACAAGCGCAAAGTAATACATATCCCAAATTTGTAATCAAAAATAGTATCTGCAACTCGTGCGGTGTACCAATTGTCCACTTGGGCGAATAAGCGCACTCATTTTGTCCGTGCGCTCAACCTTCGCTCATGGGCAATCGACAACCTATCTCACTTGTTGCATAATACACTATTACATTGGTATCCTAATAAAAAATATCATATTTACTTAAATGGAATCCTTCCAAAATTATTTCGAGCTCCTTACTTTCTGACGACTTGTCCCAATTTTTGAAACACAATTTTCCCTGTTTTGTACCCAAATATACAAGCAACACGCGAAGCCGAGTCGTAATTCAAATTATAAGACCTTGTGCCCAGGGCACCATCAATAATTACGGTTATAACGGGGTTACCGTCTGAATCGACATTACCTTCATTTACCGCTATACTATATTCTTCTTTTCCGACTTCTTCCATTGTTTCTCAGGCGATATCTTCCGCCAAAAGCTCTTCATATTTTAAATAAGTTTTGCTTGTCATGCAGGAAATGTTACAAATGGAACTGTGCAAAACCGCAGCCAACCGACTTATGGCAAGTAGAGAGCTTTTGTTTATGTCCATTTCTTGAGCATTCTTGGATTTCATTTGATGAGTTTGTTTGCAACTTTTACAACTTATTGTGTAAATACTGAAAAATCCATTTCTCTGTTCCGAAGATATATCCAAATGTTGCAATGAAAAAGAGATTAAAACGGTGTAGCTCAAATTTTTTCAATTCTTCAAAAAAATTGAATATGTCCACGAATCTTCTGTCATTGACAACGGGATCTTCTTTAACGTTATCGGATTGCTATAAAAAAAAGGTCTAGATAAAACTAACATTGATTTGTTTTATTATTCCATATGCTTGTAGTAAAAAAGAAAAGCTATATAAAATTAGATATAATAGTTGGCAACTGTGAACTTTTTTTTCTCCAAATTTTCGTTGGGAAATGAGATCTTGGAAAAATTGTGAATTTGATAATATTCATTCTCCTAATTTATTTCTGTCGATAGAAAAATTTAAGATATGATGAGATCTGGAAATTGATCAAACGTATCAAAAAACGTACTGAATAATATTAAATCGAAATAAAGCAGTGATGGAATGATTATCACTTTTGCGATCACGATTACAATTTTGATCAGTTTTACTGTAATCGTACATACGATTGCGATTATTATAATTATTATTTTGTTTTGATCGTGACAGATAATCGGAGACTACGATCAATCGGAGGAGTACTATAATCTGCGATTACGATTGATATTAATCGTAATTGTTCCATCACTCATAAATACCTTTATTTTAGTGATAAAACATTCACGGTTAATTTCAATCGTAATCCCAGATTATTCTTCTTTTCCGATTAATCGTAAGCGCCGATTATTTCTTATGATTGAAACGAAATATTAATAATAATAATCATAAAAATATATTAATAAATTCAATCTTGTTTAAAGCTGTTGTGCTATTGTTGTGCTGGATATTCTATAAATCAGCCATTATATTCAAGATTGAAGGATGTTTTTATCATTTTTACTTCGTAATATTTCTTCATTTTTTGTTTAAGAAATTAAAATGAATATCATTCACGCCTTCTACCTGCTACAGGTGTGGCAGGCTCTTATAGTGCATTCGGTTGATGATTGATATTCCTTTATTATTATTCATTTATTATTATTATTATTATAAGCTTTTTAAATCTCTTAATACCCTTTCGGGTGTCGAGATTGTTCTTGTTTTAATTATTTGCGTTGATTACTATTCTATCTTGTTGATTATCTCTTCCCATTTTTCCCTGTCTCTTGCTAACTTCTTTGCTTCTTGGCCGCTAATGTTGTTTTTTGTTAATATCTCTTCTATATTATTTTCCCATGTCTGTTTTGGACTTCCCCTTTTCTTCTTGTTCTGTATTCTTGCATTCCACACTGCTTTTGTTTGTTTATCTTCGGGCATTCTTAATAGGTGACCATACCACGCCAACTGTTTCTTTTCTATGACATTATGAATGTGAATGCTCTCTATTTGTACTCTTCTTCTTATATCCTTATTCTTTATTTTATCCATTATCGTGACTCCTTCCACTCTTCTTAAATATTTCATTTCCGCCGCCTGTATTTTGCTTCCTACTCTCTTATTCATCAACCATGATTCACGACCATATATTAATATAGGTCTATGCACTGTTTTGAATAGAGTCATTTTTGTCCTTTTCGTTATATGTTTATTTTCCAATATTATTTTGTTGATTGCATGAAAATTCTTATTTGCTTGCTGAATTCTCGTACTTATTCCCTGCTCTAAGCTTCCTTTATTATTTATTGCTGCCCCCAAGTATTTGAATATTTCTACTTGCTCTATTTCTTTCTCATTCAGTATTATGTGTATCCTTAAATTCTCCTTTGATATGACCACTACTTTCGTTTTTTCTACATTTATCTTCATATTATGTTTCCTTAGCTTTTCGTTCCATATTTCTAAATTACGTTTCATATCTCCTTCACTCTTTTCCATCACTGCTAAGTCATCTGCGAACGCGCATTCTGATAATGAGATCCTTTTCAACTTGTAATATCCAACCTCTACCTTTTTTATTTCATACTTAATATTCTTCATTATTTGGTCTAAAAATATAATAAATAGCAATGGGCTTGAAGCTCCTCCTTGTCTTAATCCTTGGGATGTTTTAAACTCTTCTGATGTTGCGTTGCCAGTTCTTATGTAGTTGGATGTTGTTTCGTATATGCTTTTTATTGCTGTTAATAACTGTTCTCCTATTTTTCTTCCTCTCAATATATTCCACAACTTAATCCTCGGTACTCGGTCGAACGCTTTTTCCAGGTCTATAAATGTGATATACAGTTTTTTGTCCGTTTTCATTGTATTTTCTATCAAGTTCCTTATAGTGAATATGTGGTCTTGTGTCGAATGTCCCCTCCTAAACCCACTTTGCGATTTTTCCATTGTTGTTTCTATCGCAGCTCTAAGCTTGTTTTCTAGTATTGCTTCGTAAATTTTCGCTGTTGTGCATAAAAGTGATATGCCCCTATAATTCTCACAATTTTTACTTTCTTTTTTTTTATGTATGGGAAATATTACTGCTTTCTCCCAATCTGGAGGTATAAATTATTCATTTATAATAAAGAAAAAAAGGGATTCGTAATCACGATCGTACGACTACTGTTTCACTAATCGTGATTGTGATCTTAATCGCAAAAATGATCATCTCTAGTATTTATGAAAGATAGATTTATCAGAATCAGATTTTTTTGTTTGCTGCAGAGAGTTTACGAAATTTTGGATTTGAAAATGAATGAGTTGTCAGTGTATTCTATAATAGAGTCATGCGGTTTAGTATTTGATAGCCACAACTATTTTTCATGAACGCTTATTTATATTCAATAAGAAAAAGATCTATTCTATTAAATATACAGGCTGGTACATCGGTCTATACTTTTTTTCAACTAGATTATTCCAGATATAAGAGAGATATTTCAAAATATTTCTCAAACAAAGTTTATTTACTATTTAATTACTCACATTTTTGCCGTATGAGATTTTCTACAATGTGCTCTAGTTTTACGCAATTATATGCAATTTAATAACTAAATGAGGCACCCTATATATTGTTGCATATTTTTGAACATATTACATTTTTCTTCAAGAAAGTCATGATTTGTTATAGTTGAAATTGGTAGTACAGGAATTTTTCATGTAGGATAGATATAAAATTGCTCCATTTTCGCGCAATTATATGCAATTCTTTATTTATTTTACATGAAAAATTGCGCTAAAAGTGAGGACCCTACAGAAAATTCAATACGGCAAAAATGTGAGTAATTAATTGGTAATAAACATTGTTTAAAGAAAATCTTGTTAATAATCAAAATAATCGAGTTAAAAAGAAATACAGACCGGTGGACTACACGGTGTAAAAGCTGAAAAATTATTCGAAAATCATTTGCAAATACACCGTCAAGAGGCAAATAATAATATCCAAGTTAATTCAATATATAAAAAAAGTATTACTCACCAAATTTTCACCACTTATTTCCATAGTTCAGATTTTCCGCATCTTGTTTTTCACACTTATGCGACGTCGTGAATGTTTTAATCTACTGTTCTAACCCATTTTGATCACAAAACCACAAAACAATTAAAAATTTATAATAAACCTTTTGTCACTGATGACAATTAACAAGTACAATATATTTGTATCACAAATCAGTCACTTAGTAAGCACCAATCAAAATCGTTGGGCGGAGCATCCGGGCATCCCTTAAATTCACACTGACAGATCCATCTAGCGAGTAAACAATGAACAAAAATATATCTTTATTTATCTCTGATAACTCCAGCTTTGTTCCAGCTCGTCATTTATATAGTTTGTGACTGCCAGACGCATGCGTAATAATAAAGTGCCGTTCCAAGCAGACCACAAACATGTTTGTAGATATCAGTCAGTAGTTCCAGCAAGTATTGATGATTTCAGTGGACAGTTTGTGACTGTACAAAAGAGTCAGAGTATTTTCTTCTGATTTAATGTCAGCACATGCGTGATTGCTCATAACCTAACTAAAATTAATTTTGTTTTTACGTTTGACACTGTTACCTTAGTTCTACGAAAAGTTCCGTTTCAATATATTAAGGTATGTTTTATAATAAACTATGTATTTTCATTCAATTGAAAATAATATAAAAAATCGAATACTAGATCTAAGCGTAAGGTCGAGGAGACGAAACATAATAGAAATGATGAAAATACTACCTGTTCATCATAGAGTTTTCTATCTGCGAGAATTTTAATAGTTCATTTATATTGTTATCAGAATTTTTTTATGTTCAGAAATATGGCTGAAGAAGATTATTTAAGCTCATCCATTTCTCTCAGTAGTCCATCTTCAGAATCCTCAGATGATGGAGACTTTTTGTACATATTTGGAAAGAAAAAGATCAGAGTAGAAGATTATATAAACAACACTGTAAATGAATATACAGAACAAGAATTTTTTGAGCATTATCGTGTATCAAGTAATTTAACTGGAGAAATTTCAAACGAATTTGAAAGAAGCTAATTCTCTAATGATTCTGGAGGGGGTTATGGAATTATTAGTGCATATAAACATATACTCGTATTTCTATGGTTCGCTGGTCATCAAACGGCGTCTTTTAGAGATGTAAGCAACCGTTTTGACATTGCACTCAGTTCGTTATTTAGAATTATCAGAAGAGTAGCCATGTTCCTTAGTAACAAATCAAAGGATATTATAGTATGGCCGGATGAAGAAGAGAAATTAACAATAGAAAGTTGCTTTCATGATAAAGGATTTCCACAAGTAATAGGTGCTATAGATGGAAGTCATGTGAAAATTGATGCGTCATCAGAAGACTCAGAGTCATATTCCAATAGAAAACATTTCTATTCTATTCAAGTAAGTTCAGTAAGTTCGACTTCCAGTACCCATATTCTGAAAATATTTTCTTTTACTTCTCTAGATGCAGATTGTATGTGACCATAAGAAAAGAATCAGGGATGTTTCCATAGGATTTCCAGGATCCGTTCACGACGTGAGAGTATTCAGTGAATCACCTCCTGGTAATGGGTTACCAGATAAATGTGGAAATTATATTATCCTTGGAGATAGTGCGTATCCTTGCACTCGTCATTCATTGATACCTTATAAAGACAATGATCATTTAACGCGAGTACAACAGAAGTACAATATAATATTATCTAGAAATCGGTATGTTATAGAACAATGCTTTGGCATTATGAAACAAAAATTCCGGCAGCTGTATTATCTCAAACTGAAAAATGTAACAGATATATGCCATTTTATTCGCGCTTGTTGCGTGTTGCACAATTTGTCACTAGATGAAACGTTTCTTGATTATGAGGTAGAAGAAGATGAGCAAAATAATGACGAAATACAAAATAGAGTTCAAGATGATCTTGATGGACCAAGATATAGGGATTTTGTTGCTTCACAGTTAGATAGAAATGATATATAATATGTTTTATTTTTTTGATAAACTTCATAATTAGTTTTAGTTCATATGCACATATTGTAAATTTATTATTTATAATAAAATGTCATCATATATATCTTCACGTTATATGGTTAATATGTACAAAAGAATGAAATTCAAATACCTACATTAAACTTATTGGTTATTAACAACCAATTAAAAAAAAGAACTATCCCTAGTAACTTATCAAACTAGAACATTTAAATCCAGTCTTTCCACCTACAAATAGCTTCATTCGCTGTATGATTTCTGTACCAACCATTATCCAGCAAATGAAATTATTCGGAAGTGGCAAAACCGGAATTTGAAGAAAACATTTTAAATATTCCTTCTGAATTTTTAAGAAATTGGTTGGTAATATACAAAAAAATTATTCATATGGTGATTTCTAAATTAGAATTATGTTTTATACAAAATGGTAGAAATATTCATGTTCATATCAATAATTTTCTCTAGTAATACGTTCCTCTTTTCTAGAGCTATTTGCGTTTTTCTCTTCTCTTCCACAATTTCATTATAATAATTACATCTTTGTTCGATTTTAATTTCTCCAGCTCTAGTTTCTTGTTGTGGTAAGATTTAAAATTATCTTTGAATTCTTCTAAGATGTTGACCCTTGTCCTTGTTCTCATTTTTTTCATTAGGTAATCCAGTTTTTATTGGAGTTGATGCGGATGCTGTTGTATTGGTCCTAGTTGGAGTTGTTGTTTTAGTTACAGTTGAAGCTATTGCATTGGTTGTGGTTGGAGCTGGTGAACTGATCGTAGCTGGGGTTTTATTAGCATCCACATTTGGTGCGCTCATACCTTCAACAGAATCTTCATTTTGTGCAGTCATTTTAAATTCTTCTGTGGATGATAATAATACAGTGGGGAAGCAATTCTTCTTATGTTTGAATATTTCATTAAACTCATCTTCATATTCAAACACTTTTCTGCTTCTTCCTGTCTTATTGTTATTACTAATTACTTTTTTATATAACCTTTCCAGTACCCTCCATTTATTTTCAACGTGTTTGGCAGTCACGTTAATTTTATATTGGGTTCTCATTGTATCAGCTATTAATTCCCACAAATGTTTCATTGTTCTTATAGCTTGATACCCAACTTTTGGCTTTGTTTTCTTTATATAATTGTATTAACAATTTCGTTTCAGAAGTGGTCCATGCTCTATACTACTCATCATCCATTTCTGTAATATATTTGGCAAATTTAAAAAAGGTTGGGTGAACCATTTCATTACAATAACATACCAGAATAATTTCTTGCAACGAAATAAATACTTAAGTTGATGTAGTAAATGTCATTCGACTGTTTTTGACCTGACGTTTGGAGACAAGATAACCCTACATAGTCCCTATACTGAAACGCATGCGTGTACTTTTGTACTTTCTTGGTGTGCGTTCCAACGTAAAAATATTTGCGACATGACTGTTACTTGTTTTCTTTGGCGCATGCGCACTCAAGAAATCAGATACAGAATTGCAAACATGTTTGAAATTACAAGCTGGAACAAAGCTATTAACAGTACCTTAGGAACAAATTTTACTAATTCACAATGACATTACAATAATCTATCTCCATATATAAAAAAAGACTTGATTCCTTATAAGTCGAAAAGTTGAAAAATTGTTTCAAAAAACATACGTTTCATTTGAAATCTTGAGGCTATCGATTTCGGACAATCGTCCATCTTCAGGCCTTGGCGTCAAAAGTTTCAAAAGCAGCTAAGTTGGTAAAAAGTCATGATTTTGTTTAAATTTGATAAAGTTTTGTTGTGGAACATTTTTAGCGTGTGTTTCAGTCAAGTAGGCGAATTACATTAATGCTTGTTTTATATGCGAAACCAATGTTAAAAAATGTGAGAATTCAATAATTTTGATTCAAAAACAAATGACAATGCCTTGAATTTCTCTTCTTATATAAGTAGATCCATGCTTCATCTATTCAGAAAAAGTTATTTGAATAAAAAAGAAGCTTGATTTTAGACACTTTTTTGCTCCCTAAGTAGAGTAGCTTGTCAAAATTACCTCATTCCAATCATGTGTATCTTTGGCATTAATCTTCATTTCATAAAAAAACTTCTTTAGAGAAATGAACAAAGCTTTGAATTATCATTGTGTGAAATTTCAAATTTCTAGTTACTTTTTGCGGGGTAGTGGCGAATGTTCCAGACTGCTTTACGCTAGCCGTTTGCCGTTACCCAACAGAAAAATTGTTTATAAATTTTTCTCCTAGTAAATTGATAACATGGTACAAAAAATATACCAGGCTAAAATATCACTGTAATATAACTACAGTAGAATCCGGATATAACGACCTTCAAGGGACCGGCGATACTATGTCGTACTAACCGGATGACGTACAAAACGGCAGGATTATTTCTTAAGTACATACAGTGGGTCACGAAAGTCTTTGTACACTCAACTGAATGAACACTTTATTAATAAATATTAATATTATTTAAATCAATCTAGTATTAGATCAAAACATAGTCACTGTGTACTTCGTTGACAACAAAACTGGTTTCTTATGTTGAAATAATAAGATAAGTTATTTGGATATTATAAGGATTTATTGATAAAGTGTTTATTCAATTGGGTGTACGAAGACTTTTGTGACTCACTGTATGTACTTAACTTACGAATACATATGTATGTATTATAAATGTGAAAATTTGATTTTCCTATTTAGGTAAATAAAACATTTTGCTTTATTTTAATGGTTCTTAAACATTCCAAATTACAAACATAGGTACATAATGTACTGTAATACAAAGAGATAAAATACACACGCAATACACGAAAAAACTCTGTGTTACAAACGTAGAAAGTCTGTCATTTGAGTTTGTTTTTGACAAACTTTTGTTCGGTAGTAAGAACTTCGTACAGCATTGTGAATTCGTGACATCATTGTTTTCATAAGATCGTCATCGTTAGTCTGAACAAACACATTGAGCGTTTCCGCAGCCTTCAGCGCTTCAGATACACTCAAGGTTGGATGAATCTCCTCTGGTTCGTCATCATCACCGTCGCTATCTTTGCTATTCATGTCGTTGGCGATGATATTTTCCACAATTTTTTCATCAGACGGTTCTTCACAAGTGGCGACAGCATCATCGACACACGCGTATTGTTCAAAGTCCTCGTTTGCTATGGGTAACTGATGCTTATCAATAGCCCTCGCCCAAATGCTCAGCGGAACGTCGTCGTCTTCGTCAAAATCATCTGCGTTCGAAGTTATGGTACTTTCTACATTGCTTCGGACAAAACCAGCGTGTTTGTAACAGTTAACAATTGTCCCTTGCTTGAGTTAGACCCAGGCATCTTGAATCATTAGAATAGCATCAAGAACAGTGATCTTTGGGTACTCAACACTACTGCTTCCGCAGCCGTCTAGTAACTGGATCATTTTCAGGACAAGGTTTTTACGAAAATGTGATTTCAAAGCTCGAATAATCCCTTGATCCATGGGTTGCAACACTGATGCCGTGTTTGGAGGCAGAAACACCAGGGTCATGCTTTTCAAGTTTTCAATATGGGGATGTGCAGGACAATTGTCAACTAACAGCAGGATTTTCTTGCTCTTTTTCGTAAGTTCACGATCCCATTTGCGTACCCATTTGTTAAAAATGTCAGCAGTCATCCAGGCTCTTCGATTGCTCTCATAATCCACTGGCAAATGCCGTACATTTTTAAAACATCTGGAACGTTGAGATTTTCCGATTACGAGAAGTTTTTTTTTAACAGTGCCACTCATGTTGGCTGCCACCATAAAAGTTATTCTCTCCTTTGATAATTTTCCTCCTTTACATTTTTCACCTTTAAATTTTAATGTCTTGTCTGGAGTTAATTTATAAAACAGTCCGGTCTCATCTGCATTAAAAATTTCATCATCTCTAAATTGCGCACGTAGAGTTGGCCAAACCTTTTCTAACCAATCGACTACATCACCTTGTTGAACTGATAAAGACTCGCCAGCAATCTTACCACTGACGATGTTGTGTCTTAATTTAAAACGGTTTATCCAACTCATGGAACATGTGAAATTTTGCATGTCTAACTGTCTAGCGAAAAAGTTTGCTTTCTCTTGTAGCAGAGGTCCATTAACGGATATTCCTTGGTCGCGCTGAAGCTTGAACCACTGTAACAATGCCTTATCCAGCTGGTCATGAGTAGAAGTCCTTACACGTTTGCATTTCAAAACATTGGCATTAAACAGCGGCTCGATCTTATCTTTATTCTTCTTTATTGTAGAATGAGATACGCCAAACTCCTTTGCGAGGGTTGCATTTGATTCACCGGCTTCTAATCGGTGTAATATTGCACTTTTTTCTTCAATTGTAAAACACTTTCGCTTCACAGAACTCATTTTGTTGAGCTTTAAGAACTTGTCATAACAGGTGACAAACATTAACTGTGATCTACGCGCGCCAATAAGGAGTGGTAAAGCGCGCGGGGCAGGGTGAAGTTGGGGCGCGAGGTATTGGTGCGTAGGTTGTATAAACAAAACATTGCGCGTCGTTTTAACCGGACGTATTAATAATAAATACTGGTCGCTATAAGCAGTTGGTCGCTTAAACCGGAGTCGCACTAAACGGTTATATTTTCTCAGTACCTAAATATGAAACCTAACTTGAGTAAACATTATCGTCGCTAAAATCGGTTAGTCGTTATAAGCGAAGTCGTTATATATGAATTCTACTGTACTTGTTACTTAAATAAATCATTGTCCTATTACATTTTTGTAACGATCTACACTCTGATTACTTCAGCTAAACATTAGATGAAATAGGTCAGAAAAATTTCAAATTACTGACCTAGTATGGCGTAAGCGACCACCGGCTCTGAACTTAAGTTCGACACTGAATAAAAGACGAGTCATCTGACAATAGAAAGACAAAATCTTTTTTCTCTTTCTAATCAAAAACAAAGTCGCTCGAAGTAGCCCTGTGTTCGTAACTACCCCACTCTTCCCTAAATAAGTTTTTTCTATAGGTGGTACCAAAACTTCATTGATAAACTATTTAGCTTTTTATGTTCATTTCATAAACAGTAGCATTTATCATAAAATATAAAATAACCGAAACTAGATAGCCTAGTTTGACATAACATCCACCTGAAACATCTTTTGAAATTTTAAGAGGCATATTTGTTAACATGGAAGTTTGAATTATTATGAAACTCGTTACATTCTTCTGAAATAAAAAAATAATGAAAATCATATTGAGATAATAATAATTATTACCCATATTTGGACGTCAATGCAAACGTTCGTCAATTGTTTTTCCCAAATATGTAATTTGGTTCTATCGTGTTTGGTATCAGATCGAAGCTCCTGCGGAAATAAATCTAATAGGAGTGTCAAAAAGCTACTTAAGAATTTGACATTTCTTTTTTCACAAGTAATTTGAATGATGCGTAGTTTGGTATGAAACTGAAGCTCTCGAGAAGATAGATTTAGTCGAAATATGGAATGAATAATCAGTAGAAGTCACTACATCAAGTTAAAAGTACACTTCCGGAGTAGCGATCAAATGTCAAATCTGTATGTTTCAATAAATCAAAAATTCCGGAATGTAGGAGAGGAATCTCCATTTTCGAAAATACCTATTTTATTAATGAGCTGAAATAAAACCGTCATCTTTCTCTTTAAAAATGATAGCTGTCGCTTTGAAATATGCAAACATCGATCAAACTGGCCATATAATTCATGGCCGGGAAAGTACTGCAATGGCCATTGCAGATTTATAATTGCTCGCATGAATTCGAAACTAATGACCGTAGATCAATGGTGGCAAATCTTTCAAGCTAAACGAGTTAAAATTCTTGAAAACTTCAGCTTAACTCTGATACTGTGTCAATTAAGAAAATATTATCTTATTAAGAAAAAGAATTACCATCTTTTATACTTATCTCACATATTTCAACACCATTCAATTGAAAAAATTAGCGGAAGATATGTATAAAATAAACAAGAGCAGAAGAACAATTCACATTTGAGAAAGAATAATAGCAAAATGATGATAATGATTTGAAAACTGACAATCAGTGATCTTTTTTAGTGCCGAAGTTTGTCTGCTAATTCTTCGATTACAGGTTCTTACCTGGTGCACTTTAAGGTCAAGCAAGCGCCATTGATTTCATCTGTGAGCGGGTTTCTCAAGTTTGTTCTAATCAAGGAGTATAGAATACAGGATATATAACAGATAATGGTAGGGGTGGGGCAGAAAAGAGGTGCAGCAAATCGTTTAATCTGCTGGCTGCGCCGCGCAGCCGAACAGCGTTTCTCTAGTGGTTGTATATTTATTTGGCGTTCTGACGTAACATGTGCAAGTGAGAAACAATGATAATTGCGAGTGGTGGGAAACCCTACGTGCAATCATATTTTGCCTAGACTCGATACACGATGCAGTATGGTGCGTTGAGTCTCCTGTATTCTATACGTTTTGGTTTTAATATTATTCAATTCTAAGAACAAAGTTCAAAGTTCCACAAGAATATGTTGATGAAAAAATTGTTAGCACCATCGCTAAATTTTTGATGTTTCTAAATGTGTCAGGTAGTCTATTGCAACTACAAGCATTCAAAATTCCATGTTTGTAGTTGCACTATTCTTCATAATTCAAACGAATTCGTCCCAGATTTTTAAGCTTCGACCTCAAGTCAGTAGATACATGTGTTCAAATATTATCTTGAAAATCTTCAAGCTGCATCTCTTAAGTCGTCAATTTGCATCCACTGAAAATACTTTAATCCCAAAATGCTGTAAGCAACTAGATCCTAATTCAGTCAGTGACGGTTCGTGACCTATGTACCTAGGAGGGTACAGAGGCGAAATTTTAGTCTAATGTTCATTAAAAGTAATTCGATAAAATTGAGGAAGCTGACTGGATGAGTGAATTTGAGTGAGTAAAAAGTCTTGGGAATTCAGTCAATATTTCTGGTTTTTATTTCTTTCCTACTTCACAGTTCCGGCTGTACCTCAGCCATCTTCAGAAGCGAAAATAACTTTGTTGTGAGAAATCAAAAATATACATTGAAATGTGATATCGAGTTGGTAAAATAGCAGAATTTTTTTTTTTCATTTGTCAAATGCCACAACCTACATCTGTGGAAGACGTTGACTTAGTCAGATTAATTTACAAAAATATTAATAAGCATGAAAACTAATTGTGAATAATACAATAAAGACTTACATTTTGTACGAGTTAAATAGATAAAACTCCATCAATTTGACAGTCGAACAAATTTTCTTTCCAGGTAGTTTACATTTAGTGTTTTAAAAACAATGCATTTGACGATAGACATTGGAGCAAACATTCCAAAAAACATATCAGGCTTTCATAATGTCTGCTATATTTTGATCACCACAATCTATTGGTTCTTCAAAATAATTTTTTGATCTTTTTGTCTTATTTCGCCAATTATCATAAGTATCAGCATCTGAATTCATCTCTTCTTGTTCGCTCTTCTCTTCCTCATTTTGCTCTTCAAACTTGGTGAATTCATTCAATAAATGAAAATTTAAAATTGCCGAGCCACCTCGATGATCGTTGTATTCTATTTTGAGAAATTTATCTACACGCAAACGAATCTTATATAGTTAGCTAAAACTCTATGCTTTTGATCGTTGAAGTATGCCTTCGCATAACTGGTAGTGGGATGTTTTTTGAAACTAGGAAGGCATGCTGCAGACCATAATGGAAATTCATAGGCCACTAATCTCATGAAATCTAAAATAAATGTTTTATTGTAAGAGCCATCTATATCAGTTCCTTTGATATCAATATTTTCTGCAGATTCTTTAATTTTATTTATCCATTTTATAATCATTGAGCTACTTTCATAATCTTTCATGATGTTCACTTTTTTTTATTTCTCCATATCATCAGCAGAAAGTTGATCTTCATCAAGTCCGATATGGTCCGTACGACCACTGATTAATTCTTCTGAAGCGAGTCGAGCGCTAATAACTGTTTGGCCGTCTTGTAAAATGGTATCGTTGAAGAGTGGAGAGCTGCTATGCATATTTTATTGGAAATAAATTTAAAATGATTCCAATTTGGAGCATCAATCGAGAGTGAGACACAGAATAAATAAAATTTTCCAGTGTCACTATTGTGGATTGATTTGAAGCAGGGCCAATCGCTTATCGTTTGGCTGATGTATCTCCAATGGCTCTAGCAAAAAGTGTATCAATATACGTTTTATTATTTTGTTCATTGAAAGATAATGACAGAGCGTTTATTGATGCTCTCGAGCTATCGCAACTAGCCTGGGCAGGCTTAGGAGCTCCCATTTTGATCCAATTTTTCAGCCAATACTCCAAAGAAATTGTGCTTTGATCATCGGTCAGAAGTTGGTGGACTGACAGTGTAAAATGATTGAAACTAATCACAATTGCATAAAAGAATATATGACCAGTCGTTCGTCTATTACCGAGCTCAATATTCTTGCAAATACTCCCTGTGCCGTCTATAGCAATGCAAGAGTCCTTTTCCATTATTTTCATCTGATGGTGATATCTTTTGTAAGCATGTAGCTGCACATTTGAACTATAAATATACTAAATTTATCTTTCTCCATATCTCGGATAAACTCGCTATATTCTGCCCTATACTGCATCTTTTCGATTGTTTCATAAACATTTATGCCATCTTTTTTGTTTTTGTCAAGACTTTTGTCATTCAAACATTTTTGTACGACCACCATTTTTTGGACTTTGGAAGAATACGACGATTTCCTCAAGATGCTACTTGCTTTTTCAGCTAATTACCACATTCTATTGCTGCAGCTTTACTTTTGCATCTTCCATGTATCATTATAAACTTTGACTTGTTTAAATATAAAAGCACATCGTGATACGCTTTCTTCATAAAATTCATCGGCGATATAATCAGTCCAAGCTCCTCTTTTTAGAATATAATACTTGCGATTTTCATAATCGACAGAGTTAGTTTCACACAATTCATTATAAAATTGTCCATCTGCGCTGAACAGAAACTCATCCAATCCTGGTAATTACCATTCAGCATCATCAGAGTCATCATCATATGGAATAAATGACTTTTCAGCTTCAGATACATCTATTAAACTGTTATCTATAGTAGCATCGGTTTCCTCTGGATGTTATAGTGACCACAGCTGATGTCGGTTTTCCTTGCGCTCTCGGTACACATCTTGCGCTTTCCATCTTCCGGAGAAGTTTTTAGAAATTTCTGCCCAAATAGTTTGTCAGATAAGGGCAAAGTCCAGTTATGAGAAACTGTACTTGTCAGTTTCTGTAGCAAGAAGCTAACAGCGGATTAGTTGCTTTGCAATAACAGGTAGAGCTTAGCATGATTCCTGTCTCGTTAAGAGCAGGGAACGGCGATTTGGCGACACAATGGTGATCAAAACTAGTAAGACTGCTAAATCTCTTAGATCTCCCCACCATCAATTTGACAAAATATTTTTAAAGTGGGTGGATCTTCAGTAGCCTTGTAACCACCGAGAGGGTATGTTTGAGCATTTCGAGCTGACTCCGGACATCTCCTGAATATTTGAAGAACAAACACATATTATCATACAGTGATTTACACCAATCCGGTTTTTTGTTGCTTGACTTGAAAAAACGAGCATATATTCGTCTGTAATAAAAACTGTTACATCATGTATAATACTTCGATTTATCATTTTCTTGTTTGTTGATTGAATATTTTGGTATTTTTGTATTTTTTTCAAGTACATTCAAGGTGATACTATTCAAGAAACACTAAAAAATATTGTTGTACCTAGTTTATCTATCTATGCACCAAAACTCTATAATATGCAGAAGAAATTGTAAATATGCAAAATATTTTCAGCGAAAAAGTACACATTTATGATATTTTGAGGATAAAATGTTGATCAGAGTTCGTTACTATTTATATATTTCTCTAGAATTAGTCCAATTTTGAACTATTGGTACAAAAGTAGAGGTAGGTGTAAATAATAGTATTTCACAGAAATAATGAAAAAAGTCTCGAAGAGAATGCTTGACGAAAATAATGAAAATCGCAGTAAACAATTCGACTCTTTTATCTGATTTTTGTTACACTGGATATCATATGCTTTTGTACATTTGTCTACTTTACTCAAAATGAGTTTTTATTGGTATAGTCATTCACTGAGGTCAATGGACAATACTTCTAGATTGAATCAAGGCTGGAATTAAAATTCTCTGGCAAACTCTTTCCGTCCTCGATGTTGTACTTGTCTACCCAAATTCACTCACAAGTCACAACTTGATACAAACTCTGTGTTTCTATGCCACACGATACATGCGTGCTAGCAAGTGAAGATTGAGTTATGTTTTCTCTATCTTCTCTTTTTCTAGCGGGTATAGGTAACTGTAAGTACTTTTTTAACACAAAGAGCTTATTTTTCCATCATAAATTCTATTCAACTCATCTTTTTTTTTCGTCTTCAAAAAAATATCTTGATTTGAAAAAGAAATACTTACACTATGATGTTCGGATTTTCTTTAGCCGTAAAGAACAAACAATGATGTTGTCATTCGCTCCATCGCTTCATTTTGTAGGTCTCCTTCTAGCATAGGAAATCTGCTGCCCAAAAAATATCATATCATCTTTAGCAGCTGACTTTTACTTTTTCCTATTGCTGCAGCGATTTTTTTTTTTGAATTTGTTGCGATGAATTAGTAATATTTTCAGCAAAAGAGTTTTTCGCGCTTACTTCTGCTAATATTGGTGCAGTTGACGGATCAGAGCATATTTCCGTTGGAGAAGAATCAGCTTCCACTTGTGAGAAGAAATCCTCTGAGTCCTAGAGTGCAATTGAAGTGGTATGAACTTATTTCAGTGAAGTGAAATATAATAATTACTTCTTACAAAAGATATATATATATGCAGTCAGATCCGGATGGTCAGATGGTGACAAAACATTTGTCTCAGATAGAGTTCGGACTCTCTCATTTTCAACATTAATATTTTTTCCCATTATATATTCTGGAATAGAAATCTTATCTGTCCGAGAAATATTGTGCTCCAATATGAAATACTTATCATCAAAATCACAATCCAGGAATATATATCTGAAGAATAAGGGCCTATATGCACTATTCCGAACTTCATGACTTGAACAATTACCTCGTCTGTTCCAGCATCACTTGATTTGGATTTCTCAATTCTCCTATACTCATTTCTTAAATTGGTTCTGAGCCAATTTATTCGACTTCTCTCTTTATTAATTGACGTTGTCGACCGTATTGTCCTCAAAGAACTGTATATTGCGTTCCAAGTCGCTTGTCTCGCATGTTTGTTTTTATATTGCGCAGTTTTTACAGCGTAAAAACACTCCATTTTTCTATATTCTTCGATAAGAAGGGACACTACTTGATCATGTGACCATGAAATTCTGGAATTTTTGAAATGCTTGCACTATTATTATTTTTTATCTCCGGATGGACTTGAATGATGAATCCAACAAAAATTGCTTTCTCAATAGAAGGTAGCAAATAAATTTGATCACTAACAGTTTGAGTCTATTTTATTTGATGAAGCTCAGTTCTTACTTTTATTTGGAAGGCAACCAGCCATAGCTGGACAAATAGGTCACTAAAATATCAAATTGAAAAGGAGAAAAGGAAAAGTGAGCGCCAAAGTACAAAAAGGAAAAATGCTAGATGCACATAATTTAGTAGAATAAAAAAATAACGGTTCGAGCAACATACAAAAAAAAAATACGTTGAAATGAATTTCATAACAAAATGTAAAAACTCAAACAGTCCAGGTAATTACAAAAGTGAGCTACATTTACATCAACAGTAATCTGAACTGAATACTGGGGTACCAATAATGAAAAGTCCAAGCTTGAAGATCTAGCGAAGGTCTTCCTTTGGGTCGGGTCCGCTGCGGTTCCTCAGCCCCTTTGAAATGCTTTGAAGGTTGGGCTTCCTCTCTCTCGAGCTTCGTCTCGTAATTTTTGGTCTTCGTCCAGAGACGAACCACAGTAGCGAAGTTAGTAATAATATATGGAAGTTTGGCTCCGTCGAGCCCAATAGTAAAGGATCTGGTGACCAGCATTGGCGATCGATTCAACCTAATATCCCTAACTTGAATATTATGGCTGAATAATATCTGCGAATCTAATAATCAGTACCCAACGCAAAGCAGCCTGATGACAAACAGAATTTAAATATTTTACAAAACTAATACAGGATGGCCAAAAATTATTCAAACAATAATAAAAAATCCACACTAGCAACACAGTGAGGAAGTAGTAAAAGATGATAAAAAAATGACAAATGGATGAGAGAGTGAAAGACAACACAAATAGGTTAGCGCGAATGAGCCTGAGCTCAGGCGTAGAAGTAGAATTGTTCAATTCAGTTGATCAATCCGATTACAATAACTGAATATTTGAATTGAGATTTGAACAATTTTGCGAAAAGTTTTAAATATGAAGGTTTTCTAGTGATTATTGACATTGCAGAAGTGTTTGATGGAATGAATGAACATTGTGTGTCCTTAGAAGAGAATCAGAAGTATTGCGAGAGAGCAATAAGTGCACATGGATAATGAAGAATATGATTACGTATTCAAGAGTGACACTATAAATTCAACATTAGATGATAATTATTTGAAGAATAAGTAGGAAGAATACATTGAATTTAATTGGAGACGGTTCAAATTTGGATGTAGATGAATGGAAAAGCCACTCGCCAGAAAACTTTAAGTAACAAGAACCTGAAATTATATTCTTTAGCATGAATATTTCTTATTGATGTATTTCGGAATGACTATTTCCAAATTGATGCCAAGTTCATATTAAATTATGGGCAATTGTATTATCCAAACGGAAAAATTGTTTGAAATGTTTATCTGTAACTTCGAATGGGTTTTTTGCATTATTTAGATTTTTCTTATCAATCTCTCATAATTTTTGAATGAATTCTCAATAAAATCCTTGAAAATAAATGCTAACCTTTCATAATCCTTCACCAGCAAAAAGTACATGGAACGCAAAATACCTAAATTATTATCTATTTTGACATTTCATATGTTTTATGTTTAGAGTTCATCTAATCTCAACGTTATAGACATCTATTACATATTTGAAGAAATCTATAAGCTACATGTTCTTTTAGAATATCATTTCGCCTATCGAATCTATAAGTTGTTATAGACTTTCTTAGAGACGCTATAGAAACTTTCAGAATCCCACCATTAATTATGAGAATACTAAAGATACTTTAAATAAAAAAAGAAATTGAAGAATTGAAATTCGTGGCCAAAGAATCGTCACGTAGCCTCTGAATAAGACACGAGTTTGAGTCAAAGTAACCTCACCCAAATTTGAAAAAAATATCATCCACACAGAGCTCAAAACCAGAAGTTTAGAATAATAATTATAAAGGATATTTACATAAAAAAATTAAACAAAATGCACAAGGCTGGAATTTAGGAATGTTTAACAACCCAAGAAATCGAATGGATAATAATTGATAATTTTAACCTGTTGCGACAGTCAATTTTTTCACAAACAAAACATTGGAATGATAAATTTACTGAGAAACATAGCGTGTCACACGGGCTCGATATGAAATTGCAAAAAATTCGGGCTCTAGAAGCATTTTGAGTTTATATAGAATATAGAAATAGCTATTGAAAAATAAGTGAGCAATTTATATACTCGGACTGACATTCAATCTATTGCTGATCGTTTCCTTATTAACTATAATCATTATAATAATAATAATGAGTTTGAAAGGGATATTGTACTCAAGTAATAATTAATTTGTAAAAATTTTTTACATTCTCCAATGTCATTACAATTTATTTCAAATATCAGCCTCGTTTCAGTCATACATTTAAATCTAGGAAAGCTCACACAATTCACCAAAATAGCAATCCACCAAAGCAATAATTAAAAGAATTACAATTCACTGAAAAAATTATTGAAATTTTTTATTCAATCAGTTTTCAATTCACCGAGGTAATGATTAACTTCTTCTTACACTCTTTCCAGGATTAGGACTGGCAGAAAAATGCAGGCGTGTTCAGAAGTTGGAGCTTTGTTCTCGTTTAATAGCCTCAATAAATCTTCATGTTTGGATGATCTGCTCCAATTTGTGTTCCAAATCCTCGATGCCATCCTTAAATGGAATTATTTGTTTTGGTTACGACTTGTTTTACTCTATCGAAGCAATTTCGCATATTATGAGAAAAGTCAGTTGGACACCTTCCCTGACGTCGCTAGGGCCGTCCAATCCAAACATTCTCCAAATAATCAACAACAGGCTGTGCTTCTGGAGATAATATATTTTCGTCACATAGACTATCGAAAGCTTAAACTACGCTTCCCGTTGGAACATATACTATTGCCAGTAATAAACGAGATTTCAAAGCAAAATCTCAGGCTGTCTCATATCTTCGCTTGAGACCCTGTGGCTGAATTTGTCGATATATGCATTGCCAAAAGTGGAAAAAGAATCCGCCATGAATTGTTCGCAAGAATTACTCTTTCAAAATTGTATTCACTATTGTAGTTCTTCCAGTTCTCTGGGAATTCGAATATATGATTTTCTTCTTTTATCTGGTAGTAATGTAAAAACTAAAGGTATTGAATTTTTATTATTCAACCCGCGGAATGTATACAATGTGTAAAACAGATGTGGTACAGTTTCAAATGTACCATCTGTGTATAGTACAGTTAAAATTATCTGGCGATAAGTATCTCAGCGGGTACTCCGCAAGAGGATTAAAGAGATTTATGGTGCTATATTTACCAGAGTAGTATTTATAATATATTTTTCACGTGAGATTCTCATAAAATTATACAAATAATAATGAGAAGAGAGGAAATACTGCAGGGAACCAAATACTTCATTACAATATAATACAAACATTTTTTGAATTGATTTAAAAATTTACACTTGGTTGTTTCAATAAATTTTATTTAATATCTCCACACGTGTTTCGGTTTTTACATCATCATCAAAATTTTGAAAAAGTACATGATTTTCACCTTTTATACACAAACATGTACAACATACAAACAAACACCAATAGAAAACAATTACAGATAATTAACACCAATCAGAACTTTTTGTTGACAAAAAACCACATAAGTTACAAAAAAATATATGTATATTTTACAATAATAATAATTAATCAACAACAATATCATTATCACTGTTTACATCAGAATAAGAATCATCACTCGACTGTCTAACATTTAGGACAAAATTATCCATAGTGTCAGTGAATCGTAAATAACTATTCTCTATGTCTATCACATGCCGAACACTATTAGACCAACTTGTGTCACTTATATTGTTTATTTCACTTCTAATGTGTGGATCCGGCCAAAAAGTGCAGGTCTCTTCTGATGCAAAAAATCAGAGTTCTGAAGGTTCAGAATCAAATATTAAAAACTCGTTAAATTTGTTCGTGACCTTATTATTCTTAGGTAAAACAATATCTTGGCAGTGAATAGGTAAAGCTGGAATGTCATCATGCATGGTAGATATGTTTCTAATTGTTTTTTGATGTTGCTCACTTGTGATAACTTTGTTGCTGCAGACTGTGAAGGCGGCTGCACATTAGCCCTAAAACTTGAACGGTACCAGAAAGCTATTGAGAGCGAAAACGGGAACGTTAACAAGATGCCCAATTGCAGCGCGCGAAAGACTGAGAACAACGTTTTTACAGATAAACTGACTTCTTATATTGTTATGTTGATATTCTTAAACATGATAGAATTACAGGTTACTTGTCTTACTTACACGTCTCTTTTTATTCCAGGATCTAGAGCCTGAAGATGGCTTTTCGCTCTCCTGTCGAAGAGCCCGAACAAATCTGTCTCTTGAATTGTCCTATCCTTTTCTCACTTGAGGTGCTATAAAATGGAATGCAGATTAGATGAGATGAAAATTTTCATCTCAATAATAGCTCATTTTCTGAATTCAATACATTTCCTATAGAAATCCACGTGTTTCCATTCATGCTCTCATATCTATAAAATTTATAATTTTTTGTCATAAAGAAGACAATTGTGTTCAACAGAAATTATAAGTTTCTCATTAAAAACGCTTTCCTCATTGTTTTTCATAATGGGTACCCCCTCTTTAATATTTTTCCCAAATCGTACATCTGCTGTTGGAGACAAGAAGAATCAGTGCAGTCAGAGCACAAGTATAAGAGCAAATAAACTCTCTACTATCCTATTTTCTAGAATAATGGACAGTAATGTCACGCTTGTTTCTCATTGGTTATCTAATACTTCGAGAATGGAAAACTTGACTCTTGACCATTTAACCGTTTTCATTCCCGGTCGACCTTGATCTTTCCGTTCCAGGAATTTTATTGTGCAAGTGTACATACAAAATAACACTGTTCAAGTTCACTATTGTTCTGGTTCCTGTTGCCGTTTCCGTTTACGTGCTATTGTGCAGCCGCCCTGAAACTCCAATCGATGCGTTCGATAATAAATAATGTGGTACATCTTTTGGAAATGAATGTATGAAGTGTAGTGTTCAAGCATTTCGAACGGGAACCTATGTATTGATCATAGAACATAGACGAAAAGAATTATAATTTAATACAAAGAAACTACAAAAATTCACATTTGACAATATCTATGGATTATGAGTATTCTTCTCTACAGTATTGGCCACATAGATCACAACAAAAAGGGGTCGTATTGGGTACAGAAATATAAGAATTCTGTATTTTTAGAAAAATATGTACTAGCCATGAATTTGTCTTCCTTCAAGATCTCCCACTGTTTTTAATGCTGTCAAAATATTGAATATCAATAATAATCCTATATTGTCCCATATGTTCCAAGCTTCCTGTGGTGAATACTGTATTATTGTGGAATACTTGAACTAGAGTTTCATTCATATTAAGTTGCAGCTCAAAGATGAAACTTAACCCTCTGCTACTATCGTGATTTCTTCTAACGTAAGTACAACCATGACCCCGAGAACAATGCTTGTGTAGGCGAACTGATTATTTCAGAAAAGCAATTAGCAAGGTATCGTGTGTGTCATTATGAACACACGTTTCAAGAAAAACATTTGTATTACATCAAAAGTGACAAACAAGTATTTTACCATATATTCCCGCTCATCACTGACTCACTGACTCCGTAAAGCTCTAAGATAGATAAGTAGATATAAGTCAGTTACAGCAACAAATTATCACAGCAGTCTACACTTAGAGGTTCGAAGTTCGAATCGCAATCGGGAGTTGAAATTCTCATTTCTTTCTTCTTCTATGCAAATGACCATTTTATCAATGTTACCCAGAGCATCATCATTCACAATTAAAATATTTCATGTCAGTTATTTTGTGATAAACATATCTTCTATTTGACTGACGACTCATCACTTCGCAACGGGCGCCTTAGGCGCCTTGCATAATCCTAGTTTACAAATAGTTTTTCTGAGCACAGTGTGAAATTTTGCAGATAAAATGAGGATAGTTACAACTATACAGTGTTTTACGCTAAGAATATTTTCCAGTAGTTCAACAGTTTTCAATTTAGTATCAAAGTTCAATGTAAATCTTGATTTATTTCTGTCATGAATATATTTTCCAGAACTAAACGCTTTCCGATTCATATTGTTATAATCCAGATGCAGTATCATCAATACTATGCTCATTTCCGTCAGCAGGCAATTCAGGATCATTTTTCTCCTAATTTTTGTCGCCAAGTGAAAATTACATCACTTCTTTGACCGTTCATACGCAGTGATCTATTTTTATAGTGCCGGTAGCCATTTTCACGAAAAACTCTGAGACAGAATCAAAATTATTTTTTCACACAAGTACTATGGGTCATCAGAGACTCCAAAGCTGTGGTAGCGCCAAATCTGCTTCATCCATATATACGACTGATACGGAATCTTATAAGTCACTCATTTGTAGTAGAATAATTATGAGAATACATATAAGCGGTATTCGACTCACAATAGAATTATAGTTAATTATTTTTCACTTGAGATTAATCTGACCCCTTGTTAGTGGTTGAGGGTTGAATGAACATGTATTAGTTACATATCTGTGGTGGAACCACAACGACTTGACATTGACATCGACTTGATTTTCACTGTCAATGTGCCACACAAATTGGACATGTTTCCAGTTAATATTTGTAATAGGGACATGATAGGGACTAGGTCAGGTTATCCTTCTATTAAAATAAGATCTATGATAAATATTAACTGGACACATGTCCAATTTGCATGGCAAATTGACAGTAGAAATCAACTCAATGTCAATGTCAAGTCGTTGTAGTTCCACCACAGATTTGATATATCTAATGGGTGAAGCACATCTTGTTTCACTGTCTATGATTTCAGAAAGAATACAATTGAAGTAAAACCCAGGTAGGAAAGAACGACCGGGCAGGCCAGGCCAAGTAAAAAAGTAGAAACAATAAATTTTTTATCTAAATGAGTTCGATTTAAAAACAAATTTTTCTCAATTCTACTCATTAAAAATCTGAATACATGAAATAAACATCCAACATTTAGCTACATTGAAGAAGTGATACAGCAAACTTTGTGTTATTTATTTGTAAGGACAAGCACTTATTTTCTATTCCACTGATAATAAAACGTTTTATATTTGTAGAAAATTCATATACTTTTTCAGAGCATAGATCAAAAGATTCACACGGGATTTTTGAAAATATTTCCGACTAGTGAACCTTCAAAACCTTCGATAAAGAAATTTTCAAGTTTTTTAGAATCAGAATCACTTAGAAGTATCATATTTATCACAAAGATAGTATTGTTTCTTAATTGTACAATATTATTTAGAGAGCTACAACTAGCAAATATATCATCTAATTCCACATAGTTCACTGTTATCATTCGTTTGGTATCTTCAATAATTTCTGCATTATCATCAATGTTATATTCTTTCAGAACGTCTTTTTTTTCAATCGTGATATTGTCTGAAGAATCAACGGTATTCAAACGATTGACAATTTGTGTCAAAGACTTCGCTGTTGATTGTACTAAATTTTTAAATTTCCCGATGTAACTTTCGCCACAGAATGCTGAAAATTCATTCAAAGAAATTTGGAAACGTCTTACATCATCTGCCATATGAATAAGGTTACGAAAATCCATAACTTGGCAGGCATTTCTATAAAAAGTAGGCATTAATTGAATGAACCTTTCAAAAAAACCATCAGCACAGTCTACGTACTGAGTTGCTAGCTCTTTACTGCAAAGAATACGGCAAGCTACATGAAGTAATAAATAATTTTTGTATTCATCTGAATTTAAAACTGGCTTTGGAATAATTGGTCCTATATCCAATAGCATAAAGCGATATTGGATAGCCTTCCGATGTGATACCTCATACAGATCAAATATTTTATGCTGAAATCCTTTGGGTACATATTCAGTGATTGAATACAAGAGTTTTTTGAAAGTTTCTCGACTTTTTTGTTTAAGTCTATATAGACTTCCAGTTTCTATCCACTTTATCAGTAGCGATTTCATTACGCCGAAGTATGGCAAATGCATGGAGTCCAAAATTACATCAAAAACGGGATCAAAACCAGAAATCTGTCCAAGTGGTGAAGTGATATTTTCTAGATGATGTCCAGCTTGAGTTTTATCAATAAAAGATGTTTTTGTACGTTCAACTTCTACAAAATCACTGAGAATATCATTGACATTATTTGGCTTGGCATCACCGTAGAATAAGCCTGCTGTGAAAACAGGACACACATATTTATCAGTATAAAGCTTGATAACAATGCGCCAAAGTTGACTTTTCGAATTATTGTATACCTATTTTCATCCCATCAATGGAAGCTATTATTTTAATTGAGTTCTCTGTATATATTTCAGGTTTAATTCTTTTTTCCAAACCATTACGAATTCCCAAATATATCCTCCATAAGAATATTTTTTTGTTAATATACTTCTTGAATTAATGCTGTGTTTATAACCTAATAGAGCGTGAGCTGTTCGAGGTAATATTTATATCCCTCGCTAATTAAAATACCCAAAGCTCAGTAATTGTTGTTGAAGGTAATTTACCGATGTTCTTTATCATCCACTCACGAATTTTGGAGTGAAAATCCTTCGGTTCATTCAAAGGGTTATATACAACGTCGCCGTCATCAGAATTTTCTAAATCCTCATTACTTCTAGGAACATTTATTATTCGTTCAACTTTGAAGCTGCCAAATGTGTAGTTTGTATCGTTATTAATGGAGTCACCAGATGAAGAATTGATACCATCATCTATGTAGCTACCTGGAATAAGAAAATTTTTTTGGTGAATTTTATTTATTGTAAGCCACAAAGACATAACACATATGGTATGAATATCGATAAACTTACTCATAAATGTATGATGATCATTGATGTTAATATTAAATGTTCCTTTGATAGCAAGACGAGAAATAATGGACCAAATATTTTTTTACAAAGTATTGAATAATATTATAGATTGTCCGTCTATTTTGCATGAGCTCTCATTCAAAGTACCTAATTATACTACAAGAGAAGCACAATTATTCACTGTGGGATTTAATAGAACGCTGCCATTAATTCCCCATTAAATCGATTACCTTCAACATATAATAAACTATCCAATTAGGATGATTTTCCAGATATTTTTTCAAATAATTTAGCATCATATAGAAAATGGTTGAATAACATTATTATTTCCAAATACTCAAGTAGTCTGTAACTTGATAATAATAAATTTTATTGTTTGTATCAATGAAGAATTCAATCCATAACATTTAAGTATATGTCTAGTTAAGTTATTGTTAAATGAATGTGTTTATTATGTTCAATTTCTGCTGAGTATAAAAGATGTTTTATTTGTGTATACATGCCATTCTGTCATTGGGACATTAGTATTGTTGAATGACTGAATTTGGATAAAATAAAATAAAAATAAAAATTATTACAAACTTCTCCAAGTTCATCTGTTACACTTGAATAATCACTATTCTCTGACTCTTCTCATTCTGAATCAGATGTTTCTTTTTTGCATGAAAGGTTTTTTTTTTTTAATTCTATAATAAGTGCTATCAGAGACTTCACGTTTTTTAAGCATAATGAAACCTGATGAATGATATTGCTAACACAACTGGACCAAACCTATCAACAGGCTTGGTACAGTGGTGGCTCCCAAGGCTTGGTCAAACAATATGATACTACTGGGCCAAGCTTGGGACCAGACTTGGTCCAGTGATAACTTTCCAAGGCTTAGTTTGAAAATATCAAACTATTAGGCCAAGCCTTGGACCAGGCTTGGTTCAGTGGTGACTCCCAAGGCTTGGTTAAACAATATCAGCCTTATTCATAGAGAAGTTAAGCTGGACTAAAGAAAGGTGATCCTGGTACTAACGTTAGTACTTATTCATACAGCAGTTTCAACTTTAGTCCGAGACTAAAACCGAACTAAGCTCGGACTATATGTAGATCTGCTTCTGCCATAGATAAGCCGCGTACTAACCTATAATTTGTTTCGCGTATGCTACAAAATATGGATATCATAAATAATGCAAACGATATACAAAATATAAATGATGTTGTAGAACATCGTAGAAATCAAAAAGTTCATTTAATACATGTGAATCCATTTGAAAAATATAATGAAACAGAATTTAAAAATATTTACAGGTAAGTTGTTTATTGCTCTTACTTTTGATTTCGTCAGATAAATGGTTAATAATTTTTAAATTTGAAAAAGAGACTTTAAAGGAGTTAATTGAAGAAGTAAGACCTTCACTAGAAAATATGAACGGAAACAAGGGTCGACCAGTTTCTGTAGAAAATCAGGTGCTGAGTACTATTCGGTACTTAGCTAGAGGAAATTATCAAAGTGAAACAGGTGAGAACTTTGATTAGATTTTTGTTTAAGTACGTAGTACATCTATTTAACTTCATTGTGATTTTAGCACATCTACATAATTTTTCACAAGCAACAATGTCCAGAATTGTTGCAAGAGTCTCCAGAGCAATATCAGCTTTAATTGATAGATATATTTATTCTCCAAATAACGAAGAAGAAATTAATAAAATTAAAGCAGATTTTTATAAAGTTTCAAACATGCCCAACGTAGTAGGTGCTATTGATGGCACCCATATAAAAATTAAAAAACCTGGAGAATGTCCTTCAATATATATGAATAGAAAAGGATTTTATTCTTTAAATGTGCAAGTTGTATGTGATGCGAATGCTACAAAACTTGATATAATAGCACGCTGGCGAGGGAGTGCCCATGACTCTCGCATATGGAACAATTCCAACTTGAAAAGAAAATTTGAAATAAGTATTTGTTGTAACGATTAAACCCAAATATTTACTAACTACTGCTATTGTAGGCAAATGAAATAAACGGAATATTGATAGGAGACAATGGATATCCGTCATCCCCTTTCATGTTGGTTCCAGTTCTTCGGCCTGCATCTCCTGCTGAAGAAAGATATAACTATGTTCACGTGCGAACAAGAAATGTCGTTGAACGCCTGTTCGGCCAATGGAAAAATAAGTTCAGGTGCTTTTTTAATGGGATGCACATGTCTTTGGAGACAACTAAAGCTTGCATCATTGCATTAGCTGTTCTCCACAACATAGCTGCGAATGAGAGACTTGATGATGAAGGTATAACTATTTGTTACACTACATGTGTTCAATATGTATAGATATTTCGTTTATTTTACAGAAGAATATTCTGATGACAGTGATACTTCTGACGAAGAACATGACAATATGAACGTCAATGACATAGCAGTTCGTGCTGGAGCGGGAAATAATTGGTTCCGCCGCGCGTATATTGATGATTATTTTGGATAGTTTGTGTTATATTAAGATTGTTTTATTTTTTTATATTCTATGAGCTATGCTTAATTTTTTATTATGAATTTTTGTAACAAATTTCTTTCAATTTTTCTCTTTAGATATATCTACGTTTTGTACTGATAATGCATTCAATTTAATTATTTTCAGCATGCAAAAAAATAATTGTATTTAAACTAATAAGATTTTTTACTCACCGTCTATATGCTTACTAAATGTAACAAGGGAAATTAATTTCAAATGAAAACATGAATTTACAGATATTTCATTCTCAAAATATATCAAAAGAAAACAAAAATACACTCATCAATTGGATAAAAAATAAAAAAAAAAGATTTATTACAAAATAAAATGAAAAATAATTAATTTCCACATGAACATTTTGCTTTATTTAATTTGGCAATGAAAATTTTCTCTTCCCATCTCCTACGTAAGTTATGAAGATCCTTCTCATTTTTTATTTGTAATTTTTTTTTTCATGAACCGCGCAACATCTTCCCTTATACGCCGTCATTTCTTTTCTTTTCGGTCTTTTGCGCTTTTTGGTTTAATGAACGGCTCCTTCATCAATAATTGATGTTGTAGGAAAAGTTTTTACGACAGTGGCTGCTTTATACACACAGGATACTTTGGCTGAAGGTTCTCCAATTTCTTCTAAATTTGTATTACATTCAAACGATGCGGTTGAATTATTGTATGTATCAAAATTACTGATGCTTCCTCAAAAGTAGCCGCAACTAAATCTAAACCTGCTGCACTAAAACCTTCAATTTGTGTTAGCGCTATCAGGTTATTTATGTAATAAAGAGGATATAATTAGAGTAATTATAATAAGAATAATAGCAATAATAATGATGATACTAATAATTCTTCCACTAGTTTAACAGCATCGTCAGTAATAAAATGTAGCAAAAAATAATTTCCAGTTACAAAATTGCTTCTTTTTCCCAAATGTATTTACCTTTTTTTGTGAATTGAAAAGATTAAAATTATCAATTCAAAAAATTTTCTAATAATATCAGAGCTATACTAGACAGTTCAAATACTTATCCGTATATATTTATGAATGAATTATCTTTTGATTTCCATGTTGAGCAATTTTTGACTGTGTTAGGAAAATCAATAGGGTAAATACCGTTCAATATTCGTTAGTTTGTTTTTTATTACTACTTAAGTCAATATTTCAACCTCAATTAGACATTCTCTAGGACATTAAAATCCAAAAAAAAAAAAATAATAATATTTTGACTGTATTTGCCCAAATAATTTTCCTTAAAAAAATTTTTTTCAATGATAAACTTTTACATGTTCTGCTTTTCTCTGTCTGAATCGAATTGGCTGATATCATCCAAAAAATCTGTCGGAGCTATATCTTTAATTTGATAGTCCAAATCATCTGGAAAATCTTTCGCTAAGCCGCTGCCAGTTCCGAATTGATATGTCTTATGTGCAGATATATTTTTCTTCGCAGATGCCTTCATTCTCTTCCACTGCTCCTTGATTCGCTTCTTGTCTCTGTGAAAGCCGTTGCATCGAAATGAATCAGTTATTTGTCCATGCATTTTCTTTCTTCGCATTGCTGGCACAAGATGCAGCTTTACTTTCGATTACTTTATGGAACAACCTTACTTGTTCTACAAGTAAATTTTTCTCCAACGTAGACCAATTGATCTCTCTCTTTGTCTTTTCTAGAAAAATTTTAATACTAAGGCCCGGTTGTACAATCTAAGTTCATCTACAGTTTAGTTGAACCAAGCTTATTTCCTATAGTTACAATTATATCAGCAATTGTAACCATGGTAAATAGGCTTGGTTTAGCTAAACTGTGGATAAACTCAGATTGTACAACCGAGCCTTAGGCCCAGTATTTCAGTGTTTGGATTACGAAAACTGTGGATTAATTTCCGTAGCAACGATTGTTTACTTGACAGTCCACGCGATTCTGACATTTCACATATTAATGCGCATGCGCCGTATAAGAACCAACCAAGACCAAATGGATGTTGCGAACTAACTTCGAACTAGTTAATACTATAAGATAAAAAATTTGAAACAATTTTTTTCAAAACATACGTTTATTTGTGGTTATTCTTTTGGTGATCGATTTCGGACATTGTCCATCTTCAGACCAAGCTTAAAGTATAAAAAAGGATTTGTTTAAATTTTGAATTTTGAATACATGAAAAATGTGTGTAAAATTATTATAAATGATTTTTTGACAGCTAATGTAAGGTGAAAATCGAGCATGTGATTGTGAAATTTGTTAGGTTATGTGTTCGGCAAGTTTATATCTTGAAAAATGATGATATTAGAGGTAGGTGCATGCAACAATCATAATTAGCGAGCTTCTGACTTACCGTCTAAATGTATTAAGGCAGCAATTAAAGTTATTTGTCATGTTTTTATTTAAAATTTGAAAAAATTAATTTAGAGTGAAACATTTCTGTTCTCAATTGTCAGGTGGGCGAGTTACATTGAATTATGGGTAGTGATGTGTTGCCTGTCATGAGTGATGTGTGTCGGTTAGGAGAAAGGCGGTAAGGATTTGAAGATATGATTTTCTGGAAAAAATGTTTGGTAGTTCAATAATTGCTGATCTCGATTTTCAATTTGTTTTAAAATTTCTAATTTTTCCAAGAGAATGAGTTTATTGTATTTTTCTTCTTTGTGTATGATTTTGCTATTGGTTATTGTGGATGTATGATTCTCTGTTTTCAAATGGGTGCCGAAAGCTGATGGTGGATTATTTTTAATATGTTCTTTATATCTGATTGCAAATTTACGTAGAGTCATTCCGATTTATGTGCTGTTACAATCGTTACAATCAATTTTATTCCCACTACTGTCGGTTGTAGATTCCTTAGGTTTTGTGTTGATAAAAATGTTAGCTAATGTGGGGTGTGATTTAGAAGTTAATTGTATATTGTGTTTATTGAGTGTGCGATTGATTCTATTGTGAATGTTTTTGTAATATGGTATTGATATATATTTAGGTGTAGTTTTTTTGTGTTTGTATATATGTTGTAAAGTTGAATTTCTTTTCGTATTATTGAAAATTTTGTCTATGAAATCTGTGGGGAAATTGTTGTTTAATCCTATTGTTTTTATCGTGTTAAGCTCAATGTTGTAGTGATTCGGTGATAATGAGGTGGTTAGTAATCTTCGAAACATGAATTTAAAGGCACTTTCTCTTATTTTGGGAGAGTGTTATGAGTTATATGGTATAATAATATCTGTAGCTGTAGGTTTTCTGTAAATGTTGAATTCAATGTTGTGTTGTGAGTGTGTAAGTGTGAGATCTAGAAAATTGATTGATTTATTTTGCTCTATCTCTAGTGTGAATTTGATTTTTGAGATGTTATTTATATCGGCTTGAAAAGTGTTCAATTCTGTATCGTCACCTTTCCAGAAACAGAGGATTTCATCCACGTACCTTTTCCAGAATAAAATGTTATTGCTAAGTGGATGTTGGAATATTTTGGTTTCAAGATTATCGATAAATATGTTGGCTAACAAACCACTAATTGATGAGCACATCGGTAATCCACCATCAAGTTTATAAATTTGATTTTCGAAACTAAAGAAATTTTGATCTAATATGAGCTTAAACAATTCTATTATATTATGTATATCATTATTTGAAATATTGTATTGAATTCGAGAGTCATCATTATTGTATAGGTGTTCTTGTAGGTGTGTTATAGTTTCTTGTGTTGGAATGTTAGTGTACAAATTAACTATATCAAATGAGATCATTTTGAAATTTTCAATATTTTGTGAATTGAAGTTATTTATTTGAGTAATTAGATCTGTTGAATTTTTGATACTATGTGGAGATTTATATTCGAATTGGTTGATTAATAGATTGTTCATTGTCTGTGATAATTTATATGCTGGTGAGTTCATTGAGGAGGTTATGGGTCTTATGAATTTGTCAGGTTTGTGCAATTTTATTAAACTATGTAGGGAGGGAGTTTGTGGATTCTTTTCTGTTAGGGTGTGTGTGTTTATGTGTAATTTGTTAAGTGTGTCTGTAGTGTATTTAATTGTGTTTTTATATTTTTTGATGTATGAGGGGAGTGGATTTTTGTTGTAAGGTGTAATATTATTTGATGTAAAGAAAGCGAGTGTTTTGTCAATGTAATCTCTTTTTTCTAAAATAACTGTACCTGCGTTTTTGTCAGCTTTAGTAAAGATAAGGTCATTATTCGAAACTTTTTCATTTAAAGATTTTATACTGTTTTTTATATTGATATTCATACTGTTATTATGCTTCTTGTATGCACCTACCTCGTTTTTGTAAATTTTGCTTAACGTTGTTCCTATTTCGGCTTTGATTGAATTGATATTGGGTTGTTTGAAAAGTTGTGTCTCTATTTCTATCGCTATTTTATGTAAATCTGGTTTAAGAGGCATGGGTGCAGGTTTGTGGCCGGTTTTCAGCAATTGTTCTTCTAAATTGGTGAAAGTAGTTGATGAGAGGTTGGTGACTCGGTCTGGAAAAATATTTGTATCTTGAATTGGTTCTGATTGTTGCTGTGGGATGTTGTCTTGTGTTGATTTTCTTGTTTTTTCTTTAATAAGGTTGTCGAGTTTCTTCTTCCTGTTTATATCATCGTTGTAGTTTCCATATATGACTTCTTGTTCCAATTCTTTAATTACATTTTCATATTTTATAGTGTGTAGATATTGTAGTAAATGGCGATGTAAAAATCTTAACTTCGTGTCTATGGTGGTATTATTGTTAAATTGTGCTCGAATTTTCTTTCTTAGTAGTCTGGAATGTAACTTGTTCACTTTCTTTGTTCCATTTTTCTTTTGAGGTTTAAGCGGATAAAACTAGGCGTTAATTCTAGGTCTCTTGATGTGATAAGAAAATTTATATGTTGCTGCGTCTGGTGACGTTTGTTTTATGTACTTTTAAGCTGCAGGAGTTTTTTGGATATCTCCGACGTTATTATTTTTTGAATGAATTTCTCCATGTTGGTATGTAATTGGATTATAAGATAAAAAATATGGAAACAATTTTTTCCAAAACTTACGTTTATTTGTGGTTATTCTTTTGGTGATCGATTTCGGACATTGTCCATCTTCAGACCAAGCTTAAAAGTATAAAAAAGGATTTGCTTGAATTTTGAATTTTGAATACATAAAAAATGTGTGTAAAATTATTATAAATGTTTTTTTGACTGCTAATGTAAGGAAAAAAATCGAGCATGTGGTTGTGAAATTTGTTAGGTTATGTGTTCGGCAAGTTTATATCTTTAAAACTAATGATATTAGGGGTAGGTGCATGCAGCAATCATAATTAGCGAGCTTCTGACTTACCGTCTAAATGTATTAAAGCAGCAATTGAAGTTATTTGTCATGTTTTTATTTAAAACTTGAAGAAATTTATTTTGCTTTGAATTAGGCATGAACTTGTTGAATGGGATTGATGGTTCAATAGAAAAAAATTCATTTTGAGGACTGGAAATGTCTGGATTCAATTTTTTTCAAATAATCAACAACTTTACTTGAAAAGTATTTCGACATCAAAATATTTCATCTTGTTGAATAAAATTATTTTTCTCTTCATGAAATTTCAGCGGAAGAAAATGAGGACTGATGATCATTTAATTTTTACTCAAATAATTATGATTTACTGATTAAACAGGTTTATAAATTACCTCTATCCAAAATTTCACCAGAGCTAGGCCAAGCACTTTTGTAGGAAGACCTAAAATTTAGGAAGGAAACGTGGAAGTGGCTGAGAGAGTGGAGAACGAGGAGGAAATGACGATAGAATATTTGGAGGAAGATCCGGAGGTAAATTATTAACACAATAATAATCCACTTCCATTTTACATCTCATCATTCTGCCATGCTACGGCACCTATGCCATTGAAATATGTTATAGATTTATTTCTAATATCTACGGCTTTTTTCGTTGTCCCATTCCCTTGAGGTTCACTCTGTATTGTTTCTGAAGTGTTGTCCCATATTTTCATTTTCTGCATTTATGTATAGCTCTTCACGATGAGTCAACAAAAAGTGGTGCAAAACGCAACATGCATTTGTTATTCCCCCCACATTTAGGTTAATTGGCCATAACAACACTCTAAAGCGATTAGTCACACAGTAAAAAATATTACCTAATATCCAACACCGCTCTGAATTCCATTTGGTCCACACTGAGCCGTGTTTGAATATCTGAAATATTTTCTGTGTAACTCTTCGACACAGCAAAATTCTGGAGAATCAACATGCTGAGCAGTGTAGAGAAAGATAATATAACACTGATAAGTGTTGCATCGGTATCTTTCTTACACAGACAATTGTTTGAATCAACACATATTTGAATAAAATAGTAAAACGAGCGGTGTGGACTTCAACATTAATTGGTGTTTAATTACAGCACAAGTGGTGTTGATTTTTACACAGATTTATATGGGATTTTTGTACTTATATGACACCATTTGGTGTAGTTAAAGAAAAATATATTTTATTACGAACATAAAAAAACATACATTCTAGATTATGAATAATGATATATTATAATTGTATATACAAAGATAGAAGAAGCATAATCAAGAATATTTGGTAAAATATTGAATATTATATAAAAGCAAAAAAAAAAGTTCTTTTGCAGAAAGTGTGAAGACTCTGTTGGATGAATTGGAAAAATTATTGTCATTCAGAAAGAGTCAAACGGCACCGGGCAACAAATTTTCTACCTTTGTTTTAAGACTAAAAAAATATTCAAATTATATTCAAGTGAAATAACACAACTTGGAATAATGATAAAAATATGAAATATATTAACCGAATATTTGAAATTCTGTGTTTTGGTACAATAAAAGCATCTGCATTATCTGTATCTAGTGAGTACAGTAACTGTTCAGGAATGAGACGAGTTATAGTCCGTGAGACAGTGCCTAAATTTTTTGTTGATTACCGCTCATTTGAAACTTTGTGAGTGGCTTCATTGTGATGAGTCCGACAACTTTTTCTTGTAGCAAAATTCTAGATTTGGGGGCGTTTACCCGCGAGGGCTAATTAATTGAAAGAATATTATCGTAATACTGATCTTCACACTAATCGAAAGATTTTTTGATAATAAAATGAAGGAAAAATATTGTCCGACATGAATATTGAGGCTACCGGTGAATCCGACAAGCCGCACTTGTCATAAGTATGTTGGTACTAATGGTAAGTATGTTGGTACTTATGACAAGTCGAACTCACCGGTAGCCTCAATATTCATGTCGGACAATATTTTTCTTTCATTTTATTATCAAAAAATCTTTCGATTAGTGTAAAGATCAGTATTACGGTGATATTCTTTCGATTAATTAGCCCTCGCGGGTAAACGCCCCCAAATCTAGAATTTTGCCAAATGAAAAAGTTGTCGGACTCATCACAATGAAGCCACTCACAAAGTTTCAAGTGAGCGGTAATCAACAAAAAATTTATGCGCTGTCTCACGGACTATTAGTTTTTGCAAGAATACTGCTTTGTAAGAATGATTCTTTTTCTTCATTACTTTGCAGCATATTCAAATTTTTCAATAAAGGATTGTACTAAGATTTCACTTGCTTCACGTACCTCAGTATTATAAACTGTATCTTCAATGGTAATTCTTCTTCTCGAAAAAGGTTGATCTGTATGTTCAACTATATTTAAATCTACACTTGCATTCAATAGAATCAAGCTACCCACGTTTGTTGTAGGTGTAAAAAAACTATGCGAGAAGTCAGCTTGGCTTATATCGCTTGGAGTATTGGTAGAAAGTGAAGAAATTGTTGAACTATCAGAACTTGGTACTTCGAATATTTCTACAATATGAAATGAAAAATAATAATTTTAAATCTGAAATTATTCTCCTAAGTCTATTATATAGACGTAGCACCTAATTTTTGTGAGAAACTCACTCATTCTTCCTTATCTGTGATAAACATTAATATTTCTGAGCTTACGCAGGCCAGCACATCATCGTATTCTATTTCTGTTTCATCACCCTGAAAAACTATTTTGAAATCACCTTCAATATGAAATTTTCCTACAACTAAGAGTCGTTGGAATTGAAATTTGGTCACAGTTATATGATTTAAAGAGTAGATGAAATATTTACCTTTTATTCGAGGCTTATCGCATTGCAGTTCATTCAACGCAAAACTTTTATTGATAGTTCGATCTATCGACTACACTTTAATTGAAAGCATACTTAGTTCAGTAACAAACGGAACTACTATGCAAGTAGATGAACTATCTATCTCTCAGAGTGCTGTGCAATACTACTGTTACACAGAACGGAGTTATAAAACTATTCTGAGTGCTAAAGTTACATTATCTTGTGAGATTTATCACCAATATATTCATTTGTATTCAGTTCTACACTGTTCTGTGTTGGCACAGAAATAATAACATCAAATTTTCATAACATGAAATTAAAATAAAGAGCAGTGTGAAATCAGCACTTATTCGGTGTTGCTCTTTAACACTAATCTTTGAACACAGTCTGTAGTGTAACTTTTTAACATGAAAATTTCAGATATTTTTTACTGTGAGAATGCCAGAAGCATTTTCCATTACTCTTCTGGCCGGGCTCAACCTGCAATTGTAAACTCTTTTTTCTTGACTCAATCCATGGTGGAGAAACGGTTTCATTATTCGTGAGCCCAACGGAAAAGCATCGTCAGCAATAGATATAAATGCTGTAGCTACATTTGTGCCGGGCAGCTCGACTAAGTCGGGCATATTAAAAGCATTTGACGTTATTTGCGTAGACAATTGACTATGCCTATACACACCACCGTCACTCACTCGGCTATTTGTCCCAGCATCAACGCATGAAAATGTATAGTTAGCATCTGCTAAAGCTGATAAAACAATACTATCGGTCTCTTTATGATTCCTCTAGTAAGATACATCACTTCAAAGTGATCTAAAGGTGATATGTTTTCCATCAATAGCTCTACAAAAATTTGGGAAGTTCCACTTTCCTCTAGAATCTTTTTCTAGTTCAAACCAATCAGCTTCAGTTGGTTGTACCTGGAACAATTACTTTTTGGAATACTGGAATCAAGAAGAAGTGATCAGTTTTCGTCCACGCCGTCTTGCTCCAAAAATACACTCTCACTCATGACCACTCCATCAGCCTTATCTACAACTACAAGAAAGAGAGATTCTGATATTTCGCAGTCGTCTGACAGTAGAAAAGGGAGTAGGAGCAGCACTCCCACTGCTTGAGAAGACTCTGATTCGGGGCAAATGATGACAAATGCAATATCGCACATAGCCGAAACCTAAGGAAGTGGATGATTGCGAAGAGTTCGGGTGTTTCGTGGCCTACAGGCTTGAAAAGCTTGACCACACCTAGGGTCTCAAAGTAAGGAATGTCTTTATGAAAATTTTAAAGGACGGAAAAAAATAATAAATATAATTTTCAAGAAAATAAAACGTTCTATTTCACCTTTATGTACTCATCTTTCATGCATTCAAATATAGCATCTCTAACTTTAGGACCCATTGACCCTATTATCGTTCGTCCTACTCTGAAGCTATATGACAGACTTTGGAATGATTTTTTAGTTGTCAAAAATCTTGGTGTAATGGATAACCTGTAAGTAGAACAATTGAAATATGTCTTGATAAAGAATAAAAATGCCATCTTCTGCTTCAGATTTCTGGTTTCCTTTCTTTTCTTCATTTAAAACATGGTAACTTGCAGCTAGAACAACTGCAAATTCTATATCTTCTTCAGAACACATATTAACAGGTATTTTTGCACGATTGGGCGTTTTCATGTGTTTAATGGCACTCTATTTGAGGTGGTACGTTGATTTTACCGGCAAACTGTCATTCTCAATCGGTAAACCGTACTTACTGACCTCAATACATAACTATCGTAAAAGTGAATAGTAAAAATCGCAAGCAAGGTCAAGTTAAATTTGAAGAATAACAAATACTGGGGGTTCTTCAAGTTTTGTATATTAGTAGCTTTATCACCAACCTATTTTTTTCACATCAATGAAAATCTTTATTGGTGTGTCATTTTAAATATGTATTTCATGAGTGATAAATGCGTACTTTTGTTTCATCAGTGGTCTCACTCATGGCCACTCACGGCTAATGTTTAGTGTGACATAGGCATTGGAGATGTTGGAGGCGTTCTGTTATGGGCTTGAGTTTGGCCTTTTGGTGGATTGTTGCTGAGGATGCACGAAATAGTAGAATTAGCTCTCCGGATAAATCGTCTCTCCAGCATCAACAACTTTTGAAGCAGTGAGCGACGGACAGCAGCGTAGATGACGGCTCAGAAGTCTACTAGTGGTTTCAAATTTTTTTTTATGTAAAAAAATTGCGTAGATGGTGAGAAGCCTTTGATGCGGTCGCGCAGTGGATATATGAGCCCCATTTAGCGGCGCATATATAAAATACAGCGCATGATGTCTGGACATCAATTCATTGTGTCCGTAATAAGCATATCCAGGTATGCCTCACAGCTGTAGTGAGACACTCCGAGCTGGATGCTTGCATCGGTTCCGAAACATCAGCTGCTGCGTCTTTGTTGGATTCGGTTTGATTCGCCATCTCCTCATCCAAGTTACAAATTCGTTTGTTGCAGAGCTCTAGAGCACGGTGTCGTCAGTGAATTGCAAAATATTTGCTGTGGCATTGTCCGATATCGGTGTGTCTCTCAAGAATATTAGAAAAAATAGTAGATATAGGACGCTTCTTTGTCTATTACCGGTATTAAATCATGCAGAGGATTTGCTGGCTACTCTGACGGCAGCAGAGCGATGGGATAGGAATTCTACGATTGCGTGAGGGAGCACTAGGGCCGCATACAAGGCTGCTCTGAAGTCCACAAGTGGTCGCACGAATGTCGTGTATGTGAAGATTTGCGTGTGTACAGAACAACCTTTGAGCCGCCCTCGTAGGCTGTGGATGTCGCATCTGCGTGATGCATTTCCTAATGTCCGGGAGCCAGTAGAGGGTGTCAGTGAGCAACATACCCAAGTATGTTGCCGTACGCTGGGGCTGGATGGGGGTGCACCACAGATTAAGTGAGACAGTCCTTGGAGATTGCTTGACCCTATTCCTGAACATCAGGAGCTAAGTCTTCTGTGGATCGAGCTTTATCCTATAACGACGCATCCAGGACTCCAGTTGGGTTTTGCCGTCCTGCAAGCGACGCTCGGCCAATTGTGGAGTACGTGCTGTGCTCCAGAGCACAGTGTCGTCAGCGAATTGTTGGATTGAGCAGTGAGAGGCTCGTTGGGTCGGTATGTCGCTGCAAAATATTGTAAACAAAATCGGCGAAAGGACGCTCCCTTGTGGTAGGCCGTTGGTAGCCCCGATTTGCTCGAATTTTGCAGTTAAAATCTTGACAGCTGCTGTGCGATCGGCAAGGAATGCGGCTGTAGCTCGAACGAGGAGTGGTAGAAAGCGTGCGGAGATCAGTTTGGTCAACAGACCGTTGTGCCTAACCTTATCGAACGCACGCTCCTGGTCCAGAAAAGCGGCTGCTGTCACGCATCCTTGATTTATGGCGTTGAACACGTTGCTGATGATGCGAAGGGTGGCGTCCTGAACCGAATGGCGGACGCAAAATCCCGAACTGGTGGGCTGGAATCAAGTTGAACGAATCGCAGAATCTTGTAATCCTGCTGCATAGTATTCTCTCGAATACTTTGCCTGGGGCGTCGAGCAGCGAAATTGGTCGGTATGATGTTGGATCAGAGTGATTCTTGCCTGGCTTGGGCAGCATCACGACCTCTGCGTGCTTTCATCTTGGAGGGTAGTATCCCGTGGCTAAGCAAGCATTGAAGATGGCGGTGAGTAGAACAATGGCTACGGCTGGTATTTTTTGAGCGTTTGATATGTAATGCCGTCCTAGCCAGGGGCGGAACGACCCTTCTTCAGAGTGATAGCCTCGTCGATGTCTCCTGCCTTGATGACGTCTTCCTCTTCGAGGATGACCACTTGATGCTGAATATGGGCTGGAGCATCCCTATCTGTTGTTTGTTTGAACTCGGTTTCGTAAAGTGGGTCTTCGTTCACGAAGACAGATTCTGCTTGGCGGGCGAAGGCGTCTGCCTTCTCCTGTGGCTCAGTGAGAATTCCGTCAGTAATTTTCAAGACTTTGTTGCACCTCCTTGTTTGGCCGGTGAGCACTCTGAACTTGTTCCAGAATAGCGTTCCCTGGTTTGAATCAAGCGTGGCACAGGCGTCGGTCCAATGTTTTTCTCTGTATGCTAGGACGGCACGACGAATAGGAGTGTTCTCTCTGTTTTCATTCTGATAGCCTGATCCTGTGTTAGGGTGAATTTCCTGTCGAGGCGGCGCTTATTGCGAATTGCTTCCACGATGGTGGGCGGTAGCGTCGGTCTAGCAAGTCGTATAGTGACAGTCTTGCTCACTTTGTTCGTTGCAATAATTTGTTTTAATGCTGTAAGCTTATTCAGAAATCCAGGATCTAGACTTTTGATAAGCATCTTGCCGTTTCGCGTTGGGATTGTGCATAGGATAGCTAGACCCTTTACTCTTGTTATGTAGGGTGAGAATCCTTTAGGCGACAGAGCATGTTCAGGCAGGTTGCTCACATACGCTGAGAACGTTGGCTCAGTGGAGCGGTTCCAGCCAGCTGGTGGGCTTTGTGATGGTGGTGGCAGTGGAGGATATTGGGATCCTGCAACTGAGGTTGATGCAAGCCTTCTAAGTAGTGGGCTGTCTTCAGGAATATTTGTGACTGCCGGCGGCTGAAAAGGTGACGTCGCAGCTATAAGTTGAGAAGAGCCGTGTTTGTTGGAGTTTTGGCTGGTTGATGGCATCCCATCAGAGTTCATTGACAGAGGAGGGGATTTAGACGCCCGTTTGTGTCGAGGCTTCTTCTTCTTGCGACGAGGCTTTTGGGCTGTAGGTGATTTCAAGTACTTGAAGGCTTTATTGAGTGGTTTTTTGGAGCGGCTGAAGCTGGTCTCAGAGGAGATACAGTCTTCGCTGTCTGTTGCTGAGTAGACCGAGTAGAATTTGTCAAAATTTTCAGGATCGCGATGTGCATCTGAGTTCTGGCGTCGGCGACGAGATCGTTTGGACGGGACGGTGACATATTCCATATCTGGGTCTCTTTGGAGAGAGTCCGATCCAATCGTGGCAGCGTTCATTGTAGCACTGGTTTGTAACACTTTATCTAAAGATGTGCCCTTGTGCCGGGAGCCCGACAGCTCCACGGAGGAAGACTGTCCCTCTAATTCCCTGAGCTATTGTTGATAGTATATCTAAATGTGTGCCCTTGTGCCGGGGGCCCGACAGCTCCACAGAGGAAGACTGTCCCTCTATTTCCCTAAATTATAATTGTCCAATTTAGATTTAAAGTGGAGTCAACACACTATAGTTCGACGCGCACCATACTTCTCGGTCAGCGCACTATACTACGTCGGGTACTGTACCAGTCCCTAAGGTTTGGCAGGTAGAGCGTAGCACTGGCTCTCCACTGAGCAGAGGTAGAATGGTTACTGTGTAAGGTGTGTTGAAAACTTCCGTGTGTTGTTTCATTTATAGGGATTTTGAGCCATTGGCTCTCTTGTTCTGCAATTCGCATGTTCTGTGATGCTTCAAGATAGTTTTATTCTGCGCTCGTAGCGCTTTGCCAATCAGATCGGATTGTATTGTTTCATTGATTCAGTTCTCTGCCGAATCAGTGAGGGCATGCTTGGGGCGACGGTGTTTGACAGGTAGACACTCGTCGAATTCTGCTGCTTGCCGCAGCAGTTTGTTAGTATGATGCTCGCATGATGCGAAGATCTTCGTAGCATGTTGCAACATGTATTCGTGCACGGTTTGGATCCTCAAATCTTTCCGTATATTTTCGTTCCTGATGTATCTGAGCGCATTGGTTATGCAGCGTAAAATTTTATTTTGAAGAGTTTAGAGCTTTCTCGGTGGCGTCGCTGTTTCTGCACTTGGGTGAGCTCCATCTGCATGGAGTCCTCCACGATGGACGTACCATTCATGATGCAGTCGAATGGAGCGAAGCACTTTGCTGACCGGAAGTAGGAACAGAGCGGATCACATAAAAAATGTCAATGTCAGAACAGTAAAAATAATACTACACTGGTGGTTGAACACAATGATAACGATGTGATCCAAACAGATGCACAAGGTGAACTGAAAGAGTTTCTGCTGAATTGTTCGATATTTTTATATTGCAAAACGTACTGCTGTCACAGAGTCTTGGTATGGGTATTTCACCGTCCTTCACAATCTTCAAGATATTTACACCCTAACCAAGTTCTCAAATTTTTCCGCACGAATTGTATAAAAACCTGCTGCACTGACGTCACAGAGTCTTAGTCCGTTGCATCAAAATAGTCAACAGGCTGTCAGTTGAAATGCTTTCAACCAGAATTCCTAATGATTTTTATCTGGGAAAAATAGATTACGTGGATAATCAACTTTCTCCTCAGGTTTGAATGACGAATAAAAATCGTATTTTCTTATGAAATTATTTCAGAAAATATCATAACTTCTACTTAGATATAAAAAAAAAAATCAGGTTCGAAACACGTGATCAAATATTTGACAATGTGATTATAGTTAACCACGTTTTATGCAACTGGGCTCTAATATTCTTAGCATGTTCAAATCTCTTTCTCAAGACAATAAATTATATCTTTTCAAAGAACTTCTTCAAATCCATTCAAAAAGCGCTGTCTTCAAAACACATTTATTTACCGAATTGATAACACAAAAAACCGACAAAGTCTAAAATCTTCTAAGCACGACTTGAATTTTTCCCAAGCAAATTATTAACATCTCTTAAAAGGATCTTCTCAAATTTCGCTATGAAAAGATTGATTCAGACCGGGAATTCTAATGTTTAAAGATTCATCAGCTACATGAAAATAACGAGTGAATTCTAAGCAACGTGAGATACATCCATTCTAAGAGCTCTGGCTTCATAAGAGATTCATTCATCAAGTCTTGAATACCGATTTATATGCAACTGCGAGATAATTTATCTGTTACAATAGAATATGAAATTTAGGGAGCATTAGTACCTATATTCAGCAGTTACAATTTATTCTCTTTGTTGAATAATGCGTTTCTTGAAAAGCAGATATTTTGACTTCCCGGATGAATCAGCTTTAAAGATGCATACACACGATCATTTTCTTTTTGTGTAATAAAATACAAGTAAGTATTTACAGTTTTTCATGGAGACTCCTATTGATAATTTGTCGATGCTAACAGCAAAAGGAAGTAACAGGTTTAAAATTCTAGCAGCTTGGTAGAAGTCAAAAATTATATCTCACAAAGGATGTTTCAACTCTTTTCCGCTTGGGCTTTGATTAATCAGGTATATTATTCTTTACGGTAATGAATTCAGTGATATATTTTTTCATTCATCTTGAAACATGAGGGATGATCTTCTCTTTAGAAGATTGTAGTTTCGATCAAATGAATAGCCCTTTGTAAACTAAACATTTGCGGTCGTTACTCAATCCTTCTAATTAATTCTGAGCATTTGACAACTGTCCGCCATCTTGACCATCTGGCTGTCATCAATCAAACCCTTTTCTTTTGTTATGTGAACACCTTGCTGCCTATTAATCACTAATCAATTCTGAGCATTTGACAGCTGTCCGCAATCTTAGCTTGCCAGAGCGGGGACACTGACTACTTCTGACCTACTCAAATATATGCGATCAGTGCTGGTTCATAAATAGCTCACACAATTGAACCGAACATAATGCGAGACCGATTCAATATGAAGCTGAAAAGTATGTGACCAGTGCTTGTTTATCAGAGGCTCACATAATTACATTGAGCACAATGCGAGAAGAATGTAAGAGGTTATCTGAAAAGTCTAATATCCTGGACAAATATATTCCAACATTTTCATCTCCTATGCAAGCCGAGTAATACCATTTCCTTCACAAAGAGCAATATACCTTTCTTATCGTCGGTTCAACACAAGTATTCAAAGCTCCACAGCAAGTGGAAGGTGCGATAAAAACGGTTTTGTATAAATTTGCGCAGAAAATGAGTGAGTTCCCAAGATAGATGAGTAATCCTATTTCAATTTGAAATGTTGTGCTCGCATAGCACTTACACTAGTGTTTTCCAATAGCTCAGTATGATTGTCAACAGCTATACTGTAACGTTTGGTGAGCCGAGTGTGTTGTAATGGTATCAGTAATACATATTCGAATTGCTAGTATATCCGATTTTGAAAATCGGATTTCTTTACCCTAACAGATGATATGGGCTCATACTCAAATATGAGCGCAATAGTTGCCTCCAGATTGAAATTGCCTCGGAATATCTGTGCAACAATAAAATAACCCATTTGAAATATCTATATGCTCATAGTATCTATTCTTATATTGATGTAAGATGAATATCTTGGTCTTTTTCAACATAGTCTTATCTGGGTTCTCATGTATTGAATCCATGGATGAAATGCATTCGTATTCAAATACAATAATCATCAGTGTCCAATGATTACCAAGGATATGTACTGGTAAAAGCTGGACGGCCAAATCTCCCTGGATCATGAAAAACGAATTGATAACATTGTCGTTGAGCCATTCGTTCGGTTGGAGTTTCATGATATCTTTTTTCTTGATGATATAGTCAACGATATATTTTATTTTTAAGATGGCAAGATGGGCATAATAGAATGACTAAGGTTTGATATCATCTGTGAATATCAGGCTTCTAAAAGCTGATGCTCGATGAAGATGTACCACACTTTTCTCCGATGACATCAATGTATGTGTTGCAGATATATGTGACTCCGTACTACAGAATTCAGCAGAAGAGATTTTTTTTGTGTGGTGTACTATGTAAGACATGCCTATGTGTTATGTGTAAAGTCTTAATGGAATTGATGGAAAAAGTATGGCCCTGGAGGAGCAAATATCAAATGATTGATTGGAAACAAATGCAGAGATCAGTTTTGGATATTTTGAAAGTTTAGAACAAACCGGCTGTACATGGGGTGAAATTTCTGTTTTCTTTCATAACTCTTGGCTCAAACTGACAGTGCAGTGTTGCTCGCCAGAAGTTTCATCTGCTTGACGTTTTTTTTTTTTTGTAGCCACAAGATACACATAGTACAAGTCAATGCGTGCTTTTAATCAAAACAATTCCTCAATTTTGACAATAAACCTTGGCGCACGTCTGTAAAGTTGGCTTCCAAAAGTATATTTCTTGATAATTCCAAATCAGCCTCCCACAGAAGCATTCTTGTCTCGAATTTAATCAAACTTATTGATAATTATTTCAGGCACGGAATACAATATCCATTTTCTGAACTAATTTTAAGTCCAGGAGCTCTAGGAGACTGTATTGAAGGTCAAAGGTCTGGACCATCGTTAACACCGTCTGCAGTTTTTACATTTGCAATAAGTAATTTTATTCAGATTAGTTCAAAGATGTATTCAATTTCAACCGTATTAATTCATATTTTAGAATACAAGAGGTAGATTTTTGAACAAGTACTCGAATTAGAACTATCCACTCCAGTACATGATGGTATGGACCAATTTTATTGAGTACAGCTCCAATCCTGTGAGAGATGGATGATGTGACCACACTGTTGAAAAAAGTTTTGTGAAATTGAAAGAATTGTACTGGAAGCAGAACCACGCTATTTAAGTGTGATAGAAATTTTGTAAATGCATTCTAGTGATTTTGGTGTACATACTATATGGCAGACCTTCAAAGTATGTCACTTAATTTAATCAATTTCTAGCTTCCTCACAGCCAGTGAAAACCTTCATCCTTAATTGATTCGTTAGATGCTCGCCTAGCTTCGAAACGTTGATACTGTCCCGAATGAGGCCATGACTATGGATTTGCGATGCACATTGTGGCAATTCTAAAAATTTTATTCATCAATAACGCTTTGACACGAGAATTGTAGCATTTATGTTAGGTAAAATGAATGCATTATTGTACAATCATAATGTGAAAAATGTCATGTATGGCCTTCTAGCTGATGATGAGAGAGAGGGAGCAGTAGAACTCTCGAAACGTCCCAATTTATATTCAAATAAACGACCCATTGAAGAGAATTGGATCGCTTGAGGTCATATTAAATTCTAACCATTACAAGTCCGATGAAAATACATGTAATTTGAATTTTTTTATTTACAAACATGAATTATTATTGATTTTCAGAAGATGAATTTCCTAATTTCAAAAAATACCATAACCCACATCAACTATTAGTACATGAAATATAGCATCTTCTACTCGAAAATATTTGATAATCAGAGCTTTTCTATATTTCTTCGTGGACTGCATAAAGAAGTTGTCGGTACCGTGATAATTTATCAGTAAGTTTTTTCACATTCGTATCAAACGATAAAAACTTTCGTGTGCGCTCTTCATTATCACGTTTGATATTTATTATCAATCTAAAAATGTTGAAATAGTTATTAGATCTAACATAAAATGTAATATAAAATTATAACTTTGCTTTAAACGAATTCCAGTGTCCTTTCAAATTTGAAACGCTCCCGAATTCGAAGGCATAATAGGATAAGAATACAATTGAGAATCCCTGCAAAACGACATTTGTTTCGGAAAATATTCTTCTTTCAATAACAACGATACATTTGATACTTTCGTCGTACAAAGATGATCCTGGAATTTTGTAAAAATATCAATTCATAAATACTATGTTATTTAAAAACTATTGGATCAACTCATTCATGCCTCAAAAAACTAGTACCGGTACATTAGAAGCGATCGATTTCTTAACGTAATCTTCATGTGTTGTGTCCTGTCGTGAGACCAATTATTTCGATGATTGAATACTTTAAAAATAGAATTTTCAAATTCAAAAGATACTGTCAAATTCTCACATCAACTAAAGAATAGAGTAAATTATCTTTTTCCTCAAAATACTAAATAACCAGGGGTAGGATGCCAATCAATTCAATTTGTCTGAATTTTCATTTTTATTTCTTGCAATTCTCCATGCAATGATTCTTCATGAAGTTGAAGGTAATCATCCATGCTTTGCCTCTAAACTTGATCCACATCTTTCTCAAGAAGCCGTGATGCGCGGAGCAAGAAGATTAGTATTCAGGTTCCTTTATTCAAGAATCGTAGAGATAGGAGACTTGTTTCTTCCAATCTTTAATCTTTATTTGTGGTGTCTGTAAATTGTATTATAAAAAACTTCGACAATTTTGTTTTCTATAAGTGACGTCGCGTAAGAAATTAATTGAGCGCGAAATTATTTTGTTTCTTAATTGAAATAATCAACTGGTTAACTTCAATTCAAGTTTAAAATTTGTATTAACTTCCCAATCGATGTAAGGAGTCATAAATAAATAAATACGAATATCAGTTCAATACATACATTATAATCTAGTGAAAATCATGTGTTGAAAGTGCAAGTTCTTGGTTACAACTGATGTTACAAAAAAACCACTCAAACTCCACCGCCCTAGATCCGAGCAAAAGGTGGTCACAAGGGCCAGAGGAAAGCAATATCCTTAGTATAGATAAACCAAATCTAATAGAGACATCAGGCAAGCAATATTCTTATCTCAAAGTCAAGTGCTTCTAAGATCTGATGCTTTGCAGATGTGACGCTACGAACTGTCACAACAAATAAAAATGTTAAAACTCAAAATTATGTATAACCATAAATGAGAAAATTTGTTTATGGATAAGTGATTTTCAACAGTGTCCTCTCGTGAAACCAATTATTTTGATGTTTGAATACTTTAAAAATAGAGTTTTCAAATTCAAACAATACTGTCAAATACTCACATCAACTGAAAAATTGAGTAAACTATCGTCTTCCTCGATATACTGAATAACCAGGGGTAGGATGCCAATCAATTCCGGCAATGTTCTTTGCAACATGGTAGTGCTTTCAGACGCTGTTCTTATCATCGTCAATAATTTGTCTGTATTTTCATTTTTTTTTTCTTGTTATTCCTCATGCAATGATGCTCCATGAAGTTAAAGATAATCATCCATGCTTTGCCTCCAAACTTGATTTACATTTTTTCCAAGTAGGCGTGATGCGTGGAGCAAGAAGATGAGTATTTAGATTCCTTTATTATTGGTCATCCTTCCAGAATCGTGGAGATAGGAGACTCGTTTCTTTTATTCATTTGGATGCGCTAAATCGGAAACATTCGTTGTATCAATTGAGTATTTTGCGGCTCATCTCGAGGTAAGAAAGATTCGTACTTCATGCATCCATACTCATCCGCAATTGTATTGTAGTTTTTTGTCCTCTTCCGTTTTTGTGGAGCATGGTCTGGTTGCGATGTGGATTTTCGTTTATTCAAATTTTTTTTGTAGTGAATTCGGGAGTAGATTTTTTTAAATTATTCCCGGATCCTGTGCCAACGACGCTTTTCCCAATTTTATCCTTCAAGCTTGTCTTACATTTGTCAATTTCTTCGTCAATTTCAAGTGTTTCCTCAAGCTCTAGAGGTTGAACTTTAATATAGCTCTACATCTGTCAATTCTTCCGTCAATTTCAAGTATTTACTCAGCAGCTTTGTAAACTGCATTAAGAACAAGTTCTATTTCTCCTTCAATTTTTTAGGGGTTCCTGGAGATTTTTGTTAAACTGTGGTAGTGGCAACTGAAAAATGAACTGTCAGATTATGAGTAGAATTTTTCAGAATAATGTAAGACTAAATCATATTCATAAAGTTGCGTTATCATCAATCTTAAAAATAGCGATGATAATGTGAAGTATGTTTGATCTCTGCAAAGTTTGAGGACGGAAAGTGACGTGTTCGTGTATACGTGTATTTTGGTAACACTTTTTTAATTATCTAATATTGGTACTCTGCAGCACAAATTGGAGATAAAATTGACAAGTGTGAATGATTTGCATATTTGTAGACTTTGTTCAATTTATTGCTCAATTTCAAGTATCAGAAATTGATGGAGAAATTTACAAATGTGGAGCAGGCTTTAGTCTACTAGGATATTTTTGACAAGTTGACTGTGCGATTATTTCCACGGTACTAATAGTACAATCGTGCAGCTCTTCCAATAAATGATCGGTTATTAAATGGACCATGGGCTCTATCACTCTCGTCAAGTATTTCTCCTTTTTCATAAGCATGAACTTAGGCTTTCGGAAAACGATTCCATGGAATGGGATGGATATTACTACATTTGGAAGCCATATTTCCATTTTCCACAGATTTCATTATTGGAGGCAATGGCTTGAGACATGTAGTAGCAACCGGTGAATATCCGTCGTAGATAACAACACTGCCTTCTTTGTGATGTCTTAGGGAGAGGACTTTTTTGATTTGACTTATATCTATAGAAGCTTCTGTGATTGATTTCGTCAATAATGATATAAGATCACTCGATTCTATCATGTTCATTGCAGTTAGTCGCTCACCACATATTATTGGCAGCTATTATTGGTATTTGAATTTCATGCTCCAAAATTTTGATTCCATCGTCCAAATCTGAAGATGGATTTATAACTGGAGATTGCTGGAAACAACGATTGTTGCAGATATGAACAATATGGATTTATTTGTTGAAGTAATCGTTTGTCTTCACAATTTCCTTCGATTCGAGCAGATATTGTCCGAAGACGACAGGTACTGTCCACAGGGCTTCACTGATGAAGAACCAGACCAAGAACAGGTCAGCTGGCGGGATGGTGGGACACCGTTATTGTCAGTTGGTCCTTTGGCATCAAATAGGGCATCACGACAAAATGTCCGAATGAGGGATACATTATGTGACTATTTTGCGTCAGATTTTGGCTCGGAACTAATATGAGATGCGAAAATCCAGATATCTCTATTTTTGCACCATAACCATATTTCCCGCTTCAAATCTGACAACTTCTGGTATTGTATACTACCTATTCTTTTAATATACGCGATAGCCGTAGTATTGTCAATTCGCAACAAAATTTCACAGGATCTATAACTACTTGCAAAACATTTTAGCCCAAAAAATACAGCCTTTGACTGAAAAAGTTTATGTGTTCCAATTTTTCCTCTTGACTCCAAAACCCATGAGTTTGGGTGTCCTTACCAAAACCACCCCAACCTATCGACGAAGCATCTGTATAAATCGTTAACCTATAACTTAAATTCCTTATTGGATTACTGGTTATATTTAACCTAATGTTACCGATCCACCAATCTAGATCTATTTCTACAAACTCTAACGGAATAATTATTTTAACGTCAAAATTATTACTATTATCATTATTTTAGCGGTCGCTGAGGAATTCTGCTATTGTTCGTATCAAGTATGCCGGAGACTGGATTTCTATGAGTTTGTAAAAAAGACCGTTGTGCCAGACCTTGTCAAACGCACGTTCAAGATGTGGTGTTGAGTGCATTTGTGATGTCGTTTACCAGTTACAGGACTGCGCCCTGGACAGAATGGTGTGCACGGAGTCCAAATTGATGATTTGAGATGGTGTTGTGGATCTCACAGTGCTCTGTCAGTCTGTCAGTGATAATTGTCTCGAATATTTTTCCTGTTGCGCTCAGGAGGCATTGGCCTATGAGAACCAGGATCTGCAGGTTTTTTTCTGGGTTTGGAAATCATCCTCACTTCTGCTTGTTTCCACTTGAGTGGGAAGCACCCAGACGTGATACATGAATTAAAGATGGCGCTTGGGAAAGTCGTGGCTGCTACAGGTAGGTGCTTTAGCATCTGGGTGGTGATGTCATCCTCGCCAGAGGCTGAACATTCTTTTTTTTGCGATTGACTCATCTATTTCTTCTTTGATACGATCATGTTCTCCAAGAATGATCTCTTGCAGGTGTCTTCATTCTGGAATACAGATTGGAGTTGATGAGCAAACTCATTTGCCTTCTCCTGAGGAGTTGTGAGAAGTTTCCCATCTACGTCCAGATTGCTGCTGGATACTGTTTTCTGTCGGGTGAGTACCCTGAACTTATTCCAGAATTTTGCTCCGTCTCGTAGATCTAGCTCTGAGCAGGCGTTTGACCATGACTGCTCTCTGTATTCCAGGACTGCACGACGGATCAGAGCATTTTCCTGGTCCCACTGCATTCTGATAACGGGATCTTGCGTCCTGACAATTTCTCTGTAAAGATGTCGCTCATTGCCTAGGATTACGGACTTTCCAAGTCTGCTGACCAATGTGAACAGATCTTCAGGGAATTCTGCATGAGGGCTAATGTACACTTAGAGAACGTGTACGTAGCCGACTCTAGTTTTGATAGAAGCGGATGCTATGTTGTGGTTTAACAGCTCCTGAGGAAGATCAAGTGCTTTGCTTGGAGCAGTGTTATGTACCATGAGTGCCGAACCTCCGTGAGTAAGTGTCAGGTTCACGATCTTTCTGGAAGACTGTGTAGCCAGATGCCTTCATGGAGCTACCGCGTTTGGAACGAGTTTCTGTGAGGCTTAGTACCGCTGCAGACGTTTCTCGTAGCAAGTTCTCGATCAACAGTTTTTTCGTTGCTGCTGCTGCAATGTTGACTGTTTCAAAAAAACCTTTTGGTTGTTCAGCCATAAGTAGATCTGAATCTAGCTGCTGAGATAGGTACATACGTCACGTGGACCTTCGTGCCGGCGTATGATACAGATCAGTGCGTGTTGAATATAGTAGCAGCCAAGCTACGTAGTACAGCACCCATTCTGTCCCGTTCCTGCGGCAGCGCGTTTATCACTACAGTAGTGACAAAACGCAATACTTCATTGATAGTTGGAACCTCGTCGTTCTCTTCTTGTGGAGGAGCGAGACACTTAATAGGAATAGTCTCGATAGGTGTTGCAGGAGCTTTTGGCCTAGCTGGAAATTTGAAGCTGCTGGCCGGATGGTCTCCTTTGCAGGATGGGAGCGATGCCTCTAGGAGTTTGGTTTGAAAGGCCAGGAATGCGAGTCACGTGCACGACTGGCACAGTGACAAATGAGGAGCCAGAAAGTGGAGACGATGCCCGCGGAGCTGAAGACCGTGGTGGAGCAGGTGTTGTTCTCTGCGATGAGCGTGGTGGCGACGGAATCTTGGAAAATTACTGGCTTTGTGATCCTCTGGCTGAGTTCACACATCTCTTCGTGGAACTCTCGTCGTCACGTGACGAGTAGACGTCAAAGTAACATGACGACTTCGACTCGCCTAAGAGCTGCTTTGCTTGGCGACGTTTACGTCGCTTATATGGAACCTGAGTAAACTCCATTTGCGGAGAATCGCTGGCGATGGCGGATCCGATCATGATGCGAAATGACCCAACCGAGGTAAGGTGAACTCCACAACACTGAATGGAAATACAAAACAATAACGATGAGGAAACAAAGCAAAGTACAATACCGGTAAATGAACACAAATTGACAACGATGTGATCCAAACAGATGCACAAGGTGAACTGATATATATATATATATATATATATATATATATATATATATATATATATATATATATATATATATATATATATATATATATATATATATATATATATATATATATATATATATATATATATATATATATATATATATATATATATATATATATATATATATATATATATATATATATATAACTCTTATAATTAAAATCGCAAGATGTGTTTTTAAAAAGAAATCTCTATTTCTCACACAAGCAACTTTGATGTTAACAATTAGAATACAACAATTCATCTGTCTTACCACCGAGCTCTTGCATATACTTATAATGTTACGTCACCTGCAATGAATTCTGTGATGATAAGGAGAGTAGCAAAGGAATTAAATCATCATTCGATCGTATTACAAAGTGTGACAGAATGTGTCTTTACATAACTCCTCCATCGCCAAGAGATGATTTTATTCCTTCGTATTTTACAAAATTTCTATATCTTTTAAATCTTTCAATCGTATTTGTTCTTCTTGTAATATTTTATTTTCACATCGATTATCATTGAAATATTCAATTACTAAGCATAATACAAAAATGAATATAATTCCTATAATTATAGAATTGACAATATTATAATTTTGTATACATTCTATCTGGTCATTATGCGTTAATTTATCTCTTAGAACTGTAGTACATTGTATGAGTTTGAATGAATCTTTTACAAAAGTTTGCTGTAAAATTTTGCTAATTTCAGGTAATAATTCATTATCAATCAAACAATAATAACTTACATTTGAAACCAAATCATTTTTCAAAAATTCACAAATTTCTTCACTCGAATTATTAGAATTTATTTCTACAATTAATCTTTGTTTGTTTCCAAATAATCTAAATAATTCAACTCTATGTTCATTAGAATTTCTGATTATAATTTGGTTTTTACCAACATTTATTGCTATTTCTTTAAATGTTATTCCATTACCATGATTTTCATCGCCAAAATGCATAGTTTGTTCGTCATCGTCTTCATCGTCTACTTGCGCTATAACACTTTCAGAGGTTTCATTCATATTTACTTCATTTAATTCATGTACTACAAATTTCATATGAGTGCTTTCAAAAATTTCCAAAATTAAATTTTCGATAACATGCCACGGTTTTCGATCTAATCCGAAACATACTTTTGGTGAATGAATCTCAAAAATCTCATTTTGTACTAAATTTTCTCTAAATTTCATCAAACAATTTTTAATTATATCAATTTTAGGTTCTTCAAAATAATTATTTTTTGTGATTAAATGAAATATTCTATTCTTGCCATTATTGATAGGCTGTACTTCTGAAAATTCATTTTGAATAGTTTTGTTCATAAGATAATTTTTACTATCAAAATTTTTATCAATTTCCAGGGCAAAATCTTATATTCTCTACTGATGCAATGAACGATATTATTATTCTTCTGGAAAATATCTTCAGTCATTTTTATAATTTCGAAACTTGGGTCTTATCCTAGAAAGTGCGTCAGCATTTGAGTTCAAAGTTCCTTTTTTTACTTCAAAATCATATTCATCGAGCTTGATTCGCCAGCGCATCAATTTTGAGTTTGGGTCTTTTAAATTAATAAGCCATGTAAGTGGACGATGGTCAGCTATGATTTTAAATTCAGTGCCATAAACATATGGTCTGAAATATTTTACGGCCCAAACAATACTTAAAAGCTCTTTTTCTGTCGTCGAATAATTTTGTTCATGTTCGTTTAAGGTTCTGGACGCATATGCTATTGGCAAATCTTTATTGTCATAGTTTTGACTGAGAACTGCTCCTATCGCGACGTTACTAGCGTCTGTCGTTATCGTGAATTGTTGAGTAAAATCCGGATATTGCAATATAGGTGAATTCATTAATAAATTCTTTGATATTTCAAAACTTTTCTTATACTGTTTTTTAATTTATATCAATAGTCATTTCTTTTTTCAAACAAGTCGTCAACGGCTTTGTCAATTTGGCAAAATTTGGTATAAATTTTCGATAATACCCAATTAATCCTAAAAATTGTTTTAGCTCCTTCTGCGTTTTCGGAATTGGAAAATTTTTTCTGCATCTATTTTATCTGGGTTGGGTTTCACGCCTTCGGGGGTTATTATGTGCCCTAAGTACGCTACTTCCTTTTTCAAAAACCCACTTTTGTCCAATTGAATTTTGAGATTATAATGTTTGAGTGTTCTTAATATTTTTCTGATATTATTTAAATGTTCTTGAAGACTTGTACCCAAGATAATAATATCATAAAGGTATACTAAGCAAATTTTATTGAGACGTTCTCGCAACACATAGTTCATCAACCGCTGGAACGTTGCCGGGGCATTTTTCAGTCCGAAAGGCATCCTAACAAATTCGAAATGTCCTTTGTCGGTATTGAATGCAGTTTTTTGTATTGAATTTCCATGCATTTTAATTTGATGGAATCCAGAAGTTAGGTCTAGGGTTGTAAAGTAAATGTTATGTCTTAATTTATCAAGAGTCTCAGTAATGTTCGGTATAGGAAATTTGTCACTTACTGTCTTTTGATTCAATTCTCTGTAATCTATAACCATTCTAAACTTTTTTTAGCCAGATGCATCTAATTTTTTTGGCACCATCCAAATTGGAGAGGACCAAGGTGAATGAGATGGTTGAATAATACTGTTTTGTAAAAGATTGTCAACTTGCTTGTTTATTCCGTCCTTATAAATTTCTGGGTATCTGTAAATTTTTGTATAAACAGGAATATCGTCAGTTGTGCGTGTTTCGTGTTGTATAATGTCTGTGTGTGTCAATGATTCATTCTCTTGTGAAAATGAATCTGAAAATTCTTTAATAACTTTAAATAACTCACGTTTCTCTTCCTTGTTCAAGTGATCTGAACGAATTTTTATTACTCTTGGTTTTTGTTGAGTAGAATTATATTCTTCCGTTTTATTGATGAAATAATCAAATTTACATTTCTTATTTCCTAATATCGCTACTCTATTTTTCAAATCTAAAATTATTCCGATTTTTTCTAAAGTCTCTTTTCCTAATAATAAATTGAAATTTTTATGAAAATTACACACGTACCATTTTATCGGTATTTTGTTAATACAAATTTAGACCAAATAATTACCTCCAGTTCTACCGCTTGCAGTTTTAAAAGTGAATTTTTCTGGTTTCAATTGAAAACGATTTGATTTAAAATTTTGTTGATCTACAAATTCTTTACTAATAAAATTTATTGTACTCCCGGTATCAAATAAAATAATGTAATCTTTTACAGCTATGTAAGGCAGTTTAGAATTACAGTTTATGTTCATGATTTCTCCGTGAGTTGGAGGTCTGTCAACTCTAAAAAAGAATGCTCATCACTTTCCGTGATCTGCGTGCTTTCTTCATTATTTTGCAAATTTTCAGTGTTATCACTTGTTTCATCATAATATTCGTCGACAATATTTTCCGATTCCTGGGAATTTATTTACAAAATAATTAGTAGGTTGATTATTATGTCTATTAAATGTTGTTCGTGTTTGCGTGGACATAGGGGTTGGTCTCGTCTGTCGTCCATTAATTGCATTTTGTTTAGGTGCAAAGTTTCGTCTTGGTACTGATAAATTTGAATGAATAGGTCCGTTAGAAAAATTTGAAATAGAAGATTCACCAGGGAATCTAGCGGTTGGAGTGTTAGGTAATTGTTTCTGAATGATAGGCTTATTTACAGGTGAAGCTCTAATTTGTCGGTATTTCAAAAATTGATAATCATTTTTAAGTAAATTGCCTAATTCAGTCAATGTTTTTGGTTGTCTGTTAGCTAAATTACTACCGTATGGTTCATTCACTTCATTTATAAAATTCTGAATGATAATTTTTTCAAATACGACATTAATATTGTCATCTACTGGAAATTCGTGTTTCACCAAATCATAGAATTCTTTCGCTTTCTCGTTTACCACCGAGAATAGTTCATACGGATCTTTTCTATTCAAATAAATGATTCCATTGAAAATTGTTGCATAGGTCTTGTGAATTAAATGTTGACCTAATAATGTTTCTTTTATTCTATTCCAACTATTAGTAGCGGTGCTCTTGGAGTCGAAAATGCTTCAAAGGCCTTACCTTTAATTTTAGAGATTATTCCACTGATAACAATGAATTTTGCAAAATCAGACAGTGGTGGAATAATGCTATTTATAAAATGCATCAATTTATCAACAAGTTTAACAAAAGTACTGAGATGTTTTTTATTCGATCCATCATAAATCGGTAAAATTTCAATACTAGTTTCTATTTCCGATATTCTACTAGCCATTGTGCTTGGAATTATATTTGTTTCTTTGATTTCAGAAATCGTTTCAAGTAAATCGCTTAGATTTAATGCCAGATTGAATTATTACTTTACAAGGTAATAATAATCATAAAAATATTTCAAATTGAAATAAATTAAATAAAATTATCTAGGGCCAGTTTCACCAACGCTTGTTAAACTTATCGGAAGGTTATTTTCTACGAAAACTATTGTTGATACAATTGTTGCTATAGCTACTCACTCAAAATATCCCCTAGATAAATTTAACTGAGTTTGGTGAAACCGGACCGTAAGGTTTCACTTTACAAAGTAGTGATTGTAAAATATAATTGAGAATAATCTCTATATTATTATTCAGATAATATTTGATAATATATTTCAATTTGACTCACAGTAAAAGTATGAGGATGGAAATTGCGATCTTCATTCGCGTGCTGTTTTCTGGCTCTCGGTTTATGGGCTCTATGGAAGCTGACAGATCGGCACTCGCACTGCGGGCTCTCTTGGACCTGGAGATGATGTTGCAGTGTACTATGGTGAAGTTGTCGACTCGGCTCTCGCTTGCGGTGCTCTTGGAGTCGAAACTGCTGCTTGGTGATGCTGATCGGGCTTTGGCACTGCGTGTAGCGGCTCTTGGGCTCTTTTATTCAGGATTCCGAACAAACAGTTGGAACTGACCGTAATCACGATAATTTTTAACTTTTCGCGTTAAATCGCAAATTACTTTTCGGCAATCCTACCGACTGCGCCACTTTTATAATTCAAATCGCAAGATTTGTTTTTCAAAAGAAATCTTTATTTCTCACACAAGCAACTTTGATGTTACCAATTAGAATACAACAATTCATCTGTCTTACCACCGAGTTCTTGCATATACTTATAATGTTACGTCACCTGCAATAAACTCTGTGATGATAAGGAGAATAGCAAAGGAGTTAAATCATCATTCGATCGTATTACAAAGTGTGACAGAATGTGTCTTTACATAACTTATATATATATATATATATATATATATATATATATATATATATATATATATATATATATAAATATATATGTATATGTATATGAATTTGGTTGCATAATGAATGCATCAGGCTCTCAAGTTGCTCATTATATTCATATAATTGTACAAAATAATTTTTATCCGAATAATTTTTTAATAAATGTTTTCTTTTTTCAGAAGCCTTAACAATATATTTTCATGTTTCGCGTATAAAGTGGATCCACCAACTCTGGAAGCACACAGTACAAATGAAAAATTTCTAGTTTAGGCACCATAGTTTCCCAAAATGCTTTGTCCATTATGATATACTCAATTTTCATAGGGTTGACATTATGCCCGATCCATTCACCAAATATGCATATATTTCTGCTGGTTATACTCAATTGACCTTGCACTTGGAAATACCAGTCATGTTTTTTGTTTACAACATATTCGTTAGAATCCTCCAAATAGTTCCAAAATGTTATTTTTCTTCATTGGGCTCTAATTTGTAAGAAGAAGACGGGCATTTAAGTTCAACTAATGTCTTGCTATCTACAAAACCATCAGGTGATGCACCTAAATAAGGTATCCTCCCAAAAACAAATAGTTCACAAGGGTTGATTTTAATTTTTTCTTTTTGAGCTAGACAATCCAATGCAATTTATCCATTTTTTTCCGTGGCATTAAGATAAAATATTAATTAGCTCTGTTTCACATAGCAGTTCTCCTACTAATTTGCTGCAGCTAGTAGTATCTCTCCGCTTACATATAGTTCCAAAATTTTATGCCGCTAGCATTTTCCGTCGTTCCCCCATGTGTCACTATCAACTTGTGATTCTTTATTTCTTTTTTAGTTTTTTTTTCTCTAGTTCAAAAAAATTTCCATTACCTTTCTGACATCGAAAACATTGGCTTGGAGTGGTTGGCTCACGTTTATGTTATACTTTAATTTTCATGTATAGTAAATCGGTTAATTCGTATATTTGTTTGCTTTCCTCGCATTTATCTAAATTGACAATCATGTGGTAGTTGTACCTGCCATATCTGTACACTTTTTGAGCTGGTATCTTGAGCAAGCTGAGCTCCTCTGGAACTTCCTCCACCTTCACAGATGAAGGTAGACCACGAATGACAGCCTGAACTGGAGTTTCTGATTCCAGTCGGAACGTATAATATTCAATTTCTTTCTGTCTGCAATATGTTTGGATAGTTCTATAATCATCAATTGATGTGGGCTGAATTTTTATGGAGTCGCCGGCCGTGCGGGACGATTTAACTTTAACGTTCAAGTTGTTCAGATTTGTATTAATCTGCTTCCAGGAGTCAATATTTTTGATAAAGATTGGAGGAGGAGACTTGGTTTTATTCTCGACATTATTACTACTGACCGAGTGAGTTCTTCCCATAACTTCTACGTTTAACGCGTAGAATTGGTTTCTTGCTCCAATTATTGAGGCCGTATCAATTTTTGGCCTTTTACTTTTACGTTTCTCGGTCGTCAAACCGTCGTCCTTTGAAGTATTATCAATGGATTCTATCGTGTTTGATGGAATATTGGCTGGATCGTGAGGCGTGTCCATAGTCAGAGCATGCGCGAACGGCGAAGTGTCAATCTGCGCGTCATTCAATTGTTCAATTTGCGATGAAGTCGCTGGAGTTTGAGTATTATCATTTATTCGTGCAGATTCTATTTCATTTGCGTGAATTGGATCTTCCATTTTGAATTTGATGATTCGTTTGGGTTTGGGCTTAGCCATCCTTAGCGTTTTGTAAAGTTTCATCTTCTTCGCCAGAAGACTAGTCATTTTGGCTGCATCTTTTGCATTGATCCAGGGCTTGAATTTTCAAGTTCATCTGCTCCAGTGCGAACGCTGTAGAATTTACAATCTTTTTGCGAAAAACGAGTGATTTCCCTTGATATAATAACTGTGTTGTCGAGAGAGCTAGGGAGGAATGCCTACTCAGTTCAGCCTTCCAGCAGACTCAACGCTGACACTATATCGAATCAATCACACTCCAACGCCCGTGGCGGAGCCCTGACGCGAAACGTCTGATTGCACTTACACTAAGCACTAGCACAGCACTCACGCACTCACTAGAATTGTCTGGGCACTAACACTAAGCAAAGATTTCGTTCACACAGAACTTGGTCACTAACGCGTCGCGTTACGATGCACTAGCGCTGCACCCCTGTACCGGGGGTCCGACAAGACTCCCGTAGGTTGCTTGTCCCTCTGACAGCACTAGCGAATATCGAAAACGTAGCTACACGTTGTACCCCTTTGTCGGGGGCTCGATAATGACTCCCTAAGATTGCACTATTCCTTATCCAACATGCAGCAGAATCGCGAACGGAAATAAAAGAAAAGCAAATGCTACGTGAAGCAGAGGCGTTATGCATGCAATCACGTGCAAAACACAGCAGCTAAGTAACGGCACAAGTACCGTTACGTAGGTGTTCACTGGCGGTTTGGAATTCGCAGGTGGAGCGCGGCGGCGTTCCGAACTGTACAGCGGACAAGAGCAGACTGGTGCAGTAAGTCCTATGATGCAATCTTTATGTAGGGATATAAGGGAGTATTATAACTCCTCTCTCCTTCAACACGAAAATATACCTTTTATAATTTCTAGGTGAAGGTATTGTTTCGTTCATTCTTATTGAACAATATTATTCCAAGTTTGAATTATACTGAGATTATCTTAGATTCCAATTTTGTTTAGTGCAGTGTTTTTCTTAAACTCTTTAAGTTCTATGTCCCTTGATTCTCTCAGAAGTTTACTCTTTAAGGTAATCTTTGTATTCACATAGTAAGATAACAATAATGATTAAGATTATCATCAAATAAATTGTTACATAGTGGTAGTTATGTACCTTTGTGTTATAGGGACTCAACTGGATACTCTCTTCTAGTTTGTGTTTGATAGAAGAGATATTTTCAATTCCATCCCTTATGTTTTCCAAATGGGCTTTTAATGACGTATTGGAATGAATTTTAATTAATTCGCCGAAATTGTCTTTTATTTCAATTTGGCTGTTTATTTTACAATTATTGGTATAATAAATACCTTCCGAATCTTTGCTACTCATTTCATTATTGCAATTGAATTTAATTTGTTTCTTGTTAAAGAAGAACAAGTATTTCGAGTCAGAATTCTTTATTTCAATAATTGAATTTATTTGTGGTATTTCTTCATACTCACAGAATTGAAGGTCTTTGTAACATATTACATTTTCCAGACATTTTTTATACTCATTATGTTGAGAATGACAGTATTATTCTTCATTATTTATTTTATTACACTTATCTATAGGTTTTATTCTACAATTGTTTTTTGTGAATAGACCGTTCATGATATTGATTGTTTCATAAGTGTTATGTATGTGTATAGGTGTAGGGGTAGCTTTTATGAGTTCTTCTTCCAGGATATTAGCGGGGATTTCGATGAGGATCATTAAATTGTTGTCTTTCACAGAACAATAGGTTTGTAAAATATTGTTATTCTGAATATTGTCGAATGATATGAATCTCAAAAATTTGCTCTCGATAGTTTCTTTGATTAATTCGTTGTGAATAATAATACCGAAATATAGGGTGTTCAACTGGCAAAATGTGGTAGTTTCTTCCAGCATTATTAAGGAGAATTATGAATTTTTTCCTATTCGTATCAGCTCGCAAATAAGATTCTGAGCCTTTATTACATCTATCACGTCCAAAACTGCACCAATAGTTTTCTCCAAATTGTTTAATTTCTTGTTTCGTAAGACGTTGTTTTCGTTCGTGATTCTGATATTGTTATTGCATTGAGCGGTAATACTGTTATTGATTCTAACCATCGTGTTTATTTTGTTGATCAATTTGTCTTCGTTAATGTTAATATTCTCTAATATCTGGTCGTATTGTTCTTTAGCACTAGAGTCTAGGTTTCCTGTAATGCTTTTGACAATTGTGCCGAATCAGTTAGTTAATCCACGTTTTTAACTCTTAAAACTCATCAATTGTATTTTATCTTTCAGGTGTATCATCATATTGTTAAGTTTATTCTTATTGCTGGGTAAACTATCTTTGAAGGTGAAGGGTTTCAAGTTTTTTGTATAATGTTTTAGTGTTTGTTTCTAATATGTGATATTATTCGACGATACTGGTCAAGGAGATTTTAAATGTTATTATCTGTGGGTCAACCTGTATGTAGGCGGTTCCTTATTCTAGAATGTTTAGTCCGGTATTATTGTTGTCTTGTATGATTTGCGTCATCTTGCGGGAGATGAGCCCGTAACAAGTCGATGTTTTGTAGGATGTGAAATTTTGTGCTTTTTGTTCTGATCGTCAATTATTTGTCCTTTGTCATGTCTTATTGTTTTAACGTCAAGGATTTAGAATTTTGATCACTCGATTTTTCTAGAATTTCTCTTATTTATTTCATTTATTTTAACGAACGCTTGATTCGGAATTTGATATTCTTTGTTAATGTGTTCTGAGTATTTTGTTCTGCATTTTTCGATGCTAGATTTGACTTGCTCGTTGGTTTGTTTTCAAAGGTACCCATCTACTTGTACTTCTTCTGGTTTTAAATCTATTTCTGAATTATATCTGAATATTATCTTTGACGGTGTTCTTCTGGTAGTTGAGTGAATACTATTATTGTAAGCTAATAGGGCGTAATTCAGTGTTTCTTTTAGCTGTAGTGTTCTTGTCAATGAATTTTGACTAATTATTCTCATGTGCTTGACTAGAGAGGAGTGGAATCTCTCTGCGACTCCGTTACTTTTGGGATTGTCGATAGAGATGTAATGTATATCTTTTTTCCACAAAGCTGAATAATTTTGGATTATTCCATTGTTAAATTCGAGACCGTTGTCAGAGGTTATTTCTTCTGGTATCATGAAGTGAGTGAAATAATTAATGATTTTGTTCAAGATTGTTGTATTTGGATAGGCTATTGCAAATTTGAAGAAAGCGCCTACAATAGTCAAGATTCTTTCTTTTTCAAATGAGAGAAGGTCAATGTGTACTTTTTTGAAAGATTTGTTTGCTGGGGAGTGTGAATATTTGGTATTTGTATAGAGTTTCTTGCGTATTTTGTGGTTAAGCATATATTACATATGTTTATTTAGTTCTGGATGTCTTTAAACATGTTAGGCCAATAGTATATTAGTTTTAATTTGTTGTAAGTCTCTGTTATACCGCGATGGTTTGTTTTACCTTTGTGATAGTTCTTTATGATGAGCTGCTGTTCTTCTTTATTTTCTATCTCTGTATTTATTGTTTTACACGATACAAATTTGTAACTTTTAGGGTTGAAGTATACTTGTGGTACCGAATTGAAGTTCTGTATGAAATTTTCTGGTATGTGGCAGTAATACGTTGTGTTTGGCTTTAGGTATTGTTTGATGAAGTTCATGACTGATGTATTGCTATTTATTTTATTCAAATAGAAGTAAATTCTACCGATTTTATTGTCAAAAATTTCAATAACCTTAATATCTTTTTTCTGATTCGTTTCTTTGACAACTATTTGGTTTTTGCAAGTATTAATGGATGCTTCTAGGTATGTAAGACCGTTGATTGAGGATTCGTCGTCTGAATGGATTGTGTCTGCTATGTCATCATCGTCGCCAGTTTCTACTATAACTGAGTCTGCATCTCTGTCCGAATTTAGGTTAAGTTCTAAATGATTTTTCATATATGTTTATTGTAATGTTTGAGTTGTAAAATTCTTCTGTTAGTGGACTTCCGATCTTCTCCCAACTGAGACTTGAATTTTGATTGGTTTCTTGCCATATCTGAGTCGTTAATTTTGTTTGGTATGCAATAGTCACGTAGTGTCTCTAAGCAGACTTTCGTATTTGAATGTTTTGTCGATGTGTTTTTCTCTAGTAATTAGGTGGTATACTAGTCTAGGGTCCTTTTGGATATAGATTTTGTTATCCAGGTTGAGAGGTTTTGAACACGGGTAGATTCGATCTATTTTAACTGTAAACTCGTCATTACTTTTTCTGTCATTTGAGATGAAGTTTGTTAGTGTTTTGTTTGAATTGAAAATGTTTGTTTCTTTATATTCGATTTCAAATTCAGGTCTAATGTCCGCCACTGAATTTTGGCATCCTTGTTCATATTCGACCGTGTAATTCAATTCTTCTAACTTTAGGCGCCATCTTATGAGTTTTGAATTTGGTTTTCTAAGTGAGTTCAACCATACGAGCGGTCTGTGATCCGTTACGATTTTACATTCGAGTCCTAATAAATATGGTCGGAATTGTTTGGTGGCCCAAATCATTGCTAAGAATTCTTTCTCGATAATGGAATAATTTAGTTCGTGACTATTAAGGGTACGTGATATATATGCAATAGAGAGATCCTTGCTATTGCTATCTTTTTGTGATAGTACAGCTCCGATAGCGTGATTGCCAGCGTCTGTGGTGAGGATAAATTCTTTTGAAAAATCTGGGTACTGTAAAATAGGATTGTTAGAGAGTAGAGTTTCACATTTTTTGAAGCACTTTCTATATTCCGTGTCATGAATATCGATTTTCTGTCCTTTTTTCAAATATTTGGTCATGGGTTCAGTGAGCTTAGCGAAATTGTCAATGAATCTTTTGTAATAATCAAGTAGTCCAAGAAAGGATTTTATTTCTTTTGTAGTTTCTGGAATGAGAAACTCTTGATGGCTTGTATTTTGTCAGGGTTTGGACGGATTTCGTCTGTAGTGATGGTGTGTCCGAGGTATGCTACTTCTTCACGTAAGAATTCGCATTTGTCGAGTTGAATTTTCAAGTTCACCTCTTTTAATTTTAAAAAGACTTTTTCGATATTGTTTAAATGTTCCGAAAGTGAGGTGCCTGATATGATTATGTCATTTAGGTAGACAAAACTAATTTTGTTGACTAGATCTTGTAGTACGAAGTTCATTAATCTTTGAAAAGTAGATGGATCGTTTTTCAGACCGAAAGGCATTCTTTTGAATTCATAATGACCGGAGTTTGTGGAGAAAACTGTTTTTGGGATATCGTAAGGGTTAACTTCGATTTGATGAAAACCTAATGTCAAATCGATAGTAGTGAAGTAATTTGATTTTCCTAGTTGGTCAAGAATGGAGTAGTAGTAGAACCACGGATCAGCAAGGTCGCAAAATTCACAGTGCACAAAAATATTGTTCTTGTGCGTTGCAAGAAAAGTTCCAGTAACTGTGCATTATAGTACGACTAACAATAAAAAGATACTGGTAATATGAAATCTATTGAAAATAATTTTTTCGGACAAATTTGATGCATAACCTTGAAAAAAAAATCAACACGTGGTGGTGGTACAATGGCAAACGAAGACATTGACTAATATTCCATTATATTGGAAAAGCTTGGTAGGCTACAAAAATTTGATAATATTGAGATAATAGTAAATGCAACGAATGTGAAAATTACTAATCTTCATACCTCTTTGAACGAAATTGAAACGAAATATGGAGATTTGTGTCAAACAATAAAAACGCAACAGTCTGCGATAAATAGATTGGAAAACCATATGAAAAAGCGTAGTCTGACTTTTAGTGGTCTTGAAGAAGGCGAAAATATTAGAAAGGATTTAGAATCTGAATTGCTGAACATTCTCAATACAAAACTAAGCACTAACCTCTCTGAAGACAACATCGATCAAATTAAAAGACTCGGAATCAGAAAAAAGAACTACAACCGGTCTGTATTAGAGTCGCTTGTATCAATTGAGATCAGGAACTTAATCATCAGTAATTGTAGAAAACTCAAAGGAACAAACATATCTGTTAATGAAGACTTGACAACAGCTGCGCTGAACGAAAAAAGAGAATCACTTAAAATCAGAAGAAAAAAACTAAGTGAGGGTAAAAAAGTCAAATTTATTGATAATAGAATTTATATTGATGATATTCTTCTGGATACTCATTGCCTCGTACAAAAGCAGAAAAGATCCAGAGGAAGCAGATCCTCCGATGATTCCCCGGCGCAACTTTCCACTAAGGCATTCAAACGTCAAGCTAATGACTCAGCAATTCCCACGTCTGTATAGAAGCAGAGTTCACTAAATATTTTTTTCCGCATGACGCAGGACGCTGAAAAATTAAATGAGATTAGTGATAGTACTCCCGACCCCGTGCTCTACAATACCCGAAACTTTGAGATAATTTATTCGAATATTGGTGGTTTTAACAATATATTCAATCTTTGTAAAGAAACACAATAATTTTTGCTTGAAGCAGAAATCATCTGTTCATGCGAAACTTGGATCCATGAAGGAGTTTTGGAGCTTCCAGTCTTCTCAAATAAATATAAAAATATTATTATTCAATGTGTGGCAATCAAAGACAAAAGTAGAGGACGTGCGTCGGGGGGTTTGTTAATTATCTGCCAAGAAACCAACGTCAGAAATGCTAGAATAATCGAGCGCTCTGATATGTGGCTATTTTTGGAACTTTTCATAGAAAAAGATAGATTCTTGGTGAGAACTGTCTATTTTGAGCCTACTTTAGATGTCGAACTAAAATTCAATTTATTTGAGAACTCATCAAACTTTATTCTAGGTCAATTTTGCAATACCAAAACTATCATTCAAGGCGACTTCAACTCAAAAGTTGGAGACTTAAATCAATCCACTGAGGAGATTCTGGATAATCTTAACGTTCAGGAAACAAGGTGCTAATCACATAAATTAATTGATTCTAGAGGAAAAAAGCTGACGTTTCTTATGGGATCTTTCGGGCTGTATATTTTGAATGGTCGTACTAGAAGAGATACTCCGGGCCGATATACTTCCATTGGATGTAGTGGTAAAAGTGTTATTGACTTAATTTGGGGTAACGTTTGAGCTACAGAAAGTGTATCAAACCTTACAATCCAGCTCTCATTAGAACCTTCCGAGCACTGACTTTGTCTCTCAACCTTACATTCAAATACGTATAATCCACCTGCTCAAATTCAAATGGAATTAGCAAATAAGTTTGTAACAAAATTTGGGTTTAATCGAATAAATAGTGCTATTTTTTCTGAGTTAATGAATGATCCTCATTACGTTCACTTGACCGACACAGATTCAAATAAATTAGCTGAGAATCTAATAATCGCGGTTAAAGAATCGGCGTCACAGACGAATATGTTGCAAATAAAAGCAAGCAATTCTCATTATATATGGTATAATAATAAACCTTAGTTCAATTATGAATGCTCACATTTGAAAAAAAATACTCAACAACTTCTGAGACAATATAAAAAATGCCCTACGGAAACTCATCTTCCTATATTTTTGGATTAAAAACGAGTATACAGAAATACCATTAATATATGTAAAAGAGAACATCAATCTGCAATTTCTCGTTCTCTCCGTAACATAAAAAATAGTAAAGAGTTCTGGCTTACTGTCAAAATTCTGCAAACGAGAATCCACAAAAAAATCATTTGAGCGTAACTGAATGGATAGATTTCCATCGCAATATTTATCCTAAAACTGATGGAACCTTTACCGTTTCTTTCAACGACTGTTATAAGCTGATGTTTGACTCTGCAATCAGCTTAGAAGAACTTTATCACTGCATAAATCTTGCTAATCCTGGAAAAGCGCCAGGTAGCGATAAATTGTCCAACGATTTTTATGAAAATCCTCCAGATAACTGGGTACATTACATATCAAACCTTTATAATAACATTATGTCATCTGAAGCTATTCCGCAGAAATAGTCACAAGTTCAGCTTTTTATGCTGCACGAAAAAGGGGATCCCTTAGATCCCTGCAATTACAGAGGCATCGCGCTAGTTGACTCAATCTGTAAACTTTTCACTCAAATTATTCATTGCCGGATTCAAAATTATCTTCAAAACTGTGAGGTTTTAAAAGAAAACCAAATGATGTTCCGTAAGGGGCGGGGAACTTCGGACAATATTTTCTCTTGAGCAGCCATCCATATACAAATGAGGTTGCGCAAAAACTGCACGTATGCGATATTCGTAGATTTTAAGAGAGCATTTGACTCTATAAATCATTCAAAACTATGGTTCGAATTATATGAGGCAAGTATTAGCACTAAACTGATTCGTATAATACAAAAACTATACGGTAATGCAATTATTTCTTTCAAAGATTCTGAACAATTCAGTAATGAGGTATCGGAAGGTGTTTTACAAGGAGAAACTCTCTCACCGATTTTTTTTTCTCTATTTATTAATGATATCGAGGACTTTTTGTGTAAGAAGGGGGCATACGGGTTGAATATTGATGGGATGAACGATCTATTATTGTTAGCATATGCAGACGATCTTGTTATTTTATGTAGCTCACCGGTAGACGTTCAAAACAAATTAATTATGCTTAGCGAATATTGTAACAAAAATTACCTCGTACTTGATGCATCCAAAACTAAGATTCTCAGTTTTCACAAGGGTCGCTTGAAGAAAATAAAACACGAATTCAAATACGAAGGCTCTACTATTGAGGTCGTAAATAAGTTCTGTTATCTGGGTACCGTTTTCACAAATTCAGGAAAATTTTTAGATCAATCCTGTCAAGCTATCTCTAAAGCGACATTAGCAATTAATAAAGTGATATCAATACTATGGTAAATCGAACAAATAGGATGAGAGACAAAAGCTTTAAGATTCTGTAGTTACCGCAACTTTACTTTTCGCTTCAGAGTTCTGGAGTTTAAGATATATAGAAAACATAAAATCATGTCAAATAAAATTCTTGAAAATTATTTTTCAGTGTCTGAGATCCACACCAAATTTTATGATGAGGCTAGAAGCCAGTACACCGCTTATTTCGTTTAATATTTTGGAACGTACATTAAATTGGTGGCAAAAATTCTTGAAATGAGTAACACTAGAATTCCAGAAATTTTATATAATCGTTTATAAATACTTGATTCGAGAAATGCAAGTAAAGCTGAATATAACTGGACTACTCAATTTAAGTCAGTACTTACTAACTTGGAAGCCTCTTCAGTCTGGGTTAGTCAGTCCATAACTAAGTCAGAAATAAGTTCCTCAACGGATAAACTAAGATTCAAAACACAGATTGATGATACAAATCTACTAAATAACTCAAGATTCAGTACTCTATACTATACAATAAAATTGAATTAACATCAATTACTTAAGAATATTTGAATTTAAATACTAATTTTGGCATGAAACGAGTAATTGCACAACTCAGATTGTCACATAAATATGGTTTAATACTCTTCATGGACAGTATTAAATAAAAATTTGATTCAGGACTCAACTGTACAATTCGCAATATGCAAAAAAGGGATGATATGTTTCATTCTCTATTCGAATGTCCCATTTACAGTCCAATTAGAGAAGTGTATCTGACGAAATACCCCTACAATTTGAATGAAGTTAATTATCATATCATATTTGAAAACTTAAATCTGGACAAGTTAGAAAATATATTCCATTATACACTGGCTGCCTTTAAGCTGCGTATCTTTGCAATGAATGATTGATCCAGAGTCTCCTATTCTCAACCATGTATCACGCCGACAGTTTTCACTAAAACATATGAACTCTACGATTTCTCATACCTACATACTGTTTTAACTATATCTTTTCATTCAAAATATCATAGAATCGGTTGTATGTTCATTGCTCTTGTTTCCAAATCTTCGCTGGAAAGAAGTGAACAGTCTCCACCAAGAGAGTTGCAGTTGCATATTTTATAAGCTATGTATATTTCTGTATTTAAACTATAATTATATTGTTTTCATACATATGCAACAAGAAAAGAGAAAAAAAAAATAAAAAATTTGATCATTCCTCCAGTAATTTGTGGGATTTAAATTATGATATTTATAACTACTATGACCAATTCTATTATTAATATTATTCTCGTTATATGACACGAGTTAAATTTGAAATAAATAAATGAAAAACCTAATAAATGTTCCATTTTATAAGTTACAATCTATATATTTTTGTTCTTATACCATGATTATATTGTTTTCATACATATGTAACAAGGAAAAAAAAAATAAAAATATATTCACCAATAAGTTGTGGAATTTGAATCACGATATTTGTAACTACTATTACCAATTTCATAATTTATCATAATTGATAATATTCTTGTTATATAACACGAGATAGGCTTAGAATAGATGGATAAAAAAAAACTAATCAAAAAATAAAAGATAATAGAATAAAAGAAATTGAATAAATAAATGAGTTGATGTAGGTATGTCAATGCTCCGTATTTTATAAGTCGCAATTTGTATATTTTGTACTTATACTATAATTATAAAAAAAAAGTCATCATTCCATGACTTATAATTCACTGTAAGTTTCTTCATATATTTCATTCTTTACTTTATCCGTGATTGTATCAAGGCTTTGTATACTACTCTCTTCATATAAGGCGTTATGCCTAGAAATAAATGCTTATTATAATTATTATATTATAGTTTGTCAAGAATGTCTGTGATGTCGGGAATGAGAAATTTGCCGTCTATTGTTTCTTCATTTAATTTCCTGTAGTCTATTACTACTCTGAATTTCTGTTTGGCAGAGGTGTCTTGTTCTTTGAGAACAACCCAGATGGGGGCTGACCAGGGGAAATAGGAGTGTTGATTGATGTCGTCGTTTAGCATTTTATCAATTTGATTCTGGACTTCTTGTTTGTAGACTTCGGGATCTGAGAATACAGATTTTATTGTTATTTTTTAAAAATTCTTTGCTCCCATCAAATAATTCGTGACATAAATTATGTTTGATATTATCTTTGTTAATATAATTAGTTACTACATTAGTGGCCTTCGCTCTCCAGATGTTGTGATCTGAATTACAACCCTTGATAGCGGATTCCACATCAGCTATAATTTCTTCAGGTTTAATGTCAGCTTTAGATGGTTTGATACTAAATTGTGGTCCTAGAGACAGTAATTTCTCTACGTCTTCCGGAATGTTTGTATTTGACAAATTTTTGAACCATTTTTCATGTGTTTTCAATTGGTTTTCTTTTTCTAAGTTAAGTAAATTATTCAATTTAGTTCGATTTTCTGATTTGATCTTATTGAAAACAACATTATAACTTTTTGTCTGCCTTCTCTTAAATTCATCAAAAATATGAATTGAAAAATTATTGTTAGTTAGTAAATCAAAAGTGATAGAATCTAAATCTTTCTCGAGCGTGCGTATGACGTCATTAGTTATTTTTATTTCTAATTCAAGAATTTCATCTTTCAACCTTTTATTGAAATTGAGCAGTTGATTTCCTGATCTTGTTGTTTCCGATGTTAGCAAGGAGTGTATGCCTTTCACACCTCCTGTGATGTGCTTCTGTATAATGTTTTGTCTTTTGCATTGGAGAAGGAATATTCTTCTGTTTCTGAACGATGCCAGCTTGATGTTGGTGGAAGCCCATTTTTTTAAAGATCTTGAGCAAAAATTACCCCATTCTTGTGTGATGCGTTGGTAAAAACCCATACCTGGAAGATTATAGTAGAAGGGTAGTAACAACCGACTAGTTGAAAGATAAAAATTGCAAAAATTGCAGTATAACGGTGTAACGGTTGTGATTGGGCACAATTTCAATAAATTTTGAAACTTGTAGTGGTAGTAATTTAATTCAAATTCCAATATTTCGTGTACAATTTTGACACTTCTTCAGTCGCTAAAAATGTTTGAAGAAGAACATCTAATTTTTGCTAAAAGAAATCTGGAAACTGTAAACTCTGTCTTTTCGAAACTTAAAGACAGACTAGATATTTCTCAACTATCAAATATAATTCCTTGCGGTGGTTGTGCAAAGGTATACATAGGACAGACCTCACAGAAACTGAGAAATAGAATGACACAACACAGAAGCGACGAGAAATCGAATTTAAAAAAATGCGCTCTTGCAACCCATATCAAAAAAACTAAACATCTTGTAGACTACGATAAAACAGTTATTCTTGGACGCGAAAGCAATTATAACAAACGGCTTTTTTTAGGAATGTATTATATCAAGAAGTATTCTGACACAGCAATAAATGCTAAAACAGATACGCAAAACCTGAGCACAGTTTACTCGTGGCTTTTACAATCTAAAAAACAATATTAATAAATTCAAACTTCCCGCTGGTTCTAGTCTCGTGAATGCCTCACGCGCATGTCGATATGTCGCTCGCAGCTGGGCTGTGGTATTCTGTTTGCCAGTGCAATCAAGTAAAAATGTGATCGAACATCTGAAAAATTTTTACTCTTAAACTTTCTTAAAATAATATTTTAATCTTGGACTATGTCTCGGTCTACACATTCACCTGTCAGAAATTCATGAGGATTCTTTCGGTTTCACAAGCGTTGTTATGCTTAGTATCAGTATACCAGTTGTAAGTAAAAAATTGTATATTTTTTTTTCCAAATTGACTTTGTGATATCAATAAGCGCCATTTTGTAGCTTTCCCTGAAGAAGTGTCAAAATTGTACATGAAATATTGGAATTTGGATTAAATTACTACCAGTACAAGTTTCAAAATTTATTGAAATTGCTCCCAATTACAACAGTTATACTGCAATTTTTATTTATATATATATATATATATATATATATATATATATATATATATATATATATATATATATATATATATATATATAATATATATTTAATGATGTGCAAGTAAGTCACGTGATGTTCACGTCAGATTTCTATCAAAATTATACAAATGTATGACGGATTCAGCAGTATTTGCTTCAGGTAGCAAGTTGAAATTATCAGATGCGAGTTTTCGTAATTCGAGAAAGCCACTATTCAATACTTCGACAAGTTCATTTCTAATTTCACATGCTGATTCGATAGACTTGGAACCAGTAAGAACGCCATCCATGTAAAAATCATTTGAAATAATCTGAGATGTTATTGGATACAACTGCTGTGAATCATTAGCTAATTTATGTAAGCATTTAATGGCTAAATATGGAGCACTGGACAGCCCGTAAATAACAGTATTCAACTGATTAGATTGACAATCTTGATCAGTAATTTCTCGCCATAAAATAGTTTGATATTTATGTTCTGATTGCTTCAGAATGATTCTTGACCAAGTTTCACCTAAATTCACTTTTTTCTCTAATTCGATGGATATACGATCCGGCTCGCAAAGACCAAAATGTATGGTTACACGGTGGTTAATGTAATTCTCGAAGAACCATTAATGAATAACACGTTCATTAGAAAATAAACAACTTTATTACACCAAAAACTATCGGAGTCTCTAGCGGAGTCTCCCAATTCTTACACAACTGCCTCTATATGTGGGGCTTCTTCCACTACCCTCTAACAGGGTGGTTTATGCTCAACAAAAATAAAAAAGGGAGGCTGTAGCCTGAACAATAATTACGTTATGTGTGAATCACTAATTGAAAAATCTCGAGTTATGCTTGAAAATGAGAAAACCATTCATATTTTCTGTACTTTTGCGGGAACCGTTCCAATAGTATTTCGAACATTCTCTCTTTTTGTTCCATTTTCTCCTCGATGTCTTTTTTCTTCCTGTTCCTGGGCCTTTCGCCACCGTGATTTCTATGTTGAGGACCGTTGTGATTCAAAATCACTTAGGCCTTTATCTTCAGTTCTCTTTTCATCAAAATTAGTTTTTTCAATTCGATGGCATTAACAAACATTCACTGGAATTGGAGATCCAATTTACGTCTACTCTGTATTTCTGCTGCCCTGTACTGGAAATTGTGAACACTTGACATATATCTCGCGTAAATCCTAGAATAAATAAATGAGATAGAATATTGCGAAAGAAATATACATCTCAAGCTCTCGGCCTCTTCTAATGTTTCCTGCTTTTCCATCATGTACCTTGATTTGATTGTGAGTCTATTTGAAATTTCTTTACTTTTCAGCACAGTTAAATTGAGCTGCTCAAATTTCAAACTTGTCTCTGGTTATATTGAGGCGGTGGATATCAATTTTGTTGACCAGAATACCCCGATATAAAAAATTTCACTCTGTCAAGAGCCTATTTGCTTCCTTTCTCATCAATTCATTCTAGTTGTACACTCATAACAATCGTATGAATTTTTTTATCTTTTGTGATATGTACATACGTTTCCAGCATCAATAATACATTTATAGAATGGTGTGACCTGGTGAAGAATTTCTCTTCAATAAATTGCTCCACCAAATAGACCACATTCATAGATAGTAGTCTGCAGAGGTCAATAAAACTAAACAAAAAGACAATAAATATTTCTACCTCTATCAGAAAAGAGAATGTTTAACATTGAACGAACTGTCAGGTACCGTAGTATAATTTGGAATGCAGGTATTAGATGATGCTGACTGTTACGTGAAATGAAGAAAACGATGTACAGGAATTCAGTCACAAGTTTATCATTTCTATCTTACTCTACAGTTTCGGTCCCACCTGGACCATCTTCAGGAGTGCTACATTTATACAATAGTGTGAGAATGTGGGAAAAAAAACAAGGTGTAATAAACAGTGTACTTACAATAGAATTGGTGTTTGTGTATGTTGTCAACTGTAGTGTTAACATAAATATTTTGTTTCCTTTTATAAGTCGATGTAGTAAAAATGAGAAAAAACAAACATGTTTTTAGTCAAAAATAAAAGAATAAATAAATGTATACATAAAAAAAAATTCAAAGTATGGAAACTAATCGTGGCTACAACTGACCGTTATGGAAGCCAGAGGCTAAGTACAAGTTACATAAAGTGAGTGCCCATGTAATGCGGAAAAGCAAAAACGCACAAGTCGCAACAGTCAGTTGTTGAAGTCAACCAATGAAAAAGAATCACATCAAGATGTTCAGGGATGCAAGTCACAAGAGACTAAACAAAATAAAAATAAAAATAGGAAAAAATAAAAAATTATTTATGAACAATTTCAAAATCTCAAGAATCATTTCAATATATTATTATAAATGGTGCTTGAGGCTATAGTATCAGCTTTCCCATTGACATTATTATCATCTTGTTTTATAAATAATACTTCGAGTGTTAGCCTTGTGTGCAGAATAGCCTGGTTATGTAAGATGCGAGTTTCAGCGAAATTAATGGAATGTCCAGTCACAGACTATATATATAACTATAGATTGGCGACTGCTGTAGTTAGAGCTGTAACCGCAATTATCGCACCGCCTGGTGATAGAAACGAGAATCTAAACGATAGTGGTGGGATTTTATTTCATAATTTCAAATGTGACAATCTCTGCATTGTAGCTGTTTCATAAATAATAATGATTATTATTATTTATGACACAGATACAAAGCAGTGATTGTCAAAGATACGAATTGAGGGAAATATTGGAATAAAATACTCTACTGAATTGAATAAAATTTATTTGTTAAACACTTTACAACTTTATATAAATTTTTCCGAACATAATTTTCGAAATTTGTCGTTCACTTTACTGGGATCTAATTTTTTCTTCTCTTTCAAGATGTCATTTTCATCTTTTATAAAATAATACATGAAAAAAAAAAAACAAATTTTTGATTAAACAATATCTTACTGCCTGCTTATGATCATCACAAATTAGAAAGTTGAAGTCTATTGTAGCTTCTACTAGACTTTTGTCAATTTTTGCAATATTTTTTTTTTCCAAATGTTGTTGAAGAATTGATATTATTATATTTTTGGCTTCAATGAAACAGCCTGTAAGACTGTGCGTTGGGTAGCACAATCTCCGTATGTTGTCATATTCTCTGGCCACGATTAAATTGTGATGTTTGTTAATAGATATATAATTCATATTTTGAATGCAAATGTCGCAGCCTCGTATCTCTTTCTTTATAGATTTTAATACGAATCCAGCACAATATGTTGATTTCTCATACTGTGCCGGAGTTTCATACTGACTGACAATTTCGACGTTACTTGTTTCAATGGTATTTAGTATATTGGTTTCTTGAGGGCCGTTGAGTAGTTCTTGAAATGTGCTCAATATTCCATCCGTTTCATCTTCCTGGCAGTTGGCTGCAATTGAATGTCTCGCGGAGAAATTATTTATAATAAGAGTTTCATAGGTATTCATGAAATTCATGCAGGTAGGATTTATATTCCTGGAGCCATGACTTCTTATTATGGAAAAATACTTTTCAAGCGGATCTTGATAAAGGTTTCTCATGAAAATGAATTTAATATATTTCTTATCTCTATTTCTCCAAATATCCATTATACCCTCAATTGTTGAAATTGAATTTTTTATAGAAGGCGGCCTTTCCATCATTTTTGTATCATATGTATAATCTCAGCGAAGTTGAGTACATGTGTTTTTTTGCTTTCCTCGTTATATAGTGAATTCATAAGGTTTAATTCATCAAAAATTATTAAGTTTGATATTAGTGAGTGCATAAAATTGTGGTGATTTTTCCTATGATAGTTGCAAATCGTTTGAAGTTTGCTAATACGCATAAATTATAAAAACTATATCAAAATCTTAAATTGTCTTGAGAAATCTATAGAACAAGTTATTACTTACTTAAGTCACAAATTTAATTAAACATAATAATTTGTTCGTCATGGCTCCGCAGTGCAGTTCGTGTAAACGCGTAGTGAGTCAAAAATACGCCAGTGTTACTTGTGCGGATTGCGAATCTGTTTTTCATCCAATGTGCGTTGATATAAATGAAGAACAGCTCAAATTGTTCACAAATAATGCTGTGTCCTGGTTCTGTAATAAATGCCGCAACAAAACTACTAATACACCTACGAAGACTAGCAGTCCCGCCGTCACTGCGACTGGTGATCTCCAAAATATGTTCAAGTTATTTAAAAAGGAATTATTTGCTCAAATGGATGATAAATTCGAATCTCTTTTGAAATCGGTGACTTTCTGCAGTGATAAAATTACTGACTTTGAACATGATCTGAAAGTTATAAATGATAAGATGAAATCATTTGAAATTTTAATCAAAGATAATGAATCCTTGAAATGTGAAGTTAATTCTCTGAACATAAAAATTGATGAATTGGAACAATACTCGAAATTAAATAATATTATAATAAACAATTTGCCTGAATCAAATAATGAAAATATCGATAATCTAGTGTGCCAAATCGGAGACAAATTAGGTGTTAAAATGACCAATAATGATATTGATGCCGCCCATAGACTAAGATCTACCCAATCACGGAGCAACAAACCCAGGAACATCGTGGTCAAATTTGTATCTCGTCGAGTCAAAGATGAGTTCCTGTCTGCTGCCAGGAAGGATAAAGCTTTTTCTGCCGCAAGTATTGGACTCGGTGATTCCACCAATAAAATCTATTTTAATGATCATTTGACCCCCAAAAATAGTGAGATTTTCAAAAAAGCGCGTGATGATCTAAAATCTAAAGGCTACAAATTTATTTGGTCTAGAAACTGCAAAATTTATGCTAGAAAATCTGAATCAACTAGAATTCATTATTTGTGTAATTTGAGTGACATTGAAAAGCTGCCCTAATTTCATTTGTTTTCTTTGTTCCTTAATTTGTTGTTACCATAAGTAAGTTAATAATGGACTTATCAGTATATTATCAGAACGTTAGGGGCTTGAGAACTAAAACAAATTCATTACGTCTGAATACTTTTTCATGTGTTTTCGATATCATTTGTTTTACTGAAACAAATTTGAATACTTCTGTTCATGATGGAGAATTATTCTCCCCAGAATACAATGTAGTTCGGCGAGACAGAACCAACATAACTTCTAATAAAGATAATGGTGGTGGTGTTTTAATAGCCATAAAAAATAATATTGAGTTTTCAGATAGATCAGAATGGAATAGTAGCTCTGAGGATGTGTGGATAACAGTTAAAACAAATAATTGTATTAACAAACAAAACTTGCATGTTTGCTGCGTATATTTACCCCCACAAGAACATGTAGCAATTGACTGCTTTTTGAATAAACTGTCAACAATTGTGGATTCAATGCCAAACGATAAGTTTTTGATTTGTGGTGATTTTAATCTTCCATATTTACAATGGTTACAAGATGATGTAACAATTGGTCTGAAACCTTCAAATTCTTATAATGTCGATTCTATAAGCTTTATTGATTGTATTTCATATTGCAATCTTTTTCAATTCAATCATATAAAAAATAACAATAACAGGATTCTGGATCTAATTATTTCCAATATGGAAACTGTTGTGGTATCATTATGTGACTCACCACTTACTAAAATAGATGAGTCCCATCACCCTCCTCTTGAAGTTTCAGTCAGGCATGAAAGTTTATTAAAAATGCCTACTTTACAACATAATTTCTATTTGTATAAGTTAGCTGATTATCCGCTCATCAATGAATTATTATGCCAGTTAAACTGGGACGAATTATTTCGCAATTTAGATACTGAAAGCATGGTCACTGTGCTATATAATTATTTATATTCTTTGATTGAAAATCATGTGCCAGTTAAAAAAAAGTACAATCACAATTATCCTATTTGGTATACAAAAAATCTGATTAATCTAATAAAAGCAAAAAGCAAAGCTCACGGAAGATTCAAACGATTTAGAACATCTACAAATTACAATGAATTCTCACTATTGAGAAAAAAAGTTAAATTATTGCAAAATGAATGTTATAATACGTATATTGAATCTGTTGAAAATTGTATTCCTCATAATAGTAAGAAGTTCTGGTCGTTTATATCATCTACTAAATCCAATCACAGTGTACCAAGTCCAATATATCACCATAATACTACTGCAAATAGTGCACAGGAAATTTGTAATATTTTTGCTGAATTTTTCCAATCTGTTTTTAATACTAATGTTATAGGTAATATTGATTTTCATAATACTGAGGATTCTAAGGCTGTTGATACTATTAAATCAAACATTGTTTTTAGTGCTGATGAGATCTCCGAAATTATCTCTCAGCTTGATATAAATAAAGGTGTTGGACCGGATGGGATTCCAAGTATATTTATAAGAAGCTGCTGTGAATCATTAGCTTATCCTCTCATGCTGATTTTCAATAAATCGTTACATGATGGTCATTTCCCGGTAATGTGGAAGAAATCTTATGTCGTTCCTATATTCAAAGGTGGAAGAAAGAACTTAGTAAGTAATTACAGACCAATATCAAAACTATCAATACTTGAGAAAGTTTTTGAAAAACTTGTCTACAAAGTTCTATTTTCCAAGGTTAAAACTTACATCATCCCACAACAACATGGTTTTCATTCTGGTAGATCGGTTGAATCAAATCTTGTTACTTATACAAATTACATTCTGGAAGCAATGGACAACCAATATCAGGTTGATTCGATATACACCGATTTCAGCAATGCATTCGATAAAATTGATCATACGTTATTAATTAATAAACTTGCAGGAATCGGTGTGTGTGGTTCTTTTCTGAATTGGATTAAGTCATATTTGCAAGGAAGGACTCAACAAGTGACTATAAATGGTTTTCGGTCTCGTGAAATGCATGTACCGTCTGGAGTTCCTCAAGGTTCTCATTTGGGACCGCTATTATTCAATATTTTTATTAATGATGTTATCAAATGTTTTGAATTTTGTAATTTTCTATTATATGCAGATGACCTCAAAATGTATCATGCAGTAGTAAACATTGATGATTGTAAAGCAATACAATCCGACCTTAATCGATTCTACCAGTATACTGAAGAAAACAAATTAGAGTTAAATATAGGCAAATGTTATCATATGATTTTTACTAGAAATAGAAACACTATCAACTATTCTTACTCATTGTCGGGAACTAAAACTAAGGTTGAAACTGTTGGTCTAATCAAGGATTTGGGAATGACACTTGACAGGAAAATGATCTTAGATGTACATATAGACAATATTATAAAGAAGAGCTATAGAATGCTTGGATTTCTCATACGTTCCGCAGGAAATTTCAAAAATCCCAATACTATGAAAGTTTTGTATTACACTCTTGTACGTAGTCAACTTGAATTTGCAACTGTCTGTTGGTCCCCTCAATATGAGGTTCACATAAAAAGACTGGAAAATATTCAACACAAATTTATAAGGTTCATGAATTATAGATTTCCGCTTTACCCTTTTAATATTGTTCCTTTGATAGTAAGACGAGAAATAATGGACCAAATATTTTTATACAAAGTATTGAATAATATTATAGATTGTCCTTCTATTTTGCATGAACTCTCATTCAGAGTACCTAATTATACTACAAGAGAAGCACAATTATTCACTGTGGGATTTAATAGAACCAACGCTGCCATTAATTCTCCATTAAATCGATTACCTTTAACATATAATAAACTATCTAATTGTGATGATTTTCCAGATATTTTTTCAAATAATTTAGCATCTTATAGAAAAAGGTTGAATAGCATTATTATTTCTAAGTACTCAAGTAGTCTATAACTTGATAATAATAAATTTTATTTTTTGTATCAAGGAAAAATTTAATCCATAACATTTAAGTATATGTCTAGTTAAGTTATTGTTAAATGAATCTGTTTATTATGTTCAATTTCTGCTGAGTATAAAACATGTTTTATTTGTGTATACATGCCATTCTGTCATTGGGACATTAGTCCTGTTGAATGGCTGAATTTGGATAAAATAAAATAAAATAAAATTACAAATGAACTTCATAGTCTCCAATATCTTAATTGATTCCTCCCAGAAGGATAAATGTTCTGATTCTTCTGAAAGCGCAGCTGTCAAAGGTTTTCCTTCGGTACCTCGCGAAGAGCTATTGTTAAGTGAGTCAAATAATTCATCCAGGAATAGAAATATTATCGCCGTTTCTTCTGCATCTCGGTCCAGATGATTCGATTCTAGAAGCAAACAATTTTTTTTCGTGAATATTTATTTCATACAAAAACAATTGTAAAAAGAAAAAAAGATTGTTGGACGACTCGAACCGGAATTGGGCAATTTTGTTACTTATAAAATATTTTTTTGCACGAATAAAACATTTTTTTGTCGCTAACCATCGAATTTGTAAATTGCGCAAGAATTATTCAAATTAAAACAGCATAGATGATTTTTTTGCTTATGATTTTAGTTGGGAAGATGTGAAATTCCGTGACAGCTGCCATAAATATAACAGTCTCGCAAAAATACACCAAAAATATTTGAACTAATGTGTCATCCAAGTGGTTAAAGGTATAATTAATTATTTAGAAATCCGATACATTTTATTAGGAAATCTGAATGAAGAAACTCACCTTCGAGTGCTACGTGTCTCATAATAGCGACAACTCGCTGACTGAAAATTTGAGTGCAGTATTTAACTTTCATTTTTTGTTTATTTGTTGGCCAAACATGTGCATCTGTGAGCTTTGGTAATAGTCGCAGTTCTTGAATATCTTTCGTTTTGTCATAATTATAAAGCGCTTCGACATATTCCCATTTTGCGGTTAAAGTTCTTCCCTCTATACTGCATTCCAAGTTTTTGCGAAGCAAGTTATTTCGAAGGCCCTTAAAAAGATGCGGCACATCAAAGAGGCCATATATATCTTTTTTATAGATAGAAAAATGGTTATTTTTGCCACTTGTTTTTAAATTTCCTGCTCTCATTTCACCTATATCTCTATTCGCGATGAGATGATTAATAGCCGACTGGTTCGTTTTAGCTTGATCACATACTGTGGCTACCACATTTAAACCAATTTTCTGTAATTCTCCAATTGTTTCTGTCAACAATTCTACTAAATCGTATGTTTTTGTTGTACTTATACAAAAAGAATAAACAATCGGTTGTTTTCATGCCTTTATGATTCCTCGAACCATGAAAACTAACGCATGGTCTGCTAGCTCTGCTTTTCTGTTCTTGCCGTTATCAACAAAACCAATCACTTCATCATTGATGAAATCGTATTCCAAGCTTGCAGCCAAACTTATCTCGTCAAACATTAATAAACATACGCGATGTTCTCTTCTCAAACAAACTACTTTTCTTTTTAAAGTTGCGAATAAATGTTGATTTATACCAGGCTTTACTCTGAAACTTCGAAGAAATTCTGATAAAGTTTTGGCAGATGGTAGTATAAAAAGTTTTGAAAGTAATTTGTAACTTTTTGGACTATTTTTATACAGCGTTAGGCTCAAAAATTTTTCGCGGTTCGTAAACCTACGAGCGCGAACTTTATTCTTCGTCTCTCTGTTCTGAATTTCAAGAAAAGTTTTTGCGGCGTGTGTATGAACTAATCTCCTTGAAATATCTTCTGATTCCGCGTATTTTTCAGCAGCTGCTAGACGCTCTTTGAAATTAGGTTTTTTCTTTTCCATACGGCGTGCGGCACGTTTCCAATACAAAGCATTTTTATAAAAGGCTTTCGCCTTTGGTGATAAATCTTTTGCCCGACGCACGGACGTTGACTGCAACAGCATACAGTTTCTCGGATCTAAAAGAAAATTCATACTTAGATATAATTTCTGCAGACTTTTGGTAAAGGACTCTATACCTCATTGAAAAGGAGCAAAGAATATTGAAAAAAGTAGGGCTCATACAATTCAGTTTATTTGAATTCAATATAATATGTCTTCCATTATATTCACAAGGCCATTGAATTTAAAATAGAGTATACAAATAAATGGCACCAGATGCAAGTGTTTCGTACGAATTCATTCAAAAGTAATCGATTAATTAATAATTTATACAAATATGTGTAAAGTACGACTACGTTAGTAAAACAATCATTCTAATTAATGAGATAATTATAACCTGTATGAACTTGAGCTGCATTTACGTCGTTTATTTCTAGGGACGCTGAAGATAAAGGTACAGGCGAATCTGTGAAATAGAAATATATTGTAAAAATCAAATATTTAAAACTTTAAACATTCTTGTAGTTCATTTCGTATCTCACGTGAAATTTAGTGAAATCATTAAGTTTAGCGAATAAAATAAAATTAAATTTATTAGTTGAAGGCAAAATTCAATTTAAAATTAAAATTAAAATATAGTCACGTTTAAATGGAGATAAAATGAGAAACCGATCTCAAAATGTTACAGATTTAATTCAATATGATAATTCTAACAGAGGAAAAGATCATAATTCATAACCTGTTAGAGTTTCGCTAGCGGTCATGACGTTTTCCACTGGAAATGCCGAAGAGCTGGACGAGCCTAAATTAAAAAGAGTTAAAATCGCATGTTTTCTACATAAAGCGTACTTATTGTATTGTTGCTAGAACAATAAGTAATGAAATAACTTATTATACTCGATGATTTAGTTTTTAATGAGCCTTGCTTTAATAAATATAATTGTAATAAAAATTTTATACCTTCAGTAACAGAGAATGGCTTCTTGGCAACCAGATCGAATCTTTGGGAGTTGACCGGCGAAACGAAAGATTTGGAAGCTATGAGAAAAAGTATTGTACATATTTATGTATATATATATATATATATATATATATATATATATATATATATATATATATATATATATATATATATATATATATATATATATATATATATATATATATATATATATATATATATATATATATATATATATATATATATATATATATATATATATATATATATATATATATATATATATATATATATATATATATATATATATATATATATATATATATATATATATATATATATATATATATATATATATATATATATATATATATATATATATATATATATAATTTGTTTACCAACCTATGAAAGGCACAGCATTATGATGTAATATTGGATTTTCATGGCTTTTATATTTTGAATCAAAATGTATTGAACAGAGTCTTCTGTTGTTGTACACTGAAATGGGTCGCATTTTGAACAACTCCTCCAAGTCTAATATTGCTAGCCATTCAGCAAAACGGTCCGGTTGCCGATCAGGATTCGGAAATCAATGAAAATGTACATCTGTAAAAAGAAAAGAATTAAATACATGATGCCTTGAGATAGAACTCCACGTGAAACATGAAATCTTAAGTATTCTTACATATTTTAATCAAATGATGCCTAAAAGTAGATTTACACATGATACATTATAAATTTGAAATCATACTAGCCTACATTCTCAACTCTTAAAGAAGCGCTTCTTTATTTATTTCATTCTCTTATTCAAGTAGCACTTTAAAAATAGGTGAGAATACAAACTGAGTTTTAACAGAAAATTTCTTGATGTTTGAAGCCAGAAAAAATTATTTTGATGTTGTCTTTTCGTCCGCAGGGCACACAACAACAAAAGTACCTGCAATAAAGGGGTGTTTGGTCGAACGAAGGAGTCACGGGAATGGGTGATCGCGTAATGGCCTTCAGCATCCACCAGAGGGTCGACTTAAGCGACACTGTACTCGCCACAAGCCACACTCTCAAATGGAGATTGTGGCAGCTAAGCTGTCTGAAAGAAATGGGCAGGTCCACTCTTTCGCACAATAAAACAAATACTTTGAACTGAATAACTGACTTTAATATATGCAAATGAATAAATGAATGGTTAAACAAAAGGAGTATGAATTTAAATAAAATTTGACTGATGAAAAGAATAAATGTGAATAATGTGAAAATAAATGAAGCTAATTATTGTAAAATGAAAAACCAGTGGCTGAGGGCCCAATACACAAAATAACGCGCCTTGGAGTACAGTACGCAACCAACAATACACCAGTGTGTGCAAAATCTGACGCCTATACGCCTTGCCTCTTACCAGCCGAAGCTCACAGTAGTCTCGGAGACAGGGGCCTAGCCCAATCGATTGCGCTGTACAGAATGAGCGTATAGCGCCAAAACACTACTGCGTCCACAATAGCTGCATTCAAGGAGCGCCTTACACAAAGTAAATGAAAAGTACGTAGACAAAAAATATAAACGTAGACTTCCGCTCCAACAATAACTAAACCAACAAATAGTACAAAACAGACACTTAGCTGAAGCCACAAGCTCTCCAGAACTGTGGCGATGATGTCGCTTGACCTGGTGGAGGTATCGGTCCAAGAGTTGGTCGTGAACGGTGTCAAAGGTAAGTTACCTGGAGGTGGTCTCAGGAACCGGATGTTCGGTGCTCGCGTCGCTGGGTGCTCTGCGGGCGTCCGGACACTTTGCCTTAGATGTTAGTGGCGATTTTTATTTTGATCACACGAGGTGCGTTAAAGTTTTCTCTTTAAATCCCCAAAATTGGCTGCTCGACCGACGTACACTACCCGAAACACGGTTACTCGGTCGGAGCACGACACAGGTTTATAATAAATCCCGCTTAGCGGCTTTGATTACTTTCAAAGAAAATATAAATCTTTGTCTCGAGAAAAACTTTTTGCGCGACCGTCACGTTTTAAGACTTTTGCTCGAATCCCTTACTCAAGTCAGTTTCCCAACAAATACTTCAAAAAAAAACCCGTTTTCCCTCAACTTTTACGTTATTCCATTGGTTTTAGGTAATTACAAAGAGAGTAGAGAGGAGAGTCTGGCGGGAAAGGATTATTAGGGTTGAGGAATTTTATTGTGAGTGATATGTTATTTTACTGTGTTTATATTTTGTAATGTGTTGTGTCAAATCTGATTTTAATGTAATTTTAAGTTTTAAATAAAAATTTTCTATTCTGAAAGAGCGCCTTGTCAACTTGTGACATCTTGCAGCAACTACGTGTATTAAAAATACAAAACCAAAACACGTCGTTAATTAGCAAAGTGTGAGGTGAGTGAATTGTTTTATTTATCTGAAATAAATAATGTTCATACGTTTAAATTGTAGCAGAAGGAATGGATAAAAAAAACTGGGATATGGAAAATTGAGAAATAGGAACAAGGTGCGAAATGGGAACGTAACAAAACTATAAACAAAATTATATATCATGTCGGACTTCGCTAATGCCAAGAGATCCAAATGATATTGACGATGCCAAACACGCGCTTTCCCTATAAAATTTCAAAGTTCGAAGTGAATAATCAAAATATGGCAGAAGGTCTATTTTCGTATTGTTACGTTATTAATTTTAATTTAGGGAGCAAAATTTTTCAAACACAACTATTTATTTTCATGATTCATTAAAATAATAATATTTTCCAATAACGGAATCTAATTGAAACTAAAGAATATTATACACTACACAATAATTTATCTTCAATTATTTATGTCAATGTTGATTAACTTTGAATTACACAATTTATTTCTATCACTAGCAACCCATAGTATAAAGTCACTGTGCTAAAAAATCAATGATGCTCCTCGCCTAGTCAGCGTATATATACCGTCGGTCTCTCCCCACTACATTCTTTCCGCAAACGTCCAGGCCTTTCTTGAAAATGCTAGAAGGTGCCAGCAATTTTTTGGAGAACAAATATATTCGCTCCTATTTCTAGATGTAAAATATTTCCTCAATAATTCTAAGCACCAGTAAAGCCGAAATGACTGATTTATAGACCTAAATTTGGTACACCGTCCCCTCCTCAGGGTCCCTGAACGGTTCTTCACGAATCCCTGAAGAATCATGTCGGAATCTGCATTGGTCACCCTTGGTACATCTGGATGTCTTGTAGAAGTAGCAGTTGATGGTCCGTTTATTGTTCGTCTGCTGTTAAGGGTTCATTAAGTCGTTGTCCAATAGATGCTTCCGGAGCAGAGCATTCCACATAGTGCGGTATTTCGGTTTCTGGTAGAAGCATGACTCACTCACCATATAGTATAGGCATCGTTTGTGCTCCGTGCGGGTGTCCTTTAGGTGTAGTGTCTTTCAACTTATGGATGTTGGTTGGCCAGTCCTTCTAATCTTCCATAATTCTTCTTGAAAACAGACGCTATTCCTCGGGACATTATCAAGTCACTCGCCACACAGTGAGCCAGGGAATAGTTCAAAGGCAATGTGAACAAGTCTTGTTGTTCTTGTTTGGTCATGCCGTACCGCACTTTACGACCGTTGGAATAGTTAGCCATGAACTCTTTAAAGGTTGATTCTTGCTCAACAATTCGTCGAACCGTGGCTCCATGTCTGTCTCCATGGTTATCGCCGGCAAATAAGGCTAGCCGATTGAAGTGGACGACTCTTGGCTTTCCGTTTGGAGTTTTCCGTATCCGGTAGATGATGTCGTTAATTCTCTTCATCACTTCATATGGACCCTCCCTGTTCTGCTGAAGTTTTGGTGAAACCCTCGGCGCTTCTGGGGGTTATAAAGCCACACCAAATCCTCATGTTGATAACCACCTTTCTCGGCCTTGATGTCATAATTTTCCTTCATTCGGTCGCTGGCATTTTGGATGTTTGAACGAACTCGGCCATGAATGTCGTCCATTCTTCTTCGGAGGTTGGTAACGTAGTCTTCTGCTGCTAGATCTTCACCTGGTTTACTACCAAATATCAGGTCGCATGGCAAGCGCAACTCTCACCTAAATAAGATGTTCGCAGGTTTCTGCCCAGTTGTTTCGTATACTGCTGTGCGGTATGCTAACAGAAACAGATAAAGGTGTTGGTCCCAGTCTCGCTGATGGTCGGAGGCAGCCTTCGCCCAGATATCGATTTATTGTTCTGTTCATCCGTTCAACCATGCCGTCGGATTGCGGATGTGATGCAGTGGTCCTGGTTTTATGGACTCCCAAGATTCTACAAATGTTTTGGAAGATGGCTGACTCGAAATTTCTTCCCTGATCCGAATAAAGTTCTCGAGATACTTCAAATCGACAGATACATTGTTTTACCAAAACTTCGGTGACAGTGACAGCTTCCTGGTTGAATAGAGCGTACGCCTCTACTCATTTACTGGAATAGTCCATCACGACGATTATGTATTTATTTTCGTTTTAAGTTTCTGGAAACGGTCCGTCCACATCGATTGCAATGCGCTCGAAAGGACTTTCCACATTGTACTGACGCATTGGAGCTCTTCTCTTACTCTGTAGCCCGTTACTACTGGCGCAGACCATGCATTTCTACACCACTCTTCAACATCCTCCTAACAATTCATCCAGTAAAATCGCTGGCGTAATTTTTCCAATGTTTCACTAATTCCAAAGTGCCGTCCACCAGCTTCATCATGAATCCCTCTCAGTTCTTCCAGTACTCTGTTCTTGGGGATTATCAACTGCGTCCTGCCCCCATTTCCGTCCGTACTCTCTACGACGCGTTAAAGGAGGCCGTCTTTAACCACGATGAAATTCCACTGCGCTCAATACGATTTTACATACCGAGAGTGTGGTGCAATATCTCCCCAAGCTGGTCTAACATTATCATTTTTCCATTCCAGTACAATTTTTAAATCCATATCATTCTCCTGGTCTTTGCGTAACTCTTCCGGTTGCCATCTCTCATCGACTACTGTTGTCCTCTTGACGGCAACAAGTTCTTTTTCTTCTGCTTCTTTTGTTTTGATTGCCGTCCTAATCCTCGTTTTCTTACACAGCCTGTGCGGATGGCCCAATTCTCCACAGTTCCAGCAGCAAAGTTGCCTTTTCCCTGCAGTAATTTTGGACTCGATACGCCGCAACTTTTCTTCTAAGCAAGTTTCCAAATCTTCAATTTCATCATGTCTGTCGGCACTCATTTGTCTAGCTCTGGACTGTTCATGCGATGCTTGTTTTGCTGCTTCATGCTCTAACGCATACGATAATGGATCAACCAAAGACTTAGGACGATATATTCGTAGTGCCTGCTGTATTTCGCTATCTCGAACCCCAAAAATGAATGCTCAAGTTGCTAAGCCCTCCAAAACGCTATCGGAGGCGGTAGGGTGTGCGAGGTGAACTAAACTAGCAATGTCAGGTTTAAATTCTTGAAGAATTTCTTGTGATTTCTGGCATCGGTTTCTCAGTTGCGTCTGATACACCTGTTCGAGGTGTGCGTTGCCATAGCGCATCTCCAGCCGCTTGATCAGTTGGTCATAGTCACCTAGTTCGTCTTCTTCTAATGTTTGAAGAACAATAATGGCTTCTCCCCACAACGAAACGGTCAATGCTGTGGCCTTATCTGCAGATGACCATCCATATGCCTTCGCAGCAGCTTCGAATTGCTTAAGGTAAATCGGCCACGACGTCTTCCCATCAAATTCCGTTGTCTTAATGTAGATCTTTGCATTATTCCCTTCTCTTATTATCCTTACATTGCCCGCTTTACATGCAACAGATTCTGATATCGGTGATGAAATCATCTTTGAGAAATTTTCGTCCAATTCCTGTATTTTCTTCTCATACTCTTCCATTCTCTGTTCCGAAGCTCTGGAATTTTCTAGCAACTCTTCTTTTAGTGTTCTACAATTTTCAGTTAATTTGTCTTCCAATGTTCTGTTATGTTCTGTAAATTTTTCTTCTGATGTTCTAGAATTTTCAGTAATCTCGGTCAATTTCTCTTCTAATTTTCTAGAATTTTCCAATAACTTTTCCTCTGATTTTCTTGAATTTTCTGTCAATTTTTCTTCTGATTTTCTAGAGTTTTCCAGCAACTCGTCTTTCATTTTCTCGAAATCGAGTATGCCATACGGAATGAATTCATCAGGATTCTCACCAGCTTTCTCCAAAGCTTGTCGGAGACGTTGTTGGAGGACGGTCTTGGTTCCTGTTGTCTCCAATTCTTGTTCTTCTAGCTCATTCTTGAGATCAACCACTTTTAATTCGCTCAATTTTACTGTCTTCGACGCCATTATATTTATTTGAATTTAAAACTTTACACCATTTATAACGTTATTCATTATAATTTAGGGAGCAAAAGTTTTTAAACACTACTATTTATTTTCATGATTTATTGAAATAATAAATTAGATAACTAACACTACTTTTTAATAACCAAATCTAATTTGAACTATAGATTATTATACACTATAACTAACTCCAATTATTTATGTCAATGTTGATTTATTTTGAATAACACAATTTATTTCTTCCACTAGCAATCCATAGTATAAGGTCACTGTGCTGAAAAATCAATGATGCTCCTTGCTTAGTCAGCGTATATATACCATCGGTCTCTCCCCGCTACATTTTTCCCGCAAACATCCAGACAAAAATGGTCGTTTCTATCTGATTGAGATAACTCCGATTGCGTTATTGGTAACAACGATACATGTGTATAAGCTGCTAATACAATTGGTATTCCAGGCAATGGGGGAACAGAGTCTGTAGAAAATATTGATGCTGAAGTACTTGGCACTGATACATCTGATAGCTACAGTAAATCTGCTGCATTGATTGTTACTGTATCCTTAGTATCTGTGTGTGATGGCGTTCCAATATCTATATAATGATGCACAAATTAAGGGGACATCCATTCTTTCTATTGGCTTCATTTCCTCTTGCCCCTCGAATACAGTAAATATTTTAAGTCAATGTAGATGCACAGATTTTATATTTTTGAAGGGTACGACGGAGAATTGTTGTTCCAAAAATTGTATTGTACATGAGTATCTATATGTATAGTACATATAATAAATTATAGCTTTGTTTTATTTTTTGCTTTCCGCAAATAAAAAAATGAGTAATATTTATCAAAAGAAGATTGATAAGATATCTAGAAAACCATATAAGCAAAATAATTCTGATTGAAATAGTCAATAATAACTGAATAAAATTGAAAATATCTCTGTAGTCCATGTGAATATTTTTATTGATGGAGGAAGAATGAATATGGAACAATAAAAATCTATCCTAGCCACTTACTTAGTCTAATATCATATTATTTCATATTTATTACAAAGTTCATATAGGTACATTACATAAATGTATCACGCAGCTTTTGTCCTCTGGTTTGCCTTGAATCGACAATTTCCGGTAGCATACTCTCTTCATAAAACTTTTCCAATTTAGGTAGTATCTTCTGTTCCCAAAAATCTGTGTCTGTCATAATTTTGAAAAAAAAAGTAAGTAGGTGGTTATTTGAAAAACAATTGATATTTAATTTTTTCACTTTCTCGACGTATCTAATGCAGGAAGTATTTTAATCATGATTTTTTGACAGTTCGAGATTTTGATGAATTCTCATGCTGTAGACCCTATTGAACCCAAAAACACATAATTTTGAAAAATATAGGCCTGTCTGTCTGTCTGTCTGTCTGTCTGTCTGTCTGTCTGTCTATCAGACTAAAAGCACGATAACATGAGAACGCATATGAATTTTCGAGTGAAATTTTTATATTCAAGTCTCTTTATTCTTGAAAATTATGCAAGGACTAAAATATGACCATCATTTATCATTTTCACAGTGACAGCTGTCACTTCGACAATGACAGCTGTTTCTTTGAAATATGTAGTCAATTGATGCAACACTTCAAATTTAGAAAAAAAGAGATGAAAATGGTCATGAAATTTATGATCGGAGAAGTACTGTGTGGCCAGGGCAGATATTCTTTGTGGTTTGTAAAACATCTATTCATGATAGTTATCTTGTTTTATCTATTATATCAATGTTTTTGCAACTATATTATCATCTTAGGTCATATTTTTTGTTGGTTTCATGTATTTTGCAATTGAAATCCATTTCTAAATTATAACTAATTCAAAGTACCTTTCCATATAATATGCCCAGCGGTGTGTATATCAGAAAATAGCAGTACTTTCTTCCAGTTATATTCAATTGGCCTTGCACTTGAAAATAATATTCATGATTTCTTTTCATCTCTATAATAATATTGTTCCAAGTAGCAAAACTGATTTTTTTTTTATTTTATTGCCTCTGCCGGTATATAATTTCAAGCAACAGGAGAGCATTTTATTCCTAACAAACCATCATCATTAATCAATCCGGCTGGTGATTATGTTCTTTGTCAATAAATAATCCACAGGCGATTACTTGTAATCCTGTGTTCTCAGTAAACATTGGTTTTGCTGGTATTCCACTATCCAATCCATATTGTGAATGCATATTCTTTTCAAATTTGCTCTATAAAATGCTATAGACTTTCTTGCAACAATTTGTGATTGGACGCATTTTACAAATGTCTCCAAACCATGAATCTATAACATCTGGCTTCTTTCCATTCCTTTTTGTTGTATTGTCCAATGGTTATAAATTGAATCTCCAGAGCTCGTACATTGGACACAGTTATGAGCTTTTTTAATAAATTTGTCTTATCTGTTTCATATATTGCAGGGACAAGGTCAGGAATTTTTTCTGCTGGCGGTCCGTAATCAATTATGGGCAATTGGTTTTTATTTTGTTTGGTTTTTGTTGTTCTTTTTTTTAAGTCTATACTTCTTTAAATTTTCTTTTGCCTTTTTTCTCTTCGGAATAAGTCTTTTAGTATGCTTACCAGAGCTTTGTTTTGTTATAGATTTGAATATCTCAATGTAGTAATCACTACTAGTATTGAAAGAAATAGCGGCAGCTTGGCATCTCAGCTGATTCGAGTTTTTTGTCGTATGATTGCAGTAGTTTCGAAGTAAGTGATCACTACACTTAATTTTATGAACAGTTATGTCTGTCCCGTATGGCTTTTTTATGTAATTTTTTTGTTACACTAATGTCACCGTCACCCACCAGATAACCATATTTTAAACCATGCAATTGCATACTTGTGGCAAACCCTTCCACAATTATATCTGCCTCCATACTAGTTGTGGAATAGTCCCAATTTTTGTAGCATGTGTGGTCCTTTGCTTCTTCATTTTTGTTTTCTGCTCGAGCACAGATACAAGAGAACTTATTTCGTACTCCAAGATATAATTGTTTACCTGTTCTCCTTCCAAAAATACAACCAACACCTGATGACGCATTATAATTTAAATTATACGAGCGTTTAGCCCATGCCCCATCAGCAACAACTGTTATGACAGAAGCTCCATTTTAGTCAACTTCTCCGAGATCTCAAGCTATATCGGTTTCTTCTTACGCTGATTCCTCCATGCATTTCCATGCCAAATCGTATATGTTTTGAGACAAAAGTTCTTATTGTTCCAAATATAAACTCGATTACATGCATGGGATATCACTTGCAGCTGAAAATTCTTCGAGTTGCCAAAAACCACCTCCACTTGAAATTGTGCCCAAAACTGCTGTTATATTGATATTCATATTTTTTGAACAAGTTTCTGTGGTAACATTTTCGGTATTTTTACAGATAGAGCATTCTATTGTGAAGGTACTTATGAAACCATGCTTTTTTTCTTTTAAAATTTCTAAACAAGTGTTTGAGCAACTAAATATTTCAAGATGTTTGAAACTAACTATTTGCTCAAAAAAATATGAGATGTCGACTATTGTCCTTCCATATATTGAAAAAGTTGAACAAATCGATTTTTCTGGTTAATATTTCAAATTATGCGCCTCGGCATTGCTCTCAATTTCTGGTACCAAAGTTTTAGGAGACGATCCTAATTTCGAAATGCTCTCATACTCAGAAGGTACAGTTTCAGATGTAGTATCAAAATACGATAGTTCTGTAACTCCCAGACTAGTATCCGAATACGACAGTTCTGTTATTCCCAGACTAGTATCCACATAAGGATTATTTTCTTCTGGTATCTACATCAGCAGATAATCTGCATCGACAAGTGATGTTTTTGTTTTCACTAATAATAGCTAATTTTCTAGTTGTCATTTGCGCTTTGACCATTCTTCTTCGACTTTTCCTACTTTGAGACATTTTAAATCGCTTATTGTTGTAATGTTCACCCGTTACTTATCTGCACGTACCTGCAGTAGTGAAAAAAATTATTCAAGCAATAGGAGATGTGAGTACAAGTTTGATAATCAAGGAATTGTGTCAATAATAGAAATATTGTATCGGGAAAAATTCATTAAAATATGGGTCAAACGCGAAATCCGACATGCAATGAAGAAGATATGCAATTTTCTCCACAAAACTTATTTATTGATCAAATAAGATATATATGTTCTTTTCCGCATGCACTCCGAATAAACAAACTCAGAGACGAATAGAGACAGCAAAATAAATATTTAAGTTTCAGTTATCATGTAATTCAAATGTACTTACCTATCTATCGCATATAATAGTAAAAGTATCTATCAGAAATACATAATCGCCACTGTTTGAATGTCTTTATAGTTGAGAAGATACCAAAATATTCAATCACACCACACGCTATTCAGAAACTATATTAACAAAACAAAAGAAATTCAAGAAAAACTTCTCAAGTGGCTCTTTTCGTCCAAAAGTACTGATAACAAACTCCTCCCTTTTTCGTTCTCGGAGTTGAGTTATATGCGTAGCAACTGTAAGTAGACAATGTGTATTTAAAAATTGCTGATCTAGATCTTTTTACAATTAATATACTTGCTAACAGAATATGTATAACGCATTAATTCTTTGTATACAGCTGAAATAATGTTTGTTAATATGCGCTATCTAATTGAATTAACTGAATACTTTTTAATTTTCAAAGTATTAGGATCGTAAGATTGGCATATTTTAGCACACTTAGTGAAATATGAAGTAAAAAATTACTAAAATTTGTTGATAGCGCATACCACTAATCTTTTATGTAGTATGTAAAACTTGAAAAAAAAAATTCAAGTGGCCTAATTTGAATGTTATGTTTGATAGAAATAAGATAGTTTCTTCAAGTTGAGTTATGTCCCCTTAAAACACATTGAACCTCAAGAATTCCTCATATAGATTTACCCAGCAAGACAAGATTTGATGTAGTTCTTATTTCCAATAGAACACCACGTTCCGAAAAACATATATAATCTTTTAAAATACTTTCATCCAATACGGCATCTGTCGAATCAGTTATAGAAATATCCTCATTTTCCAGATTTACAAATTTTTGTCTCACTAATGCTGGAGCCACACTTACGTCTAACGCCATTAATTAAGGTGTTATTTGGCATTGAACGTAGGTGTAGCCACATCTTAGCGCGATAACTTATTCACGGCGTTAGTAATGACGTGAGGCGTTAAGCGATAGATCGGTTGGCGCTCTAATTCAACACATGAAAGTGATCAAGCGCGGTATCTATTGCAATGTTGTGGCTACACAAGCGTTTGTCTCTGTCAACTGTCATCGTAAATTTTGAATGTGCGAATTGAAATTCAGAAAGTTGCTGATTGGAATAATAGTATCATCAAAGTTATACAATTGAATGGTGTAATGAAGGAGCCATCGAGTTCCTAGAAGTGTTTCAAGAGGAACCTTGTTCATAAGGCAGTGCTTCGACAATCAATTTAGTGACATTTATGATGAAATTCATCATTGAATGCTGGTGTAGCCACTCTATTTAAGGCCTAACTTGGAGCGTTATATTTTAATGCTGGAGCCACATTTACGTTAACGTTTAATGCCTATTATTGCAATAGATATCGCGTCCAATATTACGCTCTAAGTTATGCGTCAAATTGAGTGGCCACACTAGCATTCAATGATAAATGTTGTCATAAATGTCACTAAATTGGCCGTCAAAGCACTGTCCAATGAACAAGGTTTCTTTCGAAACACTTCCAAGAATACGATGGCTATTTTATTGTACCACTCCATTGTATAACTTTGATGATACCATTATTCCAACGAAAAACTTACTGAATTTAAATTCGCAAATTTAAAATGCACGATGACAGTTGACAGAGACAAACGCTAGTGTAGCCACAACATTGCTATAAATAACGCACTTGATCACTTTGATGTGTCGAATTGGACCGCCAACCGATCTATCGCTTAACGCCTCACGTCATTATCAACGCCGTGAATAAATTATCACGCTAAAGCGTGGCTACACCAACGTTCAATGTCAAATAACACCTTAATTAATGGCGTTAGACGTAAGTGTGGCCCCAGCATAAACGATATCTATTGCAATAATAGGCATTAAGCATTAACATAAGTGTGGCTCCAGCATAAACCTATATCGCTGGAACATTTCCAAATATAATCTAGGAATGAAGAATTCGGAACATTTTGCGATGTTTCAGAAATAAAATATGTTTACTGGGTGACTTGTTCTTGCAAAGCAAAAAACAGCGACAGTTGCAAGCATTCATTGTGTACCATGTGCTGAAAAGCTGGAGTGGCGCGAGAATGCCTTTTAATTTTGTTGAATAAACATTAGACTAGTATTTATCAGTTTGACTGTTTGTTGTTTCAAAAAATCTATTGATCATTTGGAGATAATTTGTATTTGTGAAGTATATCTGGACAATCCAGACAAAAATATTCACCAGTTGCAATATCTGAAATGTTCTGTATGAAAGAAAAGATTTCGAAAAACTCTAGAACTCTGGATTCTATCTTCTTTCTCAATTTAAGAGAAAAAAGAAATAGCAGCCTTAACATATCAACGGTCAGACAGCGAATGCGTAGGCTATGACTTCATCAGTCATTACTACTGCAATTAATCCTTCATAGTTAATTTTTGTATTTGAAATTTCAATCAATAAACACAATATGTTTTTCTTAATTTTTGCTAAAATCATTCAGAATTACTATTTCATATATGTTTTTTATGAAAACTGATTGAATAACCGAATATAGAATATGATTCATTGATTTAATTATAAGTTCATGTTTAATATATATTTAGCGCGCCAAATCTATCCTAAATCTCTAGTTTGAAATTCTACCACCAGATAGAGTATCGCTTATGTTTATTTGCCAATAGGAACTGATGTTGATCAAAAACTGTAATATGACAATTAATATTATCATGACTATAATATATAGCTTCACAAAATCATTATGAATTTTACTTTTGATGAATACTCACATTTACGACTTTGATCCTAATGAGCTACATTTTGGTAACGTTTTATCAATGATATTTCACGGACATCTTAAAAATTGGAAATATTGCAACATTCATGTTATAACAGATATATAATTTTTGAATGTTACATTTGTAGATGTCTCGGTAACGTCTCATATAATTAAAACATTTGTAATATGTATGCCATATAGCGTAGACATCATAACTTGACATTCCATTTGTGACTCGACAGAGATGTTCTGCAACATCCCAAAGATGTAACGTGTCTGCTGGAAAAAAACAAGAAATTACCATATTCATCGCTCAATAGTAACTATGTTTAACACCATCCTTTGTCTTAACAAGATGTTTCTGTACTAATCAAAATGTTTTAGCTGATGATGAATGATGATAAACAATCCTCCGAAACATTTTTAAAATTGATTTTAATGTTATATCCTCAACATTCTATTCAAATTGATAATCTTCAAGCCTATCCATCATGGTTCTGGGCATTGGAACGAATGATTTCTATGTTTTTCCCAGCTTTTTATTGTTCATAACTTCGAGACATCACAAATTTTAACAAAAGTTTCTTGATACTATTATTCAAGAATAATCCAGAGAGTTAAAGAAGAATTCCAAGTAAAACAAGTTGATTTCTACTATTCCGAGAAAAATTGCTTGAAAAGTTTGAGACCAGGTTACGAATCGGTAACCTCTTGATTCATATACCTGTTCATGTACAGAGATATCTTACAAATATGATACCATAGAAAAATCAAATCAGTAGGTGGATATTTGAGTTACTATATTTGGTTTCACGTAATCACAAACCATTTTTCTTGAATATCATCCAATATAGGTATACGACGGTTTATTTGTACCTATGCTTCCCTAATTTCATATAATGATTAAAAATTCCACAACATGGATCGTGTTCCTTGTAATCTTTCCATTCAGATCTATTATTTTCTATTTAGTCAAATTTTCCTACATTTTATTCCTACAATTTCAAAAGAAAAGTGACGATATTGAGGTTAAGTTTCCATAACATGCGATTTGTATTCTTACCTGTAGCAATGACGGCTTCCTAATCCAAATCGATAAGTTAAATTCATTCCTTTTCGTTATTGTATTCTAGAGTCACGAAATAAACATTTTGCTCTTCCATTCTTAATTTCACTGTACAACAGGGAACTACAAAACACTGCTGCCATTCAGCCCGTAGAATAATGAGCACACGTGTTGGCCTTTAGGTACTGTACGATGCAAAATTTAAGTAACACAAGTAACGGAGTGGAAATAACCACAGTTGGAGTGAATATCTAAAAATTAACTCAATTGATTTGATAATTCTACCCCTCTTGAAAAGTAAATATCACACAATTTTGTGTTACTTCAAAAACGTTGCAATATTATTGCAAATATTGTGCAATGCATATATTATGTTACATATATGAATCTGGAAATTTCGTAGTATGGGTTTTTATCAAAAGTAAGTTTACCACAAAAGTTATTATGTGACAAAAAAGGAAAGGCAACAATGTAACTATAATTATTTACTCCATCAGTTTCACTTAACCAAACCATATCGGGTTAATATAACGTACGGAAACGTGTTACAATGACACCAAATATTTTAACCACTCACTCAATTTGTACTTTACTCCTCAAATTTTCCAGTGTGTACCAGATCAATTAGTTCACTAATGATAGCAGTTCATCGTGATGTAGTCGTCCTGAGGACATGGAATACATCGTGTATTTGTAATTGTAACATTTTAAATTTCAAATTGGTAGAAATCTTGATGTATTGGTGTAGTATTTTTCTGCTGTTTTGGAATATATCTATTGGTGCAGAGTTATTTAGAAAATTTGGTATAATACTATTCTGTTTTACAGTCGATAAGGAAATGAATCCTGCTTTCGACTTTTACTTTCGTGTTAGAAGCTTCATCTAGTTGTATAAGAGTAAAAATATGAATCTTTCACATCTCTTTTTTGATTTTGATACAGTATTATCGTTATTCATAGATCGAATGTTAGCATCTATGCTACTGATTATTTGATTGATATCTAATAATTTGTTGGATTCTCGAATATGAGAATCTGGGAAGACAGAAATATTCATTGAATGTTTATGGTTATTCTTGAAATTATGAGTAGTTTGTCTAGTTTCTCGGCGTGTTCTAGTATTCATGGGGTATTACTATCTTTATCGATCGACATGAAGCTGGAGAGACTCTTATTATCATGTATGTATATTTTCTTTGGAGTTATAATAAATTGATCTGTGAATAAAGTTTCTCCCTTAATTTCCTTCAAATGAGGTATATTTTGTCCTAATATATCCATTTAGTCATTTTATTTTGGACATCACATGTGATATTATGTGGATTATATTTGTACTCCTTATTATTAGATAGAGCAGGTATATTTATTACAATAGGTATGTGAGTAAAATGATCATAAATATACATTGGCCCATCGTCAAAATGATATTTTTTGAATTTTTCATCTTTAAAACTATTGATGTTCAATGCTGTTAAACTAAAGAGAGACAATATCAATGATGTTTTCTCACAGGACATATAACAATATTATTGTATGAGATAGGAATGATAAAATAACATTATGAATAATAAAATGAGATAGAAATATTACTATTAGATCAATACCAATCTATCACTCCAAAACATATACATATGGCTAAGCCAATAAAACTTGAGACCCCAAAACCTATATTTTTTCAATTCATAATCTCAAATCATGCACTTAGTTCAATTCAAATTGAAAGAAATTACCTTAAAAAGGTAAAAAATGACGAGCCAGTGAGTCAGTCGTCAGCAATTTTTTCAGATATAAAATACACAAAATATTTCCTTTCTGAAATGTATAACTCCAAAACGTATACTTTGGGTTGAACCAAACAAAATTTCACAAATGAAAGATGTGCATTCATACTCCGAGCCAAACTCGAAAACTCCGAAAAATTTCTCAAATTGTTCAATTTATAACTTCAAGGCGTATACTTACATATGGTTAAGCCAATAAAACTGAGAACCCCGGAACAAATATTCTTCTATTTTGTAATTTATAGCTTTACATTTATAAATACATACCGTCATTATGACATTATATACCGTTGTATGTAGTAATTTTAGACAAAACGGACTCGCCGAGTTTCTTTGTCGTATTTTTTCTCTCTAGAAAATTAATCTAGTTCATTGTTAATCTTTAAACAGTAAAACTGAGAAAATCTGTTAAAGTGATGAAACTAAGAGGAGAAAATGTTTGGGAACAAATATTTGAGGTAACAGTGTAATATATGTTCTGAATACATCCTCTAATGGAATTTTCACGTAGATATATGTTCAGATAGTGTCCCACTGTTGGTCACTCTACCCTATATGTTTTGAAGTTATAAATTGCATATGTAAGTATACGTTTTGGAGTTATAAATTGAACAATTTGAGAGATCTTTTGGAGTTCTCGAGTTTGGCTCAGAATATAATATCACATCTTTCATTTGTGAAATTTTGTTTGGCTTAACCTAAAGTATACGTTTTGGAGTTATACATTCTAGAATAGAAAGATTTTGTGTAGTTTATATCTGGAAAAATTGCTGATGACTGACTCCCTGGCTCGTCATGTTTTACCTTTTTAATATTTCTTTTAATTTAAATTGAACGAAGTTCATGATTTGGGATCATAAATTGAAAATAAAAAAATATACGTTTTAGGGTATGAAGTTTTATTGGCTTGACCATACGTATATGTTTTGGAGTGATAGATTAAAAAATATGAAAATTCATGATTTGAAGTTTTTGAGTTCGACTTTGAGTATGATTTCACATCTTTAGTTTATGAAATTTGGTAATACTGATTCAACCATAAGTATATGTTTTGTGGTTAGCAACTAAGAAATAAAAGATTCCATATTTCGGAGTCTTCGAATTTCACTCGCAATATGATTTCACATATTTGATCTGTGAAATTTTGTTTTGTTTAATCTATGGAAAGTATATGACTTAGAGTTAAACATTTGTGAATGAGAAGATTTTGTGCAATTTATATCTAGAGAAACTGCCGACGGCCAACTCTCTGACTCGTTATTTCTCACCTTTTCAAGGAATTTTTTCAAAAACTTAAATTGAACTATGTATCTGTTTTGAAATCTTATAAATTAAGAAATGGAAGAATATAATATGCTTCGGGGCTTCGAGTTTTATTGATTCAGCTATGAAGTAAGTGCCTTTAAATCAATATCAGAGAGAATATGCAAGCTAGGAATTAGAGGCCGGTATAGGAACACTAGTATTATTAACGTACACGCTTCAACGGAAAAAAGTGAACTGGAAGAAGAGAAAAAATTTCATAAAGAACTCCCTGATATAATAAGTAGGACTCCTAAATATGACTTGAAAATAGTTATAGGAGTTTTGAATGCTAAAGTCGGAAGAGAAGAACTGTATAAGAACATAACAGGAGGAAACAGTAAACATGAATAGTCAAACGATAATGGAAAGATGCTGATTGAATTTGCAACAGAACTGAACATGAAGATAATAAGTACCAGGTTTCAAAGAAAAAACATTCATAAAGGTACGTGGGTTTCACCGAATTAGAAAACATGTAATCAAATCGACCATGTTTCAATCGAAACGAAACGCAGTAGGTATAATACCAATGTAAAATCACAACGAGGAGCTGTTGGCCAAACAGACCACTACATGGTTAAAGTGATAATGAAGGAACAAATTTCGCAAAAAAAGAGCTCTAATGTTAGGTTGAAACAGTATGAAGTGCAAAGATCTTTGAGAAGACTAATGGAAACGAATATAATAAACGTGAATTCCAGCAAATCAATTGAAGATGAATGGCAAGAAATAGAAGATACAAATAGTAAAGTGGCTACAAAATTTTGGGAAGTGTCAAAAATGTAAAAAATAAAGATTGGTTTGATGTCGAGTGTAAGGAAGCGATGGACAAAAAAAACAAGGCCTATGAAGCACTCCTAACTCAAAAAAACGGAAGAAATAATGTGATCTATGAAGAAGCACAGAAAAGATTCAAAAATATATGAAGAAAGTAAAAGAGGGAAGTCATAGAAGAGAAGCTCCTTCGGATGGATGCTAATTATAGAAATAGGTCGTTAAGAAACTTATATCGAGATGTGAAGAATAAAAAGGAGAACCGCCGAAATAAACCTGTATACTGTAAGGATAAAGAAGAAAACTTAGTAACTGGTGAGGAAAAATTAACCAGATGAAAGGAGCATTTTGAAGAACTCTCAATCAAGCAATACAGCAGTGATACTCACACGGATTTCAGAAGAAAAGAAGTAGTAGAAAATGGATACACAAAACTTACAAAAGCACCTGAATTGGATGAAGTAATTGGAACAATAAATAACCTGAAAATAAAAAACTTCCGGTGAGAACGGCAAAGCAACTGAAATTTTTAAGTACGGAGGGAAAAAGTTACAAAATGAAGTATATAATTCAATTAAAGAAATATGGGAATAAGAATAAATATCAGAGAGATGGAAAATCGCAGTTATATTCCCAATCTATAAAAAAAGCGATAAAACTGCTTGTCGGAACTATCGAGGCATAGCATTGATGGATGCGGCATATAAAATTATAGCAATCTGCTCAAGAGAAAGATTGGTAAAAATTGCAGAAAACGCACTGGGTGAATACAAAACAGGTTTTAGAAGTAGCAGATTGACGACAGACCAAATCTTCACAATGAAACAGCTGATAGCAAACAGCTACGAACACAATCCAGAGTTACATATGCTATTTATTGATTATAAGCAGGCTTACGACTCTATAGACAACATCAAAATGCTAAAGTTATTACAGTAATCAGGAGCACCAGACAAACTAATTCAATCAATCAAAATGACCTGATCGGACGTTAGCTGCAAAGTACTAATTGAAGGAAAAACATCTGGATGTTTTAAAGTCAATAGAGGACTACTGCAACAAGACCCGTTATCACCAATTTTATTTAATTTGGTATTAGAGGAAGTAATAAGACGAGCTGAATTATATAGATCAGGATCAATTTATCATCACAAACACCAACTACTAGCATTTGCAGATGATATTGCAATCCTAACAAGAAGCAAAAGTGAAATGCTATTAGTCTTCAAGAAACTAGAACAAGAAGCTAGAGAACTTCGACCAATAATCAATGAAGAAACGACTTAATTCATGCGTGTCAGAACAGATAACCAAGTCAAGTCAGAAGACGCGAATCTTTAAATAATTACGGATGATTGTACAAAGAAATATTGTTTTGAAGAAGTGGGAATCTTCACGTATCTAGGAATATGCTCAACGAACAACAACGAAGAGAACACCGAAATTAAAACGAGAATAACGAAAGCGAGCAAATACATTGTATCTCTATATATCTTCCTAAGATCGAAAACAGTATCCAGATCAGCAAAGATCCGTGTTTATAAGACATTATTCCGCCCAACGGTCTTGTATGGATGCGATGTGTGGGTTACAAACAAAGTAAGCCAACAAAAGCTAGAAGTATGGGGAAGAAAAATTCTCCCATTAATATACGGGGGAAAACAAGTGGACCGTTCAAATTTTCGTAGATCTGATTCCGAAGTTATGGAAATATATGGAGAAGCAAGCATAGTGTCAGTGATCAGAGCCCAAAGACTTGGGCGGCTAGGCCACTTAGCACGTATGCCGGATGAAAGAGTGCCGAAAATAATATATTCGAGTGGAGTAGTGAGGAAGAAGAGAAAGTGAGCGACCCAGATAAAAATGATGCGGTTCCATTATGAAGGACTGTCAAGAATTGGGAATAAGAAGATGAGAAGAAAAAGCCGCGGACAGAAGATGCTGGAAAAGAATAATCAAACAAGCCATGAGCCTACAAGGCTTGCTAATCTATATATATAAAAAGTAATAAATTAAATAATTGAAGGAGAATTGAGGATTCATTTTGGAGTTTCTGAGTGTGGCTCTAAGTATGATTTCACATCTTTCATGTGTAAAGTTTATTACTATTGTCTTAGAATCAGTAGTATATGTTTTTAGTTGAAAATTCAAAAATGGAAGAATTTATGTTCTAAAGTCCCTCAGTTTGGCTTGGAGTATGATTTGACATCCTTTTGTTAGGATATTTGGTGATACACAACAATTCACAAGATTTCGAAATTTTTCAACTACCATAACTCGGTTAAATACAGTCAAAACTGGAGAAATCTTTATCTAGTCTCAAAATTTTTTAAATATCGACTTCAAAAGCATGCAGTCGAATGTTACGTTGAAGTCAATCAATCCACTCCAGCCACAATCCAATAGGAAAAAATATTTCAGGTAATACTGTGTCCAACCTTAAGTATCTGTTTTGGAGTTATACATTTCAAAATAAAAAGATTTTGTGAAGTTTATATCTGAAGAAGTTGCCGACGGCTAACTCTCTGGTTGTGTATGATACAACACTATAAGGATCTGAAAATAATAATTTCTCTGTATCATTTTTATCAATTACAGAAATCGCTACCCTAGAATTACAGGGTTCTGTCTGAAATATTCATATTCCTTGTGATTTTTTGCCAACAAGGCTCTATGTACCGTAATTCACATTTTGAACTTCATTCAAACTCCATCTGGCGCCCCATCTCTGAAATATGAATATAACAGAATTCTATCTGCAATGTTTATTAACTATTCTTAGAGCAACACAGTTCCATGTGCGCAGTTAGAACCTCCTAACTAATCTACACGGTTGTTTTCACACAGATAGAACCATGTTTTAGACTCAGGCCCAGTTGTACAGTCAAAACTTATCCAAAGTCTATTGGAACCAAGTTTAATTTCTACGGTTACAATTATTCCCGCAATTGTAACCATAGAAATTAAACTTGGTTTTACTAAACTTTGGATAAGCTTAGAGTGTACAACCGGGCTCAAGTGATGATACAGCCATTATTTTGAAAGTTTTGTGATGGGTAGTTCGATTCGTGCATATGATTTTTATATTAAGAAAATAGAAGGAGCACAAAACGGAATTGTTGAATTCACTGGTCCTTAAATAAGACCAAGTTCTTCTCACCATTGGGTGTTATAAGATCACTAAGAGAAATTAGTTTGAAAAACCCATATTCAATGATTCAAATGACAGAGAGAAATTTCAAAAATTATCAGGAGTGCGAAAAAATTCAGTTTAAAATCAGTTCCTCTCGCCTCTGTCACATCCTTGAAAACAAGCAAAAATTCAGATTCTGTAGAATTCAAAAAGTAAAAGAGTTTGAAACGGTCTCAATCATTTTGAAAGGACAATCTATCTATAATATCGATGAAGAGGCTCCCTTATTGACAATTAATAAAAGAAATGTTGAACTAGATCAGAAAAGGCACCGTTTTATTAAAATTTCACAATTTATGGAACTTCAGGACAGAGAGTATCATGAATCTGTACTCAGAATTAAAGGTAGTCTTATCATAGTAGTGATGTTAGTATATTATCTTCTATTCAGATGAAGAAATTGAGAGTCTCCCAAAATATATCTAGAAAGGAAAACAAGTCTACAAAAATTAATAATAAATAATATGAATAAAAAGTAGAGATATTTTGCGGTTATGTTTTATTTTGTACTTTTGCTACTGTATTTTTCCAAGTTTTGTGGGATAAATGCGACTTGAGTTTTAAGTACCTTTTTTTTGTCATGGCTGTTTGATGAATGCGTAAGCATTATATTAATATCCTATGTGCAGATAGAATCCTGTAGAAGATGAAATATCAGTATATCAGTATGTAATTTGGTAACAAGGTTCTAGCTCAAATGAAAATCCATTTTTCATGGAAAATATTGGCACCATCTTCATGAATGTTATATAATTTGTTCTCAAATAGTGGTAAGAGCGTTTTGGGAGATTATCAACTTGATTACTCATCGCATTTTTGTTTTGTCGTTTTATCAACTTCAAAAGCTATTTACTCGAAATATAATTTTGACATCAAGGTTGTTGAGAAGGAAATTGAAATATTTGAGAATCTATTTAAATTTTCACAGTATATTAATTGTACAGTGAAGAATATTCTGGCAAAGTTTAAACTCAATCTTGTTTCTACTTATCAAAATAAAAAATGTCAAAGTTGCTGTTCGGTGACATGTTATTACATTGCGTTAATGCACGCGACGTGTTTCACATTGATTTATACGTCATTATCCCGACTACCTGAAAAAATCGTCAAAATATCCACGAATGTCTTAAAAACATGTGTACCAAGTTTCAAAGAAGTCTTGTTCATAGTTTCAGAGGAAATTGAATTATTATTGAAGAAATTTTTATAAAAGCTACTGAAATTTAGCAAGTTACCATACGCTTGGCAACTTCGCCGCATGAGATGAAATGGGAAGAATGTGTGTGATTAGAATAAACAAGATTTTTTATCATTTTCCTGACTTGACGGTACACTGATTGAGTAACCCATTAATCCTTCCATCGATATTATTTTGTTGATGTAGATTTATCATAAATAAGTTTGTTTGGTTATGAAACGCAGTACCACTACTGAATGTCAGATGTCAAAGATACCTCCGAAAGTCTACAGCGTTGCGCACTATACATGTCATATTGTAGCTTTGTTAGAATATGAAAAAAGAATATTCCAACGGATGGAAGCTCTCTGAAAGAATAGAATAAGGAACCAAATTATTAAAAATCATGTATTTTCAATCGAAAACAAACATTTCCATTAGTTTTAATCATTGGAATTTTGTTTATTTTGAGTTGGCAATGAATGTTTATCCTATGTATTTAGCATAGAGCAGGGTTCCCACCACAGCTTGACCCCACTCCTCTGTTCAACAACTTTAAGGAGATTCATTGTTGTAGTTTATTGAGAGAAAAGGAACTTTCAATCAATTCCATTATTATAGCAGTCGTTAAATTGTCTCACATTTGAAGAATCAGGTATACTTCAGGAATATTGAATACAGTAGATAGATTTTGGAATATTTTTTCTAAAATTATTAACCTCACTCACAGATTTACAAAAAGGTTTTGGTTTTCCTTGTTAGAAGATGTCAAAACTCAGAACAATATCAATCGATTTTCGGCACAACTTAATTGGGTTATTGTTCGATGAAAGTGATAAAAGTTTGCCTACTCATGGAGCAATTCGTAGAATAATTTTTATAATGATTCAAATAAGCTTTCAACTACAATTTCATGTAAATTTTTGGAACTGCACTTATGAATTACGAAACAAATTGTATAAATCATATCTCCAATTGTTCAATTGATTTTTATAAAATCTTAATTACAACATTGTAAGAATATTTTAGACGGGATTTTTCTCTGTGTATATTTTCTGAGGAACTATTTAATCCATCATTTATGTTGTTTATTTCTTTTTCGTTCAGAGTCTGTATAGTATGGATGATTTGCCTTATTTATTTTAAAACGATCATTTATTTCTTTTTTCACTCCATAATTGCTCGATGAGAACAATATTGTAACCATTCCAATTGATTTTAGCACTTTGATCATTCTGTTCTAATAACTACGTATGCGTTAAATGCTACCCGCAAAAAAACAAACACGCTGGTTCTTTTGGAATAACTGATTAATTGATAACAAAAACTAAGATCAAACATTACACTTCTTGCAAACCAAAACACATTCTTTGTTAAAAATTACAATAAAACAAGCAAAATAAAACAGTCGTATAGCTAACCCTACGTCTTTCAACCACACTCGACTCGCACACACTGCTCTACTTTTGGTCGGTACAATAATATCATCTTATAAACAATAATACAAACCACTTACACAAACAGATAGAATAAACATATTAGTTTTTTCTCAAAATCCATTGGAATGAAGATGCCTTTTCCTGACATCTCCCACCTGTGGCACTAACTTTTCAAACAAAAGGTAAGCCTCACGGAAAACTCTTAGCTTAAATCAAAGTTACTTGTAACCTAAGCGATCAGGCACTTTCAAATTATTGCCATGGCGCGACAGCTCTGCACGAGGCACTCCACAACATTCCACTATAGGCACTTCACAACACTTCCCATCAGCAGGTCCTGAAATAGTACCTGCACTGTTGTCTTGGCTAGGGTTGGTGTGGACCACCGCATCAGGATCTCCATCGTTGTCAAAGTCGGTTGGTGTGGTCGTTGCCACACACTTCAACGGATAGATGCGCTGCACGAGTCGCAACATTTGGTCGTGTTGCGTTTGAACACGAACTAGACGAACCTGATTGTATCTACCCGGATTCAACTCTATTACTTTGCCAAACGGCCAGTCAAGTCTCTTACAGTTGACATTAGCGATTAACAACCACCGCACGCGAATTTTTAATGTTTGTGACACATTGCAATTGTCCCAAATACTCTGATCTGAATCGTTCTCTCAAGTCCTCGAGTAAACGTTGGAAATACCGTAACCGCTTATTTAACTTTTCAGCATCTTCCAAATCACAATCTGGCACACCGGTTTCTTGAAGTTCACGCAAAAACATCATGGGAGTCAACGGAGCTGAATCATCTTGATCGTTAGACACATATGTCAGTAGACGGGAATTGATTACTACCTCACAAAACTGTATAATTCTTCTTCTTCTAGACGAGCTCTTCCTAGAACTTTTCGCAGCAATTTTTTGAGAAGTCCGACTCTTTTACTATCCTCCATACCACGGTGATGCAGAAGGATTGAAGCGCCAGCAGATTCTTTTTTCTGAACTATATTTTTGAATCGTAGTCCAGTCCTGTTGATCAAATATATTTCCCACTCCCATAAAATTCGTGCCATTATCTGAATAGATGATACGAGGTCTTCCACATCTAGAAATAAATCTTCTGAGAGCTTGAATGGAACCAGCTGAAGACAATGTCGTGACGACCTTCAAATGGATAGTTCGGAAAACTGCACACGTTAATAAACTGATCCAGGCCTTCTTGTTATTCCGCAGAATCAGTGTACCTGCGAGATCATTCCTGTTGCCTCTCTTTTTTGGTCTATGGGCAAATAGGGTATGTTCCCCTCAAATATTTGCGCATTTTATCAATTACATATGGTGCACTTTGAAATAACTGTTCTAATTGTACGTCGGCCTCCCAAAATCCAGAAATGTTTGCGTAATATACTTCATAACTCTTGTGTACCACCGTGGTTATTATTCACCTGAGTCTCGTAAATCATATCTTGACAACCGAATGTTCTGGTAATACAGAAGGGTTACAAAAAGTATGTAAGTCTCCTCTCCGACTAACTTTTGTCTATACACATAATGTAACTTCTTCGTCCTTGAAAACATTCAAAGTTGCTAACCGATTATCATTTTCAGTAAACGATTCTTGTTGAATAATTCGAATCAAGTTCTTTTCGGCGTGTTCTATCCCTTAATTAATAGTTCACCCTTTTTCAACTCAATTTCAGCTCCACAATTATACGAGAACCGATAGATCCAGGCGATAACTTGTATATTATCCCGGTACTTGGAGGAATGTTTATAATGTCGACTTGCTTCATTCACGTTTATCAAACTGCTCACAATTATCTTTTTCTTTTCTTCGTTAACCTCTTCTTGATTGCATTCCACTTTTTCCTGGAGCCATTTGTTGACACCGTCATACAACCAATCAGGACCCTTTCACCATTTGGACTCATGCAGTTGCTTGGGAGAACAACCTCTAGATGAGAAGTCTGCCGGACTCTGCTCTCCAGGAACATGTCGCCAGTCACTAATAGATGTGAGAGATCTCATTTCACGAATTCTATCACCAACAAAAATGGCCCCTTCTTCTGATTGCCTAATTAAGCTTAGTACAGTAGTAGAATCCGATCAATAAAACGTTTGCAGATTGCTGCCTAGTAATTTCTGTATTTTTGAACCTAAGCGTGATTCAGTGATGGCTGCCATCAATTCTAATCTTGGAATTGTCAGTTTCTTCATTGGGGCCATCCTAGTTTCCGCTTGGAGTAATTGTAATCTCACCGTTGCCTCATCTTCGACTCTTAAAAATACCACAGCAGCATAAGCTCTCTGGCTCACATCACAAAAGATTTGCAATGTGAGGCTCTGATCTTCTCCCGAATTTATGTTTATTCATTGTGGAATACTTATTTTGGCCAAAAATGGTAGTATCGCTCTCCATCCCTCAAATTTCTTCTGGTTCTCTTCGTTGACTTGTTCATCCCATCCAATATTTTCTCTCCACATTTCCTGCAATAAAAGTTTTGGACAAAGCGTAGCAGGACACGTGAACCCTATGGAATCAAATACTCGTTGAGCGCATGACAATATAGTCTTTTTTGTTATTGATTCAATTTCACGCGCTTGTTTATAATTTACAGCCAGTGTATCGTCTTCTTTGTTTCACCTTAGACCTAAAAGTGGTACTGCAGCGTTTCTCTGTTCATCTCCTGTGAACTCCCTTCCTCTTAGGTCAAACTTTCCTTCAACCTCCAATTCAGTAGCTTCTTTGATAAAATGTTGTAGAGCTTCGTTATTCGGCATGCCAGTGACACAGTTATCAACGTAGAAACTTTCTAAAAGGGTTTTGATAGTTTGCTTGCTGTACGTACCATTTTAATCACATTTCTTGAATGTTGCATCAAGTGATGTTCTAAAGTAGCTCCCAATAGAAAAAGACTAGTATTGACAAATACAAGTCTCCTAAGCTGGAATACTCTTACTTCATTATCCACTGATTACCATAAGAGCCGAAGAAAATCTCAGTCACTTGATTTCAAGCTTATTTATAAAAGTGCTTTTCAATATCAGCAGTGACACCGATCTGATCTCTTCTAAATCCTAATAATAAAGTTGGTATTCATTCAATCAAGTTCAGTCCCTTCTCTAAACAGTCAATATTTAAATGTGCTGCGCTAGCGAGTAGACGTATTTATTGCAGCTCTTACATTTCCGTTGTTTAAATTGTGGTTTTTGAAGCGATTTTCATTGATATATATTTTTTGCTTATAAAATATAAATATACAATTCCAAAATGTCCTCGACGCGCAATGTATCAAATTTAAGTAGAATGATTGACGAATCTCTCAGTGTGGTGCTTCTTAATGAAGATTTTGTTATCAAATTGGCCTATAGAATATTTGAGCGTTTCGAGAAGAAATTTGAAGAACAAGAGGTGTTCTACGAATTAATCATTGGAGATATGGGTCAGCAGAACAAGGTGCTCAAGAAGGAAGTGGATCATCTCGAACAATATAATAGGAGAAATAATATTCGTATTTTTGGCCTTTCTGAAGTTTGAGATAGGGTTGAAAATACTGAAAATATGGTATGTGATCCACTCAATAATAAACTGCCTCTCAGTGTTAAACCTGATCACATTGATCGTTGTCATCGTGTCGGCAAATTTGTTAAGAACTCCACTAAACCGCGTCCTATCATAGTGAAATTCATATAAGACTCGTGATAGTGTTATTAAAAACCGTGAACATCTTAAGGGTACGCGTATCTCTATCAAGGAAGACCTCATCAAAACTCGCTTAGAACTATTTCAAGAGTGCTCCAAAAAGGTCGGTTTGAAAAATACGTGGACACAAGACGGGAATATATTTGTTAAATCCGATGCTTCTACTAAAATAATAAAAGTGTCACATATTAGTGACATTAAATTATATAAGCTCTCAAGTTATTTTGTCATATAACTTCTCATCTGGTCATTATATAGAGCTGCTTTGAATGCATATATTCATTTTTTTTTCATAATTTAATTTCATTCAACTTCACTCCCAAGCAATTTTGGCTCCGATCACCTTCATTTATAATTAGTTGCTTCAATACTTGTCGTTTAGATTTGTTGACCTTGCTTATTTAAATTCACTTGAATTTACTTGGAGAAAATTACATCTATTCATTCTGCTCTGTTGCCAATTTTGTATTAATGAGTTTGTATCATCAGAATGTACGCGGACTGAACACCAAACTATCAGATTTCTATAATAATTCTTCTTCCTCCAATTTTGATGTTATTACATCGAGCGAAACATGGTTGAAAACTTCAATTTATGATTCTAAGATGATTAATAATACTATTACCGTATTTAGGAGTGATCGAGATGCTTTTAGAACAGGCAAACATCATGGTGGCGGTGTATTATGGGCTGTCCATAACAGATTTCACTCTTCTGCATTTACTCCAGTTCTTAATCCCCTATCTTTAGCTGATATAATTTGCGTTCGTGTTTAGATTTCAACAAATGAGTTTTTATATATAATTGTATTCAACTCCCCTCCTCCTGTCAACATCTTTCAACAAAGTTATATTTATGAGTGCATTGAGTCCATTACTAACCTACTGAGTAATGATTTTATCATACTGGGCGATCTCAACATTCATCAGCTCACTTTTTCTCCAGCACTCTTATATCATCTTTTGTCAATTTTTATAATTACCTTTCTGGTTCGCAATATAATTTTATTCATATTTCTGATAATAGGCTTCTTGATGTAGTTGTCTCAAATTTGACATGTACTGTACTCAGAGATCCCTAACTGTTTATTCCTGAAGACAAATATCATCCTTCACTCAATATTTCCTTAGATTTTCCAGTTTACTTTCAGAACTCCTTCTTCAAATCGGTACTCACGTACAACTTTCGCTTGGCACGCTATGAGCTTTTGTATCACTTGTTAAATACGACCACTTGGGATAGTTCATTAGAATATAGTGAAGTGGATGAGGCATTCAAAAAGTTTTATGATATCTTGTACGCAATTTTTGATCAATGTATTGTTAAAATAGTTAGAAAAACATCTTCGTATCCTCTTTGGTTCACTCAAGATATTTTGAAGAATATAAAATTGAAAGAACAAAATCGAAAATTACTTAGACAAACTGGTGACTCATATTATTTGAATATTTACATAGAATTACGAAGGAGAATCGAAAGTGATGTTGAGTCAGCCTATAATATATATCTAAGAGATACCGAGAATCATATTTCAAATGATCTCGAAAGATTATGGAGCTATGTGAGCTCTAGGAAGAAAGGTTCTCGTATTCCTGGTACAATGCACTATAATGATAAAATTTTCAGTACTACATCAACTATTGTACAAGGTTTTGCTGACTACTTCTGATCTGTTTATACAAATTCTCTCTGTTCTTCTTCATCACATTCCTCCTCTAATGTGTTTCTTGAACCAGTTCTTATCAGATCTTTATCTCAAGATGATATAATTGTTGGCATAGATAGCTTGAAATCCTTACGAAATCCTGATCCTGATTCTCTCCCAGCCTATATTTTAAAGGGATGTCGTAAGGTGTTTATTGAACCTTTTTTGATTCTCTTCAACCTTTCCTTGTCTACGAACACATTTCCTACAGATTTGAAGACAACTTAAGATCTCGCAGTTACTCGACGCCTAAAATGCAATCATCTACGATTGTGAAATCAAGCTCCTCCATACTGATTACTGGTTTTCTTCCCCATTTGCTGTTTTGAGTGAAATATGCTGGTTCTGGGCACGTTCTCTTGGGATTTGTCTCATTTTTGCAAGAACCTCTGGATGTACAATGGTGACATTCGCCTTTGTATCCAGCAGCATCTTGCATGGTACATTTCCCACAAAACCTTTTACAACTGATCTACTTTCTATTTTAAGTACCTGAAGATTGATGACCCTGGGGCTCTCGATAAGAGATACAGCCAGCCTTTGCCCTCCAAGACTGGCTAAATTTAGTTTTACGACAACGTGTTCGTGCTACAATCGACGGTACGTTTGGCACGACATTCTGCGCGAATATAGCCCTCTTTGCCACACTGCCAACATCTCACTCTTTCTCTCTGTCCAGGTGAGGTCGGTACAAATCAAGAAGCAGATCGCTCCCGTTGGCATTTCCCTATGTAAGTCGTGGTCCTTTTTACCTCAAGCTCTTCCTCATCGCGCTCAAGCCACCTCACTCTCTTTGCCAGTCTGCTACATATTCCTGTGTTGAGCCAGGACAGTTTGCAAAAGCTAGTCAAATCCTCCTCATGCAGCTGTGTGCGGTTGCGTAGCTGTCCATGTAATAGCTCCTTCATGTGTTCCTCCCCGAAACGCAGCTCAAATTCAGATGTCAGCTTTTCATAATCAAGGCGTTCTTGTTTATTTATACCTGAGAGAACTGTCGGAGCTGTCTCACTAAGCCTTCCAGCAAGAACAATTGCTCTTTATTTTTCACTCCAGCCATCGTTCTTCAAAATCAGCTCAAATTCAGCAGAATATTCATCCCAAGAAGTCTTGTCATCATACGGCGCCAGCTTCAAAGTGAAATTGTCTGGAACTTTCCTTGGAGTAGGTGCTGGAGCACTTTCTATCCGTAGGACTACGCCATCACTATTGAGACCGAGGCTCTGTAGTTTCTTGGTGACAATCAAGTCAAATTTTGCTTCTGAATCGTGTTCAACTTGCAAGACTTGATGTTTCACTCGCTTCACTTTTTGTTCGACTCGCCCGACTCGACTCTTTACTCCAGTAAGCTCTTCATCAATTTTCTCTTCAATCCCTTAGATCCTACTTGCCATGGTTCCATTTTGCTCAGAAATTATTTTCTTCAATTCTGTAGCCATTTCTCCAATAGACTATTCCATTGCCTTAGCTATCGTCTTCTCCATGGTCTTTATACCTTCTGTAGATTCGGTCATCTTCTTCTTCATGGCCTTTATACCTACCGTAGATTCGGCCATCTTCTCTGCTACGAACGTTGTCTGTTCAACTGCCGATGTCTTCATGTGTTCCATCATCATATTCAGTTGATCTTGCATCTCGCTGGTGACCATGCTTCTTGTTTTGGGCATTCACAAAAGCCCAAGCTCTATTTTGAACACTTCACAACACTGCAACTTAATCCACTTTTCGTCGTCTGGATCCAAAATTATTTTCACTGAACTTCTCAGGATTCCACTTCTAACCCCAATTTGTCACAAATTTTATTGTGAATGATTTATTAACACGGGTTACAGTGTAAATCTTCACTTTACGAACTCGTATGTTCACAATATCGCGCACAGTTACTTGTACTGAATCACTGAATGACTAATTTCCTACCCTACCTTGCGCTTTTATATATCTAAGCCGACAATGGGCCAACATTCAATTGTCTAACAGTTATTGCCTGGCAATCAACGAACATCTAGTAAACATAGTCTGTCAATCATGTCCGACAATTGAACATCGACCTTGTCACTACTAGTAAGTTATCTCCAGTGATAAGTGGAAGGTAGAACAAAATATGCATCTCTCTATCTGGTGTGTCAATAACGATACGGGTGCTTCCCAAAAATTTCAAATCTTCTATATTCTTAGAGAATATTCTCTCATTGCCAAATTGTTTCAAGTCAGTGCTATGGAAAAAAGATATTGAGAATATGTTGTCGAGTGATGATAAAAAATATTTTGGTATGATTGGCAGTGACATGTTAACTGCTCCCAATTTATGTTTACCCGAATAAGTAACTAAAGGACTCCCGATTTCAAATTCGTCAGAGTACAATATCAATGGAAATATTAATTTTGAAGTACAATTGCAAGTTTTGTTTTTCCATATTTTACACTGAAGAATACTGCTGATTGTAGAAGTTTCTGAATTCAAAGAATTATAATGGGCAAAAATTTTTTGAAAAACATGGGGCAGTTTAAAAAACTTTTGCAATGTACGTGATATCGAAATAAATTGACCTCTAACCGAAACATGTTCCAAGATTTCGGAACTGTTAGCTTCGTATCTGTCACCAATCACGTATTAAGTAGGAGGTATAAAATGACCAGAAGTTTCTAAATTTTTAAATCTCATATATTCGGAATTTGTGAAGCAGATTACATTTTGGATAGTTCCAATTGAATCATGGATATTTAAAGAAGTGGAACATGTACATTCATTTTTTGTTAAAGTTCCGCGTGAAACATTAATTGGATATTGTATTAACTCAGTACACTTTTCAAAAATTACCTGAACCTGTTTTCTTGGTTGAGACAAATTACAATGAAAATACATCAAAAAATCTTTCAAATTTTGTGTAAGATTATCTTTGGTCACTTTTTGTGGTTATATCAACATCAGTATTAATATTAGAAGATGACGTATTGATATTAAAAATTTTGAAATACTCTACGGAGTTCATGTTTGATTCTATTCTAGAATTATCAGCCTCAGAATTATGTTGTGAATTGGAATATTCACGAAATGAATTGAGAGATGTGGAAAATCGATCACAATAATTTGTAATACATGGGTACGAATCGTATTCTTCACAAGCATGCACTATACGTGAATGGGATATTATTTCACAAATTGTATGTCCATGGAACGAACATAAGGAACACTTGAGCATTGTTGAAATCAGTTCAATGACACAAAGACAAAATATAATTGTCTGAATATGATAATATGAGGAATAAAATTAAACTATGTTCAGTAGGTAAGATTCTCTGATCTTGCAAATAGATATTCAAGTATATGATTCGATTTGAGAAACTGCGGGATATTCTTAATCGAACTTTGTTTTCATATTAAAAATATGTAATTGTATGAATAACTATACTAGCTTTGATTCTTCGGGATATTTTGCCATCACAAAGAAGATTTTGAAACAAACATCCAAAGCCTCTAATAGAGTGTGAACTCCATATTTATGGTTATCAATAACCACGTAACATGCTTCTATTTGATCAAGTGGGCCAATGATTAAGAAGGGTTGCAGACTCAATCTAAATTCTCTAAGCTTCTTCTTCTCAATTTTTGTCGAAATCTCAGCGAAATTCTAAAAATTATAAGAAACTCAATACCAAACAATGAAGGCAATACGCTGCTTCGCATCCAAAATTCGTTTGAAAAATATTGCAATATTGAGCTAGAATAAAACGAAAAAGATTGTTAGATCAGACAATTTGATATCTATTTGCAAGTTAGATCAAATTTTTCCAAGCTATGAATGAATATATAATCAAACTAAGTTGGATGTTCATCTACTTACTAATATGTGAAGTACAAAAGAGTTTTGATCCTCTAATTTCGATGGACGCCAGCTCTTTCTGTTGTTTTTATATCTCAGAGTTGTGAGTGGAGAAATATATGGAAGAATTTTTGTCGCCGATATATTGATATCTACAGAAAATTTAAATAAATATTGAGTTTGTTATGCATTATTCATTATATATCTTCACATTTATCAAGCAATCTAACTTCATTCTTCATCGCAAGTGGTTGAATTGCACCTCATATTTTGGCCATTTCTCGTACAAACAGCTTTGTTTATCTTCATACGATTTGACAAAATCCTGGATCAACTACAGATGGAACATTTCATGGATCAATTGTATTTATTCAAGAAGTGGATAATGGAAATTTCTACCAAAGTATATCCACTGGCCTGTTTCAATACAAGAAATATATTGATGTACTCATGTACTTTCATAGTTCTGAGTAATTTTTTTCGAGCTCGAAATGTCGTCTCTCAGGATGAATTAATTTTTTCTCATAGTTCAAATGGGGTTCTTAAGAAAGTTAGGTAACCTCCTAATTTAGTGTTGTGGTCACATTCATTGTCAAGCTGATCTTCGATAGGAGACTTAACTGAAATCAACGGAATACATTCATTGCATATAAAATATTGCTATATGTGATTATCCCATTTTCAACTTGTGATCTAGACACATCAGTTCTGGTTTTCCTGGTCAAATTCACATATTTGGACCTCAGTTTTCTTCTGGCTAATAGTTGAGATAATGTGGAAGTTTTTGGCCTATATGGTATTTTGGCATTTTCTTCGACAGATATAGAGAAATGAACTGCATTTGGATATGGAAACTACTCGGAAAAGATTTGGTGATAAATCGGAAGATGAAATCGATGAAAATGTGGAAAAAAATATTCCGTTGAATACAAAAAAAGCGCGAGACTACGTGTGGAGGCAATTTACGGATTTCTTGACAGAAAAATACTACAAATTGGAGGCATCTACATCTTCTGCTGAAATTAACGCTATATTAAGAAGTTGGGCATGTAATATGAAGAAACAGGATGGTACAGATTATAAGGAAGCAGTGGTAAAACATAATTGGAATATTACCGCTAAATTAGTCCAAGAGTTATATTTCAATAATTGGAAAATTACGATCAACCCGTTCAGCGATGTTGTTTCTTAATTTGCAAGAGAAGCTAGGGATACAAAGCGAAGAGAATTACAAATGTGCGCAGAAAAACGAACAAAAAGTGCAGGAGCTATTACACAAGAAGAGATTGCGAATATTCTACTTACTCTCGATGAAAATACCCCGGAAGAGCTCCAAAAGAAGTTTTTTCTAATAGTTTCTTTTGAACTGGCATGGCGGGGTGGAGAAGGGGCACAATGCTTAACAAGTTATTTCAAGGAAGAATTAGGTAATGATGATTTGCCCACTGGTAGAATAGAATATAATAGCATATTTTCAAAATCTGCACAAGGAGGAGCTGAACCACTTTGCTCAAGCAAATGGCTAATTGAAAATAAAGAAAATCGTGAATTATGTCCTGTACGTACCGTACATGTCGTTTTTGATCAGTCAAATTGCCTTATTTCAATGTCCATTTTCATTTAGGTTGTATCACAAACTGATGTCTAAAAGAGGAGAGAATATTAAGACCAACAGAATCTTCCTAACACCAAATTCTTTTTGGACTAAATCAGGATCAAGTATTTGGTTCAAAAATTGTTCCGTTGGAATTAATGAAATAAATAAATGGGTTAAACATTCAGCTGAAAAAGTCGGCTTGGATGTAAAAAGAAGAAAAATATCTAACCACTCAATAAGATCATCTACAGTGTCTACTTTAGCGAAAGCTGGCGTTGGGGAGCACCAACTAATGAAAATTAGTGGTCACAGCAATCTAAACTCTATTAAAAGTTATTTACAGTTGGATACCGAGCATCATGAGCATATTGTTAGTCAATTAAGAAAAAATTTAACGGAGACTGAAATTACTGTAGCCTCTACTTCTATTACCAGTACTAATTCTGTTGCTCTTGCCGAAAAAATCGTGAACGAAAGTCTTTCAGGAGGAGGCCTTCTGCATAACTGCAATCACATCAGCTTTTCCAATTGTCATTTTTCTTTGAAGTGAAATATAAAAATTGACTGAATTAAAATGTTTTAGTATAAAGAATATGAAAATAAAAAAAGATGATTTTAGAGTAAGATACTCACTTCTTCTTTGAAGTGAAATATAAGAATTGACTTCATTAAATTGTTTCATTATAATATGAAAATAAAAATAAATAATGGAGACCACTTTTGATTAAAAATTGTGTATATTTTATTTGAAACTTTGATCGAAACGTCAGAGTTCCAAATGAAATATACCGGATTTAGGACCAAAAGTAGTTTTTTTTCAATAAAATTCTGGAAAATGTATGGATTATTCTAAATAAATAATTTTTGAGTGAAATACTCACTTTGACCACTAGTGTAATACCCGATGGTATTTCAACACGTCCAAATACTCACTGATATGCACCGTTTCTATGGCGATTAAGCATTGTTAATCTTGTTATAAATACGACGAATGGAATAGTCATTAAAATTCACCTGAATGTACTTTTAGTCATGCAATACCTATTATTGGTATAAATTTTCAATAAATGATCTACAACCACCGTTGTTATTACTTTTCTACATGAGTTATCAACATGAGTCTTCAGCAGAATAATTCTTCCTTCAAAATTGTTTTTGAAAACAGACTCCAGTCCCTTGAAGTACAATATAAATTATTATTGAGAGAATTCATTAGTTCGTAAAATATAATTACTTTGCGAAAAATATCAGACGGAAGAGATGCACAATACAGGGGTGCTACAAGTTCTTGCAATTGCCAATCTTCTAGTTTGTTTCTAATGAAGTCATCCGCCATTGTGCACTGTAAGCCAAATATTGTACTTCACTGCACTAAGTCAGAGTTGAAAATGATACGAGCGGTTTTACACACAAACTGGAGCTTGTCAGCACTGTTTACATTATTATATTATACCACTTGAAAAATCGTACAATGCACATTGTACAAATATAGAGTAGGATGTTAAATGTATCAATACAACGAAAATATATGGAACATACACAACGAGGAGTGATACTATATTATTAATTTTATAATTTGTATTATATGTTCCATGATACTCGTTTTTATGAAAATTTTCTCTCCGTGTACCGACATCAAGCCGAAAATAGTCAAAATTGGTTAAGGGATGCTCAAAACGGATATTTCTATCATAATCTCGATAGGTGAATTTTGCCGGTTTCAAAATGAATACTTACTTGTACTTTACAAGTAAGTAAAGAGGTGAAATATCTTGTTTTTCTTTATTCATGTGATATATAGATATGAAGATAAATGCAAATAATAGAATACAATGAAACATATACTTAATGTTAAAATAATTTGGATCCATGTGTCGACATGGAATCAGTCCTTATCTCTAGATAGCTCCTGTGATATAAGGTCTCTTATAATAAACTGATTTCTAGAAACTTTTTCGGAAGAGTTGCCATTTATTGATGATTGATCGTCGTCTTCATTTATTCCAACTTCTATGTAATTGTCATGCAATTACATACATATGTTATGCAAAACACAGCATGCAAGCATCACTTTTGGAATCTGCGAGGTTTTATAAATATTAAGGTATTTCAAACATCCGAATCGACCTTTTAGCAACCCAAAAGTTTGTTCAGTACAGACATGTATGGACGAATGAATATAATTATAATATTTTTTGTTTTTCTGTCAACCGTCTATTGTCTTTATATGGAGTCAACAAAGTATTCGTGTTTGTGTAGGCTGAATCGCCCAACAAAAGACTACCTGCAGGGAATTTTATACTATTATTATTGATCCCTTTGTCTAAAGGTGAAACTTTGAACACTTTTGCATCATGTATACTGCCAGGATAATCTAAATGAAACAAAATCATGAGAAATCAAGCAACAAATAGATCTCGACTATTATCACCTGCGAAACAATCTGTGAAAATATGATTATTATTATATACTCCTTGTAACTGAACGGAATAGATTTTTCTTTTCCATTAAAATATGATGCAGCATCATTTCGCGATGCATGAATTGGTACGTGTGTATCGTCTATCATGCCAATAACTCCATCTAGTCCATTTTTACTTACTTGAACAAAGTACAAGAAAGTATTGTGAAACCGACAAAATTCACCTATCGATATTTTGAATGAAATATCCGTTTTGAGCATCCCTGAGTCCATTTTTACTATTCTCGGCTTGATATAGGTACGTATGTGCGTGTGTTTGTTCGTTCGTTCGTGCGTTCTCAGTTTGCAAATCTCAAAACTAGTTGAACGTATAATGTTGAAATTTTGTATTTAATACTGATGTATGGTCTTGTAGTGCACCTCGCATTATGGTTTCAATCGTTTGTACCAGAAGTGCACTTTACTTAAAACTTTTTTAGAATTTTCCTGATAAATCCAGAATAATCAACCGTAGGATGTCAAAATTCAGTATTTAAACTTGATGTTGTATCAGAATGGTTATCTGCTACTTTTGTTTGAATCAGTCAAGCCAGAAGTGCACTTAAATTGAATTTTTTTCTCCAACTTCTTGCATAAATCTAGAGTGATCAGCAGTAGCATAAGGAAATTTAGTATTTGAACTTGTTGTAGCATCAAACTAGTCATCTACTATTTTTGTATCAATCGGCTGAGCCGGGATCGCAGTTTATAAGTATAACAGACATTCAGAATTTGCGGTATTAAACAATCAGTTCAATTGAAATGATAAGGTAGGCAATAATAATCTGTTGTCAATTTTTTAATTTTGTTCGACATAGTACATGTCAAAATATTATTAAAATTATAATAATTGTAATCTGGAGTCAGAGAAAACTTTATTGAATGAATTTGTGTACACACCGAATGATGTACAAATAAGTCACGTGAAGTTCACGTCAGATTTTTCTCTCCGACAAATTTTCGAGTTGTTTCAGCTCTTTCATTATTTGGCTATTTTATGATATTTGTGGCTAGGCAATTCAGAATATCGCAAACTTCAGAAGTATATTTTCAAGCTGTTGTTTTAGAAGCATCATATCTATCAGCAACTTTTCTAGAATGTAATAAATTATTAATTCATTGTAAAAGAGAGTTACTAAGCATACGTTACCTATACACTTCTTGATCAACAAGCATCCATAAGACTTACAGCATTTGTTTTGTAGAATCGCACAGATGGGTCTTCCTGCATTATTTGTAAGTGAATGTGGACCAAGTATATTTAATTATTCTTGAAATGTATTTCTCTGTAGCCTTAAATGTGCTTCGAAATCTACAAAAAGATAAGTTTCATGAAAATGTAGAAGTTCTAAACGATTTATTATTATCGTCTAATGAATACTTCGACACAGCATCCATATAATTTCTCATGCAAACTCTTCGCCTTCGTCTTTTTTAAATTTTTATTTCAAGCTCAAAAATTGGCAGGTCGTCTTCGCTTGATTCTTGTGCAAAATTATTCATCAAACATAGAAATAATTTTTCATGGTTCATGTTTATTTTATGATACGCACAAGTAACTTTAGATCTAGTTTCTACTGACGTTGATTTTAACCTTAAAATCATGACAAAAAGTGATCTAAATCGGTGCGTTCGTAAATGCGTTGAAAGAAAATATGAGCACTACACAAGAATAAAACACAACATTGCATCACCAAATAAGAATAATACTTTGTACACCTCCTTTCGCTATCTCTGAGCTGACAAAATGATCTACCAATAGTAAAAGATCAAATACGAGTACGGTGAACTAGATAGCGACTTGCTTAGAAGGTACATTGAGCGACAAATATTTGAACTCATAATCTTGAAAATTGTTTAACTGCAAAACATGATAGTAACAATATAAATGAGAAAAATAATGATTTGTTGAGTGAAATCGTTTTGAAAAGGCATATATCAATAATTTGTTCTGAAATATCTCAAACGTTGTATCATAGAAAATAGGAGAAATCAATGTAGAAAATTGGGAGATTTAAACTCTTTTTATTTTACAATAACAAATTCTACTAATAAAATGTTACGACCTTGAGAACTATTGAATCATGTGAACAGCATATGAAATTCTATTGAAAATAGTGTTATAGGGAGAGTGGAATAATTGAAAGCATCGGGTGATTGGAAACAGCTAGATAAGTAATATATCCCGCCGCGCTACATGTTTCCGTATCTGTTCAACGGACGCATCCAGCGCCCCTTATTGCGTGAGCAAAAATGAGAGTGAAAGGCCGCACGCATGTTGTCACAATGAGTCGAACAATTTTTTTGTTTGCAATTCTGTTATAATTTCTGTCCTATGTTTTGATAGATGTGAATATCATATTTTTCAGTTTAAAGACACCATATTCCGATAAGTACTATCATGTACGTACTATCTGTTCCCAAACCTCACGTAATTTGAAGCTCACCAAAAATACTATTGAGGATTACGGCCATTTTGATTCTTATTCACCACTGGGACAGTTGGAAACGTCGTCAGGCGTGTAATTGGGAACTAGAGGGAATCTAGAGAAGAGAAACTTTCAACAAGAAAATCAGAAAAAAACATTAAAACAAAAGAAGCCACAAGTCAAGGGTGAAAAAGTTAGAAATTCAGATAAGGCTTTATAGGAAAATGAAAAGGAAGATGAGTTTTTTGCATGATATGCAACGAGAAGTATGAATTCCGACCATCAGGTTTGATTATATGCGCCATTTGTGAACTCTGAGCACATGAACAATGTAATATCGGCAAGACTAGTGAAAGTTATGTGTGTAATATGTGCCACACAAAGAAGTTGTAGTTTATCACATAGATTTATTCATGTAGTTCCTCATTATCCCATATCGATCCCATTTACCCCGCAGGATGATACCAATAGGCAGTATGGATGAAATTTGAATTTAGTTCAAATATTTTGATTCCAAATTTTTATTGGCCGGACATTTGTACTAAACCATCATTTTGGTGATTGATTTCTTTTCAATTAATAAATAAAATTGCAAATTAAGCAAGGGAAACTCAAAGTTCCAAAACGCAACACCATTGGTTGAAGCAAAATGTGACGTCAAATACTATGCCAGCAAGTGGGCACCGCTACATTTGTATGGCATCGCAGGCTTTTGATTAGAAAACATAGTAATAACGTGTGTGTTGCAAATTCATTCATTGTTTAAGTGTGATTTTAGCATCTTAGTAAAATTATAAATCATTTAAGACAGTGGTTTTAGAAAAGCACGATCGGATAATCTGTCAAGAATAGATCCATTCATGATGTCGTCTTATTTTCTTCCAAATCCAAATTTCACGTCCGCTGAAGTAAAAGGAGTGAACACTGCAAAGTAATTATTCAATAATAACATATTATGTACGCTATTTCGATTAATATAATCCGAATTATGATGAGCAGTGAACATAACCCATAATTTTTGTTTATTTTAAAATGAGCAAATGTTAAATCAAGCCGCATACATTCACTGTATTTCATTGATAAAACTTATCACATATGATGTTATTCATGATCGGTCAAATTTATTATGATACTTCATCTCTTCTGATAACCTAACATCATTTCTTACGTATTTTGAAACCTGTCTAGATTGGAAAAAAGACTTCATTAGGTACATTTCTCATTGTATTTTGCATTCAGACGCAAAGTAATTCTCATTAACTGACTTTTGACCTTTTTTAATGCTGAAACAAGTTGAGTACGGAAACACCTGTAGTAAAAAATGGACTGTAATGTCACTGGACATGGTATTTGACATCATCAATAGAGCGCGCGAAAATGGCGGCGTTTAAACAGCTCAAAATTATTTGCAATTTTAAATACTTTCTTAAACTTGATTTCAGCACATTTAAACATAATTTATATTTTTTACTATGTTATAATGATGTAAACAGTGAAATAAAACTATAAAATACATTCATTTATATACTCTATTACTCCATAGAATATAGGGTAGAAAGGAACGTGTTTGATCATATTTCCAGAAAACTTGGATTTTCAAGGACTTATAATTACTTATTTTAGTGATATTTTGCATAGGTTTAACGTTGGATTGATGATCATATCATTTTTTACAATTTCAGCAAGTTACACAACACGTAGGTCATTTAAACGGTCCGACATCCATTCGTTACTTCAGTTTGTGTTATCATTCAGGAGAGTGAAGTTACAGAGTCTTAGTGTATCTTGAAGAGTTAAGGGTGAGTGAATCACGTGTGTGTTTTGGAAAGTGTTTGTATATTGGAGGTGTGTGAATTGCAGTGATTGTATGGTATGTGATTTATATCCTTCCTAATCCTTATTCTAATGCCACATAACACCGTAATGGTGGGAGCCGAGGCACCCAACGATGTACCAGTTTCGGCCTGGTACCAATGGTGCACTGCTTAGTACATTCGCTTACATCTGAGTAGGGAGGTTGAGCTCCGGTTTGTTCTCGGCTTTCACTGAATACCTCTTATGCCTTGTTCAACTCACTGGTGACAGATGCTAAGTTACTCGATCAACGGTAGACCACCGTACGAGCAAATTGAGCTCGGTCAACAGCAGACCGCTGTGCGAGCAAAACGAGCTCGGATAACTATAAGCTGTTGTATGAGCGAAGCGAATTCAGTCAATGCCAAGCTGCTGTGCGAGCGAAAGAAGATCAGTTAACGACAAGCTGCCGTGCGAGTGAAACAAGCTCGGTAGATTATGAGTAACTGTGCGAGCGAAGTGAGCTCAATCAACTATAGAACTTCGTGTGAGCGGAGCGAGATTGGTCAACGATAAGATGGCGTGCGAGCGGAGCGTGCTCGGTCAACGTCAAGAGGCCGTGCGAGCGTTGCAAATTCAGTTAAAGGCAAGCAGCACTGCAAACGAAGCGACGTCGCTCAACAGTTAACCGCCATATAAACGAAGTGAGTTTGGTAAACTCAAATTATTCCCAGCACATGCATATTCATGCCATTGCTACATTTTGGTTAGGTTCATATTCAAATAGGCAAGTTATGTCCAATATAGTGATAACTTCTATATATTCACTTAAATGAGCATTTCATTTGAGAATTGATGAGCACATTCTTAATATTTTCTCTGGAACAAAAAATACCACTGAGGTATAAAGGAAGTGAGTCTTAATGAATTCCAAAGAAATTTATGTAGTTGCCGGCTATATCTGGTTTAAAATACAATGACCGCGATGAATTGGGCGTGTTTACTGTAATAAAAGTATACCGATATTACAATATTGAACACAGATATTCAAAATTATAATCTGTACAAACCTGTGTTCATATATGATACTGACGGTGATAGTGATGACGATAAACTCAATAAGTTATCTTGACTCACATCTATAAACAAAGATATCATAATCAATATAAAAATTTCTATGGTATACATACGGATGTAAAAAGAGGACACGTACTCTCTAAAAATTTTTTTATAGAGCTTTATTCATTCAAGTTGATGACATCACCAACCTCATACATAATAGGAAAGTTTTCTGAAACAGTAGTTTGGCTGGTGGTATCAGTTTTGGTGTCACTGATTTTCAATTTCTTAGCAGCTATGTTTGCCAACAATGTTGGTGGTGGACTGCCCCGATCTGAAATAGAATCACAATTTATATACACATCAAATATTCCGAGAGTACAGTATGAAAAAAAAAATACCGCTAAACCCCTATAATTCAACGAGTCGTTCAGGTACATGATCATCGGATCCAGTAGCAGTTACAACTCTGGTTACAACGAGACAATTGATTTCGACATATGTGAGCTATCAATTCCAGATCAATTCCTTCAAATAAATTTTGTAAAAAATCGTCTAATTATTATTGTCACAAAAGTTAAAACCTGCGAAAATGTCAAGCTTTTCTATCTGCGATTTTGCAGGCAGTGCAGGATTAGTTCGGCGAATTTATTTGGAACGATTTCAGAAATGTCATTTTTCACTAAAAATTGAACCATTGTAGTTATGCTTATATATTTAATGTCAAAATATTGTGCACTTATACATAATGATGAGAATACTATGAGATATTGAGAACTTATCGTTTACCTGGAACGTAAACCACTAGTTGAAATGAATAAAATACATTAATTTATTAATGAAGCAGCTGTGAATTAGTTTTTTCTCATATTATTACAAACTTCACAGTCAGGTCGTTTCAATGAGGTATGCCTCGTGAATTGATCCGTTGAACAAATAGAATATTGTATCTTATATTTTGAAAAAAAATTTAAAATCAATTACCAAACTCAGTGTGATACATTTGTAGGTTAGGTTTTCTACTTTTCAAGAATAAGCTCTTACAATTTTTGCGGGAATATTTTCATTTCATCAAATTGATTATTTTAGAACTGCGTCCCATTTCATATTTCACCGTTCACTTTAAGTAAATCGTTGAATGAGTTTCTCTTTATGTTTGAGAGCCAACAGTAATGAAGTAAGCTGAGAGCAGCAACTACTTTTTAAGTTGATCGTAGATGGCAGCATAATCTGACCCATATTCTAACTGTGTTACAGGCTGTATTCAGACTATTCAAATCAGCTGATTCAAGTGCAATGAACTCGCGCTGACAATCTAATGTTCAAGAAATGAACCAACTATTTGAAAATATACGTGAAGTTCCTGAATAGAAATAAAATTTTTCAACAATAACATATAAATACGACCAATATACCAAATTGTTGGTTTCAGAGATAAATTTAATCTTTCTTGCAACATATGCAAAAAATGAACTATCGAGGTGAGCGAATATCAATGTATCATCAGAATACTGTTATTCTTCCAGTTTCAAATGAATGATTGATAAGACTATGACGGTCTAAAGTTCCAAAATAATCATTCCAATCGACAGCTGTCATTCTTCAAACAAATGAGAAACATTCAGTTCTAACCATAGGCGCACTATGAGATTTTTGACCAAACTTTGATGAATTTCCACCCGATATCCAGGAGACTTACAGCAAAAAGTTATCAAGAAAAATTGTTAGGCTTGAACAGATCTATTGCAGGTTGAAATTAATGTACTTATTTCTGTTACACCCTGTATATCATTGGATATGTATAATCGAACACAGGATCTCATCGTTCCACAGTTAATCGTTTTGGATTCACCTAAGAGATTCTAAGAATCTGTCATGTAAAATGGGCTTTCAGCCAAGTCGGTTGCTATGGAAACAGTAGCCCATTATTCTTATACTTCAACATCCCTCAATACTGATTTCCAAAATTCTACGACTACCAACAGATCTGAATTTATGCGCAAAATTATCAAATAAATTCCTACTGAAGTGCACTTCCGGTTTAGTCTATTGCTATGAAAATAGTAGGCAATCATTCAGATGCTACAGCAGATTGAAATACCGAATACTAATATTCTACACCTGATCGTTTCGAATTTATGCGTGAAATTCCAAAAGACTGTCAAGTAAAGTGCGCTTCCGGTTTGGTGGATCTCATTAAGAATAGGATATGAGCTTCTAGACGGTATAATCGTCCTAAATACTGAATTCCAACAATTCACGTTCAATCGTTTTGGATTTATGCGGAAAATTCAAAAACTGATTCAAGTAAAGTGCTCTTCCGGTGTAGTCGATAGCAATTATAATGTAGGGTGTACAACTAGGCATTATAAAAGTGCCTAATACAAAATTCAGATATTCTACGACTGATTGTTCAGAATCTATGCGGAAAATTCAAAAAGTCTGTCGTATAAAGTGCACTTGCGGCTCAGCCGATTTTTTCAAAAATAGGAGATGACCATTAAGATGCTACAGCAATTTCAAATGGTCAATTCCAGTATCCTACGGCTAATTATTCTGGATTTAGGCGGAAAATTTTGAAAAAGTCTCAGGCAAAATGCATTTCCGGTTCAGCCGATCGCAATCGTAATGCAAGATGTACAATAAGATGTTATAGAAGTCCTTTATACGAAATTTCAATATGCTATGGCAGATCATTCTATATTTTTGCAAAAAATACAAAGAAGTTCCAAGTGAAGTTCACTTCTGGCCTGGCCGATTCTTACAAAAATAGCAGATAGTTATTCTGATACATCATATATGAATTTCACATGACATGCTTATTCAAGTGATTATATAGAAGAAATTATTATATAGGATATAACTTGCTTATTTGAATATAAACCTAACCAAATTGTAACAATGAAATGAATATGCATGTGCTGAGAATAATCCAAATTTAACAAACTTGATTCGTTCATATGGCAGTTTACTGTTGAGCAACTTCGCTTCGTTCGCACGGCTGCTTGCCTTTAACTAAGTTTGCAACGCTCGCACGGCGACTTAACGTTGATCGAGCACGCTTCGCTCGCACGACATCCTACCGTTGACCAATCTCTTTCCGCTCGCACGACGTTCTACAGTTGACCGAGCTCACTTCGTTCGCATAGTAGCTTATAGTCAACCGAGCTTGTTTCACTCGCACGGCAGCTTGCCGTTAACTGAGCTCTTTTCGCTCGTACAGCAGCTTGACATTGACCGAGCTTGTTTCGCTCACACGGCAACTTACAGTTATCCGAGCTCGTTTTACTCGCACAGCGGTCTGCTGTTGACCGAGCTTGATTTGCTCGTACGGAGGTTTATTGCTGATCGAGCTTGCTTCGTTAGCACCGCAGCTTACCGTTGACCGAGTTCGCATCTTTTGTCAGGCGTTTTAACGTTGACGGAGCTCGCTTCGCTTGCATGGCGACTTATTTTTGACCAAGCTTGTTTCGCTTACATGGCTAAGAAAAACCGGCCGATAGGATCTGAAATTTCCAAATTCATTTACAGGTCCTATCGGCTACTTTTGTTTGTTCCACCCTGGGGCAAATCTTTTAAGCTGAATACGACAAATTAGTTCTCATATCATCAAAAAATCCGTTTTATACAAAATGTATGAGAGAATGATATCTTTCCTTCCTATTTTTCAATACATATTCTGCTTGAATCAAAGATCACAAAAATCGGTCAAGCCGTTCTTGATTTATGAATGGTGCAAGTAACCCGACTTTGTTTTATATAATACTGATATTAATCTAATTTTTGATATAAACTCTGATGAGGTAATGATAATAGTTAATTATTTGTGTATTTAGTCATGATTGATATACATTCTATCCACCTAAATTCATTAAAAGAAAAAACTTATTCATATACGGATTTTTTTGTGCCACTAACCGTCTCTTACGTCCCCAGAACACTCTATCAAAGTTTCACCACAATCTGTTCAATAGTTTAGGAATGCATAAGGTACAAACATGCAATCATTGATTTTTATTCATATAGAAGATTGACGAAATGTTCCAAAAAATCATTTGCATCGTTAGGTTTACACATACCATGGTATATTCCCACAGGAAATGATTCTGTATTGAAATCAGAAACTAGAGCTGCTAAAATTGGCCAAAAACAACTTCCCGAACTGTCAGATATTGGCAAGCCATCAATGGTGAAATTTAATTTGATGATGCTGGGATAGCATGAGTCCCAATATTTTTGCACATTATTTATTAGTGACATTCCCAAATTGAAGTGAGCATATTTACATCCTGCCAGAGAAATAATCCTATTTTTAGTGCATTTTGGAGTTTTCATCAGCGTCCTCAAGTCAAGCGGTAAATTTTTATGGCCATTTGATATCAAAATCTGTAGTAAATCGTTAACTGCTGAATAAGTCACATTGTGTTTCAGAACTCACTCACGCGGCTCGTTATTCAAATTTCTCAATTTTGAATCATATTCTTCTGTATTCACTGTCGCTGGTCCAAAATTTGTTACTTTTCTAGAGAAGTTTCCACTGTCGTCAGATGAGCTAGTATTATTCTTGGTTTCCGTAACACAAAAAATTATTCCATTTTTTTCAATATGACCAATACCGCACACATTTAATTCAGTCCCTACGTCCTAATCTAAATTGGTTTGTAAATTTGATTCACTTTCACGTAAATTTTGGCAGTTTATATCTAAATTATTTAGTCTCGCTGTGACAAAACGCCTTTTTTGTCCCGAAGAAAGATAGCAAAAATCTTTTCTTTCTGGCAGTCCGGATGAATAAAATTTTCGAAATATCAGAAACAAAAATGACTTGGACCAATTTTCATGTTCAAGTTGTCGTCATTTGACAGTCAACAAACAGCTGGGAGAGTACCTACAAAATTGATTATTTCAACTATCACTTGCTATAACACATGTAAGTCGAATAAAAAATCACCGATTAAGAGAGAACTAACATTTGTGTACATGTTGTACTATAATAATTTCTATCTGACTGCATTTTTAGATCTTCTTTTCTGAAATTTCTAAACCATAACGAGATTTTGAGCTTTCAATTAGGTTTGAGTTTAGAATCACATGCGGAACAAATATTATTGATAATAACATAAAATTCCCAACTCAACCTTTTTATGTAGTAAAAGAGAATGGTAGTTTGAAGGGGAACAAAATTGAGAGATTAGATTCCATTGGAATTTTGACGAAAACTAAATTTATTCTAATCATAAACTAGAGAAAAACTTGTGACGCGCCCTACTTTACGTGGCGTCTTTTAGAAGTTACTTACGGTCGGTATGCTCGGGCGCCAATGACGGAATAACTCTATGGCGATGGTGCCGGATAGCTAGTGGGAGGGGAAAGGGTTTTTTGCTGCGAATAAAGAGAAACGTATATGGGAAACAAACAGTTTTATTCACACACAAATAATTGGGGAAAATGTACATAAAATGGCGGAAACAAATTGAAACGATTATACCTGCACAATACGACGGACACGGCTTCGAACTAGCACACGAAGTCGAAAATATGATGCGTCGGATATTGGTCGTCGTCGTCAGCAGTTGTCGTACCCCTTCGTGGCAGCGGCTACGACGTGGTGAACATACTGTAGCCCTACGGCACAGACTACAGTTGCGGAAGGTAGATGCCGTAGCCCTATGGCAGAGACTACGACTAGGAGCAGGAGGTTGCAACCCTACGGCAGAGACTACAGTCGCGGTGGATGTTGATTCTGACACAGGAGCCACGACGGACGGTAAATACGGATGACTCTGTAGCAGGAGTCACGACGGATGCGGAACGGCTCAGTTGGCCTGTTGCAGAAGCACTACTAAATAACTGTGGACTCAAGTCTCTCGGAAGAGTGTTTTGCTGATCGATTTCAGCCTGTATTTATACCCAGATAGATTCTAAGTAAACGATACTGAGCTGGTTTAATTATGAGAAAAGGATGTTTCTCAGATTTTAGTAATCTCCAAAAAAATATGAATAAATAAAATAATGACTTTCCGTGTGTTACTTCTTTGCCAAATATATATTACAATATTTTGTAATCCTTATTTTATTTAAACTCAAAATAAAACTTCATTGCTAGTTTTCTATCTGACCGTCAGATGGCTCTGGGAGTCGTACAATCAGAAATAATGGTTAATTAGCAATCAGACAAACAAGAGTAAACAAAAGCACATGTATACAATTCACAATTTATCATCTAACTATGGTTTATTCCTATATAAGAGATAAGTTTCATCTACTGCTTACTGTGCAATACAACTTAGATCTAATTCATTAATTTCAGACGGTGATGTACAAATATTCAAATAGTAACCTATTCTCAAATACGGGAATAGGAGTTCTAAATAACCTCTAACTAGGTTTTACATCAATACGGAGACCTCCTATACAAACGGTGAGTTGTCAATTACTACCTAAATATTATATTGAACGGTTCTATGTATTTCAGGAGAATAAATTAGATCAACGGCAAAGTTGACTTGCATCGGAAAATTAAACAGTTCGAAGCGGTTTCGGTGAATCGAAATCAATAAAGCTGAAGGCTATTAACTGGAACAGTAAAATTTTGACTAAGTTCAGTTATTTTAAGTCATTTTATCAGACGGTTACTAACAGCAATTTTCCAGATTCTAAAATGGAAGCACTTCGTCACAAACTTTGATAAATAGTTCTTTGTTCCTACTTACCGTTCATATTTTATGAGAAGGATCTGGTCAACACTAGGCTCTGAACGCGAACAAACAAGATTTTCTCTTCACAAACACGTTGAACCATGCTGCTTAGAACTGTGTTTTCTGCGCATGCGCAATATACCCTGACTTTGTATTGCAATACTTGCAAGAATATTTGGCTGAAACTATCTTGTGTAATGATAATAACTATCATTTATTAATAAACTCCAAACGCATAGCTCCTTATGAATGATTCCATTCAAATAACACAAACTGACGTTGGATGAAGAATAAGTACAGATGGCCGATATTACTCAACGTAATATAATAATATATATTGGATAATCATTTCTATTATATTGTTGGAATATAGTATCCAAGTAGTACACATATAATATTATAATATTCAAATGATATATTTTACTATATAGAGGCTGTATTTTTCATATTATATAATTGTAATATATTTTTACGTATATGATACATCGCGATGATAATATCCCACAGATATTCCACAAGGACAAATACTATTAGACCGCGGTACAGAACCCCTTTCTCCGGATTATTAACACTCTTTTGAAACTTCATGAGTGCCTTCATTTTGTTGAGTCCGACAACTTTTTTATCTGCGAAAATCTTTGAAACTGCTGCATTTTCCATCGAACAGCCTGAAAAGACGTCGATTCTATGATTTATTCTTGATCAATAACATCACTCTCTACTACAGTTTGATCGTAAGATAATAATAGCAAAAACACACACAATATTTTGTCCGACAAATATATTGCGGCGTTCGGCGTAGCCTCCATCTCCAACATGTCGAAATTACAAGTTTTGTTAGATTATTAACATTCTGTTGGAATTCTCAGTACTATCAAATAAACATTAGTGAAGATGAGTGGTGATATTGTCCAATAAAATTTCTGCTGCATATTTTCAGTCCGAAGCTCTGAAAATGTCAATTCTATGAGTTTGGTTTGCTGATTGACACTGATATGTTGAAATCAATTTCTAAAGATAAGTACCGTAATATTCTCCAATGTTATACCATAGAAGGTAGAAAGGATATTCTTTTTCTACCTTTTTTTTTTTTTTTTTTTTTCTTTTTTTGGGTGGGTAGGGGGGAAGTCTTCCAAAGACCCCTTCGAACAATTCCGTGTCCTGAAGGAGTGTGGGATTCTTACCCACTAAAACCCCGCTCCCTTTTCCTCCTCTAACACTGGAAACCGCGTTATGCATTACTTCGGTGATCCACCATGTTGTTTGAGCATATCGTTATATCTATGTAGGATTCTCCGTTCGCATTCACAAACGTAGGCACCTGTCCCCTGTTCACAACCGTTAGCCCCCGACTATGGACCATTTCCGCGAGTTCGCGCCCTTGATAATCTGTCGTCGGTGATCCCCACTCGCTAGATTTTGAGTTGAAATCCCCTCCGATTATTATGTTACCCTTCGTTTTACTTAGACTGTATGCCAAATCTTGCAGGTATGTCTCAAAGCTTTCTCTTGTGAGATTTGGTGGTATATAGCAGCTATAATATCGGATGTGTGTAGTTTGCACCCAGACATACCCTTTGCCTCTTCCCCATGTCTTGGTTGGATTCTTCTTGTGGCTCCTAATCAAAAGGGCGGCGTCTATGTCGTTGTCTATTTTCCAGTTTTGATATTATTTTTTTGTTCGGTTTACTGATTATCAGTACGTCCGCGTCCGTATTTCTTATGTCCGCATACAGAAGGTCCGGTGCTGTTCGTTCTGTGTCCTGTTTTTTCACAGTGCCAACAGTACGGTTCTTCAGTGCAGTCTTTCACTTTGTGACCTGCGTTCCCGCATTTCATACACGTTTCCGTTCTGTCAGTGCCTTTACATTGTGCCGTCCTATGCCCATGGTCCAAGCATCTGTAACATTGGGCCATTTCCACTTTCCGACGGATATTACATTTGCACATTCCTATTACGAGTGCATTGTATTTGTCAAGTTCTGTTGCGGCGGTTATACTGACTTGTATGGTCGTACTTTGGGTGCTCCTGTATCCTGGTCTAAGTGGTCTAATTTGTATTTCCTTGTTACCGTCAACCTTCTCTCTGATGGCTTACTCTTTGTCCTCTGGGGTTGTTTCAGCGTCCATCCCTGTTATATAATATGTTTCCCTGCTTTGTCTGTTCGTTTCCCGTACTCTTCCTGGGATCTTGTTCTCCAGCACCTCCTTCAGGGCTCTAGAGGATCCTTTCTGGTCTAATACCATTACCAGGTCTCCCTTTGTTGTTCTTCTCATAGTTTTTAGAACTATGCCCTGGCTCCTCACGTCTTCAGATACTTCTCTTACTTTTTTTAACAAGTTCGGCGTATGTGTTTTCTCCTGCTTTTACTGTCACCGCTTCTGTTTTCTTGGTTTTAGTGTTATAGGTCCTCTTCGCAGGGGTCTTGTTTTCTTTCGTCTGCTTTTTCCTATTTTTGGCCGTGAAAAATTTCACCACCACTCCCTCATCATGCAGTAGATACCTGAGTATCTTCCTACCTTCTCCTTTGTCACTTTCTGAGAGATTTGCGAATGCGATTTCCTTGATTTCCATGTCTTTCATTTTGTCTTCCATTTTTTCTACGCAGGTGTATATCTCTTTCCATCTGTCTTTCATAGTTACATTCGTCGCATCCACTGTAGGTCCTTTAATCAAGAATATTGATTTTTTAGCGTTTTCTTTTTACCCTCTGCCTCTAGGTTTGCCGTGCATGTCAGTGTAGTCAGGTTTGTTTCTGTGATCTTTCTCTCAATAAGTTTTTTCCCTCCGGGGTATACATCTTTAAACCTTTTCATTAGTCCCTGGTTAGTATTGTCCCCCTGCCAGTGTATCATTACTAAATTGCTAGCGTGTATAGGATTTCCACTGATCTTTATGCCTGGCTTGTATACCTCTCCTGGCCATTCCTCCTTCGCGATTTCCCAGTAGTGTTCAAAGTTCTTGTCTTCCTGTTCCACATCTCTAAGAAGTGTTTTTATTTTCTCTCCTTTGAGCTTTTTTGCATACGTTTCTTTATTCATGCTGTGGTTCTGCGATTCTGTCTGAGTTCCTATCTCTCTCGTTTCTACTCTTTTCTCTTTCTGTTCTTTACTGTTTCTACTTATTTCTCCCTTAGGCTTCACTTTTCTCGTTGTCTGGAGGGTGGGTCTTGCTTTCCGCTCCATTTTTAGGTCCCATATTGCCGTGCATAGTTCTTCCGCCTTATTTTTAATAGGGATTGCGGTATTTTTATACTCCTCTGTGTACTTGCATAGTTGGTCGATAAAACCTTCTATCCTCGCTATTATATAGTTTTCCGTGTTCTCCGCGTGTTTCGAGCTTTCTCCTCCTCTCCTTTCAGGATTCATTTGTAGTCTAGTTCTTTTTTCCTCCTGATTTATAGAGTTTGACAGGTCATCTTCCATTGTCCTCTTGTACGTTCCACTTTCTATGTTGTTTCCATTATCTTCTCCTTATATTGTCGAGTTAACGGTGATTATTGTAATTTCTCCCGTATTTGTCGTGTTATCCAGGTCTTTTGTATCATGCTCCGGGGTAGATGTTATCGGGTCGATCCCCCTCGTTCGGCTTTTCCCTGTGCCTTCTTTTTTTGGTGTCGACTGTAGAAGTCGGTCAAGGATCGACTCATTTTCTATTGAGTTTATGTTTCCCACCAGTTCTGTGGCCGACTTGTCGGGGTCAAACCACATCTCTTCCGTATCGGTGCTGCTGGTTCGTCTCCCCGTAGCTGTTCCGGCCTGAGCTCTCGTAGGAGATCGTGGGGTCTTATTACTTCTTCTTTCATGTTTTGTACCTCTTCTTCCGTGAGCACTTCCTCTTCCCTGCCCACGTTGAGTACATTTGTAATAGATGTTTCTCTTTCCTGTCTGCCTGGACACGACTGTGTCCTTCGTGGCGGCGTTCTTGCTAAAAGCGGTCTTCTGATGAATATTTGTTCAGGTTTCCCTTCCTTTTCTATTTCTTCTATTCTCTTTTCCGCTTCCGTTTCACTCCCAGCAGGGGCGCCCAAATTCTCCTCTGCGAGTCGTCCTTTTTCATTGCCTCTGTCGTTACCATGTAATATCTGTCCCGTGTCCTTTTCTCGTTTTTTTCCTTTTTCCTTGCGGTCGTTACCGTTGTTTCCATTCCCACTTTCGTTTTCGTTGTCCGTTTCCGTTTGCCGTGTCGTCGTAGGGTGAAGTCCGTCCGTATTCCGAGGCTGGGCTGTAGGTCCTTCCATAGTTTGTGCTTATTTAGGCTGACAGCCTCAGACCCACCGGCCGTAGACGTGGAAGTTCGCTGCAGGGAGAGCGCCCCGTGCCTGCAGTAAGCTTTAAAGTACCAAGGGGAGCGGCAGGTGACCCCAGGGCATCGTGCGCGACCGGCTTTAACCCTCCGGCCATGCATCCCCTCGCCACGAGCTCAGCTTGGGATTGGGGTCTTCGGTTTGATTTTGGAGCGGCCTTCTCCTAGACGGGTTGCCTTCACCACGCCTAACGAGTCTCGTCTACCCGTGAATGGCCGCCCGCTCCGGGTCAGACGCCATCATTGTTGCAGGTTATACCGCCTGTACTCGGTCGCCAGAGCCTTGTTCGCGTTACCCAGGGGCTACCACGCGGAGGTAGAGGTTGACAGTTGGGGGAGTTGAATCCCCCCTTAGCCCCCAATCTTCTTCTACCTATTAATAGTCTTTATACCTACGCTTTCCATCTTTTTCATATTTGAAACATATCTGCAAGTGTCACGGAAATTGGTGATTCGGACCCTATGTGATCTTGTTATTAGTTTATAAATATACTTTACTTCATTTGAATATTTATTTTGGATTTTATTACAGACTCGGATAAAAATGAGGATGAAGATGACAGTAGCACTACTGAAGACAATGAATATGGCTTTCGTGCAGATGGTGAAAATTCATCAACGGATGAATCTGATACTGATTAAATTGAATATTTGCTTTAAAAACAATTTTCTTCCAAAGCATGTATTCTTTCATACAAATTATGAGAGCTTGATCTCAAATTTTCCCATTATTCTTGAAAATTTTTGAGATATCAATATTATAGAATCGTATGGAAAATATCATTTCGATTGGTTTTCTAATGTTGAAACAATTTTTTGTAAGCATGTTCTTATGTTTCTTGTTTCACATCCGCTTTCCTTTGTAAATTTTCTCTATAATAATGATTTTCAAATTGTATGTTCAGTTTTACATCAATATATTTCTTCAATTCCTTTTTCTACATGTTGCACTATTTTGTGGAGAAAACATGAGGAAAAGGTTTCTTGCGAATGAAAAATCGATATGGATCAAGTTATAGAAATAAAGACGTAGAAATTTAGAGGATATTATTTTTGATCTCACAAATAGATGTACAAAATTTGGTTTAAAGGTAGATTCAATATTGTGCGCATACATACACAGAAAATGCTACTTCTCATCTTTTTATTCTCGGACTGGCAAAACGGCGCACTATTTTTGTCGGACAATATATTGTTTGATCAAGAAATATACTCACCTATATGTATGTTTTTTGTCCGACAAGTGTTAATCAGCAAACCAAACTCATAGAATTGACATTTCCAGAGCTTCGGACTGAAAATATGCAGCAGAAATTTTATCGGACAATATTACCACTCATCTTCACTTATGTTTATTTGATAGTACTGAGAATTCCAACAGAATGTTAATAATCCAACAAAACTTGTAATTTTGACATGTTGGAGATGGGGGTTACGCCGAATGCCGCAATATTTTTGTCGGACAAAATATTGTGTGTGTTTTTGCTGTTATTGCCTTACGATTAAACTATAAAAGAGAGTGATGTTATTGATCAAGAATAAATCATAAAATCGACGTCTTTTCAGGCTGTTCGATGGAAAATGCAGCAGTTTCGAAGATTTTCGCAGATGAAAAAGTTGTCGGACTCATCAAAATGAAGCCACTCACAAAGTTTCAAAAGAGTGTTAATAATCCGGAGAAAAGGGTTCTGTACCGCGGTCTATATATAAATTGTTTATAAAACTGCTATATTATATTGAGATTAATTAGTAATCTCTTAATTATATAATTTCTATATGCGTGTTTCCTGGGTATATTTGAAGCTCATGGACATCAGGAATTGGAAAAAGACCTAAGGACTTTGATGAAAACACCTCGCAATGCTACTGGCAAAATTATCCATGGTAATGAGGATTCTTATTTTCATTTTGGGATTGCTGATGGAATGATTCGCTCTGCCAATGAATATTTCGATGTTATTCCTAAAATAATATCCATCCAACTAAGTTCTGATTGTATGTCTTTTTCTAAATTTTTGGCCCGTCAATTTTGGTGTCTGCTAGCAGCTATTGAAGCTGAATTCTATAGGGAACCATTTTTAGTTGGCCTTTTTCATGGACATTCTGAACCTAATGATTTGAATGTTTACAAACGAACGGAATCCTGATTGAGAATAGAAAATTTTTGATCCGGCTCAATGCTATTATTTGTGATGCACCGGCTAGAGCGTATTTAACAATGACCAAAACTCAAAGTGGATATTTTGGCTGCTCAAATTGTATCCAAGAAAGGACGTGGGATAGCTACGTCATTTATCCAGAAATAGATAATCCTTTACGAACGGATAAGTCATTCAAAAATATGCAACAAGAAAAACATCATGTTGGGAAAACTCTTTTAAACAGACTGGACTTTGGGATGGTATTACAAATTCCTATCGACTATCAACATTTGGTGTGTTTAGGTGTGATGAAACGACTCTTGCATCGCTGGTGTAATGGTCCCCGAAATGAGAGGCTATTAGATGATTAATCAAAAGATATAAATGAGGCTTTACTGGAAATGGTATGATATTTGTATTCTATCAGTTTTACATAATAGCTAGACTTATAGCCTGTATAATAGTATGATATTTTAGTTATGTCGATTTTTCGAAAGAAAGGGTATATATAACTCATGTAACAATTTTGTGATGTACTAAACCGGCAACAATGGAAGATTTCAACTTGACTTATAAAAACACAACAACCACAATGACAGTTGTAATTACAATTTATACGTTATTCAATTCTTACCACCTCACTTACTCACATGAGGTTTTATATGCTCGGGCGCCGGGATCTTTTTAGTTGAAAAGAAAGAAAATACTGGAACTTTTATCAAGGGAAGTCCGGTTCTTAAAAGTAAAAATATTTTCCCAAAATGAAACCAAAGAATGAATTTCAGGAATTTGATTTGATCAAAGGAAAATAAAAAAAAAAAAAACAAAACAACAATTACAACAGATTGACTCATCAATCCAATTAAACAAAGGCAAAGGAATAAATCTTGAATGAAACAATAATCACAACGGATTGATTTATCATAAACAAAAGAATTTGCTAGTCAGCCTAGACTTTTAGATTCTGTTTCAAAGTGGAAGGCTACTGAATATCGTGAGCTTTTATTATATACTGGTCCAATAATATTGAGAACTATATTAACACGTAGATATTACAACCACTCCATGGCTTTAAGTGTTGCAATTAGAATTTTATGTGATTCTCATAAATATTTGATCTACAATGACGATGCCTATGAATCATTACGATGGTTCGTTAATAAGTATAAAAATTCATTTGGATCAAGAGCAATATCATATAACGTTCATAATCTAATTCATTTCGCAAAAGATGTAAAAAAATTCGGACCATTGGACAATTTCAGTACCTTCAAATTTGAAAATTATATGTCGCATATCAACAATAAAATCAAGGATGCACCAAAACTTTGGAGCAAGTTGTAAATTCTTCACCAGTAATTGATAATGTTATAAAATTATAACCTTCTGTCAAAAATTTATTATTATTAATATTATTATTATTATTAACATACACTGCCCTACAGGTAATACCCAATGAACGGACAGGAGAAACACATTAAAAAAAACAATAAAGTGGTACATGTCAGAGAATAAAAAACATACAAAATAAATAAATAATAAGTTATTGAACAGAATTAAAAATTCACAAAATAAATAAATAATAAATTACTGAACACATAAAATAATTTTTTTGGCAAAGTCCTTTGGTTCCAAAAGAAAAACATCAACATCGGAAAATCTTTTTTCAAAGTGTCACACATTCGGTGGATGGGAGAAGAAGAAAAAATATTTGTGCGTGGAGTAGGTAAATAGAAAGTACGGGTACTGCGAGTGTTGATGGAAGGTGAGTAAAAAGGAATTAGACTTAGACAATGAGGATCATCAATTTCCCCGTGAATTAATTTATTCAAATAGTGAACCGCGATGATTTCTCGATTCGCATTGAGACTCCGTAAATCAAATATCTCAAGTAATTGATTATACGACACCGAGTTGTCTGGATAGTGGCCATTAACTCTAAAGTAAATAAATTTAAGAAATTTTTCTGTGTATTGTTGATATGGACCTGATGAGTTTCATAGAGAGGATTCCAAATAATACAACAATAATCCAGCTTGGATCGGACGAAGGAGAAGCGAAAGGCCCTAGTACTTCGGATGATAAAACCAAGCATCTTCATGGCAGCATTACATATATAGACAATATGATGGATTAAAGTTAGTTTGGAGTCAAAGATGACACCAAGGTCTTTAATTGTCTCACAACGCGTTAAAAGTGTGTGGTTAAGTGTATAATTACAAGTGACAGGAGAAGTGCAGCGTGAATAAGACATAACATGGCATTTGTTTGTGTTTAAGGATAAATTGTTGATGGAGCACCAATTCCAAAGGCTGATCAGATCATTTTGAAGTATGATACAGTCTTTTTGAGATGAAATGGTATTGAAAATTTTCAAGTCATCAGCAAATAATAAGTAATTACATTTTAAGATTTCAGTTACGTCATTTATTAATAAAATGAATAAGAGAGGACCCAAATTTGATCCTTGCGGGACTCCAGATGTTGCGGTAAATGGATCGGATTTATAACCAAGGAATTGTACATAAAGTTTACGATTACTAAGGTAGGAGGAGAGCAAGGATATTAGAGATGATGAAAAAGAGAAAGAATGGAGTTTACTGATCAGGATACTGTGGTCAATTCTGTCGAATGCCTTCGAAAAATCAGTGTAAATACAATCAACTTGTCCTTTATTATCCAGAGCATTCGAAACAAAGTGAGTAAAATGCATGAGATTATTTGTAGTGGATCTTTTTTCCATGAAACCTGACTGAGCAAGACTAATTTTATTCTCAATTCTAGGATATATTGTGGAATAAAGTATTTTCTCAAATATTTTACTGAAATTAGATAGGTTAGCGATAGGACGATAATTCAAAATAGAACTAGTATCGCCGCTTTTAAAAATAGGAGTTACTCTGGTGGTTTTCCATAGATCAGGGAAACAGTTAGTTCTGATGGACAAGTTGATGATATAATGAAGCGCACTCGACAGAGGGTAAGCACAGTCCCTAATCAGGAAACTGGGTATGTTGTCCGGACCGCAGGAGTAGCTGGATTTGAGTTTACTAATTGAAGTTTCTATATCCTCTCTAGTGATATAATTCAGGGAAATTGAGTCACCCCAACAGGAGGAACTATTATAGGTATTATTGTTAGAAGGTTTCGTGTAAACAGATTTGAAAAAAGCAGCGAAACCGTCCGCAATATCCTTGGGAGTTGAGAACTCACGATCATCATATTTGAGTGTTTCCGGGAATGCTGATGTTTTTCTTTTGGAATTAACAAAATTCCAAAATTTTCTAGGATCATTTTTAATATTATTTTCTCAATCTGATACATAGCTGGTGTGAGCTTCTTTGATATCTTTTATCAACTGACTACGAAAGAATTTGTGATTTTCATCGTAGTACATATTATTTTTGTGTCTGTTACTTAACTTGCGAAAACGTTCCTTTCGTTTAATATTAGATCTAATATCTTGTGTGAACCATGGTGGATATTTGATTTTGTAGGCTTTTTTTAAAGGGACGCATTCGTCAAGAAATGAATACATAATATTGTAGAAGAAATCGCAAGCTAAGTTGACATCGACAAATTCATTAAGGACTCCCCAATCGAAATTGCCAATTAGATCATACAAACGTATGTAGTCTCCTTTTTTAAAATTGTATGAGGAATCATTAATTTTATTAATATTTTTGGTGGAGCGTTGTGTGCATACATTCAACTCAAAACAAAGAGCAGGGTGTGGGTCATATTCAATCTCCAGAATTAAGTCATTAGATCGACAAACAGGGATAACTAAGTTAGAGATAATAAGATCCAAAATAGAATTATTTTTGTTCACAATCGAATTGTATTGTTTAGCGCCAAAGAAATCCAGAAAATTGTTGAAAAGGTCAGACTTGGGACTGTCAGGGCTGGACTTTAATTCTGGAAGATTGAAATCGCCTATGATAACAAAGTTGTTGTGCAGCAAGAAAGGAAGACTATCAAAGAAGTCAAATATAACACCAAAATTTGAAGTTGCTGGTGGAATGTACAGAACAAAAACGTACAGATGTTTATTTTTAAGATTGACTTTAGCACAGGCAATATCCACATTAACAGGAAGTATGCTTGTATAGTTACTTAGATCTACTGAACAGGACGAAATATTTTTGTTTACAAAAAGAACAACACCACCGCCACGAGAAACTCTGCATGCATTAAAACCGCGATCTGATCTGTAAATGTTGAAAAAATTGTTGCAAAGCTCAGAATCAGATATACTCCCATTCAACCATGTTTCCGAAAAACCAATTACGTCATAATCGAGGGACGGAGAGACAGAATATAATTCATCAATCTTGTTTACAATACTCTGAATATTCTGGTAGTAAAATTTCAAGTTATAAGAAATGGAAGGCAAACTATTATTCTGTAATTGCTATTTACCTAGAATATTACATTTGAGTTTTTTTAGTGACTCGATATAAGTCGGGCATTTCGGATCCCAGGCATTATGATGAACATCAAGCTCAGTTTTAAATATTACTTTAGATCTAGTGCAATTAGCACATTTTAAGTCAAGGGTCTTACAATCTTTGGCTTGATGATCTTCACTACAATTTGAGCACACTGTTTGTTTGGTGCATTGATTGGCATAATGATGGAATCCGCAACACTTATAACATTTACGTAACTCAATACCGTCATATACAGGACAGTAATCGTATCCAATAAATAATTTGCTGGATTCAATGATTTTATGGTAAGTAGATCGGTCAACTTGAACAAGGGCTTGATAAATATTGTTCTTTTTCTTTATAGGTATAAATTTAAGAACATCACATTTATAGTCGCCATCAAAACAGGATTTATTTTAGTTAATCAAATAATTTTTGAACTGATCAATTGATAGATTTTCGGTCATGCCTACAATTCTGATTCGGGGATTTAGTACAGGTAATTCTCTTACTTCATAATGTTTACCTAAATTAGAATCAATCAAATTTTTTAAATTATTAGGAGCATCGGAGCTATCACAAGTTATGATGACTGATCCATTGCTGCCACCTTTGACATTGGAAAGGGTGATGTTAGAGGAGACGGGATCAATAGATTGAAGAATTTCTTGTTTAGTTTTTGAAGTCGATTGTGATGTGTTCTTGGGCTTAATTAGAACAGAAGGCGTTGACTTTTTAACAGCACCAGAGTATGAGGGTGTGGATTCAGGTAGCGAGAACACCGTTTTCGCAAGATTATCAAATTTGTCATCAATTGAGGAAGTTAGTTCAGTTTGTAATGTCGTAAAGCTCTCAGATAATAATTTTGAGAATTCGCTTTTTAGGTTTTCGAATTGTAAAGAATCACGTAAATTAGAAACATTTGAATCGCAATTGCTAATCATCTTCTCGATATTTATGGATTTTGATTTATCAATAATAGTGCAGTTTATTTTACATGTTGGGCACCAGAAAAACAAGTACCTACTTTTTTCAAGTAATTTATATTCTTCCTCGGTGATCCCTATGCATGAAGTATGGTACCACTAATTGCAGGTGCCTTCACATCCAACAAAATTGTCAGATTTCCGACGCGTGCACTTTCCGCACTCGGACATAGCGAAAGAACCTTAGATAAAAATCATCACCAAAAATAACATGAAACTGTTTGAGAGTCACTGGAAAGTTGGAGTTGGTCGTTCACTGTACTTAATTAATCGTGTTCAATTTGGAACCTGACATAAGCCAAGGCCAATAAAAGTGACTAAGATGATAAGTTTTTGAAAAGACAGTAACTCACGTATGCAAAAGTATATATTAAAACTGAGAAAATCACCTTATAACACTCATTGAGACGAATCCCTTGGTATATTTCATGATTAAAACACAGTTAAAAAACTCACAAAATTTTGAAAAAATCACCGACTAACAAAAACACATCCGACTGTACGAATATACACTGTACGTTTAGAGAATAATAGAATAACTAATCTTAGATTCAATGGATTTTCTTTGTGTACAAGAATAATAAGAACTGTTGTTTATTGTCTGATAATAATATTTCATTAACCAAACATATTGACGTTATTAATCATGAGATTAAAATAATAGGTGAATCTTCTCAAGAATTTGACTCGCTTTTTTCGAAATCATGTGATTCCAAAACATAAAGAAAAATTGTAATCCAAAATTCTTAACAACTACACCAGAGTTTCTGAAATCAAAATGTTTATCTTTTTGCAATCCAAAATGTAATAACTCTGTAATTTTGCCTCTATTACAATATAACAATTAACAATCATGCACATCCTTTGCAATATACCTCTATCATTATTATTTTATCGACTGGAACTATGCCTTTTTCATTCACCTACTCAATGGTAAGAGATTACTAATCATTGCATTTTTGTGAATAAGTTGAATTTTTGATGATAAAATATACAAAGACAATAAAGAAATCTTTTATCTGACGTACGGACGTATAGTTAGGATTTGATAGTGATGTCAGCTGTTCGTGAGAACTTGACCTGTAGTTTATATAACTATATGATGTGTTTTTTTTATATCAGCTGTAGGAGACTTATAATTGATGTGGTGGTATGACGTTTCTGTTATATATGTGGCGCTTTTATATGTCAAAGCTGACAGATGTCCAATAATGATAACTTTAACATATTTAAACACTTGATTATGGTATTTATAGTTAGTCTTACACTTAATTCGCACTGTTTAACTTAGTAAACGATATTATGTAAGTGTAAGATTGTACCTGAAATTTGAATTGGACTCACACTTTACAGTAGCCAGTAAACAACTAAAATAGAATATTCAACATCAGTCATTTTATATCAGCTTTCGTCTTACATGGATATTATATCACACTACGATAATTATTATGTACAATATGTTAATTGGAAATATTACTTAAGTTGTGTAATTCGACATTATTGCAATACCGTCTTTTCCGGTATCTCCCCTTAATGTGCGTAATCATTCTATCGCTGAAACCATTATTTATATACAGATCGGTTTGTCAAATCGCGCCGTAGTCAGTATATAAGGCATCTCACCAAGAGTATGGCATTTCACCAGCTCAAACAGTCTATAGGGCATCTCACCCAGAGCATGGCATCTCACCAGCTCAAACAGTTTATAGAGCATCTCACCCAGAGCATGGCATCTCACCAGCTCAAACAGTCTATAGAGTATCTCACCCAGAGCATGGCATCTCACCCAGAGCATGGCATCTCACTAGCTCAAACAGTTTATAGGGCATCTCACACAGAGCATGACATCACACCACACACCACCGAAGATTAGAACCACACGGCACTAGAGATGAATTTCTACTAACTTGTTGTTAAAATGAGGTGATGCAATCAGAGGCTGATTATTTATAATCATTTATAATCTTTTTATTTATTCAATGATAACAATATTACACATGTAATACTTTATGCTTTCATAAGTAAGTTTATCTTCTTTCACAAAGTGTTTTAATTCACTATTGTTTGTAGGTTATGTTCTCGGCGCGAGCACTAGAAATGTCTAACAGAAATGCTATAAATGTTCGGGTTTCTGGGAATTAACCCTTCTTAGGGACGAACGATAGGCACTAGCTTCGTCACACTCCCCTTCCTCTTCGTGAAAAAAAAATATTTATCATTTTTTTTCCTATTTCTCGGCCAGGGCCGAGGTCCAGCGGCCGCGCCACCTCCTTCTGAAGGATTCTGGAGCTGAGCCACCTCGGCTGACGTGAGGGTTGCCGATTTCTGCTGGCAAGAAGTCTGCCAACCTAGTAGTGCCTCCAAGCCCTTGAACGCTTTCTCCAGCGTTTGCGTTTTACTAGTGGTGCGGATGAGGGGCTGGAACGTGGCCTGGGGAAAGGTACTCGAGCTGATGACCATCCTTCCTACACGTGTGCGCTCTCTGGGGGTTGTGGTGCTTATCTCTCAACTCTCTAGCACCTCTCGACGTGCCCCTTGCTTTTCTATGTCTTGTGCGGCTCTTTTCCTTTCCTCTTTCAACTGCCCACACACAGGATTACAACGAAATCCCTGGAGTAGAAGAAGAGGGATGGGGAGTTGGTAGTTAGAGAGGATTCTTTGGCTTTCCATGAAGGAATTCATTCTGGAAAGGAAAAAGGAACATGATGAGGTCTTAGGTCTTTACTATGGATGTTTTTCAGATACTTTCCACCTCCATCCTGCAAATTGAATATCTGTGAGGAGAGTTTCTCAACGATCATATACGGTCCTGCAAACTTTAAAGCCAATTTGGCTGTGAAATTGTTCGCGGCAGAGGACAGAGGGTGCTCTCGCCGCCATACTTTGTCGCCTATTTCAAAATTTGGAAACCAATGCCGTAGGTTGTGATGACGAGCTTGTGACGCAGCGGCTCGTAATAAATTGATTATCACAAATTCCCTAATTTCCCTTAACTGCTTCAATTGAGACTCCGTGAATGGAATGTCTTTCTCTGGTTGGAGGCTATTTCCTTCTTGGCATCGCTCAAATGTGGTGTTTGAGATGATCAATTCCTGACCTAGGTTTTAGGAGGCCGGACTGAAACCGGTGGATTCCTGCTCACCTAAATTCAAAGCGACCTGGAATTCTTAAAGATATTTATTTATAAATTGGTGAGTTATTCTCCACTCTGCCAAATAATTTTTCATTGTATTTTTTCCAAATTCTCGGCCACTATCGGTGATAAGAATTTTTGGGCAGCCATACCGAGTGATTACTTCTTCGTGTAAAGCCTTAGTGATAGTGGCGGCTATCGCCCGCCTCAGTGGGCGCAATTCAACCCATTTCGTGAATCTGTCTTGGAAAACATTTGTTTCCCCTACTGGAAGTAGATAGTGGCCCCACGGCATCTGCGCTGACACATTCCCAAGGATGTCCAATTCGAGGAGGAATCATTTTCCCAATAGCTTGTTGCTGAGAAGGCTTGTTAATTTGATACCCTTCACATCCACGTACGTACTTGGCAATTTCTCCAAACATCCCCGGCCAATAATAAAATTGGGCTATCCAGCCGCGGTCTTTGCAATTCCCAGATGTCCCGCGTCTGGTCGATTATGGCTTTCCTCCAATATGATACAAAGCTTCCATGGGCTACTGAGGTCGGCTTCATTCGGATCGGCCGGATCCAAGTAATGCCGATAAAGTTTCCCGTCTTTTATCATGAAATCGGGAAAGAGTTTGGGATTAGCTTGCACGTCCTGCAATTTACGTTGGTATCAGGATTCGGAGCTTCTTCTGTAACACACAAATCTTCTTCTTCGGCGTCGGAGGTGGGTTATCGGGACAAAGTATCTGCAACTTTATTTAATGACCCTTTTCTGTACTGGATCTTATAATCAAATTGTTGATATCCAAAGGCCCATCTCGCCAGACGACCTGTCGGTTCTTCTAAAGAGTTCAACCATTTCAATGATTGATGGTCGATTATAATTTGAAATTTATGTATGGTTTCATTTTCCTGACTCCCCAAACAATAGTTAGACATTCTTTTTCCGTCACAGAATTATTTTCCTGTGCTGGGTGCAATGATCGGCTGGCATATGCAATGACATGTTCTCCGCCATCGTCATTTTGAGTTAAGGCGACCCCTAGACCGGTTTCCGATGCGTCTGTCTAAAGACTGAAAGATTTATTTAAATCCAGACATGCTAAAACAGGAGCTGATATAAGAGCTTGTTTCAATTTGTTGAAAGCTTCTTCCTGCGCTTCCTTCCATGCCCACCGTTGGTGTTTGTTGGATGTGCAATTTTTGAGAAATTTTCAATAAATCTGCGGTACCAAGAAGCGGTACCTAGGAATCTTCTTACCTCCCTCCTATTCTTAGGCGGTTTGATCTCTTGAATCGCCCGGATTTCATCGGGATCTGTTTAGATGCCTCCGTTAGTGACGATGTGTCCCAAATATTTGAAGAAAACACGATTCTGGGTCAAAAGGACCTCACCCAAATTTAGAAAAATTCCATCTACAAAGAGCTCAGAACCAGAAATTTAGAATAATAATTATAAGGGATACCTACATAAAAAAGTTGAACAGAATGCACAAGGTTGGAATTTAGGAAAATTCAACAACCCAAGTATACGATGTTATATCTAGCACATCCAGCAACCAAGAGAGCGAAAACCGGCGTAGGCAAATTTGTCCTAACCGGCCTGTCATCCACAGCACTAAGGCGGCGAGAAAGAAAAACAAGAATGCTGAATGCAACCGGTGATACCGAATAGTGAAGCTGAGTGATATACTACTAAGCTGGTGTAAGTGAAAATGGAACAGCTACAGCACAAGAACAAGAAGTGAGGTTATGAATGATGAATTGCCACTGACAGTGCAATACGATATAGTGCGCATCTTATCTATTTGACGAAAACATTGAACGAAGTAGAGCAAGCTCTGTTATTTCATTAAACAATAAATTGAATGGATAATAATGGTAATTTTAACCTGTTTGCGACAGTCAATTTTTTCACAAACAAAACATTAAGATAAAAAATTTATAGAGAAACATTGCGTGTCACACGGGCTCGATATGCAATTGTCAAAATTCGGGCTCTAGAAGCATTTTGAATTTATATGGCATGTAGAAATAGCTATTGAAAAATGAATAAGCAATTTATATACTCGGACTGACATTCAATCCATTGCTAATCGTTTTCTGATTAACTATAATTATTATAACAATAATAATAAACTTGGAAGGGATATTATACTCAAGGATTGATTGATTTGTGAAAATTCACCAAAGCAATAATTCAAAAAATTACAATTCACCGAAATAATAATTGAAATTCTTCATTCAATCCGTTTTCAATTCACCGAGATGATGATTGACTTCCCTTCACACTCTTTTCAGGATTAGGACTGGCAGGAAAATGCAGGCGTGTTTAAAAATTGAAGCTTTGTTCTCTTTCGGTAGCCTCTATAAATCTTCATGTCAATCTTAAAAAATGAGTTGGACACCTTCCCTGACGTCGCTGGGGCTGTCCAATCCAAACATCCTCAAAATAATCAACAACAGGCTGTGCTTCTGAAGATAATATATTTTCGTCACAAAGACTATCGAAAGCTTAGACTACGCTTTCCGTTGAAACAAATACTATTGCCGGTAATTTGCCGATATATGCATTGCCAAAAGTGGAAAAAACATCCACGATGAACTGTTTGTAAGAATTATTCTTTCAAAATTGCAGTCACTATTGTAGTTCTTCCAGTTCTCTGAGAAGTCGAATACATGATTATCTTCTTTTATCTGGTAGTAATGTAAAAACTGAAGGTATCGAATTTTTATTATTCAACCCGTGAAATGTATGCCATGTGTAAAACAGATGTGGTACAGTATTGAATGTACCATCTGTGTACCAATGTGTGGATCCGGCCAAAAAGTGCAGGTTTCTTCTGATGCAAAATATCAGAATTCTGAAGGTTCAGAATCAAACATCAAAAACTCGTCAAATTTGTTTGTGACCCTGTAATTTTCAGATAAAACAATATCTTTGCAGTGAATAGGTGAAGCTGGAATGTCATCATGCATGGTCGATATGTTTCTAATTGGTTTTTGATGTTGCTCAATTGCAGTGCGCGAAAGACTGAGAACAACATTCTGACAGATAACCTGACTTATTATATTGTTATGTTAATATTCTTGAACATGAGGAAGGGCTACAGGTTACTTGTCTTACTTACACGTCTCTTTTTATTACCTGATCTAGAGCCTGAAGATGACTTGTCGCTCTCCTGTCGAACAGCCAGAACAAATCTGTTTCTCAAATTGTCCTATCTTTTCCTAACCTGAGGTGCTAAAAAATAGAATGCAGATTAGATGAGATGAAAATGTCCATCTCAATAATAGCTTACCATGTGAATTCAATACATTATCTATGGAAACCCACGTGCTTTCTTTCATGCTCTCATCTCTATAAAATTTAATCTTTTTGTCATAAAATAAGAAATTGTGTTCAACAGAAATTATGAGTTTCTCATCAAGAACGCTTTCTTCATTGTTTTTCATCATGGGTGCCTCTCCATAATATTGTTCCCAAATCGTATATCTGCTTTTGAAGACAAGAAGAATCAGTGCAGTCAGAGCACAAGTATAAGAGCAAATAAACTCTCAACTATCCGATTTTCAAGAATAGTGGACAGTGACGCCACGCTTGTTTCTCATTGGTTATCTAATACCTCGAGAACGGAAAACTCAAGTCTCGACCATCTGAACCGTTTTCATTTCCGGTCGACCTTGATCTTTCCGTTCCAGGAATCTTATTGTGCAAGTGTACATACAAGACAACACTGTTCAAGTTTACACTTGTTATGGTTCCCGTTGCCGTTTCCGTTCTCGTGCTATTGTGCACCCACCCTGAAACTCCAATCGATGCGTTCGATAGTAAATAATGTGGTACATCCTTTGGAAATGAATTTATGAAGTGTAGTCATAGACAACATATACTATAGACCGGAATCTCCTATATATAAGACTGGTAATACGTACAGTATAGACCCCTGGTGTTTGGAGCCGAACTAAATTTAAAAAAGCCGCGTTATATAAAAATTAAATGTTGAGTTGTGCTTGATATTTTTCTATCTTTCACAATTCTATTTTAAAAAAGAATTACAGATAATAATAATTCTTTTCTAAAATAGAATTGTAAAAGATAGAAAAGTATCAGACAAAAAAATATGTCAATAAATAAAACACAATGAATACTATTTAGCCAATTGTTTATTTTTCATTATTTTCTCTCGTTTTTTGATAGCATTTTTTTTCAAGCTATCACCGACGATGCTGCGTGCAATTTTTTTTCCACATAAAATTCTATTAATTTCAGTTAAATAACCATACATTATTAGCATTATTGTGTCATGTATAATTTTTTTTTGATTTTTTTCCTCATGGATTTCACATTCCAAAAAATCGAAATTCACATTTTTTTGACCATATTCCTCTATACTTCCAACTATACATGAACTAGTCGGGGATTTTTCTAATACATAATATGTGATTTTTTTAATATGAGTAAAACATGTTGCTGCTGGAAATGCAGTATATTGCAGCAGGGTTTGTTGGTCCAAATATTCTCTTCCACGAATCAGTTCATGCGGTAAGTCAAAATGAGCAGCATTTAAATCATTTTTGCATGTTGCACAATTAGTTAAAATTCTTTTCAATTTTTTTAAAATGTATCCGCAACAAAAATTTGTTTTCAAAGATGCATTGGAATCTTCATCCAACTCAATAATATTATTTATATTCAATTCTGTGGATGACTGGATGATTGAAGAACCTGAATTGAATAATGTGGTCAACGCTCCTTCAGAAATATCCAATTCACAATTTGCGCCAATGGAATGTGGTGCCACAAAATTATTTATCGGAAGAGTTTTATATGCGGCTATAAATGAATGATTGGCAGCTTGGATTGACATTCCGTACACCTTGGCTTCGAATTGAGCCGAAAAAATTTTCAAGCGGATCTTGATTGAAATTACGAAGCAATAAAAATTTAATACCATCCGCTTGCAAAATTTTCCAGATCATTTCGAAGCCACGGATTGTTTCAATCCAATTTTTCAAACAGTCAGGTTCGCTACATTTGCCTGTAGTTCGCTCTATGTACACCATGAAGGAGATTTTTTTGACCGCATCTTGCCAGAACTCCTCATGCGGTGATTTTTCTTTGAGGGCACTCTTCAGTTCTTTGCCAGTGACTGCTTCAACTGTGCTGCTGTTGACACTGTCAAACATTTTGTCGGAGAAGATGAACAGGCGGGCTGTCTCAATATAATCAGCTTTATCTGGACTTATAACAATATGAAATCAATATTAATTGTCTGCCAATTGACGCCAACTACAATATGAGCTTTATATGTGATACTCACAATATTTACTTCTCAATCGTAGAGATGCAGCTAGTCTTTGACTAAAAACCTGACTGCAGAAGCTGACCTTCATCTTCTCGTTGGCTTAAGGGCGAACGTGAGCGTCCGTTAGCTTTGGAAGTTCTCTCAAATCTGAGCTTTCTTCTATTATATCTTCTTCATACAAATCAACGACATGCTCCCACTTCGCAGTCATTTGCTTTCCATCTTCCTCAAACTTCAAATCATATTTGAGCAAATTGTTGCGAATACATTTCAATAAATGTGGAGTGTCGAATAGTGGTACTATTTTTTGGCCGATTACTTCGAAAAACTCTCCTCTCATTTCCTCTCCTTTTTTATTGTATACACTAGCTGTAACTTCAATTAAAGAATTCACAGCTTTTTGGTTGGGTTTACCTTGGTCACAAACAGTACAAATAACCCTCAGGCCGATATTCTGCAACCTTGCAATTACATCTTTGAGGATACTCTTCACTATTTCATTTTTAGTGAATCCCTCGCAAAATGTGAAGACCAGTGGTTGCTTCCACTTTTCTATGACACCTCTTGCCATAAAAACTAATGCATGGTCAGCAAAAAAATTAGTTTTATATTGACCATTATCAGAGAAACCTTGTATGCAATCATTTGTCACATCATAATTCACATGAGGTGATACACTCATGTCATCGAAAATAATAGAGCATAGCCTATGATGCTTTGGCATTTTCTCCACCTGCTTTTCTTATATGGAAAATAAGGCTTCGTTGATGCCTGGATTCAGTCGCAACTGGCCAAGGAAGTTGTTCAATGTTTTTCTGCAAGGCAGCGTAAACATTTCCTTCAGCAGATCATATCCCTTAGGACTTCTCTTGAAAAGAGAGAGAGATAGCGTTTTTCATCAGTAGTAAAACGTCTGCCTCTAGGTTTTTTCAGTCCCTTTCTGGCTTGAAGCCACAAAAATTTTGTTCCTGCCGGTGTTAAGGAGTGGGAAACATCCTGAAAGGATTTGGTTTCTGAATATTTTTCGGCCAACGCAAGCCTCTGCTTGAAACTCAAGCATTTCTTCCTATTCCTTTCTGCTCGTCGTTTGAATACTATAGCCGAATCATATAGATTCCTGACTTTGGGTATCAGTTCTATCTTCTTACGAGATTTTACTGACCTTAGAAGCTCTGAAATAGGAAAATCAATATGAAAACAACGAAGCAAAATGTTTGGATTTCACATTAATATACTTTTATTAGAGATGATTTTCAGATCTATAGGTCAGTCAATATACGGATAAAACTCTATAATTTGGCAAAATCATAATGGCATGAAACTGGTACCATAGTGTTCTACAGGCCTTGAATAAGCTATATTACATAAACTCAACTTGTAATATGTAGTAGCATTCTTTATATGTAAAAGAAAGAAACAAGAAAGTTAATCGAAAACTGGTTTTTCCCTAAATTGTGGAGATCGCTGCAAATATATTTAATATGTTGTATGGACAAAGTTGAAGGCATTTAAAAGCCCTTAAAAACAAGAATCGAACAATTCAAATAGGATAGTATTAGATAAAATTAGATAGCATCGTGAAAATGAATCTTGCGAGAATGTTATGGTATTGTGAATAAAATCACAAGTCATTTAATTATTATCCTTAGAAAATTATTCGAATTGAAGAACTTTGGAAAAAAATTACCACTATTTTCGATGGATTGAAACACAAAGTATTGCAAAATTTCAGATGCAAACTGTGATGGGCAATTTTTTTCCTTTTCAATGGCGTTTAAAAAAAGTCGATTCTATTATTCCGTAGAGAAAAACGTGCGCAATATAGTACTCATCCTGCATGAGTAATAAAAAATAATTTGCAGAGCAACAAATTATCCGATTTCAATTCATAGATTCTTGTTTTGTAGGACTCTGAAATGCCTCCAATTTTGTCCATACTGACATACTAGGTATAATCACAACTTTCTTCCCGCATGTAAGCAATGTTACAATTTTTGCAATATAACTTATTTAAGATCTCTAGAATACCGGGGAATTGGTTTCATGCTATTCACTATTTTGACTGGGTTACTACTATAGTCGAGCAACAGCTGATTCAATTCAGGAGGAAAATATATAAACACAATATTCAATAGTGAATAGATTTTATGAAGGGTTTTAAGCACACAAAATTTGATGATTAACAACATGAACATTGAAATATGCTGTTAATTTTTTCGTACCCAGATCTAGCTTCTTGATATTACATACATAAGATTCGTCAAGTACTATTATTGTTTTTAATCTATTTTCAAGTAAATTAATGAAGTTATTTGATTTTCACACATACTAAACTAGTTTTTGAAATATGTTCAATAATCTGGGGATTTGTATGACACTAAATCTCCGTCAATGGTCCACAAGAAAATAAAAACGATTATTACCTCCTTCTCTGAGGAAACAGGGTCTTGATGTGTCGGCATCACAGCGTTTGAGAGGCCGGAAGGACCAGGCGATGGAAATACAGAGATCGGAGTCAATGGACGATTCTCTGAAAAAAAAAATAAATTTGCAACAATGATAACAACTCATTATTATTATTTTCTAGGCAACATAGCTATTATATAATTATTTTTCACATTAGTACGAAGAATACATGATTTCGGAATGGGTAAAAAAGATCTTAATCATTCTAAAGTATTAAAGACATCAAGCCATTTTGATTGCGTCAACATAATTCCAGTAAAATTTGCCAATTTGGTTTACTGGTAAAAAGTGTGATGTTTCAGTCGTACAGAAAAATATATTTCAGGAGCGCTAAAATTGCTGGACGACAAGAGGCGAAGTCCACAAAAAAATTAAAACTATTATTACCTCCGTCTCTACAGGAAACAGGATTTTGATGTGTCGGCATTACAATGTTTGAATGGCCGGAAGGACCAGGCAATGGATATTCAGCGATTGGAGTCAATGGACGTTCCTCTGGAAAAAAAATAAAGAATTAGCAACAATGATAATTACTCATAATTATTGTTTTCTAGTGGCCGGTCTTATAAAAGACCAAGTAAATTTACTCTCAAGATAAATTTATTCTACTCAACAAATTCTAATCGTTTTGAATTCTTTATGACAACAGAATCATTACTGTCAAAAAATCGACTGTCATTTAACAGAGTAAATTTTATTTACTCTGGAAGTAAATTACGCTGCCTTTTATAAAACCAGGCATAGACAACATAGTTATTCTATGATTATTTTTTACATTAGTGCAAACAATACATGGTTTCGGAATTAGTAAAAAGATTTTTCTCATTCTACAGCGCTAAGACACCAAGCCATTTGTTTTCGTTAACATAATTCCAGAAGAATTTGCTAATTTGGTTTACTGGTAAAAAGTATGATATTTCAGTCGTACAAAAAAAATGTTTCAGCACTCCTGACAATTTTTTGTTGTACAACTGAAACATCATACTTTTCACCAGTAAACCAAATTAGCAATTTTTTCTGGAATTATGTTAACGAAATCAAAATGGCTTGATATCTTTAATGCTTTAGAATGATTAAAAACATGAAGCTTCATTATAAAATAAGTAAAAAGTACTTGCTGCATCAACAATATTCTCAGAAGCATTGGAGACTGTAGAATTGTCTTCAATTTGCAACGTTCCACCTGTAACAATAATAATAAGTACCGTTATTATAAATCGATGTACATACTGTATTGAAAAAATGGAATTGTACAATACCTGGAAGTCCTATGGAGGGAACAGCATTGTAATGTATCCTGGGATTTCCTGGACTTTTGTACTTGGGATCAAAATGAGCAAAACAAATTCGTCTATTTTGATAAACCTGCTCCATTGTCATATCCCGTAGAGAAGATAGTCCGATAGCTTCTAACCAAACGTTAAACAGTTCAGGACATTTCTTGGGGTTGGGGAACCGATGAAGGCTCACACCTAACAAGAAAAAACATCCTTAAATTTATTTGCAATTATTAAAAAACTTTTTTCAACAAATGATGACATTTGTGCAACAATAGTTGTTTATCATGGTAACGAACACAAAGTATTCCGAGCACTGATTTCATTTTACTTCGTGCACGTTGTTTAAAAAGAGTACTCCAGTAATTTTTGTATTTTAATCGTTTTTTATATTTTTTTTAACGTCTGTAAAGAAAACGTTGTGTATGTAACTAGTGCACGAAATTCCTTTGAGGCTTTCGAATGATTTGTCTCGGCTGCCGCCTCGATAAAAAATGTTCATTCTCAAGCACCAAAGTATAATTTCGCGCACTAGATACATAAATAACTATTTATAATACTTGGGAATCGACAAGAAAATACGTTAAAGTAACTATATATTATCTAATACATATTTAGAAGTTATTGTTTCATTATTATATCCAATCTGAAAGGTATAGAAACACTATCACAAAGTTACACAATTTTTTGTAATTTACAACATCGGAATGAATTTTGATCGTTTCAAACTTGATATTTTAATTCAAATTCTTTAGAACATCTATATCACATTCAGGAAAAACAGTTCAATTCGTAAAATCGCTTTCTTAGCTATGTATAGTAGCAGTCAGAGTGACACCCATAAAAGAAACAATATTTTTATATTATTGACTGTTTTACGAAAATCAGAACGATCGAAGAAAAAACAGAGTAAGACGCACAAGTAAAATGTATCTATGCATTCACGATACTCGTATTTTGATCCGCTCGTGCATTAGAGAATAACCGAGAATAACTTTCTATACTTTTATCTTCAATATTGATTATTTAACATTCGCTCATTGATACTATGGCCCTTTGGATTAGATAATATCCAACATTAGTGAAATCACGGGAAAAATACCATGAGGAACGTGTCATGACTATTTGAAATTTGTATATCAAAATATGAACTAACATATGAAGACGATTTAGGTAGTTTTAACTTTCAAGACTTGTTGTAGAGTGGAATGTGATATATTAGTCAAGAAAGTTGCTTTTCTCCGATTTTCCATGCATACATTCAAAAAAATTAGACAGTTTTTCAACTATACTAGACAAAATAAACTTACCAGTAGCAATACAGCCAGGAATACCGCAACCAATCATCTTGAGCACAGTAAAAACACGATAGACACAATATTCCACGATTCGCAACAATGCAGAATAAAATGGAATATGAAGAAATATAGGAATTCTTCTTGTATTTATATTCAGTGCTTCATCCCTCCCTATTTGATGTTCCTTAATCGGCTCAAAAATCACCCCCATATTTGAGCAAATGCAAATTCAAAGTCGTCTACCTACAAAAGAAAGATTTAACTGTACATTCTATGCCAATAAATATAAATACCAATTCATAATACATTAATCTACGTAACTGGAAAAAACAGTACAATTTTAAATAACATTCTATGTCAATAAATATAAGTACCCGTTTTTAATATTATAATCTATTTACCTGGAAAGAACAGTAAAATTTTCTTCTAAGTACCAAAGAGAATACTTATATTAACTAAGCACTTCTAATATTAACAAACAACGAGCAATTTATTATGTTTCATGTCGATTATGTCTATGTAACGAATTTTCTGTTTGAATTTTTGACGTTTGATGTTCAATAATGTAGGTAAAACCGTTTTATTTTTCAACAAAACTTTTGAAACCAGCAACAGCACCCTCTTTTAATTGGAGTGTGAACTATTTTCAATGTACCACTTGCTCCAATATGAGTTTCTAACGCTTGAGTGTAGTGTTCAAGCATTTCCAAGGGTACCTATGTATCAATCATAGAATGCCGACGAAAAAAATGATAATTTGATGCAAAGAAATTACAGATATTCACATTTGAAAATATCTATGGACTATGAGTATTTTTCTCTACAGTATTGGCCACATAGATCACAAGAAAGAGGGGTCGTGTTGGGTACAGAGATATAAGAATTTTGTATTTTCAGAAAAATATGTACTTGCCATGAATTTGTGTTTCTTCAAGATCTCCCACTATTTTTAATGCTGCTAAAATATTGAATATCAATAATGATCTTATATATTTCCATATGTTGCAAGCTTCCTGTGGTGAATACTGTATTATCGTGGAATACTTGGGCTAAAGTTTTATTTAAATCAAGTTGCAGTACATTGATGAAACTTAACCCTCAGCTACTATCGTGATTTCTTCTAAGGTAAGTACTATCGTGGGTCAACCATGACCCCAAGAACAATATTTGTGTAGGTGAACTGATTATTTCAGAACAGCAATTAGCTAGATATGTTGTGTGTCATTATGAACACACGTTTCCAGAAAAACATTTGTACTACATCAAAAGTGACAAACAAATATATTACCATATATTTACGCTCATCACTGATTCACTGACTCCGTAAAGCTCTAAGATAGATATATAGATATAAGTCAGTTACAGCAATAAATTATCACAGCAGTCTACACTTAGAGGTAGAGTGTTGGTCTATGGTTCGATAAGTACCAAGTTCGAATAGCATTCGGATGAAGTTGAAATTCTCATTTCTTTTTTCTCCTATACAGATGATTATTTTGTCAATATTACTCACCTAGAGCACCGTCATTTACATTTGAAATATTTAATGTTGAATATTTTGTGCTAAACATAACTTATATTTGACTGATGACCCATCACTTCTCAACGGGCGCCTTGCATACTTCTAGTTTACAGATTGTTTGTGTGAACACAGTATGAAGTTTTGCAGATAAAATACGGAGAGTTACAAGTATACAGGGTCTTACGCTAAGAATATTTTTTAGCAGTTCAACATTCTCTAATTTGGAATCAAAGTTCAAAGTAAATCTTGATTAATTTCTGCCATGAATATATTTTCCAGAACTGAACGCGTCTTCGCTTCACGATTCATATTGTAATAATTCGGATGCAGTATCATGAATACTATACTCACTTTTCCCAGCAGACTATTCAGGATCATTTTCCTCCTAATTTTTGTCGCCTCAAGTAAAAATTACATGACTTATTTGACCGCTTATACGCAGCGATCTATTCTCATAGTGCCAGTAGTCATTATTACGGAAAACTCTGAGACAGAATGAAAATTATTCTCTCACGCAAGTACTATCCTAGGGTCATCAAAGACCCCAAAGTTTTGGTAGCGCCAAACCTGCTTCACCTTTATCTACGACTGATACGGAATCTTATCAGTCACTCATTTGTAGTAGAATACCTATAAGAATACATATAAGCGACATCCGACTCACAATAGAATTATAGTTCATTATTTTTTACTTGAGGTTAATCTGACTTCTTGTTAGTGGTTGAGGGTTGAATGAACATGTATTAGTTACCTATCCAATTTAATATACCTAACGGGTGAAGAACGTCTTGTTCTACTGTCCATGATTTCACGAAGAATACAATTGAAATTAATGGAGTGCAATTTGAATTTAATAATAATAGCAGTAAATAAAATAAAAGTTGCGTAAATATTTGATCTGTTTGCATATTACATATTGGAGTGGAATAAAACTTTGTAGTGAAATATGTTGGTGTCCGATGCTCAGGGTTAAAGTAATGGTATTGCATAATGGAGCTCACTCACTAGCACTATGTTATTGCACTATCCTCACGTTTTCGTGGACTGTCAACCGCGGATCTGCAGTAGGGCTCTATCGAGAATGTCCGCCATGTCGTCTGGCAGCATAGTGGCTTGTTTTAATGAGATTACAAGAGGATTAAAGAGATTTATGGTGCTATATTCACCAGGGTAGTATTTATAACATATTTTTTGCGTGAGATTCTCATAGTATGATACAAATAATAATAAAAAGAGGATAAATTTTGTAGGAAATCAAATATTTCATTACAATATAATACAAACATTTTTCGAATTGATTAAAAGATTTAGAGAAGTTACACGATATTCACCTTTCGCACAAACATATACAACATACAAACAAACACCAATAGAAAACAATTACAGAAAATTAACACCAATCAGAACTTTTTGCTGACAAAAACCATATAAGCTACAAAAATATATATATATATATATATATATATATATATATATATATATATATATATATATATATATATATATATATATATATATATATATATATATATATATATATATATATATATATATATATATATATATTTTACATTGATAATAATTAACCAACAACAACATCATCATCACTGTTTATATTAGAATCAGAATCACCACTCGACTGTCCAACATTTATGACAAAATTATTCATGGCATCAGTGAATCGTAAATAACTATTCTCTATGTCCATCACATGCCGAACACTATTAGACCAGCTTGTGTCACTTATATTGTTTATTTCACTTTTAATTAACTCCACAACATTATCACCAATGGACGGTGTTGTATTGTTTTCCCTAACACTTTTTTCTTGATTATCCCCGAATCAATTCAATTCAATTGGATTGGGTAAACAGTAATACGGTAGTAATCTAAATATTATATGCACCAATTTTTAGGCCATTACGTCGCATATGTAAATTTTTTCTACAAGTTTTGCTTGCGCTACTTCCAATAATTCATTTTTGGTATAGTTTTCCTCGGAAAATATATCATGGCGGTATAGCAATTTTTGAATTTCTGGTTCAGTAATAGATTTGGTTGGTGTTTCTATTAATTAACTGGAATGGGTGCTGACGTTATCCATAATTATAATACTGCTATCTGGAATATTTGGTAATAATTTATCGCAAAACCACTTCTTAAAAATTTCAGATAACATATTATCATGATAATCCAGACACGCGTTTCTAATATTGTGACCTGATGAAAGTGAAGCTCTGTTTATCCATTTCTCGCATGAAGTAAAATTAATCGTTTGCCCCGTGAAGCTGGAATATCTGCAGCACAATTCCCACTGCCATCGGTCAAGCTTTTTGATACAGTGTTATGTGTGTCTTACCACATTTCGTCCAGGCATATAATTAAGCGATTCTGTCCACGAAACTCTTCCAATTCTGTCAAATACCGATAATTTTCATCAAAATTTGACTTTATCATTTTTTTGAATTTGAAATTCATACTTGCATTGCGAACCGTACCAACTGAGCATATAATATCACATTCATCTATTAATTTCTGATGCAATAATGGCATCGAGAGGAATATATTTCCACTGTAAAGGAAATATATTTTTCGACGGATGACATCTTTCTCAAACTCATTTGAAATTCGCGAACTACCGGCATCACTTCTTTGTTTTTTGAAACGAACACTTTCACTAATTATCCTTTCAACTGTAGTACAAGGAACTTGAGTCATTTCTGCAATTTTTGATATTGGCGCACTTCCGTTATCGTCACCTCAAAAAATTGAGCACACTTAAAACTATTTGTTTTGCATCGTCTGATAAATATTTGCGTTTTTGATTCACGATTGTGGTGCTTTCTTCGAAATTTTTGTTTTCAGATTGTAACATTTTCAATGTTCACTGCGACAATACGGTTGAACTAACGAATTTAAGATCTAGAACAACTAAAATGATATTTATAAAATTTTCCCAATTGATAGTCCTCTAAGAAAAAACTTTAATGAAAATATACCGTTAAAATGACCAAAATCTAATCCCAAGAAAGAAAATTGAAAAATTGATTTAATCCGCTCCTGAACACAAGTAGACTTAATACCTGCTGAGTTAAGCCAGCCCTGATCATTAGCGAGTCAAGTCAACCGCCAAATAATTTTTACTACACTATAACTGGGCTTCTGACGATATATGGGCAGGGGTTGACGAAGTAGTTGAGCAGTTGACAATCAATGCTGCGGTCGAAAAACTTTTTCTGCAGAAGTTTCAGTCACTCGATTATGGGTTGCTGTTTTGTGTGGTTCACAATGTCCTTGATTGGCAGGTCTGGAGGCAGCTGGTGGGTTCGTCAGTAAAATCTGCGTTCGGTTTCTGCGAGTGAGTGGAGGAGAACTATTTTGTAGTCCGCAATTGGACGTACGAACATTTTGTTTGTTATGAGTTGAGTATTCAGGCTGCACCTTCGTAGCCTTACTCTTAGGCTGTAGATCAGTGACATACGGTTTCCATTTTTGCGCAGTACGCTTGGATGTCGTTGCGCCAGTACTTGGTGTCGGTAAAAGTGAATTCCAAATATTTGGCTTTCACTGTTCTTGGCATTGGTTGTTGCCACAGCCTTAGACGTAGGCTGTCTCTGATGGAACTGTGTCGAAGATCAAAAATCAGAAACTGGCTTTTCCGGGTTGGTCGGATTCTCCAGCAATGCATCCACGGTTTTAGTAGTATCAGATGAATCTGTAGGTTTCTCGCTGCATCTTGGGGTGTGCGATGCTAACTCCAGCACACGGTGACTGTTGCATGGTCTGATGTTAATATGTTCATGCAGTACAGAGTATAGAGTAATGGTGATAGGACACTCCCCTGAAGGGCTCCTGCTTGTAACTTGATGGCTCTTGGAGCTATTCGATGATACCGGAGTGCCACAGCTTGCCGAACGCTCGTTCGATGTCAAGGAATACCGCAGCTACCACATTGCGTGTATTCAAAGCTTGCGTGATTGTTAACGATAGACGAATTGCAGCGTCTTGAGTGGATTTTTCTGGGCGAATGCCACATTGATGTTCAGGAAAAAGACTATTTTCCTCCATATAATCGTTTAGTTCTGTGGTTGTAATCTTTTCATATATTTTACCCATACAACAGAGCAGTTATATAGGTCCATACGATGCGGGTTTCTTGACATCTTTACCTGGCTCACGTAGCATTTTAACAGTAGCTTCGCTCCACTTCAGAGGATGGTTGCTCCTAGCAAAGCAGTAATACATAATGCTAGCCAGGACGGCTATCGCTTTTTTGCGGAGAAGCTCAAGCATTGAATAGGAGATGCCGTCCGCTCCAGGAGCCGTGCTTTTCTTCTGTTTGCCCAATGCTGTGTAGAAATCGTCGGCAGTAACGCATAGTTCGCCTTCAAGAATTAGGTCTCTGTTCTCAATCCCCATTCTTCTTTGTATTCGTTGCTAAACAATGAATCCTCTAGGAATTGATGTACTTTTTCGAAGATGATAGCAAAAACCTCGGCTTTTTCGACTGGCGTTGCATGTATTGTGCCGTCGTTTTCTAGATGGTAATTTTGTATGGTTCTTAAATCTGTCATACATTTGAAGATGTGCCAGGATGTAGCACAGTCACGAGGGTCAAGGGAAGTGCTAGCGGCACTCCATTTTTGTTCTTGGACGACCCGTCTTACAGCTTGGCTTAGTTCCACTGTGGGTCTTTAGTGCGAATGAACTCTCTCTGTAGATTTGTTTTTTGCTTCTGATCTTCCATACAATGTACTGTGGTAGTGGGAGGCGATCAGTCACAACAGTTTTTTGTGGTACGGAGGTTTTAATGGCTGACGAAATGCAGTCTGTTGGGATGCGTATTGCAATTTATATTTCCTGTACGTTGTGTAATTCATTGTGTTTGGGCAAGCTAGTGCTAAGAATGTGCTGGAACTGGCTCCAGTCGGTATTTCTGCGATCCGGGATAGTTATCTTCTGTGGTTCTGGTGGTAAGAGGGTCAACATGTTGCTCTTCACAAGAACTGGGAGATGTTCGGGGCTTAAAGTATGGCTGGTAAAACCGTCAGATTCAAACTTGTAACCAATGCTTCTGTGACTAGGATGTGGCCGATGTTTGAACTTCCAAGATGGCTGATGTAGGTTGGTTGTATTTGGTTAATCCTTATTAGCGGCTGCTCTTATATATATTGAGCTAAAGCTATACCTCTTGACTTGTTGCCTGGTCACCGAATATTGTATTCCTGGCGTTGAAATTGTCTAGGATAACGGCTGTTCTACAATTGCAGACATAATCTAGTCATTCTTCCAGGATGTCCTGGTTGACCATGATGTACACTGAGATTGATATTACCTAACCAGTACTGGTATGTACCTCTGCGATAACTGCGTTGATTTGTTGAAGCTGGTCTGGCAACTGGATTGGTCGACTTGCCAGAATTTGGTGGACGAGCAATGCTACTTATCCACCTGTGTTTTCTTCGCGACCTCGAGAATAGACGTGGTAGCTTATGTCTTCGAGTTCCTGATGCTCTGATTCTCTTGTTCCTGTTAGTGCAAGAACTTGGACATACTCTACCTTGGCTAGGAGTTCGATAAGTGGGCATTTTTTATTCAATTCTTGCACGTTTATGGTGCCAATGATATGGTCTGTACTAACCATTTTGGACTCTGCCTACGTATGTTGGACGGCAAGCCGTGCTGCATCCGACATGCAGCACTGGCCCTGAGTATGAAATGAGTACTAGTTAGCTGTGCAGAAGCTATTTTTAATTGACGCCATACGTTGTCTCTGCTCATGGCTGAGGCGCTAACGAATCTAATCATTTCATGAATTGTTGCCGATCTGCTCTCTATTTCTATCTCTGGCTCGACGCAACGTATTAGTGCTGCAGACTTCATGCTATTTGGAGCTGGTCTCTTTTTGCACATGCGGCTGCTCGCGTATGCTTCGCCACAGTTGGCGCATTTTGATCTCTCAGCAGTTTTATTGCACTGAAAGCTTGAGTGGTTTCTATCGCATGTGCGGCATTCATCGCTGTTTTCTGGAACTCTAAATGTACGCAGGCAGTTACGTCCACTATATTATTGAGGTCTGTCGATCTCCTCGCTCATGGTTTCGATGACTTTGCCCTTATCAGATACTTGAATATTTTGGGCTTTCATATCTTTACTTAACATTGCAATTTGCTCTTTGAGTGCTGCTTCAACACGTGGCACAAATTTATTTATGAAAGCGTCCCCTTATACATCTTCAATGGTATTTGCGAAATTTGAGACTGTACATCTCATGGTGTTTTGTGAATAAGGAAGTTGAAATCTGCTCTCCGAGAACAAGCATCTTGTTACGATGTCCGAAATAAACAGACGGAAATCATCTTTTTCAACGAGTTTTCCTTCTTCAAATAATTGTCAATTGTTTTAAACTTTTTCTTGGTTATATCTTCCTTAGAAATGATATTAGCTGACACAGTTTCTGATGTGGATGTGGATTCAGTTTTTTGGATTGTAACCCTTAATGCCAAATTGATATTCAAAATAAATCTGTATTATGAAATATTGGATTGTAATTATTATAAAGATGTCAGCACTTTCCATGTTGATATTCAGCAAATTCTTTTTTATCGACAGCTTATTCTATTCTATAAGTTAGCAGTTGAAATTTTCTGTCAAGCCACTTGTGAAAGTTGTAAGAAAGTCAAACAGAGGAATCAACGGTATGAGTCTTGACAATCAGAGAAGAAAGATTCAATTATTATAACACATAAAGACTATATCTTGTGTCTGGAACGCACACATTTCCAAGGTCCAAACATGTCATAATTTTCGTACAAAAGAACTAAGTTTCAATAATGTACGAAAACTTCAAAATAAAAATGAATGTACAGAAATAAAACCAGAAAAACTATTTATTATGATATAATAGGGGGTTCCACTGTCTTTCTCAGTTTTTTTTTCTGATAGGACATGAATAAATAAAAGTATTAGTGGAAACATAATTCAAAAAAACATCGTAGTATTTGAGAAATAATTTTTTCAAATTTGAAAATTTTCCGTGACGTTCAAAAGTCTATTGTGTCACTCAAACGGTGAGTATTATTATTGTACGCTATATAATTCATCTGAATTCCATTTGTATTATATATTTATTCATGCGCATAAAAATTAAAACGAAAATGTGATATATTTTCAAAATTATATAATTTTTTTAACATATCATTAAACATTCCCAGAATATTGTTGTGAAGTAGAATAGGTGGCGTGTCTTGCTTGTTTAGCTTCATCTAAATTTTTTTGATCACTCGTATTTTATTTTGATGTAAGTTTGTTGTGTGCAGTTTTGTTGATTCCCTGGTTAATTATTTTGATATGGAGCCGGGCTTCATGAAAGAAGATTTCACCAATTCACCAAGAGTGGATCTATCCATGATATTGACATTTGTATCAACTAATCCATCGCATTTTCTGCAGAATCTAAGAATATTGAAGTATTAAGGTGGAAAAACTGGTACCTGTGTTATTTTATATATATTAATTTTCAATATTGTCCAATTTGCTAAGCACAGGAACACTCGTGAAAATTACGGCAATGGGGCTGTTGGAAAAGTTCAAGTGAAACGTGGGGAGAAATCTTCATTCTGTATCGTGAGGGGATAAATCACGCCTGAACACCGAATTTACGTAAAGGGGTACGAGGTAGAATCTATTATAAATGGAGATGATGAAGATATAATCTTCTGCATTTGTGAAGATTGTGTTGAATCAGAGGGTAAAAAATTACTTAGTAATTCTCATCCACATGACAAATTTTATATTTTTGTAGGAGGTTGCAAACACGGAATTGCATTCTTGTTTTGGCTGCTGAGGAGAACAGAGGATCCTTCTGTTACTTTGGTAAAATGTTATTGGAGAACATCAAAACAATCCAAGATTAAAAATGAAGCTGCCGTACCTCTTCGGGCCCGAATGAATGTGAAAATACCAGCTATCAGTCAATCAGATGATAATTTTTTGGAACTTTTCCTTGAAAAAGGGAAGCAATGTTGTAGCAAGAGTGTTCAATCTTAAATGAAGGCTCAAGGAACCATATCACAATTATCTTTACATTGTTTGGGAATAAATCATGTAGATGAATCAGATAATTCTCCACCAAATGTAAGGGATTTTAAAAGCTTCTGCATGATGCATTTAGGCGAAAAAAATTTGATACAGATTGAAGAACTGACTAGAAATCAGTATAAATGTAGTGCATGACACGAAGCACGTTACGGACGGATTACTGCATCAAAAGTATACGATGTATCAAGGCGTAAAACCTCCGATGGGGCTCTTGTGCAATCCATCTTTAGTGCGGCAACATTTGAACCAACAGAAGCTATGAAGAGAGGAATTTCATTTGATGAAAAGGTTCGAAAAATTGTAAAAGGTTCAAAAAATGTGATGTAGTGGTCAATCCTTCTTTCCCTTTCTTCCGGGCGTCGCCGGATGGAGTGACATCTCAGCATTGCATTGAGATCAAATGTCCCAGCAAAGGAAAGACTGTGCCAAATTATTTACTATCAGATGATAAGATAGCCATGAAACCATTTACACAATTGCAAATACAAATGTTTTTATGCAAAAAATCTGCAGGACTATTTCGTGTAGCAGCTCCAGAATTTGAAAGAACCAATGACGTCAAAGTTATTGAGACTCAGTTGGACGAAATGTTTTGTTCAGAAATTATTAAGAAATGTGAGGCCTTCTTTGGAAATCATATTTTCTAAGAATTATTGTATTGATACATTTTTTACTTTTAAAATATGTTTTTGTGAATGTGGTTGCAATTTATATTTTTCACAATTTATTTCTCATCATTTATCTTCAAAAATATCATCAACTAGACAGAAGATTGTGATAAAAAGAAGTGCAAAATGCAAGTAAAATAGTTATTTTAGTATGTACAAAATAAAAATTAACGAAAAATAATAAACAAAACAAGAATTATTTTATCAAAGAACTTTGTATATTAGCAAGAGCACATGCAAAAATAATATTGTAATCAAGCTAAGGAACTTATCTATTATTGACTTGAGAGAGTGGCTCTAACATTTTAAATTTTCGTATTCTTCTCATAACACGCTCGATATGATTACGACTAGCCGCAATATATCTGCTTTCTGAAACTTCTTGTTTGAAAATTTTTACATTGGTTTTGACAGAAGGTGGTCGAACTAAGGTACAATTTTCAGTGTGTAATAGTTGCTCAACATTCTTAAATCCTCGATTTGCCAGCACTGTACAGTTTCTGGGTAGTTTTTTCAAATAGATGGATCACTCCACAATTTCTCTATCACTGACTCGACCTCCAAATCTATCTGACACAAAATTGATGAAACCGTGTGGAGTAGAAGATATCAAATATTTTATTGTGTTTCTTATACTCGCTCCAAGTTATAGCCTGTAAAGTTGCATTTGAAGGTCATTCAATTTCGATCTCCAAACAGTCTATGATTGACTTCACATGTTTATATTTTGGTAGAAATTGTGGAGGCGTACAAAGCAGAACTTTTCTACTGCATTGGAAAAATATTAGACCCGGATATTGTGAAGTTATTGCAGGAACAGAATTGAGAAATATTTTTCTTACATTTGATGTTGATGTGCCAAATTCAACGGCAAGCTTGGCATATGAATCGTCATATCTTATTTTTTTATTGTTATAATTACATGCTGATAACTGATTTCACACTTTTCTTCAGTAAATTTAATTGAATAGTATTCTTCCTGCGATAAACCCAGATACAACCTGCTGTTATATTCAATATTGTACATTGTTACTTTTGAATTTGATTTTTTCATATGATCTAGCAGCAGCCTGTCCGTTTGAGAATTTCAAGATGACTTAGATAAGGGTACAAATGATGAACCACTTGATACAGATAGAGGCGAATCGTTCATCTATAAATAAAATGGATTAGTGAATGTACTTTATATTTTAAAGTTCATTTTGCACATACTGTTTTAAGCAGGACTTTATTCTCCTCTTCAGTGAAACAATCTATATATCAAATTTCCCAGAAGTAGACATAATTTTTTGAGCTGAGGGCTGTTTCAGATGAATATTCCTATTACCAATATTTATCGGTGTGATACCTTCCACCAGTAAATTCGATGTGCTAGAAAGATTCTGAAACAATTTTCTCTCACATTCATGAGCATTAATATTCTCCATCTTCTTTTTCTTAGAAGATGAGGATATTTGTGATTTTTCTTCTTCTACAGCTCCATGCAAATTTCAATGAGGAACTACTTCGTTCTTCATTATCAATTTTTTCCCAATTATTTTAAATCTTTGGAAATTTTCAGCATCTTCCTGTAACTAAATGCAAAAAAAACTATATAGGATAACATAATAACACATAGAAGTGAATGATAAATTGAAAAAAAAAGGTACAATTCAAAATGCTCAACACCATTCTCAATTTGATTCATCTCTTAAACATGAGTAACCAAAAAAAAATAATAATAATTTATGCAAAACAAGTGCAAAACTAGCTTGGAATTACATTCTTCCGTCATATATTTTGCCATAAAAACTAATAATGTACCTCGATTATACTTATATGTGATATTATCTTGTAATCTTACATTGAAATTATCTTCGCAGACATATAAGTGTGAGGTCTTGGAGATCTATAAGTTATCAGTGGCGCCAAATATTGCCTCAAACCATTGCCTTCTTCTAGCTCCATCACTTGGAACGCGGACAAAAATTTTGCCTGTGTCTTTCTCTGACTCATCACATGTTGGCACCAGTCAAAATTTCTCAGCCATCACAGCTGCAAAACCATTCGCGTAAAAGCAATGTACGCAAAATTTTCAAAATTTTTGATAAAAGTTAAATACTGAGCAACTTGCAAATGATATCTTCTATAAATTACCAATTTATTTCAGATTAAACTTTGTTCACTGGATCTAGTGATAGTTATTCTTGTTGCAACTTAAATAGATGATTGTTAATAATATAAAATGATAATGACAAATGTTGCATCTACTCACAAGTAATAATACTCGCTGAATTATCCGAATTAACATTGACCTACAATATGCACTTCATTTACTTTTCAAAATCACGCTCCTTTCAATCAAACAAAATTACCACTAGGTTGAAGTTATTTTCTTTCAATGTGCATGTATGTGAAGCAAATAGACTTTCGGACGTCATCATGACGTCATATGAATATTAAATCGTCTTTTTTATCAAAACAGGGCAATATTATCGAACTTATTAGAAGTATTATTGATGAACTTATTTCATTGATTGAAAAACACCAAGAAACTCCGAATAACAATAATTCATGATTAAGAACATGCAACATGCTATAAACTTAAACAAATTTTTGTGTCTACATATTGTTTTCATCTTTTTTTTCGGATTCCATTTTGTATTCTACTTTCGAAACAAATGAACCAATTTCTATTCAAAAGAACCATTATTTAAAAGAAGAATTGCAGATATAAAATATCATTAAAATATAGACAAACAAATGCAACTTCTAACAATAATTATTGAGTTGAAAAAATTACTGCAACAAGAAACTTACTACTGTGAACTGACAACCTGAAAAATGTGATAATATATCTTATCATCCAAATTATATTCATTAAGTGAGCAGAACAGACGGATCTCGTCTAAATCGAAGACTTCCCAAACTGAGGGCCAAGTTCTTGCGCCAACAATAGACGAAGAACACCTGGAAGGAAAAACTTATAACTAACAAGACAAACTCTCAAATTGAGAATTGTATCCTAATCCAAATATGAAAAGTGAGAAATACCTACAAGAAAAACTCAATACTTGGACAAGGCGAACTAGAAATAAAATATGCACAATGCTTGTTGATGAGGAATTCACATAATTACACTGAGCACAACGCGAGACGAGTTTAATACGAAGCATAAATGAGTGACTCAGAGGCCGTAACCACAATTAATTAATTCTAAGTAACATTGTCTTGAAGTTGTGGTTTAGTGAAAAATAAAAACACATATTCTTGAATAAACTCTTTATTGATATGAAAATGATATACTCCACTGAATACTTCAATAAATCCATAGAACATCGGAAAAAATCTATGAAAACAAAAAATTATTCATAAAATATAGGCACTTCTGGCGCTGAGATGATTGGATGTACTTCTTGTGATTAATACTACATAGGCATATGATAGACATCTCTGACACCAATTTTTTTTATTGATTTATGAGTTGGTCCCTCATCGTTGCTAGCTTCTTCAGCGGACAGTGACTTGTAGAGCTCATGGTACTTAGGTGGTATAAAATCAAGTAGATGTAACAGGTCTCTTTTTTTTTTCTTCTGAAATTCTTTCCATCTGTATATAGCAGATCTAGATCCATACTAAAAGTTAATGATGGATGTCCTTCCCCTTTTTCAGCAATATCTATTTCTTCAAAGTCAATAACTAAAGAGTAATTCGTTTTGAAAAATATAACTTTTAGTTTATCTTTTCTAACTTGAATCCATTTCATTTCAAACTACTCAACTTTTTGCTTTTGACTAGATGTTTTTCTATTGGTAATATTATTCTCCAAAAATTTGGTGCCAAAAATTATTTCGTATGTTATTTGATGCACAATGAATTTGGTTTTCTTTTATTGATTCTATGTCAAAGAGTTCCAATCGAATCTAATCATCTAGATGATAAATTTAAGAATAAAATCTTTCTTGTTGCCAAGTCTTCATCACAGGTCGAAATTTGTGCCGTGGGACAAAAAATTTAATATCAATTTTTTGATATTTGTGTTCTCAAGAAAATACATTAGCATTAATGTAATATTTCTATTTTGCTCCCTACAGCTGTCACTATACAACGTTATTTGTTTGGTATTTGTAAGTAAGAAGTTCTTTATACAATAAAGAGGCAAGAAGAAATTTTTTGGGATCCTCGATATGCAACATGTTCTTCTTAAACATACATATGACTAATCTTCGTAATTTCATCATGTATACCCAAATTGTATCCATAACTGACGCTTGTGATAAACAACATCAGTCGTTAAAATTGGTATGGAAAGTGTTTTCTGTGAAACTAAAACTTGTCTTTCGCCGTTAAATTTTTCAGCTTTTGCAACATCAGCCTTCTTCATCGTCTTAATAGCTTCAGGCTTCAGCTTTACGAAGATGATATCCGTGCTGTTGTTTGCTAAGAGCTTTTTTTTGGCTCATCTTCCATGTGTTCTATTTTTGCGTTGAACTCGTCGCATGTTTGTCTTTTCGGGGCTTATGAAAATGCAGATTGAATTTTGTATTGAAAATATGCCGAAATATGAACAAAGACACAGGCCTCATATTTTTTACAGTGCATATTCATATTATACATCATTGTTGTGTTCAAGTCAGGAGATAGATAGGTACTGGCGTTCAGAATCTCTTCGGCAGTGATAACTGTCATATGCAGAAAACTTATTAATAAAATAACATACCACTTTCTCTTCCTCAGATTTGGTTTCATCTTGAGGAATATGTTAGCCCCGCTTATCTTTCTATGAAGCACCACTCACCTTCTTTCTTCCTAACGCATTTGGAAAAATGCCATCGCAAACAGCAATAGTTTCCTTAAGAAATTCTTTACATATGACTTGATCTATTCCTTTATCATCTTGTAATCTACAAACTCTAGTTTTCTGCCTAAGAGATAGTTCTTTGTTGGTATACTATCTCTCAACATTCTTTATTTCAATCCGACCAGCAGGTAATAATTCCTTCATCGATTAGTTCATACTATGAAATGATTTGGAAATTTGTTTCGTGCGACTTGCATCTATTCGTTCCGCACAATTCAACCTACAACCACATGGTTCTTTTAAATTTTGTTTTGCTTATACCATTCTACCAGTAGACGATACATAACTTCTCCCGCATATACGATTGTATTTTCTAATATTTTTCTTATGTTTTTCTCAGTTCTTTAGCCGTTTTCTTCCTGGTCTATGTTATGTAGCATCAAATTCAATTTCTACTCCTGCTATTATATCGGTTTCTATTTCCTCCCTACCACTTCCTGCATCACTCAGATCTAAGAATGAAAATGTTAACTCTTTGAGATACAACCCAGTGAGTCAGAAACAAAGTTGTATAAAATATTCATGCTAGAAAGCTGTAATCTGCTATGAATATTTGAAAACAATTTGAATAGGAAATCCTGAGCTTAACTGTAGAATCTATTTCATCAAAATTCTGTTTAGAATCGGCATCATTTTAACTATCATCACTCATTCTCACTTCATCTGTCATAAAACGTCCGCCATTTGAATGTTAAATGGGCACATGTGGTTCTCAGATAGGATGAAGTTATTGAAAAGAATGACGATAGATTTCATCATATTTCCCAATGAGATAGAGGCCTAGGCACATTTGGCACTATCAAAAAAATATCTGTCCAAGCAGTTGGTCAAGTATTACAATTTTTTTTTTTTGTGGGATTGGAACCTCTGTTTCTGACTCACTCAAATGTATGCGATTAGTGCTGGTTTATAAGTAGCTCACACAATTACACCGAGCACAACGCAAGACTAATTCAATACGAAGCTGAAAAGTATGTGATCAGTTCTTGTTTATGAGAAGCTCACATAATTACGTTGAGCACAGTTTGAGAAGAATGTAATAGGTCTTCAGAAAAGTCTAATATTCTGGACAAATATATTCTTTCGACAGTCTTCCAACTCTTTTATTTTCTATGCCAGGCAAGTAATACCATTTTCTGCACAAAGAGCAATATATCATTTTTACCGTCGGTTCAACACATCTATTCGAAGCTCCACAACGAGTAAAAAATGCGGTAAAAACGGTTTTGTATAAATTTGCACAGAAAGTGAGAATGTTCCCAAGATGAATGGGTAATCCTATTTCAATCTAGAATGTTGTGCTTAACACTCTGCCTGCTCGCTTAGCACTTACACTGGTATCTTCCGATAACTCAGTATAATTGTTAGCAGCTATACTGCAACATTTTGTGCACCGAGTCTGTTATAATGATATCAGTTATCCATATTCGAATTGCTGGTATATCCGATTCTGAGAATCGGATTTCTGTACCCAAACAAATAATGTGAGCCCATACGCAAATATGAGCGCCCCTTTTGCCACCAGATGACAATTCTCTTGAAATATTTATCTGCCCAACAATGAAGTAATCTATTTGAAAAATCTATTATGTTCATGGTATCTTGTCCTATATTTATGTGAGATGAATTTCTTGGCTTTTTTTATCATAGCCTTATCTGGGTTGTCATGTATTGAATTTATAGATCAAATGCATTCGTGTTTAAGTTCAACAACTATCAGTATCCAATGATTACCATGGATATGTACTGGTAAAAGCCAGACAGCTAAATTTTTCTTGATCATGAAAAACGAATTGATAACAACGTCATTGAACCATTCGTTTGGTTGGAGTTTCATGATATCTTTCTTCTTGATGATATAGTCAGCAATATGACATTCCATTTTCAAAATGGCAGAATGGGCATAATAATTTGATATCATCTGTGAACATCAGATTTTTAACCGCTGATGCTCGATGAAGATATACCATACTTTTCTGCGGTGTCATCAACGTATGTGTCGGTCCTAGAATGGCAGATATATGTGATTGCGTCCGTACTACACAATGTAGCTGAAGAGATGTTTGTTTTGTGTGGTATATTATGTAAAACATGCTCATGTGTTAAGTTTACAGTTTTGGTGCAATTGATGAAGAATGTATGGCCATGGGGGCAAATATCAAATGTGGTCCAGTTGTCAGAGATTTTGACCTCTTATAAAATGAGATATCTTTCGGATGTAGAAGAAGATAGAGAAATCCTTACAGCTCTGAAGTTCATAATCTCGAAGACAAAATCAAAAATTTGGTTTTTGCGCTATATCTCGAAAAAATAAAAAAAAATTAGGAAAAACGAAAAACTACTAGTATCACCTGAAAGAGCGGAAAATTTTACTTCAATCTATATTAAAGGATATCAAAGAGAAAATTGCATCATTATAAAAAATTATTAGAAATAAGAAAGTGAATTCGAAAACTTCACGCGGGCCAAGCCGCTAAACACAAATATTTAAGCGAGGCGTTCGAGAAGAAACTAAAGTTTCTTTGTCCAAAATATATGCAGAACAGGGAGATAGAAAGCATCTTGGAGTGGAAACTCTAAGCTTTCCGAGGAAGACATTAGTTTCCAATAATTTTTGTTTTCTCTCCTATCAAATTGGAACGGAAGTTAAAATTTCTAATCTCATTGATTTTTATAAAACTGAAGATATATATTATTACAGTCATGAAAAAAGTCCTTGTCCATTCATCATCTCTATACTTTCATTTATGATGTGAAAATTATAAAAATCACGAACATTGTCTCTGTTCAATGAAACCCATGTTTTAAAGTAATCATTTCTTATCGTAGCATTCATTCGACACCATTCTCATTTTCAAAATGGTTTTTATTTATTCATATGGGTCATAAATTATTTTATCGGTTCTTCTAAATTAAGTTGGAAATACACTTCATAATGTGTAATAACTCAGAAATTGATAAAACTTGATATGTTTGAGTGATCTTTAATATAAAGAAATATAAATTGGTATGAGAATAGAAGAGGACTGGCTTCATTCTCCTACCAATTCAACTTACTATGGGCTTTTTAAATTCTTCAACTTATATAGAGAAATATATAAGAAAATGCATGTTTTTTGCTAATTTCAATTCCTGCAACTCTAATTCGAGTTTTCAAGAATTATTAGAGAGTAAGTTTATATCGAAGATCTAAATCGGATTTAGTCTAAATCAGATTTGATAAAATTTTTAATGTCGACTGTTTACATCGACAAATTCATAAACCGATTTAGTTCTATCGGATAAAACTGGATTTATTTATTTATTACTGGTACCATAGAAATATATTCATAACATCAAAATTCTTCTATTTTGGGATCATTCTTTGAATATTTGATTCCCTCGTATCATTTCTCCATCTAGACAACTTACAATTTTCCTCTCTTAGATTCATTTTAGAAAGTATTCAGTTACTTTGGTAGTGCAAGAAACACCTAGACTTATTTCTACAACCTCAAATTACTATTTAGATGACTGAACTGAACAAACCAGCGTCTGTCAGATGAAACAAATAATTTGCATCACTTTGTTTCAGTACCTACTACTATGTTTTTCATTTAATCGCTGTTTATCTCGGTAAAGTAATTCGGATTTATGAACAAATCTTGTTCATAAAGTCGATTAAGGATCTGATTTTAAATCTAATTCAGGCCGTTTACATCCTTTTTATGAATCAGATTTTCAATCCTAAATTCAGTTAAATCCGATTTAGGTCCTCGATATAAACTTACTCAGAGATACAAAGTTAAAGATGAGACCTCGGGCTTTCAAATTATATCATTTATTCCTTGATTACGCATTCAGGTTATAAGCAAACATTGATTGGAAAATAGACGATCTTAGCTCAAAAATATCCAGCCCTGTCGAATTGACAAAGCTGTCAACTTGGAAATCTCTTTTGGATTTGATGCTTTGCATTTTTCGCAGGAAAAGATGTGGAAGAGCTTGTAATTGTGAATCAACAAATTTACTGAGTTCTGCAATAGGTGGATCTTGTTTAACAGGTGATGCATGTAGAAATTCACCAAAAATTTCAGTAATAGAGCTCGGCAGCGATGTTGATGATATTTGTTTTGTCAAAGAATAAGAAGATGATGAATACAAATTTGAAAAAGAAGTTTTATCAATTGTTCAAATGCTTTTTTCAATACATCTTATTCTTCTGTTCATTTATTTACAAATTTTTACTTATTTTAAAAACCTCTAGATTGAATACACTATTTTAATTTTTGCTCCATAATGTATAATGATGTAAGTCAGCACAAACCATGTTCATATCACCTGTTTACACTCTTCAAATATTTAAATCAAATTTTAGAACATAGAGATCAAAAGTTTTTTGAACGTTCTAAATGGCCGATATATCACATCCGCCATTTCTAATTTTGAGAATCTCATATTGAATTATTGATCAGCATTCCGAAAAAACTCTGAGTACTCATTCTTAAAGCATATCCATATTGTTTTAATCAAACTTTATGATTTTTTTTTATATTAAGATTTTCGATTTTGTTCTCAAGATTATGAACTTAGCATACACTTTAGAGCAGCAAAGATTCCTTTAACGTCTTCTACACCCAAAAAAGTACCTAGAAACCTAGTTTTAACGACATCACATTTTATGAGAGATTTTGGTCTGGATTTGTGTCTGACAACTGGGTCAATGAATTATTGGAAACATATGCAGAGATCAATTTTGGATTTTTTGAAAATTCAAGATACCCGGCTGTACATGAGGTGGAATTTCTGGTTTCGTCCATACTTCTTGGCTCAAATTGACAGTGAAAACTTTCCCGCCAAAAGTTTCATCTGCCTCATGTTTTCGGATTTTGTAGCATTAAGATACATAAAGTACAAGTCAATAGGTGCTGTTTATTCAAACAATCATTCCAATTTGACAATTAACCTTGGCGCACATCTGTAAAGATGACTTCCAGAAGTATATTTCTTGATTATTTCAGATAAGCTTTTAACCGAAGCATTGCTGTCTCGAATTATATCAAATTTCTTGATTATAATTTATTCCAGACACCAAAAGGTGAACCGATAAAATAGAGTTTAGAATATCAGGATGTAAATTTTCAGTATAATACGGTATATTTCAAGGATTACAGTCAGCACTCACTTCAGTGATAGTTTTTCCCATTATTTGATCAAAATATTGTGACAATAAAGACATTCTTCAATGAGTATCTGCAATTCTTTCAAAAAGTGATAAACATCTATAATTGAGAATAACAGACCTATCTCTGACCTCTTAATTTCAAAAAATTCCAAAATTTCATTTACCCGCGTTTAATTGATTTCATGGATGCGAAAAATTTTCTGAATTCATCTCAATTTGGATTCATCAGAGAGTAATTCACATCTAGTACCTTATATTTTTGTTCGTGTAAAATTTTTGACAGTATGGACAACCAACAGACTTCTAGTGTGTTTTTCTAAGGCACTTGACACAAATAATCATAACATTTTATTCCATACAATGTCTGCCTATGATATACGTGGCAATGCTTCTCATGCAGAACAGTATCATCGCTTAAAACAGAAAATTTCGATCATACAGAATTTCCTTGCACTTGAAAAACGGGATCATCTACCACTGTTCTAGAAGAAATTGGAACAAACGAGATACAATATCCAGTTTCTGGACTAATTTTCAGTACAGGAGCTCCAGGAAACTATCTTGAAGATCAAACGTCTGGACCGTCGTGAACACCGTCTGCAATTTCAACATTAACAATAATTATTCTTATTCAGATTAGTACAAAGATGTATTCAATTTCAACCACATTCATTCATATTTTAGTATCTAAGAGGAAGATATTTGAACAAGTACTTGAAGCAGAGTTATCCACTCCAATACATGACAATGTGAACCAATTTCATTGAGTTCAGCTCGTTGCAAAATTAGAAGAATTATATTGGAAACAGAACCACGCTATTCAAATGTGATAGTAACTTTGTAGATGCATTCCAGTGACTTTAATGTACTATATGGAAGACATCCAATAGTTATTTACATAATTAGTTATGAAAAGTGCCATATTGTTTGACGAAACGTAATATTTGCCAAAACGAGCGTAGCGAGTTTTGCAAATTACGTGAGCCAAACAATATGGCTTTTCATAACGTATTCTGTACAAAATTTTATCTAATTCCGTCAGAATAATTTTAACTATATTTTTCAATGAGAACATCTCTCATGTCACATCACCAAATTCAGATGACTGTGATTCATAACCATCTATTGTTACTACAGAAACAAGAGTGCACTGAAATAAACAAATATCGAATTTTCACGAAACGTCAAAATAATTTTTTTAAATGTGCTCAAGCAGTAATATCCTGAGTGATATAGTACCCTTTGATATTAAAGACTCTGCCAATGCTGCATACTGTGAATAATAAATCTTTCTTTTAATTGTACGCAGATAAGTATAATTGATTAGCTCTGAAACATGGCCAGTTACCTGAAGTCATTACGTAACTACTTTATGCTACTTTACGCAACTGTTGCATTGCAGTTATGAAAAATGGGACGTTGCATAACGTCAGAAATTGATGTAAAGTTTGACTTTTCAAAACGGAATTAGATAAAGTATGTTTAATTTTCAAATCAGGTGATGCGACTGATGTGAAAATTTATAGACCTAGACAAAGCCGAACAAGCACTGTTAACTCGACTCAATCAATTTATGGCTTTCTCACAGCCATTGAAAACCTCCATTTTCAATTGCTTAGTTAGATTTTCATTTGTCAATAACGCTGCGAAGCGAAAATTAAAACATTCATGATAGGTAAGAGAATGTTTTATTGTTGTAACGATATGCCTCGCAGATGGCGGAGCTGTTAACTTTGGCGTCGCGGTCAAAACTGCTCACGGTGTGCTCGGGCGCCAATGCGGTCTGTGCCGCAGTTTCCAAGACAGACGGCTGGATAGCTCAGAAGGAAAGGGTTAGGATTGTCAAAATAATCTTCAAGAGGTGGGTGTCACAATGAGATTAATTACACACAAATACGGCGATGATGAGCATAGAACATGTATTTTATAGAACACTTGCACGGAGATACTTGGCTGACGATGACGGGACGGCTGTACATGACACTCGACACCAGCGGTCGCAGAACGGACCCAGGCGATCGCAGATGACGAGAAACTTCAAAACAAACAAATCGTAAAGCGATTCCCCAAGCGGTGGATTAATTTATCTCCGACGCTTGTGAAACCAAGCTGGCTCCCAAGTAGTGACTCTACGTTAAACTTGCTCAACGCTGTGAAGCCAATGATGACCCCCTCAACGGTGATTCTACGTTAACACAATCTAACACTGCGAAATCACGAAGACTTCGTTAGCGGCGACGCTACGTTTAGGTAATCCAACACTGTGAAATCAACAAAGACTTCGCCAGCCGTGACTCTACGTTAAATTATTCAAACACTGCAAAGTCGACAAAGTCTCCGCTAGCGGTGATTCTATGGTAAATTATTCAAAAAATATTCCAAGTTCAGAAACAGCAAAATCATACAAATCTGAGTTCATCTTACGGACTTATGAAAAACAAACAAACTCACAAATTTTGTGAGAGAGTTGTGCCAACGGACTAAGCACAAAAACTTCACTTGGACGGTAAACACTCTGAAGATGACACTTGGCATCGGAATTAGAAGTGTAGTTTGCAACGGCTACTTCGAAGACTGGACTTTCAAAGAAGTGACTTAAGTCGGCCAGAAAGCCTTATTTATACTTGAATTTTAATGAATCTTAACTCAACATGTTTTGAAATCGAATTCATAATAGCGCTATCAGTAATGTAGAGAAGACATACAGATAAAAAGAAGAAGTAATTTTACACATACATTTTTTCTTACGATAACAAATTTCCTATTACTTTCCTGTTGAATTCATCCTTTCATGATTATATTGCCTTGAAATTAAAATTGTCCCAAATATATTTTCATCAGTCGGTAACGTAGGTAATGCTATGTCGATAAGTTTGAAACTGTCAAGTGTCGGATCTTTTATTTTGTTGTGTGAAAGTCGAACATAACATCACACAAAATATACAATATACAACATATTTACAGAACAACGGTTGATTACATTCAGAGTTTATTAACGGTAAGGCAAAAGACATAAATAAAGATCAAGCAATGTCGGTTGAGTTTAATTTCAGGTGTTTTCAAAAAACTAACCTCATTCCACCACATATGCAATATTAAAACAGATTTATCTCAGCTGATGACTGATAGAATTAAGGTAAGCGGTGATGTAAGTTCAAGCAGAGTTACAGAATTTAAAATTTATAGGGTGAGCAAGATGTGAACTGGGCTTCAAAATATTTGACGGTAGTAGAAGGCTTTGGGATATGCAGCTTTGACGGAGTTTTGGGACATAATTCGTCACATCGTACAATCATAATGTAAAAAAATTCATGAATGGTTTTTTAGCTGATCATGAGAGCATTAGGATTCTCGAAACTTCATAATTTATATTTGAATAAATAACCATTTATAAGAGATCGGATCGCTCAAGACCTTATTGAATTCGACCTATTACAAATCCAATAAAAATACATGGATTTCCAATTTACTCATTTGAAAACATGAATAAATATCAATGAAGGAAAAAAACTTTCCAGCACTAATCTTCAGATGAATATGTTTTATTCAATAAAAAATTCTGTATAAATCAATTTCCAACAAAATAAATGAATATTGATTCTCAAAATACTATAACTTACATCAATTATTAGTACATAAGATATAGCATCTCCTACTTGAGAGTATTTGATGACCAAGAGTTCTCCTATGTTTCTTCATGTACTGAATGAAAAAGTTGTCGGTACCGTGATAATTCATCAGCAAGTTTTCTCACATTCGTATCAAACGATGAAAATTCTTGTGTGCGCCCTTCATTATCACGTTTGATATTCATTATTGATCTGTAAATGTTGAAATGGTTATTAAAACTAACATAAAATGTAATATAAAATTATAACTCTCCTTTAAACGAATTCCAGTGTCTTTTTCAAATTTGGAACGTACTCGAATCCAAAGACATATTAGGATAAAAATATAATGAGAATCCCTGCAGAACGACATTTGTTTTGAACAAGATTTTTCTCACAATAACAACAACACATTCGATACTTTTGTCGTACAAAGATGATCTTGGAATTTTGTAAAAATATTCATTCATAAATAAAATGTTACTTAAAACTATCACATATTCAATCAACTCATTCATCCCTTGAACAACTAGTACCGGAGCATTGGAAGTGATCTATTTCTTGATGTAATCTTCATTTGTTGTGTCCTGTCAAGAAACCAATTATTTTGATGATTGAATACTTGAAAACTAATATTCAAATCCAAAAGACACTGTCAAGGACTCACATCAACTAAAAAATAGAGTGAATTATCTTTTTCTCGAAATATTATGTTTGAGTATTAAACTAAATATCACACTGGATATTCTATACAAAATTATAACTTGTTTCTGATGATAAGTGGACTGTATGCTATGATTACCATGCTGTTACTACTCATTGCGCAAGCTTAAGCGCGAAACATCTTAACATATATCAGTGACTATCAAAAGTTCTAACATACCGCCCGCCTTGGAGGCCTTAGCGTCCAATAAACTATGAACTTATAGGTAGCACAAACACTTTTGAGACAGGCCTTTTGAATTCACCACTTTGCACTTTCACACTGATCAGTCTAGTGATGCCATCGGATCCTGGGTGGAGCTGAGTTATTCGTCCAAGACGCCATCGTAGCGGTGGAAGGTTATCTTCACGTAGCACAACAAGTGCGTCGACTTCTAGTTGACATGTTGACGACTGATTCTATTTTTAGCGTTGTTGGAGTTGCTGTAAATAGTCTTTATGTCATCTATCCCAAAAGTTTTTCAAAATCTGAAGTTGCCTTTGATAACATGTTTCAGAATTTATATTTTTGTTTTCATAATCTTGTTGTGGAATTGCCTTGAGTGAGTCTCCTTTCAGAGAAATGTCCGCAAGTAAGTGGAGACAAATCATTAGGGTCATTTGAAATAGGCGTGATTGGACGGGAATTAAGACAACTTTCAATTTGTATTATAATTGTATTCAATTCTTTGTAAGTCAAACTAGCTGTACCGATTACTCTTGTCATGTGAAATTTTGCTGATTTCACCGCTGCCTCCCATAATCCGCCAAGATTTGGAGCCCTTGGTGGTATCATTTGCTACTGTATTTTTTCTTTGCTCAATTCATTGACTATTTGTCCATTGTTTTTCTGTAGTAAGGATTCTAATTCCTTGAAATGACTTTTTGCGCCAACAAAACTTGTTCCGTTGTCGGAAAATATAGTAGAACATTTGCCACGACGACTGATAAATCGACGAAGACAATTCATGAACAATTCAGTACTTAGATCTCTGGCTATTTCTAAATGTACTGCTCTGGTGCTTAAACATATAAAAATACATAAATAAGTTTTCATAAGCCTTTTACTTCTGTAATTAGTTTCTGTAATAAGAAATGGGCTTGTGTAGTCTAGATCACATAAGTTAAAAGATCTTGTGGGGGTGACACGTTGCTCTGGTAAGTTGCCCATTGGATATTCAATTTGTTCTGGTTTCGCCCGAAAACATGTGATGCATTTTTAAATTATTTTTCGAATGATGCTTCTTCCAGCTTAAGGCCAATATCGTGTTCTCAAAGACGCCAGTGTTGCTTGACATCCTGCGTGCATTATATTTTTGTGCTCTTCGGTTATTATTAATTCTATCAATGGATGATTTGATGATAAAATTAAAGGATGTTTGTTATTGTAGTCAATGTTTGCATGCTTCAATCGACCTCCCACTCTCATTCTCCCATCTTTATCTATGAAAGGATTCAGAGATAAAAGTTTACTGTCTTTATTAATCTGCTTTCCTTCAGCTAAAAGATCATATTCTGAACCGAACACTGGTGCTTGCATGTGCTTGATTAACGTATTTGTAGCATTTCCCAATTCCATAGTTGTCAAAATACTTTTGTGTTTATCATGTTTCAGAGTACAATTTTTGATGAATCTGATTATATATGCCGTTACTCTGATCAATTTTTCCAAATTTGAATACTTCATGGAAAAGAAATATTCAAATGTTGCTATGAAAGTGAATGTGAATAATTTTTTGGATTCAGGCACTTCTGAAAGTAGCTCTTGATAAGTTTGCCATGACTCTGAAGGTTCTTCAAGCCATTGTAGCCCATTCCACCATAACGATGAATTTTGCAACTGTTTTGGTGTTGATCCTCGTGTTAATATGTCAGCAGGATTTGACTCTGAATTGATATGACTCCAATCATTTGAGTTTGTTAATTCCTGAATTTGACTGACACGATTTGCTACAAACGTCTGCCATTAATTAGGTGAACCATTTAGCCAAGCTAATGCCATTTTAGAATCAGACCAGGAAGTATACATCATATTTAATTTGAAGTATTTGTTAATTTTTGCATACAATTGCGCTAGTAGAAGTGCTGCGCATAACTCCAATCGTGGTAATGACTGTTGTTTGAGAGGAGCTACTCTTGTTTTGGCACATAATAAGTTAACAGATGTTTGATTTTAATTATTTGTTGCTTTTATTCATGCACCAAATGCCTTTTCTTAGACATCGGAGAAGCCGTGTATTTCATATTTGTCTGGATTATCTATAGTTATAATATTTCTATTGATCTTGATTTGGTTTATTAAGTTCAATTCTCGTTTATATTTTTCCCACATTGTATGCAAGTTCATAGGCAAAGCTTCATCCCATCCAAATTTTTCATGCCAACTTTGTTGTAATATAATTTTTGCGATGATAATTACAGGTGCTGGTATTTCGAGAGGATCAAAGATGCTTGCTGTTTCTGCCAGAACTGATCTTTTAGTTATCTTATTTGTATAACTTTTCCTGGTATATTGGGAGATATCATGTACTGGTTGCCATCCCATTCCAAGAGCCTTTATTGATTCTTGTTAATTCAAATCAATAACGTCGTGCTCTGTATAAGAGTTTTGAATTTCATGTGTAAGATTAATATCGTCGGAGCACCATTTTCTTAATTTGAGACCATAAGAAGAAAATATCTGTTGCAGTTCATGTTGTCTCAATAGTGCTTCTACTGACGTTTCAAATCCAGCTAAAAGATTGCCAACGTAAATATTTTCTTTGATTATTTCGCTAATTGCAGGATTTGTATTTGCTATTTCTCCTGAGATTTTTATTATGCATCTGGTTGCCAAATATGATGCAGGAGCCGTCTTGTATGTAACTGTTAGTAATCTAAATGAGGTCAATGGTTGGTCTTTTGAACTACGCAATAAGATTCTTTGCAAATCAGTATTATCTTCATGAACCTTTACCATACGGTACATCTTCTCGATGTCTGCTATAAGAACAATTTTATGCATTCTAAATCTTATAAGGATCGTGAATAAATCTGGTTGCACTGTTGGACCCACCATGAGAATATCATTCAATGAAAAACCACTATCTGTTTTGGCTGAACCGTCAAAGACTACACGGAGCTTAGTAGTAATGCTGTTTTGCTTGATTACTGCGTGGTGCGGTAGATAAAAGGCTGTTGTATCTTGATTCACGTTATGCGCCTTTTCCATGTGGCCTAATGAAAGATACTCATCCATGAAATGGTTATATTGCTGCCTAATTTCTGAATTATGTTCTAGTTTCTTCTCTAAATGTTGGAATCTGCTCATCGCTTGTTCTAAAGAATCTCCAAGAATATTTTTATCTTGTTTCAATAGTAGTCTGACAATAAATTTGCCATCTGCATCTCGTGTTGCATTTTTGTTGAAATGATCTTCACATTGTGTTTCTTCTGCTGGTAATATTTGATTTGAGTACTGAGTGGCCTGATTCTCCAAATTCCACAATTGTTCAACTTTTGTGACAAGCTGCTGTATAGATGAATGACAAGATGCATTGTTATTGTTTTAACTCAATTTGTGTATTGGACCTGCTAGAGTCCAACCTAATTTGAGTTTTTGCGCTATAAGCATGTTTCTTCCAAGAGATGTCTGACCATCACATAACAAATTCCAAAAAAGTTCTGAACCGATCAGTATATTAATGGGAGCGGGCTTGTTGAATGTTAGATCAGCTAGCTTGATGGTTCCAGGTATTTTCAAATTGCTTAGATTTGAGCGACATGGCGGTAGTTCTTCTGTGATTTTTGGAAGAATTAAAAAGTCCAACTGAGCCGAGAACCCATTAAATTGAGATTTGATTTGTGTCTTTGTATGATAATCGATATGAATAACTGCTTGATTGATACCACGTCTTGATCCATTTTAGTCTTCTCCAATTTAAGACGTTCATATAAACTGCTCGTGATGAAATTCAGATGCGAACCAGAGTCTAGGAGTACTCTTGCTTTGTGCTGAACTCCTTCATCGTCGTCAATAAAGATAATTGCTGTTGATTAACTAGCGAATAGCTATTGCAGATTCTTTGTTCATTGGTGTTATGTCGAATAGACCCTTTACATGATTATTAATTATGAGTCTTTTGTTTTGGAAACGTTCCTTCAATAACGCCCAAGCTATGCCATAATTTGATGATGAAATTTCTAATGCTTGAATGACCTTTGCTGCTTCGTTTTTCAAACATGATTTTAAATAATGGAATTTCTCTATTTCAGATAAGTGACCGTTGTTGTGCACTAATGAATTGAATGTATCGTAAAAATTGAGCCATCTACTATAAAGACCATTAAACGTGGGCAGATTTATTTGTGGGTATTCAATTTGTGCCACTGGTTGATGTCCACTGCTTTGCTGAGAAGCAAGGACTCGTTTGTGGCAGGTGGCCCGACAGCAGATGCGGCCAATAAGCGACGGGCTATACTTATCGCTTGAAAATATGCACACTCAAACTCTTCTCGTTGTTTTTCTTCTATAGGTAGCGGTCACCCACGTGACATGGTCACGTGTTTGTATGGCAACGTCAAAATGCTCCTCCCACAACAACCAATGCGCCATCTCGATTTGTAGCTCTCTTTGGCGCTATTTGAATTATTTACATTTTACGCATTTTACATTTAGTGATTCATTCGTTTCAGTGTAGTGTAGAAGAGTGCTACGAATTTTCGCTATGTCTGTGTATTTTCACAATTTGAGTACGGAGCAGGAGAAGGAACGTTATTTATCTAAGATTAGTTTCATAGATAATGTCGATCCTTACGATTGCGATGAATCAAGTTTTTGTCGTGAGTTTGAATTGTTTCAAAAAGTTGAATTCGGCGATATTTACTTTTATTTCGTCCACACCACCAGCACCTACTGCGGTTGAGTTCGCGACATTTCATTGGAAAAATTCGGCGAACATATTTTAATTCTTGGGAAGGTAAATTTATACATATATTTATATTATTTTGAGCTAGTAAGTATTTTTTATTTTTCTATTGTAGGTGATGCATTCGCAGAGATTGAATGAAGAATGTTTGAGACCATGGGCAATTGTTCAACAAGATGGAACTATTATTAATGGCCATTGTAACTGCATAGCTGGCTTGGCAGAATCTTGCTCTCATCTAGGTGCAATGTTATTTGCAATTGCAGATGCCGTGCAACATAAAGGAGATGTGTCCGTTACAGGCGTGAAATGTTATTGGCTTGCCCCACGCCAAAAAATTGCTCAGCTCATGAATTGGGAAGATGCGATTGCCAAGCACGGCAAAGTTCCAAGAGCACATATGTTGCCTAGATATACACCGTTGGATGCAGAAGAAATGAACAAAATTCTAGAAGCAGTGAGAGATTCAGGTAAATAAGAAATAATCATTATTCAATAACTAATACCGATTTTTTGTTTGGATTATCATATATAGAACAATTACTTGTAAAAATTACAGTCACGACATTTATTCTTTTTGTGATCAATGATTTGCATGAGATCTTGATATATAATATTATATTATAAATAATTTGCAATTTTCTATGTGTATTTCTATGTTATTGCCGTATTTCATGAATTATACTTCCAGGTGTCCTCAGCTGTGTGCTAAAAGTAACGGAACCATTCTGTAATGATCCAATCTTTTCGCAAGAATTTTTAAATACCTTGAGTCAATTATTCCAAGAAGAAAATATACTGCTATCCTTAGAAGATCTAAGGAAGATGGCCAGTGCATATGATTTGAAAATTACAGCCGAAGAATGCCTCGAAATAGAGACGACAACAAGGGGGCAAAATAGTAAGTTTTATTCAATATGGTGACTTTCTTTACAAAATATCGTACAATAAAAATTCCCTAAAGCTCGATATTCCAATTCTCGGTTAGTAGTGAGAGATACCGCTTCCCAGACAGACTCAAGGTCATATTTAATTAGATGCAAGAGGTAATTAGATTTGAAAGGGTTGATTTATGGGCGGTTGGATGTTCGCTCAACAAAGGTGGTTGTAATTAATGGGGTGGGCAGGTGTTCATTAGATAGGAATTTTTTGATGAAAGGGTTCTACAATTACTGAAATAATATACATGACTTGCTAGCACCCCTAAGAAATAAAAATGATACGCCGCTGGAAGATGAGATACAAGCTTGGGTCAAGAGCTGTTCTACCTGGGCTTGGGGATGAATGGTTCCTATTTGAAATCTTACAAGCAGGTGCTTCGTTCATATATTTCAAAACTTCGGGAATTGTCAACAATAGAAGACAATTCGAAAGTTTTTAAGGGCATGTCTTGGGATATTTATGTTTAGCGAAGATCAACTGATGTTGTAATTATACAGTTTAATAAATTTTTAAAAGGACAAGGCATTCAGATTGGATGCAGCGGTTTCTTTTGAGAAATCAGGGCTATTTCAGATTACCGTTAGAACACGACGACTATTTATTTAGTATATTTAGTTTGCTGGTATGTTAAACTGTTCCCCTGGATATGACGTGTAACCGTTATATAGCTATTGGACTAAATGCTAATAATTATTTGAAAGTGACCGTTCGCCTGTTTGGAAGTGCGCGCCAGAAACTATACTTAGATATACCGGACTTCACAGAGTTCTACGAGTTTATAAAAATACTTGTGCTAAAGAAGAAGTGTAGTGAATCAGAAATCAACTATAAATATGAAACAAATAGAATAGATCTGAATTAATTACCAAAAGAGGAGTTACAGTGTAGTTCGAGAAGCGTGTTTCTGGCACTGAATGATTTGCATATTGAAACTCTTATCTGCTTAGGTAAGAGCATATTCGCGGATTTAAGACATTACAATAAATTATATGATGATATTTACGAACAGTATAAGAACAATCTGAAATATACTGTAGTCAATAAGTTGAGCTATAATTTACCAATGAATTTAAATTTATTCAAATATTTCATTACCGAAAACATTTATTTAAGAGACGTATATTTATCACAATAATAGAATGGGAAAGGATTTAGATTATGTTCATACTCTTATGAGAGAAAAATATATGTAAAATAAAATGTTGTGCATTTCTTGATTTTGAACATTATGTGTATACTTTTATGACAGAAAAATATTAGTAAAATAAAATGTGAACTTGTTTTCATCCAAAAGCTTCCTTTATTCAGAATAAAATCAAACCCAAAAAATGAATAATGTGGAATACGGTGTTGTTGTTGTTGTATTCTTATTCATATGAATACCTTCCTGAGCAAATATAAAACTCTGAAAATAAACGTGAAATATTATTTTTGACCTTTTCATTGATATGAAAATTTTCTGATGAAGTATTGGATCTCTAATTTGATATAGAAAAATATAATGTGAGCTTTTTCCAATCAAGAACTTTCCTGATTCAATCTAGAATCGAACACAAAAAATAAATAATATCAAATACGGTACTGATGTATTTTATTCATATGAAGCGAATATAAAATTGAATTCAGGAAATAAATGTAAAATATATTTATTGATATAAAAATTTCTAATTGAGTATATCATTTTTAATTGGATATAAGAACTGAAAATTCTAGTTCTTCCAAACTGTTCAATGAAGGAATACGTAATAACTATCACTTTCTAGTCACAAAGTGACACACTGATCCTCCAATAACTTTAGATTTTCATAGGTCTTTAGAAAATCAAATTCAGAACAAAGCTAGCTATTTTCTCAGACCGCCAGCGATTGTGGATGGTAGAAAAACCTGTTTATAAAAGGGTGAGAGCGTCTTGAATTTGCTTCAGTGTGTAGCAACCTAGTTTACAGTCAAAGTAAAATGAGCTATCAACAAAATCTTATTGATTTAGCTCTTATGAATGACGAGTCTACAGAAAATACCAATCATGAAGACTTAATCTGTCATAATATCGGTGAAAACAACGAAACAGAGACAGATGGCACTAGATCATCTGAAACGTGTCCACAGCAGAATTTTGATTCTTTTTTCGAGTTATGTGAAAATATTATCGATTCAGCTCTTACCGAAGAAGATGTGAATTCAATTGTTAGTGAAAGTGAAGTGTCAGTGATTTCTAGTTCAGACATTCAGGACGGTCGAGGGGCTATTAAACGTTATGAAATCAGAAAATAGAGAGTATCACCTGACGGACCTGCCTCCTGGAAGAAATCCTATCAAATGGTTCTATGGAAGCATTGAACAAGTACGAATATTCTCATGGTTGTAATTATGCTGATATATTTAATGTTAAAATTTCTCAGGTACTGACCGATATGTTGAACGACATGAATCCTGCAGATTTTGTCGGGCTCACATTCTACACCCCTCACATGGAGCATGGGCCAGCATGGATGTCGTTTCGAAGAAGGGACCAATTTCACGTCAACGTCATATGGGATGCTATTGATAGAATTCTTCAGAGCAACGCTGAGCTGTTTTCCGACGGAGCATTCACAATGGAGATGACACACATAGCCATGCCTGTAGGAAACAGAAGACATCTAAACGGTCACGGGCTTAGCTACGCGGAATTATGTCGCAGGAAACACGGTATCATAGAGATCAACAACGTCGATAATCTTTGCCTACCTAGAGCTTTAGTTGTCGCTGAAGCATTCGTTACGGAAGATGATATTCTTGAGAATATCAGAAAAGACGGCCACATTGATCAACAGACACGCGTAGACAAGTTATTATGCGATACCGGTATTGGAATAGGCGCGGGCGGAGCCGGTATACCTGAATTGAAGGAATTTCAAAATTTTTATAAGCAGTACAACATATGTGTATACACGTATAATACGCGCGGTGACCTAATTTTCGAAGGAGCACCCGATGAAAACTATCCACGACTGAACCTTTTACATTATCAAAATCATTATTCGGTCATAAAGAGTTTAACAGCTGCCTTTACATGCAAGTATTTTTGCAAACCTTGTCATACAGGGTACAACAGGCTATTAGCACACACTTGTCAAAATATCTGCATTTTTTGTAAAGAATCTCCAGCGTGTGTTTGTACACTGCAATTGAAAAAGTGCCCGGACTGTAACAGAAATTTTCGAGGACAGATTTGTTATGATAATCACAAAAGAAAGAATGTTTGTGGTCTGCTGAAAACCTGTAAACAGTGTTTGAAGACTTATAACTGTCAAAAAAATAAGAATCATATTTGTGGTGAAATTTTTTGCAAAATCTGTGATTGTTATAGGAAACCTAACCATAAATGCTTCATGAAACCGGATAAAAATAAATTGAAAGACAATACTTTATTTATTTATTACGATCTAGAGACACGACAAGAAAATTTTCTTGACAAACATAGATTACATGAAGTTGACTTAAGCGTAATTCAACAATCATGCAACGCATGCTGTAATATAGATGATTTAAGATCTTTCTGCTCCTCGTGCGGTGTTCGACAGCAGGTATTCAAAAAAAACCCAATTGAGAATTTTCTCTTGTATGCCTTAGCTCCGCGAATATCATTTTCTTCTGTAACATGTATTGCACATAATGCTAAGTCATTTGACGCTCAGTTCGTTTTGAAATATCTTGTAGAGAAAATGAACCTAAAACCAAATAAAGTTTTGAACGGTAACAAAATTTGGTTAATCGAGATCAACAGCAAAATAAGATTCATAGATTCCTTGAATTACATGGGTATGCCTTTACCTGAAGCCATGGGTCTGGCAGGTACTGTAAAAAAAGGGTATTTTCCGCATCTGTTTAATACTTCAGAGAATGCTGAATATTTTGGACCTCTGCCAGCTATTGAATATTATGACGCGGACAGTATGAAAACTTTAGAAAGACAAAAATTTCCGGCTTGGTATGATCAACAAATTGAAAATGGTGTAATGTTTGATTTACAAAGAGAGATTAAAGAGTACTGTATATCGGATGTAGATACTTTACGTCGGTCTTGTACCAAATTTAGACAAACTTTTATAAATGATTGTCGTATTTTCCCATTTTCAGAGGCCGTTACTATTGCATCAGCATGCAACAAAGCGTTCCGGAGTTTATTTTTGAAAGAAAACACAATCGGGCTCATACCTATTAAAGGATATAGACTGAAAGAAAACCAATCCAAGATAGCGTTACAATGGCTGCTATTACAAGAGGATCAACGAGATATTCGTATTGAACATGCAGCGCGTGGCGGTGAAATCGTTCTCGCGAACAATTTGAAAGTTGACGGGTTTTACGCGCCCGATAAGTAAGTATTCGAATTTTGGGGCTGCTTCTGGCACGGGTGCCCATTATGCTATAAAACCTTTAGGAATAAACAAGTTCACACTTCGACAAAAGAAACCATGGAATTTAGATACCAGCGTACTCTTGATAAATCAGAGAAAATAAAAAAATTAGGCTACAATTTGATAAGCATATGGGAATACAGATTCAGAAATTACCTGCAGCAGCATAAAGATTTGAAAACAGTGTTGCAGAATCATCAACTTCTGAATAACACACCTTTGAAACCACGAGACGCTCTTTATGGCGAAAGAACCGGAAATACTGTTCTATATAAAAAAGCAGATAACCCTGAGAAAATAAAATATGTCGACGTATGCTCTCTTTACCCTTACATCTGTAAATATGGAAAATACCCAATTGGACATCCTGAAATTTTTTCCGGCGCAGAATGCGATACAATTTGTCCAAATAATGATATAGATCGTGTGGAAGGTTTGATAAAGTGTACTGTTCCCCCGCCTGGCAACCTTTATCACCCGTTATTACCACGAAAAGCTCATGGTAAACTCATGTTCGTCCTATGTAGAAAATGTTGCGATACGCTAGAAACACAATACTGTACACACTCTGATAGTGAGAGGCAGGTTGTTGGCACGTGGATGTCGGTTGAAGTGCAGACAGCTGTACGTCATGGTTATAAAATACTGGAGGTTCATGAAGTATGGCAGTACAAGACTACAGAATACAACAAAGCGTCAAAAACAGGCGGTATATTTGCGAAATATATAGACACTTTCTTGAAGATAAAACAGGAGTCATCTGGCTATCCAGAAGAATGTACCTCTGATGAGTCAAAAGATGCGTATATCAGGATGTTTCTAGAGAAAGAAGGGATCCAGTTGGATGCAGATTCAATTACAAAGAATTCGGGTAGGCGCGCTGTCGCAAAAATTTGTCTGAACTCTTTATGGGATGAGTTAGTTATGCAACACATTTTTTTATCGTGCTAGAAACTAACAAATGATTTAATGCTAACAGGTAAATTCGCCTAGGCTGAAAATAAACCGCGCACTACAACAGTTGCAGCCCCTGCTGAGCTTTATGAACTGCTGGCTAATCCGGCCATTATTGTAAATAAAATAATCCCCGCTGGACAACAGTTGATGTACGTTAATTGGCAGTATCGTGATGAGTCAGTGGAGCCTCTTCCCACAGTGAATGTCGTTATTGCCGCTTACACAACAGCACTCGCTCGACTTGAACTTTACCGCCACCTGGACGCCTTAGGCGCTAGAGTTTTATATTATGACACTGATTCAATCATATACTCGCATCTACCTGGACAATACGAGCCACAAACAGGTGATTTCATGGGTGATCTCACGAATGAATTGGCCTCTTTGGGTTCGGGAACCTACATTACCGAATTCGTATGCGGGGGTCCAAAAAATTATGCTTTTCAAACGTAATCGCCAGTGCAGGATACTTATCAAGAGATTTGCAGCATTAAAGGTTTCACGTTGAACTATAGAAATTCGAAAAAAAAATAATTTTAGCTCTATGAAGGAATTAATCTTAGGTAACCGTGATACGGATATTGTGTTGAGTAGTTATAATATAAGAAGTACTCTAGACCATAGTGTTGTAACGAAAAAAGAGAATAAATCATGTAGAATTAATGCTATGAAGCGTAGATTAGTTGATTATTCGAAATCATATCCGTACGGTCTGAAAAGATCAAGGTTAGAATAAGCCACGATGATATTTGATAATAAAGATATTCAATTCTTAATTATGATTTTATTATTGTTTACTAGTGCCTCAAGTCTCACCTCCTACATTTTGAACATATTTCGTGAAATAGTAATCGAACATAAATTTTATCAGTATATCATTTTCATAGGGATCAGACTTACTGAATAAACCAATAAAGTCATCATGATTATAATTATTTATTCTGAATATTAAATACAACAAACAATAGTTTCCACAAACGTCTATAGTGTAATCTTGTAAAATAGTGCTGTTGTATGTCCATGTTCGGGTATTTCGATTCAAAAAGTTCTCATGACTTTTAACGAGTGGCCGACTTCCGTATGAGTCGTAATAAGTTCCGTGGCCTTTGCGATCAATAAATATCCCAATCCAATGAGCCCCGGGTTTGGTGTCAGGATCGGTATTTGCAATTATCGTGCATGGATAGTTTACTTGCTGCGGTAGTCTATTTGATGCATAAACTCCATAGTAGGCCAAATTTCGAAAATATTCGTGAAATACGGCTTCTATTTTAGCGGCGTTCATTATGGTTATTTTGAGATAGCCACTGTTTGAGAAGATTCACATTCCTCACGGCACATACTTTCCCTTCGTGCGATTGTGGTATCATGCAGCTGGGGACGTTTTAATCTTTAGATAACACTTTTAAAGAAGGACACCCCAACTCTGATAGGTCAATTAGATCGTCTCGACCCAAGACTCTCTCGATGAAGCTCTTTTTATCACCTCCTTTAATATAAATTCTATCAGCGGTCTCTAAAATGTTCTTCAATATACTGAATATTTGATCATATTCTGTATAACCATCCACGCATGCGAAGCCATGAAGATCATTTCTCAACCAATGAGTCTGCTTTTGGAATTTCTCCCTCAATTCTCTCAAATGGACTGGTGCTTTGAATACATAATGCTGCGAATATAACCTATCTAAAGAAATAACAGCAAGTTCCTTGATGATATATTCCGCTGCATTTCCATAAAAACCCGGAACATCAATTATATAACTTGTCATAGCAAATGCTCGCAAAGTACTGATGAATTTAGAAGTTACTCCTTTCTTATAATATATTTATGTCGTGTCTTTAGGGTCAGGTATTTATTCAAGATTTAAATTAAAAATAATCATTTCACAAGATAGTTTATTTATTTCATCAATACATAAAGCTAGATATATACCTAACTACCATAATCTACAATTACATTTCTATTCTTATCTATTTCAATCATACTATCAAATTCAGCGTAAATAACACAATTTAATGTTTGCACGAGGGCTGTTTCGGACCCTACTCCAATTCTTAATGAACCGTGGCGTGTTAAATTCCAGGAAAGCATTGAATTTGCCGCTAAATCGGGTGTCAAGTCAAACGCTGATAGACAGTAGCCCCCTGAGTGATCGTCCCTGCTTATTTCGTTACCTGTGTTTCCGAAATTTATACCTGTCCCTAAGAACAGCGTATTGAACATCTGTGTATAGGTCTTCTTGTCAGTGAAGGATGGCTGCAGGGGTTTTGTGGGTATTTGTTGTCCATTCACAAAAAAAGACAAATAATTTATTTTGAAATGCTCAAAATTAAAGGGATTCTTTGAATAATCTCCATTTAAGGCTTGATTTGATACAAATCCTATGATACAGCGTTTTGGAAGCTGACCCAAAAATATATTATCCAATGATTTTCCTTGTACCCCCGAAGGAATGGTGATCGCTTTTACTTCTGAGCGTGTTATTGGATATTTAGCAGTACTTATTTCCAAGGCCTTACTATGGGCAAGCAGAATGCTAGGATTCAATTTCACCCGACGCACATATAGGGTAGCTTCAGTTATTTGAACTTTATAAGTGTTTGCGGTTGAGAGAAGATTGAAACTATCACGAGAACGTACCATACGAAGACGAATTTCCACCCCATTTAGAAGGAATTTCTCTTGATTGAATAAATCCACATGTAAATGCCCTATCATATCAATATTTTGACTCCGGGCAGTATATTTCTGGCGTTTGTTATATCCTGAATTCCCTCCCACATCTGTATTGCTCATTTTTCCAGCGACATCAGAATACCACAACGACGAGGTGAGATGCGATTGTTTCGCATCACTTCCGTTATTCAGTAATGTTTCCAGATAAGCTCGATAAGCATGAGTATTATTGGGTGGCGATACTAGTTTTTGATTCAAGCATACATCCACTTGACTGAATAGTGAGTGCAGCCAGTTACTAATGGGGGCTACATTATCCGTATCGATTAGCTGTGTGCCGTTAGATTTTATAATTTTTGCATTTATATATAACATAGTTTGAGATAAGTCTATGTACTCTTCGCCGTTTCCTGGAACCACGAGTTCGATGGGACCATCTTCAGTGATTGATGATAGAGGCTTGTAATTGATCCATTGTCCGTTCTCAATACTTGTTTGGGTTGGAGGTAAAGCGAATAAGTCTAATTCTGTTTTAACGCATTCACACGACTGAGAGTGAAGGAACGCCATTTCAACCGAAAATATCTGACTGTTTCAAGCGTCTAGTCCTCTGCCTCTTGTTCACTCTATCAGGTGACGCTTTCAAATAAGTAGTTTTAGATACCAAACGTTTCTTTTTATAACCGCCGCCATTTATCAATTGATCCACTTTTGATTCGGCTTTTCGCTTCAGATTTTCTCCAGCCTCTACTACACGCCGTTGAAATGATTCCCTCACAGGTTGATTTTCACTCAAATCACCGAGAAATTGCATTCCTGTGTTGAGTGCTTGTTTACCAACTGCTCCAACACCCCGTCTAATCAACGGCATAATATTTTGAAACAGGCCGCTGAAAAAACTCCCGATCCCGTGTCCCCTCTGAAATTGACTCCCCCTATATACAACACCGATACCACCGCCTGCTTGCAGGTTATAATATTGCCGGTAGGGACAAGCCTTCATCATGCGAGCTGTTTAAAGTGTAGTTTGACACATAAAACGCCGAATAAGAATGGAGCCGCGAATCCACTGCTGTCTCTTATATCAATTTCTATATTTGTAAACTCTCTTCTTAAAACTGGGATAAAATGTGGTTGGTGGAATGAAATCATCTGACTAGATCCAAAAACATATTTCTCAGTGTTTATTGGGACTATTCTTAATAATTGTGTAAAGACATCTCCAATCACTTGTGGTTCAATAATATCACAATAGATATATAGTTGAGTAGGTATGCCCAGCAGCCGATTCGGAAGGTTAATCGCTACTCTGTCACTGTATAAATCATTAAAGGGGTTGAATCCTAGCTGGAGCGCCAATTTCGGAGACAGTTTCAAAGATAAGACGCTGGTATCTTTAATTTTCACTTCTACGCGCTTTTACTCCTTGTTGAACGTAAAAGCTCTATATTTATTGATTATAGAGTCATTATTCATCTCATGTAAGATTTGATCAACATTTTCATAATTTTTAGTTGGAATTTTTCCCCGTTGATGTTGTATGGTAGTATGCCTGTTTTTTTTTTGTAGTTTGCACTCTATTTGTTACGATATTCACTTCATTCTCTTGATCGTTAACATTGTAGAAAGTACATGGAAAAATTATTTCAGTTAGCGCAAGTTGCCACGTACCCTCCAATTTAACATTTTGAGGGAGTTGAGTAGAAAAATTAGACGTCTTATTATTAACAAAGTACTCCATGGAGCTATTACTTGGTAATGTAATAAAAAATTCTCTCTCATTCATCATTATTCTATTGATTTCACTTCGTTTGCTTTGATCCGGGATTTAAATTTGTCGTTATAACATACCTAGCGGACAAGCAATTCCCGTCTGCTTCCTCTTCCTCTTTCAGCTAGAATTTTATCAATTTTATATGTCTTATCGGGGGTAGCATTCACTTTTTGCAGTTCGTGCTCGTAGAATGTTCCTTCAATCATCTCGCCATTCAAATCTTTCAATCTATAAACAACAATCTTTCGTTTTGCAATAGTATGAATTCTAAACATTTCCTCGCTCCAGCTAGCTTCATACCCCTTGGCAAATATATGTTTGTACTTTGAAATCCGTACCAAATTGTTTATTGCATATTTTGGCTGTCTGTATCATGAGTTTGCCGTAGTTTCGTACTGATTCTTCCATACCTGCAGAACATTTCTGTCATTCACATCACGAAGCGCTAATTTTATCACACGATGTCTTGCTTTGTTATAGCTAGCAACGAGATCTTGAAATATATCAATATATCTGTATGTGTTTTTATAAGTGAAATATTTATACATTTTATTTTTCAGAGTTCTATTGAGTCTCTCAACGAGGCTAGCTTTTATGACAGGATTTTGTGTCACATAATGTTTGACCTCATTTTGTTTCAAGAATGCTGTAACAGGTCGGTTAAGAAATTCCCCGCCTTTGTCAGTTTGTAATTGAATTGGGGTGATATCCTTGAATACAATTCTAAGCGCTGCGATGACCGACAAAGGTTTTTTGTCTCGGAGAGGCACCGCCCAAGCGTACCTGCTAAACACGTCGATAACCGTCAAAATATATTTGTAGCTATCATTATAACGACAAAGGGATCTCATATCATTCAGATCGGCTTGGAAAAGGTCATTTATATTAGAAACTCTGTACTTGTTTCTAGGGAAACGTTTTCTTGCTGGCTTATGTAGTGTGTATGTATCTTGCGAGCCCAGCCAACTACGTACTTCCTTCTTATTATACAGACCTTGCACAGCTCTGCTTACTTTATCAACACCCGAAAAACCCGCTGGGTGTGAAGCATCAAATTAAATCTTAGTTAATTTTTCTTCCATCTCTTTCTCTCCCTCTCTCTCTCTCTTTATAATGTAAATCGTTTCCAATGAATTCTTTTGACTTCTGGAAGCCCTTCTTCCTCGTTATCCGAATCGTTCCCCGTACTGAAATCTAGCTGTCTCTTATTTTTAGGTGTTTTTCTGATGAACGGCTGTTAGAACTCGCTCAATTGTCTTTCTTTTCTTGGCGGAGTGTCTGTGTAAGATTGAGAAAGGAAAAATTTCCGCCGTCGCGGATTATTTATCAATTCTAAAGGTATATTGACTGTTTTTAACGCTTTGATAAAATGCTTCCACCCCGTTGGATTACTGTATTTTCTATGTCTGACAGCATCGGCAATAAGATCTGATATATTCGAATTTGGTATTTGCTTATCATTTATAGATACTAAGCCTTAAGCATCCCATGTGATTGTTTTATCACTCTTCAGCAAATATACTAGTATACGAGCTTTATCTTGATGTGTTTTAGGCAGAACTCTCACGATATTGTCAACCTCGTCCACCATCGTGGGGCTGCTCTCGGACGGTTTTCTATTTTCTTGTGATTCTATAGGGAGTTGAATAGGCTCTCTGCTCCTTTTTTGAAAATGAAGATATCTTTGTAGGGTTTCCTGAAACAAGGCCCATTTCTCAGATTCAGTTAATTTTGAACTTATGATTTTTTTCATATCTTCATCGAGCTGTGTAGTTACATTATCATCACGAGAATTGCTTTGTCGCAGTCGACTCAGATTTTCTGGTGATATTAACACCATCTTTTTAGTATGCTCCATTCTTAGCTTCTAAATAGAGTCCTAGTACTCCACTTAATGAAGGGGCCAGCAGTAAAGGTAAGAAAGCACCACCAGATTGAACTAAAACGCGCTTCTTTCTCTGCCAAGTGTCGCCACGCTCAATAAGATTTCTTAATACCTTTCTATGTCGCCCAAGAGCTGTACGCTGCTTGCTACTGAGAGGCACGTTACCATGTAAAATATTATATACGCACTCGCAGATACATTTGACTGATTCGGGATCTGCATTCTTCAAAATAGGTAACCTATATTTTGGTTTCAGTTTATGTCAGGCTCTTGATAGTTCTGCATTGTTGCCGATAGTTGAACTCATTCTTACGATATAACTTCGGGAATGCTTTTACTACAGTATTTATACTTTTTCTTAGATAAATAAACAAAAGTCAACCCCTCGCGACATGTGCGAAAGCGCAGCCAATCAGGTGTATCCTGTTTTAAATCAAATATCATGTAGCCATGGGGTTCGAATGTAGCGTCTTCATATGCTTCTCGAATAAATTTTGTATTTTCCGGGCAGATTTGCCTCGAGAGATGCGAGATCTGAGCTCTGTCGCGAGGATTTTCGAAATAGATTATGTAATTTGCATTCAAGGATATGTCTCTCTGTCCGCGCCCTTGATGGAACAAATTTTGAGTTAGGAAAAATACTAATAAATTCTTATGGGGAGACCATTTAGTAAAAATATCTACAACGCGCTCATCAGCCTCTCTCATAAGATCGTCGATCATTATCAACTGAGGATCTTTTCCATCTAAATTTTCCACATCAGGTAGTCCTTCAACAAAACTAACTCCCTGAATTTTGTTATAAAGATCTTGCCAGGTGCCGTAATGCCAAGAAATCTTCCGGAATGGCGTATCGCACATGTTATTAATATTTGAAATGAAATTATTGACGTAATATGACTTTCCACAACCTGAAGGGCCTGCAATTAATGCAGAAAACGGATGTTTGAATTTTGTACACATCTTTACTTCTCAACACCACGCCATGAACTAAATACAACGCTTTACAAAGCAACTGACGTCGGGGGGAAGATTTTCGAACAAACTCTAATAAGGGTGTTTGGTTTCCGGCGCCGATGTCTTGTAGTCCTGTGGATTTAATACTCCACTGCTGAACAGTCTGTTGTAAGTTCTGAATCTGGTCCTCTGTTAACGGATCGAATCGACTTGGCAGGTACGGAATGAATTTTTCACACTCCACAATAATTTTTCTACAAAACTTAGTTTTCACACTTTTAATGTCGCGTAATTCATACATTTTATTCCAGCTCCTGGACTCTAATTTTCGGCTTGATGTTCTTCAACTGACCGATGGCGCAAAGCATGTCGAAATCCATTTTTCTAAACATAAAATAATAATATTGAGATTCGAAATTATCCAAGACGAATATTTTCTTACCTCAGTATACGATGATGGCACAGACGTTGCTACGTGTTTTGCTGCAGCTACTTTGGATGTAAAACACGCTCCGTTCGGAACATATTTATATCCCCCACCAATAAATACAAAATACTTGCACCTGCTTCACCCCTTCCGAATATCCACCAACGATTTTGTCTGAGATCTCGATTGATTATATAATCACGCCAGACGCTCTATCTCCAAAAAAATCAAATCTATTCAGTGACGCGCATTCCAATAGACCCGCTTACATATAAAAACCCTTTCATCTGCTAGCCTTACACATGCCGCAATCATCAAAGTATACCCATAATCAAAACACCCCTTTTTGTCGGTTGAACACCTGCCTACCATTAATTCTTTGCACATATGCCGCCCCATCAATCAACCCTTTCAAATCTAATTACCCCTCGCATCTAATTAAATATGACCTTAAGTCTGTCTGGGAAGCGGTATCTCTCACTACTTCGGTTTACCATAAACGAAATTCGATCACCTAAGCAAGAATTTACTTTCCATACAATTATTACTATAGAAATAAAGCTACGCTAACAGTGAACCAAGGATTAAAATACCGAATCTGAGGTCCGGTTCATCCCAAGTCCGTTAAATAATTATTCTGAAAAACCCAGTATTTCAAGTCCATTTTAATCTATAATTAAGTGGAACTAAGCTTAATTTGATTTTAAACTCATGTTTGTGGTAACTTAAAAAATTTAGAGAGACATTGCAGTTTAATAATATCAGTTTTTGTTTTTTTATTACAATTTAATGTGTTTTTTGTTTTAGCTAAGAAATTATGGTTCCAGTGCCGTACAGGACGAATAACTGCCTCCAAATTTGAAGCAGTTTGTTCCATAAAAATAGAGGAACCAGCGATATAAACTATCAAAAGTATATGCTACCCTATTGCAGCCAAGTTTACGAGCAAACAAACTAGGTATGGATGTGAGTATGAGAAAGATGCATTGGAGGAGTATAAGCAGTTGGTATGTGAAAAACATGACGGCTTTAAAATAGAGAAGAATGGTTTGTTGATATCTCCGGAATATCCACACTTTGGAGCATCCCCAGATGCACTTGCACAGTGCCAATGCTGCGGCTATGGATGTATTGAAGTGAAATGTCCGTTCTGCGTGAAAGAGTCTTCCCTACAACGAAATACTCCAAAATATATAGAGAATGGATACCTAGATCGTAGTCACCAATATTATTACCAGATTCAGATGCAGTTGGCAATAAGTCGAAGAGCTTTTTGTGATTTTGTAGTGTGGAGTGAGGAGGATTTATTCTTAGAAAGAATAAAATTTGATGAGGAGTCCTGGAAAAAGGAAAGTGCCAAGGCAACAATTTTACCAGAACTATTTGGTACGTAATAGAAAAAAAAATTATTCACTTTACATAATTACTTAACTTATATTTTCCAGCCAAATATTATACATCATCTAAAGTGCAGACGACAACTGCTGCTCAACCTGAGCCGTCAAGATCGCGGCCATCTACAGCGCCGTCAGGATCGCAGCCATCTACAGCGCCGTCAGGATCGCAACCATCTACAGCGCCTGTTACCTTACTTTGGTGCATTTGTAGAAAAGCTGACGATGGAACAAAGATGGTAAAATGCGATAACAGCCAATGCACAATTCAATGGTTTCACACCAAATGTGTCCATATGAAGAAGGTACCTAAAATTTGGATCTGACAATTATGCAAATCAAGAGGAAATGTTCCAACGAAACTGAAAAATAGAAAAGTTTGAAGTTTACTGATCACGGGAGAAAATTGGGGTTCAATATATTTAAATGACTAACATCAAGCAGATGGACGTCGGATTTATTGACATTGGGATACCCACGTAGGACACCAAACTTGTGCTGTGCTTACAATCACGTATTTACACTAAAAGATAAGTTAAAAAAACAAACAATAGCAATCAAAATATAACTCAATACTGTTTCAGGGAATGAATGCAACTATTCAAGTCACGATGACAGACGGTCACTGATCAAACCTGATTGATCAGAATAAATCGTGGATTATATCTACAGGGGAAACCACGTAAAAAAAAATGTACTCTACCTCAAAGGTAGGAAAAGAGTGAATATTGTACAGAATATTACTTTTCCAGTTTCTGAAATCACAGTATCCAATGATTTGTAGTAGAAAAAGAATTGATACCTTCTTTGTGCAGAATTTTATGATCTTGAGGTATGTAGAATTTTTTTTATCATAATGGTTCTTTCTTGTGAATTCATAACTTTTCATCAAGCCCACCCTGTTTGCGCTGTGGAATAATATTCACAACAATATTTAGTTTCTTGGAATGAGCGGAACAGCTCACAGAAAAATTTATTTCTTAATTTTATTGCAGGTTCCTTTATTTATTTAGTTTATAACTTCAACATTACCATTAAGGGACTATTTTATCACCTTATCTCAAACCTTACTTTGTTATTTGTAACTTGTATTTCAAATTGGTTTATTATAGGGACTTCCTGTCGCCTTTGTCCAATCTTCGCTTTGAATCTACAGTTAGGTATTCCGATCTCTCCAGGAATTCTGTGTGCATTCTTGTTCTTCAAGGACATATTCTGGTTGGACCCCTAATCTCATGAATGCGGATAGGGTGCTGTATATAGTTTTGGAATATTTAGTTTTTAAATTTAGATTGTTGATAAGTTATCAACATGTAGAGTTCGTTGGATATTACTCATCATTTGTTTATCCGAAATTTAATGTACCTAATATTTGTAAATAGTGTACCTAAATAAATTGTTGAACATTTTAACCGATCACTCACTTCCAAAAATTTTAATAAATATATGTAATTTTTTTACTAATTCGGAACTGTGAATATTCAATTTATGAACTGTTACTTTTTTATGATCGATACATGTTTTCAGAATTATATTATAATGAATAAATTTTTTTCGTTTTAATTCTGTATATTTATTTTTATTATCTAGATGATTACAAATTATAAAACTGAAAATATACAAATTACTAGATGTGAAAACATGGGCTCCACATTTGTTTTGTTAATATCTATTTCTCTTCAAAAGGTTCCAATACTTATTTGTTTAACACCATCATCTATGATATAGCAATTTTATAGATTTAAAAAGTTACATTATGTACAGTATGCACTCTTTTCCACACTATCTATTAGATAAAGTGCTTGGCGCGTTTTTTTTTACGTGGTCTCTCCTATAGGCATAATCCACAATCTGTTCGAATCAATCAATAATGATAATCTGGATAAAACTCGGCGTGAAATAGAGCTCCATTGATAGATCCGTGTTCATGAACTGAATTGCTGCATTCATTCCCTGAAATAGTAATAGGTTATATTTTGTTTGCTATTGTTTATTTTTTCAACTTATCTTTTAATGTAAATACGTGATTGTAAGCAAAGCAATCTGGTGTGAGCGTCATCTTCTGATAGATAGGTGCCGGATGGAAACAATGCACGTCACAAGCTTGGTGTCCTAAGTGGGTATCCCAGCGTCACTTAATCCTACGACCGTCCGCTCGATGTCAGTCATTCAAAATATTAAACAATAGACTCATTGAAATTTACTAATACACAACAAACAAGAACAATTTGGTCAATCACCGTAACGGATTCTTCGGTGACTCCATTTAAAATTGACATTGGCAATATGTTTGTTAAAATTTTATATTCACGACGTAAAGAGCCAATCACTCGCTCAACATCCTTACGTTTGCCAGTTTTCTTGTATTTTTCACATCTAGTGGATGAAGCTGTTTGTTGCCTTCTATGAAAATAGAAAAATAAAATGAATATTGCATTGGGACAAATTATTTGAACGTAGAGCATTGCTGTGATATTAAATTCTTAAATATTTTTTTTTTTCAATTAATTTTTTCACAGAGAGAAATGAGATAAATTCATGTACAAAATTCGTGCAATGACACGTTTCAATTGAATATAAAAAAAGATTACCTTTCAAAAAAGTTGGCTGTTCTAGTGACGCCATATATATGCTAACAGACTCAGATATATGGAACCCTCTGTCAGCCAAAACAACATCTCCGGGTAGCAAATTTTCCAAAATTCCACAATTTTCTACAATGAAAGTATCGCTGCATCTGCCGGTATACGCAATTGAGATGTTCAATATAAAGCCTTGTGGTGTTATGCCTTCAAACATTATTTCATAAAGAAAATGGTATGATGCATAAATATAAAAGTACGTACCAATCAAAAATTTCAGTGTGTTGTGATGTTTGTAAGAACTCCATGTTTGGACTAGAAGCTCCGGGTTCTTAGATCTTTGAATAAAAACTTCAAAGCAATCTAATATCACTGCGACTTTGTTACCAAAATGCTCCGTGAAAGCTAATGGTACATTTTGTTGTAGCTCGCTTCTTTTTGGCCATCGGATGAAATTTTTGAATTTCCAATACAAAATATTGAGTGTTCTATGGAATACACTGCTGGCAGTTCTTCTATTAATCCTAAACCTGAAGCCTAAATCAGTATATTGCAATCCTAATCTCAGTTTCATTGTCGTTAATAAAAATTGTTGAAAAGGTGCTAGAGAGCATGTCTTCACAATGTGAGGTGTTATTAGTTCAACCAGAACCTTGAAGATCTCATAATTAGGTAAGTCGCTGTAATACTGCAGATGGTAGGAATCATTTTTAAAAACTTCCTGCTCCATAGTGAGTGATTGATGCAAAAATCTATGCTTTCTTAGACGTCGAATTTCAAATGCCTTTCTATCGTCTTCTGGTGTCTCCCAGGACGGACCTGCTTCTTCATTTCGTTCAGGAGTAGCAGGAAGGAGAGTTGCCAGCTCTTCCTGTATAATCAAAGAAAAACGGGAGAATTGAAACAATAAATGCAAAAAAAAGATTTCATGCATTCTACAACTTAAAAAATACTAGCATTCAAAATCGGAAGGATTACATGCGTTACTCACAACTTACTGCAACTTTGGTTTTGGTTTCTTTACTGGAAGTTCATACCTAAAGCCCACTAATTACTACATTAAATTACCTTATGGATGCTTTCCCGCCATTTTTCAAATTGGGTTATCACCTGATAGAAATAAATTATGATATAAGTATCACCAGAAATTCTCTGCGACAAAAACAAATAAAAAAAAATGCTATTATAGCAGATTAACCTCATTTCTCCTAAGAAATAATAGAATCTTTATTACTGCCCTCCTTTTTTCCATTTCTTTCTCAAAACGAGCAATTTTGGTTGCAGGTTCATCGTTGACCATAGGGTAGCCCATGTAAAGGTGTCCCAAAATTAACGCAAGATTTGAATCAAATAGAAAACACAGTTTTTAGTCTTAGGATTGTAATTTTTTCATTGAATCATAAAATACATATGATAGGGTTATTTATGAAATAACATATCAGGCAAATGGCCTCCACGGCTTTGCTGGCACGTACGCACTCTTTTATCAAAATTGTTCATGACCCTTTTGCATAAATGTGGATGAATTTCGTTGATGCAGCGTTTAATTTCCTCCTGTAATGCACGGGTAGTTATGGGCTTGTTGACATAGACCTTTGACTTCAAATAACCTCATGAAAAGAAATCTGATGGTGTTAAATCACAAGATTTAGGGGGCCAATTATGATCACCGAAACGAGAGAGTACACGCTCAGGAAATGTCTCATGCAATAATTGAATTGTTTCACGAGCTGTATGGCATGTGGCACCATCTTGTTGAAACCACATGTTGTCTATATCAATATCATCCAACTGAGGCAGAAAGAAGTGTGTTATCATGTCGCGATATCGAGCACCAGTAACAGTCACTGCTTGACCAGCTTAATTTTCAAAAAAGTATGGTCCAATGATGCCTCCAGCCCAAAATCCGCACCAAACAGTGACACGCTGTGGATGCATTTGTTTTTCGACAATCACATTTGGGTTCTCCGGGCCCCAAATGCGGCAATTTTGGCGATTAACAAAGCCATCAAGGTGAAAATGTGCTTCATCGCTTAGGATGATTCTGCTCGAAAAATCGGCATCATTATTTTTAAGATATTCTTCAATAATGAAAATACGTTGCTCTATCGTATAACGCTCCATTTCTACTGACCCTAACCTATCAACTGTCGAATTGTTTTTTTTTTAGGTTGCCAACACCTTATTGCACATTTAGCGGCAAATTCAAATCTTGCGTTAATTTTTCTATAACGAAGGCACCCAATCTGGATGGTCAGGATGAGCTACAGGTTATCCTGTAAAAAGTCGAATCATTTAAAATAAAAATATGCAAGTTTGTGATTATTATTTACCAGTAGCAAAATGCAGGTCGCATACTCTTGCGTATTGTAGTTTAATACTAGCTAGATCTTCACGGTTGATGGCTTCAAGCCATCGCTGTCTTCTTTCTGCTTTGACAGGATCCATACGGCCTATAATTCATAACAAAATAAAAATAATTTTCATTCAGAAGAGACAAAAATATTATTCTTACCCCTTAGATCAGTTTCTGATGGTATTCTAAATAAAGGTCTTCTGTCAGATCGCATGGTGTTGCACCCGTACACGACACACGCTCCAGTCCCTCTACCCATTGTTTTTTAAATATAACTCACTAACTAACAGTACAAATACAAAAATTACAAATATATATCACTAACTAACAGTAAGAATACAAGACTATAAACGTAAATCACTAACTAACACTATAAATACAAATTACAAATATGAATCAGGTACTAACTAACAGAAAAAGTACAAAATTACGAATATAAATTACTAAATAACAGAACAGATACGAAATAAAATATCAATCACGTGTTTCACTCGATTAGAATGTTTTAAACACTTATTATGCACTTGGTATTTCAGTGAAAATACGAATGAAGCTGTTTCAAATGATCATCAACAACTAGATAATTCAAAATGGCGCCTTTTCAAAAGTGACATTGTCATACAAACATGTGACCATGTCACGTGGGTGACCGCTACCTATTCCATCACTAGAATCTGTAGTTTCATCTTCTAACTCTTCTATATTTCTTTGTATGCTCTCAAATTTCTCCCAACAATCTTGTGCTTCTTTTAATCTTGCTTGCAATTGGGCAATATCAGCATTTTCGATGTTCGAATTTACCTCATCTAAGTATGTTTTGAATCGAGTAATTTGTGCTTTAATTGACTTACGAGAAGTTTTTAATGATTTCAGATTGTTGGACATTGTTGTTCAAAGAAAATTAATAAAAACAAAGAAATAGAGACTGAGACTCACCCTGTTGTGGATATATCTTCTAACCAAACTTCTTGTACGCCACACGTGTATCTTCTCATGTATGTATTTTATGGTTATTCATTGATGTCACTGAAACTAAATATTACACTGGATATTCTATACAAAATTATGACTTGTTTCTGATGATAAGTGGACTGTATGCTATGATCACCATGCTGTTACTACTCACTGCGCAAGCTTAAGCGCGGAACATCTCAACTCATATCAGTGACTATCAAAAGTTCTAACATATTGAATAACCAAGGGTATGATGACAATCAACTCCAGCATTGTTCTATTCAACGTGGTAGTGCTTTCAGACGCTGCTTCATCATCTTCAATAATTTGTCTGTATTATAATTTTTTTTCCTGCAATTTTCCATGCAATGATGCTTTATGAAGTTTAAGATAATCATCTACGCTTTGCCCCCGATCTTGATCCAAATTTTTTCCAAAGAGCCGTGATGCGTGGAGCAAGTAGATAAATATTTAGGTTTCTTCAATATTGGCCAATCCTCAAGAATCGTCGAGATAGGAGATGAGTTTCTTCTATTTATTTGAATGCGCTGGGTCGAAAACGTTCGTTATATCAATTGAGAATTTTGAGTCACATCTTGAGATAAGAAAGGTTTGTATTTCATGCATCCACACCCATCCGCATTTGTATTATAGTTTTCTGTTCTCTTCCGTTTTGGTGGAGCATGATCTGGTTGCGATGTGGATTTTCGTTTATTCAAACTTGTTGTAGTGATTTCCGGAGTATATTATTATATTAAAGATTCGGATTCTGTGCCAACGACGCTTTTCCCAATTTTATCTTCTAAGCCTGTCTTACATTTGTCAATTTTTCCGTCAATTTCAAGTACTTCCTCAAGTTCTAGAAGTTGAACTTTAATATAGCTTTACATCGGTCAATTTTTCCGTCAATCTCAAGTACTTATTCAGCAGCTCAATAAGCTGCAATTAGAACAATCTCTATTTTTCCTTAAATTTTTCAGGATTTCAGTAATTTTCATGAAAACTGTGGTAGTGACAATTGGAAAATGGGCTGTAAATTGTGAGTAAAATTTTTCAAAATAATGTAAGGTTAAATCATATTTATGAAATTGCGTTATTGTTCATCTGAATAATAATCATAATAATATGAACTATGTTTGATCTCTGTGAAGTTAGAAGAGGGAAACTGACGTGTACGTATATACTTGTGTTTTGGTAACACTTTTTGAATTATCTAATATTGGTATTCTGCATCTTAAATTTAAGATAAAATTGACAAGTGTGAATGATTTGTATATTTTGTAGACTTTGTACAATTTATTGCTCAATTCCAAGTACTCAAAATTGATGGAGAAATTGATAAATGTAAAGTAGACTTTAGGCTATTGGGATATTTTTGACAAGTTGATCCTGCGATTATTTTCACGTTACTTAGAGTACAATTGTGCTGCTCTTCGAATAAATAATCGGTTATCAATTGAACCATTGTGGTTCTATCACTCTCGTCAAGTATTTCTTCTTTTCCATAAGCATGAACCAAGGCTTTTGGGAAGCGAGTCGATGGAATGGGATGAATATTTCTACATTTTGAAGCCATGTTTCCATTTTCCACAGGCTTTATTCTCGGAGGCAATGGTTTGAATTATCTAAAGGCAACCGGTAGATATCCGTCGTAAATAACAACAGTGCTTTCATTGCGATTTCTTGGGGAGAAGTCTTTTTCGGTTTGACTTATATCTATAGAGGCTTCTGTGATTGTTTTGGTCAATACTGATATTAAATCACTAGATTTTATTATGTTCATTGTAGTTAGTTGCTCACCGCATATTATGAGCAGCTTTATCTAAATTTTATCGTCGAAAATCTTGGTTCCATCGTCTAAACCTGAAGGAGGATTTATAACTGGAGATTACTGAGGACAACTATTGTTGCAGATGTAAACAATATAGGTTTCTCCATCGAAACAATTGTTTGTCTCCACAATTTCCTTTAATTCGAGCAAATATTGTCCGCAGACGACAGGTACTGTCCACAGGGCTTCACTGATGAAGGACCAGACCAAGAACAAATCAGCTGGTGGGATGGTGGGACACCGTTATTTTCAGCTGGTCCTTTGACATCAAATAGGGCATCACAACAAGATGTCGAAATGAGGGATACATTATGTGACTATTTTGTGTCAGATGTTGGTTCGGTGCCGTGGCAACATAAAGTCATAACGGACGGATTTGTTACATAATCATTCTTATATTTTATTAATAAATATTTGCAATCAATTATAACTCTAGCAATATTGTACAAATTTCTCTCATCTTTCTTCTTTCATCGTCACCATTTTGTAAGAGTTCCAATTGCGAGGCACGAATTCCCTGAAAACGTCATCTAAATTTCTCTCTTCATTCGTCATCTGTAACTTGCCATTGACTCCAGACGTTATTAAAGACAATGTTGTGAGAAATTTTTGCTTCGCAGAAGCCTCTTTCGCCTCCGCTTCCGTGACACCAGTGTTGGCGCGGAGCATTGACGCGACAGGGAGGGCACCAGTGACACGATGGAGTCCAACACCGATGTCACAGGAATCTCTACCTCAACACTCTGCGAAAACTCAAGATTTGAGACACCGACTCCCAGAGTATATTACTTGCAAACTCCCTGGAACACCCCGCTTCATCTTGCCTGGCTAGATTATTGAAAGCTCTGAAACATATGGCAAATTTTTAGTATATTATATACAACACTCAAAACACAATATATATATATATATATATATATATATATATATATATATATATATATATATATATATATATATATATATATATATATATATATATATATATATATATATATATATATATATATATATAAGTTCTAGTGTTGATTCTTAGTGATTCAGTAACTATTTTGATGATACCACAGAACGTGACATTTCCCCCTTCATAGTTTATATAAGACCATTGCACTAGAGAATAAGACATTCTGTATTCACATTTGTTAGAATTAGTAACAAAGCTTCATATTATACACATAGCAACCATATTGTACTTGTACTTGCAAGAAATGAAGTTTTTAAAAACGCGATCGATCAATCATGAAATCTAAGTGGCGCAGTCGGTAGGATAGCCGAAACAATTTAACGAATATAAGTTCTTTCACTTCGTGATCAATTTGGCTATTCGAACATCTTGCATCGATCATCGCATCCCGTATCCTGCACCTGAGAAGACATCAGAGGCAAGATAAAACACTTGACGACGTAGAGCCCAGCTGAACGAACATCAGCAGAACTCCAGCGACTTCGAGAAGACCGTAGAGCGACTTCAGGGCACATGAAGCCGGCACTACTATTTTTGTGAGTACACATATGTCATTCAGAGAATCAGATAATACATCAGAATCAGAATCAGAATCCGATCTAGCAGATCTTACAATAATCCAAAATTCCATAACTAAAATACAACTAAGTAGACCTAAATTAAACATGGCTGCTCCCCCAGTTCCTGTTTTAAAGAAAGAATATCTGGACATGTTGCCAGAGTTCCATGGGGAACGTGAATTACTTCCCCGATTTATTAGTGTTAGCGAAAAATTAGTGAAATCTTTTTATAATACAGTAAATTCAAATGATTTCCAAAATGAATATCCAATGAATAGCATAGTTAGTAAGATTAAAGGCGAAGCAGCCATTAATATAGCAAGCTATACCATTACAAAATGGGAAGACTTGAAAGAGGCATTGAAAAATGCCTACAGCGATAAACGTGATTGGTTCAAATTGAATATGGAAATTACAGAATTAAAACAAGATTTTGAAGAAAATGTATTCGATTTTCATAGTCGTTTGCAACATTTACTCAATTTGCAAATAGTTTATATTTCTACTAATGCTACAGAAATTGTAGCCAAAATCATGATTGATTATTTCCAAAGTTATGCTCTTCGCGTATTATTGAAAGGACTAAAAGAGCCAATAGGTCAATTAATGAGGGCTAAAAACCCTACCGATCTAAATTCAGCGTTTGGCATGTTAGCTAACGATTTTCAATTCGAATATTATTCAAGATCTAAGCCCGTTGATCAAAATCACAAAGTAAATGCAGAACCACAAATACAACAGCCTAGATACAATATTCCAAGACCAATGGGTTACATGAATTTTGGTAACTCCTTGCCAAATAAAAGTCAACAACAATTACCCCAAAGACAGTTCACACCTCAACAATTTCCTCAAAGACAATTTACACCACAATATTACTCAAAACCTAGTACATCCCAACAAGTACGACCAAATCCTTCTACTAGTCAAAATTTACCCAAACCTACTCCTATGAGTATCTCAACAAGAAATTCTACGGCACAATATCGCCCTAGAACAGGCCCATACAGACCGGTACAAAACCTATACGGACAAAACCGCGAAGAATTGTTGAACATAAATGAAACTGATGCACCTGTAGATGAATCACACAATTATGAGTTCTATGACATTGTAGAACAGACAGATCAAGTTTCGGATGAGACATCTGCTTCAAATATTCCAGAAAACATTCACAATGCAGACGATATTAATTTTTTAGACATGATAGCCTTGGAGACAACGCAAAATACTTACCCCGAATCGAATTGATGAACTTTACTAATAAAAGTAAATTACCATATATTGTATTTCCTGAGAACCATTTAGAAGTTTTAATAGATACAGGAAGCACAAAATCCTTTATTAGACCTGCAATTGCTCATAAATATTATAGTCATACCATTATTGAAGATCCTTTCCAAATTTCAACCGCACATGGTACTTCGGTAGAAAATTATAGCACACTGGTACCCGTTTTAAAATTATTTCATTTGAAAAAAAAAGAAAATTTGAAATATCATATTTTTGACTTTCATGACGAATTCGATTCACTATTAGGTTCAGATAATTTGAGAATATTGAAAGTAATTATAGATTTGGACAAAAACTTAGTAATAACACCTACTTATCAGATACAAATTTTTCATAAGAATTCTGAAATTAATATAAATAATATAAGCCATGCAGATAATATTATAACATTGGATCCACAAACGGAACAAGTTATAAAAATCCAAGTTAACCAACAAAATGGAACAATTTTAATACCATCACAAAAAATAATTGATGTAATTATTCCTGAATGCGTTACTGTAGTAGAAGATTATCATGCATTCTGCACCGCCATCAATAATTCTGATACAAATGTTAAATTCAAGCAAATAAACCCAATATCCGTCGAAAATATTAATAATTACGAGACGTACAGTTCCCCAAATTTCAATTTTATTCAGTCAGACAAAATCAAATTCGATATAACAAAAATTCGGACCGACCATATGAATGACGAAGAGAAAATTACCATCTTCAAATTGATTCGTGAATATTCTGATATTTTTCATATAGACGATACAAAATTAAGTTTTACAGATCAAATCAAACATTCTATACGAACGAAAGATGAGATTCCTATCTATACAAAATCCTATAGGTATCCTGAAATCCATCGACAGGAAGTACGCACTCAGATACAAAAAATGCTTGATCAAAATATCATACGACCATTCCATTCACGTTGGTCATCACCTATTTGGGTTGTCCCCAAAAAACTTGATGCGTCCGGCAAACGCAAATGGCGTATAGTTGTCGACTATAGAAAATTAAATGAAAAAACGATCGACGACAAATACCCATTACCAAACATTACAGACTTATTGGACAAACTTGGACGTTGCCACTATTTTACTACATTAGACTTAGCTTCTGGATTCCACCAGATTGAAATGGACACGCAAGACATACAAAAAACTGCATTCAATACGGAAGACGGACCTTACGAGTTCACTCGTATGCCCTTTGGATTAAAAAACGCGCCTGCAACTTTCCAGCGTGTTATGGATAATGTTTTAAGAGGACTAGTAAATGATAAATGTCTTGTATACCTAGATGACATCATCATTTTCAGCACAAGTTTGCAACAACATATTCAAAATTGAAAGTTAGTATTTGATCGTTTGAAAATTTCAAATTTTAAAGTGCAATTAGATAAAAGTGAATCTCTCAGGAAAGAAGTAGCATATCTTGGGCACATTGTAACACCCAACGGCGTGAAGCCAAATCCTGACAAGATTTCAGCTATTTTAAATTACCCTTTACCGAAAACAACCAAACAAATCAAAGGTTTTCTTGGACTTTTGGGCTATTGTCGTAAATTTATTAAAGATTTTGCCAAGATAGCCAAACCAATGACAAAATTATTGAAAAAAGATGCAGTTATTGACATTAATGACCCTGAATACAGATAATGTTTTGAAACTTGCAAAAATTTGTTGACTAATGAACCACTTCTCCAGTATCCTGACTTTAACAAAGAATTCAGTTCAACATGCGACGCAAGTCACGTAGCAATAGGTGCCGTGCTATCTCAAGGTAGCCTAGGCAACGACCTACCAATAGCTTACGCTAGCAGGACACTGAACGAGACAGAAACAAACTATTCTACCATAGAAAAAGAACTCTTAGCTATTGTTTGGGCAACTCAGTACTTTAGACCGTACTTATTTGGACGCAGATTCAAGATTTACACAGACCATAGACCTTTACAGTGACTATTCTCGTTGAAACAATGTAGTCAGAAGCTGATACGTTGGCGCCTCAAGTTAGAGGAATTTGATTACGAGATCATTTATAAAAAAGGCAAACTTAACACTAATACCGACGCCCTAAGTCGTATCTCGCCTGAGTGCAACAATAAAATTCAAAACATTTCTTCATCACCTTTAGAAAACGATGCACCCCTTATTATTTATCAAGATTATTTAGATCAGAAACAATGTTTAAATTCTAATAGTAATTATATTTTCGAGGTATCTGGTAATATATTTGACGCACCCTCCACTTCTAGTCTAGCTCATTGCGTGAGTAAAGATTAAAAGATGTCAGCAGGTATAGCTAAACATTTCAAAATTAAATTCAACAATATAGATAAATTGAAAAATCAAAATCCAAAAATTCATAGTTTAGCTTATTTGAGAACTCCAAAAAGATATTTACTTTTTTTAATAACAAAAGACAGATATTTTAATAAGCCTTCTGAGCAAGATATTTTTACACGTTATTGAATTTGAAGAAATTTTGTTTATCTAATGATATTAAAAACTTAAGTACACCAAAATTAGGGTGTGGTTTGGATAATCAAAATTGGAACGAAATCAATTCGATGTTAAAATATATTTTCAATAATACTGATATATTAATAACCGTGTACAAATTACCCGAGAATGAAATTAATCAAATTGAACTTAATATTAATGAATCAGAAAATACAAAACATTTTAATGAATTTATGGAAAAGTTTTATGATGAATTGAATAATCAAGATAAGAAGGACGATGACACTCAGTCCTTAGTTGTTGAGGTAGGCGGCGCACAACAGCAAGTCGAGATGAACGATGACGACACGCCAAGTGATAATGACATGACGATACATTCAAGTAACGAGCATCCTATCATCGGAATACCGATAGTGGAATGTCCTGTGAATTACGCTAAAAATCAAATTATTATTGCCGAAACCGATCATAACCCAAAGCCAGTAATTATTAAAAAATTGTATGATAATAAAAAAATGCGATTTTTTGTAGTTTTCCAGAAATAATTATAAAAACGAAATGATAAATTTTATTAGAGAATATATTGTTCCGCGAGTCAAATATCACATTTATTCTCAAAATGATTTGTATGAAAATTTTAGTAGAATATTACAAAAAAAAATTAAAAATTCTCAAATTAAATTAGTAAAATGTACCACGTATTTAATTGACGTCATTAATGATGAAGAGATCATGCAAATTATTTCTAATTACCATTGCGGCAAAACTAACCATAGAGGAATTGATGAAACAGAAACGCAAATAAAACGACAATATTATTGGCCTAAATAAAGAAATTCTATCCAGTCATTTATAAATAGTTGTGAAATTTGTCAAATTACAAAATACGACAGAAAACCCCTCAAAATAAAATTAAACGTGACACCTACAGTCATAAGAATATTTCAAATTTTACATGTAGACAGTATTACATTAGAGCAAGCAAAATTTTTGACCATTGTAGATTCATTTTCAAAATATGCACAAGCATACATGTTAAATTCGAAACAAGGATGAGAAGTAGTTAATAATTCAATAAAAATTTTCACACATCATGGAATCCCTGAACAAATAATTCCGGACAATGGATTAGAGTTCAAAAATTCAGTGGTCAAAGAATTATTGGCATTACATAAAATCGATATACATTTCATTAGCTCTCAATATCCAGAGTCTAACGGCGTAATAGAACGATTCCATTCAACATTCATAGAGCACCTAAGATTATTCAACAATCAGAAAGAATATAAAACAGAACCCATAGAATCAAAAGTTAACTACGCCTTATTAGCTTATAATAATACGATCCACTCAGTCACCAAATTGAAACCATGTGAAATTGTAACAGGACATTTAGATACGAATTCTCCACTAAATATTGATTTAGAAAAACAGCTTTTGAATAATTATATAGAAAATCATAAGGATAAAACAAAATTATTATATGAAACAATTAAAGACAAAATTCAACAGATTAAAGAAAAGGTAATAAGTAAATAAACGAGAATAGGGAAGAATTACCAAATGTACCTGAAAAGGTTTACGTAAGAAATAAACAAAAGCAACAAAAAACTAAAAATAAATATAAGGCTGAAAATATCGTAGAAGTTAATAAAAGACTTAAAATTGGGAAAATTAAAACAAGTCATGGCAGGTTTACGTAAGAAACACAAAACGACACAACAAAAAAAACTAATTTTTCCAATATAAAACGTCCCAAACAAAATACTCATCCTTTTCAATCGGTTCCAGGTTGTTCGCATTCGGACAAGGAACAATCATTAGGAACATAACAGAAAATCTTGGGGTTCTTCCCATCAACCTCGGTCCTGCCAAGCTCTAAAAGACTACTCACACATTCATACATTATTATAATCTCGAACCACTTTTGAACCAATACAACGGCCTAAACATGCAATATTCTACATTGAAAACAACTATTTCAAATAATTCTCAGTATTTCAATGAACTTAGAAATTTGGATAAAATATTAGAATTTATTAGGACAAATATAGAGACAAAAATTAATGATATAGGATTTCATGTAATCATTATTTAGAATTAAACGAGGATTAGTGGATGGATTAAGGATATATTTGAAGCGATAACCGGAAATTTAGACGCTGAAGACGGGAAGAAGTATAACGAAATGTTAGCACATATGCAAGAAAATGATGATAATTTGGAAAATCAAATTAAATTATCTTATTCAGTAAATCATCAAATAATAAAAAATTTCAATAACACAATTTTAGATATACAGCATAATGAGGAAATATTGAAATCAAAACTTTTAAAAATTATAAATAATATGCATTTTCAAGATATTCTTTTTGAGAAAAATATTTATGATCAGTTTATAATATTGTATAGTTCAATTTTAAATGTCTTACAAGATGTAGAAAATTCGATCGCTTTTTGCAAGCTAAGAACTTTACATCTCAGTATAATTCATCCCATGGAATTACTCGCAGAATTGAAAACAGTTTCTAAATTCTACCATTTACAATTACTATTCGAGCCTCGACAAGAAAATTTATTGAACATAGAGTCCTTATTGAAAATGAATTGTAAAATTGAAATGACTCAGATAATTTATTTTATTTCCACCCCTATCAATTTTGAGAAGGATTTTGAACTTTATTATATGTATCCGATTCCAACTAAACATGATTTTGGATTTATAACAATAATTCCGAATGGTAGACTCCTTTTGAAATCTGATGAAGAAATTATACCTCTGAATGATATGTGTGATCGCGCAAGAATATTTCAGTGCCCTAACAAGTATCACACCCACTTCCCTACGATGTGCGAACAAGAATTATTCCAAAATCAAACTTCAAATCATTGCCATTGTACAAAGATCAATTTATTAGAGAATCACGTGGAGGTTATTCCAGAAATTGATAAATATTTGGCCGTTTTTCCAAAAGAAGAAGAAATTACCATTCGATGTCAATCAGAAACAACCATTCAACCTTTAGAAGGGATATATTTAATAAATAATGAAGGCGATTGTAAAATTTATTTTCGACTACAAAAATTGGTATTCCAAAGTGAAACATATGGTCAACCATTATTATTACCTAAATTAAATACCAAGCTTTTACCACAGAAAGTAACTAATTTTTCCATTAATCTGAACCCATCGAAATTGAATGATATATCATTTAATCCAATTGTACCTGTATTTCAAGAACCAGCCAATATGCATATCCCCAGTATGTGGTCTATTATTTTATATGTTATCATCGCCATCATCGGTGGGTACGTAACGTACAAGCATATAAAGAAGAAAAAGACAAGAGAATTCACCTGAGAAGACATCCAACAACTCTGAAGACATCGAGCTACAACTACCCCGTGAAGCTCGAATTTAAGGAGAGAGGAGTTATAGTGTTGATTCTTAGTGATTCAGTAACTATTTTGATGATACCACAGAACGTGACATTTCCCCCTTCATAGTTTATATAAGACCATTGCACTAGAGAATAAGACATTCTGTATTCACATTTGTTAGAATTAGTAACAAAGCTTCATATTATACACATAGCAACCATATTGTACTTGTACTTGCAAGAAATAAAGTTTTTGAAAACGCGATCGATCAATCAAGAAATCTAAGTTATATATATATATATATTATTATATATCTACCCTTCACGATGATGCCAAGAAACTGTAAGTAGACTAACAATTCTTAATCATCTGTCGCCTCTGCCCCAGAAGGCTGCTCCAACTTTTCCCTTGAAAATCTCTGCCGTAAATACAGCCATCTCTGCCGCAAATACAGTCATTTCTGCTGCACTGTTTCCACAGGAATTTTATTTAGAACAAAATTATTCTCATTTTGACTATTTTAGATTTCACTAAATGAGAATAGTTGACTTGAAGAATGTTTTTTTGTTGAAATAACAGTGCTTCAGAATGACATTTTATTCTTATTGAACATTTCGATCGACCTTACTGGTCACCAACTTTACCAAAAGTGTAAAATTTATAAAATTAGTGATAAAACTAAAAATCAGTGTAACAAACCTGTGGCATGTCCCTTATGTGCTGGACCTCACTCAGTCAAAGACTGTACCACATCTTAACCAAAATGCATCAACTGTATTCGCTATAACGAATCCAACAAAAGTGATGTTAACACTCACCATAATGTATGGCACTCTAACTGCCAAGTTTTCACAGATACGCTTGAAAATTTTAAGTCTGATATAATGGATAAATAGCAATCACAGCAATGTTATCGCTCCAATCCCACTTCCAATCGGCGTTGCTTTTATTAAAATGTGCAGAGCTTGAATTGCTCAATTCTGAATTACGATAAAATTGCTTTTACCGAGACGTGGCTGAATAATTCTGTGAATAATGCTGAACTCTGTGACAACACATACTCAATATATCGTGCTGATCGTGCCTCACATCTCTCCCCATTGATCTCTCTGTTTACACATCTATTTCACCTGGCAATGTCGACATTGTATGTGCGAAACTATTATTCTTGATAAACCTTCATATTTATTTGCAATATTCATTCCTCCGGCCATGAATAGCTCTAATTTTTGTTCTACACTAGATGTTTCTGAAAGTCCACCACACTTACAATGCAGCAATTCTCTAATATTAGCTGATTTTGATTTACCTGAGCTAACCTCTATCCATATTTCTCCTAGAGTTAACAGTTTTACTAGTTTCCTAATATTTTGTAACGCTACGCAATTTAATGATGTTTGTAATTCGCATGATAGACTTCTCGAGTTGTTTCTAATCTTAACTGTACAGTTGCACACTCCTCTGATTTGCTTTTCAATATTAGATATGATCATCATCCAGCATTAGATATTACACTTTCAGCTATTGAGAATAATATTAAATATTCAAGAAACGTCGACAATTACTCCTATAATTTGAAAAAAACCGATTTCCTCAAACTTTATGATCTCATAGGACAGTATAATTGGTATGTATTAAAAAATTATACTGATGTTAATTCTGCCTGTCATTTTATGTATGAAACTTTGTATTCCTTCTTTGATCAATGTATTCCAATTTTAGAGCCTCATAAAAATCTCTATCGTATCTTTTTTACTGGTAGTATAAAAGCTGATCTACGAAAAAAAGAACACTACAAGAAATTGTCAAACAAATATGAATACAATCAAAGTTATGTCAACAATTTCAAATCACTTCGTTTGAAACTAAAGGCTGATATAAAAAGCCTATACTGACTACATTGCAAATTGTAAATCCTCAATTAAAGATGACCCTAATAAATTCTGGGATTTTGTTAACACTAAAATAAAGACATCAACCCTGCCTAACATAATGAATTTCAATGGTTCCAGTTTCTCTTTTCCGGGTGATATGGCTAATGCATTTGCTTCTCATTCTCAATCAGTCTATTATGCTTCTTCATCTTCCTTTAATTCCTTTTCCTATTCTTTAGTATCTGACTTGGATCTTATCTCTTCAAGCCATGTTACTCAAGAAGACATCAGCGTGAATATTAAGTCAATTGAAGAATAATCCTTGAGGTGGTCCAGATCTCATCCCTGCTCTCATAATACGTGATTGCTCATTTCCCTTTTCCAAGGCCCTATCTTATGTATTTAACCTTGCTGTTTCTACTGATACTTTCCCGGATATTCGGAGAAGGACTCGTATCACACCAATACATACATCTGGCGACGTAACAAATATTAGTAACAATCGTCCCATCGCTGTTCTTCCGAATTTTATTAAAATCTTTGAGAGAAAAATCTATTCAAGTATATTCTCCAAAGTAAAGAATTCAATATCAATATATCAGCATGGTTTTATGGAGAGAAGATCCATAGTCAGTAACTTGACCTACTTCACACATGTAGTCTCTTCGGTCCTTGAAACCAAGGGCCAAGTTGATTGCGTCTATACCGATTTTTGTAAGGCCTCTGATCGCATGGACCATAGAATTCTTCTCAACAAACTTCATACATCTTCCATCTCTTTGTCTCCTATTCCTCTCTCATCTTCCTATCTTTCTAATCGTTATCTCTTCATTCAACTTGTGGGATCCAAATCTTTATCATATACCGCCACTTCAGGCATACCTCAAGGGTCAAATGTAGGTCCTCTTCCATTTCTCCTTGACATAAATAATATTATCAAAGTATTATTATGTATTCATCTTTTATCCGCCGATGTCCTTAAAATTTTTCATCCAATTTATCATTCTTCTGATTATAGTGTTCTTCAACGTGATCTTCATGGCTCATCAAAATGGTGCTCAGCGAATAATTGTGCATTAAACTTGAGTAAATGTAGCGTAATGTCCTTCACAAGAAAATCAATAGCTCTTATTCACAATTACTTGCTTGTTCATACCACTCTTTATCGTTGTTACATCATGCTTGATACTAGTTCCATTTTTGATCCCAAATTAACTTTTATAAACCACTTTCATATCATATACAACGCTTCTATCCGCATGCTTGGTTTTGTTATACGTAATACGCGTCAATTTTATGATATCTCAGCCATCTTCACTCTTTACTACTCCTTCATTCTCTCCAAACTTCACTATTGCTCCCTTGTTTGGAGTCCGTTTTATGGAGCTCACCAGATTTACATCGAAGCAGTTCAGAAGAAATTTCTCATGTATGCCTTCTTTAAAAATTATCATCACTATCCTGACCTCACAGTTAGTTATGAACAATTACTTGAAATGTTTAACTTAACAAGTCTCTCTGAAAGACGTGATCTCAACTCTGTCAATTATCTTTGTAAGTTGATTCATGGAGATATTGATGATCCTAAGTGCCTAGCTTCTTTAGCTTTCCATGCTCCTTCTATAAAGACTCGCAGCTCCATAACCTTTCACTTACCTATTCCTAGAACTAATGTATTTTTTATATCACCTATATATCGTATGTGCTCATTATATAATTGTAGATTTTACTCGGTTGATATCTCTCTGTTGAGGCCTAAGCAATTTTATAATACTATCATCAACTGTAAGCTCACATAATTAGTCTCACTATTTATAATTTGATTGTTTCATTGATCTTATTTCATTATTAATTTCTTCATATTGTATGTTTTCATGTTTTATATTTTCTTTGTGATTTTGTTTATTTTTTTTCCTATCTTTTTGATAGGCTTTTGCCTGTCGGATATTGTATCTTCTATATAAATAAAAATCAATGTTTGCATGTTTGTACCTTATGCGCTCCGAAGCCATTGATCAGATTGTTGTAAAACTTTGATAGAGTGTTCTGGGGACGTACGAGACGGTTCGTGGTACAAAAAATCTATATATAAATGAGTTTTTTTTCTAAATGCATTTTTCTGCTTTGGTGGGAAGACTGTATATTATTAATGACTCAATACACAAATAATCAACTATTATAATTACTTCATCAAAGTTTATATCGAGATCTAGACTTATGTCAGTACTATATAAAACAAAGTCGGATTACTCACACCATTAATAAATCAAGAACGGTTTTACCAATTTTCATGATCTCTGATTTTTTGGATTAGTCTCCATACAGAATAGCAAAATAAGTATCAGAAAATCGGAAGGAGGGATGTCATTCTCTCATACATTTTGTATACAACAGATTTTTTGATTATATCATGATATAAACTTATTTATCGTATTCAGCTTATAAGATTTGTCCCTGGGTGGAACAAACAAAAGTAGACGACAGGACCCGAAAATTAATTTGGAAATTTCAGTTTCTATCGGCTGCTTCTTTTCGCACTGCGAGCGAAACGAGCTTAGTCAAAAATAAGTCGCCATGCAAGCGAAGCGAGCTCCGTCAACGTTAAAACGCCTTACTAGAGATGCGAACTCGGTTAATGGTAAGCTGCGGTGCCAGCGAAGCAAGCTCGATCAACGGTAAACCGCCGTACGAGCAAATCAGGCTCGGTCAACGGTAGACCGCTGAGCGAGCAAAATGGGCTCAGATAACTGTAAGCTGCAGTGTGAGTGAAGCGAGCTCGGCCAATGTCAAGCTGCTGTGCGATCGACAAGAGCTCAGTTAATGGTAAGCTGCCGTGCGAATGAAACAAGCCCAGGTGACTATAAGCTACCGTGCGAGCGAAGTGAGCTCGGTCAACTATAGAATGTCGTGTGAGCGGAACGAGATAGATCAACGATAAGATACCGCGCGAGCGAAGCGTGCTTGGTCAATGTTGAGATGCCGTGCGAGTGTTGCAAACTCAGTTAAAGGCAAGCAGTCATGCGAACGAAGCGACGTCGCTCAACAGTAAACCGCCATATGAACTAAACGAGTTTGGTAAACTTAGATTATTCCCAGCACATGCATATTCATTTCATTGTTACATTTTGAATAGGTTCATATTCAAATAGGCAAGCTATGTCCAATATAATAATTACTTCCATATAATCACTTGAATAAGCATGTCATGTGAGATTCATATATTTGATGTATAATCTTCAATAAATGAGCCACAAAGAAAGTAATTTGAGCTCAAAAGACATTCAGTGGCACTGCAAAGTCTCGGCCAAATACAAAAGTCTCCTATTTCGATTGATTTCCTACAGAACAAGATCTTTTTACAGTTTAACATGTCCTTATCATTTCCGGGTTATGAGGTCCTGATATAAAAGGTAGGCTCAAGTACCTTGCAATCTGAATTTATCAACTATGGGGCTCTGCGAAGTACGCCGGGTCAGCTAGTTCTGAATAAAATGAAAAATAGATCAAATAAATACGTCAAATATATGTTGAAATGAATCAGTAAATATTTAGCTCAGATTATTACAACCTTCGTGTCTTCCAACGAACCATGTCAAAACATCACAAAATGGCGAACAGGCTATTAAACCATTTCTTGAAGCATTTCTATTTTTCCAAAAAAGACCCTCTCTTAAATCGACTATATATGAAATTCTTTTCCCATATTAAACTACAATGAAATGAAAAAACATGTATTTGAGACTGATACTGTAATTATTTGAGATCAATACATATAACAATACAAACCATCAACTTCTAAACGATTCGCAATACTCTGCCCATTAATAATTTCTTTTGTGTATTTCTATACCCTTTCTCCTTTTTATCGTATAAAATGGGATATTTTTCCACTAAATTTATTAACGGGATATCCATTTCCGAACAAAACTTGAACTAACAACTGGCCTCCAGTAAATACTTAAGATGAACTACCTGGAACCTGGAACTAACCATAAGACCCGCGGAGACCAGTTGATATTTCCAATAGCGCTTTTGTGGCGTTTACTGCAAGCTAGCCAAACTATTACGAAATGTGGCGGTAATCAACGAAAAACATAGAAAATTGAACTTTGGTCAATTCCTATGCTGTGCTAAATTAAGTTCTGTGTACTGTCTGTTATAAATGGATGCGTTGATTTCCAACAAATTCTATGCTTAGCTGTGCTTAATTATTCTCTATGTCTATGTTAGTTATAAATCCACCTTAACTTTTGAGCAAAATTGGATAATATTTTTAGAAATAAGATTTATGAATGAAAATTGTAATATTTTCAAGTATACGCCAGTTTGAAAACGCGCGAGGCGACGCTACTCGGCAAGAAGCGTTAACTTTCAGTCGTATATTCTGACAGGTTATACAGGCAATAGCTTCATATCCACTTTCATTATAATTTTTGTGCAGATAAAATAAGTGAAGAACAGAATAAGGGCCATGGTCAAGCAAGTATTGTGTCCGATTGCTCCAAATCAAAAAAATGCAACCTTGATTTGACATTTTATCCATTTCCCAACCGTGCTTGGGAAGTTGAACGAGAAAATTTATGGCACAACGAGCTCAATAAGTACAAAATCAAATCACGGGAAGTAATACAGAATGGTGCACATTTATTACGAATGAATGAATGAATTTGTGTAGCTTTGCTAATCTTGTTCAATAAAAATGTTAGATATGTGATCTCTAACCTATAAAATGTGTGAAATACAACTGAATTTGACGAGCAGTTATATAGTCTTAATTGAAACAAGTGATTGAATAATGAAGTGTTGAAAAAATTGAAGAAAAGGAACTATGACCATACAGTAATTATGAAAAATTAAGTTTACAATGAATGTTAGGCAAAACAGAAATATTCTCCAAAACAACATTTGCTCGTCCAATTTGTCATAGAGAAATTATGAAATTGTTTCTATAAATATCTCTTCATGCACTATTCAGGTGATCAATCTAAATTGCCAATCCTTTCGTTTTTTCCCTTGACATCACTGACATGAAAACTTTCGTATAATTTTCTTCTTTCATTTAAACATTTTTCACGAAAAAATATTTAATATACTTTCAAAACGGCATTCAATTATTACGGACTTAATTGAATAGTGGTCATTCAAAAAATGTGGATTGGACCCAAATTTTGCGATTAATTATCATCATCTGTCATAAATTGCGCGGGTTTTTGTGCCGCTAGGGTGGCGATTGGGCAGCACGGAATCAAATCGGGCTGGCGTATTGTCTTTTTTCCTCTCAGATAGAGAGAAGAGAGGAGAGACTGCGACAAAAAAGATGCAGCAGAAAAAAGTTTGAGGTCGCGAGAACGCTGATCAAAAGATTTATTGAATAAGAGCTTACAAGTCACGTGGAAACTGAATTTTGAATGGGTACAATAAACCACACGTGTGGTAAAAAAAAAACAGTTCCGCGAAACGTGCTTGTTGATGACTTACCTGAAACTGGTTGGCAAGCGGAAACCTGTCGAGGCGCAAGTACTTGCTTGCGCCTAGAGCGCTGCGTAGAGAGCGGCAGCGCAAGTTGCACCACAGCCACTTCCTTCTAGTGAACTTCGCGGGAAGCGAAGAGGTTGAGGAAGCGACTCTCTTCGTGGTGGGCGATTATTGCACTGGCGGCTGCGGTGGTGGCTGAGGTGGGGTAGCTGCTGGCGACGCTGGCCTGGGTTGGGCTTGCGGAGTTGGTGGTTTGTCAGCAGGCGCGAGATATGCCGACTTCAGCGCTGGTCCGTAGGAAGAGTATTCGGGACGCAGTTGACGTCTATAACGTATGAACGGTCATCAATCCCTTGAATCATCCTGTAAAGGCCCGTATAAGGTGGCTCGAGGGGCTTGCGAATTGCATCCACCCTGCGAAAAATGTACTTGCAGATCCGTAAGTCTTTGACCATGAAAGGATGGTGCTCAACATGCCCTGATGCTTGTACTGAAAGAGGCGCCGAAGTGCGGTGATAAAGTTGTCGGTATCAGAGAGCGTGACGTATTGCTAAACGATGAATTTTCCCTATATTATTCACATTGTTATTTTTAGCGCATTTTTTGGAAAAAGCGCTATTATATTCACTTTGGCTGTCTGGCTGGCCGGCTGTCTGGCTGGCTGGCTGGCTGGCTGGCGTGACGCAGAGTTCTCAGCAACTATACTATTTACAGACTTGAAACTGGTACTAAATAAAAGCTGCTGTTTCGTAGGTTTGCACAAATTGCTCTAATTCAAGCTCAGTGATTGTGGAAGATTAAATTATTCAATTACTTGTTTCAAGTGAAACAATGCCCATAGATATATATGACATTAGGGATATGGCAACTGAGGTTTATTCAAGTAGATTAAAATTTAGTTACAACTTTAGTCGTGGATGTCACTATTATTATGTACAGCTGTCAAATCTGTCCGGGATTCACTCAATGACTTGTATGACGCGAATTTGAAGCTTATTGGAATGAATTATTATTATTGGATGAAAATTTGTTTACTTTTGGTGTATTTTTTATATAGCTCTGATAAAGATCAAATTATCATTTTAAGGTACAGCACTTGACCTCCCGTCTGTCAATAACTAAACAATGAAGATTAAAAGATATTTTTGAGTTTGTACATGCATAAATTATGTACCTATCAAATAGTCAACTTGAAACTAATACTAAATGAAGCTTCTGTTTCGTAAGTTCGCCCAAACTGCCTGATTTCAAGCTCAGTAATTGTGAGAGATGGTAATTTGCGAAATCTCTGAAGTAACAAGCATCCATGAGCTGTCAAAAATGCGCTTCCATCATCTAGATGATTCTTTGATTTTTTATATACAGTCTATTAGTTTTATATCTGTGAGGTAATTTATTAGATTGTTGATGTTGGTTAAGTTGTTACCGAGTGCTTCCCACGTTGTATGTGGGACTTCCTGTTTTTGTCTGTATGCTACGTATTTGGGACATTCTTCAATTATGTGTTTGACGGTAATGGTTTCCGAGCAGATGTCACACGTGATTGGTTCAGTTCTCTTGATTATGTATTCATGTGTATATTTCGTGTGTCCAATTCGTAATCTACTAGTCACAATTTGGTCTTTTCTCTTTGCGGGGACCAACCATTTTCCAGTGTCTTCCTTTATTCCTCTAAGTTTGTTATTTGTTTTTTCATTTCAATATATTTGCCATTCTTCTTTAATCTTTAGGTTTGTTATGGCTTTTATATCTTCATTTGGTATTTTTATGTTTCCGATTTTTGTCTTAGTGATTGCTTTTCTTGCTACATCGTCAACTTCGGTCGGTATATTAACGTGGGATGGTATCCACACAAATTCAATCAATACACGAAGCTTCTTCTTGCAAATTCTATGTTTTCTTGTAGTTTTAGTGTGAAATGATGTCTTGTATTCATGTTTGTTATGTCTTGAAGTAGGCTGAGTGAATCTGTGTAAATGATGTATTTTTTGTTTTTGTTACAGTTTTCGGATATTTTCTCTGTAGCTTTGATGATAGCATATGTTTCTGCGGTGAAAATAGATGCTTCTTGATGTAGATGAAATTGATAAATATTTTCGAACGCGGCACCGCTATCATTGTTGATGCGGGATCCGTCAGAAAAGATTTTGCAGTGATCTTTGTGTTCTTCTTGATTTTTTTTGAATAGGTTTTGGTAGAGCTCTTTGGATGTTTCGTTCTTTATACACTTGGTGAGGAATAGGTTGAGTTTTTGGATTTTCATGGTCAAAGGTGGTATTGTGTGGGTTGATTTGATTTGTATTTTTTGTAATGATGTAGTGAGGTCCGGTTTTTGAGAGTAATTGTGTTTCCATTTTTTTGGAAGAAGTGTGTGTAGGTTGGAATTTGTGGGTTTCTGCTAGGTTGATGATATATTTCATTCTTTGAGCCTTTCTTCAGATGAAGAATGTTGATTCGCCTGCTTCACATAGTAAACTATCGATAGGACTTGTTCTATATGCGCCTGTAGCTATTCTCATAGCTTCGTTTTGGATGCGTTCCAGTACTTGTAATTTCTTTGGCTTCGCGTTAGAAAATGCTATGCTTGCGTAGTCAAGTTTGGATCTTATAGGGCTTTTGAATATATTTACTATCGACTGTCTGTTTGCACCCCATTTGCGGTGAGATAATATTTTCAGAATGTTTAGTTTTTGTGTACATTCTTTCTTTAGATATTTTATGTGCTCTACCCAGGAAAGTTTTTTATCTATAATGATTTCTAGGAATTTTATTTGGTCCACATATGGTATTTCTGTGTTCGCAAGTTCTATTTTTGGGTTTGTGTGACAGTATCTCAGTTTACAGCAATGCATGGCTTCTGTTTTTTGTTCAGAGAAGCTGAACCCAGTTGTACTTGCCCATGTGTGTATTCTGTTTGTTGCCTCTTGTATTTGGTTTTGGACCGTTTTCAAATTTTTGCTCTTAAAGTATATTACAAGGTCATCTGCGTATAGTGATATTTTTATGTGTGTAGGTATAAATTTATTTATTTTGTTTACAGCGATCAGGAATAAAGTTACACCAAGAATTTCACCCTGTGGTAGGCCATTTTGTTGTGTTTTCTTTTCTGAAAGGGTGTTATGAGTTTTCACGTAGAAATTACGATCGATTAAGAAATTTTGTATGAAATGAAACATGTTGCCATTTATTCTCATTTCTTGGATTGATTGAAGAATGTAGTGTCTCCAGACGGTATCGTACGCCTTCTTTAAGTCAAAAAATATTGCAATGAGATGTTGTTTGTTTTTGAAACTATTTTGCATTTCGTAAGTTAGTGATAGAATTTGATCAGTACTTGATCTGCCTTTCCTAAAACCGCTTTGTGTTTCTGTTAGTAGTTTATTTGTTTCTAGAAACCAGATAAGTCGCTTATTGACCATTATTTGGAGTAGTTTGCTCATGGTATTAGCTAATGATATGGGTCGATAGTTATTTGGATCTGTTTTGTCTGTGTTTGATTTCTGTACGGGTACTACGAGTACAGTTTTCCATTTTTGAGGATATTGTTTTGTTGTCCAAACTGTGTTGTATATAGTTAGAAGTTGTTTAAGCGTTTTCTCTGGAGAATTTTTTAGAAAGGAGAAAGGTATATTTTCTGGGCCTGGGCTACTATTTCCATTTGTTTCTGATATAGCTTTAGTCAGTTCTTCCTCTGTGAGGGATAGGTTAAGAAAATCATAAGTATTTCCAGGATCAGGTGTTAAATCTTCTCCTTCTTGTTCTGATTTGTAGGTTCTAAATTAATTGCTGTAGTTTTCATCCATTGATGTTTTTTCGAAAGTTCTGCTGATGTGTCGGCTATTTCTTTTGGGTCGTTCATGTATTCTTCTTTAATTTTTAATGTTGTCGTCTGGGTTGGTTTACATCCTTCGATTTCCCTGATTTTTTCCCAAACTTTTGTTGTTGGTGTTTGCGGCATTATGGTTGCTGTGAAATTTCTTACGACTCTTTTTTACTTTGCAGTATCGTTCTCCTTGTGATGGCCTGTGTCTTTTTTAGCTCTACGAAGTTTTCTAAGGATTTGTCTATACGGTATCGGTATAAGGCTCTTTTATTGTTTTTGATGGCTGTTTCACATTTTTTGTTCCACGAAGGCACCGTTCTTTTTCTTATTATTTGTGTTTTTTCTTCCATCGTTTTGTTTGCTGCTGATGTTAATTGTTCTGTAAATTCTTCCTCTATAGTATCTATGTTCTCGGTAGATTTTGAAGTTGTCTCTTTTTCTGTAGATTCTCTTTGAATAATTCCCAGTCTACGTTCTTTAATTTCCATTTGGAGTATGCCTTGTGGATACTGTAAGGTTCTTGTCTATTGTATGTTATTTTTATGGGAAAATGATTGGTTGTAAACAGGCAGGGTAGTGTCTCCCATGTTAATTTTGTGGCCATATTTGGTTCGCAAAGCGATACATCTATCGCTGAAAAATTTCCTGTTCCGCTATGAAGGTGTGTCGCCGATCCGTCATTCAGTATAATTAGCTGTAGATCATTAATTATTCTTTCTATGATTCTCCCCCTTGTGTCTGAGAAGGTTGCGTGCGTTTGGGTCACCTACTATTAAAAAGGGGTGAGGTAATTGAGAGATAACATTTGTTATTTCGATTTCTTTGATGTTCTGATTTGGCGGTACGTAATTACAACAGATTGTCATCTGGAGTGGTGTGTATGTTTTTATGGCTACAGTTTCCAAGTTTGTTGTTAGGGGTATTTCTTCTGTGTGAATGTTATTTTTTGTTATTATAGCCACACTTCCGCTAGCAATTTGGTTAGTTTCTCTGTCTTGGCGGTAGATGGTGAAATTGTTCAGATTTGCTTTTTGGTTTTCTTTCAGTCTGGTTTCCTGTAGGCAAATATATTGTGCCTCGTGATCTGCTGTAATTTTTTGTATTTCGCTTATGTGTGAGTGAAATCCGTTGCAATTCCACTGTATTAACATCCTTTATCTGAGAAAGATTCTTGACTTGAGATCAAGTTATGGTCTCTGTTTTTTTCGTTGATTAGTTGTCGTTTTATTTTTGTCATACTTCTGGTGAATCTGCTTTTAATTGAGCAATGTTGTAAGAGGGGATATAAGTCATTCATATTTTGTATTAGATTTTGGATGTCTGTGGTAAATTCGCGAGCTATTATTAGTTGTTCAGGGTTACCGTACAAGTTTTCCATCAGCGGTTTCATTTCTTCGAATGTTAATATGTATTTTGAGCTGTTTTCAATCATTTCGGTTTTAATTGGTTCTAATAGTGTTTCCAAGGGTATATCTTCTTGAGGGCTTTTGGATCTGTCTCTTTTTGGTATTTGTTTGCTTGTTGTTTCAATTGGTTCTGTAATTGCTGTATCTGTAGCATTGTTTATATTGTCTGTAGCCGATTTTTTTGCTGGTTGTGTCTGTTCTGCTTCTGAGGCTGTTCTTTTAGCTGATTGTGTAGTGGTTGTGAGTACCGTCATAATTTCAGTTTCAGTATTTTTGCATTGGGAGCTACTGTGACCGGGTTTTTTACATAGAAAACATGTTATTTGCTCTTCAGAAATGAAGATTCGGTATTCAGTTTCTTCGTGTGTGATTAGCGCTGAGTCAGGTATAATGTTGTTGTCTGGTATAATGTATGTTTGTCTTCTCAAACTGAGTACGTGTGAGTATTCGGCTTCAACCATACCTACTCTCAGGAATGTGATGGGTGATGTTTGTTTGAGGCCTAGTTGTTTGATTTTTTCTTCAATTTTATGGTTTGGAATCGTTAGGCAAACGTTTGAAAATATTAATCTTTTTGCCGGAGTTATGAATCGGCGTATTTCGATTTTGTTTTCAATAATTATTACAAATGAGTGTTTTTGTAATAGTTTGTCCACTATTTCTTTTGATTTTAAATAGATGCATATTCTGTTATTGGTATTCTAGATGCAAATATGACGTTCATTGCTTTAACTAGGTTACCAATAGTTATTATGTAGTCTTCAATTTTTGTTCCTTCTGTTGAGCTTAGAACAATAGCTTGTTCTTTTTTATAAAGAAATTCGTTTCCTTTCGTTACATTTGCAAAGGTCATTTTATTTTGTGTTGTTTGTGATGTGCTGCCGATTGAGTTTTGTAATATCATGTTAGATTCCATGTGGTAGATGTCGTGTTAGGGTTAGGATTGGTATGGAATTATACTCCTGTAGTCAGAAGTGACCTATTGCAAAATAGATGTTTCTGTATGTTTTGTACAAATGGGAATTTTCAGGTGAAATTTTTGTGGTTAGGGGCTAGATTGGATATTCAAAATCCGTATCTACTTCACTTCTAAATGTTAGAAATAGTACCGAATGTTGGGGTGTAATAAGAAAATTGAAAACTCAAATCCATACAAAGGACGTAATTGCACTTGAAGATTGGGAGCTCTTCCACAAAAATATTTATCCAAGAAATATAGAATCCTCCGTTCACTTTGTTGATTGTTCACATCCCACTCTAGATTTAGAAATAACTCTACAAGAACTAGAATCCAGTATTTTCAATTTCAAATGCAATAAAGCTCCCGGCTCGGATAGCATTACAAATGAGTTCTTCAAATGTCCAACTCCTGCTTCGACTTACTATCTTCTGAATCTTTACAACTCAATCTCAAATCTGGAAGTTACATCTACATCTTAGTCAAATGTACAAATGGCTTTGCTGTATATGAAAGGAGATCGGAGTGATCCCTCAAATTACCGAGGAATCGCACTATTTAACTTAATTTGTTAACTATTCACACAAATATTGTATGATAGATCACAATTTGGGGCAGAAAAAAATGAAATTTCAACTGAATTTCAAATGGGCTTCAGGAAAAATAGAGGTACTATTAATAGCATCTTCAGTCTTACATCCGTGACTCAGATTCAACTAATACTCAAACGCGGTGAAGTTTTTGCAGTTTTTGTAGATTTGAAAAGAGCGTTTGACTCAGTTAATCACATCAAACTCTGGCAGAAGCTATATGATACAGGTATTTCTTCTAAAATTATTAAAATTTTGACGAGATTATATTCAAATGCCAAATTAAATATCAAGTTGAATAACGAGTAACCAAACAACGTAGAAATAACTGAAAGGGTACTACAGGGTGAAATTCCGTAACCCTTGTTGCTTGCTTTTTTGTGAATGATCTAGATTTTTTTTTTTTCGTAGAGCGTATTATTATTACGATATAATCCTATTAGCCTATGCAGACGACCTTGTCTTGCTAGCAGAATCACCGGTTGACGTTCGGAAAAAAAAATTTACCCTAGACAATGATTGCAAAGAAAATCTGCTGATCGTTAATAGAGATAAAACAAAAATACTTATTTTTCACAAAGGCAGACAATTAACGATCAATAAGTCTTTTCTTCACAATGATTTACCATTAGAAATTGTGACATCGTAATGTTATTTAGGTCTTAAGTTTTTCTCATAGGGTAAATTCATTCAAGCAGCTAAAGAAAGCTCCAGAAAAGCAGTAATTGCGATTAATAATGTTAGAAGTATTCTCATAAAGGGTATGTCATATTTATGGTTGGAAAAGCTCAAATGCTTGTGAAATTTGAGGCATTAATTATTGTGACATTATTAAGAAAAATCAGTTAACATTTTGAAAATGTATGCTACAATGTCCTAAAAATACCTCAAATGCTATTCTTCGTTCAGAAACAGGTGTGCATTGCTTAGCTTCGACTGTATGGAAAAAAATATTGAATTGGTGGCATAGATTATTTCCCATGGATAACACCCGCCCTCCTAGATTATTGTATGATAGACACTTATCGCTAAATGCGTCATACATAATCAAAAGTCGGTTCAATTGGGATTCCCAACTGATGGAATTCTTAATTAATTTAAATTTCGAGAAAGTTTGGGAAGATCAATTCATAGATAGAAATACAATTAATAATATCATCTGTGACGATGTTGCTGAGTCACCCCGTAATTTACAACAATTTCTGTACATGTACCGTTGGTCTAGCGGTTAGCGTGCTTGCTTGGTGCGCCAGCGTTCAGGGTTCGAGACCGCACCAAGTAAACTTTTATATTTTTATTTTTGATTCAAAATCGGTATGCAGCAAGTTGAGACTGAAAAATTAAATATTTAATGGATAGGCAGTATATAAAGCCTCCGATTTTGAAGAGAAGTCAGTTGAACTGTAGCGCCTTCCTACAGTTGAGCTCCCCAGAGCTGGGCTGTAGCGTCTTCCTACAGTCCACCAGCTCTCCCGGCTAGTGGACAGCCTCCGAGTTAGCAGCCAGTGGCGTTCGTCAGACTCAGGGTAAGCAAACCGATACCTAGTGCCCGACTTGCGTCTTCCAAGTCTCCGTCCTAGTATCCAGCTCGCGTCTTCCGAGCTACACCCTAGTTCCGACTCGCGTCTTCCGAGTTAACGCCCTGTTATCCAGCTCGCGTCTTCCGAGCTATTTCCTAGTGATCCGACTCGCGTCTTCCGAGTTAACGTCCTGTTATCCAGCTCGCGTCTTCCGAGCTACTTCCTAGTGTTCCGACTCGCGTCTTCCGAGTCATCGTCCTTCACTTCTGTTTCAGTGGATCTGTGTTGTGAAGTACGTAAAAGTATCCGTCAGTCTGTATACTTCGTCAGTAAGTATATTCCGTCAGTCAGTATACCCCGTCAGTCAGTATACTCAGTCAGTTAGTATACTCAGTCAGTCAGTATACTCAGTCAGTTAGTATACTCAGTCAGTTAGTATACTCAGTCAGTTAGTATACTCAGTCAGTCAGTATACTCAGTCAGTTAGTATACTTAGTCAGTTAGTATACTCAGTCAGTTAGTATACTCAGTCAGTTAGTATACTCAGTCAGTTAGTATACTCCGTCAGTCAGTACAGTCAGTACAGTCAGTACAGTCAGTAGTCAGTCAGTCAGTACACTCCGTCAGTCAGTATACCCCGTCAGTCAGTACAGTCAGTAGTCAGTCGGTATACTGAATCAGTCAGTACAGTCAGCAGTCAGTCGGTGTACTGAATCAGTCAGTAAAGTCAGTAATCAGTCGGTAAACTGAGTCAGTCAGTACAGTCAGTAGTCAGTCAGTATCAGTTAGTAGATTCAGTCAAGTAGTCGATTATTTAGACAAGCGGTCAATCACTTGATTGTTACAATGATTTTGTTGACACTATTTGACATTTTTGAGATGGTCTAACAATAGAAAATATTATTGGTGTTACTTTTGTATTATCTTGATGTTTATTTTCAACTATATTAAATAGAAATATTTTATTTTGGTAAAAACTGTTACTCTTTTGTTGCGTGTACCCCGTTCTCCTTTTTCAGCAAGATTTCAGAAACCTGGACATCATACCTCCACAGAGCTATCTTGGCACGTACAACAGGCTGTCGCTCCGTTAAGTAAATGGCGCCCGAGCATTGAGTAAAAGTTAGCGACAGGCCCAAAAGTACGTTACATATTTCTGACGTTCCAAGCGGGAACGTCACACATCAAAAACTTCAAGAATAATCTACTTGACAGAGATATTTGTCAGGCTACAAACTCAAAATATACCAGTCCATATTACCACTTCACTATTCATTCTGGCATGACAGAATACTTGAGCTTGAATGTTACATTTGATAAGAGAAGAATAATTGCGCAAATTAGACTTCCAATTAAAAGGGGCTTGAAAATTTTCCATAAAGGCTTCAAGTATATTCTAGATGCAGGAAATAGCTGTACTATCTGCAATGTAAATGATTATGAAATTTTTTTCCATTTCTTTGTTATATGTCCCATATATAGCTCACTTAGAGTGTTTTACCTATCAAATTACATCAAGATTTACACTTCCGAACTAAACATTTCTCTTCTTTTTGGAGGATCAAATAAACAAAAAATTAATCAAATTTAGTATTTTACAATGAATGCATTCAGACTCCGTAGTTTTTCCATCAATGATTAGAATTACTCATTTCTTAAACGAAACTTTGTTGTTAATATTCTATTGAGCTTGAACCATCACATGCACACAATGAAAATTATGAATAGATAACATGAACCCACTGTACACAAGATTTATAAGATATCGCTTTTAATTTTTCTCAGAATTTTGTTATATAGGTATATAGTTTAAGATTTCAGTATATAAGATAGCTTTTGAGAAAACTACATTCCTATAAACTATTCTTATGATATTCTGTGATAACCATTCCTATGCACATGATTCATAATAAATGGTCTTTAATGTTTTCCAATACTTGGTTTAGATCTGAAGTTCTTGATTATTTGGAAAAAAAAACTTGTTATATGATACTAAATTTCTATGCACAATAACTTATAATTATTTTTTTGTAACAACCAACCACACTAGTTGTAAGATATGTAAAATCGTCATACAAGTTCACAAATTGAATTGAATTGACTCTTAGCTCTCTGAGGGAGCCATTAGTTTTTCATTTTAATTTTTTATATTTTCCTGAAAAGATAAAAACTGTAATTTTTATGTAAATATTCATATTATGTTGTTTTACATACCAAATTCACAGGTATAGGATGTGGATGAGCTTTAGTAGGACCTTTATCACCTCAAAAATGTTTAGTGCAAACATAAATGTTCAAGTAACCATTTTTCACAGTGAAATTTTTCCTGCCACAAGCGTGAAACCAAATCTTACATTTTTGTAGATTTTCGTGAACTTTTGGTAATAAAATGAACTCAACTCTCTTCATATAGTTTTTATGTTTGTATCTATAATCACTATTACACACGTATGCACATCTTATTTTAATTTGTTGATCGTAGTGACAGTTAAGAATATCATAATTTGACAGCTGTTTGCTTGTAATGAGAATTCATGATAAGGCACTAAATACATGAGTATTATCATCCGCCATTTTGTGTCCTTAGAAAGCGCTTTAGCATATGTGAACAGTGCAGGAAACGCGATGATTGAGTCGAAATAGTCAAATCTCTAGGTAAAAAATGTGATAAAAAATACCGGAGTCTATCAAACAATTTATATTTGGCATGATGTATTATTTGTGATCAAATCACATTCTTCAATTCAGAATTTTCAGTTTTCAAATGTTGAATCAAATTATCCGGTTTTTAATCATATATAATTAGAGTAATATTGAATACTCAGAATATCATTATGGAATTTTTATTTATATTCTGTAATACAATTTTTGAAAACAATCTGACAAATTTATTGCACTTCGAGATCTCTAAATATTTAGAGCTCTATTGTCCATCTTCAAACTTTGTAGTCTTTAACTTCCCTGGAAAAACTTTTATGCATATTTATTTGAAGATTCATTATTTAACTGCTCTCACCTAAGGGATAAAAAACATGAAAGTCCACTATTTGCAATTTTTTATATCGCATATGTCTTGATAAAAAATGTGAGTTCATAATATTTTACTTGTCAAAGAAATAATTGATTATGATCAACAGAGGACGTATCTTTTCTGAAAAGTTGGGAATCCATCTACAGTAGTGGACAAACATGCCCAGAGCACGTTATAATAACTACAGACACTAAATTTTTTTCAAAATTTTCAAAATGATACTGGAAATAACTGTCTGAAATCTAAATTTCTCATCTCGGTTCTGGAATCGAGTCGAGGTGAACAGAGAAACGGAATCGAGAATCTAGAATCGGAATTATGAGCTGATTTTGGAGTCGAAATCAAAAACTGATTCTGGAATTGGAATCGGAAACCGATTCTGGAATTGGAATCAAGAACCGATTCTGGAATCGGAATCGAAAACCGATTAAAATAAATTGCTAATCATTCTCAGTGTTTGTAATAACTTAAGGTGCGGTCACCGAGCTTATATTATGTTATGTCTGAGCCATTTTTCTATGTTATGTTATGTCAACTGACATAATGACGTGGAGACATCATGTGTATGATCTTAGAACTACATATTTTCAATATCGAGGTTTTGTTATATTCTCATGAACCCTTTTTATTTACGATTTCATCAATAATGGTGAGTTTTAAAAGGAATTATAGCTTATAGTAATCTAAAATATAGGTTATGCTTATTCTGTAGGATACTGAAAACAATTTTACATCCGATATATTATTGGCGTTAACAAGTTACCTGGTGTAGATAATTTGTTGAATATACCGGACAAAGGCACTTTAGAGAATAGTATCTTGAAATTACCATATTACTTCATAGGAGACGAATCATTCCCCTCACGAACTGATCTCATGAGACCATATTCCGGTCAAGTTGCAGGGGGAGGGGTGGGGGGGGGTGGGGGTATATGAACAACAACATATTCTCGATTATAGTTTGTCTCGTGCAAGAAGAACAATTGAAAATCCATTTGGACTCTTGCAGCTCGTTGACGAATATTTCACACTGCTAAAAATACTATGCCTGACAGTAATGATAAAATTGAACTAGCAACTATTTGCTTATATAATTATTCAAGGAATAGAAAATGCCAGCAGTACTGCCCTCTACATTATCCTGACAGAGATGAAAATGAATGATTTTCTCTAGGACAATGAAGAAATGAAAGGAACAATGTATCAACTATGCAGGATACTCGTAGAATAAGATCAAATAACAGAGCACTTGGAACAGTCACAATTGGAGATGAATTGAAAGATTATTTTAATTCAGATGAAGGTTCCTTACCTTGGCAACTGAAGCATGTAAGATGATAAAGAAATTATTTGATTATTTAGTATTAAAGATACGTACAATAACTGAAATCCTACTCATGAATACAAACTTATGCACTATTATTTCTCAATCACTATATTACAGAGCTATAACTGACTGAAACCCATTTTATCTTCAATTAATTCATTTTTCTCGTCTTTTGATTCGAAAATTGTATCAATGATTGTCTGTTTGGCTAGCTTCAAATTATCTGCATTCTCAAAAGTTTTTGATTCAGCCACTACATATTTTCCAAATAGATCAATGATGCTCTTATATGGAACAATGGGGCTCATACCGCGTTCGACAATTCTATTCAATGTCTGGCCCATATTTAAAATATCGTCTTTCTCGGAAACAGATATCTTTCTCCTTTTACTGCCTGTTGGCGAAGGAGTACTTCTGGCCGGAGGAAACAAGAGGATGTTTTTTCTGTATGTCATCGAAGATGAAGAAATTGCTTCAAAAAAAAGGTGAATTTGAATTCATATCTTCTATCATCCCTTCTTCTTTCATTGAAATTGCATCCACAATCTCCAATTCAGATTCTTCTTTCTGTGGCTTTTGCAGTGGCATACTCATGTTACTTTTCAATCTAAAAATAAATAACAGTTTGATTATGAAAAGCACCTTCTGTAATAGTACGTTAGAATCATAATATGAAATAACTTACTTGCTGCCCTGAACATGTTCTTCTGAAAAAGCTAGAGGAAGAAACTCTCTCCTCTTCTCTTTTCCTGCCGCTGAACCACTTTTCATTCTATTCTCGTCCTGTTTCTCTTTGAAAAATTGTTGATGCATTGTACTCCATCTTGGCTTGCATACATCTTCCAAAAATATTTCTCACATAAAATTCAAAGCTTACTTCTCTTGTATCCAAATACAAATATTCTCATTAAACATAGTACAAAAAAGCAAATAAATATGAATCAACTTGTTATCTTCATTGCATGACTAATAAACTCCTATGTATTTATTTTTTTTCATATCTTTATAATTGTTATGGCCTTTATCATAAAGAACAGGATTACTTTCTACTAACGTATTTAATAAGTCTCCATTCAGCTTTCAAGATTAAACTGTCACTGAAAAAATGCAAAAATATATCTCCAACCATCAAAAAAAGAACAACTACGCCGGCGCAGACATAATACAGTGTCCGAATTATGAGTTGGAATCAACTGCTGTGTTATGTCAAATGACTTAATGAATATGACAACGTAAGTGACTGTTCTTTCGAAACAGGTAAAAAGATATCTTTGACATTCCTCCTTTGACTCGCCATGAATTATTATGTCATCAAAATATGCGACTGTATTTGACAATCCCTGCAAAATTTGATCAATTACGCGATTGAACTCAGCTGGGGCTGTCTTAATCCCAAAACTCAGCCTGTTTATTTTGTATGTTCCACGATGTGTAGAAATTGACTGTATGATACTACTTTCTTCACTGGTTGTTAAATGGAGATACGCTTTGAACAAATCCAGACGACAAAAATATTTCGAATCACGCAGACTATGCAATACATCTTCGATTTTCTTGATTGGATAATTTACATTTACCAGCTGATCATTCACATCAACCTTGTAATTAACACAAAGACGAACTGTTCCATCACCTTTTGGAATGACTACCAGTGGTGAACCCCAGTCACTGGTCATTGATTTAGTGATTATTCCTGCTTCTTCTAAATTATCAAGCTCTTTTTCCACTAGTTCTCGTAAAGCATAAGGAACATTTCGTTCTGGAGTATAGCTGGGTTTTGCGCCTTCCCGTCGATCAAATTTTATTATAAAATCTGGAACACAACCCACTTTTTGAGAGAAAATTTCTGGAAAAGCATTCTCAAAGTAGGATATATCGTTGATTTTTATAATTGTATTGTTTGAATTCTCTTCATCCAGATCATCCAAATTTATCCTCAGATGTCGAACCCATACTCTACCAAGAAGAGGATCAAAACCATTTGGAACGACGTACATATCTTCGTGCGACACGCGACTCTTGTACTCCACTTTGACTCGAACTTTTCCTAAGGGTACAAATAAATCTTCCGTGTACGATCTAAAAGTAATATTTGTTTGCTGAATTTGATTTTCAATTGAAAGCTTCTTAAATTGATCTTCAGGTATCAATGTGTACCCGGCTCCAGTATTGACTTCAAATTTTTGTAATTAGCCTTCAATTTTAATTGAAGTGTAATATTTCTTTGCATCTACTACTACATCTGACGTGAATTGATCAAATATGTCAATAATTCGGTTGATACCCAATTGTTCGTAGTTTCCTATTTGATTTGTTGATATTTGAGTAATATTATGTTTATTACCTTGTTTATTATTGATTAGAGTCTTTATACATACTTTCGCTACATGTCCGGTTCTATTGCAAGATGAGCATTTCAAGCTGGATGAATTTGTTCGACAATTTTTTGAAATATGATTGTCTCGTCCGCATCTAAAGCACACGTTGTCAATTCCAAGCTGCTCATAATTAATTCATCCTCTTCATTTTGATCTTGTTTGTTTTCTTTGATTTGCTTCGCTTGATCCTGGTTTCGATTTATTTTTGTGACAAAATTTTGGTTTCCCTCCATCTGATTGACATTTATATTTTGAAATTCTATTTATCAAGTTGATTGACGTATTCGCTGTTGGAATATTCGATAATTCGCGACTATCTGCCTTGGACGCTTCAAGAGCAATAACTTTCTCTACAATGGTATTAAAATCAGTTGATTCTGATTGCAAAATTTGTTCTTTCATGCTCCTATCCTCCAATCCTCGAATAAATTGAGCTCGAAGGAAGAGTTCTATAGCTGATACTTCAGTACCACATTCGCAGGTCACTTTGAATTCACAATCAGCAACATCGCGACGTAGTGCAGTTACGTAGTCTGCTACTGTGTCATTTTCATTTTGATAAGTTGACAAAAAGTAATGTTGTGAAACAAGCGTATTCTTCTTTGGTGCTAAATGTTTTTCAAGGACATTTATTAGTAAATCATATTCTAAATCTGCAGAAGATCCCGGTGCTACTAAGGCTGCTAGAATATTGTAATTTTCTGCTCCAATTGAATTAAGTAACATTTGCGCACTCTTCTTTTTATCCTCAAATAAGTTTTTCATTTTAAGGTAATTTTCAAAGCGCTGACGATAGTATTTAAATTTTTCTTTTTTTCTGATCAAAATTTTCGAATGGAGGAACATGAGATACACTGATGATAGGTGATTTATACTGAGATTTTTCACTTGCTTGTGGTTGTAAATTAAGCAGACTATTGATTAGCTCTTGCTGGTTACGGTTCATAGCTTCAATTAATACTTTCAACTGCTCAGGATCCATTTTGATAGATCTTATATTGATTTTTTTTCCAAACGCAATTGGATATTTCTTTTTTTCTTACTCTCGTCGCCAAAACTGTTGTGACCGAGTTAATATTGAATAAGTAATGTACTTTATAATAATGTTTGTATTGAAGAATTGATACAAAAAATAATTGAAAAATATTTGACATGTGTGTTCTTCTATTTATTATTCTAGCCAACTGTTCTGTTTCCAGGCATGACATAACATAAGCTATGTGATTGTAGCTTCAGTGACTATTATGAATTAAAATAAGAAGATTGACATATGAGGAAAAAACGAACATTGTATATTCATTGTTAAATTCATATTCAATAACTTCACTGAATAATTTTGCTTAGCAAAGGGAAATTAAAATTATTGGGTATACCCCGATTACATTTAGACGTAGTTCATTGAAGTATTTTTTCGAAACAAACTGTAAACCAATCATATGACAGACTTTGCATGCTTTGCAATGTTACAAACACTTAACATTCGGTATGTTGTAAATAGATAATAATAGCTTTAGCGCAATCTTGATCATATTCGTTAGTTCAGCACGTTTTCAATAGCAAGGCGGTAAGACAACAAGTTTTCTCCAGCTTGTCCAGCTAGTACCTACGATGTAAGACGCTCTTAACATAAGTCTTTACTTGAAAAATTTTATATCCAAAATAATTTTATTAGCCCCTATGAAATAATTCCAATGGTAGAATCTCCATCCCTGCTGCGCCGTCTCACTGAAAAGAGAAAGGGGATGGTTTTCCGGGAGAGGATAGAAAGCAGTTGGTTGGAAATTTTAGGAATCTATCCCCTTTTACCAGTCTGGTGATTGGCTCAGCTTCTTCCAGGAGCTTCTGGTCCAGTGGAGAAAATTGTTGGTTGATGCCCTCGATTTCAGGCAAATGGTAAACAAAATTCGACACCATTTACGTCACGATTGACAATTAATCTCGTCCCACGACACAAAAGAACCCGATAACTTTTGGCGTAAACGACAAATTATTAGCACTCAAGATTTCGGCAACACGAGGTTTTTTACCGGTGATTGATGCAAAAACATGACCAATAGTGAACACAAACCAACGTGTCTTAACGAAAGCCCAAAAAGGTGTCCAGCGCGCAAGGCAGTATCAAAGACCAGTAGATGGCGCTACGAGTACCATTACAACAATTGACTTGATACTTGCTCCTTTTCAGGCCGATAAATTTAATTTAGTGAACGTAGTTATTCTTCTTTAAACATGAAGTTTCAAATTTTATTTTAAATGGCTCAAACATACCCCCGCCCCTGAAGACTCCTGAACAATTGATTTCATGGGCCGGAGATATGGCAACAAGAAAATGAGAGAAGAAAAAAAAAATCAAAACTGTTAACTTCAACAGCAATGAATGGTACAACCCAAAAATCAAAAACATATTCTACCTACCACAATAACGACAATTTATTTACATATTTACAACTTCTCTACTCATTTACTGACTAGGCAAGGGGCAAAGTTTCACAACTGGCCGCCTCAGCTTGCCTTTATTTGTCCGAACAACGGCCACTCTCACGACTCCATCTTGACCTGGGAAAACCTCCTCGATTATACCCAGGAGCCACTGTAGGGGGGCCATAGGACTCTGATCAATAAGAACTACCGTCCCCACGCGTAAATCACATGAAGGTTGTGTCCATTTTGTCCGGACTTGGAGCTCATGCAAATACTCCTTACTCCACCTGGACCAGAAAGATTGTATCAATTTGTCTAATAATTGATACCGAGATAGAGGATTTGAGGGCAATTCCAACACTGTGTCTGCAGGTAATGATTTTAAGGGTATACGAGTCAAAAAGTGTGCAGGAGTCAAGGCCAACGGCTCCGATGGATCCTCCGGAAGAGGGCACAAAGGTCTGAAATTCATCAATGCCTCAACCTCAATTAACAACGTGTTGAACTCCTCATCTGTCAGGCGCTGCTCTCCGACGACGCGTGATAAATGGGATTTAACACTTTTAATATTGGATTCTCAAATTCCTCCAAAATGAGGACTACTTGGAGGAATAAATTTCCAATCGATTTTGTAGTCACTCAGCCCGTCCGACAGCGATTCTCTAAACTCTCGAGAAGAGTGCAGGCTTGAGAGTTCGTTCAATTCTCTCTTAGCACTAACAAAATTCGTTCCACAATCCGAATAAATCGTGGAACAAGCACCACGACGAGACAGAAGTCTTTTGAATGCGGCTAGGAAGGCGGCAGTTGATAAACTGGTCACCAGTTCCAAATGAATTGCTTCTGTTTCCAAACACACGAGAAGACAAAGATAGGCCTTTTGTACGGATGAATTTTGCCGATGTCCCATACTGATTTGCCAAGAACCAGCATAATCTACCCCCGTGTTTCAAAATGCTTCAACTTGAGTTAAGCGACACGTCGGGAGAGTTCCCATAAGCGGAAAAGACGATTTGGGTTTGACTCTAAAACAAATATTGCACTTCCATATCACTTTTCTGACCACCGATCGAGCAGAGAGAATCCAATTCTTTTGTCGCAACAACGATATCAACAAATGAGGACCTGTGTGCAGAGTCTCCAAATGATAATAACGCACCAACATGCGTACAAATGGATCATTTTCGAGCAGGATAATGGGATGAGCATATTCAGAGCCAACCGATGCATTTTTCAGTCGTCCTCCCACTCGAATGACTCCATCGATCAAGAACGGAGCCAAACGCTGAATTCTATTGGAACATGGTCTCCCATTTTGGAGTGCACACATGTCCTGCTGGAAATGTTGAAGTTGTATGATTCGACACATAATATGTTACGATTTGACTAACTCCTCCCGAGTAATCAACTCTTGGCGAGGGAGCAGGTGACAAAATCGCAAGACATAAACCATAACTCGCCGAAGTTTCGAAAATGATGAGTAGGAACATATCACATCATACATCATATTTTCAGCATTTTCAGCTTGGGCTATCAGGCACGACGTTGGCTTTTGTTCAGGAGGCTCTATCAGCTCCAACGAAAAATTTGAAGTAGGTCAACTTCCCTCATCTTCGATCAGCCAATTTGGACTATTCCACCACAACTGATGATGGCACAACTCTTGAGGAGTGAAACCTCTGGATAAACAATCGGCCGGGCTCTGTTTCCCTTCCACGTGGGCCCAGTTCTCTCTGTCGACAAGATTTTGAATCTTAGCTATTCGATTGGCTACGAATGTGGACCAGCGGCTGGGTGACGAGCTCAGCCAACATAGTACGATGGTTGAATCAGTAAACGTTCGAATCGAGGGACTCACGTTACGAGCCATGAAACTGTGACTCACGAGTTGTAATAAGTCTGCAAGCAAGAGTGCTGCACGCAACTCGAGCCGGGGGATCGAAACAGTTTTTGTGGGTGCCACCTTAGATTTGCCTGAAACCAGCCTCACACACGCATTTCCATCACTCTGAGCCACTTTGAGGTAGACAACAGCCCCATACCCAGATTCCGACGCATCGGAAAATCTGATCAAGGTGAGTTGGCTATCGAGATAGATTCCCAAAAAGCGTGAAACCTTTATTGAACTTCAGATAGAGCACTGCTCTTGAAATAAATTCCAATTTGCAACGATCGCATTACCAGGAGCTTGATTCCAATCTGACTTCTCCTGCCACAGCAATTGAATCAGTATTTTTAAATATGAAGTGAGCGGTATCAAAAACCCTAAAGAATCGAAAATTCGAGCGACAGTCGACAAAATCTCACGTTTAGTTCCTACCCTTGGTTCGAATTCTATTTTGAAATCAAACTCATCGTTGTCAGGGTGCCAACGGAGACGTAAAATAGAGCAAATATGGTCTCCAGCATCGAATTCCCTATGTTCAGGATTTCCACTATCAACTACAAATCTATTCCTGAGATGCTCAGAATTAGTGGACCACTTAGCAAGATTAAAACCTCCAGTTTGAAATAATTGTTTAGATTGCAAATATAGTTGTTCGGCTTGATCAAGAGACGGAAGTGAAGTGATCAGGTCATCCATATATATGTCTCTGGGTACGACTTCCGAAACAACAGGGAATCGGCTACCTTCCTCAAGTACAAGCTGTTCGACCATCCTCAGTGCCTAATATGGGGAGGAGCTGATACTAAAAACGATGGAATTTAATTCAAAGACTTGTACCGGATCCTTCGCGTCAAATCTCCATAGAATTGTTTGGAATTTTCTGTGTTCTGGACAGACCCAAATTTGTCTATACATTTGTCTAATGTCTGCAGTCAGGGCGTTAGCAAATAAACGAAAATTCAACAATAATTCCACGATGTTGGTTTGCAGTTTTGGGTCCACGTGCAAAATATCATTCAACGATTTCCTTGAGCTGGTCTTGCTGCTGGCATCGAACACGACACGCACAGGTGTACTTAAGCTCTGTGGTTTAAAGATTGCATGATGGGGAATAAAATATCCCTCTCTCTTATCTGCGTCAGCGGTAAGTGATAAATGTCCCTGTTGCAGATAGTCGGAAATTATTACACAATAGGCATCCCGTAATTCAAGAGTATGCGAAATTTTTTTCTCTAAATTATAAAACCTTTTTAAGGTCGAATTATACGAATGACCTAGCGACTCAGGACTTGCTCGGAAAGGGAGACTGACGATATATTTCCCACTTTCGTCGCGTTGAACGGTTTCGACAGAACTCTGCTCACATTCAATATCGTCCGGATCTAGAAAAGCACCGTCCTTGGGAGAAACATCTTCAAGCTCCCAAAATCGTTGAATAAGTGGGCCGATAGACTCATTTACAGTGGTGAGGAGAGCGATGCGTTCGTAAGAGCTTTCTAAAACAGGCGCCTTCCTCATAATAACGAGGCCTAGGGGAGTATGAATCGCCATGGGCTTATCTGGTGAATCAAATAGCTTAGCTCCACCCAGTATGAACGGAAAAAGTTCCGCTCCCAGAACTCCATCAATTTCGCCAGGTAAATGGAAATCGGCATCTGCCAGTTGCAAATGCTGCAAATGATCCAAACGAGAAATGTCTAATTCCATTGAAGGTAATTTATCGACAATATGCTCAACGACTAAAGGCGTAATGGTAGAAAATACTCTTGCATCAAAGCGAGAAAAAATTCGCAAAGAGGTTTTACCTCGAACAAAATTTTTTGATCCACCAAAACCGAGAACCGACGAACGAAAAATTTGTTTAACGGTTAAATTTAATTTGCGACAAACGGATGTGGTTAAGAAGTTAGACTGACTAACACTGTCTAACAACAATCGAATGGGTCGGAGACTACCCTCCGCGTCCTCGGCATGAACCACCACATTCGACAATATAACAGTGGAGTTTTCCTCGAAACCTGCGGCCATGTTCATAGAACACAAAGTTGTCGAGGGACCCTCCACTGGTTTGGTGGTTTCAAGATGACTTTCCGACTTGCCAGTACGACCGTATTCAAAATGCAACAAAGTGTTGTGTGGCAATTGGCACACTTACTGCAACTATTCACCGAGTTACATTCTGACGCTCTATGTTGATTTGAAAGACACTTGAGACACAGAAAGGCAGCTTTCACAACCTTAAATCGCTTCCAAGGGGTTAATTTCAAAAATTTTGCACATCCCTTCAACAAGTGAATGTCTGTTTTACAATAAATACAATTTTCACCTCTATTTCATCCGATTCAGCTAAAAGAAAATGAGTTGCCTTGTACGACTTTTTTTGTTGACTAGAATTTTGAACTTCAATTTTTATTTGTGTTTCGGTAGGAGGTAAACATTTAATTTGTTTTTCTAGGAAGGTCACCAAGTCCGAATATGTTGAGAGCCCCTTATCTCGATGAGCTGCCTCAAATGATCTTTTTGTGGCTGAATCTAAAACCGTTAAACACCGATTAAGAGAAACAAATTCTCCTACATCACCGATATTCAATTGTTTCAACGCCGCTATTGGCGCGCAGAAACCATCTAACACTGAAATTATACCCTCCCTAGATTCCGACCGAAGAGGCTTGAAACGGAAAATTTCCCCAATATAATTACTTGCCAACGTGCGTTCATTGTTATAACGATCGATCAAGGCCTTCCACATTATTTCATAATTTTTACAAATATTCAATGCAGATCCCGTGAGTCTAGAAGTCAGATGTTGCATTTTCTTGAACGCTGATAACGACGAGTCTTTATGGACAAGGGTATTAAACAATTCATAAAACACCGGCCAATGCTCCAGTGAGCCATCAAAGCGCGAAATTTCAATTGTATGTGAGCGTGTCGCTTAATTTTCGACAGCGGGTGTACCTTCAATTGTTCGATTGGCCGAGTTCCCTTCTGCTGAACTCCTCGATCCCGCGTGAATAAGCACACTGGCTACTCGTTCAATATGTTCGATCATATCGAATAACGATGTTGTAAATTTCGGTTCGAAATCTTTCACGAATTCTAAGGATAATTCATTAATTCTCATTTCGAGGTCGTCGAATTCTCGTAATGTTTTATCCAACAACGGATAAGATGATTTGAAACTTTCAACACTCGTGGCATCGGTGTCTTTCTTCGATAAATTATAAATTCTTTGAAATCTTGCGAATAGCACTTCCTTTTTTTTATTCAAAATTTTTATTGATCGGAGCGCTTTCTCTCCGTCCATAGTGCTAAATTTATAAATTTTTCACGAAACCAGATAAAATAAATAAATGGATAACTCTACTTTAAACCCAATGAACAAAGTCACAACAACAAGATTAATGTTCTAACACAATAAGCGAGAATTATTGACGCTAATATTTGTTTGAAATAAATAACAAATCAATTGTTTCACTGCAAACAGTTTTTACTATAGTTTAACTCAAATAAAAGACCAGCAACCCGCTCTGAACTGGTCGAAACTCAACGACTACTGACCTACGCGTCAGACACCAAATGATTCCCCCAGCCAACTGATCTTTTTCACTTTATTCAAAGAATTAATTAATCTCATCCCACGACACAAAAAAAAACGATAACTTCTGGCGTAAACGACAAATTATTAGCACTCAAGATTTCGGCAACACGAGGTTTTTTACCGGTGATTGATGCAAAAACATGACCAATAGTAAACACAAACCAACGTGTCTTAACGAAAGCCCAAAAAGGTGTCCAACGCGCAAGGCAGTATCGAAGACCAGTAGATGGCGCTACGAGTACCATTACGCAGAAATTTACTTGATACGTGCTCCTTTTCAGGCCGATAAATTTAATTTAGTAAACGTTGTTATTCTTCTTTAAACATGAAGTTTTTAATTTTATTTCAAATGGCTAACAATTGTATTTAATGTTACTTCAGTAGTAGTAAATCCAGAAGTAAATTACTAGTAGAGTGAAATACTTCTGTAGTATTTTTGAAGAGCTGTTTGAAAATTACTTCTAGAGTAGTAACTATAGAAGTAGATGATATTTACTCTGAAAGAAGGATTAAAAACTTTCCAGGAGTAAAAAAGGCGCGACTTGTCGAAATTTTGGGAAAGTACAGATGTTAATATAATTGAAAATAAAAAACATGACACTTTTATTCCATTTGTTGTGAGTGACTCTTATTTTATTGTTTCTAAAAGGTAAGTAATGGCAAAGCAGTCATGTTGAATGCTGAATATATTTATTAAAATCCAATTTAGGACTTGCGTCATCAAATATTGGGACTAGGCATAACCACTGTTTCCAACTAAAAGTTCATTGTATAGTCCCATTTCAAATCTTGCTGCTATAGCACTGTTATCCTAAATTCGCACATCATGTGTTGATCCTTGCCAGTGACTAACAATATTGAAAATTCTCATAGTTAAATCACAAATAATTTGTGTATTAATTGAGAAAAAACTTTTTCTGTTTCGGAAAATTCCATTATGTTCTCAAGGTGGACATAAAATCGGTATATGGACACAAAACATTTGAGAATCTTTCCACATGATGAAATGCCCTTTTGTTCTTGGAACATTGTTCCTTATTGAAAGGCATAAAAAAAATACAAATATATAATGGTTTGATTGCGAGAAGAATATCAACAACTCTGTGAAATGCTCTGCCGGCAGTAGTTCTATGAACATTAATTAGATTACCAGCTTCAATTTGATACATACCAGTACGGAAAATGCACAACGCACAAAAAAGTTGTAACTTCTCAAATAAAACTACATTCTTTCTCATTATATTTTTCAAATATTGCTCAGCCATGTCCAAAAATCGTAAAACGGACTGTATTTTGAAACCAAATGTTTCTCTAAATTCTATTTTCGTATAAAATTCAAGTGGATCTCTTCTTTTACGAATTATTTGTACCAATTCATCCTTGTCATCTTCATCTAAAATGTCCATGTATTCTGAATTATCCATTTTTTGAGCAATTAATGGGAGAAAGCTACTTAAGAAACGTCACAAATATCTAATCGGCAACTTTACTCCACCTTCGACGTAATAGTTGATTTATTCCAAATTTACTATGAATTCATTCTTTTTAGTAATTTTCTATTTGTTGGTGCTCTCGAATTTGTATTAATTCGAGGGTAATATTTTTTTCAACTCTCGGAGTGAGCAAAGAAGAAATGCCACCACCTTAGTAAATTACTCTTCAATGGAAGTTGCCAATTTCTTGTTTACTTATGAAGTACTACAGGAGTTTGACGTACTCTTGAGAGTAAATCAGTTGGTGCTCGTCACCTCAAGTATTTCCAAATGTTGATTCCAAATCTTTTTCTTACCTTCTCTTCTAGCATCCCTAGAGGAGTCCAAATAGAAAAGAAACAATGATCTTGTCCAGTTATATGTACCTATCCCTCTATTTGGTAGAAATAATTATTATTTTTCTTCAATTTCAATTTTGCATTTATTATTGTAGGTGTCAAATACTTAAACGAGAAACAATGAGGCCATTATCATTTACTTGTCTATCTGGTGTAGCTGCTTAGAAATTATATTGTATATTAATGGAGAGGCCTAAATCTTGAATAACAACTTTAATTTTCTGAAAAATTCTGTTTTTAGATCCGTATAAAGTGGCCTCATTTCCAGAAAATTTGAAAACAAAATCTCTGATATGAGCTCTGCTGAAAATGTGCTTTTTCTCTGTTTACAATTTCTTGGAAACCATGACGCTGTTAGCCGCTTTGCTCTATGCTGGAACCATTTTTGGTTTTCATATTGTCCAATTGTTTCAGTTTCAATTTCGTTTCTTCCTCTTTTTGACTCGGTTAGCTCTAAGAACTATTTTCAATTTTTTCATAAGCTTCAGGAACCATATCAGGGATGCCAGAAGCTTCTGCACTGTAATCAAAAATTTTGTAAGAGATTCGCTTCTCTCAGTATGTACTTCCGGTTTCTAGTTCTTTTAGACATCCTTTCTCGGAGCAAACTTTTTTGTGTATTTTCTTGGGCTAATGGAAGCGACTAGTTCATATACTGGATCTTTTATATTCTGGCTTTGAGTTTCACGATATAAATGTAGTTTTGCATCTCATGCTGTAGCTTTCCCTCATTTTTTTTTGCCCATACAAATATTTGGGTTTTCACTTTTCCTGCTCCTTCCATCGCATACTGTGTATATACTCTGCTAATTCATTTCCATACTCAGTGTATACTTTGCTTGTCATACAGGAAAAGATGGAGATGAAAGAAAATTCTTCCAACTGTGAAAATCCGCACCCAATAAAAGTAGTCTTAAGAACAGCAGCTCTATTGACGTCCATTTCTTGAACACCTTCAGATCTTATTTTCTAACAAACTGTGCAAAATTCTTGAGACACATTATATGTGGAGAGAAATCCAACACGTTGTTTTGGATTTATGTTTAAATTCTCCGTGGTAAAAAAGAATAATGGATGATGTTCGATTCCCAGTTCGTTAAAAAAATAATGTATATCTAAAATCTTCTTCCACAGACAGTATTTTCCTGTACAATCTTCTCAGACCCCTTTCTTGGAAAAGGAATCAAACTCATCAACTGCTATTCTAGAAACTCTATACTTGAATTGCAGACGAGTAAATTTCAATTAATTATTTCCATTTTTTTGCATCGAATTCAATCAAGAATGATCTTTAAATGTTTTATCAGAATTATGTCATTATGAATAGAATTTTTGGGTTATATTCTATCTATTTGTTCTTCAATTTTCTGATGTTTCAACTATCTATTCGAAAGTGTTGAAATAAAAATTATACAAAAGTAAACAAGGCAAATATCTAGATAATTAGAAATTAGATATTAAAAATATTCAGATTACTATATGTAAAAACATGGGCCTTACATTCAGTGCAAATAGGACAAAGTTTCTCTGGCAATCAAAGTCTGAACAAGAACCACGTGAAAACCTCAAACAGAGGAATCAATGATATGTGTCTTGAAAATTATTGGAATGAAAAAAGATTGAATTATCATAGCTTCTAATAGATTTATTTGTGCTAATCCATTGGATGGAAGTGAAGTGATTGAAGTGGAAAGAAAAGGATTGAAGACTATTCTAAGTCAAGTATCAAAAGAAAGAACAACAAGGATGAACTTTTGGTGGGACTGAGATCAATAGTAGTTCACGATGTATGTCAAAAACGGTATGATAATGACAAGTTAATCGCTGCATCTTCTAGTAAAGAAAGCTATGTTACGACTTCGCCATAGAACATCGAGCCGGTACAGCACATAAGAATGCTGATACTTCATCAAGACGACCATGTCTAGAAGATTGTCATCATTGCTCTAAGGTTGAAGCGAAGGCATTCCGGACAGCTGTCATTGGCGATGCTTGGCAACCACAAGAGATAGAAAGGGATATACATAGATGGCGACTCAGAGTTGCGAATTATTCAAGAATGGGAGAAGAAAGATGAAACCAAGAGTAGAGAGCAGCTGATCGTTTCTAGAGGTTGAGCTCCGGAGGTCTTGAGACATCTCCATGATGGAGTGAGTGGAGGACACCTTGGGGCAACGAAGACTCTGCAGAGAGTTCATGAGCGGTTCCATTGGTTGAACTGCAAAGAAGACGTTAAAAATGGTGCAGAAAATGCACTACGTGCGCTTCAAGCAACGGACCGCAGAGACGACCAAGAGCTCTGATGCGACAGTATAATGTTGGTAGTCCATTCGAGAGGATAGCCATCGACGTGGCAGGTCCATTTCCCGAATCAGACGTCGGAAATAAATACATTGTTGTCGTCATGGACTATTTTAGTAAATGGGCGGAAGCGTATGCCCTTCCTTATCAAGAGGCCGCTACTATTGCAGACGTCCTAGTGAAGAATTAGATCTGTCGTCTTGGCGTACCCTTGGAGCTCCATTATTACTCAGAAAGAAACTTTGAATCCACACTTTTCCAAGAGATATGCGAAGTATTGAATATTCGTAAAACCAAGTCTACTGCTTAACATCAGCAGTCTGATGGAATGGTGAAACGGATGAATTGGACCATAAACAGACACTTGGCCAAAGTTGTCTCTGGTCACCAGAGATACTGGGACAAATATCTCCATCTGTTCCTTTTGGCCTACCGCTCATCCGTACACGAAACAACCAAACAAACTCCAGCAAGAATTATTTTTGGACGGGAACTTCGGCTACCATGCGACCTAAAATTTGGCTGCAAACCTGTAGAAGACCTGGCTGGCGAAGATTATGTCATTAATTTAAGGCGTCAGATGGGCGATATTCACTCCCAAGTCCGTATAAACATCCAGAATGCCAGCGACCGGATTAAAGAGACCTATTACGTTGATGCACAAGGAGGGGGTTTTCAACCAGGAGATCCTGTGTGGCTTTATAACCCAAGGCGGTGATATGGTCTGTCTCCGAAATTACAGACATTTTGGGAGGGGCCTTATGAAGTCATCAGAAGGATTAACGACATAATCTATGGAATCAGACGCAACCTCAAGAGCAAATCAAGAGTGGTACACTTCAATCGGCTAGCACCATTTGCGGGAGACAACAATGAAGATCTCAATGACGCACGTGCTCATAAGATTCATGCGCAGGAAAATTCATTCAAGTTCATGAAGACTTTTTCAAGTGGACGTCAGGCTCGATTCGGAGTAGCTACCGAGGTGCAGCAGGATCTATTCAGAGTCCTGGCCGACTACTCCTTGGCTCATTGTGTATCAGAAGATTTGAAGATGTCCCAAGGGATAGCAGCAGTTTTCAAGAAGAAGTTTGGCAGGTCAGAACTCTAGAATGTTTTTGAATTGCAATTTGACTTTTTTTCAAATAATTTCTACTCGTGTGATAGATAATTATGTTACTGTTTCAATATTGTTTTGTTCTGAACGCATAATTTCATTGGTAATTTGTGAATAATGTTACTTATCTTGATACAAAGACTCCATATAAGTTCTCAGATTCTTCTGATCAGTAATGGGTTGCTAAATAGCAGTCTGCTATTTTCTAGCTACTATTGGGATCTGACATATTCACTCCTGACTTCCAGTGGTGAATACGAGAAATACTATAAGATTGCATCACTGCGCTGAATCGTTTGTGGCAAGTACAATCAGAGTGCAATGAGAATGTAAATATTTATTATCAATACAATGATCAGTATTAGGACAATATGTGATTGGGCTTGTACAAACCCAAGCCAAAGAAATTTTGTAGGAGGAGAGAGAATTATAAAAGCTGCAGTGGCGTGCAGTCCATATGTGCAGGATGTGCACTGCACACCCTATGAAAATATTAGAAATTGCGTAAATAAAATTAATATAATGTTTTATTGAATACTTTATTTTGTTTCACAAATTTTCATTAAAAAATCAGAGAAAGAGCGTATTTTATCTATTTATGCAACCAGAAATTCTGGCACGCCTCGCGGGCCACTCTGCTATGTATTTGAAACGAATGTCGACGCTCGACGTGCAGATTTCTCACTACATGGAGAGCGAGGTCTGTTTGGCATAGTCAGTATTAGGAAAGTGAAGAAGTAGAATCCCACAGAGAAAAAGCATACCGAAATAAGCAGATCTTTTATCGCTCGTTCTCTCTCGCTACGTGCACCAGGAGCTGAATATTCAACGTTTAGCTGTGTTCTTTTATGAAACGCCTTTTATAAGTTTGTAAAAATAGTTGAAATATTGTTATTTGTTATTTTAGACTGCAATATTGGGTGAACACTTATTTTATACGTTTCTCAAATTATTTATTTTCCTAGAATTATCATTTGTAGAATAACAACTGAAAATAAATCTGTCATTTGTGATCTACTGGAAAATCCTTTTTCACGTCAAGCAGGCCAGCAGTCCGTGCGACATTTCTAAATTGAAATATATGGGAAATTTAAATGTATTGCTGGTTGTTGTGAGAGAAATAAGCTGTATTGCTGGCCATGTATATATCCCCTCTCTCACCACCAACTGTGCACACCTATCACAGAAAGTCACCGCACGCCACTGAAAAGCACGACACATTATTAGATGCGGAATAAATGAATACAGTAATTGATCAAAATGATGTCATAATATCTGTTATATGCTCTTGTAGAGCTGGATGCGTACCAATGTTACATGATTTCTTTTTCATTTTATAATATTGAGTGAATCTCATTTGATTCCATGAATTCCTTTTTTTCTCTCAAGTTCCAGTAAATTGGTAGCCATAATAAAGTATTTCATACTGTTTCATTTTCAGGAATGAAATAACAAATCTAGGAGAATTATCTTGTACAGAAAAGCTTTGCGCTCAGAAAAAAACTTTTTAGAACTGTTTAGTAACATATTCTCCACATCCTTAACAAGAACATGATTGTTTTAAACCCATTTCTAATGAAAATAACAAGGGTAAGGATGTGTCATTTGAGCATTTAGAAAAAATAATCCCACAAACTCTTCCAAACTCTGCATTCTCCAAACTTGAGTAATTATATTTCTTACTATACTTATATTTTCATCAGTTTCTAAGTACAATCATTATCAATATTATTTCAGAAATAGTAGGCATGAACAAATAGCGAAGATTTTCCCTAAAATTACAATCTCCTCAGATAGAAATGCATTGAATGCTATTTTTATACATCAAGAAAGCAATAATTTCATGAGTCGTATCGCAAATTCAGAAATTTCAGAATTGAAATCATGTTGTGCACAAGAGCTGTCGAAACTAAAATGTGATTATCTTAGTGTATGCAAAAAAACTTTGACGTCTTCCAACGATTGGAAACGTGAAAGACAGTACCGGATTACAGGTTCTGTTTGTTACGGAATCTATACTTACACTAGCAACAAAAAGCCTGACTGTAAGAAAAAGTGTGGTTTATTTTTCGAGCCAGACTGTTAGTTTCATTAAGAGGTTTCTGAGCCTTGGGCTCTCTTGTACCTATTCCGGCGCTTTCTTCGGTGAAAAAGCTTGCTACCGCTCTAGCCTACTGTAGCTACTTTTTTTTCGGCCTTCAAAATATGCTTCGGCCTGATGCAGTATTTTGAAGGCTAGTTTTCATCATAGTCCACTGCTGTTCGAGCTAATGGATTAGGATGCTGTTCCATCAGTGAGAAAAGCTTTACCGCATCGTTGCGTATGAAGTTTTCCATTGTCTCTATTTTGAGGTCTTTGTGGATGACCTCATTCCTGACGTAGCGTTGTGCGTCCACAATGCAACGCAGGATTACTTTGCAGCGTTTGCAGTTTCTTTTTCTGCTTGGTAGTTGCACCATTCCAAGCAGCGGAAGCATATAGCATCTGCGGCCGTATGATTGAACTATACAGTCGCAGTTTATTATCGAAGGTTAGGAAGCTCTTTCTACCCAGCAGCGGTATTAGCTGGATGAACGAGCCTCGAGCTCAATTAACTGCGTTTTTCATTTGATGATGGTGATTCATCCGTTTGTCGATGCATATTCCAAGGTACACTGTCTTGTTCCTCCAAGGGATAGGACGCCCAAACATGCGTATCTCGCTATAGGGAGCGAATCTACGGCGAGTAATAAGAATTGCTGTACTTTCATCTGGATTGATAGTAATTCTCCATTTCATGCACCAGACCTCTAGTTTATCTACCGCAACTTGTAGATTGGACGTGATGAGTTTCGGACTACGACTGCTATGTATAACTGCCGTATCATCAGCATATTGTGCAATTTTAGTCGTGCTCGCTGTTCTAAGCATGTCGCTCACATAGATGTTGAATAGCGGTGGCAAAAGCGAAGAGCCTTGAGCCACACCGGCTGCTATTCGTTTTACGGTTGACAGTGCACCTTGGAATCTGACTCTGAAGGTTCTATTCTGAAGATATGACTGGAAGGTCTTCACTAGGTATAGGGACATACCATAGTCCAGTAGTTTGATAAGTAGGCCTTGATGCCAGACCTTGTCAAACGCTTTAGCAACATCTTGGAGCACTGCTTCTGTTGGTTTGCTGTGGCTGAATCCAGCTGTGAGGTGCTTCACAACTCTAACTAGCTGGTGGGTCGTGGAGTGATTATTTCTAAACCCAAATTGCTCATTGGAAATGATATTCAGCTCTTCCGTAGCTTTCTGCAAGCGGATGAGTATTACTTTCTCAGCAGTTTTTGCTATGATGTTGAGCAGGCTAATGGGTCGTGTGGAGCTGTGAACTCAACGTGTAACGTATCCACTTGACTTGTTTCAGCTTTGACTCGCCGATGAGTTAGTCTGATGAACTGAGAGTCTGCGAGCTCGTAATTTGGAGAGCATTGGGTCTCTAGGCTGTTGGCGATAGCTTCTGATCTCTCAGGAGCCGAATAAACTATGCTATTTGGGCCGTGTATCTCTCTGACCGGAGCTCTCTTGCTTTTTAGGCTCTTACTAATGCGCCTATAATGGAAATTGTCGTCATTGGCAGCCTCTATGGAAACTCTCCATTGTAAATGTTTGTGTCACGTATCTGTGTGCTGAGATGATTGTACGTGCGTTTGTCGACTGGATCACAAGAGTGCTGCATGAACCTATTGCCAGTAGGAACGAGTGGTGCTGACTCAGACAGAACTTTTGGTTTTTTACTGCTGCGTTGAACAACAGTAAAGCCCTCGGTTATAGAGCTGGAGCTGCTCGCAGCTTGCGAGTCGGTCTCCATCAAGTCTCCACTGCCTACAAGATCCAGCAGATCCGACTTGTCTGAGGATTTAGAAACTTTCAGTTTCTTGTCCTTGTGACTCTCTGAACCATCAGAAGAGTCACGTGACTTTGTCGCTGCCGACTTAACCTTGACGGCTGGGCTTTTCCTTGCGGAAACAGGCGAATTAGCCTTGGTTATACCAGCCTCGGAAGCCGAAGGATTGTTACTCTTCTTGCGGCTGAGCTCAGCTTCAAGAAGCTTGATTTCTTGAGCTTGCAGATCGCGCAACGTAAGACCACTTCTCTCAGTCAGGCATGGCCTTTGGTCATACGATGCGATTCCGTGCGTCAGCTCTTCCAGCTTGAACACTGCTGGGTTCAGACCCTGGCAAGTTATATGAGGGTTGCTGGATCTGCTTTTCCAGAATTTACTTCTATTAAGAGATGTCGACACTGCAAAATTTCTTGTTATATTATCCGTCATGTGACCCGTGACGTCATGTGGCCTTGTTTGTCGTATCCACATGACATGTCTGATATTTACACCATTTCGTTCGAATCGTTTATTGTGTCAATATCGTGTTTTACATTGAGTTGCTTTTAGAGTGTTTTTGTCACAAGGCAACATGAATTGACACCGAAGGCAAAAACTTCATACAAGGCTGCTGTACAGTAAAAAAAAATTGCCTTTCGCTCTAGAAGGGGGATCAATTCTTTCAAAAGTCGTCTAATGGGTGCGGAACGTTTCTTAGTTACAAATGATTTTAGGAAGATGAGCTCATTAACACCATCTGCTCAAATGTTCTTTGAACTCCAAACGAGAGAAAAAGGAAAGAAGAAGAAAGCTCGCAGATACACACGAGAGAAGATAATGTGTCTATCTCTAGGAACAAAGTGCAAGAGGATATGATTTATTAGAAAAAATGTTTACTTTGCCTTTGAAGAATGTTTCAGAAATGAATTGTAAATGCTGTTCTTGAATCTGAAGAATTAATTTTAAATTGACATAATTAATCTGTAATATTCATTCTGATTTGTTCCTATTGTTTCAAAGTACATCTCTGTAAGAGAAGGGCGAGTTTTCATATCTTCATTTTTGAAATAATTTAGACAAAAACGATAATGTATGTTCTGAATATGAATTTTAAATGCTGCTGTTGGTTCTATAGGATTAATTTTGAATTGACATAATTCATTTTTAATATTTAGTCTTATTTGTTATTATTATTTCAATGTAGGTCTCTGTAAGAATAAGGCGAATTGTCGTTTCTCAATTTTTGGAGTAATTTTGACAATAACGATATAGAATGTTTCAAAAATGATTTTTGAATGCTGTTAGATCAAAAAATTTATTTTAAATTGACATAATTCATGTATAATATTAATTCTGATTTGTTCTTATTGTTTCAATGTACGTCTCTGTAAGAAAAGGACTAATTATTCTATATTCACTTTTGAAATAATATATTCCAAAAGATCATCGGATGATGGATAAAAATTAAGGATAAAGATTTATTGAATCATCTCTTCACGTTGCAAACGTTTCGGTCTTTATTAAACCTCCATCAGTACCTTAGAGAAAAGTAGAACATAACCAAAAAATTTATAATATTGTGCAAAAACATCTTTACACTTCTACAATACAGAAGCAACTCAGTTTACCGTCTATAGTTTATAGGTAGTCTGTGGCTGGGTTCATATTGACTTGTCGGATAGATCGAGTGTTTACTCAATATCAAAGTTCAAGCAAACGTTGTACCCCTGTGCAGAGGGCCCGATAATGACTCCCGGATGTTGCACTATCCCTGACACCAACGCTTGCAGAAACAAAAATGTTGTTAAATTATGATAAATATATGCAGAGGCACTAGGCTTGCAAGTTAACAAAATTCACAGAAAGAGAAGAGCAAATCCTGTTACAGTATCAGCACTTGATGCTGACAGCGGACAGAAGAATGTAGCTAGGTACAAACACCTGTGTGGTGAGTCAGAGGATAATCCCTAGGACCCGTATAGCGCAGCGGAGTTCTTGCCTCGATGAGAGCAGAGAACCGACTTGACCGACGACGACGAAAAATATGTCTTCAAAAATACAAGAATCTACAAATTTTCAGGAGAAATATCATAAGAGATAATAATTTTTTGAAAATTGTTGTTGTTTCCACGGCAACTTATTTATACCAATTTCACGACACAAAACATCCAAAAATTTCCCGAAACAAAGTTGAGGGGAATTTTCTGTGATGTTTTGTGGAGTGAAATGGCAGATAAGTTGCTGTGGAACAGACAAAAATTTTCAAAAAACTATTATCTCGAATGGTATTCAGGAAGAATATTTTTTGACATATTGAGTAAACACAAAAATCAAGAATAAACGCATTTTAATTATTTATTTGTAATATAATAATTATAAGTAACTGTACAAATATTGCATGTAGCATTTCCAGTACTTCCTTCTTGCGCAACACTGGAAACTGTTTTACTTCTTATATTGGATATTATATTTTCATGGTGATCTTAATGTAATTGAAGATACGGTTTAATTGAACTAGTCTCAGTGTTACCAGAAACTTTAATCAACTGTTCTCCACCAATTCCGGATTTACCTAACTAAGTTACAGCTGTAGCTCGATGAGAATGATTTGTTATATTAACATTTTTAGTGTTCATTCCAATCTTTTCCGCTGATTTTTTGTCCATTTTGATATCATGTTTGCACTGATTGGCATATTTTCATACCACGTGCTGGATTTCGACTAGGATTGACTGTTAAGAACAGTCTGTCTGAGGTAATATTTGGCCCCCTTTTGGAAAGTAGCTTTCTGAATAGTCGTATAGGGCAAAAATTGGGACTTCAAAATTATTGACCAGCCATTTTGTGTCAGCACATCTTTGATCTCCACCTAGCGCTGTCTTAGAAAATACAGGATTGTATAAAATCCTACCTGTGTGCTCATCATCATTACTGTGCTCTTCTTTGAAGTAGTGAAGCTTACAGGTACTAGCTTCACCACCATTCCATGCTAACTCAGTAGCTACAATAAAATAGAATTTCTTTTGTAGTCCTTTAGGTGTATTCTCATCCCACAAACTGATCATTTTGTTATGTTCTTCAACTGAAAAGGTGGCTGAGCTTACTTTGCGTTTATTTGGATCGTTTTGTGAAATTTTTCGTTTTGAATTTCGAGCATCTCGAGCTGATCTAAATCTTATGTCGGTAAAAGGCTCCATTACTATATTATATTCGTTATAGAATTTTTCTCGTAACAATTTCGTCATGGTATTTTAAATAGTCTTCATCGCTCCTTTTTTATAGTCCATATCATCTTGTTTTTTCATATTGAAGCCCCAGTCAGTCAAAATTTCATTTAATGTTAATATATCCGTAGAACGATTCATGTTATATTCTTTCGCTACACAAAACTCCATGAATTGCTTCCACATATATCTTTTTGAACTAATAGTATCATGTGGTGTCGTATTTTCAATGTTGTTTTGAGTTTCATTTAACGAAACACACCCAAAACGATCCATTATTCTACACTTTGACTTTCATTTTGTCACGTTTTACTAATCTATTCATGTATTGTATTGTAACCAACGCAACAAAATAAAACCTAATCTACATTCTTGTTATTGAAATAAAATCTAATCCACATTCATGTTGGCAGATACAGTTTGATTTTATTGGCTACAATACGTGATAATCATGCAATATTATTGACTGATGACATACGTCAAGAAATATTCTATATAATAAATCCAATATACTTACATGATTATCGCCGTCATGTTTTCCTAGTCCAAGTTGGGGAAAAGATTGAATGGTTGATTTTGCGTATTTAATTTCAACATCCGCTGGAGGATAATAGCCATGTACTTTGACCATATAAGCAACTATTATTCTCGTCATTTCAGACTTTAAAGCTTTTTTATCGTCAGGATTTAGTATAATTAATCGACCTCAATTATTTTGACTTAATAATCTCCTTATATCAACGAACTAAATTTAATAAATACGTAAGTATAACTGTATTATAAAAGTTGAATATATGTAAATGTTCACCAAATCTTGTACTGGAACTGATGTGGTCGGTAAAATATTAGTATTCGGTAAAACTTTCGGAATACAGGAATCTATATCATCATTTGAAGACGGAATTTTGACATCAGATTCACTTGCGGGTGGCACATTTATTACAATCATATCTTTCGGTATTTGTTCCAACGATGAGCAGCTTTCATTGTGAGAAATGTGAGATATAGCAGATATAAAAGACGAGGTATATGTTAATGTAGGGGATGTATCACTTATGATGATGGTTTTTGTAAGTCGTTCCTGCAAGGAAATCAGTAATTTCCTTGATCCAATCTTGATAGATATCTCTTGAAAATCACTTTCGGATAGTCGAGTGAAGGCGGACCCATCGATTTGCTCATCTGTAAAACAATTAATATTCATATATTTTATTTTCGACTCGGTGGAAAATATCTCCTTTTCTTCGTTTGAACGACGTGGAAAATACCTTACTTCTTTTGTCTGCCAGTAATACATTATATCTTTCTACAAATATATAATGATCAAATCTTAGCAACGGTCAATCTGTCAATAACAAAAATATACAATGACACCAATAATCTTATTATAAAAAATAGATTTAATGAATACGTTAAGTATAGAAAACTCTAAAAGACCATCAAATCTTGACGTATGAAAACAGGCAAGGCAAATTGCAATCAGTTCTTTGCCATATTAGTTATCCCTTAAGAGTTTTCAGTTTCACTTTTTACAGGTAATAGATTATTTTTTTGCGAGTATTTATTTATTTTCTTTTCGCAAGTGGTCTTGTCGTGGGGCTCCGCCCTCCGCAAGGACTCCGACCCTTGACTCTGCCGGGGCTTCGCCGCTGGACCCTGCCGCTACTTCGCCCATGAAACCTGTCAGTGGCCTCGCTCCTGATCCCTACCGAGAGCTTCTGCGTGTGACACACAAGGCGGCACTTCCGGTGCTGGTAATTGTGAAGAATATCCTGTACACTATGAAATGAAGGCAATTCCGTCTCTAGTTTTGTGTATTTTCCACCGAGTCGAAAATAAAATAGCATATGTCTCTAGTGTGAAAAATCTGTCAAATTCCGCCCTGTTGTGAATTGAGTTGCATTCATCTACGTTCCGTGTCAAAATATTGCACTTGCCGAAGGAAACTCAATTCACATCAGGGCGGAAATGACAGATTTTCCATAGGTCGGGCATAATCTACTATTATCTTTATACCAAAATAAAATCGTTTGAGGACTAATATAAATAGTTATATTGTCATCAAAAACTTTCCATGCATTCATTAATATATAGCTCTCGATCTCATCAAAATCTAAATATTCGTGAATATCACTTTTACTTATTGCATATGCATGTATCTTTGAATTGAAGTATAATGTTCTACAAATTTATATATTGAAAATAATTTCATCTGATACTGCTAAAATTTCTCGTATAATGCCGTATTTAGGTAACTCATCACCCATTTTCAATCTTTTATCTCCCAGATTTGTGCATATAAACATTCTATTCCTTAATTCGGTTCCAAAAATTTTCATCGCATTAGATACAAATACTTTATCCAAATGCGCTCATTCCTTTTTCATATGACTTTTCAATACACACGAATCTATATTTCACAGTTTTCCATTGTTGATTGTGATTTTTCTCCTTATTCGATATTTGTAGCAGCACCAATTTGATGATATTTTGCCAATGTTAGAGAAATATTTATTAAACTAGAACAGGCTGTTGCACATTTCTTTGATAGACCACGGTACAGAACCCCTTCCTCCGGATCATTAACACTCTTTTGAAACATTGTTAGTGGCTTCATTTTGATGAGTCCGACAATTTTTTCATCTGCGAAAATTTTTGAAACTGCTGCGTTTTCGGCCGAACAGCCGAAAAAGACGTCGATTCTATGATTTATTCCTGACCACCAACATCACTTTTTTCCATAATTTGATTGTAAGATGCTAGAAGGAGAAACACAAACAACATTTGGTCCGACAAAAATATTGCGGCGTTCGACGTAACCCCCATCTTCAACATGTCAAAATTACAAGTTTTGTTAGATATTTAACATCCTATCGAATCTCTTGGTATTGATAGATGAACATTAATGGAGCTGGTGGAGATATCGTCCGACAAAATTTCTGCTGCATATTTTCAGTCCGACACTCTGGAAATGTCAATTCTACGAGATTGGTCTGCTGATTAACACTTGTCGGACAAAAATCATACATATAGGTAGGTATATGTCCTAATAAAATAATATATTGTCCGACAAAAATAGTGCGCCGTATTGCCAGTCCGAAAATGAAAAATTAGAAGTAGCGTTCTCTGTGTTTGTATGCGCACCATATCGAATCTACATTCAAACCAAATTTTGTAGATCGATTTGTGAGATCAAATTATAATACTCAAACTTTTACGTCTTCAATAAATAAGTTCACAGTGATTTTTTATCCGCTAATTTTTCTTCTTATCTTCATCACAGTAGTGCAACATGTAAAAATAGGAATAATAAGAATATCTTGATTTCAAACCCAACGTACAAATTTGAAAATCTAATTATTGTAGAGAAGCTTCCAAGGGAAACCGAAAAATTGGTGAAAGATGTCAAACAAGAAACATAAGAATATTTCTTGGGAAAAATTGTTTCAACATTAGAATACCTATAGTATTGATATCTCCTCGAGAATTTTCGAGAGTAATGGTAAAATTTGAGTTTAAATCTATTAATTTACATATATAAAAGAATACATGATTTGGAAGAAAATTTTTTATAAGGCAAATATTCAATTACTATTCACTATTTGCATAAAAGTCATACTCATCGTCAGTACTGCTGCTGTGATCTTCGTCCTCATCATTATCTGAGTCTGTAATACAATTTTCAATATATACTGAAATGGAGTAAAGCATATTTATAAACTAATCATGAGACCACACGAGGTCCGGATCAACTATCCCGATGACACTTGCCGATATGCTTCAAATATGAAAAAGATGGAATGCGTATTTTTTAGGCCTTAGAAGCTGATATATGAACCAGATGCTTCTCATGCAATTTTCACCTACTTCAACACCAATGAAGCTCATAAGCGTATACTTGGCTTTTGACTCATATAATATTTTTTACTGAAGCATGAAATATTGCAAAATAATGCATTGCTTCAAAATTATTCATCATAAGGATCATAAATATGTTTGAAAATTACTTACTCCATTCAATTACAGTTATACATATACACATGCTTGAAATCCAAATTTCTCATTATCTCCCACTATGAAACATGAGTTTCAACTTACGCATAACATCCCATTTATATTTAAAACATATCTGCAAGTCTCATTGACATTGGTAGTCCATACTTTATGTGGTCGTCCTGTAAGTGAAATAATGAGATGATACCTTGAACATCATATGATATATCCTGAAAAGATGGACTTTGAGCACCATCGAACCAGTAGTATTCATATTTACCGTCTATTATGGTCCAGCCACAATCTTCAGGTTTATTGTCTGTCGGGCTTTGCATGTGTGCATTACACCACACACTACTTATGTATAGGGTCCTTTTAATTTGTTGGAGTAATTCTTGCTTTGATGGTGGTAGTCTTGCACCATCGTAGCCCATTATTTTTTTTTTAATGACTTCTCCATCTTGACTTTTATTTTTATAGCATTTTTCGAACAATTCGAGACATCCTTTTGTAACGTCTTCTTTTGTTTTAAGGGCATACATCCGGCATATGTACTCTTCAATGACTTTAAAAATCTCACTGCCTACTTTAATTTGGAACGGTAACATTTCTATCAATTTTATAAATGCATCTTGGAATATAATATTTTTTTTCAGAATACTGAATGGTTTCTTTCTTCATTTGCCAAAAAAATGCAGGGCTATAGTCATTTCCTGTAAAAATATTGCATATTGCGAGTGCTCTTGATAGATGGTCTCCAAGCTTCTCATAGATATCGTTAATATTCAGGAGTAATTTTTTCTCAGCTGTACTCAAATCAATGATTATTTCAATGTCTGATTTGAGGAATCTTATGTTTGCCAGCATGATTACAGGAATGTCCGAATCAGTACAATGTATCTGCACGCGGTAATCACGATTCAGCTGACAAATGTGGTAGATGGTCTTCGTGTCAAATTCTTCGTGAATGCACGATGAATTATAGTCAGTTGTACGTTTCATTTCCTTATTTATCACTTCGTATACATAGCAACTGTCGAAATTAAGTTTTACAAGTTTCCCTTCGCAAAGTTGAACAAACTCTTCACTTGTCCAATGTTCTATTAAAAATCGAACGAATTCTTCTTTGAAACTGCGACTGCGTAATAAATTGTTGAAATTCGCGGGACGTTTGTTTTCTCTGCGTATATCATGACGAGTATCCTCTTCTCCTCTCAGACGGTGCTCGTAATCTTCTATACTAGGAGCGTTGTATTTGTCGAAGATAATATGTACTTCTCGTCTATCACACACTAACATCTTAAATATATATTAAGATATCTTGCCGTAACTGTCGGGAACATTTTTTAATGTATGTAGGAGGTAAAAACCATCAAATATAGAAATGTCGGGAACTGGAGGATGTATGGTTTCAGTTTGATGTAATAAGAGTTCGCCAAGGATTACAGACTTTGCTGTCTTACATATTTCTCCATCGTTATGGCAAAGTGAAAAAAGAATAGGCGCTAGAGGATAATTCAAAGCTTTCTCAATATCTATGTTATTTGATAATGATGCGTATAATAGACGTCAAAAAATATCCTTTTGAGATTTTATCTCTCCCACTTTTCCACCTATTTTAACTTTTTTTATTTTGTTGTACTCGAAATTGATTACCTTATTCCTCGAAATAGTCTTATCAAATGTATCTGGTCGTGCGATATTATGTGAAATAAAATATCTACGCTGTTTATCACCTAAACTTTCAACTTGAGATAAAAATACATATATCGCGTTATCCACAGACTGCCCTGATGATATGTTATATAGATGGTTCTCTGATAAATCAGGTGAAAATGGATTTGTACATTGTTTGATTAAATCCAATAGCAAATCTTAATTTTTAATATAGTGGATGATGGTTGCTTGCTTCAACTCTTAAGCGATGTCATCTTTTGTACGCATATTCAAAAAATCCATTAATTTGGAAGTAACGCTGGTCCGCAGAGAATGTGTAACTGACCATTTTTGGCGAGCAGAAAAAGAATTTGTCATGTTAATGATTCCAGATGCTCTCGAAGCGGCATCTGCGTTAATAGTCTGCTCTAAAGTCAAATCTATCGAAATGCGAGAAAAAGGCTTGGAAGATCTTCGCACACTTAGAAAACAGCTCTTGTAATTTTCAAGCAGTCCAGGGTGAGTATTTTCAATGTCAAGTAGCTTGTCATGGTATATTGTTAAATATCTGGCATAAGTTTGATGGTTCATTGTGAACAAAATAGCTGTTATTTTGGGTAAGACATTCATGAACATGTCAAAATCTGCTGTACGAATACTCGATCAATTCCAAGTATAAGAAATACATTTGGGGTGTTTTGCCATGTCTTCCTTCTAGGGTATCAACCTCATACTTTTCATAACACTCAAACATTCGTTTAACTTTCTGGTCTATAGTTTCTGAATTAACATCAGTTTTGTTGTTAAAATATGATAGATACTGCTGAAAATTATCCTCATTATATTCATTAGACACAAAAAACCTTTCGAGATGTAAAATTTTCAACGCCAGAGAAAGCAACAGATGAATTCTCTTGCAGCGATTGAAATGCTTTCCAGTAAGAAATGAGTTCACTGAACCTCTAGCTGAAATACCGCTATCTTCTAGCAAATTGATCAATCCAGATCCAGCTATAAATTTCCCGATAGCTTTATAAAAGGACATAAATATATGGAACTGTCCGAAATGAATGAATAAAGTTTGAAATTCATGCTCAGCGGACTGTATTCACAATGCTATTTTGGCCATTGCTAAATCATAAGTAACATTAACGTAGGTCTAGCCACATTCAGCAGCAATTTGTAAGCTCCTCCGCATTGCCTCTTTCACTACCGCGGGATCAGTCGGAGAATTGTTGATTAGAGTTAAGTATTCGATTTTTTGAATTCTGCTTTCATCTACAAATATTCTAGCGTTATATCCAACCCACATAGGCATGCTCTCAAATCTCAATTTGTGAGATAGTAACCTAGCAAAATTAGTTTGTTTGAAGAGATTAAGTTTTTCTGGAGTCTCTGCGATTCCTATATTGTGCTGCAAAAATTCGGGTCGACGTTGCTTGGCATATCTCAAACTTCCAAATTCTTCTGGATCGAATGATCTTTTTCTACGTCCAGATATGTTGCGAACACTTACTCCAGGATTTTGCTGGTCTCGTAATACAACATTTTCATTCTGTATAATATTCAATTCCTCAGGTGTAGGAATATTTTTGTAAATAATACCTACTGTGTCGTGGAGAGTGTTTTTTCCCGAACTTGTCTCTACAAACCTGTCAAAGTTATCCTATGCTACTCCACAAGATAACAGGGGGGTTGTGTAAATTTCAGAAGGACACAATTGTTTTCTCGACGTACATAAATACGCTGCAGACGTCTCCAACTCAACTACACTCGAATAACTTAGACAGTAACTTTGTTTGTTTAGTATATATTTAATTCCTTTTGACTACCCGTTAAGCTTTTCATAGAAATGCCTAATAAAATCTGCTTGCTTGGTTTCATACTGCCCCTTGTTACACTATAAATGGAGTATTGAGAATAGCATGAAGCTAACCTTTGAATGCGATTATTACATCTCCTATCAACTCCACTCAAAGCAGTGGTCCAATATGACATTATGTTAATTTTTCTTGAAAGAGTTACAAATTGTATCTCTTGTTCCAAGTTATTTTGTATATATTCCTTGATTTTTGATGTATCAAACATGTTATTGCACTCTACATCTTCAATCGCATATAATTCCTTCAAAATATCAACATACCAATTCTTCAAATGAGCCAAAGATAAAATTCGCAAATATCTCACGACTTCCTCCTTGATATACATGATTAATTTATCACGGGCAATTTTATTAAAATCTCATTTGATTTGCCAGTCATCGGTCGATGGTTTATTCTGATCATTCCTGTACCTCGAATAATAATCTAAATTACAACAGGCATGATAAGTGAGGTATTTATCTGTTGTGCAAATTTCCCCGTCAATTTTTTTCAACATGTCTAAATCATTAATTTCTGTCGCATATTTTTTTGCATTTTGAAGGAATGCGACTTTGTTTTTAATTTTGCGACAAAAGACTTTACACCTTTTACGCTTAATGGTTTTTTTCTGACAATAGAAGCACTTCTTGGCATTATCATCATCGGTGAAACTTTCGACAATCGGATCACTATCATCATTTTCATCATCTTCATTTTCGTTTATATCGTTTCCTAATGAATCTTCAGGCATAAATCTGTGAATTATGATATGACAATATGAGAGCTCTTTCCCGGTTTTCTTATTCAATGCACGATTATTGAGCATAATGAATGAAATGTTGAGAAAAGACGGTAAAATGTTTTACACAGTCTAAAATTGATGAATACGTGTACGTACGAATAATTTATGATAGAGTAATTTCCGTCTTCTTTCAACTTTTCAATTGATGTGCACGAAATCAGAGGTAAAAAATAGAATTATAACAAAATAATAACCGTGACGTGGATGATGGTGAGAATTCATTGTTTTAGCAGACTTTGTTGCCGGTGATGCCAAGACTGTATCAATGCTGAAGGTAAAAGATTATTTTCTAAAATTACAAAGCCTCTTGCCTATTAATCAGAGAAAAATCTAAAAGAGAAACGTATGCATGAAGATGTATAAGTATCTGATCAAATAATTATTGTACGTTGTGAATGAATATATAAATATTCCACTGAAATTATTGGAGCTTTTTCAATTCAAAAATTGCACTGCTTTCTGAGCTCCAAATAGCTTTGGAGCATTACGTTTTATTATGAACAACGAAGATTATTTGTCTATGTTTGTTGACATGAATGTTCGCGCGCAAGATATTCTATACATCTCCGGTTCTATACGAATGATCTAATTGCATACTAACATTTAAACTCTAATACTTAGCATAAATATTGTGAATTCATGAATACTGCTTTAGAAAATTATTATCACAAGAATGTAGCAATTATCCTCATACTTGTCAGGTGAAAACAAATTATTTCCATGATCTTCTTTAAATTTTTACTGTTTATTTCACTTACCTTTCAGACAATTTTTTTTTTCACCACAAAATCCTTGTAACATGTAGAATGGTATCCTATAACATCATCTCCTGCATCGTTGGGTAGTATTGCATCATGGTATTTGTGCTTGTGTAATTTTCGAGCTTTCGAAAATTGTTTACACAAACACAAGATTTCTGGCCGATAATTTTTTATTCCCTTCCTCTTAGGTCAAAATTTAGGATTGGCAGAGAGTAAATTACACAAGAAACACTCCATAGCTTCGTCTTGTTCAAGATTTGTAGTTTCGTTTTGAAATGTGATCCGATGAAATAGCATTGTTCATGAAATACTTTGGAAACTTAGCATGCGTTGACTCCACTATATTGTTTCGGGCAGTTTCGTACAGTTAACATGAAGCAATATTGTTAAAGTGTATTTCCAATGTTGAATACAAGTAGTTCATTGATATAAAGGGATAATTAATGTTATAAAAGGTTGTAGCTGAGCTGAGTTAATTATAGAAGATCGAAAAGGCAGGAACGGAGCTATAAAACGGTGTTTTTTTAGAATATGTCAAAGTAACCGTCGTTCAAAATCGTTACGAAAAGATAATATGTACCATTTACTCTATAAATCGACAGAAGAAAGCACAAATATCTGGTGAAGTGCATATGAAAAATGGTTCTGAGTGTGCAAAATGCGATTCGTAGATGAAATCGTATCGACGTGAAGATTTTAAACTCTGGATCACGTAACAAAGGACACATATATTTGTTCTCATTATTTTTATGGTGGCACTGGGCTCACATAAGCTAAACTCAGCTTAATATCAATGAAAGAATTGAAAATTAAGGTATTTTCTATCATACGAAGATTGTACATTTTGTTGAAATATAAATTTGATTTACTTTTAGATCAAGTTTTCATGATATATAAAAAATGTTTATTATTGTATTGTTGATGTAAAATAAAAAAGTGACAGAATAATTGAAAATTTATATTGGATGTGTTGAGTTTTATTTACAATTTCTGATTTTTACAATTGGTTATGGGCCCAGTTGCCGCATTATAGTTTAAAATTGTATTTAAAGCTTCAAAAATGTCACAAGTACATGCCACAATTGAAAAATTAAGAGGTCGCGAAAATTATGGTACCTGGAAGTTTGCAGTTCAAGCGTATCTTGAACATGAATCATTATGGAAAGCCGTACTTGGTGTAGATCTTGATGAAACTAATATTACCCGAGCAAGAACGAAAATTATTTTGCTGATTGAACCAATTAATTTTGTACATGTACAAACCGCTAAAACAGCAAAAGAGGCTTGGGATAATTTAGAAAAAGCTTTTGATGATTCTGGTCTAACTCGGAAAGTCGGTTTACTACGTAAATTGATTACAACGCGTCTCAATAATTGTAAAAGCATTGAAAATTATGTCAATGAAATAATTACAATCGCGCATCGTTTGCGAGAAATAAGATTTGATGTTTCTGACGAATGGATCGGAACTTTGTTGCTTGCCGGTTTATCTGATGATTATCGACCGATGATTATGGGCATAGAGGCATCCGGAATTGCTATTTCAGCCGATAGTATCAAGTCAAAATTGTTACAAGATATCTAGACCGAATGTTCCTCTGATAGCGTTGCTTTGATAAGCAAGAAATTTCCAAAGAAGCGTGATCTTAAAACTGTTCGATGTTATGAGTGTAATAAATATGGTCACTACGCCAATCAATGTGAGAAGCGGAAGTCGAAAGGGGAGAACAATCAGCATTCAGGTGGAAAAAATGTTTCCTCTTGATTCTCATCACTTATTTGTACAGTGAATCCCTCAGAATGGTACATCGACTCGGGTGCTTCAGCTCACATGGTTCGCGAACAGGAAGTTTTCTTAGATTTATCTACTCCTGAAGTCAATATTGTTATGACCGCCAATCACTCACCGATGAAAATCGAAGGAATGGGCAATGTTAAGATAGATGTTGAAGTCAACAATAAAATCGAAACAAAAATGGTTTCGAACGTATTATATGTCCCAGAACTCTGTGCAAATCTTCTCTCCGTAAGTCAAATAGTCAAAAATGGGAAGAAAGTTATATTTGATAACAAAGGATGTAGAATATGCGATGGTCAGCAACTTATTGCCTTAGCGCGTCATGAAAACGGCATGTTTATTTTGAATCGACCCACAACAGATGTGAGTTTTTTGAGCTACGAGAACAAATTTGTTGATAGCATTTTATGGCATCGTAGAATGGGTCACATCAATTTTGATAGCCTGGATAAATTGAAAAATAGATCGGCTGAGGGTGTAGACTTTGTAAAAGTAAGTCATGACAATTGTTCGATTTGTTTGATGGGAAAACAAATAAGGCATTCATTTAAAAATATTGGAACACGAGCATCTGATATTTTAGACGTCGTTCACTCTGATTTATGTGGACCAATTGAGACAATGTCACTTGGTGGAGCTCGATATATTATGCTGTTTGTTGATGATTTCTCAAGAAAGGTTTTTGTTCATATATTATCATCAAAAACGAAAGCTTTCGAAGCATTTAAGAATTTCTAGAGCGAAGTAGAGAATGAAACAAAGAAAACTATCAAGATTCTACGCACCGACAATGGTACTGAATATTGTAATGCTCCGTTTAAAGCATTTTTGCGTAAATCTGGCATTAAACATCAAACCACTGCACCATACACACCTGAACAAAATGGTTTAGCAGAACGAATGAATCGTACAATAATCGAGAAAACACGATGTATGCTTTTTGATGCAGGATTGGAAAAGTCGTTTTGGGCGGAAACAGTGTCAACTGCGGCATACATTATAAATAGATCTCCGTGTCGCATGCTAGACAATAGAACGCCCGAAGAAATGTGGACTGGTAAAAAACCAAATTTGAGCCGAGTTCGTGTTTTTGGTTGCAAAGTTCAAATACATGTTCCCAAACAGAAGCGACATAAACTGGATCCAAAATCCCAAGAATGTATCTTTTTAGGATACGAATCTAAGGCATACCGCGTGTACGATCCAAAAACAGAGAAAATCCATATCAGTCGCGATGTTGTATTTTTTGAAAATCAGCGTCTGGAGCATCAGGTACGTAAATTGCCTAAGATTAATTATTTTGATGTAATTCCAGTATCAGCTGATTCCGTGGAAGATCAAGCAACTGATGAAGGGAAAAATGTTGCTGAGATTCCATCAACATCGATAGTTCTCAATCGTCCGGTTGAATACTCAAAAATAAATGATGAATCAACGGTAACAGAAGTTGAAAATCCAACTGCGATTCTGTCAGAGAATACCGAAGACCTTGTTTCTACATCATCTATTATTCATAGCGAAACAAATGATATTCGTAGATCTTCCAGACAGCCAAAACCTTCAAAATGGGATGATTTTATAACTTATAATGCAAGAGCGATTCAAATTGATGATCCTATTTCGGTTGAAGAAGCTTACAGTAATGATCCTGTTTCGGTTGAAGAAGCATGCAGTCGATCTGATTGAAAATTCTGGATAGATGCAATGGAAAGTGAGTATCAATCTCTTATTGAAAATAAAACTTGAGAATTGGTTGATTTGCCATCAGAGAGAAAACCTATTGCTTGCAAGTGGGTTTTCAAAACAAAAAAAGATTCATCCGGTAACATTATTCGCTATAAAGCAAGGTTGGTCATAAAAGGCTGTGCACAAAAAAAAGGGATCGATTATGAAGAAACATATTCCCCTGTTATTAGATACAGCTCAATCCGTTTCTTATTAGCAATAGCTGTAAAGTTTGATCTGGACATTGATCAAATGGATGCTGTAACGGCTTTTCTTCAAGGTGAATTAGATGAAGAAATTTACATGGTACAGCCAGAAAAATATGTGAAAAATAACAAAGTCTGCCGTCTTCGAAAATCTCTATATGGATTAAAACAAGCAAGTAGAATTTGGAATAACAAACTTGATGCAGCACTTAAAAATTTTGGACTTTCAAAATCTAAAATTGATCCATGTGTCTATTTTAAGATTCAAGGACAACAAATGATTCTTGTTGCAGTTTACGTGGATGATTTGCTATTTTTCTCAAACAATATGGAGTGGAAAAATGACCTGAAACAAAACTTGAAGGAATCTTTCAAAATGAAGGACTTTGGACAAGCTCGTTTTGTCTTAGGTATGCAAATTACACGGGATCGTAATAAAGGAAAATTGTGGATTGATCAAGAGAAATATATAGAAAATGTTCTCACTCGGTTCGATATGGCTGACTGCAATCCTGTGTCGATCCCTACAGATCCTAATCAGAAACTTTCCACAGACTCAAGTCCTATTAAAAATATAGACTTGGCCGAAATGGAAAAAATACCATATCAGGAGGCGGTAGGATCACTTCTGTATGCTGCACAAGTATCTCGTCCTGATATTGCTTATGCAGTGAATTTAGTTTCACATTTCAATAATAATCCAGGTATTGAGCATTGGAACGCAGTAAAAAGAATTATGCATTATTTAAAAAGAACCAGTTCAGCTAAATTAGAATTCAGCCAGAATGCGTGCCAAGATCTTCATGGATATTGTGATGCTGACTGGGCGGTGATGTTGATCAAAGAAGATCCATTACTGGTTCTATTTTCCAGTTTCAAGGAGGACCTATATCATGGAATGCCCGAAAACAAACCACTGTAGCTTTATCAATTTGTGAAGCTGAATATATGTCACTGGCTTCAGCAGTACAAGAAGCTCTGTGGTTGAAAATGCTGCGAAATGAATTGTTACCAAATAAAATATCAGATGAAATTATCATTTTCGGTGACAATAAAAGTGCCATTGATTTATGTAAAAACAGTACATATCGAGCGAGAAGTAAACATATTAATATACGTTACCATTTTGTCAGAGAAATGGTAGCAAATGACAAACTTGCAGTACATTATATATCAACTGAAAATATGATAGCTGATATTTCAACTAAAGGTCTCAATTCTGCAAAACATTATAAAAACTGTAATAAAATGGGAATTAAGTTTTTCAGTGAATCAAATTTAAGGGGGAATGTTTAAATATAAATTTGGTTTACTTTTAGATCAAGTTTTCATGATATATATAAAAAATGTTTATTATTATATTGTTGATGTAAAATAAAAAGTGACAGAATAATTGAAAATTTATATTGGATGTGTTGAGTTTTATTTACAATTTCTGATTTTTACAATTATTATACTGTGCGAATACATAATCGCTTGACATTCATGACATTTATCATAAATACTATCACAGAGCTGTCATATATTTCAATTTGTAATAATTAATGACAAAATTAATGAGATAAATTCGAGGATAAACATAATACAAGAATGACGAATACGGAAAATAATACTAACATCTTCACTAATTCTTCTTTGTTACCACTGTATTTCCGCCTGTAGCACTTCAGCCACTGTTTCAATTGAAGGCAAGAATGTTACTCTAATTCATCATACAACAATGTTGCCTCATCAACCATTTATTCATTCAATATTATACTAAAAAACGTCTTTGGTCCTATTATTACTGCTCATTGAGATAAAACTGTCCGAAACAATATAGTGAAATCAACGCATGCTAAGTTTCAAAAATATTTCATGAACAATGCTATTTCAAAATGAAAACAAAACAAAATCATGTTGAATAGATGTCAAGCACTGCAGCAACAAATCAAAATTTCATGGAGCATTCGAAATTAGGGAGTGAGAACAGTTCCAAATCTGTGATTTCCACTTGTCATGCGCGGAATTCCTAATTCCAGAATAATTCCGAGCTAGAGCTCCAGGATTTTTCTGATTTGGTGAAAATTTCCGTGCTGGAAAATCATGCAAAAAACAAAATTATGCAGATTCACAACAGCTACAACAAGTCAGAAATATCTTGAAGTTCAGGGTGAATTTTTGACCCCATCCATCCATTACTTCTACTATATTGGTTCAAATAAAACCTTCGTTGCACATGCAGCAGAGAATAGAGACTATTACCAGGTAGAATAAGATTACTCTACCTTTTATGATATTTCATAGGAGAATATTACAATACCCATCTTTAGATCTTAGTTTCAACAAACCATGAGTGATAATTTACGAAATACTTTTTTTGATTTTTTCATGGATATGCAGCAGATATTTTGTCGGACAATAATACCAATGTATTCTGTACATCACTCCAAAGAGAAAAACATTCAAAATAAATGAATGTTAATCAGCAAACCAATCTCGTAGAATTGACATTTCTAGAGTGTCGGACTGAAAATATGCAGCAGAAATTTTGTCGGACAATATCTCCACCCAGCTCCATTAATGTTTATCTATCAATACCAAGAGATTCGATAGGATGTTAATTATCTAACAAAACTTGTAATTTTGACATGTTGAAAATGGGGGCTACGTCGAACGCCGCAATATTTTTGTCGGACTGAATGTTGTTTGTGTTTTTTTTTTTATTATCTTACAATCAAACTATGAGAAAAAGGGATGCTGGGGGTCAGGAATAAATCATAGAATCGACGTCTTTTTCGGCTGTTCGGCCGAAAACGCAGCAGTTTCAAAAATTTACGTAGATAAAAAAGTTGTCGGACTATCAAAATGAAGCCACTCACAAAGTTTCCGGAGAGTGTCAATAATCTGGAGGAAGGGGTTCTGTACCGCGGTCTATAACATAAAATGTTCAGATTCGTATCTCATACACCACATATTTCTTAGTGGTCCTATTTTTCGCATACAATATTCGTAGTGTAGCATATGATGATGTTTATTGATTATTTTAATATCAGGAAATAATATTTTGAATAAGTTATCATGATCTTGTATCAAATTGTGAACATTCGATAAGTGACTTGAATATATGTTTGGTGAAAAAATAATTTCAATAATTCTCAAGAGCAAAATAACTAACTGTAAATATTCTTCATCATCTGGAACTAAATCTTGAACAATGAAAGGAAAAACTCTCACAAGACACCAAGTTTGTGCAGCAGATTGTTCAATTGTGTGGCCGTTAATATTTGTAATCATTAAAGCAATAAAATTTATTGAAGGGAAATTTTTCTTCTCAACCAAGCCATAATTGAAAGATTGCAGTCTAGAACTTGAAGTTTTCGAAGAAAAATATACTTCTTTGATACATATATTGATTGAGCACAAGTTTCAGCTCCATAGGCACAATTCCCTCTAATAAATCATGCATTATATCAAATGCGTAGTTTTTAGTTATGTGAAAATTTATAGATTTATTTAGTATACAGTAGGATCTCACTCGATACGCGTTAGAGGCTACATTGCCATTATTCATATTTATAGTTTTTTTATCATAATCAGTTTTTGTACGTGAAGAGCATATCTTACTAGGATTGCTGTGAAAATCTGATCTGCAAATCATAAACATTCGACAAAAGTAGTTATACGAGGGAGATGAGAATTTAAAATATAATGCATAGCTAGATTATAACCAGTCACTGAAGTTAATGAAGCTCGTGAAGTATTATCTAATATTCCACTGGTACTTTCCAATTTTCTCAGGTCTGACATGAATACGTCCAAGACTCTGTTAAATCCATATTTTTCAAGATCTTCCGTGTGACATAAAATTAATAAATGTATAATATTGAGATTAGCGTTATGTTTGTATGATGAATTTTGGATTGGGTGATAAAAAGCAGTTATTTTGTGCATTCCAGTTTTAGAACCTAGCGGATTTGTAACTTCTATATCATCATAATATAATCAAAGTCGAAGCGCATTAGGATATTTTTTGAAGAAAACATCCTCTTTGTTTCATCCGTATATGACTCAATAATATTCGTTTGGTGATTCAAATTTTCCTTTTCCATAACGAAACTCAGTATTCAATAATAAACTCTTTAAAACACCGATTTTAGGTATGTACCGAAAAGACTCCGATACTTCTTTATTTTGTGTTCATTATCCCTTCGATACCCAAGAGGAATGCTGACAGGTGACACAAAGTTGTAGTTTTGCTCAAATATTTCAATTTGAGGTACTCTGTTTTGATATTTTTGAAAGGATTTATATCGATGTTATCCAATAGCTCACTAATATTGACACAATTTTTTTCTACAAATTCATTTTCAAAATAATCTTCTATTGTTGAAGAAGAAATCACATGAATAAGAATTTCACATAAAAGCTGTGAAATATGTGAAGTGTTGTGCTATTAGTGCAGGCTCTCATGACAAAAAAGCTACCCCATCGAACATCTCAAAATTATGAATTTAGAATGGCTGAAAAACATGTAAGAAACATGTTACGCCCGCCAGACTATTAAAAATTAGTTTACTATTATTTTTTATGAATTTTCGAAATTAGCTAAAGAAAATGTACTTTTTTTTTCGAAACACCTGTTTGTAATTCATACAATTTGTAGTAAGTAATGAACTATTTCTGGAAAAAATTGTCAGACTGACAATTTTTGTTGATTAACTTCTGACAGACCTTTTATTGAGAATTAGTTTTTTCATGAAAATGCACTTCATCACACCTCATTGGCTTTTTTTCTTAAAATGAAGTTTCTATCTATTGCAACTTGTCTGACTGACAATTTTTGTTAATTAATTTGTCGGACTCAATTTTGAATGCGCAGCATCAATACATCAAGATCAATCATTGGCATCTCAAAACACCTTGTTAAAAAAAAAACAACTGAAGCTTGAGATGTCCTCTGCATATGAAAAATTGCCTGTCATTGAAAAAATGTTTTTTACCATGTCAGATTCAATATTAATATTAAAGGTATTGATTAACAAAAATTGTCAGGCAGACAAAGTTTGATGGATAAAACAATCCTAAACTATATGTACAAATAAATCGAGGTGGTGTTATTGAGTGCACTTTCATGAAAAAAATTGATTTTAACAAACGGTCTGTCAGAAATTAACTGACGAAAACTGTCAGTCAGACAAGTTGTGATAGATAGAAGAGATCTTGAACTTTATTCGGAAAAAAAAGCCAAAGAGGTGTTATGAAGTGCATTTTTGTAAAAAAAATTATCCATAACAAGAGGTCTGTCAGAAGTTAATCAACAAAAATCATCAGTCAGACAATTTTCTTTCAAAAATAGTTCATTTATACAAATTGTATAAATTTTGAACAGGTTTTTAAAAAAAACCCTTTTTTTAGCTCATTTCAAAAATTCATAAAAAATAATAGTAAACAAATTTTTACTAGTCTGGCGGGCGTAACATGTTTCTTACAAGTAAAATGAACAAATTTTTCTATGACAACTAAATAATCAAAGTACTTACCTAAATGTCAAATTGGATTTTTTCATTAAAATTCAAATCTTTATTATTGATGATCCATAATAACATTATCGCAATTGACACAATTTTGCAAATACATCGTACTGTTGTTCGTAGATTTTATAGATCTCAGGGATAATAATTTTACAGTTACTTCTTCCGCAACCGTATCAATTTCTCAATCGTCTTTTTGACAGCAAGTTCATTTATTTAACAATTGTTGTAGCCAGCCTTGTTACTATGGCGAATTCAGTCAACATTTCTTAATCAAGTTTGTTGTTAGAATTGTAAGATTGATCAATCTGCTTTCATACTATTGTGATTCAATATAATACGGTAGTGCGAAAAATAGCGTAGATAACACATGACTTAAGCACCTTTAATCCCTAAGATGAGTATTGCCCTCGACTCCGTCTCGTGCAATAAACTTCACCCTCAAGATTAAATCAAGCACTTAAGTCCCTCGTTATAAAGTATACTATCAATCTGAACAGATTAAATAATCTCAATATTTGGAAAGATTAAATTTTTGGAGTAATAACTAATCAATGCGATTATATCCACATCAGAAGTGAAGAGAAATAATTTCAATCCAAGAATGATTGAAATATCTAATCTTTTGTTTTGAGAATGTGAGTCGCTCTAGAGCTAAGCGTCGCTGTTTCTGCGCTACTGGCGGTCCCGACGTCGTTTGGATATGATGTTTGGTGTTATGAGATGTCTCTCTTGGAGCACCATCGGGACAAGTTATTTCCGGAAAGCAAGATATCAGCTCATGTACCGGAGACAGTTCTGATACTGGGTTGTGCACTAGTTATTATTTCTTCCTGGACTGTAAGTCGTGTTGCCGAATCCAACCACTTCCAGTTGCAAACACGGAGAAGGAAGCCATAGTGCGCCAAAATTCAATGCAGATAATTGGTTTTGAAACGTTGACAATGACGAGCCTCCACGCAAAATTACGTCGAAAACCCAAGCTCAAGTCTAGGTAATGGTACCGTAAGTCGCGATGGGTGTTCTGTTTGCCGCAACAAGCTCATATGGAGTTTTATCTTGATGACCACGAACATAGTCTCAAGGATATACGCAAAGATCGGCTCCTGTGTCAATCGGAAACTGCATTTTGCTGCTATATCTGTGAGAAAAATGCGGCGGGATATTATAGGGCTAAGGTCGTTTGTCGCCATTAACGAGTACCCGCGCATTTTTCCAGGTTTTCAGCGGATTTGTATGTGCATGGGGCTGAACACTTACGTGCACTGTTGCCGTACTTCCAGTGGTACCAGCAATGGCTATTGATAACGTCACAATTCCTGTCGCTCCTAATTTCAGCCATCTTCAAGTTCATAGATGCGATTTGACCTTGGAGTTCCTGCATCTGCTGCATCATCACGGCAGTATACCGCGCCAATTCTGCGACTTTTTCCAAAGGTAAATCTTTTTATATTGCAATGTTCGAGTATTTTTCCAGTTTTTTGCTTTTGTCATGCACTTAGTCTTTAATGAATTCATCCCGTAATGTGTCATATGCTTTTATTGTTAAAGCATGTTTTACACTTTGCGTTTTCTGCTGCATAATTCACTGCAAAAGCTTTTGCATAATTGGGTACACAATTATGCAATCAGTTTTAAAACTTCCTGTTTTACACGTCAACATTCTTCGCTGCATAATTTGTCATATACGCATGCGTTAAGCAATTAATTTTGACATTTAAACGAAAACCAAATAAAATAGTGTTGACAACTTGGTACTTGGTGATGTCCAGTGATGTTGGAAATAAATGATCTAGTTGTACAAATAATTTCATCCGTCATCTCATCTGGTATTATTGCAATGGGATTAGAAAGATTATGGAAAAACGCAATTGGGTACACAATTATGCAATCAGTTCTAAAATTTCCTGTTTTACACGTCAACATTCTTCGCTGCATAATTTGTCATATACGCATGCGTTAAGCAATTAATTTTGACATTTAAACGAAAACCAAATAAAATAGTGTTGACAACTTGGTACTTGGTGATGTCCAGTGATGTTGGAAATAAATGATCTAGTTGTATAAGTAATTTCATCCGTCATCTCATCTGGTATTATTGCAATGGGATTAGAAAGATTATGGAAAAGATTATGGAAAAACGCAATTGGGTACACAATTATGCAATCAGTTCTAAAATTTCCTGTTTTACACGTCAACATTCTTCGCTGCCTAATTTGTCATATACGCATGCGTTAAGCAATTAATTTTGACATTTAAACGAAAACCAAATAAAATAGTGTTGACAACTTGGTACTTGGTGATGTCCAGTGATGTTGGAAATAAATGATCTAGTTGTGCAAATAATTTCATCCGTCATCTCATCTGGTATTATTGCAATGGGATTAGAAAGATTATGGAAAAACGAAAACGGAAGAGAAAACTTTGGACGAAAAAGTGGCATGATCTATGGAACAAGGGCAGAGGTAAGCTTACAATGCTCAACGAAGAGTTTTTAAACGAGGATCCTGATGTATACAGAAATTTTCTGCGAATGGACAACAATTATTTCAATTTTATATAACCAAAAATCGAGCATCTGATTCAAAAAGAAAATACTTTTATGAGATCACCTGTTTGAGCACGAAATAGGTAATTTATTTTAAATTATTTTGCTGAGCTTAATAGCTTTTCTTAAACTGGTGAAGCATTAAATAATTACTGTTTATTCACTGTTATTTTTTCTTGAAGGCCTTGAAATTACTCCAAGATTTCTAGCTACTGGCGTATCATATAGAAGTTTGATGTACAGTACAAGAATTCATGAGTACAATTTCTTTGATAATACCTGAAGCTCTACAAGCTCTTATAGTAACATTAAGACAAGAGTACATGGAGGTAAAATGTAGAAGAGTATTTCTCTATGCCCGATTATTGTTTTGTTTTTTTCTCAATCAAAGACTCCGTCGAATCCAGAAGATTGGGAAAAGATTTCTGATGTTTTGTATGAAGACTGGCAATTTCCGAATTGTATAGGAGCCAGACGGCCGGCACATTGAATTTCGACCACCGAGATCCGAAGGATCAAATTTTTATAATTATAAAGGGGACCACTCTGTTGTTTTATTGGCATTATCTGATGCGGAATATGAATTCACTCATATAAATATTGAAGTAAATGGAAGAATGTTACATTTCATTTTCATCACATTCATCTTCATCACCTGAAATCATTTATTGTCAATCATTTCTCCTAATTGTTTATTTGTTTCTTACCTGTTGACCTAAAGTCATCGCCGTCGATCAACTATAACCTTCACCTGTCAGTTCCGTTTTGTTCATGCACCATGTCACTTTAGCGTAAATTATTGTTACCAGTATTATTGTGTCTCGTCTGCAACCCTCTTAGCGTCTCTGTGTTCTTGGTGGATGAGAATTGGAGTTTGAAATGCGTCTTCTTTTCTTATTAAACTAATAATTAGAAGAACCATACTTAACTTGAAAACAGACTTAACTTTGTGACGGTCTTTCTAACGGCCACTTTTAGATTAGATAGTGAAGAGTTGATATCAGTTAGTGTTCGGGACTTTTTGAAGGAATTTTTGTGCCAAATTGCTTATTGGGCCGACATTTTACTCACTTTTGTGGATTTAAACTCTCGACGTTTTTTTTTGAACTCAGTTCAGCGAAGATTCTCCGGATTTATTTTGATAAATTTCTTCAAGCTGGAAGCCGATCAACACCTCAAGGTAAAAGAATCATTAAAGTTACAGTCATTCATTTTCTACGTTAAAACTTATTTGCTACATTAAAATCACACTTTGAACGTATCATAAATTGAAACCTGATTGAATTGAAATCTTATTAATCAATTCCGCCATTGACGAAGCGCATTCCCATTTGTTCCTGTACCATTTTCATCGTTCTCGTCATCTTGGAGCCATCGTTCAACTTCACCGACCATCTTCGTCCATCTCCGTGTCTGTGGCGTCATCCTCGACATCTGTGTTCTTCTCAAGGAGCGGCTGGCCGCCATCTTGCGATCTCGTCATCGTCTCGATTTCCCGCTCCGGCGCAAAGCTAAGCACCATTCATTTTGTTTATGCTCCAATTTATTGAATATTTTATTTATTACGTTGATGATTTTGTTTATTGCTTGATAATTTTTCTACATTGGGCGAAACCTTTTGTAATACCAATCAAACGGGTATTCAAGTTGCATGTGTATTCAGTATTGCTTACGTTGTGTTATTGCCACACACGGGTGGTAGACGCACTCTACGCCGAATCGTGCGACATTATAGCTTTTAGAGAGCAGTTAGGTAGTCTAGTTTTATGTCACGAGCGTACTACGAACACTGAGGGTAACTCCATCTGTCGCGTAGGTTACAGTACACGCTTAGTTCTGTTTGGTTGCCTGAACTCTAACCGCTGTCGTGAGCGCGATTCTCGTGGGGACGGTGCTTGCCATTCGCGCGGTCTACCTAATTCTTTGGCCTACACTTACCAAAGTTCGATTGGCAGCTCCAATGGCACCATTGTTGTAATAAACCGAATGGTGAATAAAATCACTCAACGCGATATCACGCATTTTTCATTAAGCGCCCCGATTATTTCCTTCCCCCTTCTACTCAGGTTCTACTGACCCGAGGAGCTTCCAGATCGCCTGGCGCCCAACAAATACAAAATCCTCCATCACTCAAAGTAGACCGCACGCCGTCTCCACTGAGCTAGCTAGGTTCAACCCGGTTAGGGGTTGTAGGAAGGTGTTAAATTGGCGCCCAACGTGGGGCCTGTCTAAATTTTTTTGGTCAATCGGGGCCTGATCAATTTTTCTGGTCAATCGGGGCCTGTTTAAATTTTTTTGGTCAATTGGGGCCTGTTTAAATTTTTTTGGTCAATCGGGGCCTGTTCAATTTTTTTGATCAATCGGGACCTGTTCAAATTTTTATGGTCAATTGGGGCCTGTTTAATTTTTTCTCTGGTCAATCGGGGCCTGTTCAATTTTTTGGTCTATCGGGGCCTGTTTGAATATTTTTTGGTCAATCGGGGCCTGTTTAAATTATTTTTGGTCAATCGGGGCCGTTTTGATTATTTTGGGTCAATCGCATATTTGTTATTTTGGTTTCTCTTTTCGGTTCATTGGGTCATTTTTTTCGTTTGTTTATTATTAGCGAATTTAAGTTAGGTAATTTTTTTAAATCTATTTATTCCTTTATTCATTTACCATTCATTCCCGCATTTATCCATTCATCGATTATTGACTATCTCCCTTGTTTTTGTGTACTACTCATCATACATTGCCACTATGGATTTCAGTATGGATCTCTATCGTTTACTGACCGCCGAGCTCACTTACGAATTACTTGTACGCGATCCCGATACTGGAGGTACATCGCTCAATGGATGTTGACATCCATTGAGCGATGTTTTTTACAAAAATTTTAGTTATATCGTATATGATTTCATCCAACTCCTGAGGAGGGCTCAAGTGGAGCCGAAACTGGTAGAGTGGTTTGACCGATAATACAATAAATTTTATGACTGATTCCAAAGAAAAAGTTTTTTCCAACATATATCCCACAGTCAAGTTATATTATATTTTCTCATAGTCTTTTATCGTGGGATGACTTAGTAGGCGCCCTCCGGATCACTTTCCTACCGGGTGATTACGACTTCGACTTATGGACGGAAATCCGTAACCGCACGCAAGGAGGTGAGGAACGGTCCTCTATCTTCATCGCGAGTATGGACTGTCTATTCGACCGATTGAGTACTTTACCCCCCGAATCAGAACTGCTCAACCACATCAAACGGAATCTATTGCCGTACCTACAAAAAGGAATCGTGTTATTACGTTTCGTCACCGTGGGTGACATGGACGATACCTGTCGGCAACTGGAAGAAATTCAATTGCAGACGAGACGATTTCAGCCTCCACCTACCGCGCAAAAATCGTTAGAGCAAGATCTCGCTTAACGTCGCGAACGTTCGGACCGACCTAACGTGAACTTGCACTCAGTGGGTACTATGAAGTGCTGGAACTGCGATCAGACGGGACATGTGTCGGGAAGATGTCCACAACCGTTGCGGCGACATTGCTTCCGATGTGGTCAGCTGGACGTAACGACGCGTACCTGCCCCAAATGTTCTCAGTCAGGAAACGGCCGTGGAAGACGCTGAGCGATCGCGCTGTGCCTTCTTCCTCCCCTATCGCGATCAATTATGTATCTGACATTTTACGGCACGAAAGTGAACGACTCGCGCACAATCAAATACTTTTGAGCCACCTACTGGAGCATAACGCTAACGACGAGCGACCCTTTTTGCGTATCCAAGTCTTCGGGGTCGAGTTTTTAGGTTTTTTGGACTTGGGTGCGACGAGATCCATTATTGGTGGGCCAGGATGGGATCAGTTGCGTACTTTCGGTCTCGTTTTGGATAGGAAAGATTCCCCTGATTGCACTATCGTGAATGAAAGCTCCTGCGTGAGTTTGGGTTCCATTACCGTACCGGTTTCCCTTTTCGGACAGTTTGAGGTGATTTATTTCCTCGTAGTACCTGCGGTTGACCAGACTGTGATTCTCGGTCCCGACTTCTGGAAAAAATGGCTATAGTGCCTGACTTGCGTCGCGATGTTTGGACATTCAGTCCCGTTTCTACGTACCTCGATAGCGTGAACACGACGTTGACACTGACGGACCAAGAGCAAGCGGAGCTCGACAATTTTTTAGAGACCAAATGGAGTGCCATGGGCACGACTTTGGGTTGTACGGACCTGATGGAGCATGAGATTGTCGTAACGGGTGCTCCAATCAAACAACGATATCATCCAGTCTCACCTGTGATGCAGCAGCATATCAATGATGAGCTAGATAAGATGCTGAAGGAGGGTATAGTGGACAGCTCATGGTCTTCACCGATTCTGTTGGTCCCGAAAATGGATGAGACCTATCCCTTCTGCGTCGACTTCCGCCGGGTCAATCAAGTGACAAAAAAAGACGCTTACCCGCTTCCGTTTGTTTCTTCGATACTTGACAGCTTGCGTGACGCGCGTTCTATCAGCTTCCTTGATGTCAAGTCCGCGTATTGGCAGATCCCCATGAAACAATAGAGCCAGGAGATCACGGCATTTACAGTTCCAGGACCTGGTCTGTTTCATTTTAATCGCCTGCCGTTTGGAGTTGCCAACGGGCCTGCTACCTGGCAGAGGTTGATAGACAAGGTCATCGGTGCCGATTTACTGCCTAACGTGTTTGTCTACCTGGACGACATCATCGTAATCTCGCGAACTTTCGCTGAACATATCGCCCTCCTCGACCAAGTTTTCCTATGGTTGTTTGCGGCCGGCCTTACGGTTAGTCGAGGGAAGAGCCAGTTTGTCGTTCCCAGATTAAATATCTGGGTTACGTAGTAGACAAGCACGGTCTGCATGTTGACCCTTCGAAGGTTGAGGCCATCCTCAACATCCCCACGCCACGCAATGTCAAAGAGGTGCGATCATTCATCGGTATGTCGGGTTGGTACCGTCGCTTCGTCCCGGATTATGCCGATTTGTTGTTCCCGCTGACACAGCTGCTGCGCAAGAACAAGAAGTTCTTGTGGACCGAGGAATGTTAGCGGTCGTTCACGCTCCTAAAAGAGAAATCAATTAGCGCTCCCATTTCAACGTGTCCCGATTTCGACGAACCTTTCGTAGTGCAAACTGACGCCAGTGCCTACGGATTCGGTACCGTCTTATCCCAAACCTTTGATCATGGTAAGAAGGTCATTGTCTACTCAAGTCGCTCATTAACGAAGGCAGAACGTAATTATCGTGCCACTAAGCGTGAGTGTCTAGCGGTGATTTGGGCTCTTGATCGGTTGCGTCCGTATACTGAAGGTTCCGAGTTTACAGTGATCTCGGATCACTATTCCTTATTGTGGTTGAGCAAGCTAAGTAATAGCAACCAAGAATTTGGTTTTTAAAAAAGATTTATTTTACTGAATGACTGTTGACAAAGAACAACCTACACGGTTTTCAAGTGGAAATTTTTTGGAAATTTTGTCTGCTGGTTATATATACAAAACAAAGAATATTCAGCTGCGTTGATTCAGCATCTGTCAAACTGACAGACAGATTGAATGTTACAATGAGCAGATTCAGAGTCGAGTCTCTGGAATATATTGATGAATTTGGATGGGAAAAATAATCTTCCGAATACCATTCGTGATTAAATTTAACCTGGAAAAATTTTTAGATTGTTACGAGAGCTTGCTACCAATTTATTTCGTGATATTGATCAAAAATCACTCGCTTGACAGCTCGTGATTTTTCTGTCAATATCACTCAATAAATTGCTAAGCAACAAGCTCTCGTAACAATCTAAAAATTTTTCCGGTAAAATTTAACCACTTATGATATTATATATGATAATTTTTATCAACTATAATGTCCTGAAGTCTTGGAATCTCTTTTACAATAATATTTTCTTCATTTACTTGTTTTAATTTTAAAGTTTTGTTACTAAATTGATTTTTATTTATGCTGAAATTTAGATTTTCAAATATTATTTCCTTTGCTTCAATACCTATTTTTCCCAAATTATAATTATCTATTTTACAATTATCATTTGTTAAAAATCTATAAACTCCCTTGATTCGTTTATGTGTAATACTATTCTCACATTTTATTTCTATATTTCTATTTATAGTACTAGCAATTACTGCCAAATTTTGATTTTCTATTTCAATAATTATAAATGCGTCACTCATCTTGTGATACTCACAATCTTTGTTACTGTGATTTATAACAATATTCTTTATACAGTTATTACTTTCCATGTAATTTGTTTTGCAAAAATAATTACTATTCGCCTTGTTACAATCATGTGTATTGAATAATTTATTTTGATACAAAATTAATAATTCCTTTTCTTCATTTACAATAAACATTTCTGTGTTGTTAATATTTGGTATAGGGGCTATTTGCAATAATTTGTAATCATTGTTACTATCGTAAATAGGTATTTCCAATAAATATTCAATCTGGTTTTGTGTAATTCTACAATGGCTTGTAATTTGTTCAGATAATTCCCAAAAATTTTATGTTTGGTTAGTTTCTTTAATTAATGTATTTAATTCATTTTTAGATATTATAGAACTATGAATTCTATTCAAATTACAAAAAGTTAAACTTATTTCAATTTCATCTAATATTTCAATCAAGTTAATACTTAATAGTATTAGTTGATTAATGATATCTTCAATTTTCGATATATTATGCCAATTCATGACCTCTCCTAACACATTATTCATTTCTGTGATTCGGGACTTTAATACATTTTCATTATGCTGAATATTTTGAAGTTGTTTATTAAATTTTGAAATCATTTCTTTATTAACACGGATATCTTCCAAATTTTGTGCTTGAAGTTTATTTTGATTATTATTTATGGTTTCAAATAATTTATCATATCTCTCAGAATCATATGAGTCTAAATTCCCAGTAATACTTTTGATAATTGATCCTAATCCGTTTATTAATCCACGTTTGCTACGCTCATGTTTAAATAAATTATTAATCTTGTTTTCTAATCTATGTATATTAAAATTCAAAATGTTCAAGTAAGTCTGTGCTTCCTCTTTATAGTTAAAATCTATGGTTTCTTTATTATTCAAATTTGCCAGTACTTCATTCTTATAATCGACTATCTTATGATATTCTAACTCTAAATTATTAATCTTATAATTATAATATGAATAATAATATGATTTATAAATATTTGCCCGGCCTAAATCTAAAATATTCATTCCAGGATTGTCTTTAATTTCGGTCAATTCTTCTCCTGTGCTTGTGCAGAAGCATCTGCAACAAATAATCGCTTTCTTTTAATTTTATCAATTTTATATCTTTTATTTGCATTTACTTTTATTATCCCTAATCTAGGGTTATATTCCTCGATCTTATGGATTTTGAATAATGGCTTTTTTATTCTTTGTATCCTTCTCTTGCCTTCTTTAATAAGTGCTGTATCAAATTTCAAAGTATCTAAATTTTGTTTGGACGGTTTTTGTTCTAAAAATCTTTTATTCTTCTCTACTTGAATATTCTTATTTACATTCTCTCTTAACACAATAAGGTTATTTTGCCATTCTTGTAAATAATCCTCATTACTATTTTTTAATTTTAAAATATTGTTATCCTTTTCAGAGCCAAATAATATTTTGTTTGGTGTTAATTTAGTAGTTGAATTTATAGAATTATTATAAGCTATTAAGGCTAATTGTATTTTTCTGGATATTTTTTGTTCTTTAAGTTCAGGTCGTTGGTTCAAAATTCTTAAATGGTCGATTGAAGTAGAATGAAACCTTTCTATTATTCCATTTGATTTTGGATTATCAACACAAGTCATGTGAATTTTGATACTATAACTTCTCAAAAGATCTTTTACTAAGTGGTTGTTAAATTCGGTGCCACTGTCGAAGGTTATTTCATTCGGAGTTTGATACTGAGAAAAGTAATTTAAAAGTGCGTCTGTTATTTCTGTAGCTGCAAGTGTTTTGACATAAAATATCTGTCCGAATTTGGAAAATGAGTCTACAAGGGTTAAATATTTTCTATTTTCTAATGTCAGTGTGTCAATGTGTAACATGTCGAAAGGATATTTAGGGGTTGGTGTGAGATTGTCCGGGACTTGATATGGAGTTCTTTCATATTTGTTTTGCTGACAAATATCGCAATTGTTTATATATTTTTGAATGTCTAGAAACATTTTTGGCCAATAGAATCTACGTTTTAGTTTTCGATAAGTTTCTAGAATACCTTCATGATTAGTTTTTCCTAAATGATAATTTTGAACAATTTCTAATTGGTCTTCGGGTGTAAGAATGTCTTCTAATACTTCTATACACTGAATAAATTTGTACGTATCTTTACTAAACATTTCTTGTAACACTTCATTTATAGGGATTATCAAATCTTTATCGATTAAACAATAATAGTTCACGTGAGGTACGCAAAAATCTTTTATAAACTTAAATATTTCATCTTTCATATTGACGCCGCTTAAACTGATGATTAGTCTTTGTTTCTGAGTGCCAAATAATTTTTTCAAGATGCAATTTGTTTCAGCGTCATGTTTTTTGATAATAATTTGATTTTTGCCAACATTTATACATGTGTCCTTATATGATATTCCGTTAGTTTCATTTTCGTCTGCTGAGTGTGCCGTATCTGAATTTTCTTCGTCGATATTAGCTATTATGCTTTCAGTTTCGTCATTCATGTTAATTTCTTCGCGAATTTTTTCGTGAATTACTAATTTCACATGAGTTTCTTTCAATATTTCTTGCAATAAATTTTCTATTAAGGGGAAGGAAATCTTATCGCAACCGGAGCAAGTTTTCGGCATATGTATTTCGAAAATATCGTTTTGGATTAAATAGTTCCGTAATTTTATTAAACATTATTTTATATTATTTAGTGTGGGTTTATCATAATAATTTTGTTTTGTTACCAAATGAAATAATTTATATTTGTCGGAAATAGGTTGAATTAATAAACTTTCGTTTTTACTATTCTTATTTATTAGATAATTTTTGCTATTGAAGTTTGCATCCACTTGTTTTGCAAATCCTGTGCCAAGTTTGAAATCTTGTGGAATACAATGTACTAGATTTTGCGGTTTTTTGAAAATATCGTGTTGTGTTTTAAAAATTTGGAATTGAGGTCTTATTCTTGAAAGTGCATCAGCATTTTAATTCAGAGTACCTTTCTTGTATTCTATATCGTAATTATATTCATCCAATTTTATTCGCCATCGCATTAATTTCGAATTTGGATCTTTTAGACTCATCAGCCATGTTAAAGGTCGATGGTCTGTACGAATTTTAAATTTTGTTCCATATATGTATGGCCTAAAGTATTTCACGGACCAAACTATTCCCAATAATTCTCTCTCTGTGGTGCTATAATTGATTTCATGATCGTTCAATGTTCTTGATGCGTAAGCAATGGGCATATCTTTACCGTTAATGTTTTGGCTCAAAACTGCACCGATAGCAAAGTTACTCGTGTCAGTGGTAACAATATACTGTTTCTCAAATTCCGGGTATTGTAAAATAGTGGCATTAATCAATTAATTTTCACTATCGTTGAAACTTTGTCTATAATCATCATTATTTATACTCACTATTTGTCCTTTCTTCGAATATCTGGTTATAGGCTTAGTGAGCTTCGCGGAATTCGAAATAAATTTTCTATAGTACCCTAAAAGGCCTAAGAATTGTTTTATTTCTTTCTGTGTCTTGGGAATACGAAAATTTTTGACTGCCTCGATCTTTGCTGGATTTGGTTTTATACCGTCCTGTGAAACTACATGACCGAGAAAAGCTACTTCTTTGCGCATAAACTCTGATTTATCCAACTGGATTTTTAAATTATATTCTTTTAATTTCGAAAATATTTTACGGATGTTTTGGCAATGCTCTTGAAGTGATGTCCCTAATATTATGATATCGTCCAAGTATACAAGACATATCTTATTTATATATTCTCTCAAAACATAATTCATTAATCTCTGGAACGTGGCTGGAGCGTTTTTTAAACCAAAAGGCATGCGGGTGAATTCAAAATGTCCTTTATCTGTACAAAAGGCTGTTTTTGGAATAGAATCTGGGTGCATTTGGATTTGATGACATCCAGAAGTTAAATCTAATGTGGTGTAATATATGTTTTTGCCTAATTTATCTAATATTTCTGAAATATTTGGAATCGGGAATTTATCATCTATCGTTTTCGAATTAACCTTTCGATAATCAATGACCATTCTGAATTTTCTTTTTCCGGAGGCGTCTGCTTTCTTCTCAACAAGCCAGACTGGAGAACACCACGGCGAGTGGCTCTCTTGGATAATTTTGTTCTCTAATAAATCTTCAATTTGATTATTAATTTCTTTTTTATAAACTCCCGCGTAACGGTAAGGTCTTGTATAAATAGGCGTGTCATCTTTAGTAATAATTTTGTGTTGAACGACATCCGTATGTGTTAAAATCTCGTTTGCTCTTGGGATAATATTCTCATATTTCTTTGATAATTTATAAAGTTCGTTTCTTTCTTCCGAGTTCAAATGTTCCGCTCTAATTTTTATTCCTTCGATACTATTAACAGAATCTTGATTATCAAAATACTGCAATTTATATTTCTTGTTTTGGATTGTAATAGCGTTGATACTGAAATCAATTTTAACTCGCATTTCAATCATGGTCGGCAAACTGAGTAGTGAATTAAACTGACTATGAAAATCATGTAAATAAAATTTCAAATCTTTACCTTCGAACTGCAGGATGACATATTCGTTTCCACTGTGTTCTCCGACAGCAGTTTTGAAATTAAAATTTTCTTTGTGAATTTTGAATTTATTTTTATTTTTATAAACGTAAGTTTTACTAATAAAATTAATGGTAGAACCAGTGTCGATCGACATGTAATGGTCTTTCATTTCCAGGAATGGTAATCGAGAGTTTTGAAAAATGTTCAAGATTTCTCGTGGATATTCGGAGGGTTCTCTAAAAAATATTCGTCGTCCCGAGTATTTTCAATCTCGTGGTTATTTTCTAAAATTTCCTCAGTAAAATTGTCGCAATTTTGCTCATTTGAGTTTTCGGGATCATAATCATTATTTTCGTCGAAGTTTTCTGTATTATTTATTTCTTCAACAATATAATTTGGCTGATACGCTCCGAACTGCCTATTTTGTTGCGTGAAATAGTTGCTAGGGCCTGGTCTGGGTTGGAATGACTGTCTCGTTTGTGTAGACATAGGAGTTGGTTGAATCCTTTGAGCATTTTTGACTTGTTGCTTAGGAGCGAATCTTTGGTTATTGGACAAGTTTTTATTATGGATATTTATCGGTCCAGTCGGGAAGCTTGTACCGGGAAATCTTCGAGGAGGAATGTTTGATAAATGTCTAATTACGGTATTAGTGATAGGTTTGTTAATTGTATTTGTATTGATGTTTGATTTTAAATATTGAAAGTCATTTTGTAATAACGTTTCTACGTCCGCTAAGTTCTGTGGATTCCTAGTTGCTAGGTTATTTCTGTATGGATCGCTGATAGTGGAAATAAAATTATTTATGATCAATTTTTCAGCGAATCTTATAGTTACTAGTTTAGTGCCTGGATCATTTTCTTCTATACTTATTCTAGATTTAAAACTGAGGAATTTCTCCTTCGTGATTTCTAGCAATTTGTATGGATTTCTAATATTTTGTATTTTCAAAATTTCATTAATAATTGTGACCGAATTCGTTTTATCTTTGAAGTTACTTACTAAGTGTTAACGTAATTCGTTCCAATTGGTGAAATGGAGATCTTTTATACTATCTAATGCTTTATCAGTAATTTTATTCTTAATGTTCAAAAATGTAATTGATTTGTCAAAATCATCCAACGGTGGATTTAACGTGCCAAAGAGATCCTGAACTGTATTTACTGCGTTGATAAAATTACTTAATTTATTCGGATCGCCATTGTATGTTGGAATTGAGTTTAGGGCAAAATTAATTTTTCCGATTCTATTATCCATTACTGCTGGATTATAGGTAATAACGTTTTTAATTTCTAGAATTGATTCTAATAGCGCTGTATTATCTTCCAGTTTGAATATTTATATTATTTATTCTTATATTCGCAATAAAATATTTCTTTCACTTATAATTACTTGGAATCATAAGTTAGTAAATAAATGTGTGTAGTGTATTAAAAGTGGCTCTGTGCCGGAGCTTGGTTTCCGTCTTAACAGCGTTGGCCGTTCAGGAAACCCCTGTGTATTTTGTTGTTAGTAAATAATATTCTATTTTATTATTAATATGTTTTTATATATTTTTTTGTAAATAGTTTTTCCCACTTACAATGATATTATGCTTACTAACACTGCGAAAGTCTGCATTGGAATTAGACACTCGCTGACTCGGTTTACGGGATCTGAGCGGTGTTGTCTTTCCGGAGGTTAACGGACCTGGCTCTCGTTTTGCGGGCTCTGTGGTACGGAGTTCTATGTACTGTCGTTTCGGCTTGGAAGACCTGGGGCTCTGCTTCTAGCGGCTCTGTAGGCTCTTCTTATAATATTTATATGTGAATATTCGTAGTTAATGGAAGAAACCAAAAAGCGATGATAATAACGAATTGAACTTTTTACAAGTTTTCGATCAGCTGCTTTTCTACGAATCCTACCGACTGCGCCAGCTAAGTAATAGCAACCAAGAATTTGGTTTTTAAAAAAGATTTATTTTACTGAATGATTGTTGACAAAGAACTAAACTTGTTACATGTTGTTTTACAGTATTTATACATAATAATTGATGAGTAAGAGAATGGAATCGTCTTACAACTTTAAATATACATAACTAGCACGTTGAAAGATCCAACGGGTAGACTTTGTCGTTGGGCTGTACGGTTACAGCGGTACTCCTTCACGATCCAACATCGTAAAGCAAAGGATCATGCCGTCCCTGACTGTTTGTCACGATCTGTGCCGGTGATCGATGTAGTTGACGTGCCCGATAACGTGCACAATGATTAGGCGCGTTATTAAAAGCCCTAGAAAGTTTTCGACCTGGCGCGTGGAAGGTACCAAACTTTATCGTTATGTAACAAGCAAATTACCTGCGTTAGATGGTGATGAGCTGGCCTGGAAGCTGGTCGTCCCGAAACCGGACCGGAGCGCGATTATCGCTGACGCACACTGTGTGCTGACTGTCGGACATCCAGGCGCCTATAAGACATTCCACCGGCTCAGCCAACGGAATTATTGGCCTAAAATGAAGTGCGACGTAGCTGTAACAGTCACCAAAATTCAGCGATTCAATTTCCGTTTAAGTACATTGCTCTGTGACTGTTGTAAACTGCTGACAAGCGGCCGGGCAACTTCCTTTCAAGATAGTTGATTTTTATGCAAAAACTAGTGGAAATTTTCCAGAAGAAAAGTGCCAACGGAGTCAGTTCAGTTCGATAATTGACTGAGCATTTTTGAGGAGAGTAATCGTTCGTCTTTGAAAGTGGTCGGTCGCGCGATAGTCGGGAATCCTGTAGAATCGATAATATTAATGTAACTCAGCCAAATTTTATTTGAACGTTTTATTTTGGGTATCATATTAATTAGGTAATTTTTCTTTGTAACATGATTTTACTTTTGTTTGACTTATAACATCAATAAATTGTTATCATTCAGTTAATCATATTTCGTGTGTGTTGTTATTCAACGCTCCCCGCAACCATTACAGAACTACGAGGAACGGTGCAGTGGACGCAGGTAAGTATAATTTACTATACTCAAATATCTAGACCGTTCCGCACAATAATTCAGTATGTCAACAGGGGTTGTGCTTCACTGCCGCACCCTTTTGTTACAATTGGCGCAGTCGGTAGGATAGGTTGAATTCTACCTGGTAGACTAAGGTAGTATTTTGTTGAACTGTTCGACTGAATTACTCATAAGACTTTAAGTTCTGTAACGATTGAAAATGATTGAGACAACAGCTCAGGTGACTTTCCCTCTGACGATCACGACTACCACGACAGCACCCTCAACCGCCCCCCTACCAACCACTTCAATTACGATAACCGACTCCAGAGTCCCGAACGCCCCTCCCGTTCCAAGTATTGCCATGCTACCGTATCCTTTTAATTATTGGTCCCCTCCTGGGCCCTCACGCGTTCCAATACATGAACCTTCTGTTCCATTTTCGTATCATTTACCGAATTTCCAAAATCAAGCAAAGGATAATAATAATTCTCAAACTTCCACACCACCTGTAAATGTATTTGACGATCCAACCTCTACGTCTGCCCCCAAAACTATCAATACTTATTCCGGAGGTACTGGCTTAGAGGCATTTCTAGATAATGTAGCTGTCGTAGCCGAATGTTATAAGTGGGATAATAGTCAAGTTGTAACAGCGATAAAATTAAAACTTAAAGGCGAAGCGCAAGAATGTTTTTATTCATTACCGTCGGATAAGAGGCCGATAACGGTTCCGGACATGCGTGGATGGCTGGTAAATTTATTTGGGAAGAAAGTAGATTTTGCAGTTGCAGAGCGGGAATTTTCCAAAATTTATAGGCGAAAAGACGAATCTCTACGAAAATTTGCATTCCGTTTAGAAATTTGTGCTGCGAAATTATTTCCCTCGATGGATGGTCCGGGATTGGTAGGACTACGTAATAAAATCAAGCGTGAAACTTTGATGATCAGACAATTTTTTGAAGGTCTTGATACGAGGTTAGCGAACTAAGTATGTAGGCTCAGGCAATTTGAGACGGTTGAAGAAGCATTGCCCTATGCGGAGCACTGCGAGGAAGTTTAAGCTAAATTATTCAAAGAAACTAAATCGGATGCCCATAAGGCCCATGTACGATCATTGATAAGAGCTTCTTCTTCTTCGGTTGTAGAACCTAATGACTCTCAGCGGAATAAAAGTAAAAAAGCAACGTTGCGTACTGACCAGCGCTATCATAACATGAGAGGTCGTTGCTTTAATTGTGATAGCACTGATCACATGAGTAAGAAGTGCCCGATTGCAAAGCAGGTGCTTTGTTATAATTGTGTGGTAGTCGGACACCGTGCAAATGAGTCAGCGTGTCCTTCAAACTCGCAAACTGGCCCGACGGAGACCCCACGTCGAGCACAGTAAATAAACGTATTTGTATTGTTCCAAGGGTCGCAGATTTTGATAAAGATAGAACAAAAATTGTTAAATTTCAGATCAATAACGAGGAGTACACGTTTTTAGTAGATTCTGGTGCTGCGATTTCGCTATTAAAACAAAAAATTGTGTCTAAAAATAAGCTATTCATTTCACCTTCGGACGATGTGTTGGTCGATGTTTCGGGCAATCAACTAAGTAGTGACGGAAAAGTCAATGTAGAGTTTTATATTGAATTCGAAAAATTAACTCACCAGTTTGTAGTATGTCCTGATAATCTGTATTTGCCGACTGATGGACTGGTGGGAGTAGATTTCTTAATAAAGCACAAAGTAGTAGTAGATTTTGAAAATAACTCTTTCAGAATTCACGGAAAAGTTCTATCTATGTCAGAAATCTTTAGGAACGACAATACAAATAATGTAGCCGTAGTTTTTGCTGACGTTGATTGCAATGTGAGCTCACGCATTAGTGCGAATGTGAAAAGTTGAAATGATATATCAGTAAACCGTGATTTGGAGTCTAGAATCCAGGACCAAACTAGTAGTTGTTCGGATTTTGAAATAGTGGACGCACAATTTCAGAATCATATTAAACGTTTGGATCCTGTACCGTTAGAGCTCAATCAAAACGATGAATGCGAGGTCCTACCTAATTCAGAAAAATTTTCTGACACTCATAATCGAAATTCTGATAGTAATTTCACAATTCGCGCCAAAGAAACTTGTCACATTCCAGGGCGACACACGGCAGTTGTAGAAATTATGCTTGATAAGCGCGCTCCTGACATGGTGTACGTACTAGAACCGAAAGAACTCAACATACCGGGTGTTCTTGTTGCACGGACAATTTTTCGGAAAAAAAGTAATTTGAAAGCATTTGTCAATATTTTGAACGTAATTAGTACTGACGTCACCATTTCAGCCCGCCTCCAGCTCGGTACAGCTGTAGCAGCAGAGGAGGAGGTAGAATCAACCGTTAATAATCGATCCCAAATAAACGTCATTGGTACAAGTAAATTAAAGTTTGATTTATCTCATTTGCCCTGTAACGAACAAGACAAATTAGCGAAATTCTTATATGATATGCGGATGTATTCAAAACGAAAGAGAAACTGCTGAGTAAGACATCGCTGGTAAAGCATCGCATCCACCTAAGCAGTGAAGTGCCGGTCGCACGAGCCCCGTATCGTGTGCCATTTAGTCGCCGTCAAATTATGAAAGATCTAATAGATGATATGTTAGCCAATAAAATAATACAACCTTTCGTTAGTCCATATTCTGCTCCAGTAGTTCTCGTCGAAAATAAATCATTAAATGGAGAGAGCTCATTAAGATTTTGCATTGATTATAGAGAGCTGAACAAAATTACAAAAAGAGATTATTTTCCTATTCCAAATTTACAAGACACTTTAGATCAGTAAGGAAAAGCAGTACGTTTCACTACCTTAGATCTAACTAAGGGTTACTGGCAAGTAGAAATGGATCCTCGAAATAGAGAAAAAACAGCTTTCTCTGTCCCGTGGGGCCATTTTGAATGCAATCGCATGGGTATGGGTCTAATCAATAGTCCGAGTACTTGGCAGCGGCTGATGTACACGGTTTTAGCAGGTTTAACGGTGACGCATCGTTTTGTTTATCTGGATGACATAATTTGCTTCAGTTCGGACAGCTTAGATGAACATATCGGAAAATTGTAATTGATATTCGATCGCCTTTGTGATGCAAATTTGAATTTGAATCCCGATAAATGCAGATTCATGCAGAATGAAACAAAATCTCTGGGTCATATAGTAAGTAAGAACGGTGTGAAACTTGATCCCGGAAAGATAAGCGCCGTGCAAGCATTCCCGATACCTCGCGATGTTAGCGAAGTGCGAGCATTTCTTGGCCTAGTGGGTTTCTATCGAAGATTCATCCCAAATTTTGCTGATGTTGCCTTACCATTGACACAATTGACAAATAAAAATAGTAAACTTTCATGGTCTGAAGATAAAGACCTAGCGTTCAAAAATTTGAGAAATCTATTAGTAGAATCACCTATTCTTAAATATCCAGATTTTGATAAAACATTTATTGTTTGCCCTGATGCTTCATCATATGCCCTCGATGTGATTCTTTGTCAAGAACACGATGGTCATGAAATGCCTCTCGCTTACGCCAGCCGTCAACTTTCGCCCGCCGAACGCAATTACTGTACGACGGAACGAGAATGTTTGGCTCTAGTCTGGGAAATTAAACATTTTCGATGCTACTTGTATGGTCAGGAATTCATTGTTTATACCGATCATCAGCCCCTAAAATGGTTGATGAGCACTTCCGAACCATTCAATCGTCTTATTAGATGGTCATTGTTGCTTAGTGAGCACGATCTTGACATTCATTACCGTCCGGGCAAGAGACATGCTAACGCTGACGCACTCTCGCGGATCAATACGGTGCGGCTCATGTTTCAAAACTCGCGGGGATATGATCCCATCATATGGGACAGTGACGCAATGAAGATAGCACAGCACGATGACGCACTAGTAATGACGTATGCCAACCAGATCAAGACACAGAATAATGGCGACTTTTATTTTGATGACGACGGCTTAATTTATAAGAAATCAGATGACGAACGATACGAAGATAAATTAGTCATACCAACAAAATTTAGAAAACATATTTCACGAGCTTGTCATGATTCTCCCTTATCAGGTCATGGCGGTACAGAAGAGACTTTTGAAAAAGTTAACTCACGGTTCTTTTGGCCTCAATTACGTAACTATGTTAAAGAATATGTTAGAAAATATGTTTCATGCGCACAAAGAAAGACTTTGCCTCATTTGCGACCTGCCTCGTTGAAGAAATACAACTCAGCTACTCGCACTTTCGAACGCATTGCGATTGATGTTGTTGGTCCCTCAGTCACGACGGATGATGGGAATAAATATATTTTAACTGTGCAAGACGCTGCTACACGTTATCTGGAAGCCTTCCCTATCAGAGATCAAACCGCTTTAACTGTGGCGAAAACATTTGTAAAGGGTATCATATTACGACACGGGACCCCCCGACAGTTACTGACAGACCTGGGCACGAATTTTGTTTCAAAATTAATGAAAGAAGTTTGTAAAATCTTAAACATTGAGCGTTTACATACGACAGCATACAGACCACAAACTAATGCCAGTCTCGAAAGAAGTCATCGAACTCTTGAAGATATCTTGTCACATTATGTCAGCACGCAGCACACGAATTGGAATGAGTGGTTACCATTTGCTGTATCCGCATTTTGTGGTACCGCTCATTCAATGCTGGGTGACAGTCCGTATTTTTTAATATACGGCCGCGACGTTAAATTACCCTTCGACGAAATATTTAGATCTTTGAAATCTCGATACGACGCTGACTCAAATTATGCTGCTGAATTTATGCAACGTTTGAAGATAGCGCATTATAAAGCTCGAGAACAACTTAATAAGAATATTGACCGTGTTCATCGAACTTTTAATAAAAAGGCCGCTGACATTAGATTCCAGCTTGGAGATCGTATGTATTTGTTTACACCGACTGTCAGAGTCGGAACAAGTGCTAAGCTATCTAAAAAGTGGTCAGGGCCGTATCGCATAATAGAACTGCGCGAAGTTAACGCCATCATCAAAGAAATTCATGGTCGTAGACAAATGAAAGTACATGTAAACCGCCTCAAGCCGTGTTATTTGTCTACGGAGGACTTTGACCCTGAGATCACGAATGACATGCCAATGACGTCTGAATTGGGCGAGAACGAGGGAGTTTTTCCTATCATTCCTCAGTCTCTAACGAAGAACGTACAACAAATTCGTGATCCAGATCTTCATGTTCATTCAGTTTCAGATACCATCAACCCAAGTGTTAGAACCGGTACCAACCGGAATGCCCACAGTATACATAACGAGAGTTTTGGCCCCTCAACCCTCGATACAACGCAGAGTGACGCTAATACCACCGCACAGTCTCTACGAGGAGAGGTTACTCAGGCACGGTATCACACTAGAAGTCACGGAGCCGTCCCTGACCTGCCGTGGATAAGAGCATCACGCTCCTCAATTGAATGTTAAGTGTTTATACATAAGGACGATAATCGTTTAAGAATGGGTAACGTACCATTACTTAGTTTAGTAGTTTTACAAATTTTGTTAGCAGGGATATGTGCTGAATTGATAGCTTTCGATTGCGCGGCTCCAGATGTAGAGATATCAAAGATATCTTCACTTGATATCAAACCCTGCCAAGATCCGAAAAATGAATCCTCGCAGTTGGAAATGAAAATTCAATTGCTGCAAGAAATAAAATACACGGAAGTCCATGTTCACAATTGTTTAGTGTCAGTCCAACAAATTATCGAACATTGTGGTATGCACTCGCACACCAGCGCTGTCTCAGGTGGCCTGGCGAAGTATGTTCACTATCTGAAGTCCGAGAGTTGTCTAGAAGCTTACTAATTTCAGCGACTGGATCTCACGGGATTAGGTGCCGGCATTGTTATGGGCCTCCACCTAAATGGGACCACCGAACTCTCGAGGGTCATTTGGAACCGAGTGGAAAATGTTCCGGTGTATCATACACTCTCCATGGTATTACGTATGAGGATGTAATAGTGAGTGCAGCTATTTCCATCAAGCTGTCCGACTATTTAGCTGTCGCCGACGTCGAAGAAAACGCAGTTCGTCTAAGGACTGGTACGATATGTCCGTACTCCAAAATGTACTGTTTTGACGACGTGGCTGGAGAAGTGACTTGGCAAGCAAACAGTGCGGACCGCTGCTCGGAGATAGGGATGGACGTTCTGTACGAGGGTTCTGCCACGGTTCTTACCATTAACAACACTAACACCAAGTTTGTAGTAGTAGAAGCCCGTGATATAGTATTCGCGCTCCGATTAGTACAATCAGTAGTGCTGTGTCATCAACCTGCCTGGCGTACGGAACAGAATCGCCTCCTCGTTCTATTCGAAAACTCTCTCGGTTTCTACTTTCAAAAATCGAGACGAGTACCCAAAAACACAGACATCGTGGCACAGGTTCTCAGCAAGCTATTATTTTTGGAAATAGCTTTCAAGCAACGCACGAAGGACTTGGTTTACGACGCCATTTTGAAGCGATGTCATTTAAGAGAGCATATTCTAAGAAACCGTCTGATGTTGGCTCTAGGAAAACCGGACATGGGGAGCGGGCTCGTAAAGGAAGCAGCAGGACACATGGGGCGAGTGATGGGGGAAGTGTTGTATGTAACTAGATGCAGCGCCAAGATCGTCGATTTCCGAAAAACTAAATATTGTTACCAAGAGCTGCCGATCACATACCAGAACACAAGCAAGTTCATGGCACCCATCACAGATATCATTCAGAATCATGGGACTCAGGTCTACTGTGGAACACAACTCCCAGTCATGTTCCACCTTAAGGGCAAGTGGCTGGAAATTGATCCTAAATTACGTAGAACCCAACCCAACCCACTAGTTCTAGATGCCAACGATCCAAATGATGGTATACCAATGACGAAAATCGCACCAATAGCGCGCATGGAGTATATAGTAAAGAGAACATGGAAGCGTTCCAGCAGACGTTACTATTTCCCAATGAACGACGAGCAGTAACTAACATTATGACACGAAGGGTAGCAGGCAGTATCACGGATGGCCAAGATCTCTATTCACCGAATGTCTTCAGTCGCAGTGAATTCGTAAACTTAGCATGGAAGGCAGCGTCAGAAGTATGGAGATTCTTATCATATACTGGCAACTTATGCTCAATATTCATGCTCCTGTACACCCTGTATAATGATTTACGGTATGTCGCATCAGTTATCTTAAATATGTTTAGTTTGAAAAGAGCAGCCAACACCCAACCGCAGCGAAAATAGTATTTACTAGCTGGCCTGTGGGACGCCCTGACGACTCGATATCTGGTCAACTTGATGCGTGATAGCGCCTCCACCAACTCGAACGACCAGACATCCACACCGCCACCAATCTATCCCGAACTGGGACCGTCCGTGGTCTCGCTACGCAGCAGTACGGAACCGCCAGCAAACGTTAGCATCTTGCGCCAGCCCATATCCCAGTAAAATATGATGTATTAGCAATAAGGGTATTAATTGTAAGCGTCGCCATGAGCTAAACTGATTCTTTCTGGACTCGACTTTAAGGGTTAGTTGAAGTCGAGTTTAGAGGGGAGGGCACTGTAACAGTCACCAAAATTTAGCGATTTAATTTCCGTTTAAGTACGTTGCTCTGTGACTGTTGTAAACTGCTGACAAGCGGCCGGGCAACTTCCTTCTAAAATAGTTGATTTTTATGCAAAAACTAGTAGAAATTTTCCAGAAAAAAAGTGCCAACAGAGTCAGTTTAGTTCGATGATTGACTGAGCATTTTTGAGGAGAGTAATCGTTTGTCTTTGGAAGTGGTTGGTCGCGCGATAGTCGGGAATCCTGTAGAATCGATAATATCAATGTAACTTAGCTAAATTTAATTTGAACGTTTTATTTTGGGTATCATATTAATTAGGTAATTTTTCTTTGTAACATAATTTTACTTTTGTTTAACTTATTACATCATTAAATTGTTATCATTCAGTTAATCAAATTTCGTGTGTGTTGTTATTCGACGCTCCCCGCAACCATTACAGAACTACGAGGAACGGTGCAGTGGACGCGGGTAAGTATCCTATATACTAATTTGCTTAAATTTTTTGAATTAGAACTGTCAGTTGTATGTTCCCAAAAAAATTTTTATCCATCGCTACAGCTTAAACGGTATATTTAATTTTGTTCATTTCTCCTCTATTCAATACATCTTAATGAGGACTAGTGCCTTTTATATATTTGAATACCATCACATATATAGTAATCACAGGAGAAGGCCAAAACCATTGATTACAATTGTCAAAAATGACAGTTCACCGGCCGTCAGAATATTCTCAAGTTATCCCTGACAAAAAATTAATGAACATCGGGTCGCTTCTGTCAAGTTTGACATACAGGTATTTGAAATATTTCTCAAAATATCACAAAATTCACTATTTAATATACATATTATGTATTGTTATATAAATAAAATATTCAAATGGATAATTTGTAATGTATTTGAAGCTTCCATCAAACTTATTTGATAGAAATAAATTTTTTGACATTCAATAGGACGTCAGTATTGCCAACTTATTTCATGAGCAGGAACTGCACATGCGTACTCGCTTTCACGCAAAATGTCAATGCCAGTTCACAACAATGTACACATCTGATAAATAGAAAGTAAGTAGTTTAATTGTATATTATTAACAAAATGACAATCTCATGTAATATTTTTCAGGCTATACTCAAACATGCATATTTTGTACAATATAAATTCTTTCAAACAAGCGATCGCATAGGTTCCAAGATGATTTCAACATGTAATTGTTATGAGAAAATCGATTCTAGTAATCAAGAAACCTATTTCTGTAATTAGAGTGTAATTTATGTAATATTTTTTAGGTTATGCTTGAGGATTTACTAGAAGTTGTTATAGTAGAGTGCTCGATGATTACGATTCCATTTGTTATCAGGAAATCAATTCTTTCAATCAAGAAACTTACTTTTATATGAGATGCCTACAATAGCTCTTTTAATAATTGGAATTTTTTTGTGCGCATGCCTGGACATCCGCCATGTTCCTTGGGCATTTAATACTTAGATAAGCCGTTGATACTATGTTTTCAATGTGAGATTTTAGGAAATTCATATTTATTACAATTTTGATATATATTTACAGTAAAATCATGATACAAGCTTTTTAATGAAAATATATATTGTTATCAGTTCACAAAGGGGCAGAATAGCGCTGTTGTTATGGAATATGTCACAGCGATATACGTAGTAAGTGATTCTTGGACAATTAATATTATTTAATTAGCTTCCCAAAGCCTTGTCTTGAATTTCGTCGAAAAATTATCAAATCAACGAAGCAAAAGTATCTGAAATTATGTCCAGAATGTGTTAAATGTGATCTATTACTGAATATTTTGATTATTACCCTCTGTATTCAGAATTAATATTATATTGAATAATTTGAGCCTAATATGAAAATAATTGTCATCCTAGCGTATCAATAAGTTCTGCTCTATTACCACCATGAGGACGAGCATAACATTTCAATTATCGTCGTTATTGTATTAACACACCATCAATTACTCTTTCATAATATTGAACTGGTAATAGTGGTAATGATCGTTGTTGCCCAGCCTTATTTATAAAAAGTATTCTGGCTTTTGCGACAATTTTTTTTAGATATTTCTCAAATCGAATATATCCATTCAGGATCATCAACGGAATAATGTTATTCATTGGTATGTATTCATAATTATCCAACTAACTCCGTATTTTATATCGTAGAGTCGAATAAATCATCAAGAAAAGTATTTGAGATGAATGGACCATAAGCATGTATTCATGAATACACTAGACAATTTATCTTATATTTAAGAATATTTCAGAAACATGCATACAATAAATTCATGATTAGCGCTGCAGGTTGAAGAGAAGTTCAGTCAGTCTACTTGGTACCTACATATCTAATCACATAATTATAGTTTTGTGGTGATATTATTGAAGGAAATTTAATTATTTGTAGGTACTGGAGAAGAATTAATAAGATTTGAAACGTCTGCTTGAGTGATATGAATTTAATTCACTAATACTGATTCATCCATTTTCTGACGATCCATCATTTGAATATACTATTTTCTAGATACGATTTATATCCTGATTTACAGTATTGATTTCCTGTCAAACAATTACTGAAGAGTAAATGCCACTTGAAATATCTCAAGTGACTATAGTTTGGTACATGTGATAAATATTCTGCAATAAAAAAATAAATATTCTCATCAACTTTTCATTTGAGGTTATGTGGAAAATAATTCTCCTGAAAACTGCATTGAGCTGATGAAACACGAGAAGCTTGGGTGTGGATGATTCAAATAATAAAATAATACTCGAATAGATTGAACGTATATATTCTGTATACTATAAAAAAGTGACCAATTTGATATTCATTATGGATGTTCCTATTCACTGGGTAAATGAAATGGAAAATGATAAGAGATAATTACTTGATGATTCTGCTTTCGATCCCAAAAATTCGATCGATGTACATATACTGCAAATATTCATTCAAAGTTTTATATAAAGACAATTATATCATACTGCTATATACCGTTAGAAGATCTTTAGCTATATCAAGTTCATTGAAAAGAGTAGCAAATCCCAGTAATTCTAAAATTTCGATCTGAAGTTTTTGTCATCCAATAGCCTAGGATCTGATGTTTATTCATGAGCTAATGATTCAATGCGTAGAAAATAAATCTGATGTATGCACTAGAGACTTGAATGGCATTGTTGAATTCAAGAGTTCATTGTTGTTCACAGGTTATACACAACAAACGTAGCCTAAATGGATTACAGAAGATATGTACCAAAAGATACTCAACTTGGAGGAGTTCTTAATGATAATTTTGTACATAATATTCCATTAAAATATTAGTAAGGTGCTCTTTCTACGTTATAAATGTATGAATCAGACATTAACACATATATTGCAAGGACCAACCAATCCAATCGTACATTTTGTTGAGGTACAACAATGAAACATGCAATCATCAGCAGATTATAAAATCCCTTTCAATCAATGAAGCCAATACATTGAAAATTCAATTAAATCAACGAATAGGAGTTTACATTGATCAAAATTGGTGACAACCATCAGTCCATAACCTAACAATGGATCAAATAGAGTAATGACATTAGATTACGACAATGGGGCCATCAATCTGAATTTTTTATTTGTTTAAAAATATGAATCAAATATTTCTTAAGGAACTAACTGAACCTAAATATTTTGTACAATAATCTATGAATCATCAAACGGATCATGTTACAATATGATGACACAAATTCATATTATAATATGAATAGTTCTATCAATTACGTATTTGTAGTATTTCTATATTTCTCCTAAAAACTGCATTGAGCTGATAAAACACGATAAGCTTGGGTGAAAACGATGATGAAAGTATCATTTGTCATTCTTCATTCTTTCTCAAATTTTGAGATACAATCGGAACGTACGCATACACTTCTAAACTGTTTGTGCGCATGCGTCAGTTGTCAATTATCAATCTGTTGCTGCAAACTAATTTGAAATCTAGAAGTGATGTTATTCTATTAAACTTTCGTATGCGAATAGAGTCTTCCATTAGACCATAAGTAATTTTGGTAGATTTTTACAATAGGAACCTAGTGGTAGTTATAAAAGTAAAAGAGATGGCGCCACAGAGATTTGAAGAAATTTTCCAGTGGCACTAGAACGGTGGGGACTAGTATTTTACATTCAAGAAAAAGCAACTTTAACATAACCTAAAACGTACTTTCCAGGCCAATTAGTATTGGAAAACAGTGAATCAGTGTTTTTTAGTTCAAAAAATACAAAACTTAACCTAAACCGAGCTTTTTAAGGTCAAGTAGTATTGGAAAACAGTAGATTAGTGTTTCTTCAGTTAAAAAAAAAACAGCCAGAATAAAACCTAAACCAAGCTTCATAAGCCAACTAGTATTGAAAAAAATTCATTATTGTCAGCGAGCCACACACTTGTACGTATTTGGGTGGAATGCTCTTGGTTTGAAAGCCACTGACTATAGCAATACATGTACAAGGTACGCGCATGCGCACGTCACTAGGTTCCTAGCATGAAAGTGAGCCGTAATTTGTATTCGTATTTTTTTCTAATCAGATATTCTACAGCTCTAACAATACTTATTGTTTTAGCGATGTGAGAAAATGAAATTTTATATGTTCACGAAAAATTAGAATGTCGTGACATGAAAATATTTTAAATTTATAATAAGACAGCAGATTCTAAAATATTGTATCAATCTGTATAATAGATAACAATGTATGGAATAGTATATTGCAGGAAAAGTATCAAGTTCAATGAATAATTGTTAGAAGTGATCAAAAGTATTTTCTTCTATGGTTCATTTATGTCATGAATGGTCCAAGGGCTCTTACGGCATTACGATTTGAGTCTTTCAATAGACTGAAATGCGAATATGATCCACTCACAATGAATATAGGTTTCACAACAAGTTTGCTAGAAATGAAGTCAAGAAATAAGAGCAACAAATACAGTCACATATTAAACGAATGGAAGCAAATTTGAGTCTTCAAAATAATCTGTTCATGTTAATTGATGAGCAACTGATAAATGATGCAACTGACACATAGCCAAGTGTGATTGTGCTTATGTGAAACTGGTTCGCATCATGGTCAATCGGAAGGCTAGAATCACAGTCCCATAAGAATCTTTGGACCGTTCTTAACCGAAATGCATTATAGAATTATCATTATTCTATTAAAATTATGATCTATTTCAGTTGAGAATGTGCTACTTCGATTTAAGTCTTCTGAACCAGTTTTACAATAGCACAAAATTGTACTTTGCTATCAGACAGTTCCATCTACTGTTAGTCAAGCATCAAACATTAATAACATCATAACTGAATTCATGCAGTCAGAAGATTCAAATTAGATCTGTTCAGGTAGTTGATGTATATATTTGTTGCTCTTATAACTTGATATAATTTTTAGAAACAGTGTTTCAAATCATGTATATTCATTGAGAGTAAATCGACTCGGTATCCCTGTCAACCTGGAGGCTGAGATATTGGTCCCATAAAAGCTCTTGGACCGTTTTTAACTGGCTTGTCGAATGAAAAGTGTATTATTCAAAGTAATTAGGAGAGAATATATGCTATTTTTTATTTGTGAAAACTCTCAGTTTGAATCAAGAAAAGATTGGTTGAAAACAACAATGGCGATATCAATTAACATTATTCATTTGTTGAGAGATGTAAATTATGAAACTTCACTCAAATAAACTGTAAGCATATGATAAATTCTGTTTAATTACTCAACTAAATTTGTATCTTGTACCGTAGAATTAAGTAAATCCTTAAAAAGAGTTTTAAAGGAAAATTGAACATGACTAAGTATTTATGAATGCACTATACAATTTATACCACATTTACAAATATTGTAGAGAACATGCTCATAATAAATTCATTATTAGCGCTGCAGGTTGTGAAGAGGTTCAGTCAGTTTACTTGGTATCTAATTACTGCGTATGTCAGTGAAATTATAGTTCTGTAATGATATTGTTGCAGAAAATTTAATTGTTTGTAGACAATGAAGAAGAATTGATAAGATTTGAAACGTTGGTCCATCTTCCGACGATCCATCATTCGATTATACTAGTTATAAGTACGCTTTTGCGCACATTGCCAATTTCAATTCACAACAATGTACACATCTCATAGAAGAGAATGTAGGTAGTTTAATCGAATATTGATAAAATGACCAATTTCTGTGATCTTCTTCAGGTTATGCTCATAAATTTCTAAGATAAGAGTAATATGCGACAATATTATTGCATTTTGAAAACATAGAAAGCATGCATAATTCACACTATAAGACTCTTATCAAACAAGAGATCGTAGAATGATGTAGTTATTGACTAAACTTTAAGATGAAATTACCATATAATTGTTATAAGAGAATCCATTCTTGTGATCAAGAAATTTATTTTTGTTATAAAGAGATAGATTATTATTGTTATCAAGATGAAGTAACCAATTGTTGGGGACAGAGTATAGCATGAGATTTGAGTCCATCATCGTCAATTTACAATAATTTCAATCTCTTATTTCTAACAACCTGAAGTGGAAGATGTCAGCAATCCCATAAAATTTCTTGAACGCAATCAGGTACTCTTCAACTGAATTCTGCCAAAGATGTGCCTGATTGCTCTTTATTCAATTTATTCTGTTCTCAAAAATTCATTTGGCTACTCAAAAATTTGTAATCATCTAGGAAGATAGATCTGTTGCAAAAACGTGTTTTTTTGAAGGGGCTCTGAAAGAGTGGAGCTTGTGTTTCTCGGTTTATGTCTATCATCTTGCAAATTTTCAGTGATTGAAGCAAACGTATATTCGAAATTTGATTATGAATACATTAGGTAACATACTCGAATATTATTGAATGTAACATATTGAATACTTGCTCTGCATAGCTTTCCTGAATATTTGAAATTTGAAGTCACAGATCCAAGTTTTCAATCATAAATTTTTCCGCTATTGGTATGCAACTCCAATCAAAATAAGAATTAAAATCAACCACTGAGACGCATTCACAAAAAAGTATGACGACAGTTGTCGCTTCCAATAAATCTTCACATTTAATCTCTACTGAACCCAAAAACATAACTCAAAAGAAAGTCAGTCATGGTGTTTATCTATTTTTCAAAACACGATAACTTAAGAACGCCTAGAAGCCTTCGACTGAAATTTCATATTCAAGTTCTTCATCCAAAAAATAGGTTCATATTCATAAATAAGGTACTTTCAATCTGTGGTACCAAAACTTCATTGATGGAATGTTTGAGTTTTTTGCGTTTATTTCATCAACGGTGGTATTTATCAAAAGATATAAAATAACTCAGATTGATCCGCAAATGGATTGGCACAACATTCACCTGGAACATTCAATAAAATTATTAGCGGTTTGATTTTATTTATTATAAAGCTCTATGAATTTTTTTAAAGTAGGGAAATAATTATTATCAATGCTAAATATGAATTTATAATACTCATATTTGGACGCCGCATGCCAAGATTTGTCGATGGTAGCGTTGACGATGCGTTAGACAAAAACGTTGCAATTAGAAAGAACAACATGAATATATAAGAAAAAAATTATGTCCGCTAACTCTTAAATAGTTGCAAACTCAATACATGGAGTGAAATATTTTTACAGTGGTGTTGGCGATTTGTGAAATTTTTTCAGTTTTCCATGCAAAAATAGAGCATGTAAATTTACGCATCACGGTCCTATATACAGGTCTCGGCACTAGCTTCTCACTACCATTGGTGAGGGGTTGACTCTTATTGGAGTATTTAGCTATTATTAGTTCCTCAAGATGTAGGAAGCTGTAATATATTGTATTTGATGATTGCATATCTGCTTATAATGATAGTTTAAGGCCCAATTGGAAAGATGGTTCTACTAGAAGAACAATTTCGCCATTTCGTCGCTAATCCTTAAAGGGAATGAAATCAATGATTTTCTCAAGGAATTTTACCTAGATATCATTGGAAACTGTCAGTCAATGTAATCACGGGCAGAGAAAAGTGTAGAAATATAATATGAAGCAAAGGAATTACGTGAGCTCAATTCACATTCGAGATTGATCTTGTCAAAGAAGAATTCTTGTCAGAGAGGCGGTACATATACAGAGCTGCGACACCTAGTGTTTCTGTAGTTTGTGAAGTAGTTGAAATCAGTAATTTCTCTCCAGATGAATACATAAAATAACATTGGGAATTATCTATGAAAAACAGTGGAATCACGAATAAGAGAGAATGCAGAAATATAATATAGAGCAAAAGGATACTGTAGGCTAAAATTATAATCGGAACTAATCTTATCAAGAAATTATTTTTGCCGGAGGCGGTTCACATATGGAGCTGCGAAGCCTAGCGCTTAGACCTGCGAAGCAGGTCAAAACGCTAGTCCTATATACTAATTTGCTTAAATTTTTTGAATTAGAACTGTCAGTTGTATGTTCCCAAAAAAAATTTTATCCATCGCTACAGCTTAAACGGTATATTTAATTTTGTTCATTTCTTCTCTATTCGATACATCTTAATGAGGACTAGTGCCTTTTATATATTTGAATACCATCACATGTATAGTAATCACAGGAGAAGGCCAAAACCATCGATTACAATTGTCAAAAATGACAGTTCACCGGCCGTCAAAATATTCTCAAGTTATCCCTGACAAAAAATTAATGAACATCGGGTCGCTTCTGTCAAGTTTGACATACAGGTATTTGAAATATTTCTCAAAATATCACAAAATTCACTATTTAATATACATATTATGTATTGTTATATAAATAAAATATTCAAATGGATAATTTGTAATGTATTTGAAGCTTCCATCAAGCTTATTTTAATAGAAATAAATTTTTTGACATTCAATAGGACGTCAGTATTGCCAACTTATTTCATGAGCAGAAACTGCACATGCGTACTCGCATTTGAAGTCAATGACAGTTCACATCAATGTACACATCCCATAGATAGAAAGTAAGTAGTTAAATTGAATATTACTAACAAAATGACAATCTTATGTAATATTTTTCAGGCTATACTCAAACTTCTTTTGGAATAAAGTATAATGTCACAATACTATGCATTTTCAACACAAAATAGAAAACAGGCATATCTCGTACAATATAAATCCTTTCAAACAAGCGATCGCATAAGTTCCAAGATGATTTCAACATGTAATTGTTATAAGGAAATCGATTGTAATAATCAAGAAACTTATTTTTGTAATTTAAGTGTAACTTTATGTAATATTTTCTAGGTTATGCTCAAGGATTTATTGGAAGCTGCTATAGCAGAATGCTCGATGATTATGATTCCAATTGTTATCAGGAAATCAATTCTTTCAATCAAGAAACTTACTTTTATATAAGATGCCAACAATAGCTTTTTCCATAATTAGAATTTTTTTGTGCGCATGCCTGGACATCCGCCATGTTTCTTGGGCACTTAATACGTAGATAAGCCGTTAATACTATGTTTCCATTGTGAGATTTTAAGAAATTCATATTTACTACAATTTTGATATATATTTACAGTAAAATCATAATACAAGCTTTTTAATGAAAATATATATTGTTATCAGTTCACAAAGGGGCAAAATAGCGCTGTTGTTATGGAATATGTCACAGCGATATGCGTAGTAAGTGATTTTTGGACAATTAATATTATTCAGTTAGCTTCCCAAAGCCTTGTCTTGAGTTTCGTCGAAAACTTATCAAATCAACGAAGCAAAAGTATCTGAAATTATGTCCAGAATGTGTTTAATGTGATCTATTATTGAATTTTTTTATTATTACCTTCTGTATTCAGAATTAATATTGTATTGAATAATTTGAACCTAATATTAAATAATTGTCATCTTAGCGTATCAATAAGTTCTGCTTTATTACCACCATGAGGACGAGCATAACATTTCAAGAATTGTCATTATTGTATCAACACACCATCAATTACTCTTTCATATTATTGAACTGGTAATAGTGGTAATGATCGTTGTTGCCCAGCCTTATTTATAAAAAATATTCTGGCTTTTGCGACAAATTTTTTTAGATATTTCTCAAATCGAATATATCTATTCATGATCATCAACGGAATAAGGTTATTCATTGGTATGTATTCATAATTATCCAACTAACTTCGTATTTCATACCGTAGAGTCGAATAAATCATCAAGAAAAGTATTTGAGATGAATGGACCATAAGCATGTATTCATGAATACACTAGACAATTCATCTTATATTTGAGAATATTTCAGAAACATGCATACAATAAATTCATGATTAGCGCTACAGGTTGAAGAGAATTTCAGTCAGTTTACTTGGTACCTATCTAATCACAAAATTATAGTTCTGTGGTGATATTATTGAAGAAAATTCAATTATTTTTAGGTACTGGAGAAGAATGAATAAGATTTGAAACGTCTGCTTGAGTGATATGAATTTAATTCACTAATACTGATTCATCCATTTTCCGACGATCCATCATTTGAATATACTATCTTCAAGATACGATTCATATTCTAATTTACAATATTGATTTCCTGTAAAATAAGTACTGAAGATTAAATGCCACTTGGAATATCTCAAGTAACTATAGTTTTGTACAGGTGATAAATATTCTGCAATAAAAAAATAAATATTCTCTTTAAAACTGCATTGAGCTAATGAAACACGATAAGCTTGGGTGTGGACGATTCAAATAATAAAATAATACTCGAATAGATTGAACGTATATATTCTGTTTACTATAAAAAAAGTGACCAATTTGATATTTATTATGGATGTTCCTATTCACTGGGTGAATGGAATGAAAAATGATAAGAGATAATTACTTGATGATTCTGCTTTCGATCCCAAAAATTCGATCGATGTACATATACTGCAAGTATTCATTCAAAGTTTGATATAAAGACGATTATATCATACTGCTTTGGCTATATCAAGTTCATTGGAAAGAGTAGCAAATCCCAGTTGTTCTAAAATTTTGATCTGAAGTTTCTGACATCTGATAGTCTAGGCTCTGATATTTATTCATGAGCTAATGATTCAATGCGTAGTAGACAAATCTGATGTATGCACTAGAGACTTGAATGGCATTGTTGAATTCAAGAGTTCATTGTTGTTCACAGGTTATACACAACAAACGTAGCCTATATGGATTACAGAAGATATGTACCAAAAGATACTTAACTTGGAGGAGTTCTTGATGATAATTTTGTACATAATATTCCATTAAAAAATTAGTGAGGTGCTTTTTCTACGTTTTAAATGTAGGAATCAGACATTAACACATATATTGCAAGGACCAACCAATCCAATCGTACATTTTGTTCAGGTACAACAATGAAACATGCAATCATCAGCAGATTATAAAATCCCTTTCAATCAATGAAGCCAATACATTGAAAATTCAATTGAATCAACGAATAGGAGTTTACATTGATCAAAATTGGTGAGAACCATCAGTCCATAACCTAACAATGGATCAAATAGAGTAATGACATTAGATTACGACAATGGGGCCATCAATCTGAATTTTTTATTTGTTTAAAAATATAAATCAAATATTTCTTGAGGAACTAACTGTACCTAAATATTTTGTGCAATAATCTATGAATCATCAAATGGATCATGTTACAATATGATGACACAAATTCATATTATAGTATACATAGTTCTATCAATTTCGTATTTGTAGTATTTCTATATTTCTCCTAAAAGCTCCATTGAGCTGATAAAACACGATAAGCTTGGGTGAAAACGATGATGAAAGTATCATTTGTCATTATTCATTCTTTCTCAAATTTTGAGATACAAACGGAACGTACGCATACTTCTTTTCCGTTTGTGCGCATGCGTCAGTTGTCAATTATTAATCTGTTGCTGCAAACTAATTTGAAATCTGGAAGTGGTGTTATTCTATTAAACTTCCATATGCGAATAGAGTCTTCCATTAGACCATAAGTAATTTGGGTAGATTTTTACAATTGGCAAATAAACATAAGCGATACTCTATCTGGTGGCAGAATTTCAAACTAGTGATGTTAGGATAGATTTGGCGCGCTACATATATATATTATACATGAGCTTATAATCAAATCAATAAATCATATTCTATATTCGGTTATTTGATTAGTATTCATAAAAAACATACATGAAATAATAATTCTGAATGGTTATAGCAAAACTTCATGAATAAATATCGTGTTCATTGATTGAAATTTCAAATACAAAAATTTACCATGGAGGATTAAGGGTAGTAGTAATGACTGATAGCCTACGCATTTGCTGTCTGACAGTTAATATGTTAAGGTTGCTATTTATTTTTGCTGTACTTTTTACTTTTAAATTGACAAAGAAGATAGAATCCAAAGTTTTAGAGTTTTTCAAAATCTTTTCTTTTATGCAGGACATTTCAAATATTGCAACTGGTGAATATTTTGGTCTGGATTGTTTTCTATTTATCCAGGTATACTTTACAAATATAAATTATCTTCAAATCATTGATAGATTTTTTGAAACAACAAACAGTCCAACTTATAAGTACTAATCTAATGTTTATTTAACAAAATTGAAAGGCATTCTCGCGCCACTTCAACTTTTCAACTCATGGTACACAATAAAAAAACTGCAGATATATGCTTGCAACTGTCGCTGTTTTCTGCTTTGCAAGAACAAGTCATATTCTGAATCTTCAAGGCGTCATATTCATTACAATTCAATTCTCCTCAATTTCATACGGATTCTCAAGCACTTTTGATGTTTGTATGCAAAGAGCATGCAAAAATACTCTCTTGTCACTATCATCATTTAATTTTCGACAGAATAAAATATGTCCAGCATTTACTAGCTTTTCACCCTCATTTACACAGCGTGACATGACATTTACATCAAAATATTCTTGAAGTTTCAATATCATTATCTAGTAATTAAAGGTTAAGTTCAATTCAAAAATATGAATTGAATATAAATAAACAGATGAAATAATTTACTTGCCTGGTATCTACGAACAATACACTTTCAAAAATATCCATGAAAAAGCAAATCTTTATTTCATATTCACGAATATTATCTTTAAAAATCGTAACAATCTCATTTAAATACATGTTAACTTCAAGTTTATCCTAACTCAGTTAGTTCAAAAATACCCGCTGCGGCGCTGCGATCTTAAATTTATTTGCCAATAGGAACCTAGTGGTAGTTATAAAAGTAAAAAGAGATGGCGCCACAGAGATTCAGAGAAATTTTCCAGTGGCACTAGAACGGTGGGGACTAGTATTTCACATTCAAGAAAAAGCAACTGTAACATAACCTAAAACGAGCTTCCCAGGCCAATTAGTATTGGAAAACAGTAAATCAGTGTTTTTTAGTTCAAAAATTACAAAACTTAACCTGAACCGAGCTTTTTGAGGTCAAGTAGTATTGGAAAACAGTAAATTAGTGTTTTTTCAATTCAAAAAAAAAAAAAACAGCCAGAATAAAATCTAAACCAAGCTTTATAAGCCAACAAGTATTGAAGAAAATTTATTATTGTCAGCGAGCCACACACTTGTACGTATTCAGGTGGAATGCTCTTTGTTTGAGAGCCACTGACTATAGAAATACATGTACAAGGTACACGCATGCGCACGTCAATAGATTCCTAGCACAAAAGAGAGTCGTAATTTGTATTCGTATTTTTCTCTATCAAATATTCTACAGCTTATACAATACTTATTGTTTTAGCGATGTGAGAAAATGAAATTTTATATGTTCACGAAAAAATAGAATGTCGTGGCATGAAAATATTTTGAATTTATAATGAGATAGCAGATTCTAGAATATTGTATCAATCTGTATAATAGATAACAATGTATGAAATAGTATATTGCAGGGAAAGTATCAAGTTCAATGAATAATTGTTAGAAGTGATCAAAAGTATTTTTGTCTATGGTTCATTTATGTCAAGCATAGTCCAAGGGCACTCACGGCATTGCGATTTAAGTCTTTCAATAGACTGAAATGGGAATATGATCCACTCACAATGAATATAGGTTTCACAACAAGTTTGCTGGAAATTGAGTCAAGAAATAAAAGCAAGGAATACAGTCACATATTAACTGAATGGCAGCAAATTTGAATCTTCTAAATAATCTGCTTATGATAATTGATGACCAACTGATAAATGATGCAACTGACACATTGCCAAGTGTTATTGATGTGTTTATGTGAAACTGGTTCGCATCATGGTCAATCGGAAGGCTAGAATCATAGTCCCATGAGAATCTTTGGACCGTTCTTAACCGAAATGTATTATAGAATCATTGTTACTTTATTAAAACTATGATCTATTTCAGTTGAAAATGTGCTACTTCGATTTAAGTCTTCTGAACCAGTTTTACAATAGCACAAAATTGTACTTTGCTATCAGATAGTTCCATCTACTGTTAGTCGTGCATCAGACATCAATAACATCATAACTGAATTCATGCAGTCAGAAGACTCAAATTAGATCTGTTCAGGTAGTTGATGTATATATTTGTTGCTCTTATAACTGGATATAATTTTTAGAAACAGTGTTTCAAATCATGTATATCCATCGAGAGTAAATCGACTCGGTATCCCGGTCAACCTGGAGGCTAAGATATTGGTCCCATAGAAGCTCTTGGACCGTTTTTAACTGGCATGTCGAATAAAAAGTGTAATATTCAAAGTAATTAGGAGAGAATATATGCTATTTCTAATTTGTGGAAACTCTCAGTTTGAATCAAGAAAAGATTGGTAAAAAACAAAAATGGAGATATCAATTAACATTATTCATTTGTTGGGAAATGTTAATTATGAAACTTCACTCAAATAAACTGTAAGCATATGATGAATTCTGTTCAATTACTCAACAAAATTTGTATTTTGTACCGTAGAATTGAATAAATCCTTAAGAACAGTTTTAAAGGAAAATTGAAAATGACTAAATATTTATGAATGCACTAGACAATTTATACCCCATTTACAAATATTGTAGAAAACATGCTCATAATAAATTCATTATTAGCGCTGCAGGTTGTGAAGGGGTTCAGTCAGTTTTCTTGGTATCTAATTACTGCGTATGTCAGTGAAATTATAGTTCTGTAATGATATTGTTGCAGAAAATTTAATTGTTTGTAGACAATAAAAAAGAATTGATAAGATTCGAAACGTTGGCTCAAGAGATATTAATTTAATATACTATTCCTGCTGATTCATCCATCATCCGACGATCCATCATCCGACGATCTATCATTTGATTATACTATTTATGCTTTTGCGCACATTTCCAATTTCAATTCACAACAATGTACACATCTCATAGAAGAGAAAGTAGGTAGTTTAATCAAATAATAATAATGAAATGACAAATTTCTGTGATCTTCTCCAGGTTATGCTCAGAAATTACTAGGATTAGAGTAGTATGCGACAATATTATTGCATTTTGAATACAAAATAGGGAACATGCATATTTCACACTATAAAACTCTTATCAAACAAGAGATCGTAGAATGAAATAGTTATTGACTAAACTTTAAGATGAAATTACCATATAATTGTTATAAGAGAATCCATTCATGTAATTAGGAAATTTATTTTTGTTATCAAGAGATATAATATTATTGTTATCAAGATGAAGTAACCAATTGTTGGAAACAAAGTATAGCATGAAATTTGAGTCCATCATCGTCAATTTACAATAATTTCAATCTCTTATTTCTAGCAACTTGAAGTGGAAGATATCAGCAATCACATAAAATTTCTTGAACGCAATCAGGTACTCTTCAACTGAATTCTGCCAAAGATGTGCCTGATTGATCTTCATTGAATTCATTTTGTTCTCAAAAATTCATTTGGCTACTCAATAATTTGTAATCATCTAGGAAGATAGATCTGTTGCAGAAACGTGTTTTTTTAAGGGGCTCTGAAAGAGTGGAGCTTGTGTTCTTCGGTTTATGTCTATCATCTTGCAAATTTTCAGTGATTGGAGCAAACGTATATTTGAAATTTGATTATGAATACAATAGGTAACATACTCAAATATTATTGTATGTAACATATTGAATACTTGCTCTGCATAGCTTTGGTATGCAACTATTTATTCAAAATAAAAATTAAAATCAACCACTAAGACGCATTTACAAGAAAGTATGAGGACAGTTGTCGCTCTCAATGAATCTTCACTTTTTAGACCCTATTGAGCCCAAAAACATAATTCAAAAGAAAGTCAGTCGTTGTTTGTCTATGTCTCAAAACACGAGTACTTGGCCTAGAAATCTTTGACTGAAATTTCATATTCAAGTTTTTTATCCGAAAAATAAGTTCATATTTATAAATAAGGTACATTCAATCTGCAATACCAAAACTTCATTGATGGAATGTTTGAGTTTTTTGCCTTTATTTTATCAACGGTGGTATTTATCAAAAAATATAAAGTAACTTGGATTGATCCCCAAATGAATTGGCACAACATTCACCTGGAACATTTCCCAAAATTATTAGCGATTTAATTTTATTTATCATAAAGTTCGATGAATTTTTTCAAAGTAGGGAAATAATTATTATTAATGCAAAATTAGAGTTTTTTATACTTATATTTGGACGTGGCATGCCTAGGTTTGTCGATGGTAGCGTTGACGATGCGTTAGACGAAAAACGTTGCAAATAAGAAAGAATAACATGAATATATAAGTAAAAAATTATGTCCGCTAACTCTCAAATTGTTGCAAACTTAATACATGGAGTAAAGTATTTCCACAGTGGTATTGGCAATTTGTAAAACTTTTGCAGTTTTCCATGCAGAAATAGAGCATGTAAATTCACGCATCACGGTCTTATATACAGGTCTTGGCACTAGCATTTTACTACCATTGGTAAGAGGTTGACTCTTATTGGAGTATTTAGCTATTATTAGTTCCTCAAGATGTAATATATTGTATTCGATAATTATATATCTACTTATAATAATAGTCTTAGGCCCAGTTGAAAAGATGGTTCTACTAGAGGAACAATTTCGCCATCTCGTCGCTAATCCTTAAAGGGAATGAAATCAATGATTTTCTCAAGGAATTTTATCTAGATATCATTGGAAACTGTCAATCAATTCAATCACGGGCAGAGTAAAGTGTAGAAATATAATATGAATCAGAGGAATTATGTGAGCTCAATTCACATCCGAGATTGATTTTGTAGAAGAAGAATTCTTGTCAGAGAGACGGTACATATATGAAGCTGCGACGCCTAGTGTTTCTGTAGTTTGTGAAGGAGTTGAAATCAATAATTTCTCTCCAGATAAATACATAAAAAAACATTGGGATTTGTCTATAAAAAACAGTGGAATCACGAATTAGAGAGAATGCAGTAATATAATATGGAGCAGAAGGATTCTGTAGGCTAAAATTATAATCGGAACTTATCTTATCGAGAAATTATTTTTGCCGGAGGCGGTTCACATATGGAGCTGCGAAGCCTAGCGCTTAGACCTGCGAAGCAGGTCGAAACGCTAGTTACTATATACTAATCGTCTAAATGTACCAAATTCTCGGTAAAGATTAGCCACTTTTTTGCGCTCTTCTACAGGTCGTATTTATTGATGGATTTTTATCAATTTTTTTTTATTTGATAGATATTTATTAGGACGAGTGCCTTCCGGGGGTCTCATATTTTTGGTACTCGTAGTATTTGCAGGAAAAATTGAAAACGACGAAAATTTGCGTTGATCAGCGTGCCCCTATCTTTTAGTCATCTATTTCACAGGGGTATACAAAATCACACGTCATTTTGACATTTCAATTTCGAAAATATTTTTATCAATTTTATAATTATTTGTTACATTTACGTGAATTTTAACATTAGTTTAATGATTAATATGCATGAGCAAATGTCCTGTGATACAATTCAATTATTAAAAATGTATTTAAAATAATTTATAAGTACAACTTTTATAAATTTTGTCGCTCTACTGTGATTCATGCTTTCTACTGTATCTCGAAAACGTCACTCTGACATGTCATGTTGGAAAATATTTTGGTAGATTTCATAAAATCTACTGAGTTTACATGGATTTAAATGATAGTTTAGTACATAATAGTCATGAGCAAATGTCATCTGATGCATTTTATTCACTGAAAAGTTGTTTTAAATAATTTACATCTCCAACATTTATTAGTTGTTTCGCTCTAATGTAAACGTGGCTTCTGCGACAGCGCCGGATTAAGTCAGCCTGCGTTCTGTAGCAAATTCTATCTACAGGCCCTACCTTGATTAGGAAAAATACTTTTATGGTCCCAACCCGATTGAGACATTTTTTTTCTACATTCTATCAAGCGTTTGTGCGTGGATATCACAAACTGCGATGTCCGTAGCATTGATTATCGTTCCAATGTGGCTGGTCCTGCTCTGATCATTGCGACTTGATGTTCATTTTCAATTGTTGAAATGACATTTCAACGTTTTCACATTTTTAGATATTTTTGAAAACAAATACATGAGTTTTGAAGATCATTTCGGATAAATATCATTCTTACTTGATGAATATAGTGGATAATCGAAGATGGAACAAAAAAAGGTTATTCAAGGGTATGTTTACCGTACCGTAGAATTGGATGAATTATTGGAAAAAATCTTGGAGAATAGTGGAATATGAGCATGTTGTTATTAATACACTGGACAATTTGTATCACATTCACAAATATCTTAGGAAACGTGCATACAATGAATTCAAGAGATTGAAGAAGTGGTACAATCAGTAATTGATTCGTGATGATATTGTTGGAAGAAACCTAACTGTTCCTAGGCACTGAAGAATAATCATAAGGCCCAAACGCTTGCTCAAGTGATGTAAATTTCAATTACTGATATTGATTATCTGTCATTCGAAGATCCATCATTTAATTATACTATCTTCTAAATATGATATTTCTCTGTTGTGGATGGAAAAAATTTGGAGATTGAATGAAATTAGTTTGGTGGATACATGTAGTAAATATTCAACAATACACGGATATCTAACCTGATTTTCAATATTGTTTATTGATATTTTGGTTCATACTAATATCACACTTCTTTCAGTTGGATAAATTTGAATTTGGATCTTGATAAAACGAGCAAATCAAACATTCTGTCCAAATACAACAATAGAACAAGCAATCAAGAGCTGATTATAATATCCTTTTGCTATCAATGAAGCTAGCACTTTGAAAATCCCAACGAATAAACAAATGAGAGTTTACATTATTCAAAAATTGTGAGAATCATCAGTCTGTATCATGCAACTGAGTCATATTAAGTTATGACATATGATTACGACAATAGAGTCATCAATCATCATATTTAATTTGTAATAAATTATAAATCATACATCACTCAATGAACTGTACCTACATTATTCTGTATAATAATCCACAAGTACTCAAATATATAACGTCCAATATATGGCAAGTGACTAATTTCAATTTGAGTATGAAACTGTATATTAGATAATTTTCCGATAAGCCCGCTTTCGATCCTGGAAATTTGATCAATATACATAAGCTGCAGATATTTATTTAGAGTTTATTGTTAACTGTCATCTTTTGGACAGGGCAGCATACCCAGTAGTTCTAAAATCTGGATCTAAAGTTTCTGTCATCTAATATTCTGGGCTCTAATTTTTATTCTTTTCATGAGGGTATTCCACTGTTTTTTTCTCCATCCTCTTATCCAATTGGACATGAATAAATAAAAGTATTAGAGAAAATGCGATTCAAAAAAATCTCGTAGTACTTGAGAAGCAGTTTTACAAACTTTGGAATAAGTCGAAATCACGCTTTTCCGCCCAGATTTTCACAATCAAAAAGTTCATATTCCTATTCAGGACCTCATAATATGTATGAATCTATCAACAAAAACATCATATTTCGTGTTTTCAGAGCGCTATCTGCAGTTTTATGAAGTTTGAAATAAGTCAAAATTACCACATTCTGAGCAGTTTGAAAGTATCGCAAATCACATAAATCTATCCAATACAACATACTACGCATGAATCCGTCCTCAAATGCACACAATTTTGCGTTCCCAGCGAGTTATCAGAGTTTTTTCTGAGTCTTTTTAAAAATCTTCCGTGCTGTCCAAAAGTCTATTGTGTCACTCAAACGGTTGGTCTTATTCATCATCAAACATTTTGAGAATATTGACGTCAAGTAAAATAGGTGGCGATAGTGTTTAGCTTATTTAACATCATCTGAATCATTTTTATTATTGTCAGTAAGAACACGAGCTAAATAAATTATACAGTTATCAAATTCAGTTATGAAAATCACGTTTCTTTTGACCAAACAATACCAGTAGTTTGAAGCTTGATTTACTCAATGCGCATGCCTGTGAAACTTGGAGGCCTCTCAAAATGTTTCTAAACAGCACTCGAAAAATAGAGATGATACATATTTCAACTATTTCGATACGTTTCCAATAATTTATGAGTACATCAAATTGCAACGCAACAATATTTTCTTATGAATATGAACAAATCTTGTAGGAACTTGTACACCTATGAAGTCCACTGTTTGAGGACCACAATAGACTTTTAGACGTCATTATGACATCATATAAGTATTAAATCGTCTTTTCATTGAAACGGAGCAATATTCAATATCATTTTCATTACTTATACCTATTATTCATGCCATATTTTCATATTTTCATGAAAATTTCTCCAATTTTGATAATAGTGGAATACCCCATTTCGAGGTGAACACCAGGTACTAGAGTGTAATTGTTGGGATCAAGAGTTAATTGTTGTACAAAACAAACAGAGAAATATGTACTCGGACAAATATTTTTTCCAAAAGATACTCTTCTTGTAGGAATTTTTAATAATAATATTGTACGTTTTATTCCATTTGAACATTTGAAGAGTGCTCTCTCTACGTGTCAAATTAATGGATCAGTTTTTGATAAGGACATGGACAAATATACTGCAAAGACCATAAAATCAGAAACCAGAAGTTAGGACGCGCATCACTGCCCGTAGTGGCAGCTTTTAGAATCAAATTTTTATAACTTTTAGATACGACTCTTGCAGTAATAGACATATACGTACTAGATCTCAGAATCAGATTCAGCTCATAAATTTATATATAGGTCTGTCATTCTGGTTAATGATGATGAGATTTAAGTCGGGCAGAATTCGCGCAAATATATGCTAAAATCAAGAAAATTGATAATTTGAATTCTATTTATCTGTATTTGTTAGTTCATGACGTGACGAATAACATATTTTATTAGTACGCGGCTACAATGTCAGAAAGACTGTCAAAAAAGAGGTCAAAAGCTGCCAAAAACGGTTTATTGCGTTTTACTGAAAAACCACGCATCTGACGGAAAATAGTGTTCCGCTGAAAAACGTACGCAATAGAAAGACGGATCGAATAAGTTCTCATGAATCTTGATTAGTTCAGCTGCTTTTGGGTTGATTGCAAAAATGGTAATTATTCTGCCATTTTTTCGGAAATTCATAACTTTCATTGTATCTGTTATTGGGACTCAAAATTTTGACAGAATGTGGATAGAGTAGCTTTTAACATACGTATCAAATTTTTCAGTAGATCGACTTGAACTTTTCAAGAAATGTTGAAAAAGCTAAAAAAAGGCCCTGCCGATAAACGGCCATAAAAAATGGTTAGCCAACAAAGATCAATTTCACAGATTGCATTTCCTTTGTCAAGAGTTACTCTACAAAGTAACTAGATGGCGTCATACTTTTACTTGCTCAAAAAGAACGCCATTCGGGTACATTGTAGAGTATTTCTTGAAAAAATAAGAGCTTTTTGTAAAAATAGAGTACATTATCTAACAACTTCTCAATGGCCGTTTTCCGGAAGAGCCTTCTCTTAGTTTCTTCAACATATCTCCAAAAGTTTACAGTTGATCTTCTGAAAATTTGATGCATGTGTTAGAATCATTCTTTACCCACATTCTGTCAGAATTTCAAGTCTAAATAACAAATACAATACAAGTTATGAATTTTTGAAAAAATGGTAAAAAATGACAAATGGGAAATGTTATCTGTCATGTTATGAACTAATAAATGAATAATAGAAATTACTTTTCTTCAAGATATGCTAATTCTATCCAATTATTTATAGTCCGGTCAAGTTGGCCCTAAAAATATGGATACGCTTGCATAAATTCCCAAGAAGCTGAAAATTGGCATGGACGTTAGGGATACCATTATGATGAAGTTGTGAGAAGTTCTCATCGATCCCATTTGTGCAAAAATTTTTATTCAAGTTTAAGTCTCATAGAAATGGGTTTTTCAAATTTTTAACGAAATTGCCAGTTTCATGATAGAAATAGCTCAAACAAAAATTATAGATCTTCCAATTCTCTACAAAAATAGTGCTCACACTTTTCTTACCAAGATTTGCCATTTCTGAGAAAAAGTCATTCTAGAGTTATATTTTCAATAATATGCATGATTACGCTGCCTCTGTACATGTGCCCGTCTGTTACTTACTTCAAATTATTTGCAATGATAAATTATGCTACGTATCTTTTGCAAAACATACACGCAATAAAAACGGTGTTCAATTGGGTTGTCTTCCTCTAACCTTGGCTTCTGCTCATCAACATTTTTATCGAGTTCATGGATGGCTTGGTAATCAGCTAAACCCAAAAGAATGGGGATGGAAGCTAATTGATGATGTATTGCAACCAATCCACACTCTATTTCTACCTGCACCAGAAAAGCTCTCTAATACAATTTTTTTCAACTGCAAAATGCGATGTAACTCGAAATGCAACTTTAAAAAAATAGGCTTACTTTGTTCACCAGCATGCACCAGTTGTGAAGACCAGTCGTGTTCAATTTCTGAGTCTCTAACAGAAGATGATCCTTACATTAACGACGAAACAACTGATGGTTCGTTGTTGGAACAATTTATGTCAACTCAGGAAGATGAGGAATAACAAGAAGCAGTTGAATAACAAGACTTAATATTATATTGAACTTCAATATGAAGACCGCAAAATAGGACTACCGGGAAAGCAACGACGAAAAATACGCGCCAAGTACACTACCTCATAGGTGGCGTGGAAACGTGTGCATGTCATGGAGAATATAGCTTCATAGTCCGTGAGACAGCGCCCAAATTTTTTGTTGATTACCGCTCATTTGAAACTTTGTGAGTGGCTTCATTGTGATGAGTCCGACAACTTTTTCATTTAGCAAAATTCTAGATTTGGGGCGTTTACCCGCAAGGGCTAATTAATTGAAAGAATATTACCGTTCTTAATTTTTTTGATTAATTAGCCCTCGCGGGTAAACGCCCCCAAATCTAGAATTTTGCCAGATGAAAAAGTTGTCGGACTCATCACAATGAAGCCACTCACAAAGTTTCAAGTGAGCGGTAATCAACAAAATATTTATGCGCTGTCTCACGGACTATTAGAATGGCATTTTCTCAGAAATGGTAAACCTTGAGAAAAGAGTGTGAGCACCCTTTTTGTAGAGAATTGGAAGATCTATAATTTTTGTTCAAGCTATCGTGTGTATCGTCCCTTCCAGATGGTTAGTACCGACTTTATCGGACCCTTACTGCGAACGTCACAGGGTTATCGCTTTATTCTCCTCGTTTCGGATTACTTCAGCAATTTCGTCATGACCTTTCCGTTACGTGCCGCTACCGCGAAGGCTGTAGGTCAAAACGTCGAGGATAACATTTTTCTTTTGTTCGGCGTTTCCCAGTTCATCATCTGTGACAACGGTGTGCAATTTAAGTCTCACGAATTCCGCAACATGTGTAATAAGTACCACGTGAAAACATTTTTTACTGGCTTTTACCATCCCCAGACAAACCCCACTGAACGAGTAAACCGTGTAATTAAGACAATGCTTTCCTCTTACGTTAAAGACAAACACAATACTTGGGACAAATACTTACCGTCTGTGACTTGTGCCATACGCTCCCTAAAACATGAAGTTATCGGCCAGACCCCCTACTGCGTGAACTTTGGACGCGAACACATTTTACGCGGTGACGAATACGCGACAACAGACTTGTATGCCGCTCCCGACCTCGACTTTGCCCGAGAACATATACCGTTACGACCCCAAGGCTTTGCAAAACTATACGAGGACATTGAGAAAAGACTTAGATCAGCATACGAACGGAGTAAGCAAACTTACGACTTACGACGACGACCTTTGGAATACAGCATAGGACAATATGTGTGGAGAAGGAATTTTGTCCTGTCGAACGCGGCAGATAACTTTGCACAGAAACTAGCACTAGAATACGTAGGACCCTTTCGCATTCACAAAAAACTTTCCAGACTGACGTACGAACTAGTTGACGACCACGACGTAAAGAAAAGGATTTGGCAAATAAAGGACTTGAAAACACATCCTCCCGACCATGACGAAAATACTAACCATGTTATTGACGACGACTTGGTGGTTCGACATTAGTTTTGAGCGGTTGTGTAAAAATTTTAGTCCGGAATTTTTCCACAAGGAAGTGGAGGGCGAGTTGTAACATTTCGTTTTCATCACATTCATCTTCATCACCTGAAATCATTTGATGTGAATCATCTCTCCTAATTGTTTATTTGTTTCTTACCTCTTGATCCAAAGTCATCGCCGTCGATCAGCTGTAACCTTCACCTGTCAGTTTCGTTTTGTTCACGCACCATGTCCCTCTAGCGTATATTATTGTTACCAGTATTATTGTGTCTCGTCTGCAACCCTCTTAGCGTCTCTGTGTTCTTGGTGGATGAGAATTGGAGTTTGAAATGCGTCTTCTTTTCTTATTAAACTAATAATTAGAAAAACCATACCTAACTTGAAAACAGACTTAACTTTGTGAAGGTCTTTCTAACGGCCACTTTTAAATTAGATAGTGAAGAGTTGATATCAGATAGTGTCCGGGAGTTTTTTTAAGAAATTTTTGTGCCAAATTGCCTATCGGGCCGAAATTTTACTCACTTTTGTGGATTTAAACTCTCGACGTTTTTTTTTAAACTCAGTTCAGCGGAGATTCTCCTGATCTATTTTGATAAATTTCTAGCCAAAAGCCGATCAACACCTCAAGGTAAAAGAATCATTCAAGTTACACTCATTTATTTTCTACGTTAAAACTTATTTGCTACATTAAAATCAGACTTTGAACATATCACAAATTGAAACTTAATTAAATTAAAATCATATTAATCAATCCCGCCATTGACGAAGCGCATTTCAGGCTCTAATTGGTATTCCTTTCAGGCTTTTTGTTTTGTACCCTTTTCGTTGGAATCTTCGTCTACGTTGCATTATTCCCATTTGTTCCTGTACCATTTTCATCGTTCTCGTCATCATGGAGCCATCGTTCAAATTCACCGACCATCTTCGTCCATCTCCGTGTCTGTGACGTCATCCTCGACATCTGTGTGCTTCTCGAGGAGTGACTTGCCGCCATCTTGCGATCTCGTCATCGTCTCGATTTTCCGCTCCGGCGCAAAGCTAAGCACCATTCATTTTGTTTTATGCTCCAATTTGTTGAATATTTTATCTATTACGTTAATGATTTTGTTTATTGCTTGATAATACAACTACATTGGGTGAAACCTTTTATAATACCAATCAAACGGGTATTTAAGTTGCGTGTGTATTCAGTATTGCTTACGTTGTGTTATTGCCACACACGGGTGGTTGATGCATTCTACGCCGAACCGTGCGACATTGTAGCTTTTAGAGAGCAGTTAGGTAGTCTAGTTTAATGTCACGAGCGTACTACGAACACTGAGGGTACCCCGATCTGTCGCGTGGGTTACCGTACACGCTTAGTTCTTATTGTACCACCGTTTGGTTGCCTGAAATCTAACCGCTGTCGTAAGCGCGATTCTCGCGGGGGCTGTGCTTGCCATTCGCGCGGCCTACCTAATTCTTTGGCCTACACTTACCACTTGATTAGCAGCTCCGAGGCCACCATTGTTGCAATAAACCGAATGGTGAATAAAATCACTCAACGCGATATAACGCATTTCTCATTAAGCGCCCCGATTATTTCCTTCTCCCTTCCGCTTAGGTTAGGCGATCAACCATCGACTGACCCGAGGAGCTTCCAGATCGCCTGGCGCCCAACAAATACAAAATCCTCCATCACTCAAAGTAGACCACACGCCGTCTCCACCGAGCTAACTATGGTCAATCCGGATAGGGGTTTCAAGGAGGTAATAGGGTACGGAATCAAAAGCTTTTTTAAAATCCATGAAAATAGCGTATGTAACTTGTTTCGTAGTTAAAAATGATGTTTGTATGACTGAATTAAGGACGAAGATGTTGTCTACGCAGGAACGTTTCCTTCTGAACCCTGCCTGGGCCTCAGAAAGTATGTTTCAACTTCCCACCCAAGTCTGTAGTCTACTATTTAGGATATACATGAAAATCTTAGTCATTGCGTTAATCAGAGCGATTCCTCTAAAATCATTTTTCTCCATGCGATCACGCTTCTTATGTAGTGAGATCATTTTTATTGATTTCAGCTCCTCAGGTATGTTTTCTTCTCAGTTTCATTCTTAATAAAATACGGTGTTTATGGAGTGAGTGTTTTTTTACTAAATAAATATTGATATTGTTTTCTGTTGATCTTTGAATAAGCTATTACTGAAAGTGAATTGAATCAAAATTTCACATTTTAGATCAATAATAAATTGTTGAATATTGTCTCATCAGTATATAATGTTTGTCGGAAATATATTTGTGAAAATTTTTTCCTACCTATCATAGTTCCAAGAAATATGTACTGGAAGTTGCTCTGAATTTTTTTCAGAATAGTACCCCCGAAAAGTTTTGTCAAAGGATTTTGAATAAATTTCTCCATCGTAGTATGTAAAGGTTAATACGTCGAAAAGTTGAAAAAGCGTTTCAAAGAACATACGTCTAATTTGGAATCTTTAGGCTATCGATTTCGGACAATTGTCCATCTTCAGGCCTTGGCTAAAAAATACATTGGAATTATAATTTCGAAAAATATTTTCAAATAATGTTTTTTATATAAAGTTTTGTAATTAAATTCAAATTGAAGCTATTATGATACCCTCTTCATATCTTTTTTCGGAATTGTTGATTGCATGTTCATATTTCTTCTTACTTTCTAAAAATAATTCCAAATTTCCTTGAGTGGGAACATTCCTATACTTCCTCAGGTCGGTACACACTATCCTTTTGAACGATCTGCATTCTATATTAAACCAGTTCTTATTCTCTATTCTCAAATTCTGGCGGTTTTTTTCTTTTGATACTCTGAGCATGCATGTTTCGCGGCTAATCTTATTGCTCTAATTGAATTTTTATATGACTCATCGGTGCTTTCTAAATTGAAATATATGAGATTCTGGTTATGCATAAGCTGCTTAAAAATTTCCGCCCTATTTGGATCAAATTTAAACTTGACGTTGAATCGATTACTGCTTACAACATTGTTAGAGGGCTTAAATGTAACCTGCTTGTTCTCAAACTCACAGAGCTTAACAAATAGGATACTATGCTCTGAACCAATAATTGAAGGGCATATATCTAACTCTAGAACATGTTCTAAAGCTTCAAGATTTGCCTAGACCAAGTCAATTATACTCCTACCCCTATTATTAGCAAAAGTGATGTTACCCGGATAATCCCCTTTACTTCTTCCGTTCAGAACAAATAGTCCCCATTCCTCCATTACCTCAACTAGATTTTTTCTTCTCTCATCAACAACATCGAGGGAGGCTATTCTATTCTAAAATATATAATTGTTATTCGTCCACATACATTCACCCTCTACTTGATTAAATTGTCCGATTTTGGCATTGAAATCTCTTACCAAGATAATTTTGCTCTCATTGAAATTGATTATTAGAGATTCCAACGCCTCATCCAGCAAACTCATACACCCGCGGTTACGTAGCGACGGTTTAAAATAAAATACTGCTATTATAATACTTTTATTGCGTATATTTACCTCTATTATTAGCAAGAGATTCGTGGGATCCAGAATTTGCATTCTATTGTAGGACCTTCTCTTTAGTAATATCATTATTCCTATACTAGCGCGACCTTTTTGCTTATCTCTGGTTGCAATGCTGTATACAATTTCACACACATATTATATCTTTCTTGAGAAGCTCCTCAGTATATTCTGAATCTAGAAGAAAAAGGTTATTGATGCCAGATATATTCCAAGAAATTATTTCAAATGATTCATCATTAAGTTTTTTATTACTAGGTGATACTGAAGTATTGTTTGGTAGATTACCCTGAATTAGCTTGCACTGCGCTGATTTATTCGTTCTGTTGGGAACGGAAAAGCTCTTCCATATTCAACCGTTTCGGCGTAGGAGTGTTGCTAGTGGACGCGTCTTCTAATGACTGGCTGTCTCGAGGACGTTTATCTTAGTTATTTTCTTTTTCATTGGATCTATCGCTGATAATCAATTTGTTCTTTCTTATCACCACATTTTTACTCTCTTTGATGAGTTGTTTTTTTGTTTCGAGCAGGTTCTTCCTTTTCAGTTTGTCCTGTCGGGCTAAATCGCTATCAATGTATATTTCTGTGCCTTTCAATTTATGTCTATTATTGAACATCATGCTTTTTATTTTTATTGATCCAAAAACTATCAATATTGGTCTTGATGAGTGTGCATCATCCCTTCTAGGACCCAGACGGTAAGATTCTCCAATATGATGAGGTTGAACGCTTACTGACAAATGCTTGCTCAAAACCGCATATAATGAGGTTCTTCTTCTTTATAAATTTTTCGAAGTAATTATTAGTTTGATGTTGTACTTCTATAAATTTTGAGGACGATTCGCATTCTTTGTGTACCACCGAGAAAGCCTTGTGTAATTTTGATATTTCTTCTGAGGCTTTTTGTATACTTGTCTCAATAGTATCTAATTTTCCTAATTTTTCAGAGATTTCTTTTAATTTTGTTTCCATGTTCCACGTGCGTTTCAAATATGAGGTTAGGAATTGATCGCTGTTAAATACTCCGGACTACTCTTCCTTATTTTATTCTATCTCTATTTTTATTGCACTCTACTTGTTTAATAGTGAATTTTTCATTCTATTTTTTGAGAGAATTTTTTTTTTTTTTCATATTATTGTTTCCAAGGTTTGAACACAAGTTTACTATACTAATGTTGCCAGCTTGCTCTTTGAATTTAGCAACAATGGCATGAAATTGTTCGACTACATTGCTGTCAAAATCATATAACAAACTACTAGCATTGTTTGCGATCCTGTAGAGTACATCCCTAATTTTTTTCAAACTCTGCTTAGATAATACGTCTACATCACCTGTATCTTCTTTTTGTGTGCAGGAGTAATCTGCACAATTCTCATGCTGTCCATAAACATGGTTGGGAATATTCAAAATATCCTTCCTCAAAGAATAAGATGAGATTGGTTCTCTTCTTCTTTGCAAAATTTGACTACACTTATAATTCCAGTATGCATTTAAAAAAATTTATTCTCCAGGATTCTTCTGTCCGCCAAGGGAACTGATGTACCTGAAGAAATGGATTTCAATTTGTTGCAGAAATTTCTGAGTAGATGCTTACGACATTCAACTTTTCTACAGTTATATTATCGTAGGGACGCGATTCAGTGATTCTTTTGTAGGTACCACTATCACCGTCGCCAATTATTATGTGATACTTTATCTGATACATTTCCATACTTGCTTGGAATCCTTGTACAAGAATATCGGCTTCCGCACTTCTAGGTACAAAACTTTTCCTGTATATTGTCCAACAATTGCTACAGCTCCTGATAATGCACTGTATACATTTCGATATGATCTTTTCGACCAACAACCGTCAACGACAACTGGTATTAAATTCTCTAGCATGTTCAGCTTCTTTTTTTGCAACCTCTTTCATAGCATTCTGGGCTGCACATTCCGATCCAAATGCTGCTTTTTTATGGTATCTCTGGTACGTTTTAGAAACCATGCAAGGAATATTCATGCTTCATAAGAATTCTTCTAAATTGTAAAATCCGCCACCAATAGACATAATATAGAGCTAACAGCTATCGTATTAGAATCCAAAACTGTCTCTTTCTGAGTAGGCATTGGTAAAGTTTCATTACACAAAGTGCATTTCAAAATATATGTTGAGACAAGACCTCTCCTTACTTCTTTTTCAACTTTTAGATAGCCAAAATTATAATTGAAGCGTACTCCGTGGCTGCATATCTCGAGTAACATCTCAAAGAAAAATCTAACATCGACTATTCGATTTCCTTCCGAAAAAATCTGAAAATGAAAATAAATATCAATTTATATAAAATAAACCGACTTTAGTTCAAGTGTCTGCCATACCCGTTGTGGGTGAAAGGCATGAATTATATTTATTTATTCTTCTTTATTCTTATATAAAAACGATATATACAGTATAGATAAAAGGTACAAAATAAATAAACGAATAAATGATATATATATATATATATATATCTTGAATAATTCCATCACTATTATTGTCACTACTCATTTTTAATCTATTTTCACTCTCGTACAAAATCTACAACAGGCTTCGACTCCAGGACAACGAATTTGCGATCACCAGGACGCCTGTTCTCATTTGATGTTAAAAGTCAGGCTACACCGTCTGCATTTCAAAGCACCCTTGCTTACTTCAGAAAACCAAAAAACGCTCTCCACTTCAAATGGTCCTTATCAATACGTCTTAAGTGTTACCATATGTTTCTCGTCCTGTGACCACGAATACGTTGACACACACGTGCCGTCCCTGGCCTAAGCCCATCGTAAATGAACAAAACATAGATTACTTGAAAAATACAATACAAAAATAGCCCAAACAATATTACTCAATGAATCTCCTTCGGTTCTTTCAGAGGAAAAACTCCAGCCGCGTTTTACTCTCTGACACGGCTATTCTGACAATCACTCGTCCTCGAGTGTATCCAGAGCATTTCATTTTGAATGGCGTATAAGGCATACGATTCAAGCAGTCAAATTAAAGATCAGTATTATACAACGAATGAGCGTATCCAAGTTATCCAGAAGTCCATACAGTATCAAACATATCTCACAGTTGCCACAACTGCATACCCGTCACATCATCAGCTGCCCATTACGCCCTGATCAAACCAACATTAGCCACTAATTTAGTTTGCAGTTGCGACTACAGACTGAAGCATGTGCGTTATCTCAAGTATTTCTACCACTCAGGTTCACGACCTGAGGCCGTCAGTGCTCAGCGTCATTGATGGTTTCAATTTAATTCACAGCTCCTGTTTCAGGACTTTCTGGCTCATCCATACTCTTTTCAGTACATCTGTCGTCACTATGGTCAACACAGATATCTAGCTCATGTGGAATATGACTTTCAGGCATTTTTCTTAAATTATCGTGACTGTACTTATAGTTTCTTTTATTATTTAACGATTTTAAATTATATCTGTCATTATCAAATATTTCTGTCACGACAAATGGACCTCTGAATCTTGGATCAAGCTTAGTTTGATAACGTTCTTCATTTCTAATCAGAACATGTTCCTCTACTTTGAATCTCTTAACTCTCGCTTTATTTTTATCAAACCTCATTTTCTCATATTTGGAATTTTCTTCAATACTTCTAATTGCTCGTTGTCTTACATTAGAGATATCAATTTCTTTTTCTTTGTGATTAGCAAGCAAGCAATAGGGTCTCGCTGCTTTACCAATTAACAATTCTAAAGCACTAGCTTTAGTGACACGATTGACGGTTGAGTTTAAGGCTAATTGAACCTCACCAATGGTATCTCGCCACGAACGGTTATTTGACTCTACGGCAGTAAACATATTTTTGATTGAGCACATCACACTTTCTGCCTGGCCGTTAGCCCTACTAGAACCCATAGCTATCAAATGCAATATAATATTTAGTGATTTAAAAAATTCTTCAAGTTCTTCCCCGGTAAAGCATCGACTTTGATCGGCTATCACGCGAAAAGGTACGCCGAATATAAATATTGCAGTTTGCAAAGCCTTGATGACACTAGCACAATCAATTTTACGGGTGTGATGTAAATGAACGCATTTGGTAAACCCATCAATGAGAACAATAACACATTCTTTTGTATTATTTTTACCGCTTAATTTACCTGTTATATCCATATGAAGAGTATGCCAAGGTATGCGGGTCTTAGGAATGGGATGTAACTTGGCCTGAACTTTACCCGAATGAGCTTTTGAAAGTTTACAGGTAATACAATTATCGACAAATTCACGTACGTACTTTGACATATCGTCAAACCAGTAATACTCATAAACCTTATCCAGCGTTTTGTCCCAGCCCAAGTGCATAACAGACTCATGAATATGATTAATTACAGACCATCGAAACGCTCTTGGTACAATTGGTAAACAGCGTGATCCACTATTTCTTTGCACCTTACGATAAACTGTACCCGATTGAATTTCGTAAGTCTTTGCAAAATCTTCTGGTAGCTCGTCGTTTTGCAATATCGTTACTATTTCCGAAATCTTCACGTCACGCCGTTGCTCAGCAAGAAGTCAATCGTCAGATATCTCCGCGAGGTCAACGCGTTTTTCTTCAATTTTAATAATTTGATTTATTAAATCTGGTAATGGATTTCTGGAGAAGTAATCAACGTGAGCCATACGTTTTCCTTCTCTATAAACTATGTCGAATTGAAATGCTTGCAGATAGGCTTACCACCTATGTACTCTATCATTTAGATCAATTTTATTTTGGGGCGACTTGAGTGAGTTACAGTCGGTCACGACAGTAAATTGTCGCCCATGTGAATAATGACGGAAATATTTAATGGATTTGACAACGGCCATTGTCTCCAACTCATAAGAGTGATACCTGGATTCGGCCGGACTAGTTCTTTTACTAAAATACTCAATAACTTTGTTTTTGCCATCTACTTTATGCATTAGTATTGCACCGTAACCATCAGAGCTAGCGTCAGTATGTAATTCTATAGGGTAGTCGGGGTCAAATATCATTAGGACTGGCTCACTAGTTAGGATTTTAATTATTTTTTGTCTAATATTTTCATGTATCTCTGTCAACTCAATATTTTTTAATAAATCTCCTTTGGTTCTTTCAGAGGAAAAACTCCAGCCGCGTTTCACTCTTCGACATATATAGATATATATATATATATATATATATATATATATATATATATATATATATATATATATATATATATATATATAGGATGTAACAAAAATAAGTATAGTATATATGATAGTACTCGTCAAGCATAACAATTTTTTGAATTACTTGTTTCTCAAAGTCTCACTCTTTTCAGCATTCTTCATCCTCTATAATTTAACGAGTTGTCCAGGCGCATAATTATCGGATCCAGTAGCAGTTGCAATAGAACAATAATTGATTTTGACATATGTGAGTTATCAATATCTTCAAATAAATTCTGGAATAAAACCGATCATTTACTATCAATTCTGTCTGCAATTTCACGGGCATTTTAGGAATAGCTCAGCGAATTTATTTGGAACAATTTCCGAATTGTAATTTTTCACTAAAAATTGAATTATTGTGGCTATGCTAATGTATTTTAATGTATTTAATGTCAAAATATTATGCACTTTTAAATTATGATGAGAATACCATGAGATACTTGGAACTTATCGTCAATCTGAAAAGTGAAACAGCAGATGAGATGAATGAAATACATCAATGTATGAATGAAGCACTTGTGTATTAGTTTTTTCTCATATTATTATAAACTTCACACTCAGATCGTTTCAATAAAGTATGCCCCATGAATTGATCTGCTGAATAAATGAATTATTGTATCAAATGTTCCAGAGAATATTCAAAATCAATTACCAAATTCAGATTGATACATTTATAGGTTATATTTTCAGTTTTTCAAGAATAGAATCTTCAGAATTTCATGTTGCAATATTTCTATTGAACAATTCAGTGGATTAATTAATTTGAAATTGCATTCTATCTATTATTCAACCGTTTTCTCTAAATAAATCGTTGAATGATTTTCTCTTGATGATTCTGATGAAGTAACTTGAGAATGGCAACTACTTTTTAAACTGCTCGTAAATGGCAGTACAGTCCTAAACTCCTGATACAGATTCAAACAATTTGAATCAGCTGATTCAAGTGCAATGAACTTGTGCAAACAATCTTATGTTTAAGAAATGTACTATCCGAAAATATACGTGAAATCCCTAGATAAGAATTAAATTTTTCAACAAATACGATTTAAGGACCAAATTGTTGATTACAGAGACTAATTCAGTCTCTCTTCCAACATATGCAAAAATAGAATTATCGAGGTGAGCGAGTATCAATGAATTGCCAAAATACTAATATTCTTTCAGTTTTAAATGAATGATTAACAAGACTACGATAGCTCAAAATTGCAGAATACTCCTTTCAATCGACAGCTGTCATTCTTCCAACAAATGAGAAACATTGGCCCGTAGTTAGAACGCGGTTTCAAACCCAGGCCTGAGTCTATCCTTTATATAACCATGACGACGTTTAAAAATCGATTAGGTTATAACACTGTTTTAACATGTTGTCATGGTTATGCATAAGCCAGACTTAGAACCGGGTTCAAAACTGCGTCCTGACTACGGGCCATTCAGTTTGAATCACAGGCGCACTATGAAATTTTCGACAAAACTTTGATGAATTGTCACTATAGAGGATTTACGGGAAAAAATTGTCAAGAAAAATTGTTGTACGTGAAGAGCTCCAATAGGATTTTGAAAATGTGCGGATATTGTCTCTCCTGTATATGTTAGAGCAGAAGTGCAAGAATAGAAAGTTGTCTGGGATGAATTTTTACCTATGATAACAAACTCAAATTAATTTCAATCATTGAAATCTTCCAGAAAGTAATACTCTCTTCCCCAAGAGTTGAATGAGTCTCATTTCTGAGGAATTTATTGAAGAGTAGTGAAATTTTGAAAGATAGGCCCGTTGCAACAATTTCAACTCCAATAATGAAGTATTTGTTTTTAACAATAGAAATAAGTTAATTTTTGAATATCAGTATTATTTGAATAATGATACAACATTGAGTGTTGGTATAAGTCCACAGCAAAATTTTGAAATTGTTATAAATTTGTGCAATGAAAAACTAGGTAAAATTATAAATTTCAATGTTGATAGCTGGAATGAATTTATATTATGTAATAATCTAATTTTGAACTATTTACACAACAACTCAAATTTGGAATCATACTCGTACAATGATTTTGAAATATTCTTTGTAAAGATTGAAAATAGTAGAATTATAATGCTTCAATGGAAAAATACTGCAATTCACTTGGAGTACAACTCTATATCCAATTTATTTGAAATATCAACCATTGTTGAGAAGATTATAGCTCAACTAAATCCTTCATGTTTCGGTAATTACTTTAAAAATATTTTGCAACAAGCTTCAAGCATTGAAGGTGATGTATATGCAAATGTTTATAATCTTATTGCAAAGTCTAGTACCCCTGTGAACATAGCTGTAAGAGAAATCATGTTATATTTTCCTGATCTTATAATATCTACTTTAGTGAATACATGTGTGATTTTAGATGGAATAAATGTATGTGAAATAGTTGATTTCAATTTTATGTTGATAAGAGGTTGAAGGTTACTGATAAAAAAGTATTTATACTTGGAATATAAATGTTATCTCATGTACTGATGCAAAATGAGTTCTTCCGCTAACTTGTGTGATTTGAGTGATTCAGTGGTTGAGGATTACAAAAGAGCTTTTGTTCTTATAAAAACTAGCTCTGAAGTATAAACGTGGCTATAAAATATCAAAAAGTTTGTGAATACTCTAGTGCAATATTTAAAACATGAATCTCCAGATGGATTTGAACATTTATTCAAGCTAGAATCAAATCTTCTTGTCGTGTAATATTTTAAATCTAAATTAACATCAGTGAAGAATAATGATATCAAGAAAACTGGAGGTCGTCTAAGGTTAGTTCAAATTCACAGACACGTCATAAAACAGGCCAACTACTCACTATAGAGAACTTATTACAATGGTGTGATGTTGAAACAGCTTTGAAAGGCGAATTTAAACAGGTGCAATTCTGAATATGAACTCATATAAAGACCCCAAGGAATTTTTGGAAAGTGCTGGAAGAATATTTCAGATTAAAATAAAAACGAAAGTGCGAGCTGGTACAGTAAAACCAATATTATATTCACAGCAGCTTTCATCCTACCTTCTTACATACACGCAATTCGATTATTGATAGAACAACAAATATAAGGTGTGGTACAGAGATAATGTTATTGATAAAATATTGAGCAAGATAAAGGAGTTCCAAGAACGAGACTCGGAGTGGGCACTATATGAAATAATATTCTTAAAGGTGAATATTTGCAGCTATTTACCTTTCTCGATTGGTTGTCATATTGATTTACCTACAAGCATGAAAAGAAAAAAGCTATAATAAATATACAAAACAACAATTGAATATTGTTTCTTGTGGACTGTTATTTCCGCTCTTCACCCTGCTCAAATGAATTTTAACCAAGTTAGATCATACTCAATGATTTCGGAAACTACATTGGAATATGAGGGCATCAAATTCCCAATAGAGTTGAAACGAATCGAAAAATTCGAAAGTATGAATTCTCTGAATATAAATGTTCACAAATAAATATGTCTTATTGGGTATAAGTTCTGTAGAGAAAAAGGCAGCTTTTTGCTGCTGAAACGTTGTGTTTCTAATAAATTACAGAACTCATACCCAATAAAACATATTTATTTATAAAATCAGTTCTGAAAAGTTTTTTCCTTTATAAATGTTCATACTTTGGAGAAAGTTGGTAAAAAAAAGATCAACTTGTACCAGTTCAATTGACCAAAAATACTTATAACCGCACTGTACATTTGTTAATGTTCAAATTGCAAGATGAGAGTGAGAAAGAAGAACAAGAAAAGGACGAGTGAGGCTCGGAAAAAGAGGAATATGAAAATCCAAATTTCATGTGTTAATATCATTCCATGTGGATCAAAAATTTGTCTATATGAGTGAGTGAAAATTTATCTGACCATTATGGTAAAATGTGGATTTGTGATAGATGTTCAATTAACTTTGATTTTGAGTATAGTTCTAAAAAACATTTTAGCGATTGTTTGAAAATCAATTCGTTTCGAATGACATCACCAGAAAAACATAGGAACGAATTTTCAGCATTTGCGAATTACAAATTTCAAGAAAAAGTTCCATTTCCAATATATGCTGATATTGAATCAATTCTTGGAAAAGTTAACAACAACAAAGAGCACCAAAATACATAGTTCCAACAAAAACATATTCCATTCAGTGTAGGTTACTATATGAAATGTAGTTATGATGATTCTTTGTCTTATAGATCACATCGTGGTGAATATTGTATAGAATGGTTTGTGGAAGATTTATTAGGCGTATCTTCAATTCTCGACAGTTAAATGAAGTCTATCGTACCTTTGAATTTATCCAGCAGTCAAGAGAAATCATTTCAAAACGAAAATATCTGTCATATCTATATAAAGTTAATTGATGATACTACACCAAAAGTTAGATTTCATAATCATTTGACAGGTGAATATAGAGGACCTGCACATCAATCATGTAATCTACGGTACACTAAATCACGAGTGTTTCCTGTAATTCTCCACAACTTGTCATCCTACGATTCCCATTTTTTAATTGAAGCAATTGCTAAGAATATACCCTGATTAATTTCATTGTTACCCATTTAAAAAGAAAAATACATACCTTTCACGAAGTATATTGAAAACAGCAGAAATAACTTCCGGTTTATCGACTAATTTTGTTTTATGTTCGATAAATTATCATCTTATATGGATAATTCAGACAAATTAGTCACTAGAATGCACTGCAATTCTCATTACTTACTGAAAAAGGAATTTTCTGCTATGAATATCTCAATTCATGGGCTAAGTTAGATGATGACAAACTACCACAGAAAGAATTTTTCTATTCATCCATTAAAAATGAAAATGTAACTGATTTGGAATATGAGTTTGCCGGAGGAGTTTGGAATACATTTAGAATAAGCACCTTAGGTAAATATTCTGATCTGTATTCAAGAACAGATGTTTTATTGCTTTGTGATACTTTTGGAAATTTCAGAAAAAGTTGTATGGAAACGTATGGCTTAGATGCTTTGCATTATTTCACAGCCCCCGGGCTTGCTTTGGATGCAATGTTGAAAATTTCTAATGATAAAGTGGAACTTCTTACTGATGTAGATGAAATTTTGTTCTTAGAACACTCTAATCGTGGTGGTATTAGTCAATGTTCTAACCGATACGAAAAAGCCAACAACAGACACATGCATGATCAATATAATCTCAATAAGCAGGAGTCATATTTGATGTATTTTGATATTATCAACCTGTATGGGGCTGCAATGAGCAGGTATTTACCTTATGGTGATTTTGAATGGGTTTCACCAACAGAATTCCATAATGTTTCTAATATCATTAGTTTAGAAGAAGATTCTGAAGTTGGTTACATATTTGAAGTAGATTTACATTATCCGCAGGCATTATTTAGGAGTCATAGCGATCTCCCACTTGAGTCAGAACATATAGCATCACCAAATTCAAGACAAACTAAATTAATGACAACTCTCAATGATAAAAAAAATATGTAATCCATTAGGGAAATTTGAAGCAAAATTTGGAATTGGGGTTGGAAATAAGTAGAATACACAGGGTACTGAAATTTGAGAAGTTTGCTCGGCTTCAAAAATATATTGATTTCAATACAAATATGAGACGAAGATCTCGGAATGATTTTGAAAAAATTTCTATAAGTTGATGAACAATGCTGTTTTCGGAGAATCTATGGGAAATGTGCGTAAACATAGAATTGTGAAACTTGTTACAAAATGGGGTAGTAGAGTTGGTGCCAGAAGGTTTATTGTGCAGCCAAATTTTCATAGTTATATTGTATTAGATGAAAATATCATAATAATTGAGATAAATGAAAAAGAAGCATCCTTTAATATACCGATTTATGTCGGATTTTGCATACTGGATATATCCAAAATATATATTTATGATTTTCATTATAATTATGTACGAAGAAATCCTGGTGAAAATGCAAAATTATTGTATTCAGGTACTGATAGTTTATTATACCATTTTTTTGATATTAATATTTATGATGTAATTGAAAGAGATTATCACAAATTTGATACATCAAATTATGACATGAATAATATCCATGGCATACATCTGGCAAATAATAAAGTCATAGGACTAATGAAGGATGAAAATGGAGGTCAAATTATGACTGAATTCATAAGGCTCAGGTCAAAGATGTATACATATAAATTAATGAATGATTATGTTGGTAAAAGAATCAAAGGAATAACTGGAGGTACTTTAAAAACAATAGCTTTCGATGATTGTTATGATTGTTTATTCAATGAATCACTTGTATATCGCGAGCAATTTATAATTGAATCAAAAAAACATGAAATTTCCACAATTGAGCAAAACAAACTAGCATTAAGTCCTTTTGATAATAGAAGAATAACTATACCATCGAAAACAGGCACAATACCAAGGGGCCTTTCGTTGTAATATTTTCAATACAAATTATTACCGGAAAAAAAAATTGTCTTCAATTGAATGAATAAGTGTAGAATTCATTTAGTCGTCGTGAAGACTCCTAACGTTCAGAAACTATATTCAATATCCAAGCGAATTGCACATCGTGAAATCTATAACAGCCATATTGCACCATCACATACACGTGGTTATACTTATTACATAAAATATCATAAGAATGAATACGGCACATCACCAATAGGTATGAAAGATTATATAAGATCACGAAGAAATTATGAGGATTGAATATCAGTATTTAGAAATGATACTATCATGAAAAATGAGAAATGAGTTTTGTGCATTTCTTCATTTTATTTCCTTTTCCATAAAACTTGGAACCATGAACAGATGTTTTTTACACAATACATTTCGAAGTTTCTACAAAAAAATTTGTTGATTACGTTACATTGCGTGTGATTAATTGTTGATGTAAGCAGTAAGAACATTGAAGGTCAAAAGATTTACAGTAATGTGGTATGAAAGAGCTGAATTTTGGCTTTGATTATCCATTAATACTTCAAACTAAAGAGTTAGTCTACTTGAGTGAACATTAATATATATCTAGGTATGTACCAATTTATTTTTACTCATTTAATCTTAGTATTGATTGTGAATGAATTTCAGCTGTGGAAAAATTTGCTCACCCAACAAAAATAGTGTAATATGAACTGCAAAAATTCATTTTATTTGGTTATTATCATTTGATTGTGCAAGAGTGAAGTAGGGATATATGAAAAATGTTATTATTACTTATATTCTTCAATTTTCTTTCAATTCATGTTACATCGTCTCTTGAAGAGAGTATAAATAGTGGAGAAAATCAAAGTATTCATTCAAACAATGGCTTCGAATTGTTATCTAGTGTCAATAGTATTGAAAACATTGATAATGAAGGTTCCAGCGAATCGTTATATTTTTTGGAAAAATATGGATACTTGGATATACCCGAAAATGGAATGTCTACTATAAATTCAAGCGATAAGAAGTATTTAAATGCTTTAGCATTATTTCAAGAATATTACAAATTGGATATAACAAAAATATTGGATAGTAGCACATTCGAATTAATGAATGAGCCTAGATGTGGTGTAACTGATAATCATGAAAATAGCTCACATAATAAAAAATCATTCTTGCAGCAGTCTATTATAACATGAGATATTATGAATGATAGGAATGAACAGTTATTGGAAGCTGTAACTAGAGCGTCTGCAATTTAGAGACAATATGCTAATATATCATTTGAATATAATGAACCAAGTATGAAACATGTACCAAATATTTAGATCGCTTTTGGACCAGTAAAACATAAATCCTTTTCATCGGGTAGAAAGTGTATTCTAGATTTCGATGGCCCGGAAAATGTATTAGGACATGCTCTCTTCCTGAACCCAACCCACGTATCTATTGATGTACATATCGATAAATCAGAAAAATGGAATTATGAGCTATTACATACACTATTAGATGATGATTAGGACAGTATTTCGCTTTTTGCTGTATAAGTACATGGAATCAGTCATTCGCTAGGACTTGCTCACATCAAAACCAAAAATTCTGTCATGTATGCTTACAATAGAAATACTCGTTTTAATAACATATCAGAATTTCAATTAGATGGTGATGATATTAATGCCATTCAAAATATTTATGGAAAAAAGGAGATGAATTCACCTAAAAATCATGAAAAAAGACTCAAGTAGAACCAACACAAGAAGAAACAATCTTAACACCCACATCTAATCAAATGAACCTATGTGATTTGGATATTGTGACTAAATTTCTAGCTATGAACGATAAATTGCTCATATTTCATGAAAAATGGCTCTGGATCAAGAAATTATCTGAAGAAAATTTGCACACACAATCAATAAATTTACTGAACTGGCTACCTTTCATACCGAAAAATTTCAAAAGTCTATCTGGTGTCTATTATAGACCAAATAACGATATTGTTCCAGTTATAGATGATAAATTATACAGTATTTCATGGCCTGAGATGAAACAATCAATTCATCAAATCTCCTTACCGCCAAACATTAAAAATATAAAGGGTATAATTTTCCCAAATTTGGGGAATACTTATATATTTTATGATAGTGATTATGTTGCGAAATTTAGTGAATGTAACTCTGATATATCATCTCACACTTCAATGAACACACAATTTCCAGGTATTCCACAAAACCTTGATTTACCATTATTTAAAAAACAATGCCCTACTATAAGTATTTTTAAACAGCTAGGAAATTTGCTATCAAAATTTGAAAAATAAAAATAGAATATTTGGATTTGTTTTTTGCAACTGTTACAGCTTCAATATGTCTACTTCCAACAACTACAACGCCATCAATACAATAACAAAACCAAAAGAGTTCATTGGGTTGCGTAACCTAAAAATTGGCGAGAAGTATTTTGTAAAAAATATTGAACGAAAAGCTGATACTAAATATGGTGAGAGAATCAAGCTGGAATTGATCGAGTCGCAAATGTATTCGGGTGAAAGATACAATTAAATTGATGATCAAACATTACAGTTGATGTTGAAGGAAAACAATAAACTCTACATAATTTCAAATGAAAGCCGTAGATGTTAAATTCTATTCTATTTGAAATGTTTATATTCAATAAGTTTAGTATACAGTTTTGAATGCTGATTATTTCCTGGATTTTTAGAGACATATGCTGTAATTTTTATTGAAGATAAATATAAAAGTGGAATTGCATTTAGTATTTATTCTTTATAGAAAATGCCTACACCAGTTGAATACAAATGCCCTTCATGCTATGGTGAAACAGATACATCAAGTCATAAATGTGATTACTGTTTGTATAAAGAAATATCAAAAAATTTAGGGCACTAGTTTCAGAGCATGAGGACATTAAATATCTATACCAGAATACCATCTCTCTCTACCTGCCCACCTCTTATTCTTTTTACCATCGTTTTGTCATAATCATGATCAAAAACTTCTTATACTTGCTCCACTCCTTTTCCCTCTACCTAAGCTGCTGCTGATGGCGCCACCAAATTGTAGTAAGCCAAGTAAGCAAGAACAGATGCAGACATGATGTAAATTTTTTAAAATTAAATATTTTGTAACAATAAATAAAACAAATATTAAAACTAAATGTATTTTCATTTAAACAATGGTATAACACTATATACAAGGTCTTATAATCATCTGACCAGTTCTCCGGTAAATGGGCTAGGCAAGAAAAATAATATCAACTCGCGGTGACTTTTTGACTTCAAATTAGAAATTTCTAAAGCCCTGAAGTAATATGTTTATGGAGTGTGTGAATAGGAGAATTTTGCCATGGATTGAACCAGATTGTGAGCCAAGTAAGCAAATCAAGATACAAACATGATGTGAACTCTTCTAAATGGAATATTTTGTAACAGTAAATAGAACAAATATTGAAATGAAATATATTCTTCATTTTACACTAAATACAAATATTATAATTACAACTTTCACACATCCAACAATCTTTGATCATGACATATCTTTCTGTCTCATAATTATCGGACCAGTCCTCCTGTAAATGCGCTCGACAAGAAAGATACCCTTGGAATATTTTAGAATCACACCAACTTGATGGAAATTTACTCCAGTTCAATTCAATTTCATTTGGTGTGTATATAATAACGAGCTCCATCGGCAAATGCTGAATGTCCTCTTCAACCATAAGCGACAATATGTTGCTTGATTTATGGAAACATTTTATAGCATTGATAGTAGTAAATCTATCACAAAACCATTTCTTCCAACCAAGAATATTCCTTATTGTACAATTTATAAGAATTGAATTACATGGTGATTTATTAACATATAATAAAGAATTGAAATGTGAATTTTCAATATCATTTATTTTATATTCATTATTAAGAAGTTTTTCCAACCACACTTCCTTTTTTCACCAGGCACATACACTTTTTTATAATTATTTATGAAATTCTTAAAAACTTCGCACCGCTTTGCATATAAAATATCTCCAAAGTTCCATTGCAAACTATAATTATCCTGTTGAGACAGCACTTTCAATTTACTTTTTTCACTTAGCTGAGAATATTAAGATGGTTGATTTGAGCTACCAGTTTTGATATCATTGGTTTGAAGATCAATACTCGCAAATACTCTAATAATGAATTCATCATTTTTATTGATGAGAAAACCTTCAATATCAATTATAACTGCGGCAACCATTGTTCTATCTTGTTCTCATCTTATTGATGAATGTGTCGGAAGAAAACTGGGTGTTTGTATTGATGGGAGCAATATTTATACTATCTCTTATCGTTAAATTGTCTTCGCAATTTCTTTTTTATCAACCCAGCATTTGTTATCTTCAGAAAAGCCTAACCATTTCACATATATTCTGTTTTTATCCTTTTTTAGAATTTTTTCTATCAAATAAACATTTGGATGTTAAACTTTTCGAAATTCTTGTTCATAAGAAGCCCTCTGAATTATTTGATTGGATTTATCCTGTATAATATATGTTATTGGGTTTGTTAATTGGATCTCTTTTATTATGAATATTTCATTTGACCAATTTTGCGTGTATCCTTTTGAAAATACAGCACGATTTTCACTTACTCGAACATGATCATTGTGATGAAATTTAGGTTTTCCATTTGAAACTATCTTAATATGGCTATAAACAGTTTTCAATAGTTCATTCTAATTTTTCCGATTCACATCAATAGGTTTCATGCGAATAGTACTATGTTTCTTATTATTATATTCTGAAATAACAATTGATAGTAGCTTTAACCGTTCGTAAGACCCCTGCAGACTGAATTTTTTATACATAATATTTTTGAAAGTTCGATTTACGCGTTCAACAATAGAAGCTTTCACAGCTTGTTTTGCAAAATAATGATTTATTCCATATTTTTGTGTTAATTTTTCAAAATCTGCATTATTGAATCTTTACCCCAAATCAGTGTGTAAGTCTTCTGGTACTCGCTTACTTGTTTTAAATATATGTTCCAAAGTGGTAGACACTTCAATACTTGATTTATGCTCAATAGGCTCAGCCCAAACATATTTTGGAAAAATATCAATCACAACCAGTATGTGATTATAATTTTGGTTTAATTCAGCATATGGTCTCATTTCAACTGAATAAGTCTCAAAGGTCTCATTTAATCCTTTGATTATCACTCGCCTTCTCTTGGAAGTTCTTCAACTATCTTACGTTTAATATATGTTGACATATTTTCTATTGTGTTTTATCATAAATTTTTAATTCTTCAAATAGAATATCCAAATCTTCTTTAACACTTCTTACTATTTGATCAGCTTTCTCAATCTTGTTATCAGCGTTTGATATGTGCTCAGTAACTTTATCATCACCAATATTTATTTTGCTTCCAAGCAAATCCACAACTAATTTAATTTTGTCATCCAAAAATTTTTCATTTACCGCATGGAAATTTGACGTAGAAGTACTAACTCTTATCAATTTTTCATCATCATTGCTGCTGCTATCAGAATCCTCATAATTACAACACTTAAATTTATTATGATACACAGCGCCACTATAATGTTTAAACTTGTCTAGTGGCATTTTGCTTCTGATTATTATCTGATAATTCCAGCTTCTTCCAATTCCTCAATTAATGAAATAATTTCATCATTCTGATAATTGTTGCCAGCGTTCTTAGAAGCTATATATTTCTTCAATTTATTCACCAACTCATTTGGATCGTCCCAGAATTCGTACTCAACATTCTTAGTATCATAACTTTCTAGAAGTCCCGAGCCAGATACGTTATTTTTGCGTAATAATTTTGGATCTTCGATTGAAGAAACTGGGCAAGTAGTCAATACAAGATATTTCTTAGACTTGACGTTCAATAATGGGCCTACAATATCTGTATATTTTTTTGCTTTGCGACCTTTAAGTTGCCCTGTGCTTATATTACCTTCACGCGCTGAGTTAGTGATATTCAATATTTTTTTATAGTAATAAAAATCATTTTCTGTATATTTTTCTTTTGGCTCTTTCTTGAATATAAGTTCGAGTAAGCCAATTGTTCCAGGGAAAATATTTTTATTGATATTTATATTTCCGTCATAAAAATCAACAGCTTCATCACTCATTTCAAAATAATCACGATCAGGTGTTTCTCTATAATTATTACCATATGATTCATCTATTTCGTTCGAACGTTTTATAACTCTTTCAATATATTTCCGAAATAATGGATCAAAAGGACTCTGATAACTCCCCATGGCTTTTTTATCATGTGCTATTTCTGTTTCAGTATGTGTTGATAATTGTGGAAGTGAATCTATTGGAGTATCACTTTCTGCAGCAGCTTGCTCTTCTAAAATATCACGTTGATAATTATTTTTCACTTCCTTCCACCTATACCCCTCCAGATGAATTTTCTTTTAACAGGTGTAACGTTTTGAAAGGTTCCATTAATTTTTGCTAATTTACTAGTAATTGGTGTAAAACTTTTATCAAGCTTCGATTCACGTTCTATCTCACTATTCTCTAGTAATGCTAGTTTCTGTTTCACATTTTCTCTGGCTCGTATTATTCGCCTTCTCAATTTTTTATTCACATTCATGTTTGAGTATACCAAAATAAACAATGAGCAATACATGGCTTCTGTATAGGCTCATATACTGAATAGCAGGGTAGTTTTGAACTGAGGGCGGTTCTTTACCGAGGTGGTTATCAACCAAGCCTGTTTAAAACCGCTGTAACCATTCAAAGAGATATAAAATTGTGGAATCCTTTTGTATACCTATCAGATTTCTTATTAATAACCAAGAATTCATATATATCTTTCCAACATATAGCACATATTTTTTTGAAGTTATCAAAACTCGTATCTGTACCCACATGATCATTGTACATATTTCGTAGAGTCAACTCATCTTGTTTGAATGATATTAGCATATTAGCATTGTCACGTATTAGATGTTTGGGCATTCTTGTATAGGTTTGTGGCGGATAAAAACAATCGATCAATCTATGTCTCCCCATTCAAAAGTAATCTCGTATAATGTCCTGCTTCTCACAAGCAATATCATCAAATATGAAAACGGAATTATATTTAGCTTTGCTTGGCTTCATTATTATTTCTTTGCTACTGTATGTATGATAACCAATATTTTTTATTGGTTTTAATTGATTCTCAAGATATACATATTTCGGTTGAAAAAGAGAGTTTGAATATATATAAACATTTTCAAAATGTAGCCCGTTCGAATGCTCCAAAAGTGCAATCAAAATTCTAGTTTTTCCATATCCAGAAGGACCACTTATGACACAACGGATGGTTGATGGAAGTAAAACACTATGTCTCGGTTTATAATTAGATTGTATACTATCATTCAAATCATAATTTTGAACACCCAATGTATCTTTTTGCTTTAATATCTTCATCATAACTGAAATTGAATATGAAACTTCAATATTATTATATATTTTTCTAGTTTTTTGTGTACTTTCAATGATTGAACACGGTGAAAGAAGAGCTAGCAAGCATACCCACAGTGGTAGTGGAATTTTAAATGAAGCAATAAATAAACTACCTATAGAACTTCATATACCTGGTTACAGATACTGTGGACCGGGGACAAAACTAGATAAAAGGCTTGCTGACGGTGATAAAGGTATCAACAAATTAGATGCAGCGTGTAAACTTCATGATAGCCTATTCCAAGAATAATAATTTAAAAGAACGACATAAAGCAGATAAAATATTGGCTGATACAGCACATCTCTTGGAGAAAAAACTGCTGCTTTGGGTGTTTCTAGAATAATGGAGGCCAAAGTTAGGATGGGTGCTGGTATAAGTCATAATTTGAAAAACAAAAGAAAAACAATAACACGCAAAAATAAAAATAAAAAACTAAAGAGAAATCTAGAAATAAACTTCAAAAATGAACTGAGACGAATTCGCTCAAAGTCACTGAAGACTAACTCCTCAGATAAAAATATTCCAATTGCTCTAAGAGAATTCGCTAAAAACAAGAAAAAAATAAATAGACTAATAGTCCGTGAGACAGCGCATAAATTTTTTTTTGATTACCGCTCACTTGAAACTTTGTGAGTGGCTTCATTGTGATGAGTCCGACAACTTTTTCATTTGGCAAAATTCTGGATTTGGGGGCGTTTACCCGCGAGGGCTAATTAATTGAAAGAATATTACCGTAATACAGATCTTTACACTAATCGAAAGATTTTTTGATAATAAAATGAAGGAAAAATATTGTCTGACATGAATATTGAGGCTACCGGTGAGTCCGACTTGTCATAAGTACCACCATACTTACCATTAGTACCAGCATACTTATGACAAGTGCGGCTTGTCGGATTCACCGGTAGCCTCAATATTCATGTTGGACAATATTTTTCCTTTATTTTATTATCAAAAAATCTTTCGATTAGTGTAAAGATCAGTATTACGGTGATATTCTTTTAATTAATTAGCCCTCGCGGGTAAACGCCCTCAAATCCAGAATTTTGCTAAATGAAAAAGTTATCGGACTCATCACAATGAAGCCACTCACAAAGTTTCAAATGAGCGGTAATCAACAAAAAAATTAGGCGCTGTCTCACGGACTATAAGAATAATTCCAGTACCAAAAAAAAAGGGGGGCATATTACCGCTAATACCTATTTTGGCAGGGTTTAGTGCGTTAGGGGCTCTTACTGGGGGCGCTGCAGCAGTAGCTAAATCTATTGATGATGCTCGATCGGCTGATAAGCAATTGAAAGAGAACCAACGATATAATAAAATTATGGAGTCTGTAGCGTTAGGTAGAGGATTATATTTGAAACCATATGAAAAAGGGTTAGGTCTTTACTCATCTCCAACGAAAATACAACAAAAAAACTAATAGATAATCTACCAAAACATGCACTAAGTAATATTGAATTGTCAAAATTTGCAAGAGACCTTAAAATCAATAATTTCAGAGAAGTTTTCATGCGAAACAATTTACCTAAACAAATAAAGTTCACCGAATGTGGAATAGTTGATTTGGATGATTATGATAGTTTAGGTAAAAAAATATGGGTGGCATATAAAAAATACGGTGACAATGTTATATATTTTGATAGTTTTGGTAACTTAAAGCCATCAAAAGAATAAGTGAAATATTCTGGTAGCAAATGTTATATTAAGTATAATTACAATCAATATCAGCAGTATAATACCATTAATTGTGGACATCTTTTTTTGAAATTTTTATGTAGAGAGTAATATATGAAAAATACTTTTAGTAATAAATGAACAATCATGTCGTACACATTTACTTTCTCTGATAAAAAGTCTTATCTAACAGCAACAATACATCCTGCTATTGAACTTGATCCTTATTATATCATATAATTCTATCCCAAATATTGATGAGCGCAATAATAAGTTCTATCTCAGTGATAAAACAATTACTATACCAAATGGATCATATAAGCTTGAGAATATAAATAACTTTTTGAAAAACAAAAGTGAAGAATAGTAACAAAGATTTCAAAATTTCTGTTGCTGCCCATAACAATACTCTGAAATGTGAAATGCTTGTTACAGGAGAAGTTGATTTTACAAAACCAAATACCATCAGAGAACTATTGGGCTTTAATGCTGGAGTTTATAAGGCAAATACGCTTTATATATCTCAAAATCCTGTAAGCGTAATTAAAGTAAATGCAATTCGTATTGAGTGTAACATTGTAACTGGTTCTAACGCTAATTCCAAACCCGTACACCAAATACACCAGTTCTTCCCGAGCGTTGCTTCCGGGTTCAAGATTAGCGGAGATCTCTCGAACGTTATCTATTTACCAATCAACACACACATAATTGATAATATTGAGCTTGAAATAGTTGATCAAAACAGAGAATCAGACAATTTCCAAGGAGAGCCTATAACAATCAGATAACATTTGAAGAGAATTGTAAAAAAAAAATAAGAGTCATTCATAATGGTAGTACTGAATTATATGAAGGAGAACATGTTGACAAAATGTTCAATACAAAACAAGAAGTACAACAATCAGCATCAAAAAATAGAAAATCAAGTTTCCAACAGAAGAAAGAACAATTATCATTGAAAAATAGAGAGTACTTGAAGAATTTGAAGCTCAGCGTGCTATGAAAATGAGTAGTAATATCTTAAATATGTCGGAGCGTATATATTTTGATGAGAAAATACAATATGCAGAAGCTCATACTTATCAACCCTATTCACTAACTTTATTGAGTTTGAATAATTTCAAGGTGGAATTGAACGCAGAGGTTTATCCCTATGATAACATGAACTTCAATTTTGATGATAATCAATAGTCTATTTCATATAACATGTACAGCCAATTTCAATTTGCCTAATATGAAAAAAAATTAACCTGTTTTCACACCTAAGGAATTCTTAAAATATTGTCCCATCGTCGTTATGAATACATTCTATCAGAATGAAACTTTAAAGTCTAGATCTATAGATTTGAAACTCACTTTTGAAACAAATAAAAACATTCCTGCTAATACAACTGCTCACGGTTTAATATTGTATGATAAAATTGTCAAATACAGATCATTAGCAAATATTGTACGATTAATGTAAGAAATAGTTTCTATTTTAAATAATTAAATTACATGTAAAATATATTATATATTATACTGAATTTTAACCTTATCTATGTGTTTCAGCTTCTTAAATTTCTCTTATCAAGAACTCGATTACTATGTGTGACAGCACGTAATTAACGCGTGATATAAATCAATCTCGGTTTCGAAATTTTCATTCTCACTGTACAACATTCAAATTTATGTGCTCCGCGCGTGTCTTTCTAGAACAACAAACCGATAACCCACATCATGACCTTTCACCGATAAAGAGTGCAAATTAGAATTATCAGTTTAATTCTATGGGGACTTCTGAAAAATCAATTGAATCCTGTATTGAAGAATTAGAATTGAATTTTAAGCATAAATCTCAGATGACAAATCAGGATCATGACCTTTTACTGATAAAGAGTTCGAATTACAATTATCAGTTCAATACTATGAGCACTTGAAGAATTAATTCAGAATCTTGTATTGAAGAATTTTGGAATTGAATCTTTCAAGCATAGATTTCAGAATATTAATAACTGTCACCATGCCAAGTATTAGATTTTCGCATCGCCAACCACATCGCTAAGAATTCAGATTCGTCAAACCACTGGCGACATCTGTCAAAATTCAAATTTTACTACCAATACTCAAATTTTACCACCAAAATGACAAAGGAACTTCTTGAAAATAAGAAAAAGAGTACTTTCAAAAATCTGCAGCAACAATTAGCTTCAATGTAAACTTAAGTTATACATGGAACAAAGCAAGAATAATGAGAAATAGAAGGACAAAAATAAACCAATAAAGTAGAGACGGATATACACAAAACAGGCTTAAGATACTCAACGCGCTGAATGAACTATGTCATAATTGGGTCCCGGTGGATACCAACCAGTTACATTCCAAATACAGTAGAAAATCAAATTTTGGACGTTCCGTTAAATTTCACAGAAATCAACATTGCTCTAGAGCTGCGAGACTTCACCCGAACCCGACCTGAACTATTTTCGGGTTGTCCAATCTATGTCATTTCAGGTTCGGGTCGGGTCGGGTTGAAGATTTCAAATCGGGCCAGTTCTGGTTGGGTTGGGCTAGGCTGGTTCGGGTTGGGTCGGTCTGGACCAGTTCAAGTCGAGCTGGTTTGGTTTTTGCATCATATTTTACTTTCAATGCATTCTTATAGATAACCTCTATTTCGAGTATCAGCTTTTTCTTGAATTTACATGTTGAATCTAAATTTTTCTTTTCGTTTTGAATTTCTGTTGCTCTAAAGTCTAAACTATAATATATTTGAGAATCAATCTTGTATCTTTTTTCCTTAATTAGTAGAATAACTCCTTTGAGGCTAGTTTTATAGAAAAAAAAGAGTCACTTTTGAATGATTTGACTGGTTTCGGGCAATCCGGATTATCAATTTGTCCAAAAATTGCAGCTCTACCCACGACTTTCGTGGTGATAAGTTTGCAGCAGGTATGAATGGTATGAGACAAGCAGTATTGCCCAATATTCCCATCAAATATCACTTATTACTGTGAGATATACCAAACGAACTATTCGCTATAGATATCATCTTGGAGTAATACTTATATTTATTTTTTAGAAGAGCTCAATAGTAACAGCCTTAGACCAGTAGACAGCCGAGGATTCTCTTTCTTAATTCATTTTTCAAGCTATCGAATCCATCAAGCCTTACTTCGAACACATTAAAATATTCCTGTCAATTATAATCACATCTATTTTCAAATAGTTTATGGGTGATACAAGACTATTCCAAAACATCAATTTAGCTAACTGGAATGCGGGCGCCATTAGAGAAAAACGTGCAACAGTCATAGGTTCTCTCCAGCGTCATAATATAGACATTGTCTGTGTTTCTGAAACACATTCAATAACTGGATAACAGTTTGATATCTCGGGCTATCATACCATACGAAACGTCAAAATTACTGAATTTGCTCCTAGTGGAGTAGCAATATTCATCAAAAAACACCTAAAATATTATGAACGGAAACATGAACATAATAGCCGCATGTATGCTGTAATTGGAATACTTGTGTTCAATTCGTTTGAAAACAAAAATCTGCTCACTCCTGAAGATGACCCAAGTGAGGACGAAACTGCAGAGGAAGAGAGATTGAAAATTTCTGACTGAATTCCCATATCTCAATTTCCCATCATGAATATACAATATCTAAGTACGTATGTGATACCGTTGATGTTACTTATTGTGAGTAATAAAGACTATTATAATATAATTTGAAATGTATTGTATTAAGAAGGAACATGTTTTTAATAAATCTTATCCTCTTGCACTTTGTTTTAAAAGAGACAGACACATAATCTTCTCTCGTGTGTATCTTCGCGCATTCTTCTTTTTTTCTGTCTCTCTCGTCTTGAGTTCAAAGAACATTTGAGCAGATGGGGTTAATGTACTCATATTTCTAAAATTATTTGTGATTAAGAAACGGTCCGCACCCATTAGACGACTTTTGGAACAATTTTCCTCTACTGCAAGCCGCCTTGTATAAATTTGTCGTCTTGAGTGTCAATTCATGTTGCCTTGTAGTCGATAGCTCGTTGAACTCGTTATGACGTCTAGAAAAATATGCAAAAATTTCAAACCTGCACATGACCAATTGCAAAAGTTATAAACAAGTGACGATTCTTTATTGTATCTTGCTATCGGAACAAGACCTGATATTGCATATGCGATTAGCTCCCTGAGTCAGTATTTAGAACCATCTGATAAAATACATTGGAGCTTGGAATGCTATTGAAGAGTTTCGAAATACCTCAGTTGATCATGGTTTAATATCTTACAGTGATTCTGATGTCAATTTACAATCGTATAGTGATGCTGATTTTGCGGAGGATACTGAAATACGTGAATCTAATTTAGGATCGGCTTTCAAATTAAGATCGAGTATCATTTCATGGTGTTCTCAGAATCAAAAAGCGGTTTCACTGTCCACTACAGAATCGGAGTTTATAGCTGCAGCCGAATCTATTGAACAATTAATATGGTTGCAGTGATTGTAAGAAGGGATTGATGTATTAACTAAGGAAAGGCTGAACTTCTTATTGATAATCAATGTGCGTTGAAAGCTCATAAAAACCTACAATACGTTAATAGTCCAGTCAATAAACGGTTTCCTCAACAATTCTACCAAACAGCACCGATTAGCACCAAAATTTGGCTGTAGGTTCTACTCACCCGGTCCGTCAAAGTTGTCAATGTGCCAAGGGTTGCTTCCACCCTGAGGGTAGACGATACCTCTTCTCGAGGATGAAATTTTTCTCATTAAAAATAAGTATGAGAATGGATAGGTTGACTGATTCTAAGCAACTTTTGTTTGCTCAAGTTTTTACTGAAAGTCAATACTTTTCAACAACAAAAATGATTTTTGTGTATCTTATTGAAAAGCAAAAAAAAAACTTGGTTCAAAATATTACTACACCCAATACTAACATGTCCCTGGAGCTGCATCAGAATTTTGGGCCTACACAGAAAAAAATTATAGCAATATTTCTTACACATTAATTACAAAGAATTACAACCGGAAGTAAGTTTTTTACAGTTGCCGTTTTCCAGGAATCGGGATGTGGCTCAACTTTAGTCTGAAGTTACACCACACCTAATAATATCTTATTCAAATGAACTCTGAGTTAAACAAGTTAAACAGTTCTTACAAATTAATTATAGTGACGATAAATTGGTAGAGATCGCTGAAAATAAGCCCTTAAGTGACAAATCCCTCTTTGAAAGAGTTGAAGTGCACCAAAATGAGACAGCGGATGGATATAAAATTTCAAGGCCAAATAGTGGCAGTATGGCTACTTGTACGGAAAAATATATATTTTTCGTGAATTATAAAATAGTACTCGAAACAAAATATTGAAAGCAAGTGTACAGGATACTGTCACAGAAATTTGTGAAGCGTCAAAGCTGGTACATTTGTTTTTGAACATAGAGGAATATTTTGACGATGGAATGGAACAACTCTCAGAAATTTTCTAATATCTTCAATGCGTTAAAAAGTACTTCAAGTAATAATGAAGAAAAGCAAGTATGTAGGATGAATCGGTGAAAAAAATTATGTCTAAAAATGGTACAATAGTTATCGAGTATAGATAAATGATTTGTTGATTGATTACAACAGCTCACTCAACTTTTTTGTCAATTTTCTTATATAATGGTGTAGTTCACACAGTAGTTAACAGGAAATAAGTGAGTGAGATGGTGTACACAATTATAATAGTTCAAGATCCCAGACCAGCCAGACCTTACTTATTTTCTGAGAAACAAAATTTGTGGCTTAGAATAGTGTTAGTCGGTACTTTGATCATACACATATTCACTAGTTTGTGCTGACGGCCAATTTATCTATACGAGGTGTTAAAGGTACATCAAGACAATAATCACTTTTCTTGAAGTCTGAGTGCTGATTTTTATGTATGTTCTAGATAATATTGTTGAAAATTGATAATCAACACTGCCAGACAAGTTTAATCGGCAGTAGTTCCTGCTAAACGCTTTAAAGCTCTCAAAAAAATATCGTTATCTCACTTATAGTCTGAGTCCTAATTATTATGTATAATACTCAGTGAGCAATTTCAAGACTTTTTATGAATAGCCAGACCAAGGAAAAGTTGGATGCCCATAGATGCTTCACTTACTATCAAGCCTACAAATAGTGACCTCGCGCTTCTACTCACAGCAATATTTTAGATGTGTCTGAGGGATGTTTAGCCCCACGATTAATCTAGCTGTTAACAAAAAGTATTGGAATTGTATTCTGAGTGTCATATATAAAAATTAGCACTCAAACTATAAGCAAGATCAAGTTATTCTTTGTGAGCTTCAAAAAGTCTGGCAGAAATTACCACCGATGGGAAGTGTCTAGCAGTGTTGTTTATCAATTTTTAACAATATTCTCTGAAACATACCTCAAAATCAGCACTCAAGACCTTAAGAGAAGTGGGTAATGTCTTAACGTACCGCAAGCACCTCGTATCTGTAAATTGGCCGTCGCCACAAACTAGCTAGTATTCGTATGATAAAAGTACATACTAACACTACCCTATTCCATACATTTTGTTTCTCAGAAAATAAGTAAGGTCTGGCGGGCCTGGGATCTTGCTCTATAACGATGCTTTAAATTGATTCAATAGTTGTTGTCCATCAAGGAGTTGTTAGGTAATTAATTACAGCAGCTCACTTTACTTTTCAACAATTTTATTACATCATAGTGTAGTTCATACAATAGTCAATAGGAAATGAGCTTGTGGGATTGTGTGAAGAGTGTTTATGATGCTTTAAATTGATTCAATAGTTGTTGTCCACTAAGGAGTTGTTTGATCATTGATTACAACAGCCCACTGTACTTTTTTAACAATTTTGTTACATCATAGTGTAGTTCACATGATAGTTAATGGGAAATGGGTGAGTGGGGTGGTAGAAGGAATGTTTACCATATTTTTTCTACGACCACTATAGAAAACAACATATTTGTCATACAAAATACAACTAGAAAACTTACAATTTCACACAACTGTGCGAAAAGTCGTGAGAAATGATTTCTCACACCAGTTTGACCAACTTTTTTATCCAACCATTCTGAATATTCTTTAGGTGATATATATATGATATATTTAGCAAGATTATTGATAAATATCACGGACTTGATATAAATCTCTGTTTGCTCTTTCATAAGCCACATTTAAATAACAAAATTGCACCAAGTTCTGTTGGAATTATTTTCTTATTCTTGTAATATATATTCCAAAGGTTGGCAACACTACAAGTCACAACTGTCAAATTAAAGCAGACAAAACACGTTCCATCACATTCTGTTGAAATCGAGAAACTATGTATGTAATTATTGTACCATAACCAAAATTAGATATCCACAAATATCATTACTGCAATTGGAAAATGGTTAGTTACGAAAATTTAGAAAACACGCTACCCGAGATCACAGAAAACTCTAACTAATGAACCAATCAGAAGGTCGCCTGGTGAGAGTGGGCCAATCAGATACAATCTTTCCGTAGTTTGCAACAATTAGATTACACAACAAATGAAATGTCAATCAACTGATAGAGAATATTCCAATGATGTTCCAAATCATAACTAAAATTAAAATCACAATAAATAAGCAGAGCAAACAATTAAAATGCTTAAATTATTTCACATTTGTGAGAATAGATTAAAAATCTCAGTTATACGAATGATTTACCTACATATTCCATTAAAAACTGTGATCGTAGAAAAAGTATAGTGTACAACACGTATAGAATCACCTATTTCACACTTGTGTGATTCCAGCACTCGACTCCGTCTCGTGCTGAAAATTACACACCTCGTGTGAAATAGGTAGTTTTCTATACTTGTTGTACAATATACTATTACAGTGGTTTAATAGTTGTTGTCTACCAATGAGTTGTTTGTTAATTAATTACAATAGTCCACTTGACTTTTTTGACAAGTTCATTATATCAAAGTGTAGTTCACATAATAGTCGATGGGAAATGGGTGCGTGGGATGGTCTATACAAGAATCAATGATATATGATTGATGAGATGATATACCTATAGAATGTTTTAATTGCTTTGAATATAATAAAATTGTTCATACTTAAATTCTCACTTGAGAGTGGAAGTTTTATTCGAAAATTTTATTGTAGTAAGCTTGTTGATAGCGAAACAATTTTCCTACCTATAAATCTTCAGATTCAGCTTTGAATGAATCTCTAAGATATCAATACAATTTTGTTTGAACTACTTGATTTCAATTGACGAATAATTCATGAACAAAAACTAATACAGTTATCCTATCAAACTTCAAAAAACCCAGAATATTTTAAATTCCAAAACGTCGAGAATACTTATTGTATTCAACAGAACAATTATATAGAGATAAACCGAAAGGAGTTCAAATAATCCCGGGAGTTTTTTCTCCTGGAAGATTTTTTCTGGGATTTTTTTCCAGGTCTTTTTTTCAGGGTTATATTTCCCAGGTTTTTTTTCCTAGATTACAGGGAAAAAAACCGGAAAATGAACCCCTAGAAAAAAAGCCCCGAAAAAACCCCCGGCAAAAAGCCCTCTGTGATGAAATCCGAAGAAGGTTTATATAACGAATATTATAAATTAGGTATATAAGGGTGTTTTCATTATGTTTGATGATAAAACCTAGAGTGGAAAACAACAATTCTGAGTAACGCGTAATGTATAATGTAATAGACATAAATACTAGTGGAATATTGTGAATGTAAATCATCATATCGTATCCGTATTCCATCTCGTCTGCGAGCTAGACTGTATGATGTGGTAACAAGGAAAAAAACCTCGGGAAATAGAGCCCCGGAAAAAAGCCCCGGAAAAAAGTCCCCGGGAAAAAAGACCCCAGGGTAAAAACCCCTCGGAAAAAAGCCTCCTGTGATAGAAACCGTTTATACAACGATTATTAGAAGTTAGGTATATGACATTCATTATGTTTCATAATAAAACCTAGAATTATGAACAACAATTCTAAATAGTGCGTGATGTATAATGTAATCCAGACATCAATATACAGTATCTTCTGTTTCATTAATCTATTAGCGTCAATGGAAATATAGTGGACTAAAACATTCACATATATTTATTATTTTATATCATTCAGATAAATAATGGCTAGGTATTAGGATAAGTTGAGGCATTAAATATTATGAAGCTTTTTACTGTTATTTCAATGTATTAGTTCTGTTTGAAAAATCATAACTCTGTGTCGTATTTGAAAAATATGCCTTACAATGAGAATATTCACGTATACCACTGTCTGAGTAGTAATTATATTCAACTTTTCTACTTGAAACCTTTCTCTCCATTTGCAACAGTTCAGGAATTATATACAGAATAAACAATCGACTAGAATCAGTTTCTCGTCATTATCTAGTGACCTCTGGAGACTTTTCGAAAAACAAAAATATTCTTGAGATCGTCTCTTAAACATGCACAAGAATCAAATAAATGTAAATGTTTTACTCCAATATATTATTATTGACGCTAATAGATGAATGAAACTTATACACGATATATAGAATTGTTGTTCATAACTCTTGATTTTATTATCTAACATAATGAAAACTTCCTTATATATCTAATTTATAACAATCGTTACATGAACTTTCTCCAGTTTGTATCACAGGAAGCTTTTTTTCTGAGAGTCTTTCTCCTTGGGTTTTTTTCCGGGGCTTTTTTTTCGGGGCTCTATTCCCGGGATCTTTTTTCCTAGACTCGTATGATATCTATCTTGATTTTCGCAGAGTGCGGTATTATAATTCCGATGATCTACTACCCCTAATATTCGCAATTGGGTGGAATTCTCATTAATAACGTTTCAAAATAAAATTAAATTATAAGATAAATAATGAGTCATAGTTTATTGAACTCAATGTGCCTATTCTGTGATTCTCGTGATAGGAGTACCAGAACATCCTATTGTTTTACATTTCTGAGGTTTGTACGATCCTTCATATTTCTTCATAGATCCATACATTCCTTCTTCTCTAATATCTTCAAAGAGAATAGTGTGAAGCTTGTAATCCTTGCAGACTTTCCTGTTACATTTTTCACAGTGCACAATTTCTGAGTATCTGTGCACGTTGTCAAGAAAAAGAGTTCTACTAATTTTTGTATATTAATATGATTTTAATATATTTTTTTTAGTTCTTTGACGTCTGTAGAAAAACTGTTGTATGCTTAATGTGCACGAAGTTTCTTTGGAGCTTTCGGATGATCTGTGTCTCGGCTGCCGCCTCGACAAAAAACTTCCATTCTCGAGCACCAAAGTATAATTTCGCACACTAGATACATGAATAACTATTTTCGCCAACTGACAAAAAAACATGATATGTTTGTATTGTTATAGATACGCCAAGTTCTAGATTCTTTCTCTAGTAAAAAAATTGAACATATTTTTTCACTAATGAAAAAATAAATTCAAGTTTTGCACACCTAATCTAATATAATTCAATTTAGTATTGCTACAAGGATAGAAACAAACAGATATTCAACAAGAAAGAAATATGAATTTGTACACAGAACTACTTATTTTTGAATATAAAAATCAATTGTTGACAGTTCTTTATTTATCAAACAACAATTGGGCATTATTCTGGTACAATACCCAGGTAATTTTTTTTATTCTGTACTTTTTTTCTACATTCTACCGAATAAAACTATAATTATTGTTGATCTATTATTTTTTGACAGTTGGCGAAAAAATATTGTTATGATTTCGTGCGCGAAGTGATTGGATTTTTTTGTTGCGCTTTCGAGTGAATTTGTTACCTTGATCTCACGGTCTCGGTTGAAATTGACATTCTCATGCGCAACAAAAAAAAAACGATCGATTCACACACTTCATACAAAAATAATTAATTGTCACATTTCCTACGTTATTATTGCATTGTATATAATAATTACCATCTATTTGGCTCAACATCGGGATATAAAATTTTTTCAGAAACTCACATCGCTTTATGTAGGTGGCATTTCCCACACCATACTTTTTAATGTTATCCACTATTTCGGAAAATTTGATGACACTTTGAATCTGAAAAGAAAGAGTTATATCATTCGTCTTGAGAAATAAAGGAATAATTAGGTGAGATATTTCAAAATATATCAATCTAACTGCAGTTCGATCATATTACAAATTAATTATCATTTCCAATACAAGATCTTGAAAAAACTAAAGTCAGGAGAGACGATGAATAAAATAAATTATGAATAACAATAATTATATAAGTTATAACTTAGATAAAAGTAATTGAATTCCGAATAATGTGGAACTAAAAAAATTATATTTTCATACTGATTTTTTTTCAAAACTAATCACAATCATAAATTTCTGCTAGAATAATTTGTAATATACTATCAAATGTGCAAGTATATTTCAACAGCTGTTAGGTTGCAATTCCTGTTCTTTATAACGGAGATGTCTTTATATTTCTTGATATTCAGCATATCTTTGGTAACACTTTTTTTCTGTCCCAAATACAGCGATTTTTAATTTTTTTAATGATAGTTCTGGTTTTTAGTTTTTGATCTATTTTCAAAATAACTTCTCCTTGATTTTTCCAGTTGTCGAACTCATCAGGAGCGATATTTTCTTTCAGAGATCTTCACTTCTCCAACATACATTACATAAACGTTTTTCTCCGTAACCTTTTTTTCCACAGGATTTGAAACAGCTATGCAATGCATGTGCCATCTTTCCGCATTTAATGCAGGAATGATAATTTTGATCTGGAAAGTGGCCATTGCTACATGCTGGACAGTCAGTTTGAATTATTGAATTTTTAAAGTTACATGTTGTCTCTTTTGTTCACCCAACAATATAATTTTCTCCTATTATTTTTAAACTTCCTTCAAAATCTTCTGTGGTGCTCTGATTATCTTCATATTTAACTCTATTATCAAAATCTCCATCAATCAGTTCATTTTTTCTTGTTATTATACGATAAATGTTTTTCAACAAACAAATCCACCCTAAATGGTAATTCATTGTTTCGAAAAGTTTTTCGGAATGATTGTTGTGTAGCTGCACTTGAAGCATTGCCATTATTAAATCCGAGATCGTGAGCAAATATATTCGACCACAATGGAAGCAATGTAATAACTTTTGATAAATAAAAGGCCGTGAGTGCGGATGGCCGAGCGTGTTTGTTCACTTATACATGCTGTGAAATTACTCGACCGAGAGGTCGCAGGTTCAAATCCACTCACCGACAATGTGTGATTTGTCGTAAGAATAAAAAATGCATCTACTTGCATCATCACACTCGGATGCTACAGGTTGCCTACCTATACAACTTAAAATATGTAGCAATGGCATGAAATTCTAATCGGCAGTACGGCGGTGTTATACCGCGGCTCGGTGATACCGATTAGAAAGGCCTAGGTCCTTACAAGGGCTGTTGCGCCAGTAATGATGATGAATAAAAGGCCAGTTTTGTGAAATAATAAGCATTGATGCGATCTCCTACACCAATTCAATTTTCATGTTCAAGAGTTTCCTCTACTGACTTTAGAATACTTCCACTCCACGCACTCCAAGAATTTTCATTTATTTGTCTTTATTTGTAACTAGCTGTTACCCGCGGTTTCACTTGCATACATATGACTTTTTTAAAATCAATGAGAATAATATATAATGATTGACTGCTGTTCTTGTCTGATTGGATGCTACATCTGATCGTACTATGTGCTTTGGACATTTTCAATTTTTTCTCAATCAAGTTTCAACTTAGTCGGAGGGATAATACGCGAACAGACAAATACGACTCGTGCATTACTTATTATATGTTGATTGTTTCATGCTAGAGATCTTCACACAAGTGCCAACAGCAACTGTAGAAAATTTCAACTTATTGATTAAGGCTTTTCGGAGATTAGACTGGACATTACTTTGCAATGCGAATCATACTTTGATGGTTCTACGAATAAAGTTATTTATTACGATTCAGGCGTCACCTACTGTACATTGATAATATTATGCCAAAAATCTTGAAGTAAGTACCAGCAAAGTCTGTAAAAAGTTTATTACGTTCAAAACCGATTTAATGTCTCAAAACCAAATCGCCTTTTAAGACACGAGATTGCTCTTGATCTCAGGGAGATCGTGAATGAAGTGGGGCGTCGTGAAACTAGGCTTCGGGCATACCCGGGGCGCCACGATATTGTCTTTTCGTCCGCAGGGCATACAAAAACGAAAGTACCTGTAATAAAAGATATTGGGTCAGACAAGGGGTAACGGGACGGTGTGACTATACGATGACCTTCGGCAATAACCAAGTAATCGAGCTAGTAATTCACTTATCAAGTATTGCGCCTTCAAACACAGCCAGTGGTAGCTAAATGCTATGAAAAAGAACAGGTGGGGTTCCTTTTTCCACGAAAAAATTAAACAATTTGATTGAAACGAATAAAATGAGTTCAATACAATACAACAAATTGAATTCAGATATAGCAACAAAAAAATAATAATTGATCAATGAATCAATGAAGTTAATATTGAGTGAAAAAAAACAAAAACAAGCACTAGCTGAAGGCCATAAACGCAACCGACGCACCTTGGCGACAGCGCGCAGTCCCAAAAAAACAACAACAAAAGATAACAATGCCTATACGTCTAGCCCTACACTCGCCGAAGCTCACAAGAAACGTAGTAAGAGGCTTAGCTCAATCGATTGCGCTTCACAAATTCAACGTACAGCGCACGTACCAGCTACTGCACCACAATGACTGTGCTCAAGGGGCGTTTGACGGCAACGTGAAAAAAATATAACAAGAAAATATAAACTGTGCTCCTAGCTGCTCTAGGAGCACCACAAATAATCAAAATTACAAAAAAAGACTGTTCACTTGGCTGCCACCACTGGGCCTCTGAAACAATGGCGTTGACATTGATTGGCCTTGGCGAAGGCGTCCGGCCAGGATAGGTCAAGGAATGACATCAAGTTTAAGGGTCCTGGGATGGTCTTCAAGATCCAGGAGTCAGTACTCGTGTCGCTGCGTACCTGGCGGGCGACTAGGACCTTGCCTTGACGGACTTGGTTTTCGCAGCACGTGTTCACGACCGTAAGCTTACAAAAACTCCCACAATAGTCTGATCGATCTTCGACTTGGTTCCACGACACTTTACGCTAACGCTGACTCAATTTTTAATTTCGCAAATGCGGCTTTGAACACACAAAATATAAAATAAATTTGGCGCAACAAAAACTTTACGGCGCGACCTTCTGTTCTCTAGTACTTCTCTGACTGGACTCAGCTTAATTCATCTTTTCCGAACAATTAAGAAAAAATAAAACCGTTTTTTCTCAACTTTCAGTGATACTATTGGTTTCAGTTAAATAAGAGAAATGAAGAGAGTAGAGAGGATGGCAAGAAAAGGATTATTAGGGTTGAGGAGTTTTATTGTGAGCGTTATTTCATTCTATTGTTTCTATATCATGTTATGGGTGGTGTTAAATATGATTTGAATGTAATTTGAAGTTTCAAATGAAAATATGCTGGATCATTTGACAATATCTGAATTCGCGCTGCCTGCTAGTGACCCCTGCGGCAACTATTTCAAATAAAATTCAGAAACTCTTGGATTTGTCTGAACGACAATTCGATTAGAGATTATTTATCGATCTGTCAAACGACAATAACAAATGCTTTGTAAGTAATATCTTACTCTATTTGAAATAACAACTATCAGTATATTCAAATTGTAGATGAATTAATGTATAGCAGTCTAGGATATGGGAAATGGAGAAATAGGAACAAGATGCGAAATTTGAACGTAACAAGTTTCAGCCCAATCGGATGAACAATGCACTAACGAACAATTTGACTCGTTTGCTACTTACTGTATGTTGAAATTACTATGTCAGAAATTTGTTTGTAAGCGCCAGCAGCAACTATAGAATGTTTCAACTCAATCTATATAGCTGTCTAGGAGGTTAGCTTGGACGAACAAATAGACAGAGAGACAAACAAAAACTCAAAAAATGCATGTTTGAGTTTTAGTGCCTTGCAAATAACCATATTAGAATGAGAAAAAGTCCTTCTTGCTCAATCCTAGACAGACACTTCAATTATATTTATCCATGAAGATTACGTTGAATCAGATACCAAATTTCATGACTCTAACAGGAAAAACATGCTTATGAACTAGAATCGTGTTTGGGCTACTTTATTCGTCTCTGTCGTGAAATACTTCATCAGTTGACCACTGCTCCCCATAAACTACTTAGGGGTAACTCGTATCTTTCAATATTCCGTCGGAAACCTCAATCCATCTTTGTTGTAAACATCATATTTCAGTATGACTCTGACATTGACATTAAAAAGCATTGGACTTCCTAAGAAATTTATTATAATTCAAGATCCTTGCGTCAGAAACCAACGGAATCCCACTGATAATTATTTTACCCTTTGGATTACCTTAATCCCTCTCTGACAAAAAAATGATACAATGGTATGTATTTTTTTCCCCGCTGTCCACCTGAATATCAAATTTCATGCTACAAACTACATATCTGCGAGAACTCAGTGTAATTCGTACTTTTCAATATTCTGTTGACAGCTCTCAGAGTAAATATAGTCTTCTCTGTACCACCTCAATCCAACCCTGCCGAAAAAATCATACTGTGGTATTGTCTACCTAGCTCCTGAATTTCAAGCTCTACCAACGAAAACATGAAACTTCCAAATAGACCTCCCTTAATTCAACCCTGTTGTAAAATCCTTCCCTAACTGAGGTCTACTTCCGACATATTACTCATCTGCCAAATTTCAGCCTAATCGACCAGGCGGTTTTTAAGATTTGGTGTTCAGTGGTATTTCGCTTTTATAGATATAGAAGATTGAATATTACCAACAGAATGCCAAATTTGACCGCTGACAGCAAATACACAATAATCAGTAGTAATTTAATTTGAAAAAGTAGATTCGGATCCATATTTTGGGCAGATTTTCGGAACGTGCAAAAATTTTTGTAAGCAGCACGGTCAATAAGTACAGTACCGATTTCGTATTAATATTTGGGAATATATGAGAAAAAGCCTCCGGAAAAAAAGCTCTGGAGAACAAAGCCCTGGAAAACAAAGCCCTGGAAAAAAGCCCCCGAAAAGAGAGCCCCCTGTGATAAAAATCGAAGAAAGATTATATAACGAATATTATCAATTAGGAATATAACGGTTGTTAATAAAACCAAGAGTTATTATTATTATAAACAACAGTTCTATATAATGTAATACAGACATAAATACAGTATCTTCCATTTTATGTATCTATAAGCGTCAATAATAATATGTTGATAACATTTCAATATATTTCATTCTTGTGCATGCTCAAGAGCTGATCTCTAGAATACTTTTGTTTTTCAAAAAGTTCTTAGATATCACTACATAATGACGCGAAACTGATTTTGGTTGATTATTTATTCTGTAAATAATTCCTGAACTGTCGCAAATTGAGGAAAAGGTTCTAGGTAAAAAAGTTGAATATTATTATCATCCAGACAGTGGCATATGTATTTTTATTGTGAGGCATATTCTTGAAATACGACACAAAGTTGTTTTTTCACAAGCTATCCAAATGATATCTAGTTTGATATCAATTTGAAATCAGTGGAGTCCATGTCACCATTTTTAAATTACACTTCCGGCGATCAAATGCTAGAACTGTATGTTTCGATGAATTAGAGAACCCAAAAATCTAGAAAAATAACCTTCATTCTCAAAGATACGAAGGACTAAAATATTACCGCCATCTGTCGCTATAACAATGACAGCTGTCACTTTGACAATGAAAGATGTCACTTCGACAATGACAGCTGTGACTTTGACGATGACAGATGTCACTTTAAAATATGTAATTCATCGTATTCGGCTTACAAAAATGCCAGCGGGCAGGGCGGTCGAATAGTTACGAAACAAACCGAAGAGCTTTAATTTTCACCGAGACTCGAAATTCAAACATCTTCGGTTCTCTTTTTGGTTGATATCGGCTATATTCAATTGTTCTACCCCGGGGCAGTTTTGTAAGCCGAATATGATAATCAATTGATGTTACACTCTAAATTTATGAAATAGTGATGGAACAGGCCATAAAATCTATGGTCGGAAAAGTACTGTGCTGGTCACAGCATATTTTTTTCATACAAATTACAAATATTCAGCATCAGTATGAGGATGTTCTATGAATAGTGTCAATTATTTTTAATAGTTTTATATTTTATGTCGTTTTTGAACAATATAATTTACAATGAAAATATTAACGTATGCCACTGTCTGGGTGATAATAATAAAGAACTTTTTTTTTAAAATCATTTTCCCGGTTTGCCAAAATTAGTTTCTTGTCATTATCTAGTGACCTCTGTAAACTTTTCAAAAAAAGGAAAAAAAAATCTGAGATCGTCTCTTAAACTTGCACAAACATTAAATGTAGGTGAATGTTTTACTCAGCTATATTATTATTGACGCTAATAGTTGAATAAAACATAGGACACTTTATTTATGTCTGTATTATATTATAGAATACACGTTATATGGAATTGTTGCTTATAAATCTTGGTTTCATTATCAAATGTAATGAAAACACCTTTATATACCTGGTTTATAATATTCGTTTCATAAACATTGTTTGGTTTTTATCACATGGGTCTTTTTTCCGGAAGCATTTTTTCCAAGGATTTTTTTCCGGGAGCATTTATTTCGGGGCTTTTCTTCCGGATTTTCATTTCCCGGGGGTGGTTTTTCCTGTTACCTCAATTAATATACAGACAACAATGGCGTGCACCTCACAGTAGTTAGTAACTACATTCAACAAGCCAATACACAAAATACAAACGTAGCTCAGGGTACAATAATGCACCAAAACAAATATCGAAAAATGTATTTCAGGGAGACAAATGGATTTCACGATAAATGAAAGGAATAAATGCTATATGCAGCTTACGTGATTCCAATTCTGAAGGGCAGAAATCCAGAATGCTGGCGAGAAAGATGACGTAGCCGAACGGAAAATGGTTGGCCTTGGATGACGTCCAGTGGCTTCTAGGGCTCGCGGATCTTTCCAGAAGTTCCAGCTCAGACCGACCACACGTAGCACTCGTTGAAAACAGTTATCGAAAGTACCAAGTCCTCCAAGTAAATATCAATGCAACCCCTGGGCCATTTGAATGCTTAACACAAGGAGTGAAATTGAATAAATTAATGTTGAAATTGAAATTACAATTCCAGTTTTTCTCTCACTTAAGGTGTAGGACGGCTTTTGCGACAAAATTAAGAAAATTGTCTGTTGGGCGTTAATTCGAGATGACTCGATATAATTGGAACATTACTTAAAGAACGTAGCGTCTTATTTGTCGAAGTGACTTAGATCAGCACAAAACAATTTGAAGCACGAGGGCTCCACCAAATCTAGAGGAAGAAAATTGTGCTATTTCTCTTCAAGACAACTCTTCAAAGAAAAGAAATTGTGTGTCAGCTCCGAAGCACGACTGGAGTTTACTCCTGAAAGACGATTGTCTTTGAACAGAAAAGGGAAAAAAGTTACTAGACTAAAAGACCAATATCATATCCAAGGATAAATGAACGCATCCATGGAAATCCTTAAAGAATGTATATATTTTTGTTTCATAATTTTTTTAAATTCTTTATGGCTATTCGGCAAAATATTAAACATCAAAGTGCATCTCGCGGCACATATGTCTCCCGAATGAGAATGTGTTTGACTGAAGCGCTGGTTATTTCTTAAGTAAGGATAATTATTGCCAGTGAGCTTATGGTGTGAATCGTTAACATTTTGAAAAATGCAGACTCTGCCCCCACGATTAATGTCTGGTCGTCTATACTGCGATATACATCTGAAATTTCCAATTTCAACCGATTCCTCATTGCGGAGCCATGTTTCTGATAACATCAAAATATGTGCTTTCTGTATAATGTTACCACGGAGATCACATGTATGTGCCCGGAGACTTTGGCAATTAAGCAAAAAGAGAATCATATTCCCTTCATTCATTTTATTGAGTATAATACGATCAATTGTAGTAGGATGAACAGTAGAAAGCCTGGTTAATTCTTGGCGTAAGAGAAGCATCGTTTCGTTGATTCGTCTACCATGATAGAAACGTTAACATTTATCAGTAGAAACAATATTAAAGCCTCCTTGAGACGTGACCCTGGATAAGGCTACGTAGACCAAAGGCTGTGAATGTGTCTTGCTGTATTTATACACAATTTCATCAAATGTTTCTCCTTGCAACTTGTGAATTGTCAACAAGCAAGCTGGTTTGAGTGAGAAATCATTTCTTCTAGCATGAATGGATTTATTTCGGTTGAGAGGTACTGTTGCAGATTTACGGTTGATAGGGACGAATTCTCTACTGATTCCTCTTGCGTTCGCATAACCAGCTATTTTGCCACGAGCTTTAATACCAACGCCGTTTTAAAATACAAGCCAAAGTCGCATTACTTCATTTTGAGCACCCAATTCAACATTTGACAATCTACCTACCGCCCTATTGGCTAAACTATCAGCATCATCGATGTTTGTTGTTATCATGTATGACTTATCTACAACGAGAATGATTTCGTAGGGTAATCCTCCTGTATCGATTGTATTATATTTATCTATCAACCCTTCCTTTTCCGCGATCACTGTCACATCCTATAATTTCGTCATTAGCAATTGAATTTGACATCTCATCAGATGAACTCAAGACTTTTAAATTATAAGTATCAACCAAATGGTTGTCATTAAATAAACGAATTCCACTAGGACAGCGTTCATTCGCTTCTAACTCTCAACAGAACCTTGATTCAATCACTTGCAACTGGTGTTCATCCAATTGATCTCAATTACCAATCTTTGTCAACAGTGATGAGAACTCAGCATTTTCTTGTCGCATGACTTCAATTTATTTATAGAGAGCAATTCCTCTCCATAACTGCTGACTATCTATCCGCTGTATTTTTTGCTTCCAAATAGGAGTAACTCTCAGGTGGCAGTTGCCTCAAATCACCAATGAGAATTATGTGTAGTCCACCAAAAGCAGCATGAAAATTGCCTGTTATTTCTTTTAGACTTAGATCAATACGTTCTAACATTTCCGCCCAGATCATGCTGACTTCATCAATAAGTATCCTCTTGACGTACTTGAATAAAGATCTATATAAGCCCTTGATCTCGTTTGTTAATGGTGTTTGAAAACTCGAAAGGGTGATTTTGAATGCGGTATGAACAGTCGTGTCTCCGATTGCAATGAGGAATGTTTTCCCTCATCTAGCAGAACCAGTTAAAAAAAGTTGTAAGGGGAGTGGATTTTTGGAAGTTAATAACCATATAGTATGTTGTGCTAACTCGAATTGTTTTGTGTTTGACTTTCTCATTAATTCGAGAAACTCTTGAATCTCCATCAAGTTGTCTTTTTTTTCCATATTGCTCCGAGCTTATTCATCGTCGCTGCTACTACGTCATCGTTAATTCTTGAATTAGGATCTCGAAGAAGGTGTTGATACGGATCAGGAATTTCTTGGACATTAACCTGATCTCGATGATCCTGCGAATCGTTGAGCTCAATTTCTTGCCGACATAATCGCTTGCAAATTTCCAGAATTTTTGCAATATCTAAATTGGATTGAAATTAATTCCTTCGTTCCATTATAACGGCTTCATTTTCATCATAAATTAGTAGAAACTTCATGTCTGACAGAATATCAATTCCTTCAATCCTAAAAGGAATATGTAGAGTAACCATTTCCCTCTTATATTCTGTAAATTATTTTCCCACGTCATAGCTTTCATATTTTATAATTCTAGGAATTTTCCGTTGTTCTACATTACCGTGAGCAGTGACATTATACCAAGAAACAGACTGGGCTAGAGTGACACAGTCAAGTTTAACGGGTCTCTTTTCGTACTTGTCAAACCAATTCTCCTTCCATATGCTTATATCATCATCATCAAGTTGTGCTAGTTCCTTTAGAGTTTTTCTGATTCGTTCTCGCTGATGTGGTCAATAGGTGGGTATATAATCAACAGTTATCGATGCTTTGGACATGGGTTCCCGTAATAAAACCAAGTAGCTTCTTGACTTGACATTTTGACACTATTGATTACGTTTACACCGAGTTTCTTGGTTTCAGTGACAATATCAAAATCTGGATTCTCATTCATAATCTCAACGAGTTTCTGTTGCAAATCGCTAATTCCTCTGTTTGTCTTATTAATATAATCAACGACGTACTGGACGCATGAATATTCTTCAGTGATGAATTAGAGATCCATATTGGACCCAACTACGTTAAGAATGAAAGGATTATAGATATTAATGATACAAGTTTGATATAGCCGTTGTAATGAAACGTGTGTGATGTTAAATCACGAGGCAATTAGCCGAGTGTTTTTATCACTCAAGTTTCGTTTTGATTATCTTCAGCATTCACAGAAATTTCGAATTCACTTTTGCTGCACCAAATAGCAGATATATTTACACTTTTATAAAAGAACAAACTATGAATTGAATTATAATTTTTTCTTTATATCAGTTATACCTACTTTTCTGGCTGCAATAAATTAAATCTTTCTCCTGTATTCGGGATTTGAGATTGGTGAATTTTTCGGTAGCTGGCGGTCAATAATTTCTGGTAGTAAACAATCAAAATAAAAACGTTTCAGTGAATTACTCATTTTAGAGCTCCAAAAATCATCATCTCGCTTCATCTATGAAAAAAGATAAGTTATTCAACATTACACAAACATATTAGAATGTCATATGTATGTATAAAATTACTTGTATGATGGTTCAGAAGTGTTTGAATTCAGATATGATTCCATATTCGATGAAGATTCTGATCCAATCCTGGAATAAATCAGAGAATATTCATGAAGAAGATGTTCTTGCAACTTACTATCTTTTTGAAATTAATTTTCTTATTTTAATTCTTGTCTTGAAAAGATTATCAAATTTTGATAATCTTCTCTAGATCCAGAGTAAAAAGCCCCCAAACATAGTACAAATATTGATTTCAAAACTTTTCAAATCGTTTTAACTCAAATATGATTCGACTTACACTTATGAAAATTCATTATATGAATGATATTACTGTTAGCTTCAGATAAACGTATGGAATTTTCAAAAACTCATCCCAGACTTTAGTGAAAAAAATTGTGAAGCTCACTAAAATAGGTACTTTTTAACCTCCTTTTTCTTGTATGAAAATCAGATAATCAGTTCAAATATCTATAATGTTGACTTACTTTCAACCTCTATCTCTTATTTTTCAGCCATATAATTATCAAAAAAACCATGTATTTGGGGTAATTAGCAGAATAAAATTATAGATATAATCTATTCCGTTGGCTCATAGATGGCGTAAGAGAAGTGATATATTTTCTGGAAGACTAGCTCTTGGTATAACTCCGCCTCCCAATTTGTTTCCATAGCAACAAATTTTGAATGAGCTCTGTTAGGTACTCGAAAGTAGAAGCGGTATAGATGTGAATTTTGTTGGTTTTTGAGGGATTCACCAGGATTTTTACTTTTCGTCACTCGATTATCGATTGAAATTGGTGGTTGATTCGTGAATTTCGTTGGTTTTTGATTTTTCTAAGTGTTGTGATATTTTTGAACAATAAATATTCAATACAGTATTAACAACGGTTCGCTCAAGCAAGGCGGGAATTAGAATAAGAAAATTAATTCCAAAAAGATGGTAAGTTGTAGAAACATCTTCTTCATGAATATTCTCTGATTTATTCCAGGATTGGATCAGAATATTTATCGAATATGGAATCATCTCTTAATTCAAACACTCCTGAACCATCATACAAGTTATTTTATACATACATATGACATTCCGAAATGTTTCTGTAATGTTGAATAACTTATTTTCTTTCATAGATAAAGCGAGATGATGATTTTTGGAGCTCTAAAATAAGCTCATATTCAACCACACCTACAATGCTGCTTTCTGTTACCGTCCCCTTTACACCTCCAAGATCTTATATGGTCAGTGATTGCAAGACACTCCCAACTGTCCAAAACAATATAGTGGAGTCAACGCATGCTAAATTTCCAAAGTATTTCATGAACAATGCTATTGTACAGAGTCAGAGCCAACAGGTGGCGTGTGATATGCAGATTCGGTGTAGTTAATTATAATGTTATCATAAGTTGTGAACCAAGCATCATCTACTTTGATATCACAAAACTTATATAAAGGTGTCTGGACCAGATATGTTAACCATCGTTTGAGAACCGACCTTTTAATCAGCCCATGAAGATAACTTGTTCTATGAATAAACTTTTTCTTGATGTGTACATTGATACAAAAATCTTTCTCTTGACCATCAAGTGGTCTGGATAGAAAGTTTATCATATTGTTAACTAAGACAGGTACATAAATTATTTACCCAGTTATAGCGAACTGACCATTAAAATGCCGCAATCTACGTATTTGCATGAAACGGAGCCGTGGTGAAATAAATCGTTCAGCAATTATGTCTAATTCTGGTAAGTCCGCTTGTGTCTGAATATTTGAAACCGTTGTAAGTTGCTGAAAACGGGATTTTGTCTTTTTGAACACTAGCATTGCAAGTCTTACACATCTTCACTTCAGCAACGTTACAAAATGTCTAAACAAAAATTAATAAGGTATCAGATAAATAAATTATGAATAATACAATTTCGACACACCGTAATTTGTTGAAGTATATTTTCTTCTCCAATTTGTCCAGTTTTTAGATCATTTAGAAACAATGGGTGATTACAAACATAACAAACGTGACCAAAAGAATTTTCAACGAACATCTTTTGGAATAGTTTATGCGCTGATTGATGCAAACGATAGCCGATATATGGACAGCTTGAATTATCTTGCATTGGTGAAATATCCTCTTCATTTAAATCCTCTTCATTTTCCATTTCTTCATCTTCAATAACTGACTCAGTATACTCGCCATCTTTACCACCGTAAAGATTTTGCGGCTGTATCGACTCATCAAAATCTCTGTCTTCCATTTGTTGATTCAATACCGGATTGAATACAGGACTCGATGGCGCCAGATGTGCAGTAAATACGGGTGCGACGTACCTGGAAGGTCCTGCTTCATGTATTATAACTATTTCAGCAGAATCAGAGTTGTTGAAATCGTCGAGGCTTCCACATTCTCATCGTAAATTATTTCTCTGCATAGACTCAGATTTGAAACGTTTGGCTGTTTTCGGAATGTTTTGTGCTTCGCTCATTGATTTTTTTTCAGTCGGTACTATCGTTGTCTCTCGGCTGGAGTTTTTGAAGGTGGTTTCGATTTTTTGGTAGTGAAATAAGCGTAAACAAAAAAATTGGATAATTTGTGAGTGAGTAGTCATCAAAATTTTTTTAGAAACATTTCTCAACTATAGTAAACTATTCTCATTACATAATTAAGAATATTATGTGAATAAATTTTGTTGTCAAGTTTTTGGCGCATTTTTCGTAAAAAAGCGCTATTATATTCACTTTGGCTGTCTGGCTGGCTGGCTGGCTGGCGTAACGCTGAGTTCTCAGCAACTATACTATTTACAGACTTTAAACTGGTACTAAATAAAAGTTGCTGTTTCGTAGGTTTGCACAAATTGCTTCAATTCACGCTCATTGATTGTGGAAGATTTAATTATTCAATTACTTGTTTCAAGTGAAACAATGCCCATAGATATATATATATATATATATATATATATATATATATATATATATATATATATATATATATATATATATATATATATATATATATATATATATATATATATATATATATATATATATATATATGACATTAGAGATATGGCAACTAGAGTTAATTCAAGTGGATAAAAATTTAGTTACAACTTTGGCCGTGCGTGTCACTACTATTATGTACAGTTGTCAAGTCTATCCGGGATTCATTCAATGACTTGTTTGGACAAATTTCGGGCCGTAGTTATTTTGTTCACATATCCTCAAGCTTTTTCTCATTGCTTTCTTTTGTTTTCTGTAATGCTTTGTGACGCTACTTTCGGTGGTGCGTCTCGCTGGAGCTGCTGTCGGTCGGTGATGCTCGGGCGCCAATACGGTGCAGCTCTTTGGCGATGTTTGTGCCGGATAGCTAGTGGGATGGGAAAGGGTTTTGTCGACGAAAAAAAAACTGAAACGTATAGTGAAAACACACAGTATTTATTAAACACACAAAAGCACATAGACAACGGTTTAAAAACGAGACGGATGATTCAACTTACACGGCAGCAAAACGAGGACAAATGAATACGATACGGTCAAACAGGATTCCGATAACCCACGTTACGGGGGCCACCCAGAAGGGGTTTCCTGTAACCCACGTCACGGGGGTCACTAAAAAAAGGAAGGGGTTTCTCGTAACCCACGTCACGGGGGCCACTCAGAAAGGGGTTTCTCGTAACCCACGTCACGGGGGCCACTCAGAAAGGGGTTTCTCGTAACCCACGTTACGGGGGCCACTCAGAAAGGGGTTTCTCGTAACCCACGTTACGGGGGCCACTCAGAAAAGTGTTTCCTGTAACCCACGTTGCGGGGGTCACCAAGAAAGGGGTTTCGTGTAACCCACGTCACGGGGGTCACTTGAACGGACGGTTTCTGGTAACTCACGTCACGGGAGTCACTCAAACGGACGGTGTTCACTTACGGTACGGTTCGGACTTCGGTTGTACTTCTAACTTCACTGGATAATACTCTGGGCTCAAGTCTCAGAATAGAGTGCCTTACTGGCTGATTTTGGGCTGTATTTATACCCCGAATTTAATGAATCCTTACTCAACAGGTTCACTTAAGTACTTTTAGATTTGACTTAACCTTGTCCATGTAAAAATCATCCGTTAAATAAAATACATATTTGGTACAGTAATAAATCGTTTACAAATAATTCCCATAACATTTCTTCCCTTAAATATATTTTATTTAAATTTAAACATAAATCAAAGTTCTTTAATTACTCGCTAGATGGCGACTGATATTATAATTCTTTATTGAAACATTTAAACTAACAACAAACGCAGGTAAACAGAAGGATAAACAAACGTAGCTTTGACAGGCAGAACAAAAACTTCTCAAAATAAACAAATAAATATTATACATAATTGCTAAACGGTAAGTACATTTCATGTTACTATATTATGGTCTTATCTAATATTATTCTTCTGTAGATTAGGCATTCCATATTACCATGCGGGATTTGCAATTTAACCTCAACTGACTAATGTTGTAGAAATTCAAATAAAACCTTGACTGGGGTTTCATACGGAACGGAAGAACTTCTACACGGCGGTGAGTTGATTATTATTCCAATACGGATGTAATACGGATTGTTACTTTGCAGGAATGAACTTTGATCGGTTTTCGATGTTGTAAAATTACTAGAGCAACTTGAGGAAGCTAACAGGATGAAATTGTACAGATAACAGGTGAAACAGAATTACGGTTTGAAAAAAAGCTAAGTGAGTTAAACAGTCACGATGACACAATAATGACTTCTTACTACGGTATTTAATACTTGAAAAAAATTGCAGATTATGATTCAAAACGAAGACTGCTTCGTCACAGCTTACTATACCATGGTTTGTTTTTCAATATTTTTTGATTATATTCACTGACGGTCACTTCTTTGTACATTTCTAGTTCCTAACTAACTTTTCCAATTACAGATATTAGTTGCTTATAGCTTTCTGAAGGGCAGGTTTGAGGTGGCAGGCAGCGAATATAATTATCAGTGCAGTTTTCATATTCTTGTATTTTAGTGTTGTCCCAGATAGTTTTTTTGAATTTGCAAGTGCTGTTTCAATCTATTTCTTGTGTTTGGATATCTCATAGGTTTTTTATTGACAGTCTGCACATCATATGATCAGAAATGAGAATTTTATTGTCGATTGTGAAATTATTGATAAGATGAAAAGACGATGGGTCATCCAAACTAGATCTACGATACTTTTACCCGTTGAGCTTAGGTAGGTGAAATTGGCAGGAGCATCACTCACAGCTCTTCCATTCACCAAAAATAAGTTTTCATGTCATATTATAGCAATAAGATCTCGTCCCTTTTTATTTTCAATAGTATCAAGTGTAGTTCTATAATGAGTCAGTTGTGTATTTGTGAAAAGAAATTCTTCAGATTGATTAAGACTACCGACCCTTGAGTTAAAATCTCCACCAACTATATGTGCATGAATAGGATACGATTCTTTTATTACTTGTAGAGAACTTGCGAATAGCTCCACCAGTGAGTTTCTATCGTAACTTTGAGAGAAATATACGTTACCTAAGACAAATTTTTGTGTAGATGTAGAGACTTCCAGAAATATCCAATGCAATTCTTTTTCTATTAGAGTCACTTTTTGTTTGTTTGCTTTAATGAGAATTAGTAGACCTCCAATTTCTCTTCCTGAGGATGCTTCTCAATTTGCCGGCATTTGAAATATTGTTTAGCTATTTAGGTATTCTGGCAAGTCTATGATTTCATAATTTAGTCAAGTCTTGCTCAAACAGATGATATTGTATTCAGATAGTATTAATTTTTCTTCACTACTGAGTTTAAATATATTCTTGAATCCTTGAACATTCCAAAACAGTATTTGAGAAAAAAAATTCAAACTGTGTACCTAGTTTTTTGAGCCTGAGTTTTTTGTAGTTGAATGAAACCGTGATCTTGTCACAATGGCCGGTAGTCAGAACGCAGTCTTAAACTCAGGTCTAAGTCTGTTTTATATAAAACCATGATAATCGTTTAAAACCAGGTTAGACCGAGATGTAGTCAGAACACAGTTTCAAGTCGGTTCTATACAGAACTTTAGTTGATGTAGGTTTTATCTAGAAACACTGCAAATTTTTGAATTTGACATTAAAACATGGGGTGCAATTGGATCAGCTGACGTGAAAGGTAGGTTAGAATAATATTCAACTCAATAATATTGCTTTTTCTATAATAATAGGAATAAAATGGATAATAAAAAGAGAATTGGTCGAGCGGAGAGAGAGAATATTTAATTGATTGTGTAGCAGAATGGAAACAGATCATAGAAAGTGAAAAAAAAATTATATAAATATAATGAAGAAGAAACAGGAAATCTGGAAGAGGATAGAAGAAAAACTCATTGTGAATGGTTACAAGAGGAATGTTATTCAACTGAAGGGTCAATGAAAACGTTTGAAATGTGCTGCTAAAAAGAGCGTAGGAAATTTTGAAAGGGAAAGAGAGAAAACTTCAGCTACTCCAGACGGAATTTATCTTTCATCAGAAGATATGTGTCCCAATGATTTCATAATCGATACATCAGCATATGACACTGATGAAATCTGTAGAAGTAAATTTTTTCGAAACACTCGATTATTTTCTACTCTGATTTATTTTTAGACAGCTCCAAAATCGGTAATTCTGGACCACCAAACCGGATAAGAATCATGTTTTTATTTGGAATGGATTAGACTGTGGGTGCATGAGTAACTTATGTTATCGGAATGAATGGAAAGGGTACTTGTGAGAAAAGGAACTTATTCGTGAAGTAATTTTTAATTCTTATAGTTTATAATATATTCTTCAATCTGCTATTTATGTACATAACATACAAGATTATAGATTGCAGATACTCCAATTGAAATACATAATCCAGATCCTTCTCCATCCTCTTCTCCTATGCCATGTTCATCCAATTCAAATATTCCTAAAAAGCGTCGAAGAAAGTCCACACCATCAGAGTACGAGCGCGAAATGATAAAGGTGGCGAGAATGAAAGCGGAAGATGAAATTACTAGAAAGAAAGAGATTCATCTAGAAATTATGAAACAATTTGAGATTGATGAAGAGAAAAAAGAAAAAAAAAAAACTGCTAGACTTATATATGAAAAAACTATATTTGACATCAAAACATTGCAGAAAAATGGTTGATCTTCATATTTTTTGTGAGTAATTATGTAAGTATTGAAAGTAATAAACTTTATTATTTTTTTGCACATTCATTTAACAGCATGCATTTTTTGAGGAAATTATAGTTATTAGTGTAAGATAAATAAACAATAGTAATTTAATGAAGGAAAAAACTTTTCAGAGCTCATTTTTAAATAAATATGTTTTATTGGGTATAAGTTCTGTAATTTATTAGAAACACAACGTTTCAACAGCAAAGTGATGCCTTTTCCAAGTGAAAAGAAATATAAATATAGTAATAAATAGTAATTTATTCAATAAGAGTGTAAATTGGTGCTTTATGACATGCGACCAAGAACTTGGTGACAAGGCTTGTCGTTGAAGTCACGAAAGTTCTTGACCGAATGTTATAATGCTTGTTCACACTTGTATTGCATACAAGATTTTTTCTATGGTCCTCAACTCCCATATTTTAGAAGTTATTGAGCACACAGTAAGGGAACCCAGAGCACAAGTTTACGTTTTTACAGCTTCAACATGTATCGAAACTAATGTATCAGAGAGAGTTACAAGAAGCATGAATTCACAGAAATTCAGCTGCAACGCGTTCAAATAGTGATAAAACTTAACCGTAAAGCAGCCGTAAGAAAAATCCTAGTTTCAAAAAAGAAAAATGAATGATAAAATATCAGTATTAAGTGTGGATAATTTATTCTAGGAAAATTTAAATACTATAAAAACTAGAGAAAGAGAAGTTTCTTCAATTAACAAGTTCTAATAGCATTGGGTTTGTTAGTAAAAGAATGTATCAGGAATATGGAAGTTATCGGAGTGCTGAAGCTTCTTTAGGTGAAATGCCTCTGTATAAAAGCTCTTCTAAATATTGGACCTCTTGCATTATTCATTTGAAGTGTGCCATAGCAGCTTCAACAGTATCCAGAGACAAGGACATGCCATTTTGAAGAGCGTGGAATGTTGACTTCATGATGCCAAATTACCTCTCCACTGTTGATCTGGTGCAAATATGAGCTTAGTTGTACCTTAATTCAGCTGGAGTCGTAGGATTCAATACGGGAGTTAGTAAATAGTGGCTTCAGGGATAGCCACCATCACCTAACACCACACCACCGAATTATCTAGACTACAAAGGATTACAAGATTTTTCATACTGAAACATTGATAAATATGAATTGAAATTACCTCCATTCGCTGTTTTAAGAAACAACTATCCCAAATTCGGGCGTCGTGGGCACTTCCACGCCAAGAAGCCACCAAATCAACCATCTTATATTTGGCATCACAAGCAACTTGCACATTGAGCGAATGCCATCCTCTTCTGTTGCAGTATAATAAAGGTCGATTTTTATCTGGATTTTTGATTTTTATGTGCGTACAGTAAACACAAGCGACGACAGATGGAAAACCAGCAATTTCAAAAAATTGTCGCTCAGTCAAGTCCAGATTATTTGGCATCTTCTTAAATTGATGTATGTGACCAGCCAATGCCACAGACACTTTTTGAATAATTCTGCTCACTGACTTTTGTGACAAATCATGTAAATCACCTGAAAGAATAATACATATTATATTGCAAATTTTTGAGGTTATGAAATCTTGAAGTAGCTATATTTCTTGAATATATTTTCTATGGTGTGGACATAATCATAACTTGGATTCAAGCTTTTTCTTCATATAATAAATTGTATGATCTATCAGCACTGAATTTGGAAACTATCAACAACACTGTTGTGCTGACTGCTACGGAACAAGGTTTATCAACTGTGTAAAGCATAGAGCATGCGCATTAAATTACCGGGAATTTCAAACGAAAAGTAATAACAACTCACCATTATCTTCCTGATACATTCCTTTAGCGAAAAATCTTAATGCTATTAAAACATGTAGATATGGAGGAATAACTCTTCCACTATATTTTATAGCATTTGAATCGTCCTTGATTAAGTTGACAATAAATTCTGCCCCCTTCTTTGTGAATTTGTATCTTCTTCTAAATTCATTATCCGAAAAAGCTAAGAACGGATTTATTCTTTGGCGGTATAAAACATTTACTTTTCTGTGCGCCACAGATATAAATATATATATAAATATGCGTTAGTACCTTCTTATTTATATGTCGCTCCCATGTGACCTTCGTGTGGTACAATGAGCGCACGATGGTCAGTATAGTGTTTAATGTGATGTTGGCGACCGTGACTAGGTAGAGTGGTCTGTGGTTTGTTGTCATTTTGTATATGTTTTTGGTGTCAATGTTATATTTTGTTTTTAGTTCGTCTTTTAGTTCGTCAATACTGGGTGCTCCGTCTAGACCTCGTAGTACGAAAGCGTATGTTTTGTCTTGTTTGTCAGTGTATGTGTGATATTCAATGCTTTGTATTTTTTGTAAGTATTTGTTCTTGTCGTCGATATTGTTTAGATATACGTTTGTGTTATTGCGTGTGTATTTGATGGTGAAGCCCTGCCTCACTGTCTCCTTAAGGTTGAACGCCTATCACACCGCAAGTCATAATGAAATCTATTATTTTTTTTAACTAAAATGAGAAATGTGAACATATAAATTGATAAATCAAATTTAGATGCTATTTAAGATAATTCATGATTGGATTTATCTCATAGCTTATTTTCCAACAATATTTAATAAGTGTCTATTGACTTGTGTATTTTTTTCGCAAAAACCCAAGTCACGGCGGACTCTATACCAGGCGGGAGTGTGACCCTCACTACCACAGCATTCGCATGACGTCAGTAGGCTGGTTTCATGCGATGTAATAGTATTAAATTTGTATTTTGGAACTATAATGTTCATGCAGAATGATTATTGACTTACTAACAACAATAATAACGGTAATTCTCTTGTCTCTGAATATAGATTCAGAGTAAAACGCTGTAATGCGATAAATGTAACTTAAAATAACAGTTCGCTATCAGTGCTTTCATTAACATATATTTTATCAACTTGCAAAATCACCCACTTGTCCTCTTCTTTTGTAAGTCTATTTGCAATCACTCTTAAGAAATGATCATTTCCTATTTATGAACTTGAAGATATATGAAAAGAAGCTGTAAGTTGTTGCAAATATTTAGGATGTGATTGCATATCAATCATGTAAGACCAAATAATAATTTTTGAAGTGTAGCGCTTTTGATTTGAGAAAAGGAGACTTTTTTGTTCACTCAAGTACAATAATTGCCCAATTCTCTCTTCATCGCCTTCGTTCTCAGATATCATCATTCAAATTCTAAATAATAGAATAAGTATTGACAAAATCAGTTTCATTTAACATACATTATGAAATATCTCCCAATTTGGATAATGTATCAAGCTCATTTGTAGATAATGGAGTGTTATTATGCTGTAATTCACTCAAACTTACCAGTTTATTTTTGAAGAAATACTTTGGGCTTAGATTTCTATCTATTTCAATATAAAAGGAATGACTTACTGCTTTGGAATCCATTTTGTAAATAATAATACCGTCATCATTTACTTTTACAAAAATATCGCCATTTATAGTTGTGACAAATTCAGGTGCTTTTTCAAGCAGTAACTCAAAATTTAGAACTCTATTTTCCATTAATTGTATTTCTAATATCTTATTAGTTTCTTCTTGTTCTTTTTCTCTGATTTCAGAATTTCGTTCGTCTAAGATTTTTTTTTTTGTATTTAAATAATGAGGAAGTCCAGGAAAGATAGTTTGAAACGAATTAGGTTCCAAATGTGGTTTATCGTAATAAAAAGTCCTAATTCCTCCTGGATAATTGTATGTATTTGTATGGCTAGTTGCAATGCAATCTTCAGAAATTCAAATGTAGTTACATTTTTTTCTGTACTATCATAATTGCTTTTACAAGCTGAGACACAACATTTGCAAGGTATGTTTAAATTGAATAATATGTATATATTTAGGTAGATATTCGAAATATTAGAAGAAAATCTACTTCGTATCACGAAGTCATCAAGTCTACTACTATCGCTGGCTCGCTCACAAAGCCTACTGACGTCATACTCCCCTCCATCACACTCCCGCCTGGTAAATAGAGTTCGCCGTGCCCAAGTACATGTTTGTTGTCCTTCAAAGTGTTCAATTTAATGTCATTAATGAATTGAAGAACTGAATAATAAAACACCTCAATTTGAAAATAACGGACGATTTGCAAAAGAAAAAATCATAACATGGAAGAAGAGTATAAGTGAGTTTCTGAAGTAAAAACATTTTAAACGTAGGAACTTTGATTTATAAAATCAGTAATAACGTTAGGATTTGAATACTAGCGCGTTTTTCATCCGACGTCGCACAGCTTCCAACAGCAAGATACGTCATCCGATTTTAAATATGGCTGACAAATATTTTCGTGAATTTCTGATCATTCAGATTCAAATATTCAGAAAAATGCACGTCAGAATTTCTCGTCATAGTTTCGAGGTGATCTATGAGAATTGGCGAGTGTGAATAATAGTTTTTCAAATTCCTATATCCAGAATTGTGGTTAAATAAGATGAGAAATGTGCGTTTCACAGAGCAAAACAAATGAGTTCTTATTGACTACATGTTAAATATCCAGTTCAAAAAAATTTATCACACAAAAACTATACGTCAGATCTTTCTGAAAAAATTAGATTAAATGTGTTTTATTCGATTGAAATGTACAAAAAAAGAACAGCCTTCCATAGCCACCTTGCTCTAATGATCGTACTTCCTTAGGAGGAAGTCACAGCCTTGCTGCGAGAACACGAAACATGGTTTAGCTCATACGCTTTCCTGTCTGACTTGTTGGATATATATTGAGAAAGAAAGTGGTTTCTGATCAAGAAAGACTAAATCTAGGATCGTATGAGAACCAAATTTTTGATAACTTATATTTTATAAAAAAAATAATAAATAGTATATTTTAGAAGTTCTTTATTTTCTCAATACTACTTACAGTACCCACAACAATAATAATTGACTACTTCACGCTAACTACATATACAATTATTTATAATACAACATTTTTTTTTTTTTTAAACAGAAAACTTAGTCTTTATGCCACACAGGACTTTTCCTATCTCTCTGAGGTCTAGAATAAACTTCCTGTTGTATTCTAGAGTCATCATTCTCATACTGATTTGATCTTCCGAAATTTTTAACTTACTGATTAAGGTATCTGCTGACTTTGTTTTGATGGGTATTATTTCTAGCCATTTTGAAAAATAGTCAAAAAATATTTAATACGAAGAGCCTGCATATTCACAAATATCTGAGGCAATTTTGACAAAAGGTCTGGAGGGTAGTGTATGACTAATTAGTGGCTCACGCACATTAGCTGGCTTATGTTTTTCACAATTTCTACATCTACAAACAAACTCTGTAACATCCTCAACCATTTTTGGCTAAAAGAAAGAATCTGTCGCTCTTTCTATAGTCTTATTAATCCCGACATGACCTTCATGAGCTAACACAATCATTTTTATTCTTAAATTTTCTGGAACTATCAATCTATTCTTATATAATAAAACTCCTTCCAGAACTGTAATATCATTTCTTATATTGAAATATATTCTAATGTCATCCTCTAATTCACTTTTGACTGGCCAATCTTCTAAACAATACTTTTTTACAAACTGAATATGATTATAAATTTTTGGGTACTGATATGAAATGCGTCTCTCAATATTGTACAAAGAATAGGTACACAGGATATATGATCATGATCTTTATGTTATCTATTATCAACAACAAAACAATAATATATCGATGCAGATAATATTTATTATTTTTATATAATTTAGTTCAACTTACACATTCTTCCTTTTTTGCTTTTATCATATCAGATCTAGCAGAATTCGTATCAGTCTGAACGGTTGAAAGCTTCAAAGAAACTAAGTTCTAGCTCAACTATTTCTATGCAAGTTCCACTGAAATTCAAAGAGAAAATGCATTTCGCCTCGTTCTTATCATCTTCTCTTTCAAAAATGGAGATATTGTTCTCACTTAAGAATTTCTCCATTATTCTCAAACATGCACAGCTCCAGAGATTCCCAAATAAATAGATTCTAATAGATGATATATTATTACGTGAGTACAATTTACGTGAAAATTCTTCTGATAGGAAATTGAGTCTAATCAGAAATTACGTATATTCAATGAACATCGAGTGAAAATTTCTGGACTCAATTCTGTAATCAAGTTGAAATCCAATATGCTTAATACTCCAAATATTGGAAAGTGAACGATGATTTCTCAATGTATGATAATCTGTTTTATTTATAAGTACGCTTTGGGGCGCATTTCCAATTTCAATTTACAACAACGTACACATCTTATAGAATAGAAAGTAATTAGTTCAATCGAATAATATTAGCAAAATGACAAATTTCTGGTTATGCTCAGAAATTTCTAGGATAAAAGTAATATGCGACAATATTAGTGCATTTTGAATACAAATTAGGAAACATGCATATTTCACACTATAAAACTCTTATCAAACAAGAGATCGTAGAATGATGTGATTATTGATTGAACTTCAAGAGGATTTTAACATATAATTGTTATAAGAGAATCCATTCTTGTGATCCAAAAATGCATTTCTGTAATCAAGATATTTATTTCTGTAATCAAGTGATTCATTATTGTAATCGAGGTGAAGAAACCAATTGTTGGAAACAAAGTGTAGCATGCAGTTTGAGTCTATCATCGTCAATTCACAATAATTTCAATCTCTTAGTTCTAGCAACTTGAAGTGAAAGGAGTTAGCAATCACATAAAATTTCGCAATCAGGTACTCTTTAACTGAATTCTGCCAAAGATGTACCTGATTGCTATTTATTGAATTGATTTTTGTTTCTGTTCATGTCTATCATCTTGTGAATTCTCATTGATTATAGCGAACGTATATTTGAAATTTGATCATGAATACAATAGATAACATATTCGAATATTATTGACTAACATATTGAATATTTTCTCTTCATAGTTTTCTTGAATATTTTAAATTTAAAGTCACAAATCTAAATTTTTCCTACGCTACTGAACTAGATTGAAGAAATTTCAATGACAGTTATTTCATTGCTACAATCATCAATTTCACTATTTTGATCAATTCCCAAATATTGTATCCAATTAAATAGGCACTTTGAATAACTTATATTGATATATACAATAATTTTGCCGTTATCATTAACACGTTTGCAGCTACAATTTCTTTGTCGCAATCTAGAAACTATTATTTTGGAGAAATCTGTGAAGTGACCTTTAAAGTTTAACCGTGAAACAGAATTTGATAAATTTATCGAATTCTGTTTCACGGTTAAACCTTTGAAGGTCACTTAACAGAGTCCTGCATTTCTTCAAACCTGCTACTTCGCCTGTATTATGGTAGATGGCTCTGCAGCAGATTCATTTCTCTGCATGCCATGTACCAACTTACTTTTAAATAGTCTCGCGACTACAAGTCCGACTATTTGGACAAAACACGTGTCTACGGTTGCTGCCCTATTCAGGATGATGGTGTGAAAACTGACTCCTGAATTTGTATTTTTTTGTGAAACTTATCAGGTTTTGATTTTAACAATTTATCAAACTATTATTTTCACCTACTAATCGTCTTATCAACACTGTGGTATCGTTGTAATTTGAAGTTTTATAATTCACTCACTTACATTCCAGCCATCATACATAGTTCTTTCAGGACAATGACCTAATTGTATACTTAAATCCAAAATTTTATTGTTGGAATAGATAATTTTACTCTTGTTATTGATCATATTTCCATCGTGATCAAATAACATGATTTTGTCAAACAAATACTGTTGTTGTAGTGAACCTTTCTATAGAAAATAGCAAAGCAAATCAAAAACCATTTTACAAAGCAATGAAAACTTGAAGAAAGGGAAAAATAATAGACAATTTTCCAGTTAAAGGCAAAACGAGATCCCTGATAACAGAAGAAGACCAAGTAATGGAACGATGGAAAGATAACTTTGCAGAATTATTAGATACAACAGTCGAAGAGAAAAACATAGAACTGCAAACAAGAGGTTAATTGATTGCAACATCTACAGAAGAAATAAGTATTGAAGAAGTAAAAGAAGCCATTCAAATGCAAAAATGTGGAAAATCGCCTGGCCATTACAGAATAACTACAGAAATGCTAAAATACATGGGTGATGAAGGTGATATGTTGCCATTCAAAATATTTAATTAAGTATGGAAGAAAGATACAATACCAAAAGACTGGGAAATAGCGGTTATCTTACCGATATATAAAAGAGGAGATATCTGTGAATGTAACAATCATAGTGGAATTTCATTATTAGGTACAGCACTAAAATTATATAAAAGAGTTCTGGAAAAAAGACTAAAAGTAATAATTGAACCATCCATAGAAGAAGCTCAAAGCGGATTCAGGAAAGGAAGAGGTATACAAGATCATATTTTTACCATGAAACAAATATTCCAGAAAACCTTATTGACTAAAAGTAAAGCGTGCATGGCCTTCGTAGATCTGGAAAAAGCATTCGACAGAGTGCGAAGACAGAGAATCTGGAACAGTTTAACAAAGAGAGGTGTGGATGGGAAATAAGTGAGTGCGAGCAAAAGTTTATATAAGAAGAATTTCAACTATATTGTTGGAAGAAACTGAAAATCAGAAATATTTGAAACTAAAAATGGCCTTCGCCAAAGAGGAGTTATGAGTCCGGTTCTGTTCACAGTATTCATGGACGATATTATAAAAGAATGCAAGAAACAACGAATTTTTTAGTAGGCCACAGAGATATGCAACGTATCGAAATTGGAGAATGCGCGTTTACGGACGATGTTGTAATATTCGCAAGAAACGAAGCACAACTGCAAGGAAATTTGAATATATGGAATAATAAACTGAATATGCACGGAATGTCAATAAATGTGAAAAAAACAAAAGTCATGATAATAGGTAATGAAGAAGAATCTATAAGGTTGAATAATGAAAACATAGAACAATTAGAGAAGCTCGAATATGTAGGAGTAACAATGAAAAAAGATGAAAAACAGGACGAAGACATTAACAAAAGAGTCAATAAAACAGTGAAATTAGCTCACAGCATGAATAACAGCTTCATAAGTAAGAAAGAAATCAGCGGAAAGACAAAATTAACAGTTTACAATACAATATTTAGATCAGTTCTAACATATGGATGTGAGTCATGGGTTATACCGAGAAGAAACAAAAGTAAAATCCAGACATTAGAAATGGAATACTTGAGAAGGGTCAATGAAGTAACAAGCATGGAAAGAATAAGAAATCAAGAAATATGATCAGAACTTTCAGTGAAACCTGTAGTAGAATTGAGTTGTGTCATGGGAATAAAGTTTTGATTTTATATATTTTTTTCAATATATAATATCAAACTATAAGTGTAGGAACTAATCCCATAACTTATGAATGAATATATCAATTATAATTGATATTTAAAATTCAATAAATTTTGAATGAATGAAAGAAGCTTAAAACGCTTTCTAGTTGGTCCGACATTCACGTGACGTCACTTTGGTGATAAACAATCCAGCAGTTATATACTCAAGTAAAGCTTTTTGTATATCGTCAATCTTTTATTGGGAAAACTATTTTAATATAAGCAATGTGTCTCAAAGATAATTCCACAAAAGCAAATTCAAGTAATATACCAGAAGTTAATCCATTCATGATATATGAATACATAGTGGTGAATGAAAAATTCAATACTCTAGAAGTACGAGGTATCAAGTTATCATTGTGAGCAGTTTTTTGGAATTATTTTCTCAATATACAAATGCTGTTACTTCTTTTTGCACCAATCCAGTCGAGAATTATTTTGTGATAATGCCATAGGTTATGTGTGTATTCAACGCAAGAATAAAACTTGGATTGTGAAAGGAAGAATCACTACAGGATACCTATTCTATGATTTTCATGACTTTTCACCTACTTGAAGTGATATATTTATAACGTCATATCAACTCCCACCGTTGAAGCATCTAAAGGTCCTCGTACTAATCGTACTTGCTCAAGTTTCTGGTTATATTCATTTATGTTGATACACCATATACCTAAAGTTTGGAAATTTGTCAGATATAATAAATATAAACAATATAATAATTATTAATTAATTATTAATCGCAGTAACGAGGAAACACAGAAAAAAATATTTTTTTTTCTGCTGGAGTTCGAAAAGAAGAGGTAATGATTGGCCAGAAGTAGTCAAAAAACGATAATTATGGGTAGCTACACTTCATAAAGAAGAGTTTCCTAATAATTATTCATATTTTACAGTATTCATCGATGAGAATCAAAATATGGTTGCGAGATATTAAGAGTTATTTGAATTTTCCCTACTACATTCTTAACGTAAATAAGATTTCAAATCGATATTTGTTCACAATTATTATGAATTTCCATCTTATGGTGGGTTTATACACAAAATTTTTGTGTATTTCAGCCCGCAACTAAATATCAAATCCATGTCAAAATAAAATATGAAACACCATAACCTCAAACGTCAAAACATCACTGGTGATAAGATTATATCAACACCTCTCTGCTTACAAAAATCTTATTAGGACATTTTTTTTGTGTGTTAGGATGAAAATGAACAAAACAATCTCTGTATAATTCTTTGCAATAACGTTCAGTAATTACTCTGAGTGAATAGGTAATCTGTGCTTTGAGCACCGAAGTGACGTCACATGTACATCGATTGCGCTCGAGCGCTTACGGCAGTTTCCGACGTATCCAAAATTTAAGGCTTTTAATTTATTAATACAAAATGTTATGTTCATGAAAAAATTGTGTGAAGAATAATCACAATACAAAATTCAATGCACTTCCATATGGTATTATTACTTCATATACGTGATAGAGCCCAATTTATTGAGCGAAGGCAACTGAGCTGATGGGGACACCTGATCCGGATGGAGGAAAATAGACCTGTAAAGAGGACTTGGACATCAAGGAATATACCAAAGAGAAGCCGCGGAAGACTAAGAGAGAACTGGGATAACATCATAGAGAAACTCCTGGAGAAGAAAGGAATCACACTACGCGAAGCCAAGCAGACTGCAGAGAACAGGAAACAGTGGGCACGAATAAAGAATGAAGATTAAAATCCCTACACTTAAGGGTAAAAGGGAATTATATATATATATATGTATATATTTAAATATATATATTTTTATATATATATATATATATATATATATATATATATATATATATATATATATATATATATATATATATATATACATACCCAATAAATTCTCAAATTCTATATATATATATATATTAAGAAGTTCTAAAATTTGGATCTAAAGCTTCTAACATTTTATATTCTAGGCTCTAATAATTATCAATCGCTGGATCTTAATATCCTATTGATGTTCCAATGCGTAGTTGGCTACAAGATGAGACAAATCCATTTGTGATTGCATTTTGATAGCATATATTACAATTTTAATATCCTGATATTTCAAAAGCAGAAAAGTTGCATAACAAACTACTTTCAAGCTTTTTTTGGGGTGATTGTTTAATTGCAAGGTGATATGGAATATTTCATAGTCTATTCTAGCTTGGAACGGTGCAAGGACTCTTATGGGACAACAATTTGAGCCTTCTGGTTGGCCGGAGTATAAATACAAATCATTTACATTGGATGCTTTTTGGAATTCATTTCAATTAATGAAAGCTACAAATATTTCTTCATATAAACTGGAGCTTTGAACCGCACAAATTTATTGATTATAATTGATGAATGGCTATGAGTTGATGCAACTGACGAAAGGCCAAGGACGATGTTTCTGCCAATTAGTTCGTATTTTGGCCAATTAGAAGACTTGAATCGCAGTCTCATTATAACTTTGGAATGCTTCCAATCAGAAAACAGCATAGTCTCCATATAATAATACTAATATTAATAATAATCTTTATTGAGTGTAACCCAAAGGCGAGGCTTGGCCAAAGGCTGTTCTTCCACCTAACCTAACCTACAAATTATCCATACATTTAGCTATAAATATCAATCCAATGAATTTTGAAACAAATAATACAATAAGAGAAAAAATAGGCGTAACTAATAATAATCATGTACTTAAAGAAAAGAAGAAAACAATAAAATATATCTTAGATGATTTTCTGGTGTCCTCTGATGTGATTTTTTTATCAGCTATTTTCATAGAAAATGGGATACTGTAGCTCTATCTAAAGAGTTAAAACATGTAGCATAGACTTGTGAGTTTCAGAGTAGTGACTGCATGGATGGAAAATTTGTTTTCCGAACCCAAAAATGAAACAAAGTGCGTGAGATGAACGTGGAACATGCATGTTTCTTCAAATGTACAAGTAGAGCGAGGTGATTGAGCCTTAGAGCAATTAATTGGGAAAAGATCTATGTATAAGGAAAATTTGTTACCACAGAGAAGATAGTCCTGCTAGATTGGCGGTCCACCAATCTCGCACTAAAGTCTAGGGATCAGATCAGCCAATTTGTTGGAGGAATCAAGTGAAAGTGATTTTAAAAAAAGTAGCGTTGTAAAGCAGGTTTCAGGTTTTTAAAATGCAGCAGAAACCTTAATTTGAATCGACAGCAACACGTCTTAACGATCAACCTTTTTCAAGCTTTGCTATTGTCTTTTCCTGCACACTCAAATGTCCAGGCATATTGGAATAAATATAACTTTTCTTAAATAATAATTTATGACATTGACACTTGACAATTTGTATAATTATCAGTTTGCCTAATGTCACTATAAGACTGCTTCATAATGGGAGAAGTTAGGTGTTCAAAATAATATTGGGAGTTGTCGAAAAGACAGAAAGATTGTGATCACATGCAAACCTACGAGCGAAGGGAATTGCGAGAATATAGGTATATCGTCTATTGTAATAACTAATACTCAAGTTTCAATTAAAAACAGAAAAACAATGGCTGAGAATAGGGCACTTGAATGTGACGTTTCAATATGGCGGTTCTGACGTCAAAACATATGATTGTGGACAAACAAACAATAATTTCACTTCACATCTCATGTATAAATTTGACATTTGAAGGGAAATTTCAATTGTTCTGCTTCATGGTATGAATGAAAAAGTAGGAAATTATAAAAATAATGTTAGGGATAGTATAAATGTCTTTGTATATATTAGATTTTGATGATTTTTTTTTGCAAATTCATTGAAATTAGATAACCTCAAATTGACAGTTTATAAGATAGTATGTTGAGTGTATAAAATACTTAAAACATGAGGATATACAATCCTGTGGAAGATAAGAATTCATGAGAATTATATAAATACCGCATAATTTGAGAGTTATATGAATATTTTTACAATGCCAAAATTTTGTGCTGCAGTCGGTTGCTCGAATCGCAGTAACGAGGAAACACAGAAAAAAATATTTTTTTTTCTGCTGGAGTTCGAAAAGAAGAGGTAATGATTGGCCAGAAGTAGTCAAAAAACGATAATTATGGGTAGCTACACTTCATAAAGAAGAGTTTCCTAATACGAAAATTAGGCATGCAAGGATATGTCGGATAATTTTCTATCTGGTACAAATATTACAAATTTACCATAATCCGGAAGATAAGTAGGTATCTTATTGTTTTTTAAAGTTGTTTATTATTCGATAGGTTATCTGTCAGATAATCCACTGGACCCTGATTATGTCCCTCATATTAATATGGGATATAGCCAAGGTGAAAATGCAGCATTGAAACGGGCGCGTTATGATCGTGCTCGAAAGCGAAAACTGCTGCTTCGTTTGTTTTCAATTTCTTTTTATATTCTTGAGCATTAGAAGTACAATAAATATTGGAATGATCAATCAATAATGTTCCTAAATCTCTAATATCATTTTTTTGCTTTCTCATAAATTTATCTGTTAGTTGTATCAGGAAGCTGTGGAAAGAATCCTCGAAATTATATGCTGTATTAGCGTTCAAGTGAGTCAAGTACATCGACAGTATCTTTATTCTATCCAGCTGATAGTCAAGTTTTAGAGGAAGTCATGTCTTTAGCGAGAAACTTTGACTTATCAGAGTCAGAAGATGAAACAAAGGAACAAATTTGTGATCAGATAACACAGACCGACAACGCGGCCTCAAATCTTGAATATAATTTACAAAAAGCAAATGAAATTATTTTCACTATTTTCATATCAAATATGCCCAATATATAACATCTAAAAGATCAATTTGTGAACCAGACACTACCACAGCGTAACACACAATGTTGATATCTGATCAGTCTGTCCACAATCAGCTGTTCAGACGCCATTTTATTGACCTTGAGTGACATATGTGCAAATGCCCTATAGGCGGATCATGGCACAGGTCTGTCGCAACGGACAGTGTCCTAAGGGAGGCCTGATTGGAAATCCTGTTGTCTTGCTGTGAGGTTTTGAATTCAGATTCTGTAATTCGTGAAGGAGTTGAAATCAATAATTTTTCTCTAGATAAATACCTTAGATACTATTGGAATAGGATGGAATTACAAATAGGGGAAAGTGCAGAAGCATAATGTACCGTGCGAGAGTGTGGAGGCTCATAAAAGTGGAGTAGGGTTGAACTTGACCGCACCTGGGCGGAGCCTTTCGTCCTCCCTGCATCGCGCCGCACCGTATCACATCATCTCTCTTGATGGGAGCCTCTAGCAATATTCCAGAAATGTGGTAGAACACTCGAGAAATGGATACTTCTATATATAAACGCAAGCAAACGATTTGAGAGTGGTGTGTGTGTAAATCTAGAGCAGTGAATATCAAATAGTGAAGTGAAAAGTGTATATAAATAGTTAAATATAAATATCTGCGACTTTGTTCTAGATAGTAAAAAGTGATAATATAGTGTTGTTAGTGATATCCGGAAGAATAAAACTTTCATTTCATTTTCAATTATCAAATAGTGATTTTTAATTAGTTATGAACAATTTCCAAGCAATGAACATCACAATAATATGGAACAGGAACATTCCGTGAGCTCAATTTATAACCAGAATTGATCTTATCAAGAAATGTTTTTTTTTATAAATTTGATATTCTTGAAGAGCAGTGCCCTTTAAGAGGTCTCAATTCCTTCTGTTAAATAGATTTCGTGCTAAAAATCAAAGACCGTCAAAAATTCACCTGGATTAGGTAGCCATATATAAATAATTGTCGATGACATTTGTCAGCTATGACGTTTAGGTTTCAATATTATTCCATTGAATATTGTGGAATATGAAAGATTTCCACAGATATTATGTATTGATACATCTATAACAAACATAGGCAAATCACTTGTGATATATTTTGAGCTAATATTATGCTTAAATATTGAAGTTATTATTTCTTAATACTTCAATATTCCGCTCCATTGAATAGTATACAAGGCAAAGATGAGACATTGTTCACATGAATTTTGGAACAAATTTTAACCAATAGATATATACAAAAAGAAGAATCCACAACATACATAAGATTTTAGAATAGAACTATCATAATTAATAAAATATGCATATTCACGCATATTATTAATAACAAAAATGAGCAATTAATTTGTAACACATTTCAAGCTTCTATGATGTTTAAATATTGAAAGTATAATTCTTTTGACAATTCAATGATCTGATCTATTGAATAATTTACAAAACAAAGATAAGACATTGCACACATGCATTTTGGTTCAAATTCTGAGCCATAGATTGATAGAAGAAGAAGAAATGACATTATATATTATAAATTCTGATATAAATGATCAAAGATTGTAGGTTATGCGTATTTGAAGATATTATGTACTGTTACGTAATTGGCAAATATGGATGGATAATTGCGGGTACATATAAAACTCACATTATTATTATAAAATTGTGTGCAATAAAAATTAGGATCAAAGCATATTTGATTATTCCAGAAGTAATTCACTGAGATGAATAAGAATTATTTGTTTGACTCTCCAATTTAATAATAACCGGCAATATCCATGGAAAAAATGAAAGGTGAGATTGAAAATGATTAATTTCTCAAGAAGTGTAGCAGACACATGATATGGATGAATTTAATATTATATTCTCAGATTAAACGTAGTTATTCAAGAAAGAGTTTTCGCGGAAAATAATGGTAGATGGTACGGATTGCTGTAAGTGAGAATTTACTGTTGTAATCAGCTGATTTTAATGACTGTCTTTAAAACAATCAACTGTAATGTCCCATAGTATATTTTATAGCAGAAAATAGTGCTGGAGCTCAACAGAAGAGGCCCTTAGTAAAATAGCACAAAATTTACATGCAAAATAGATACCCAACTAACTTCAATCAAATAATAGAGAATATGAAATTTATGAAATGGAATGAAACTTGATATTTATAACTTAGATTCATTTTCGAGATATGTTTTAGGTAGATTAACAACCCCTAACTGAATATAAACATAGACTAACACCTATTATATTTAATGTTTTATGCCTAGGATATAAATCAAATACGATATACTCCAGATATTTCTTGTTGAATGTTTACCCTAAGGCCACACTTCGAAAATTAGAGACTAAACAAATAATTATCACTTCTCACATTACAAAAAATGAGTAGTTTTGTTCTAGGTAAGACGGGAGGATCTTTGTTACTCCAGATAACCAAAAGAGGTTGAGTTTCGGTTGAGACCAGTATATTTTGAAGTAGGGACATTGAACTAGCATCCCTTCTCTTCTAATTTGTAAGTTGAAAATATATGTTTTATTGTAAAAGGGAGAGGGGATACTCTCTTATCTCTTATTTTCACGTATATATATATATATATATATATATATATATATATATATATATATATATATATATATATATATATATATATATATATATATATATATATATATAACTTAGCGCTGCAGGCCAAGTAGGCCCATGGCTTCTGTTACAATTTTTCGCCATTTTTTACGGTCTTGTGCTAATCGCTTGAAGTTCGTAATCCCTAGTGTCTCTAAGTCCTTTCTCACCGCGTCATACCACCTCTCCTTTGGTCTTCCCCTTCTTTTTTTTTTCACAACACCTCCGTCTAGCATCTTTCTTACTACTCTGTCCTCTGGTAGTCTCAGCACATGCCCTAGCCACCGTAACCTTTGTGCTTTAGCTTTCACGTATATAGATGAAACTATTATCGAAATAAAATCAATCTAATTTCTGCTACCTGATCTTGAATTCAGTTGTTTCCCCCGCAAAACCTCGACCAAACGATTGCACGTCAAGTCCAGGAGTTGGCGCTACTATTAGACTGGGAGCTAGTGACAGGTGGGGTTCTCCGATTTTATACCGCTTGCCTTTTTGAGGGTTGATAATTTACCTCTAAATAAGAAAGATAAAAATGTTATTAAGCGATGCACGCTTTCCGGTCATAGTTCCAAATTCCAATTAAAGGTCTGAAAAAAAAGTGGTTTTTTCCGTGATATCATATTGCATGCCTTTGTTATGTAGAATAATTGAAATCAATCTGAAGCCAAATACTGAAAGGCAAGCGATTCGCAACAGCCCAAGTGGCTCAAAGGGTTGCATGAACTTGTGAAAAAAAATATGAAAAATGCCGTGTTCCGAAATTGCATGCCAATGAAAAGAATTGAAGTTTTGGTCATAAAACTCTTGTAAAAAAATTGGCAAGCATTCCTCGTTGGCGCAAGGGTTTGAAATTTGGGGGTAATCTTGCATAAATTTTGCATCAATTTGCCGTGATTTCAAACTACCTCAAATGGAGCAAAATCTTTATTTTGAAGTGAAATAATTATAAATTTAGAATGGCATGCATGTTGCTTAAGCCCTTCATATTTTAAATAATAATGAAAGTTGCATAAAAAACATGCAAAATTTCTCCGACTTTATTCTGCCTGCCATTCTATATAACATCAATAAATGCTGTTTTAAATACATATGGGCAATGGCAAGCATGTTGCTTAAGCCCTTCATATTTTAAATAATAATAAAAGTTGCATAAAAAATTGGCAAAATTTCTCTGACTTTATTCTGCCTGCCATTTTGTATTACATCAATAAATGCTGTTTCAAATTCATTTGGGAAATGGCAAGCATGTTTCTCAAGCCCTTCATATTTTAAATAATAATGGAAGTTGCATAAAAAACACGCAAAATTTCTCCGATTTCATTCTGCCTGCCATTCTATATTACATTAATAAATGCTGTTTTGAATTCATTCGGAAAATGGCATGCATGTAACTCTGTCCGATCATTGAAAAACTTTGGAAAAAGTGGCGAAACAAAGTAAAAATATTTCCGTGATTTTATTTTGTATTTCAATAAACAAATACTTATGCTTCAAGTTGAAATAAAAAAATTCAATGCATATGACATAGGACAAATATTTACAAATAAAAATAAATCAAGAAAATATGTCTTAGAATCAACTGAGTTTGTAATTATAGACATGGCAGGTAAGTGTTTCATAATAATGCAGATTGTTGGAAGTAATACAATTAGGCTTAAAAACAATACTCTAATACCATTAGGGCTTATGTTTGACATGAATAAGTGAAGAATAATATGAAAATACCATGCACTGTTAGATTTTAATATGGTTTATTCTCACTTTGAATTATACATAACAAGAAATGTTTTTCTGTTACATCTAACTGATTAGGTAGTTGATCTGATTGTGTTAGCTATTTATCATGCAACAATTTTATTATTGCTGATTCAATATGTTTTTTTTTTGTGTTTACATCATGCGCAAGCACTTTGATTTGTTGCAGATTGAATATGCTTTGCCTGTATATTGTGATAAATAGATTAATAAATAGATAAAATCGTAGATAGTTTCTGATATTTATAGTAATTAAATAACAAATTAGTAAGTCGCTACAATAATTCCATTCTAGACTTGTCAGTGCTTTATGAGCATTGTCGGATACATACGAGCGAAATTGGACTGGATTGAAATAGAATGAAATAGAATAGAATACGTAATAAAGTCTGGTCAATTCCTTTTCCATTTCATTTCATGGTGTGAACTCTTAATCACTACATGTGTATTTCATGTCATTTATGAATCAGGCTTATTTTTCAATCTTTCCAGTTTTCTATTGTGTAGTCATTTCGTGTAATAGGTACGCTTTATGTATCATGGAAATATTCCTGTGAATTAGATTGAAAGTGATGATAATAGTGATGTTCGCGCATTTTTTGTCCAAATATTTATTGGTAAGTACAAAAAAAATATATAAAATTGATTTATTCTATTCACCCTTCATCGACGTCACGTGTCGTGGCTCTGGTATTATTTTTTGAGCATATTTTTTGTCTTACTATCAGCTATCGCCTAGTGTGTGTTTCATTTAGTAATTTTTGTTATTTAAATTGAATCATTCTGAACTTATTTACTCTACTTATTGATATAAAACTTCTTCCAAATTTACGGTGGTTTTTTATGAGAAATGTTAAGGTACACTGTAAAAATATCTTCATTGGACATTTTATGCATAGTTATATGAAGTTAATTGAATACATTCGTTTAAAAAGCATACAAATTCTAATAAAATTTATAAATAAGTAATATTGGGTGGCATTCAATTGTATCCAATAATAGGGTATGATTGAAATTTCTTGAATCACCGTCTCAAACATGCTTCATGTAAAATTATTTAATTCTATTATGGTGATTTTCAAAATTTACATCCATGTTATGAGTCTGATTTTTCTCGGTTTCATGTTTTATTTGAAAGTTGTAGATGTTGTTTGAAACAATAATCGATATGTCTGGTGATGACAATGCTCTTGAGCGAATCGAACAAGAAAAAAAAAAGTGCTTTTTGAACTGTCAACGGACAGCTCCTATACATTTATTCACACCGGAGACGCTAAAAACTTGCGCAGACTCTTTAGAGCGAAGGAAAGTTCATCAATTGAAGTACAGCGACGTCGAACTTCCTCAAGAAGTCAATGATACTATTGGGTATCATTCGAAATGCAGGAACAATTTCAACGCTCTCAAAGCGCAATTCAAATCAGATAATCTGAATGAATCTGCGATAAGTATCAAGTGAGTACTTTGTTTTTTAATGGAAACAGGTTACCAGTATCAATTTCTTTCATAATATATTACTTATTCGATCATATATATTTGAATTCAATTATCAATTTGTTCCGTACATCTATTTATTCATTTTCAGTCCATCACTGATTCTAGATAATATCTTTACTGAAAAAAATGTGCCTGGAGCCAATAATAGTATAGATAGCTTTTTAAATATTGATGAATCCCAAGAATTTCAATATAAGGACCCGTCGGAAAAACTTACATGCGTTTTATGTAACCGATCTGGCCATAAGAAGGTACGAGGTCGAAGTGAAGCAATCTCGGAAAGTAAACAGTTCCGGAAGTGGGAAGATTTTATGTATCAAGCCATACTATGGGAGGATTTCGAATTAGTAGCCGAAATAAAAACATATGTAGATGTAGAACGCAAGGTCCCATATCATAAAACTTGTCGATTAAACTACAATAATTTGATTGCAAAGAGAGAACGTAGGTCTGAAGGCGTATGGCACAGAACGAGAGAGTGTTATAAAGTCGCGTTCGCAACAATTTTTAATTTTGTTAGAAAATTTGTAATTGATAAAAAAAATGCTTGTACTCTCGATTTGATTTATCGGCTATTCAAAGAAGTTCTTTTGGAACAATATAATAAATTTAGTGGAGATGAGCAGCCAACGTTAGTGTATACAAAGCACGTATCTGAAAAATTACTAAAAAAATTTCGCAGGAAGATCAAAATGGAATATTATAAAAGAACTAGGGTAATACTGCCTTATGGTGGAGTCACATTCAATATGGATACGTTGCAGGATGATGATATATTACAGGAGGCGGCATTACTTTTAAGACGTGTTATTCTTGATAACGCAAGTAATAAATTTGGCCCCGATATCACAATTCAAAATTTAATTGCTGGTGAATGTGAAATTCCAAAAGAGCTCACACATTTTTTGAATACACTACTTGCAGGTTTTAACTTTCGACGACGTAAAAGTCCCAGAACTGCGAGATTGGTGAAGTCTTTTTCGAGCGATATTATTCAAGCTGTATCTAATGGTAAAACTATACCTTCAAAGCACATAGTTCTTGGAAGCACGATTAAGAGTTTCACAAATAGTAAAAAAATTGTGCGAATTCTGCAAAGATATGGGCACATATGTAGTTATAACGTGCTTGAAGAGTTGGAGACGGAAGCAACTTTTTCGTGTGTGGACTCTTCACGAATCTGTTCTTCTGATGTTGTCTCTGAACCAGGTTTGCTTACCGTATGTGCCTTCGATAATTTTGATAGATTTATCGATAGCGTTACAGTACAAAATACGACTCTCAACGACACTGTTGGGATTGTTGTTCAAAATATTATTGATAGAGAGGAGAGCGGGATCAACAATAAAGATGACGAAATCACTGGGCATTTCTCTAGCCAAAGAAAAAGAAGGCGAACTTTTGAAGCCTACCTTCCGGAACTGCAGCCATATCTAAAAAAACCGAAAATACAAGCTACTGTGTTACCGTACGATTCTCCTGAAAGAAACGTTATTCCGGAGAGCCTGGATCACGGTAGGAAGGTGGATTTGGCGTGGATGATGTCACATGCTTTCGGTATAACAACTCCAATGTGGGTTGGATTCAATGCGAAAATTGATCCTAATGATGACCAAGTGATACAGAAAGTTTTCTATTTGACACCAATTAATGAACCTCCCACAGATCATGCTGTCGTATTAGAAACAATGCGCAGAGCCATTCAAATTGCAGATGAGTGTGGCGAGCAGTATGCACAGGTGACATATGATCTAGGAATAGAAAGAATAGCTTTGCCATTACAAAATACAGAGCGAAATGAATTCAGAAGATTATTCATACACATTGGCGGTTTTCATATACAAATGTCGTTTTTCAAAGCAATAGGTAATTTCTTCAGTATTAGAAAATATTCATCTTTTGTTTGAGCTCATTTATACCCGCAGAAAAAATATTTCCGTAGGTTACTTTCTATAAGAAGTAAAATATCCTATGATATTTGTAAGGAAATTTTTGGAGTACATCATTGGCTCAAATAAACGAGAACAAAAGTTTTTTTTCACATATATTTATATAATTGATATTATTTCAATAGGTACTTTCATCACTTCATGCGGATTGGAGACCGTATTGGTGGAGAGCGATTTGCTTGGAAGTGGCTCGATTTCAGGATTTTTATCTGGGAAACATTTTAACCGATGTAAACGATTACACGTTCTTGTTTATTTATGTCTTCAGAAGCTACAATTTCAAAACTTTTTGGACTCAAAGGAAATCGAAGTCAACCCAAATATAAAACAATTATTGCAAAAATTTCAGCGTAGTGAATGCACTATAGAAGACGTCGTTAATGATTCTAGTACGCAAGATATTTCAAATGAATTTGTAGGGTTCCAGCAAGAGACTCTCAACGAAAAATATGGCAAAACCCAAAAATTTTATGCAATATATCTGCAACTGATAGGTTACTATTCATTTTATATATATATATATATATATATATATATATATATATATATATATATATATATATATATATATATATATATAATTTATTCATGTATACAGTGTGTAGCCATGGACATTCAACATGAAAAATCAGTTTTTCAGCTCGCATTGCTTCCCAAATTATATTGTTTTCAGTCCTGTGTAATTTGGAACCTGTAAAATAGAATGTAATTACTGATTTGGACAAATAATTTGATCCTCTGAATGTTATATTTGCAGTATTTTCATCTAACATGAATTAAAAACTTATTCCTCATGTTGAATGTCTATGGCTTGCTTTCTGGTTCACATACTGTATATATATATATATATATATATATATATATATATATATATATATATATATATATATATATATATATATATATATATATATATATATATATATAATTAATTAATATTCAAAACACATAGGTTATTACTTATTATTTGAGAGAAGCATAAGAACAGCTGAATTTGAGCTATATTGCTACGCCATAGACAAAATGACCAATTTATTTCTCACTTTGAATCATCAAAACTATGCTCGTTGGTTGGTATGGTACTTGGATACTCTTTTGAATGTCGATAATACACACCCTGGATTAAAAGAACAATTCAGAAAAGGAAGTTTTGGATGCAAAAGAACATGTAAACCATTTTCTCGTATGCCGATAGATCTGACTTTGGAACAGACCATCAATGCTGATGCAGGCAGAAGACTTACTGGTATTAGGCACATCACGAACTCAATAGCCGCTCGGCAAAGATGGGCTATAAATCACGGCTTGAGGTGTGCACTTATATCAAAAGTCATGGAAGAGTGCGGTCTTGATGTCGTCCAAGACATCACCAATGACTTGCTGCATCATAGGATAGTAAGAAGTGAAAAACATATGCACAGTTTTACTTCCACCTTGACTGAGAGAATGAATCCATTCTCTTCAGATGTAAGAAAGGATGTACTTTTAAATGTTTCAACAGGGAAAGCAGCACCTGATGAAGTATCAGAATTCTTATTGAATATTGAAATAATTGGGGAAAATATGGAAAAATGTATGATTGAAGAATGCAAAGAAAACGAGAAGAACTTTGGCAAATATGTAATCAAAAGAAATAAAATTCTAAACTTTGCAAGCTGCATAAAAAAGATGAAACTCAGAGTCAATGGGAAAATCCAGGAAGTGAAATTACAAAAAAATTTATTTGGCAGACTACTGGGGATAGCATGGGGCTCAAAAGAAAACATCAATATGGAAAAGGTAACATCGTTTTTAATTCATATACTCCTAGTATGGATATATTCATGATTTTATTTGAACTGATTGAACCATTGGTCATTCAAACCAGATTTTGAATGAACTGAGTGATGAAAATGTTTCATATATAGAATATTGAAATTCTGTATGTTTTCTCTTTTGGGTTTTATCTTACCCTCTAACACCGGTGCCTCTTTCGCTCTGTCATATGGATGGCACCATTAACAAAACTGACAAATCAGTTATAACTAAAATATTAGAAACTTACATCCAAAAAAGTGATTTTCCAGAAGAACATTGTCAACCAAATAATGTAAATGTAGTCATAATCGATGGCATGTTTCTATTACATCAATTAACACAAGTGCCATCGACACTGGGAGCCGTAGCAATAAAATTCTAGAAAGTATAACGACGATAAATCCTAATGCAAAAGAAATATATATACTTTTCGATGAATACAAGAGTCCATCTATAAAGGATAATGAACATATCTTGAGAGATAATTTCAATGTACAATATGAGTTCAAAGGTAAAAATATATTATCAACTAGTTATACTATTTTGATATGACTATGAATAAGCAGAATAAGCTCTTTATATGCACGCTCGAATAAGTCAATTGAAAATGTTTCACGTCTTTTTCCGTCATAAGACAGAAAGCTTTTGATAACTCTTTTTACAGCCTAAGCAATTTCTTTTTTTGAACAGAACTTCGATGATCTATACATGCTTTTAGAATTGAAACATAATGATTAAGTTTTTCTAGTTTAAATTCTGTATATCTGTTTATATTCGACGTATTGACTCTCTCTATATGAAAGTCTCCATCAGAAACAATGATACAAAAATAAACAAGGCAAGTATCTACATAATTAAAATATACTGAATACTAGCTGTGAGAACTTGGGTTCCACATTTAGTGGAGAAAGGATAAAATTTCTCTGGCATTCACCCAAGGTCTGATCACGTGAAACAACCTCAAACAGAGGAATCAATAATTTGAGTCTTGACAATTATCATAGTGAAAAAAGATTTGATCAATATAACACACAAGGACGATGTCCCATTTTTGTAAATGCACACAGTTTCAAGGTCCAAACATATCATATTTTTACTTATTTTTTCAAGTTCATTTTTATAATTCATCTGAAATTTGGTTTCCATTTTGATTAGGTCCAGATCAAAAGCGACCATCGGATTTTGGAGCTGAATTAAAGAATATTAACTTCAAGAAATCGTTCATTACTTTTATTATGGACTACTGGGCATCTGAATCAAAAGTGAAACATTATATTAAAGATAAACAAATTTTTGTCTCCTTTGAGCGATGCCAAAAATACAAAGTAGCTGAAGATGGATCAGTAGTTTGTGAGATAATTCCCCATTTGAAATGCGAAGGTCACGAGGAGGCTGATACGAAAATTGTATTTTTCTTGTGCCAAATGGAAGACAAAGAGGTTGTCATCAAATGTTGTGACTCCGACATCTTTGTTATCATCCTGGGTAATATGATGCATATACCACAGTCATTGAAGGTCTGGCTTCTTTACAGCACCGGCAATAATCGTCGGTATATAAATATTAATGAAATATATAAAGCGTTGGGAACCTTGAAATGCTCCGGCTTACCTGCGTTCCACGCATTCACCGGATGCGACTACAACCCAGCATTTTTCCGCAAGGGAAAAAAAAACCATGGGAGTTATACAAAAAAAGTGAAAAAATTCAACAAGCTTTCGCTGTATTGCAAGACCCTTCAAATCAAAATTATGAAGCAGCATTTTCCATCATAGAGGAATTCGTATGCAAAATGTATGCAACAACAAAAAATTGCTTGGGAAGGTGCTCTAATGTAGATGAGGCTCGTTTACTCATGTTTTCATACAGCTATGGCCATAACATTGAGCCCACAGATAAATTCAAGCAAAAGTTGCTGGAATTTGATCCTTGCATATTACCACCTTGCAAGCGTGAACTTCATCAACAAATTCTTCGAACTGCTTACATCGGACATTTGTGGAAAAATGCTTTTTCTGCAGTACCTAACACCAGCCTGAATGTGCAAGAATTTGGATGGCTATTGGAGAATGATGCTTACACCTTCAAGTGGTTTGAAGGTGATGATGTTCCACAAAATATTCAGGAAATTATTGATGGTACTTATATTTTTGATACATATTTCAATTTACAAGCGTTTGAGGGAATAATTTCTCTAGCTGTTCCAGTATTGTATTGGAAATTTTTCTGTAATTATACTTCAAGAGTAGATACTAATAATAATAATTCATTAAACAAAATTTTTGCAATAATTTTCACAGATCCACAAGAGAATAGAGTTGAAGAGGATGATATTGTGAGAAGTGCCGACAACGAGGACGATAAGGATGAATCGGACGATGATGACAGCGACACTTATTCTCAAATAGATGGTGAAACTACTGAAGAAGAACCTGAAATTGACAATAATTATGATGAGGAAATGGAAATTTGAGCAATTATTGCCAATTTCAGATTCCTTTCCATTCCTATTTATTTATATTATGGAACATCCTATTAGCTATTTAAGTATGATTATTCTATGATAATAAATTATTTTTTTCTGATAATTAGATTCTTTATTTTTTCATAATGATAATAATATGTTCGCATAATAATGAAGATATACCTACTATTAAGTTCCAGATGAAGGCAATTGACCTTTCAAAAATACATTTTGCTACAATATTTCATCCACATAACTTATTCACATTCCGGGCGAAAAGTAAGAGCATAATTATTATGTTTTTCGTTGTTAATATGTGTGATTATTATTTTATTAATAGCAAGATTGAAAACTTTAATGTTTCACAAATTCAGAAGTTGGGATGTCAACTGTACATACGTGTTTCTTTCTTATCAGGACTCTTTAATATAGTATTATTCTAGTGCCTCATTGGTTGCAATTTAATGTTATACCCAGTTAGAGCTAATACCGATATTAATAGGGAAATTTGAGGTTTCCAGTGATTTCAATTGAATATTTTTGGAATTGTTGCTATGAAAATATTATGGATAAATTAAATTGTAGCTCTCTGCAGTATTTTGGAAGAGACTCACCTAGGCCATTATTGTTTAAAATAAGTCAAAAAATTTAAATAAATAAATTCGCCGAATAATCCCTGTTAATTTTACTGAATTAATTTACGAGCACTTTTTCCCAATCCTTTTTCCAAAATTTATCAATGATGAGCCTGAGCAACATGCTTGCCATTCTTTGTGTCGTCTAAAAAAAATAATTTTGAACGAAATACACAATGGCATGCAGAATAAAATGACGGAAATTTTACCTCTTTTTTTTGCAACTTCCTCAATGCATGCCTCCATTTTGGGACATCCTGGGGTGCATGCCAATTTTCTCAATAACAATTCATCGAGCAAATTACCTATAGTTGAAATGGCATGCAATTTGAAATCACGGCAAATTGGTGCAAAATTTATGCAAGATTACCCCCAAATTTCAAACCCTTGCGCCAACGAGAAATGCTTGCCAATTTTTTTACAAGGGTTTTATGACTGAAACTTCAATTTTTCTCATTGGCATGCAATTTGGAAACACGGCATTTCACATATTTTTCTCACAAGTTCACGCAACCCTTTGAGCCACTTGGGCTGTTGCGAATCGCTTGCCTTTCAATACTTGACTTTAGATTAATTCCAATTATTCAACATTACAAAGGCATGCAATTTGATATCACGGAAAAAACCACTTTTTTTTCAGACCTTAAATTGGAATTTGAACTATGACCGGAAAGCGTGCATCGCTTAGTAACATTTTTATCTTTCTTATTTAGAGGTAAATTATCAACCCTCAAAAAGGCAAGCGGTATAAAATCGGAGAACCCCACCTGTCACCAGCTCCCAGTCTATATGTAAACTGGACGTAACAAATTGGTGACAAGCGGTGCAAGATTAGTTGTGAAATTGTGTGCAAAAAGTTTGAAAAGTGTAATTGTGTAAAATAGAAAGTTCAATATTGAAAGTTTATTAACTGATAATTTTATTCCGAACTTTACAAAGGAAATTAACTGAAAATTTTCGTTTGAAACTAAATCGAACAATTGAAAGACCTGATCATTTTGTTGTGATATTATAATAGTGAATTTGATCAAAATAGCCACCACTCTCTTGGGGCTTTAGCACCGTTTTCCTCAGAGCAAAGGGTAAATGCCAGAGTTGGATGATTTTGGTTGCCGTGAAAGCAATACTTCCGAAGTCATAGGCTCATTGAATTCAATGAATAAAATTCAGTTAGAACAAAATATTTTCCATTAAATTGAAATAATAAGTTCGTTGGACTCTTTTCCTGGAATTCAATTGAACGAGGTAAAGAGTAAAGACAAAGTGCTGTCTCTCCTAATGCTTTAATGGATATAAATAAAATATATCACTTGATTGGAACAGATTCCGGAGAAACACCCACCCAATGAGAAATTGATACATATATACGCGATGTTAATATACAGTTTCAAGTTGATGACTCATTTCCAATATTTCAATTTTGTGTCTTAGGCATTTCTTTCTTACGACAGCAAAAAGCAAAACTTATTTTCAAAAGTAATCTTCCAGGAAGTATAATTTTGGACAATAAAGTTATTGATTACATTGATTATATCACACACCTTAGCAACAACCAATGAAATCAAGTGATTTTGCATGGTAACGTGGTATATCGCGATAATATTTTCTCCTAACTCGATATACCACAGTAGCTTTTTAAAAAATAATAAAAAATATAACAATCAATAAATTTTATGGTTTGTGGAATAATCCTTGCAAATACACCTCAAGATTCGGTATATTATCGCATATACCTTGAATTTAACTCAAATACTTTTTGTCTTGGATGATTTTTTACTCGGCAAATTTGGAGATTTATAATCAACGATAATATCCCTCGAGCTAAAGCTCTCGGGTATTATCAGATTATGAATCCCCAAATTTGTCTCGTAAAAAATTCCCCAAAAGACAAAAAGTATATTCGTGAAATTCTTCGGTATATCGATAATACACCTCTCTATCGGTATATTACCGTTGATTATATCACACACCTTAGCAACAACCAATGGAATCAAGTGATTTTGCATGGTAACGTGGTATATCGCGATAATATTTTCTCCTAACTCGATATACCACAGTAGCTTTTTAAAAAATAATAAAAAATATAACAATCAATAAATTTTATGGTTTGTGGAATAATCCTTGCAAATACACCTCAAGATTCGGTATATTATCGCATATACCTTGAATTTAACTCAAATACTTTTTGTCTTGGATGATTTTTTACTCGGCAAATTTGGAGATTTATAATCAACGATAATATCCCTCGAGCTAAAGCTCTCGGGTATTATCAGATTATGAATCCCCAAATTTGTCTCGTAAAAAATTCCCCAAAAGACAAAAAGTATATTCGTGAAATTCTTCGGTATATCGATAATACACCTCTCTATCGGTATATTACCGTTGATTATATCACACACCTTAGCAACAACCAATGGAATCAAGTGATTTTGCATGGTAACGTGGTATATCGCGATAATATTTTCTCCTAACTCGATATACCACAGTAGCTTTTTAAAAAATAATAAAAAATATAACAATCAATAAATTTTATGGTTTGTGAAATAATCCTTGCAAATACACCTCAAGATTCGGTATATTATCGCATATACCTTGAATTTAACTCAAATACTTTTTGTCTTGGATGATTTTTCACTCGGCAAATTTGGAGATTTATAATCAACGATAATATCCCTCGAGCTAAAGCTCTCGGGTATTATCAGATTATGAATCCCCAAATTTGTCTCGTAAAAAATTCCCCAAAAGACAAAAAGTATATTCGTGAAATTCTTCGGTATATCGATAATACACCTCTCTATCGGTATATTACCGTTGATTATACAACTTATAATTCACCTGCACGAACTAAGAAGTTATTAAAATTTCTTGTTAAAAACAATTTTAAAGGGGATGGGTATCTTAGAAAAATGAATTTAGGACCCAATATCTATTTTGGAGAAGCTTAAGTCACACCTGAAAATGGAATGATTGAAATATTCGCAATAAATTCCTCAACTCAAAACATAAATATTACGATACCTCCGGTTGGACTTGAAAAATTTGAAGTTCCGACAGTAACTACTTCTGCGCAAATCTTAACTTTCACTGAGCATGAAGATTCGCTGAGAGATGAAAGAGTTAATGCTTCATTTGGAGTCCTAAATTTAGATGGATTAGATGATCACGAAAATGCTTGCATATTAGAATCAGTTTATCAATTTCTATTTCAATTTCGTGTAAAATTTAATGAAAAAATAGTTAGTGACGTATATCCTCTTTCCAATATAACAGACATATTAGATCAGATTGGTGGAGCTAAATATTTAAGTATTTTAGATCTTGCATCGGGTTTTCATCAGATTCCCATGGGAAAAGAATCTCAAAAAAAAACAGCTTTCTCTACTCCATATGGTCATTACGAATTTAATCGCATGCCCTTTGGTCTCAAAAACGCACCATCATCGTTTCAAAGACTAATGGATCGTGTTTTATCTGGCCTTCAAGGTATTGAGCTTTTCGTTTATATGAATGATATAGTTATATACGCGAATTCTTCAGAAGAACATCGTAAAAAATTAAAGAAACTTTTGGCCGGATTGCAGAACGCAAAACTTGCTTTAGCGCCTGGAAAATGTCACTTTCTGTGGAAGGAAATAGTATATCTAGGTCATTGGATTACAAGTAATAGTGTAAAACTTGATCCAAAGAGAATCCAAGCCGTAAAAAAGTTTCCAATCCCCAAAACAAAGAGAAATATAAAATCATTCTCAGGTTTAAATTGCTATTATATAGGCGTTTCATTGAAGATTTCAGGAAAATTGCAAAACCTTCAACTCAAATATTTGAAAAAGATACAATGTTTATTTGGAAAGAATCTCATCAAGGAGCTTTCAAAACATTGAGGGATCTAATTTGTTCAGATCCCCTGCTTCAATATTCCGATTTCAATGAACCTTTTGTCGTAACATGTGATGCGTCAAATCACGCACTTGGTGCTGTACTTAGCCAAGGTCCGATTGGTAGAGATCCACCTATCTCTTCTGCCTCCAAAACCTTAAATGAAACTCAACTACCGAGAAGGAGTTATTAGCAATAATTTTTGCAGTAAATCAGCTTAAACCGTATATATATGGTCAAAAGTTTACGTTAGTTACAGACTATAGGCTCTTGTTATGGCTACACTATACAAAAGACTCTACTTCTAAGATTATGAAATGGAAAATTAAATTGAATGAATATGACTTTGATATAGTATATAAACCAGGAAGAATAAATTCCAATGCCGATGCTCTTTCTAGAAATCCGGTGGAGTCAAATAAACGTTTTAAAGAACAGAATAGTCAATTACAAGGGGATGATAGGTAGGGAACTAGTTCGAGAGGGTCAGAATCGATTTTTGTCTGCGCTGATAAATTGCGGGTTTCGAAGTGGACCAGGACTCTTATGGTCATTGAGATAATAATTTTAGTGTAGAAATGTTAGTGGGCTCTATTTTCCTGGCATGCAAAGAAAAGGAGTGTGGGAATCAGTATACTGAGCAGGTTGTCATGGAAAATTTGAATCAGAGGTCATAAATAGATTCAGAGCCTCAACAATGTATTAGAACCTACGGTCATACAGTAATAAATGACAGAGAAATTTTTGATTGTTCAATCGAACTTCCAGCATATTATTATGATTTATCAGAGTCTGTGTTTTCTTTGGATAACAGATCAGACGATCTTTTAGTGCATGGTTCTGAGGAAAGTTTAGTGAGAGATGTACATCGTGGCATTGGTGCGAACATGAGTTCCGCAAATGCATGTGCTTAGGCTACACGAGGCATCTATGGAAACTTTGGGCTCGAAGAGCAATGTGAGTGATGTACACCGTGGCATTCTGCAGGGGCATGAGTTTCTGCAAGGGCATGAGTTCCTGCCGATGCGTGAGCCTAGGTCACACGGAGCATCAGTGAATGAGAACATGCAAGGAATTGGTAGTCAATTGAGTGACTATGGCAGGAATATGCTGGTTGATCGGAAAATGACACCTGAAAAGATTATAATAGAGAATGATTTTTGAAATAGTATTGACGAAACAAAACAAAATAATGACAGTACACAAAAGCGATCAATGATGACTCATTCTTCAACTTCTATTCAATTCATGAAAGACAAACTTTTCATGCGAGGAGACCATATTATTCATTTTATATGTGTTGATTGTAAGTCATTCCCAAATTCCAGTCAAGAATTATGAGAGCAAAGTAAACTCTCAAATATACAATTGTAGCTTGATCAGACAAATTTAGGAGAAGTGTAAGCCTCAAAATGGAGTGAATATTATATATTTCACTTGATTGTCAGAAAATCGAAGAATGATAAAATAAATCTCTTACAGCTCAAAAATTGTATTCTATCTCTAAAACATCTTATGGAACACGTAAATATCAAAACAGCTAGTATATGCTAAGTAGATCACGGACTAACTCAATCAGATTGGCCTTTAATGATAGAAAATCTGAAAGAAACATTTGCCGGTTTAGGACTTATCTTTACAATTTGTATTGCTGAAATTAAAACTCCTCTATTTGATGAACGCAAAAAATTCATAGGAGAATATCATGAATCTGTAATTGGAGGTCATTCAGGTATTACAAAAATATACAACCGCATTAGACAATATTTTGTTTGGAAAAATATAAAAAACGATTTACAAATTATGATTCGATCATGTCCAAGTTGCCAAAAAAATAAGTTAGTTCGAGTAAAGACTAGACAGCCAATGAGGATTACCGATACTCCTAAAGAAGCATTCGATAAAGTTCAAATGGACATTGTAGGCCCTTAACCTATTACTAAAAGAGGAAATAAATATTCACTGGCCTTACAAGACAATCTCACGGAATACTTTGCTGCAATACCAATTCCCACTATTGATGCAGTAACAATAGCCGTAGCATTCGCCGAAAATTTTATTGCTAGGTTTGGATGTTGTTACGTGCCAATTTGGCATTTGGTTATTTTTTTTGTAGGGTTAAAATCTGAAAATATAATTTGGGTTAATTTGGGTCTTTTTTTAGTCAACTTTATCACTTACTTTTGGTTGAAGATATTTTCAGTCTCAAATTCAATAGTTTCACTCATATTCCAATTTTTCAGTTTCGTCTCTTTTCTTTGAACTAGGTTTTTTTTTGGGTTATGTTAGAAACGTGGTTATTGTTGACTTTTGTCAATCAATTCTTAGTTCAAGATTTGGTGATTGTCGCTGTTGTAATGCGCGCGCTATAGTCAGTGACGTTACTCAGTTTTTTTGTTTGGAATTAATGAAAAACGGTTTTTTCTTAATTAAGTCCGGTCGTTAGGAGCTGACCTAACAGAAGTCGTCAGTCTACCGTTGGTCTTCAACTACCAAACTACATTTTGTTCATTAAAATTTTTAAGAATCGCTTTTTGTATATTGCCTTGCGCAATCCTCTAGGAGGGATGAAAAAAACTAGCTTTTCTTTGCTTCGCGGAACATTTTGGGGCATTTGGTGCAGTTTTGTGTTGTTCCGTAAGCATCTCCATTGTTGGAGGATCATAAAATTTTCGTGCACTTTATCCCCTTTATTTCGCCGACCATCTGCGAGCGTAGTTGAACTATTTTGGACCAACATCTCGGCTATGGAGTGCCTAATACTACCTCTTATTTGACCCTGGTGTGACGTCACCAGATTTCCTAAGCCAGTCCTGACCGGGAAATATCTGTTTGAGGCATCCATCTTGGTGTGACAGACCAATAGAGGTCAACGAGCTCCAGCAACCAACTGGAAGTGACAGCTAAGTGGTATTACGTTCGTTGTTTTGTTTTTTTTTATTCGGACTGCCTAATTTTTTTTTTCTCTTTGTTATTACTTATCCATTTTTGGGTGGCCAAACCGCCCTACATGGCTGAATTTAATCTCCTTTTGCTTACGATTTTTTGCTTGGTCATTTGGACCACGCTGTTATTCTGTAAATTGTATAGGGTCAGTCGACGGAGTAGTTTGTTTTTTTCCCTTACGCTTATGTGGTATACTTCGCTGTGAACTGGATTCGATCGAAGAAGGGCCAAATTTTTTTGGTTGTTGTTATTTTTTATACTCATAGACGTACGCGCGAGTTGTTCCGCACTTTCATTTACCTTTTTTCTGGTACTTTTTTGTGCAATGTTGAGGGCTCTGACCCACCTTATTTACATACATTTACTCCATTTTTGCGCCACTTAGGCGTAGGTCATTGTGAGGCCTAGTATTTACTTTCATTTATTGTTTTTTTTTTGTGTTATTTAAGCGCGTAATTTGAAATAGTTTATTTCAAATACTTTTATTCATTCATTTTTATTTTTTGCACTACTAGGTGCGTTGTTCAAATTACTTATTCAATTAAATTCATCTATTTCAGGCAATTTTTTTTTTTTTATTGAATTAAAATTGCCCACACTTTTCTTTTCAGCAGTGTAGAAGAGAGCGTAATTTCTCTCAGTAAGCTCAAGGTAAGTGGCTGTTTGAGTTATATCAGATTATTTGGGAGTCAGCAACCAGATTGACGCTGACGAACAGAATATTAACACTTATTCTTCTGTTTCCCGATTATTCCTTTCAACACCTTAGTTTCAGGTATTTTCGTGGTTGAGTATTTTGGGAAAAATAAGTTCAACTACGTGGCGCCCTACTATTTATGTCTTTACCTATCATTTTAGTGTATATTTTTTTTTTTGCTGAAGCTAGCCTTATTTCACTCAATTATTACCCTGAGTCTGAGCTAGACTTACGTAGATTTCTTTTAAGTCATTTCAAGCTCATCATTCAAATTTCACGTAATAATGTCCCAAAGTCATACATACTGATCAAGGAAGTAACTCTTTGGGTGAAGTTATGAAAACGTTCTGTCGTATATTTAAAATATATCAGATCAAATCTACAGCTTCTCATCCACAATCTTTAGGATCCTTAGAACGCGCTCATCATGTTTTTATTGAGTATTTAAAGCATTATTGTACAAAAACAGATTGGGATGATTCGATTGAATTTTGAATGTTCTCATAATACCGCCGTTCATGAATCTACAAGATTTACTCCTTATGAGTTGAGTTTTGGAAGAAAAACCTACTGAATTTGCTGATGAAGAAATCCCTCGAACATATATTCAATATTTTGATGAACTTCTTACTGGAATTACTGCAACCCAAGCTACAGCTGTCATAAACTTAGAAAAAGCGAAAGAAAGTTCTAAATCTTATCATGATAAGGAACTAAATCCCAAGAATTTTGAAGTCAAAGAAAATGTTTATTTGTTAAAAGAATTACAAAAATCGAAATTTGATCGAGAATGGGATGGACCATATGAAATAATCAAAATTTTGAAGGATTGTGATGCATTGATAGCTCTAAGAGGAGATAAAGTTTATCTCAATAAACTAAAACTTGCTCATATTTGACCTGATCCTGTTACAAATTTACCAAATGACGATCTAGCCATGAAACATATAATACACGATAAATATAATAAATGTATTGTAGAATGAAGTTAGATATATGTTGAAATAATATAGTTATTACTAGATCAAACATGTTAAATATCAATAAAAGAAAGCATAAGAATATTTATGTATATATCAAATGGAAATTCAAATGATGAAAGTATTTGAAATTCAAATAATATTGAAATGTGATATTATAAGTTGTCTAACACATGTTAAAATTATTCTAAAATAGCAATTTACTTATGTACGAAGTATGATGATTGGCATATTTTATTGTAACAAAATTATCATTTTTATTAATAACATTATTTTAAGGGGGAATGTGTTATGTCCCATGGTATATTTTATAGCAGAAAATAGTGCTGGAGCTCAACAGAGGAGGCCCTTAGTAAAATAGCGCAAAATTTAAATGCAAAATATATACTCTATTAGTTTCAATCAAATAATAGAGAATATGAAATTTATAAAATGCAATGAAACTTGATATTTATAATCTAGATTCATTTTCCAGATATGTTTTAAGTGAATCAACAACCGCTAACTGAATATAAACATAGACTAATCTATTATATTTAATGTGTTATGTCTAGGATATAAATCAAATACGATATACTCCAGATATTTCTTGTTGAATGTTTACCCTAAAGCCACACTTCAAAAATTAGAGACTAAACAAATAAATACCACTTCTCACATTACAAAAAATGGGTAGTTTTGTTCTAGGTGAGACGGGAGGATCTTTGTTACTCCAGATAACCAATAGAGGATGAGTTTTGGTTGAGACCAGTCTATTTTGAAGTAGGGACATTGACCTAGCATCCCTTCTCTCCTAATTTGTAAGTTGAAAATATAAGTTTTATTGTAAAAGGGAGAGAGAATACCCTCTTTTATCTGATTTTCACGTATATAGATGAAACTATGATCGAAATGAGATCAATCTAATTTCTGCTATCCAATCTTGAATTCAATTATTTTTTCCGCAAAATCTCGACCAAACGAATTCACGTCAAGTCCAGGAGTTGGCGCTACTATGGGTACGTTCCACTTAACAACTACAACAACCGCGCTCACAACGACCAAATCTCCGTTCCACTAGCTAGGCATCGTCGCGGGCGAAAACTTTAGTGGAACGGGTTTATGAACATATGTCAATAGACAAATATCTGCCGAGCTAAACATGACTGCTACTACTGCTGTCATTGGTACGTATATAAGGCGTCGAATAAAAAGAGAGTTTTCGGAAAGTTCAAGCTCTGATGAAGAATGGGAAGCAACTCTTTATGAAAGAAAAAAGCGAATATTTCGTCCTCGAATCACAAACTATCCTGAAGTTGTTACCCGTTACAATGTAGCCGAGTTCAGAAGCCATTTTAGATGAGTGAGAATTGACAACTTGATTGTATTTATTATGTTGTTCGCTTGTAAGATTCAAAAAATTCAACTCAAGCTGATAATTTTATTTTATTTGCAGAATGTCAAGGGCTTCATCTGAAATTCTGTAGGAAATTATACGGAAAGATTTAACAAGAGCAGTAAAAGGTTGCCCCATAATTAGTCTTCTCCTGGAGTTACTAAAACTTCAACAACATTATTATATTCAGCATTAATGAGAGACAGTTTCTGCATTTGTTGTCCTTCCGCCAGCTTCTTGTTTGTATACAAGCTGTCAGATTTTAAAAGTGCGCAAAATATCCCAAACGACCGCACAGATCCATGCTCTAACTGCGAGCGTTGTAGTCCTTAGGAGTGACGTCACTAGTGACGTGTCCGTGACGTTTGAAACCTCGATCGCAACAACAGCGGTCTTAAGTGGAACGCAAAATGGGCGACACAATCGTTGCGGTCGTTAAGTGGAACGTACCCTATGTAAACTAGACGTAACACAACACAGACATCCATTCCAACAGTTAGTAACATTGTTAGGTGTGTAGTAGATGCTCGGATGCGCGTGCGTAAGATAGAATGGATAAAGATGTTTTGTAAGAGTCAGATATTATTTTTCTTCTAGTGTTTGTTTATTATATCTGTTATTGGAATATATTGTAATTGTGTAGAACAAGAGTGTTCTGTTGAATATAAAGGAATCGGATGACGAGTAGTCAGATAATACAACGGCTGTCAACATTTTCATTGCTGCATTCATCAATTTCATTATTTTGATTAATCCCTGAATATTGTATTCGATTGAATAGGCACTTTGAACAACTCATATTGATTGAATGAATAATTTTGCTGTTCTCATCAACAAGGCTGCAACAGCGATTTCTTTGTTATAATCAACAAACCATTATTTTTACCTTTATTTTCATCAACATTGGTATTGTCATAATTGGAAATTTGGACATTTCATCCATCTTATACTGTTGTTTCAAGGCTACGCCCAAATTGTATACTTAAATCCACATTTTTATTGTTGGAATAAATAATTTGATTGCTGTAATCAATAATACTTTTACTATAATCGCATGACGCTTTCAAAATAGTACTGTTATTGTAGTATCATGATCTTATAATCAACAATAATCCCTGAGTAGAAATCATCGATTGTAGATTATCACGAGCAACAATCATTTGTTGTGATCAACCCAATTTTGATTTTAATTGTGAAGATATTGCTGATTCATGAGATAAACGTTAATAACTTGATGAAAATTATTGTTGTTATTCACTCAATTCCAATTGTGAACAATGGTTGATTGTTGCAATCGATAGACTGTCTATTCAATGGATATTGTATTATTAACCACATGCTATGATGAAAAAGTTATTAATATAATCAACAAAAAATGCTTCGTACTAGTCACTATCAACAATTTATAATTAGGACTACTTTCTCTATCATCTAACAAAATATTGTTTTAATCGGCTCATCTATTGTTGTTATCATCCAACAATGATTTATTGATAGCAGTGAACAACAATAATCCCTGAATCTCATTTTTATCCACTCAATCATTATAAGAATGAGCAAAATATTGTTGCAATCGATTGCAAACTGATAGCTGTGATCATTCAATGATCACTGAAGTAAAAAAAACTGTTGGCATCACTATCAATTTCAAAATACAAGGCGTCAGTGATTTTATTCAGCAATTCAAGGTTGTTCACTGATTCATTCCTATTGTGTTCAGAAAAAAAAACCGAATGGTTCTCTATTCAAGCAATTTATTTTTGATCTTTAAATGCTGTTTTGGATGTAAAATATGAGTCAGCATAACAACTGAGACGTTTATCATATTTACCATTTTTTCTGAATATATAAATTCAAGCTACTAAATTGAGTCTTAACTTCGATTTGATATTATACAAATTCGCTTTGAATTCAAAATATCCTTGGAGATATCTTTGAAGCTTGTAATGAAATTTCGCACTAATATGATAGCTTTTTCCACAGCTGTGAGTAAAGTAGGTATTTCGCGCATCGCAAACAACGCGAATACATTCAAGGCATCAATGAGTTATTTCAACGATTCTACGTACCTCTAATTATATTTCACTATCGTACATATTCCTCAATATATCAATAAATCGTGAATTTGCATGAAACCAATTGAGAATTTTTTTTTTCCAAATTGCCCGCTATTCTTCATGATCTATTGATTGGCAAAAAATCGAGTCAATATCTTAAAAACTGCAGGCAGAGTACCGGAGACACTAGACATGGAAGTTGGGATCATAGCGTTTTTGCTTGTGTGGAAATAAGCATCCCGCGAGAAAAGTTTGAATTCTGAAAATTACATTGAAAATAAGAGAAAGCCATAATTCTTTGTTTAGACCTAGAAGAGAGGTTTCTTATTGAACTCGATCATAGTGTCACATCATATATCCTGATTTTGTTACAATGGTCGAAATTGAATGGCTTATAAAGACGATGAAGAAGAAATGTATACCATTGTGATGACTTTTCAATATTTTTCTTCAATATTGGTATGCAACTCCATTCAAAATAAAAATTTGAATCAACCACTGAGATGCATTCACAAAAAAGTATGAGGATAGTTGCCGCTTTCAATGCATCTCTACGTTTTAGAACCTACTGAACCCAAGAAAACATAATTTAAAAGAAAGTCTGTCGTTGTGCTTGTCTTATTTCTAAAAGTACGATATCTTGAGAGCACCTTGAAATTTTTGACTGAAATTTCATATTCAAGCTTTTTTTTCCTATCAACAAAATAGATTCATATTCATAAATAAGGTATTTTCAATCTGTGGTACCAAAACTTCTTTGATGGAGCTTTTGAGTTCTTTGCGTTTATCTTATAAACGGTAGTACTTATCGAAGAATATAAAATAACTTAGATTGGTCTCTGAATGAATTGACACAACGTTAACCTGGAACATTCCCCAAAATTATCAGCGGTTTTAATTTATTTATTATAAGATTCGATAAACTCTTTCAAAGTAGGGAAATAATTATAATCAATGTGAACGCTAGTAAATTGCTCAACGGTAAGTTACATTTCATTTTGAACTATAGTACGGTCTTATCTAGATTCTGTATTCCATATCACCATACGATATCTGCGATTTAATCTTAAATGACTAATGTTGTAGAAATTCAAACAAAACCACAACTGGGGTTTCATACGGAACGTAGAACTTTTACACGGCGGTGAGTTGATTATTATTACAATACGGTTGTAATATGGTCTTTCATTTTGCAGAAATGAACTTGGGTCGGTTCTTGATGTTGTGACTCCATCAGCAGCTTGAAAAAGTTAACAGGAGAAATTGTAATGATCAAATAAATGAAATAGAATTTCGGTTAAAAAGGCTAAGTGAGCTGAACGATAGTGTGACAAGTTCAATGAAGTAGTGATTTCTTAGTATGGTATGCCGCATTTGAAATGATCGCAGATTATGCTTCAAAACAAGGACTGCTCCGTCACAGTGATGATGCCTATTTTTAACTTCAATATTTATTGTTTATAATGATTTTAACTGACAGATGGTCATGGTGACATCTTGTGATCAATATTTAAAGAAGATCAAACATATCTCTATCCTTGTACCTCTCTTTCTGTCTGGCCGGTTTCTAAACAGATAATGTACAAAGATATGGGATGATTCAACTAGAGTATATGTCATCCTTGAATTTCGCAAAGTATTTTTGATAAGCCTGCTTTCCAGCTCTGAACATAAACACTACTTGATTTTTCTATTCAATAAAGTATTTGGTTTGTGTTCAGGTCTTAACATAAGTGTTGTTCCATACTAAATGATATATTCACATTTGGAATGAAATATTTGGTGAAGATGTTTCATATTCTCTTGAAATGTCATAATTTGTAAAAGAATAATTAAGAAAGACAATACCATTCAGAAATATTTTTCTCAGATTGAATAATTTGAAGTAACATATGGAATACTACTTCGGTAATTTAGGTGAACGCGCCAGAAGAATAATATTTTGGAATATTGTTGAGGTTATATCAATTGGATATATTTACAACAGTATCTACTAATTCACATAATCATTAGCTGATGTTTAATAGAAAGAGAAATATATATATATATATATATATATATATATATATATATATATATATATATATATATATATATATATATATATATATATATATATATATATATATATATATATATATATATATATATATATATATATATATATATATATATATATATATATATATATATATATATATATATATATATATATATATATATATATATATATATATATATATATATATATACAGGGTGTAACAGAAATAAGTACATTAATTTTAACCTGCAATAGATCTCTTCAAGCCTAACAATTTTCCTTCATAACTTTTTTCTGTAAGTCTCCTGGATATCGAGTGAAGATTCATCAAAGTTTGGTCAAAAATTTCATAGTGCGCCTATGGTTAGAACTGAATGTTCCTCATTTGTTGGAGGAATAACAGCTGTCGATTTAAATTATTATTTTGAAACTTTAAACCATCATAGTCTTATCAATCATTCATTTGAAACTGAAAGAATAACAGTATTTCAATAATACACTGATATTCGCTCACCTCTATAATTCTGTTTTTGTATATGTTGCAAGAAAGATCAAATTTATCTCTGAAACCAACAATTTGGTATATTGGTCGTATTTATATGTTATTGTCGAGAAATTTTATTTTTATTTGGGAATTTCACGTATATTTTCAAATAGTTGGTACATTTCTTGAGCATTAGATTGTCAGCACGAGTTTATTGCACTTGGATCAGCTGATTTGAATAGTCTGAATACAGCCTGTAACACAGTTAGAATATGGGTCAGATTGTGCTGCCATCTACGATCAACTTAAAAAGTAGTCAGCTTACTTCATTACTGTTGGCTCTCAAACATAAAGAGAAAATCATTTAACGATTTATTTAAAGTGAACGGTGAAATATGAAATGGAATGCAATCTCAAAATGATTCATTTGATGAATAATTCAACTGAAAATATTCCCGTAAAAATTGTAAGAACTTATTCTTGGAAAACAGAAAACCTAACCTACAAATGTATCACACTGAGTTTGGTAATTGATTTTAAATATTTTTTAAAATATGAGATACAATATTCTATTTGTTCAACAGATCAATTCACGAGGCATACTTCATTGAAACGACCTGACTGTGAAGTTTGTAATAATATGAGAAAAAACTAATTCACAGCTGCTTCATTTATAAATTAATGTATTTTATTCATTTCATCTGGTGCTTTACGTTCCAGGTAAACGATAAGTTCTCAATATCTCATAGTATTTTCATCATTATGTATAAGTGCACAATATTTTGACATTAAATACATGAGCATAACCACAATAATTCAATTTTTAGTGAAAAATGACATTTCTGAAATCGTTCCAAATAAATTCGCCGAACTAATCTTACACTGCCTGCGTAATCACAGATAGAAGAGCTTGACATTTTCACAGGTTCTAACTTTTGTGACAATAATAATTAGATGATTTTTTCCAAAATTTATTCGAAGGAATTGATCTGGAATTGATAGCTCACATATGACGAAATCAATTGTTTCGTTGTAGCCAGGGTTGTAACTGCTACTGGATCCAATAATTAGGCACCTGAACGACTCGTTAAATTATAGGGGTTGAAAAATGCTAAAAAAAAGATGAGAATTCTAGAAAAAGTTATTAAGAAAAATTGTTATGCTTGACGGGTTCTATCACTGGTTAAAATTAATGTACTTATTTCTGTTACACCCTGTATATATATATATATATATATATATATATATATATATATATATATATATATATATATATATACATATATATATATATATATATATATATATATATATATATATATATACTCCATCTCTCTCCCACACAACAAAAAGTTTATGTCGAAAGAAGGTTTGCAAACTTTTCGTTGTGATTTATTGTAATTGGTGAAGAAGTATTATAAATAATTATTTTTTCGTATTTCACGTATACAAAGAGAACTTCATGCTACTGTTTTTTTCGAAAACAGTTGTAAGAAAGTCAATTTTGTGCAACTGTTTTAAGTGACTTTTCTATTCGTGAAGCTGTCTAGTTGTCAAACATGAATCTGTCACTTAGGCTATTACTTTACATGCATCTGGTATGTTCCCACGATAAAATAATAACATTGAACTGCAAATGAATGAAAATATTTATTTTTATAATAACCATTATATCAATTGCCACTCTAACCTAACCTAATCTGAAATATAGAAACCAGTCATTGTAAAGTTCAACCGAAAACTCAAAACATGAAAAAATAATTCATTGGGAAATACAAAAATGACTATAGCAATCCACAAAAAGTAGGAACTACATGGTTGTTGGTGAACTAGGTACAGCTAAAACAGTAAAACGTTCGAAGACTGTTGGTTTCATGGCTGGTTCAAAATTGCATATGCTTCTAAACTTTTTCACTCAGAATCATCAAACTGTAGAGCGATTTGGAAGTATTCATTTCAATTTCACATACTTGGGAAATAACAACCCAGAATCTAACTTTTACAGGACAAACATAAAAATTGGGTTGTCTGTAAAGTCGGTTCACTGTCGATAGTTGAACGTGACAACCCCATAAGAAAATACTGATGGAATGGTTGCATTTTCCAAAAGAAAATTTTATTTTTTTGATATATATTTTGTATAAATATAGAGGAGGAGATAAATGAAAATCACAATTGAATTGATCAAGTTACATTTATTTGTACGCATAAATACTATTATGTCAATTTTTTTTTTTTACAATGTTTATAGTTTTTACAAGTATGAATGTGCGTTGAGCAATTGTTTCAGAACTTTCAAACATGTGTGATATCCAACTTCTTACAATTTGTGTTATTCTGTTGAGAATAGGTTAATGATAGGGGAAGTCGGAAATGAAAGGGAGTGTTTCGAGAGTAATGTGTCTTGAAAAGTCAAATCGATGGTGGTGCCTCTCAGTGTTGTTGGCTGGTCCAACCTGTCATTTTAGACACGTTGTCATGATATGTGGAATTATAATAAATATAATTATTTTAATCGAATAGTAAAGTCATTGATTTTTCACTCATCGTGAAATAGTTCTGTTGACTCATTGTTATAGTTTTGTCAATTATAGCATAACCTACAATCGCTGCACTAGCGGACCGATGCTATCTATTTTAATGATGAAAGCACGAATATTCGACAATATATCACTGCACTTATATTTAATATCGAAAGAATCATCACCTTTATCGCCGCAATTATCGTTCCTACAAACAATTGACAAAACTTTCACTTTCCACCGCACTTCATACTTGACGGAAACATGTTAATGTATTATTGTATAGCAGCTGTCCACGCGGACGCATCGCTCACTCAAGTAGGAGAGAGACAGATGTCGAACGCTGCCGAACGCGGAGGCCGATTGTGCCTCTTTGTCACTCGCTCCGCGCTTTCGCTTGCACTTCAAGCCTTAAATAGAACGCCTCAGAGCGAGGTAACGCCACATAAGTCATGTTTTTCCGTGCGTGCAGCCGGCTCCATCAAATTATAAGACGTTGTCACGTCAAAAAAGTAATAATTGTGAGCGTCAGGATAGGCAAACATTCAAAAAACAAATATATCCCAATTGAATAGATCTTTTCTTTTCTTCGTTGCACCTGGAATCGTGTTTCACGTCCGTCATATATGAAATCGTTAACACAACTGTAGTCTCTTAACATATTATAGTAGTACATCAAAATCTTAATAATTACTTATTTAATTTATTCTAATTGATAAAGGATCATTGCCATCTGTGATAACGTAATTCAAGTGGCAAGCATAATTTTAAATAATTTATTATAAGAATGAACTGTGATTGAATTATTGTTCATTAATCTTGAATGGAACGCCCCAGAGCGAGGTAACGCCGCATGAGTCATGTTTTTTCGTGCGTGCAGCAGGCTCCATCGAATTATAAGACGTTGTCACGTCAATAATAAATAGCTCTACATAAATATAATTATTAATCATTTTGTACAGTGCAGTGACAGTAACAGTAGCATCAACGTATCCTTCTGCTACAGTTGAGGATTCCCAGCCTCCGTGTTTCTTGATTGCTAACAAATCACCTCCCTAATTCGCAAGTTGGAAGCCGACGATTTTCAAAAACAGTGATCCGTATATAATTCTGGATTGTCCAACTTTAGATATTTTGCAATAGTTTTAGGTACCTCCCCGATTTTATTTATACCAATTGGAGATGGTGTGCATCTGTCTCTGCGATACGTAAGAAAAAATTGATTGTGTGTAACATGAGGCTGGCCGAAGTTTGACGTAGTTCCTAATAAGAATTATTCATAAATTTTCTATCACGACAAACATCCGTGAAGTGTTATTTTTGGTTTCAGGTAAATTTACTGTAATTATGTCAGGTTTGATTTCAATATCTGTCACATTTATACGTGTTAATTCGTCTCTTCTACAGGCCCCACAGTATCCCATAATCAATATAACCTGATATAATACATATATAAAGATAAACTTTTACATTCAAATTACATCAATGAACCTACCTTCGTTGCCAAAAACGTATCATTTAGTCCAGTCGACATATACTTCGGGGTCGGAAGAAATGCGAACTTGATGAAACCTCAGTATGCTGCTCCTGATCACCCAGTTGTGTCATTTTCATGTTTTCCGACCAAAATTTCGCGAAGCAATTTTCAGGCGGAGGAAAAAACCTCAAAATTCTGGCATTTTGTTCAGTTTTTGCCCTGCAACTTTTTATTCTTCATTCTTACGCCTTAGATCGTCGGGTCTAATTTTGTAGAGCATTAAATTACCGATAAGTTCCACTGGTAGAACTTGTCTATAACTCACTAAGATACAGCACTTAAAAAAAGTGAAAAATTCTCGAAAATATTAGAAAAACATGAAAAATTAAAGTTTCCGCTGAATATCTTCAATTTTCAATATTTTTTATGGTATCATGGTACTTAGTTCTATTCTAACTCAGGAATTAATCAATCATTCAATCAATCAAACCCTCTTTTCCGTCTACCCGTCTGTCCCCCATTCATTCAATAGAATTGTATAACAGAAAAATAATGAACAGTGAATACATTTTTCAACTTATGCCCATGTGATGCATACACGAATTTGGCATCAAATTATTGAAGTCGGCACCATTGCTAAGACAATTAGCGCGGGGCGCACATGAACTCGACACTGCCAATTTTGAACGAGCCCACGATCACTCTGCTAGATTCTATTTTATGAGTGAGTACAACTTTGGAATAACTGGGCTGAAATACAGTCTTTAACAATGATCATAGATTAACAACGAGGCTAACAATGATTATAGACTAGCTCGCTACGTTCGTGCTTTTAGAAAACGTTCCTTGATATTACCGAATTGCGCTGCACACGCCTATGGGCCAGAACTTGAATCCGAGACAGTCGAGAACAGTGCACTGAACTCATGCTGGGCCGAAATCCACTTTGTCCAATCTGAGTCTGGTATATTATTGATATAAAATCGCATGTATCCAGAGAATCTCACACAGGCATTCATCTATAGTATAGTGCCGAGTCCGAGTAGGGGATTGAAGATCCAGGTAGTTTCGTGCCAAAATCGAAGCCTTCCCCTACCCCCATGTGAGTGTTTCGAAATGGCCAAGTCACATATTTTGACCAAGGTGTGGAGTTTGTGATGCTAGGGTTTGTAGAATCAGAGCGTGTATAGTTAGAAGCCTAACTCTACATGGAATCAGATAGCTTTTTGATAGTGCGAGCCATATATGGTTTCGTCTTGGCAACATTTTCCATGAAAATCCCTATATCAATTTTCAGACCTCTATTATAAAAATTTGTGGAAGTCTCATACAAACTTTCATCCCCTAGTTTGCGAGGTTGGGCGATGGAAGCTCCAAGTTTTGGAATATTGTTGTTGTTTTTCTACTAATACTATCTCACATGCCGAATTTCAGCATTCTAGGACTTTAGGAATTAACCTGAGAATTTTGATAATCATCAGTGAGCGAGTCAGTGACAAAACCGGGTTCATCAAGATAATAATAAAATTTAAAATATAAGAGCTATGCAATTGAAACTTTATATTATGCTTGATGAGTCCACTATTGACATCATATCTCATCTAGTACGATGCAAACTCAAGTTATGTGGGTTTAAAAAAACGTCGAAGCTCTTCGGGAAAAGATAGGTAGTGCTCTTGCGCTAGCCTCGTCTTGGCCGGAGCTCTAGGGTGCTTCCAGATATGGTGGCGTAGGTAGGCAGGGTAGGAAGTAGGTTGTTGCCTGATTTCTGCGCCAGAATGGGACTAGGTACCATAATACCATGAAAAATATTATAAAATAGAAGATATTCAGCGAAAACCCCCATTTTTGATGTTTTTCAAGGTTTTCAGGAACTTTTCACTCTTTTGAAGTGCTGTTTCTTGGAACTTAGTAATTCTACAAACAGGTTCAACAAGTCAAACTTATTGTAAATTTATTGTTCTACGAAATTGAGCTCGAAGATCTAAGGCGTAGGAATGAAGGGGAATAAGTCACAGGACAAAAACTAGAGAAAGTGTCAAAATTTCGTAGCTTTTTTCTTTCCCCTAAAAATTGCTTCGTGAAATTTTGGTCGAAAAACATGGAGATAACACTATTGGATGATCAATAACAATATACCAAAGTTTCATCAAGTTCGCATTTTTTCCTAATCTCCCTCCATTTTCTCGACATGTAGACTGGACTAATTATCAGCATCATTGATAAATTCAATATTGTTCTCAGACCCTAGTATTTTGGATTTTTTTGGCTGATAGTTTTGAGAACATCGTTTTAAAAATGCAGTTACTTTGAAATATTTCGAAATGTCAATATCTCTGTAGAGTGAAAGACAAGTTCAGAACATGGAATAACATGACCGCATTGTGGATGCCTTTCTTGTTTCGCTCATTATAGTGAAATATGCTAGTATGATATTTTCCGTAAAGGCTTCCACATTTTTCTTAGAACACCAGTCCCAGAAGTTCTGATATTCTTTCTTGTACTTCTGGGTAGATTTCTCAGGTAGTAATACATTATTTGCGTTCGCAGCAATGTTTCTCAAATCCGGGGGTGTTGACGATAATTCTACATCCATTTTCTGATGTAATAAGCAATCTGGTAAACGTGAAAATTAATAAAATTTGAAATATCTATTGAATGCGTCAATATCACTAGCCTTGAATTATAATTTCACAATAATTATAACCAGATTCACAGGAAATGGATGGAAAAAGGCAGGAGAAGAGTAAAAAACGTTCGATTTGAATAACAAAATGCTGAAGTGAACAAACTTTGTCTCATTTATTTTATTTATTGAATCTGTCAGTGCAACCAACTTTAAGTAACACTTATTTCCCAATATTCCAATAATTTTTGAATTAAAATAAAATTCATGCGATATACGCTTGGCTAATCTTGACAGATCGGAACACGCGTGCCATCTAACGGCGAGTAGAACAAACTCTTGGGTAAGAGATATGATAACGCAAATGAAATGTCAGTTTTGATTTGAGAACATCGAGTGTATATATAGAAGAAAAATGTTGATATTAACCTGTGGATTTGAAGGAGTTAAATTTGATTGCTCACGCCAAAAAAGTTTGCCCAAAGGAAATTATTTGAGTTCAAAATCGATCGCCTGAAGATTCCAAATTGTACGTATGTTCTTTGATAAGCTTCTCGTCTTGTTATCCTATTATTAAATACTACCATGGAGAAATTCATTCAGAAGAAATAAATTGATTTATAGTTTTCATGTTGGTAATTTCGAAGACATAATCAGCGATGCATGTGGAAAAATCATTGAAGTTGTATTACGCGAAGCTCTAGGCGTTTACATTGGAAAGAATAAATCAGAAAACCCACAATCTAGTTGTGACTATTCATACTTTTTTCAATAGTATTGTGAATAAAAGCAAAAACTCATTTTTTGTTCTGTTGAATTGTAAAGCTCGATTTTTGGAATTTCTTATTGTTTTTTGGATAATTCATCGTATGGATTGATGAAGATCGAATAATAAAAATTGCCAATTGTAACTGTGAGACAGAAAAAGGATATTGCAAGCACGTTGCAGCAATTTGTATCTATGTGAACATAGAAAATACTTGCTCTAAAACGGATACACCAATGATATGGAGTCGTCCCCTTCAAAAGCAACTTGCTAATGCGGTATGGAAGGGCTGCAAAGTTAATGATCTTTTGCCAATTGCAAAACAAGACACTGTCTCTAAAAAAGAAAGAAATTATAATGACAAGTATAACTTGAATGCTGATACAAAAAGTATCTATATTGAATCAAAATTTATATGAAAAACATAAAGGAATATACATTATACCAATAATTATATATATTTATGTCATCAACAATTGAATACATTTCAATACTCAATTATCTTGACGAACCGAAATAGCCCATTTTTTTGTGATCTTTTTTTCCAATCTATATTTGGACAAGGGTAAAACATCAAGTCACGATTTCTTTTTTGGTGTTTTGACAACAATGTACGCAACAACTACGACCTATCCTTTATTTTTTCCACTCATGGTTTATCAACACACTTCAAACAATTAAATTATTTAATAAAATACATCAACTTTCGTCAGCTTGCAGCGTGACAGCGAATATGTCAAACTTCGTTTATAACCTACAAGTTTCTAAAATCTGCCGTATCAAGGCGCTACTTACTCCATTAGCCAAGCGTATAGGAAAAATAGTATGAAAAGCACGTGTTACAATGACCAATTGTCATATTCGTACAGTTTGCGGAATTCGCCAGTGGCTCGCTTAATCGGTCACGGTCATTGTAACTCTTGTTTTACAATATACTATTCTTTACATGTTGGTATATAAATTGTTCAAATAAAATTGTTAACAGTATTCTGTACTGAAATGTCAAAGATATCACTTGATGATATTCGTAATTGTACTCATATATTACGTAAGAAAACTGTGATAAGTACAAAATAGATTAAATTGATACGCACTTTTACAGTGACAGCTGTCACTTTGAAATATGCAATTTATACGATGTTCCAGACCTATGAAACAGCGATGAAACTGGCCACAAAATTTATGATCGGAGAAGTACAGTGATGAGACTTCAGCAGATTCTCATTCCAGCATGCTAGAAAATGGATATAACTAGGAAATAAATTTATATCAGCTGAAAATTGATACGTCGGTAGGCACTGTTTGGCTAATTTTGCATACAAATGCTCTGTAGCTCTTTCGTTCCGTATCGAAACAATCGCAATTTTATCCATTTCCAGCAAAATTTAGTAGTAAGAAAATTATGGTACCAAATATTTTCAAAAAAACTACGGCAGATTGCAAATTCTCAAGTTTCCAATAGTTATTTAAGTATAAAGGTCAGTAAGTAGAGTCTACCGATTGAGAATGATAGTATGGGGGCCGAGCCTTGGCACGGTCTCCACATATTATACGAAATCGGTACTGTACTTATTGATCGTGATGCTTACAAAATTTCTTGCACTAGTGGAAGATTCAAAATATGTGTCCAAATTTCATTTTTTGAATCAAATTACTACTGATGATTGTTTATTCACTATCATCTGTCAGGTTTTACATTTCATTCTGTGTACTCAATCACAAATAGATTTATAAATTAGTTTTTTCTTGTGACAATCAGCAATTTTTCACTTACCGCCTTTGCCCATGGGCGGTAAGTCAGCATAACCATGGTAACCACAGTTTGCTGGTAGAATCAACATACCACCTGAAATAGAGGGCCGGTAAACACATAAAAAGGCCTAATCCTGCAAAAAAATATATTTCTTGAGATTTTCATCGCGTTTGTTCTTCTTACTTTTCTCTTTGCGTACGTTCTATGATATACGTGAAATATAGCAATGCTTATCATTATCAATGTTCTGGCTATAAATTTTCCTGTTTTGAGCAGTAATTAATCCAAATTAAAAAATATTAGTGAAGGATTTATATGAATGGCTGACATCTCTGTATGGCAATAAGTTATGATATCGCATTTGAGATTACAAGTACATATAATACTTTTATCGTTCTCTAAACAGTTAATAAAATTATACGATTCAACCCATGGCCACTCATTACTCAAGTTGTCGCCGTAAATTACCTAGGGCTTACAATATATATATATATATATATATATATATATATATATATATATATATATATATATATATATATATATATATATATATATATATATATATATATATATATATATATATATATATATATATATATATATATATATATATATATATATATATATTTTTGTTCTGATAATTCCACTCCAATATAAAGTAATCCATATATAAAAAATAATTTCATCGTTTTGACAGCGGATAAAAAAGAAGGCAACTTTTTGCAAGTGATAAAACGTTATTTTCCTTTCTCCTAGCACCAAATTAGAACACTCACCCTGACACTCACTATATTCATGTCATTTGCATAATTTGTCTATGCTTAAACTGCAAAATAAACATAATTTGGAATATTTCCGAAGAAAATATAATAGATAATATTAAGTAAAGTGTGTCTATGAATACAAAAAACAATAGATCATGTATCTGGAGACAATTCATCGTATTTTTTGAGAACCAGAATTATGTAGTAGAAAGAGTTACAACAGTATGTCAAATTCCAAATATTTTGCTAGATTGGACTTGAAGTATGCGAAGAATTCATGGAGAAAATTAAAGAGAGTACATAGTGGAATATGTCAGATGAAACGATGTATGATAATTGTACTCTCAATAATTGCACATTTAAAAAAACTTCTTCATAAATAAAATGTCGTTAAATTACCTCGCCGAATTACACTCTAGCATTCAGTTTTTCTTGGGATAAATTTTAGTTTAGCAACTCAACCTTGTAACCTGACAGCAATTTGACTCGAAAACTGTTCAAAAAATGGAATCACTCCACCTACGGTGTCGTGATTTTATTAGAACAGTTTTCTTGTCAAATTGCTAGGTAATTACTGTTGATAATTTTTCTGCAGCTAAATTATCTTATATATTATTGGAATAAATTAGATAAATCATACTAAAAAATATGCCAAGGGAAATGGAATATTATCAGTAATAAACAAAGAGCAAGAAGCATTTGTTAAGTAAGATATACGAGTATAATCTGTATAATGACCTATTTTATAATTATGTCACTTCAAACATAAGTTTACGATACCTCAATTGGAATTTCTTTCATAATGCATTTATCACAAATTTAAGATAACCACAAGTTATCAATAAACATTATCAAAATAATTAATTTTTGCAACTGACCACGAGATTTCAACGACCGGAAGTGATAAAAAAAAGATCATAGCCCCATTGGAAATGTTTGATTATACAGTTCTGGTAATAAAATTATGCTGCTCCGCAAAGATTGAATTTTGATTTGTATTTTGGTTTTTTCGGAACGGAAGAACTGCTAAAGAATATTTATATGGAAAAGGAAGCGCTAAGGCAATGGAATAAGTTTTGTTTTGATTCACATTACCTCTGGTGGAGATAATATCTCCTGTAGCAATCCTCAGCCTATTCGGTGGAGAGCATATCTCTAGAGGAAAACTGCAGCCTGCTGTTGATGTGTTTCGCCTATTTCCACTGATGATGAGAATTTAGTTCTCGAATTACGTATTTGGATTTCACAAATCTATTTGAGGTTAGGAGTTTATGGTGGGATTTTGAGCATTATCTTAAAGATTTATAAGCTTATTGGAATTCATAAGTGGAGATCTCATAGATTCCATTAAAATGGTATTCTAAACAATTTTCTATAAGTTATGACGTCATGATACTTCCGTTCATTGGAACTTACAGTTCAATGTTGCCAATAGGTTAGGAAATAGTTTTAGCTTTTGGATTTTTTGTTCAAAAATATGGATTGATATATTTTATTCAAGCTTCTGGTGCACTCAAGTGAGTGAATCATATAACGGCGTGAATAATACCATCGAATATAACAATGCCCTCTAATTTTGATTCAAATCTGTTCTCACTCAAGCTGTCATGTGTCAGATTATTTTGACATATTTGATCTGAGATTTCAAGAATTTTGCGAGAATTTCAAAACATGAAGGTTTTCTTGTGATTATTGACATTACAAAAGATGGAGTGAATAAATATTGTGCGTCTCTGGAAGAGAACCAGATATATTGCCAGAGAGCAATGAGTGTACATGGATTATGAAGAATATGATATTCAAGAGTAACACTATAAATGCAACATTGTATGAAAACTATTTGAATAATAAATGGGCAGAATACATTGAATTTAATTGGAGACGGCCAAAATGTAGGAGTAGATGAAATCATATTCTTGAGCATGAATATTTCTTATTGATGTATTTTAGGATGGCTATTCTCAAATTGATGCGAAGTCAAATTATGGGCAATTGAATTATCCGAACGGAACAATTGTTCGAAATGTTTATCTGAAGCTTCGAATGGGCTTATTGCATTACTTAGTATCTTTTTCTCAATCTTACATATTTTTTTAATTAATTATCAATACAATTACTGGAAATAAATGCTCACCTCTCATAATCCTCTACCAGCAAAAAGTACATAGAACGCAAAGCACCTGATTATTATTTATTTTGACATTTCATATGTCTTATGGTTAGAGTTCATCTAATCTTAACGTTATAGACATCCATTACATATTTCAAAAAATCTATAAGCTACAGATTCTTTCAGAATATCATTCTGCTAATCGAATCTGTAAGTTGTTATAGACTTTCTTATAGACGCTATAGAAACGTTCAGAATCTCACCATTATTTTCATTTTGTTGATAACTTCACCTTGACTAATTTTATTCAATATGGTAAAGGCAGGTATCAAATAATTAAGAGAATGCAGTCAATAATTAAATTTTTTTCTTTCTTTCTCACTTTACAATTTTGGTGATACCCTGGTCATCTTCAAAAGTGAAAAGAATTGTAGAATATTAATTTGAACAGTCAATAATTGAATTTAGATGACATAGTAAATATTGATGGGAAGCGAAATAGTTATTCAAGTATTAGGATCAGTAAGTATAGTTTACCGATTGAGAATAATAGTTTGGAGGCTGAGCCCTGGCGCAAAAAAGCTTTTTTCTTCAATGCAACCATTGTTAATTATGGATGCTACTGATCATTTCGTGAAAATGGCCAAGGTGTGACCGATATTTGAGAGTATGAAAGAAAATAAGACTATTGACTCTCTTGATTACTCAATACCTACTAAATTGTCAGAATTTCCTTGCTTCCAAATATTCACCGACATTTTACAAATGAATTACATTCCTAATCTCTAGTAACTATTGTTATATTGAGCAATAATAAGCTCGTTCGGGTGTTTTTCAATTCTTACATAATGTTATTCAGAATCTTGATATATAAATACCGTTCCTTCTTGTGACTGACTGCGGTCTCGGATCACAAGGTCAGACGAGTTAAAAAATATAACCATGATTGCAAAGATACACTTGGATATATATTTCCACACAACGTTTCACTACAAATGACAGTTTTCATAGCAGTGAATCTTAATGTCAAGTCAAGTTAGGTTGGCACTGGATTTCTGTGGAATCTCTCCATCCTGAAGCGCTCTAGGAGGTTTTGTAGATAGGTGGGTTGACTCAGCATCATGTCTTGCTCCGATCTGTGTACTTCAATACCAAGAAACATCCGCAGATCCCCTAGGTCTTTTATGCGAGACTTTTGCTGTAGAAGAGAGGCCATTTTATAAAGTGCTACGTGGTTGCAGCTTGTCATGAGAATATTATCTACGTAGACTGGAAAATATACTTTGTATTGACCTTTGAACAATCTATACTAGCATTTGTCGAATCCCGATTGTATGAATCCTTGTGTCTGCATAAAACAATTGAACTCCTCATTCCAAGCTCTAAGCGCTTGTATCAGCCGGTTCAGTTTGCATACTTGGTCTAGGTGACTGTTGAGACCTTCGGAAAATGTCATGTAGATCTCTTCCCTAAGTTTCTTGTGTGGCAACGCATTCCTGACATCCATCTGTCTCGTGTGGAGATTTACGTTGTTGAAGATTGCCAATAGCGTTCTTGAGGTGATGAGTCTTGCGACTGGTGCGTATACTTTGTCATAGTCATAGCCTTTTCTCTGGGAACAGACTTTTGCGAACAGACAAGCCTTTTACTGCACGATGTTTCCAATCTCGTCGCGATTCTGTATAAAGACCCATTTGCTGTTTATCGCTTTCCGTCCTAGTGAAAGTGTCGATAAAGTCCAGGTGCAATCCACCTCGAGAGCCTGTAGTTCCTCTACAATGGCCTTGTGTTGCGTATCTTCTCGTTCATGGATCTTGCTGAACGACGCAGATAGGTCTTCAACAGACATCTCTGCATTTAGTGCAAAGACTACGTAGTCATCGAAGTAGCTAGGCACCATCTTTTCCCGCGTACTCCTGATTTCCGGATTCGGGCGCTCTTCCTACTCTTAAGGGGGGTCTCTTGCAATCATTGACCATCTAAGGTCTTGGAGGTGTAAAGGGGACGGTAACAGAAAGCAGCATTGTGGGTGGGGTTAAAAATGAGTATTGACTGATAAGGAGGGAGGACCGTCAGTACCTCATCAACCAGGGTGGACGCACGTCAGTTTATGGCACGCCGTATTCCACTTAAATTTAAACTATACATTTTTTTCAACTTGCAAGATAATTTAATTCATTGCATCATTATGATTGAATTAAAATTATGTATAATGAAAATTCAGAATTATTATTATCTTGCAAGATGATTTTAATGCGTTGAATTTTTATGATTGAATTGAAATTATGTACATAATGGTAATTCAAAATTATTATTATCTTGCAAGATAATTTCAATCAATTGAATTTTTATGATTAAATCAAAATTATGTACATAATAAAAATTCAGAGTTATTATTATTATGCAAGATAATTTTGATGCATTGAATTTTTATGATTGAATCAAAATTATGTACATAATGGAAATTTGAAATTCTTATCATCTCACAGAGTAATTTTAATTCATTGAATTTTTTTGATTGAATTAAAATTATGTACATAATGGAAATTTAGAATTACTATTATCTTGCAAGATAATTTTAATGCGTTGAATTTTTATGGTTGAATTGAAATTATGTACATAATAGAAATTAAGAATTATTTTCATCTTGCAGGTTAATTTCAATTCATTGGATTTTTATGATTGAATTAAAATTATGTACATAATAGAAATTCAGAGTTATTGTTGTCTTGCAAGATAATTTTAATGCATTTTATTCTTATGATTGAATTGAAATTATGTACAAAATGGAAATTGGGGATTCTTATTATCTTGCAGTATAATTTCAATTCATCGAATTTTTTTGATTGAATTAGAAATATGTACATAATGGGAATTCAGAATTTTCATTACCTTGCAGGATAATTTTAATTCATTGAATTTTTATGATTGTATCAAAATTACGTACATAATAAAAATTCTGAATTATTATTATCTTGCAAGATAATTTTAATACATTGAATTTTTATGATTGAATTAAAATTATGTACATTATAAGAGTTCGGAATTCTGATTATCTTGCAGTATAATTTTAATTCATTGAATTCTTCGGATTGAATTAAAATTATGTACATAATGGAAATTCAGAATTATTATTATCTTGCAAGATGATTTTAATCCATTGAATTTTTATGATTGGATATAAATTGAATAAAAATTATGTACATAATTTCAATTAAATCATAGAAATCCAATTAATTATATTATCTTGCAAGGTAATAATAATGTTGAATTTCTATTATGTACATCATTTTAATTCATTCTTAAAATTCAATGAATCAAAACTATAGTGCAAGAATTCCGAATTGCCATTATGTACATAATTTCAATTCAATCATAAATATTCAATGTATTAAAATTATCTTGCAAGAAAATAATTATTCTAAATTTCCATTATGTACATAATTTTAATTTGATCATGAAAATTCAATGAATTAAAATTATCCTGCAAGATAATAAGAATACTTCTATATAAATAATTTTAATTCAGTCATAAAAATTCAATGCATTAAAATTATCTTGCAAGATAATAATAATTCTGAATTTTCATTATGTACATAATTTTAATTCAATCATAAAAATTCAACGATCTCGTATAATTTTGCTAGATAGTCTCTATGCTTAATAATTATTATGTACATAATTTTAATTCAATCATAAAAATTCAATGTATTAAAATTATCTTGCAAGATAATAGTAATTCAAAATTTCCATTATGTACATAATTTTAATACAAACAAAAAAACTCAATGAATTAAAATTATCCTGCAAGATAATAAGAATTCCTAATTTCCATTATGTACATAATTTTAATTCAATCATAAAAATTCAATACAATAAAATTATCTTGCAAGATAATAGTAATACTGAATTTCCATTATGAACATGATTTTAAATCAATCATAAAAACTCAATGAATTGAAATAATCTTGCAAGATAATAAAAATGTATAGTTTTAATTTAAGTGGAATAAATTGTTGCTATTAAATAGCAAAACGGCGTGCTATAACTTAGAAAAATCAAAAACCAACAAAATCCACAAATCAACCACTTTCACTATCAATCGGAAATCGAGTGACCAAAAGTAAAAATCCTGGTAAATCCCTCAAAAACCAACAAAATTCACACTCATACCGCTTCTACTTTCGAGTACCTAACAGTTCATCCAAAAATTCGTTGCTATGAAAACAAATTGGGAGGCGGAGTTATGCCAAAGGCTAGTCTTCCAGAAAATATATCACTTCACTAACGCCATCTATGAGCCAACGAAATAAATTATATTTATGATTTTATTTTGCTAATTACCCCGAATACATGGTTTTTCTGATAAATATATGGCTAAAAAATGAGAGATAAAGGTTGAAAGTAAATCAAAATATAGGTATTTGAACTGATTATTTGATTTTCATGCAAGAAAAATAGGTTTGAAAAGTACCTATTTTAGTGAACTTCACAATTTTTTTACTGAAGACTGGGATAATTTTTTTTGAATTCCATACGCTTATTTGAAGCTGACAGTAATATCTTTCGTATAGTTAATTTTCATAAGTGTAAGTCGAATCATATTTGAGTTAAAACGATTTGAAAAGCCTTAAAATCAATATTTGTACTATGTTTAGGGGCTTTTTACTCTGGATCTAGAGAAGATTATCAAATTTTGATACGTACAATTGTTTATAAGCCTCTAATCTTTTAAATGATATATAACATTTGCCATTCCAATAATAAATGGAAGCTGTATAACGATTTGAAAAGTGACAATTATCGCCTTTTACGCAGAGACCCGCCTTAAAGTGCTTCAACATATTAAGCGCTATGAAATCAGCTGGGCCGGCTTTCTGGGTTGCCTTCCGCGGTGACTCATCAAAAATAACACCCCGCCCGTGATTTCCGGTAAACACAAGTCGATAGCCGTTGCTGCAGTATCCGACCATGAGGCATTCCTTCGTCCTTGAGCTGAGTTTTTCGTTGCGAAGAGGTTTTATTAAGTGAAGATAGGCTTTGCTGCCTAAAACTTTAATCTTCTTCGGATCAATCTTATCTCCAAACCATACTATTGCAGGCACTGCTCCTTCCAGCGCACTGGTTGGACTCCTGTTGACGATGTAGACTGCCACTAGCTCTGCTTCCGTCCAGAGATTCTCCGGTAGGGGAGAATCCAGAAGCATACAACGCGCTTTTTCTAAGATGGTTCGATCCATTCGTTCCGCAACGCCTTCCTGTTGCGGTGTATTGTGAATCCTGAATTCGTACTGGATGTCACATTGCTCGAGGTGCTCCTTCATTTCCGTAGACAGGTATTCGTGGCCACTGTCGCACCTGAAGCGTAAAATTTTCTGATTGAAGTGCGTTTTTGCCATGGCTTCATAGACCTTGGAATTGTAGAAGACATCGGCCTTGGTTCTCAATGGATATGCCACTGTGAAGTGTGTAAAGTCGTCCATAAACGTTAGTATGTAGCGCTTCCCATCGAAGGACTACATATCTATTGGATCAAACAAATCGCTATGTATCAGTTCCAGGGGCCGCTTGGCGCACCGTCTTGGTTATTGATGTGACTGACTGGCCTGTTTTCCTTGCACACAATATGTTTGGCATATCTGTTGGTCATTGCTGCCTGAACTGATCTCGTCTAACCCTTTGACTAGCGTTTCCAATTTTATCAACGACGTGAATCCAATGTGTCCCAGACGTCTGTTCACCGATTCCTCAAATAGCGTGAATATCATTTTGTACAACTAGATTTCCCTAATTGCTATCGCCACAATTCTCTCATCTTTCCGAATTGTTCCTTTCCCGTGTTCGAACGTGGCGGAGAAACCATTTCCCTCTAGAACTAAAACAGATAGGAGATTAACATGGAGTCCAGGTACGAAGAGTGCGTTGTAGATCACGATATCTTCCAACATTATATCCACGACAGTTCTTACATGAATGTTTCCTCACTTCGTAGCTGCCAGTATCGCTCCTGATTTGGCTTTCTTGATGGCTATCTCGTAGTCTAGTTCCTTGACATTCGTCATACACTTTTCCGCCCCAGAGACCAGGAAGCAGTGAAGTTTCTCAGAGCTATCGTCACCCTCAAAGAAACTATAACAGCTAGCCGCCTCTTCCTCTTCCCCTGAGTCCGCCGTGACGTCGATCTCCTCCTGTTCTGGGTGATTCTTTGGTACTTTTCTGCAATCCTTTCGGGAGTGACCAAATTCGCCGCAGTTGTGACACTGATACGACCTCTTGTCCAAGTTCCTCTTGTTCTGCTTGGGTTTCCCGGTGTCCTTGAATCAAGTCCACTTGCGCCGCTGTGAAGGAGCCGAACAGTAGACCACACATTCTCTTCTAGTAATCAGTTGACATGTTAGTTGGGTAGCGCCACTGCAAATGACTCGACATACGTTTACATTTTATCTCAGCGTTCTTGTATGACCAACAATATTTTTGCGATCTGGTAGCTATGACGTCATCAGAACTTCATATAATATTGTCGGCTTTATTATACTCTTTAGGAAAAAAAGTGTTGGAATGACATTGTAGCAGTTCAAATACTCCCGCCACACCAAGACACTGATGTCACAGAAATCCTCTCCGTTCTGCCGCAAACCTATCTTATTTGCTTGCTCATCCATCAGCCAGTTCTTGACGAAACTGAGCGTCAGATTCGCATCAGACAGCATCTTGATGGCCGTGACGACTACGTCATATTCCTCACGCATGGTGAGAAGGAGATGGCAGGCGACGTCATTTTCCTCTAATGTTGCCCCAGTTGACTTAAGATTCGAAATTAATTTGTCGAATTTCAAGAAATGGGCTTTCAGGGTGTCGTTGCTTCAATTGAATTTCATCGTTAGCAACGATTCTCGGATGAGTGATTGGCTCGCTATTCTTTTTCTTGCAAAAATATCTTTGAGCTTTCTCCAAATGTCAGAAGACATTTTGCTCTCTTTGACATATTCAAGTTGGTTATCTGCAATTCGCTGTATAATGACAGACTTACATTTTTTGTCGCGCTTCCCAATTGCTACCCAAATTGTCAGTTTCTAAAAACTGGGCCCGTAACCTGTAATTGACTGCGGTCTTGGATCACGAGGTTAGACGAGTTGAATAATTAAAACCATGATTCCAGAGATACACTTGGATATATATTTCCACACAACGTTCCACTACAATTGACAGTTTTCATAACAGTGAATTTTAATGTCAAGTTGAGTTGGGTTGGCACTGGATTTCTGTGGCATCAGTGTCTTGGTGTGGCGGGAGTATTCGAACTGCTAGATTGTCATTCCAACACTTTTTTGCAGAAGAGTTTAATAAAGTCGAGAATAATATATAAAGTTCGGATGATGTCATAGCTACTAGATCGCAAGAATATTGTTGGACATACGAGAACGCTGAGATAGAATGTAAACGTATGTCGAGTCATTTGTAGTGGCGCTACCTAGCTAAACATCTCAACTGATTACTAGCAAAGAATGTGTGGTCTACTGTACAACTCTGTGTTACAGCTGGACAAATATAATAGCTATAGCACTAGATAAAGGACAGCTGACTACTCCGCCATTTCGGAGCCCACTGTCAGTTGTCTGCCGTTCACCGATGTGTGAACTTTAATATAATATATTAAAATAAATGCAAATGACGGGCTGTTCTGAGCCCAGTTGTAATATTCATTTAAGATAGGGGTTCTGATTCTACAGATAAATAGTTTTTATTTCTCAATACATCATTGGAATATGGAAAAATATATCCCTAGCCACTAGCCTCAATTCAAATTTCGAATCCAACTGTTCGATTGTGAGAGACTGAGTGCATTATCAAGAGTTAATGTTAGCATTACTGCGAAAATCTTTGTCCTTTAGTAATATTCTTAATGATTTGCTACTAAATTGTCATAATTCCCCAAAATTCTGCAATATAGCAAATTATTTGGAGCACTACACTATTGTGAGAAGTTTGGGGATTGGGAATTCCGAAATTTCATGCAAAAATGAAACCACTAAACGAAAAAAATATAAGAGGCAAGTATTTGTGTTTCATTCGATTTGAACTGTTTTCAAAATCTTTATTGTATTTTTTATGATAACCTTAACTGATATCTCATAAGCAATACTGATTTTTTCTTGCTTATTATTATTTATTATTCAACCTGCTTTGACCAAAGCAAATATTAAGGTACTTACCTAGGTACTTATTTGTTGAAATTACCATACCACCTACTTTAACTTCATAGTTATTTGAATACTGAACATACACGGATTTTGTGTACAAAATTAACTCAAGCAGATAAATTTCTCAAAGAACAAGACGCACAACTGCCTGCTATTTTAATATTGTTATTATTCATCTAGAAACCTGCATAATTCACACAAAATCATAAAAATGAGGATATTAAATGTTTCACAGAATTGTCAGTATGCTCCAAGATGGCGGACGAGTCAGCTATGCTTATCTAGTGCTGTAATAGTAGCTGCTACGTCATGAATAGCACATATTCAAATGAACACGAAATAAACATTCTCGTTTTGATCATTCGAGTTAAATACTAAACAAAACATGATAATTTTCATATTCATATCAACAATTAACAACGAATTTTCATAAGCAATATGTAATTTTTGAGAGTTTCCGTATCGAACGAGCCCATTCTCTGTTTAAAATTTATTTCATTAGATTTGATAGCTATGGCTCTTCTTGTTCAGCATGAAATGTCATCTCGGATCAGAATACTTTCTGTAAGTATACATTTCAAACATAAAATAGTCATCTTGTATCCACTCTTTATTCATAATGTAGAAGTCAATTTTTACAATAGTACACGGTGAATACATTCTGTATATTTTTGTGACAATTTATAGCCTGTGTGTAATTTGAAAACAAGAGTTGCTAGAGAAAACCCAATGTTATTTTCGTAATCAGCACCCTCAATTCAACCCAAAACGAGTAACAGAAGTCTGGAAAATTTTTCCGTGTTGACCAGTGATATATTGCTAACATAATACCTTTAATAATGCATCATCCGTTGATTTATTACATCTGAAGGCATATTGACATTCAGTTATCAGGATGTCTCCATTCAACTCAGGATGGGTTATTTTAAAAAGAGAAAAAACTTAAACGATCTACGTCAAAAAATATAATTTTCATAATACCTGCATTGAAACAGCGCGTTTCAACGCCTGTTTTGTCAGTCGAAACAAGACAATTCCAGACAAATGCGAGTGTAGCCGGGCAAAAATAAACCTGTTTCTGCCCTAGAGGAGGAACAAGCCTATTTCTGCTCGCTGAATTTGTTTCTCACATCGTCTTATCCCTGGCAGTATCGCATTTGCTCATTGTCAATCTCTAAGAGAAAATCATATATCCTGAGTTAATTTGACAGTTGTTGTATTCGTAACTGTATATTGAATTAAAACTAGGATAAGCTTCAAGAAAAAAAAATATTGATACGATAACTTCAAGTGCACCACAATTTTTCATTGATAAAGCACAAGCAACTACACTCGACTTGTTGCTTGCAAAATCAAAGAGAAAATATTCACTTTGTAATGTCATATCTATGATATGGAAAGTTTCAATGCAGGTATTAGGAAAATTACAGTGTGTGGCACGGGACAAAACACAATCTCAGTCGAGGCTGATGCCAGCCCTCGCTTTGGTCGGGCAAGCAACTCTCACCCTCAGCTGAAGTCGTCTTGTTTCGTCCCTAGACACACAATATACTATTGTATAAATTGATTTCAAATTCCGTCCGTTCTAAATATTGGTAAGTTTTCAAATAAACTTAATAAATGAATAAGACAAAGTGTGGGAATTCACTCAAAAATTAATAAGTGAACGAAAAATTCTTAGGAAGGGAGAGGTTATTACCCAATTATCCTCCCCTGAAACCGCCACTGTCAGTTATCATATTATTTCTTCCAAAATAATTCACAATTCTTTGTTGCATAATTTTTTTCAATGATCTTAGAGATTATAGGAATAGCGAGAAAGGCCTATAATTGCCAACATCTTCACTATCTCCTTTCTCGAATATAGGTACAGTACTTGCTACTTTCAGCAAATCGGGGAGGATTCCAGTACTGGAACATAGGTTTATTCTGTGACAAAGGGGTTTACAAATTATAAGACAAATTTTTTTTCATTATATTGGCATTGAAATTGTATCTCTACCATTTTTACTCCTCAGATTTTTGATAATTATTTCCATCTCTGTTTCGCTAGCTGTACTGGAATGGGCATAGTTTGATAATCCATATATTTTTCAGAATATTATTTAATGAGAAACTACTTCTGATTTCAAATTCTGTATATTTTATCCGAAACTTTGAAGAGCTTTTGTTTTCGATCAACACCAGGAACTGTTTTTATCAAAATTAGGGATGAGAAATGTTACGAATTGAAAGTTTCGTATAAAATATATAGAATTTAGAATCAAAAGTAGTTTTTTAAGAATAATTTGAGCTATTAACAATAATTTTTTTGATGAATTCCTCGGGTGTACCTGGTGAAACTGGAATAGAGTTCAGGATTTTTTTCGCGATATCAGCAGTGTTGTTATTGAAATCATTACATGTTATATTATCATTCATATTGACAACTTTTTTTTAGGTACCACTGAGTTCGTTATTTATTATGATCCACACAGCTTTACTCCTATTTTCCGAGTTAATGATGATGTTTTGATTATATTTTAGCTTGGCTTCTTCAATTTCATTTCCATAAAATAGTTTGTAGTTAGTATAGATATTTTTCAACTGAGGATAAAATTGTATGCAATCGTGAATAAAACCGAGCATTTCTCTAATTACTTCTGTAAACCATTTTTGTTGCGATTTATTTTTGTTCCTGGTTTAAATACAGAAAACAAGTGTGAAATGTAGAATACAAATTATAAAGGAGCTTGTAACTTTGATTCACATCATTACATGAGTAAACACAGTTTCAGTCATTTATGGCCAATGTATTAATATTTTGTTGTAAACCATTGTGCGTAATAGGTTGATGAAATTTGTTGGTATTGCCATTCATTTTATTGAGCTGTTAATATGATGCCAAAATGATCTCACAAGTGTGGGTCTTCCAGTTGAATTTTATATATGCTTACTGAATGAATATGTACGTAGTAAGTAAAACTCAGTTCAATTTGACATATATGTTATAACGTTATAATATTTAGCAGTACTTTCTTTATTAATTTTTTTTTTTAATATACTCTCCTGTCATCGCATCCACCCAGTATAATAAAAATCAAAGTTCATGTTCGATAGTTGGGGCTCATAATTAAACGGCTTAGGACGGTTGACTTTTAGCTGAGGGCGGTTCGGTACGAGCAGCGAAAGTGAACGGTTGAAAAAGAGAGCTTTCTCCATCTTCACGTGCGGTAAATCAAAGTTTGGCACCACGCTTGTCGTAAAACATATTATTTAGATTGAGTCTAGAGCGTAAAATTTGTGAAGTTTCGTGTTTCGAGTATCGGCTCAATCCTTTGAATAATTTCAGTAATTGAGGATCTAAGTGTACGATTTGTGGAGCACCTTCTTCTGTGTTTCTATTTCCGTTCGTGTGGAACCTTACCTTTCGTGGAAACACAGAGAGTCCCTAGTATTATTAGGGGAGTTTCCGTAAGACTTTTTTTTATTGCCGTGAGTCGTCAACTTTTGGCCCATCTCTGACCGTTGGATCACCGCCGCCCAATTTATCGCCGAGGTAGAGCTACCAACCAACTGGACTGGATACCATCTTCACGGTCCATTCGGATGAGTACCATTAATCAATTATTTAAACCTCAATTCTAATTTTTCTCATCATTCACATCGGCTCATCTTGTGTGTTGCGCTTGCGCACGTTATTATTTAGCAACTTCCTGTCAGTGGTGTGCCTACGGGGCAATTGTGCAGATTAAAAAAATTCCCTTTGAACTAAGCCAAAAACTCACTGGAACCTTTGGTCCTAGTTTCAGGTATATTGAGTGTCTATTCAATAGCTTTATATATCACTTAATTAGTAGTTAAACCGAAACTTTTGCCATCAGGCACAATTTTTTTGTCGAAGCAACTACGCCACTGGATCGCATAGATTGCCAAGTGAATCAAAGTTTTGTATTTAGCTGTAAGTTCAACTCACCACCATCTCATTCACCTATCCATTTATTTAATATTAATTAGAATTATCAAAATCAGATCTTTGTTTATTGAATATTCTTTAATTCAGTTTTTGTGATTCAAATTTCATTATCGAGTGGATTATTTTGGTTGACTGTCTAAATTATAGAGTATTTATTACGGTTTCGTGTATTTTGCATTAGGTTAAGTCGAACATTGAATACATGAAGGTAAATTGGTTAAACTTATTTATCAACCTGTCAAAATTTCATGCGTCTACCCCTAGATTCCCGTGTGCTCTTATCTTTTCAGCTTTTAGTGTTTGGTATTTTCTGGAGCATAGAGTACGCGAATGAAAATACCTGGCGCCCATATAATACAAGTAATTATTATTTAAAATTAAATTAAAGATACCCACCCCCTCTCTGCGAGTTAGTCGATGCTTTGCTTGGAGGCCAAATTTGAGGTAGGTGATTATTTTGTTCCGTTTTGTCATAAAATTCAATTCCTTGATACGATTAAGTTTTTGGGTTGAAAAGATTGTGACAATGTTCTTGAAATTCTGAATTAAAGTATCAAGTTCAAAATGTTCAAAGTAACATCAGTGCCATAGATAAAACTTGAACTATTACCACACTGTTTTCCATGAAAGTATACTTTCCAGACGTGAAAGAATGCAAAAATGATTTAATAAATAAAAAAAGGGTCTTCAGTGATCCCATTGTTTGTCATTGATATTTGTTTGTCACATGAACGTCTCAATGACAAACGATGGGATCACTGAAGGCCTTGTCCATATTAATTCAATAAAGTATACTCTTCACATTAAAAATTATCGTATGTGAAAACCTGCTATTTTTTAAGCATTTGTTATTATTATCAACGGAAAATTATCGGTAAGTTTCTGAAATAAATCATCTTCTTTTAAAAACGGACAACAAGAAGAATTTGGCACAGTCACGCTCGATATGTTTCAAGTGATTGATTATATGGTTCTTTAACATTATATTTTGAAATTTCAATTACAAATAAAGATAAATAAATTAGTATTTTTCTGTGAAAATCCACAATTTTTTACTTACCGCCTTTGCCTATGGGCGGTAGGTCAGCATAACCATAGTAACCACAATTTGCCGATAGAATCAACATATCATTTTAAATAGAGGGCCGGTGAACACATAAAAACGCTCAATCGTGCAAAAAAATATTTTGATAACATTTTAGAAGACTTGCAAAAAAGTTCATAGCTCGCGCCAAATGTGCACTGCACTGCGAAATGAAGAAGAGATTCAGCCAGGTCAGTGGGAGAAGCGGATGTTGGTATGTTCGCTGTTATCACTATTAGTCAGTGCCTGTATTGTGAGAGGAACATACACTGTTGATAAAAAGTAACTTTTGTAATGTATCCTAATGATTTTTTATGGCAACTTAGAGTTCGAATCACTGGGTTTGTAAACATAATATTAATTATTGTAAAAAAGGGAAGGTATTTGATGTTTGTTGTATACTTAGGCACTGATAGGGAGTCAATAAGATTCGAAACGTCTGCTCAAGTGATGTGAATTGTTTTCTATTTACTGATCCTGAGTTAGCCGACATCCGACGATTCATCATTCAAATATATCAACTTCTGGATACGATCTACATTCCAAGTAATCAATAATATTTTACAGTTCGGCTTCAGCAGTGACAGTAGCTGGTGCTCCATCAGAGATTTACACATTTGGAACACAATTCTTCATGTGTTATGTAGGAATTCTTCTATCTTTGGTATTGACCTGGTATTTTGTTTTGCCAGTTTTCTGTGGTGAACTACAAATCACAACACCTTACGAAGTAATAATTTATATATAAGTAATATTGTGAATCCACTGCTCTCTATTTAACTTCATCTACAATTATTGGGAAAAGGACAAGTTTTTCTGTATCATGATTACTTCATTCTGGACGTTTCGGCTAATAAGAGCAGATTCATTTAATAATGCAAAACGATTTGTTACAGTATGGCACTCGAATCGTGAGAGATTTATAACACAGTGAGATTATTCACTTTTAGTGGCGTGCAAAAATGGTGCACTACTTGGAATATGTTTTTTTTTGTTAAGTCTTCCAAGATACAGCTATATGGGACGAAAAGTTATTCATTACAGTATAGAATTAATAGGATGAGTTTGTTTCAATACAAGTGTATCTAAAAAGATATCCCATACTATGACCGTGGGGCTAAAGATAGTCATATTCGCGCTACGATGTAACAAAAAAGTGTCAAAACGATTTGTTACAATATGGAATTTGGAGTTTTCAAGAATTAATGAAATAATAAGCTTCGGAATAAAATTACCGTACTTATGGTGAAGCGCTAAGGTGATGTTATATCCGGAAAACTGATTTTTAGCAACCGCATTCAGCTATAAGAAGCCATTTATGAATTACGTCACACATCCTCCCGTCCTTGTCACAGCTGGTCACATTTGTGAGAGTTCCTCCTCCCTGGTGTGAAGTTATATATTTTGCAAATCTCGCCTGAAGAAACAGATAGAGTTGGAGATATTTTTCAGTTTTTCGTCAATAGTTCCGATTCCGTGTTTTAATACTTGAATATATTAGATTCTGAAATGTGATGTCACGAAATTTGGGACCCCTCCCGCTCCTTGCACACAATATCACAAGTCATCAACCACCTTCCACCGCCTAACGTGTGACATAATTTACGGATTGCCCCTTTCTTGTACAGGACGCATTAATTCTCATAACAGTACAGCCAAGTTATATCGAATTTTAATTGAATCCACTTTTTCATTTGAATTAGCAATTAGCCTTATTTACTTCAATATTCAATATTTTCGTTCTTCGCACCTCAAACTTCTATAAAATTTGTGCCATACTGTAATAAATTGTTTGAATCCCGCATCCAATTGGTGTGGCAAGATGTAAAAAGTATGGCATTTCTATAGGCCGAGTCTATGATTTGACGACTTTTGGAGAATACAAAAATCTTTGTGTAACAAATCGTTCAAACTTTTAATTCAAATCCGCCAAGTTCAATTCATTACCATGCGACTGCGCTCCGACGTCCAGCGCTACGACCAATATTCTCCTTCCATCAATTATCTAATTCGGCCCCTTAAGGGTCGCAATACTTGTAACAAATGACTTGGAATTTCTGTCACTATCTTCCGGTCTATGAATTCATGAAAATCAAATAGGTGAATAAGATAAAGTCGCTCACCAAATTATGATGATAATTGATTGCAATATTTTGAATTACGATTTGTTTGCAGTATTTTGAACTACGTTTCAATAGCAAAATTAGAATAATGTCAACAGTAATTTATATATTCCATACAATAATATTCATGCCTATAGTTCTCTATGCATCAACAGCAAGCTTTAGTGAAATAACCCAAATACCACTACCTATTTGCACCACACTTATTGGAGGAGTTTGTGTTTTCTATACAATGTTGGTAAGTTTGTACAGAGAATATAAACTTCAGGAAAATATGAAATTCATTACATAATTTAGGGTGGTTTCTCTGCTGTTATTTGGAGTGACACAGTGCAAGCAGTTTTGATGTTGAGCTCTTGTATTTTTATCATGGTTAAAGGCATTAATGATCTTGGAGGGTTATCAGAAATTTACTATAGAGCTGAACAAGGACAACGGATCAATTTTTTCACGTGAGTATATGATATTTATTTCACAATAATAAAATTCCTAACGTGCCAACATCAAAAGCGCATATCTTGATTAAGAACAATAACTTTTTTATTCCATTTAGTATGAATCCTGATCCTTTTTCACGTCTATCAATATGGTCTGCAATTTTCGGGATGTGTTTTTTGTATGGAGCTCACAGTGGATTCGGAGCAAGCAGCATTCAGAGATATATGGCGCTGAACAACGAGAAACAAGGCAGAATGTAAACAGCATTTATTTATGAATGCAAAAATTATTGGATCTATTAACGCGAAGCAATAAATCTCATAATATTTGTGAAAGAGTTTGATTATAGTCACAGAGGTTCTATTTTCAGAAGCACAGCTATTGGTACTATTTGTTCGACTATTATTGGTGTCGTGGCTTGCATAATTGGTCTTAATATGTTTGCTAAGTATTATGATTGTGATCCAGTTAAAAATAAAGTAAGTTTCAAAGTCAACCATATGTTCGTGCTGAAAATATTTTTTTATAGGAAGTAAGCAGTCATAATAAATTATTATCGTATTATGTTGCCAGTATTGTTAAAAACATGCCAGGATTTTTAGGCTTTTTCAACGCAGGAATTATATGTGCAGGATTAAGGTGAATTTCAGATATTTGTTTACTAATCAACAAGATAACCAGAAGATACTTCCAGTACTTTATCAGCCGAATTGAACACTGTTTCTGGACTAATATATCATTGTTTAATCAAGAAAATATACAGAAAACCTCTTAGTGAATCGCAAGGTGCAGTGATCATGAAATTTGTTACTTTTATTAACGGTTTATATTATCTTCTGGTGGCACCATTTATGGACAGATCTAAACATATACAAGCAGTAAGACATTGTTGTAATCCTAATATTTTTTTGAATTAATAGCTGGACAATAGTTTGCTTTAGGTGCATGTGGTCTCACTTACGGTGCAAAAATCGGAATGATGATACTTGGGACTACTTTCCCAAAATGCAACTCCATTGTGAGTATAAGTTTGAAATTGCCATTCCAATGATAATATGTTCTTTAAAGGGTGTAGCTGTTGGCGCAATAACTGGAATGATTTTCATTGGTTGGATTAATATAGGAGCAATACATTACGATATCAGTCGTCCATACGTTCTGCCATTCTCCACAGAAAATTGTTCAAATAACAATTCCACTGAAATATTAATAGAAGTATCTACAATGACATCGATTTTAAAGTATGTGAAATAGATGAAAATCCTTGATTTTGAAATATCACTAGAATTGTGTAACAATAATTGATAAGAAACATTATTAGCATTCTCAAGAGTATTGAAACATCTTACTCTATTATTAAACATAGGAAAAATATGCTAGTATCCTTTTGGATAATTTTTTTTCTCGAGCCATAAAACGTGGTGTATTAAATATGTGTTAGGCGATAAAATTCAAAACTGAAGTGGTTTTGGACGAGAGAAGAAAAGTATCATTCAACCTGTTATATTTTTTTTTCTGATTTCAGGGAAGAAAATTATGAGCCATTTTTCATGTACCGACTGTCTTACATGTATTACGTACTATGTGGAACAATAGTTACAATCGTTATCGCCTTAGTAGTAAGTTACCTTACAGGAAATAATGATGAAGATGACATAGATCCTAATTTATTGATTCCAATTATACGTAAGAGGCTTGTGAATAAACTTACAGAGGAAAAGACCAAAATGTTGAACTTGAAAAATAAAGTATAAGCAATTTATAATTATCTTCAGTTCAGTATTACACAAAAAATAAGCAATCACCTAGTTGATGTTCAATATAGCATTATGAAGGATAAATTAATCAGGGCATAATTCAATATAATACTTGTATTACATCCCAATAAAACATTACAATGACACAATATCCATCTATAATTGATGTTCAGCGGCTACCGATCTCAGAGTGTAGATCCCATGAATTCTGAGAATAAAATGCAACATGAGCAAACTACTGACTTAGTGAGGAATCACATTTACACACACGTTATACAATCATAATCATCAACATCAAATCACACTCTCTGGTATATACATAAAAAAGGAAAGCACGAAGTGCGAAAACACATGAACAGTAACATCAGGGGGCGCCGACTAATCGATCTGCTCAACCCTACTGGGAGCGCCGAACTGTCGACCTGCTCAACCTCTGCCGGGAGCGCCAACACTACGTCTAGCTTGACTGGCTCAACCCCGAGTTCTCAAGTCGACGTCAGCCCCACTGGCTCGTCCGTCTGAGAGACGAGAGTAACTCAGTCACGTCTGCTCTGAATTACCCTAGCTGCAGTCACCTCACCGGCTTTACAAAGGCCTTATGAAGCGTTCGAAAAGCCAAGGTAAAACCCTCTGCTCCTACCGTATAGTGACCCAGCGAACACTTGCACAAGGCTAGCAATTAAGCACAGACATATATGTCGCCCTCTTAGCTTACGCTCTCCACTCAGAGCTACGATCTCAAACAACAGCACAAGGGATATCACAAGAATATAATCACAATCACTTAGGCCTAACGTAGACACAAATAAAGGCATACAACTATGCTCACTCTCAAAACGTTCTCTCAACCAACACATTGCATACTCATTAAACTAACACACCTAGTAACTAAACTCATACCCCAACGCCCTGATTCAACTTACCCTTGACTCTTTTGGAATATATCAAAACACTATAGAACTCATCTCGCGAAAATAATAGCACAAAGTGTGGTAACAAATGATTGTCGAGTTGTTTAAATAACTTACGCATTGTGTAACTCCCGGAAATATGTTTAAAATGATATGATTATTGATCTTACGTGAAGCCAGGGAAGTATATACGTAACAATAGTTAATAACTCAAAAAATTCTCATAAAAACTCTTATTCATCTACTATATTGAGATAATAAGCTATACATTCCAGTTGAGGACAACTTATTGATTAATATTTTTTTTTTTTCGAATACTCAATAGTACAAATCACATTGATCGACAAATGTTGAGATGAAATGATCTTCATTCAACAATAGTGTGATTACAAAATACGAAAACTAGAGTCGCAGGGAGAAAGGAACAAAAAGCATACATTGCATCTCCCAAGAATCATTCAGATATCAATATAGAAAATACAGGAACGTAGCTAGGGTGGGGCAGGCAGGCACGTGCCCTGGACGTCATCAAGGGAAGAGCGCCAGAAAAACGAAACATACTAACTAGCTATTTGAAAAAAAATATAATCCAAATTAGCAAACATGGCGAAATAGAAGTCTTTCGAGAAGCATTTGTCATTTAATTCTCAATGTACATTTCTTTTAGAACAGACTGCTCATGTTATGTATAAAACATACATACATTAGATTACAAAATTAGTAAAATTTGTGAAACTTTATATTTACACGCGAAATTCGGATCTAATGTACAGAATAGCACTATAAGACTTAAGGCTTGTTTATAATGGGATGTAATTATGTAAACTCAATCTGTTAACTTATGATGCAGGATGTATGATGTCGGAAATGGATCTAGAGAATGATTTTTAAATTGATTGACAGTATAACGATTCTGTCATGTTTTCAATAACTCTGTTAAAATATAAGACAATTATTACAGAGAAGCTATCATGAAATGTGATATAATTTCATGTTATCTCTTACTTGGTATTTTTAATTTATCAGCTATGTATTTCCACGAAGTTTCATTACATTATTCATTTTTATGGTCCACGTTATATTTGTCATATAAATGCGGAAATTTTTCAACAAATCTAATTACCTTTATATCAAAATCACTCATTTCAAACAGCAGAACAAACCTTGTGATGTGAAGACGGAATGCCAAATATGTCTGCTGAAATAAAAAAATAAATGCAACGCATACACGTGATACAATGCTCACTCGCTATTGGTTGGGAATAAGCTATCAATTACAATTTAATGTAGATTTTTGAAACTGCACTATGAATTACGAAACAAATGGTATAAATCATATCTCAAATTGTTCAATTGATTCATATAAAATCCTGATGGGAATATTTAGGACGCAATTTTTCTCTGTATATATTTTCAGTTGAACTATTTAATTCATCATTTATGTTGCTCAACTTATTCTCGTTCAGAGTCTGTATGGGATGTAGTATTTGCTTCAATTATTTTAAAACGATCATTTATTTATTTTTTCACTTCATTTCAGAATTTTTTCATAATAAGTAAATCATCTTCTTTGAACATGAAAAAGAGTTTGTAATCGACTGTAAGACTGGCTTTACTATTGATGAAGACACATCATTGCTCTATGAGAGCAGTTTTGCAACAATTTCAAATGATTTTAGCACTTTAATCATTTCTTGCAACAATAACCAATCGTTTTCTGTTGTTGAAAGAGCTGTTGCAGTTTTAATTGACGTGACTTGCCTATCGGTTAGAACGGTGGCAACTCCTAGTCTCTGTTCATTCAGTATCTCAAACATATCAAATACTGAGTTCCACCTCGTTTTTGAATACTGTATAAGTTTGTTAGTTCTTAGACCTAGCTGATTCTGTTCATTTTTAAATAAGATGTAGCGATGGTTGAATGACTGAAACGATAAACAATGCTGCTGCATTTAGAAATCAGTTCTGTCAATTCATTCCTGAAAAATTCATCTAGATATAACTGTAATGTACGCGTGAAACATGGTATGCTCATACCAAAATTAAATTCGCGATAAAAAATTTAGTAAGTTTCTAAATCCGAACTTTTAAACAGGATCGGTAACATTATCCCCTCCTATCATATAAACTATCTTTAATGTGATGAGTTCCTGATGTTTTTCGTTATATTGTTTTGTATGAAATACTGATGAAATTTTTGGTTGAACTGAAACCGTCGTACGTGAAGAACTTGAACATGCAAGCGAAGAGGTAGAAGGCCCAGGATTGTCTTCAAGATCTCCCATATTTTTTTGTGCCACAGGTCGCTAATCAAAAAATGTTAATATGGAAATTCATGCATAATAGCAATATTAATGAGTTTTATTCCACGCTACAATTATAAAGTGAAAAAATACTTTTGTAATGTTTATTGCTTGAAGAATCAGTTTGTAATTAAATAAAAGTCACTATTCAATAATCTAAATGAAATAAAAGCTTTATTTTCCTTATGTCACTGATAACACTATATTTATTTATTCGTCACTTAATTCTAATTCGAACAAGGTCACAGATATTTATTTTTCACTATTCATATACACTGTTCACTTTACTGTCACTGTTCTAGTCCCATTTCACCAGTACTACTCTTATTACTGTACTGTCCTAACGTCTTTTGCTTGGCCTTATATAGAGAAATATTGATTTCTCGAGTGTTTCTATTTCTCGACTCTTTCCATTTCTAGCAATCACTAGAGGCTTCCATTTTGAGGGGTGATGTGCTGCGACGCGGCGCGGCGTAAGCGACGACTAGAAGCCCTCTCCATACTACGTCATCCTTACGAGCCTCCCCCTCCCCACTCTCGCACGTCACACTGCCCTCTTCTTGAGAATGTTTCGTCCCGAAACACACCTTCATGTCTATGCCGGAATCGACACTTGCCGCCCTTGGTGCAACCAGTAGTTTGGTAGAAGTAGCAGTCGACAGTTTTTGGTTCGATCGGGCCTGCTGGGTGGAGACAGCAGACCAATATTTGAATTCCGCTGTTCTGGAATGTTACCTCTATCATATTCCGAACGATCTTCCAATCTTATCCATCCAGACCGCAGCCGAATTTTGGTATTGCCAGTTTCAGGATGTCGTTCTGCATTAGATGGTCTCGCAAGTCTTGCAGCGTCTCCCACATGGAACGGTAGGTTGGTTTGTGATGAAATGCATCTTTCGTTAATATGTGGTAAATAAAGCGTTCCTTGATTGTCGTATTGTCCCTCAGACAGATGGTCTTCCCTGCTGTAGGCTTCAGGTGTTCTGGCCTGCCAAACTTCTTCTTAAAAACTGCTGCTATCCCTCGGGACATCTTCAAATCTCCTGATACATAATGGGCCAAGGAGTAGTCGGCCGGAACTTTGAATAGATCCTGCTGCACTTCGGTAGTTATTCCGAATCGAACCCGACGTCCACTTGAAAAAGTCTTCATGAACTCCTCAAATGTGCACCACTCTTGATTTGCTCTTGGGGTTGCGTCTGATTCCAAGGATTATGTCGTTAATTCTTCTGATGACTTCGTAAGGCCCTTCCCAAGATGTCTGTAATTTTGGAGACAGGCCACGTCACCGCCCTGGGTTATAAAGCCACACAGAGTCTTCTGGTTGAAAACCCATGTCTTGTGCCTTGACGTCATAGGTCTCTCTCATCCGGTCGCTGGCGTTCTGGATGTTTATACGGACTCGGGAGTGGATATCGTCCATCTGACGCCTTGAATTAATAACGTAATCTTCACCAGCCAGATCTTCTCCAGGTTTGCAGCCGAACTTCAGGTCGCATGGTAGCCGAAGTTCCCGTCCAAAAATAATTCTTGCTGGAGTCTGTCCGGTTGATTCGTGTACGGATGAGCGGTAAGCCAAAAGGAACAGATGGAGGTATTTGTCCCAGTCTCTCTGGTGACTAGAGACAACTTTGGCCAGGTGTCTGTTGATGGTCTTATTCATTCGTTTCACCATTCCATCAGATTGCGGATGTAATGCAGTAGTTCTGGTTTCACGAATATTCAATACTTCGCATATCTCTTGGAAAAGTGTGGATTCAAAGTTTCTTTCCTGGTCAGAATGGAGTTCAAAAGGTACGCCAGAACGACAGATCCAGTTCTTCACTAGAACGTCCGCAATAGTAGCGGCCTCTTGATTAGGAAGGGCATACGCTCCCACCCATTTACTAAAATAGTCCATGACGACAACAATGTATTTATTTCCGACGTCTGATTCGGGACATAGCCCTGCAACGTCGATGGCTATCCTCTCGAATGAACTACCAACATTATACTGTCGCATCGGAGCTCTTGGTCGTTCCTGCGGTCCGTTGCTTGAAGCGCACGTAGTGCATTCCCTGCACCATTCTCTAACGTCTTCTTTGCAGCTTAGCCAATAAAATCGCTCACGAACTCTCTGCAGAGTCTTCGATACCCCAAGGTGTCCTCCACTCACTCCATCATGGAGATGTCTCAAGACCTCCGGGAACCGACCTCTCGGAACGATCAGCTGTTCTCTACTCTTGGTTTCATCCGGATCTTTCTGGACACGCTTCAAGACGCCTTCATCCAGGATTATGGAATCCCATTGCGCCCAGTATGATTTGACCGTCGGGGAGTATGGTGCCACCTCTTGCCATGTCGATCTTGTTCCTTACTTCTTCCATTCTTGAATAATTTGCAGCTCTGAGTCGCCATCTATGTCCTTTTCTATCTCTTGTGGTTGCCAAGCATCGTCAATTACAGTTGTCCTGAATGCCTTCGCTGCAACGTTAGAGCAATGATGACAATCTTTTGGACATGGTCGTCTTGATGAAGCATCAGCATTCTTATGTGCTGTACCAGCTCGATGTTCTATGTTGAAGTCGTATTCTTTAAGTCTTTCGATCCATCGAGCGACCTGACCCTCAGGATTCTTGAACTGTAGCAGCCATCTCAGAGCAGCATGGTCAGTTTTTAACAGGAAATTCCTATCATACAAATACTTGTAGAAATGCTCGATGGACTTCAGTACTGCCAGCAGTTCCCGTCTTGTGGCACAGTAATTTCTTTCTGGCTTCGACAAAACCTTACGGAAGTACCCAATTACTCTTTCTTGACCCTCCTGCAATTCGGACAGGATGCCTCCAATACCGACGTCACTGGCATCTGTGTCCAGAACAAAACGTCCATCCGTCTTCGGGTAACTCAGGATTGGTGCTTGGACTAGAAGTAGTTTCAGTCGCTCGAAAGCGACCTGGCAGTCTTCATCCCAGCTGTATCTGCGATTATTTTGCGTCAGTCTGGTCAGTGGTTTGGCGATGTTGGCGAATCCATAAACAAATCTTCTGTAATTGGTACAGAGCCCGAGGTAACCTGTGCAGCTGATGTTCATCCGCAGGTACCGGCCATTCTTGAATTGTCTTAATCTTTTCTGCATCAACTGCTACGCCTTCTTCGGAGATCACATGCCCCAAATAGTTCACCCGTTTTTGAAATAAGTAGCATTTCTTTGGACTAAGTTTCAGAACCAGCTTTCTTTAATTGTTCAAATACCTGCTCCAGATTCTTCAAATGGTCTCAAATGATTTTCCCATTTCAATTATATCGTCCAGGTATACCAAGTAAGTTTTTCCCGATAGTTCTTTGAATACGGTCTCCATAAGTCGCTAGAAGGTAGCAGGAGTATTACACAGACCAAATGGCATGACTGCAAATTGCCACAATCCACTGCCGATGGTAGATGCAGTTTTTTCTTGGTCTTTCTCATCCATCGCTACTTGCCAGTATCCACTCTTGAGATCTAGGGTCAAGAAGATCTTTGAGCCGACCAGGGTATCTAAGGTGTCATCAATCCTGGGCAGAGGATAACTATCCTTCTTGGTAACGTTATTCAGCTGGCGATAGTCGACACAAAATCGTGTAGATCCGTCTTTCTTCTTCACAAGTACCACCTGAGAGGCCCATGGACTTTTCGAGGGTTCAATGATGCCGTCTTGCTCCATATCTTGAATGATGGCTTAAGCGTCTTCTCTCTTCGCAATCGGGAGTCGTCGTGGTGCTTGTCGGATTGGTCGTGCATCGCCGGTGTTAATTTTGTGATGGACAATATTTGTTCTTCCTTTTCGCCCCTCACTGGTTTCAAACACCTCTTGGAATCGGCGTATCAGATTTTCTGCTTGTGCGCGTTGCCGATATTTTAATTGTTGACATTTGGATAGTAATAGGGTCGTTAATTCCTTCAAAAGCTTATCGCAGTTAGGCTTTATCTTTGTCTCTTGTTTGATGAGTTTTATTCTTGCGAGGCGTTATTTTCAATGTCTGAAGTTATCTTTGGGTGGCTTCTTCAAAGGTTTCTTGCATCGACTTTTTGGTCGACCTAGTTCTCCACAGTTCCAGCATCGAAATTGTTTGGAATTCTTGAGATCTTTTACTGCTTCCTGGACTAACCGCTGAACCTGGGCTTCCAAGCTTTCCGTGGCATCGGAGTCGCAGGTAACCTCTCGCACTCGAGTACTGCTTCTGGACGCCTGCTTTGCCGCTTCGTATTCCAGTGCATGAGCCAATGCTTCCACCAGCTTCTTCGGCCACGCCAACTGCAGGACTTGTTGCGCTTTATGGTCTCTGATGCCGTCCACAAATATTCTCACAGCCCATCTTTCCAAGAAATCATCCGGGTCAGTTGGATATGCAAGTCGAACTAGGCGTGCCACATCAGCTTCGAACTCCTGTAGACTCTTGCTGGGACGTTGGTATCGGTTCTTGAGCTGCGTGTGATACACTTCCTCCAAGTGTGCAAGGCCGCATCGCAGCTCCAGTCGCTTGACCAATTTTCCATAATTGTTGTCTTCTTCTGGTGGAACAGCCTGTAAAATGTTTACCGCATCTTCTCGGAGAGCAACTGTAAGTGCTGGAACTTTCTCAGTATCATTCCAGCCATTAGCCTTAGCAGCGACTTCAAATTGCCTATGGTAATTGATCCAAAATGTTTGACCATCAAAGGTTGGATGTTTGACACGCACTTTTGTAGTTGAATCAAGATTTGGTGCGGATAATTCAATTATCTCAGCTTTTGAAGCTTTTTCCGGAGATGAAACACCAAATTTGAATTTTTCTTCAAAAATCTTCATTCTTTCATCCAATTTTGCATCCAATTCTTCTTTTAACATTTTACAATTATCTTTAAATACTTCCTCCCATACCTTTGAATTTTCTCTGAATTTTTCCAATTGCTGTTCACCTTTCTTTGAATTTACCTCCATCTTTCCATGCAGTGCTTCTCTCAAATTTCTAGAATTTCCTTTTAACTTTCCTAATAAATCTTCTTCCAAATTAGTAGAGTTTTCTTTCAATTTTAATTCCAAATTCTCCCCCAAACTTATAGAATTTTCTCTTAATTTTGATTCTGAATTTATAGAATTTTCTTTTAATTTTGATTCTAAATCTTCTTTTAAACTTGTAGAATTTTTTTTTTTTTTATTCTAAATCTTCTCTCAAACTTGTAGAGTTTTCTTTTAATTTTGGTTCTAAATTTGTACAATTTTCTTTCAATTTTGATTCTAAATTTGTACAATTTTCTTCCAAAATTATTGCCAAATCGGTTCAAGAAAGTTGAACCTCAAACGAATACGTATCAGGGTCCTCACCGTCTTCAGTCATAGCTTCTTGGAGTCGTTCCATTGAAACTTGTTTACGGCCACTGGTTTCCAAATCCCGCTCTTCCAATTAATATCTCAATTCTGCGACCTTCAAATCTTTCAACAACTTCGGAGACGCCATTTTCCAATTCTACAAAACAGCAATAAACAAAATACTAAATTGTTCATGACAATCCCACTTCTGACACCACTGTGATGTTTATTGCTTGAAGAATCAGTTTGTAATCAAATAAAAGTCACTATTTATTAATCTAAATGAAATAAAAGCTTTATTTTCCTTATGTCACTGATAACACTATATTTATTCATTCGTCACTTAATTCTAATTTGAACAAGGTCACAGATATTCATTTTTCACTATTTATATACACTGTTCACTTTACTGTCACTGTTCTAGTTCCATTTCACCAGTACTACTCTTATTACTGTACTGTCCTCACGTCTTTTGCTTGGCCTTATATAGAGAAATATTGATTTCTCGAATGTTTCTATTTCTCGACTCTTTCCATTTCTAGAAATCATTAGAGGCTTCCATTGAGAGGGGTGATGTGCTGCGACGCGGCGCGGCGTAAGCGACGACAAGAAGCCCCTCCCATACTACGTCGTCTTAACGAGCTCCCCCTCCCACTTTCGCACGTCACACTGTGAAGCAATTAAAGATTATCATGGCTATGGAGTGGATAGTACATTTTTTTTTTCAGTATTCCTATTTACAAATGCAAAACTAACCAAAAAAAGTTTGATTAAATATTCAAGCATCAAAATAAGTGATTCTGAGGCGAAGATAATATATAATGTAATAAGATAATAGATAACGTAAAATAGACTGTTACAATAAAGAATCCAAAATATATATTGGAAGTATGAGAATTACTTGGAAATAGATACTTTAGTTGCTTTTATTCACACTAGAATTATCTTCTACTGAATTATTCTTGGATGCTAATGTTTTCTTAAAGCACTCTTACTTCTACCCGAAGATTTTATTGTGGGTATTGTTACAATAACTACAAACACTAAATTTTTTACAACATTTCCAGAATGATACCGGAAATAACAGTCTGAAATCTAAATTTCTCATCTCGGTTCTGGAATCGAGTCGAGGTGAACAGGGAAACGGAGTCAAAAACCGATTCTGGAATCGGAATCATGTACTGATTTTGGAATCGAAATCGAGAACTCATTCTGGAATTGGAATCGGAAACCGATCCTGGAGTTGGAATCAAGAGCCGATTCTGAAATCGTAATCGAGAACCGATAAGAATAAATTGCTGAAGTACTTTCAATATTTGTGATAACTAAAGGTACGGTCACAGAGCTTATATTATGTTATGTCTGTGCTATGTTTCTATGTTATGTTACGTTAACTGACACATTGACGTGGAGCCATCATGTGTTTGGATCTCAGAACTACATATTTTCAATAAAGTTGTTTTGTTATAATTTCATGAACGCTTTTCATTCACGATTTTTTAATAATTGTGAGTTTTGAGAGAAGTTATAGCTTATAGTAATCCAAAATATAGGTTATGTTTATAACTAGGATACTAAAAATAATTGGACATCCGATACAATATTGATGTTAACAAGTTATTTGATTTTGTTCAAACAATAATTCATTGAATATATCAGACAAAGGTACTTCAGAAAATAGTAGCTTGAAATTACCATACTAATTTATACGAGACAGAGCATTCTCCTTAAGAACTGATCTCATGAGACGATATGCCGGTCGAGTTTCAGAGGGGCTAAATGAATAACAAAATATTTTCGATTATAGGTTGTTTCGTGCAAGAAGTACAATTGAAATGCATTTAGAATTCTAACAGCTTGTTGACGAATATTTCACACTGCCAAAAATACCATGCCTGACAGTATCGATAAAATTGAACAAGCAACTATTTACTCATATAATTTTCCAAGGAATAGAAAAGGCCAGCAGTACTGCTCTCCCGAATTATCCTGACAATGACGAAAATGCATGATTTTCTCTAGCAGAATGGGGAAATGAGAGAAACAATGTATCAGCTATGCAAAATACTCGTAGAATAGGATCAAAAAATCGGTTGTCTGTAAAGTCGGTTTACTGTCGATAGTTCAACGTGACAACGTCATGAGAAAATACTGATGAAATGGTTGCATTTTTGAATTGAAAATTTTAATTTTATTGGTTTGATAGATATTTTGTATGGATATAGAGAAGGAGGTAAATGAAAATCACAATTGAATTGATCAAGTTACATTTATTTGTACGCATAAATACAATCATGTCAATTTTTTCATTTTTTTTCATTTTGTATCAACATTATTTCTTTCAGCAAGTAAACTGAATAAAAGTTGTTGTTCAATTAGTTACTCAATTATTTTTACAAATTTAATCGTAATTTGTTGTGAAAAAGTGATAATTTTGGATAATTTATCATAAGAATAAACTGTGAATGAATTATTATTCATAAATCCTAAATTTAAAATTTCAAATTTGGAAACATCATTAAAGTTTTTGTAACTCTAGCTTTTGAAAAGCTCGCCTCAATGTGTTTAATATAGGAGAAAATTGTTTCTTTTGACGGCTGGCTGGTCCAACCTGTCATTTCAGACACGTTGTTATGATATGTGGAAGATTTAACATTTATGTTTTGATTTTTTGAAATCATAGCTACGCTCGCTGATTATTTCGATCGAATAGTAAAGCCATTGATTTTTTACTCATCGTGGAATAGTTCTGTTAACTTATTGTTATAGTTTTGTCAATTATAGCAGAACCTACAATCGCTGCACTGGCGGACCGATGCTATTTATTTTAATGATGAAAGCACAAATATTCGACAATATATCACTGAACATATATTTAATATCGAAAGAACCATCACCTTTATCGCCGCAATTATCATTGCTATAAACAATTGACACCACATTCACTTTTCACTGCACTTCATACTTGACGAAAACATGTAAATGTATTATTGTATTGGCAACTGCAATTACCGTTGACGGCAGCACTGCGCTTACAAAATGGTGGATTAAAAGTGGCTCACGGCAAGTTTGTAATCTGTTTACAATGTAAATACGTTGGCATTCAGCAAAGAAATATTCATATTTTGTTGAATGATTCAATTCAATTCCAATTGTGCGAGAAAGTATTGGCTTTCTTCTTTTATAACATTCAGTTTTTTCTTTTGAAATTTATTTATTTATATATGAATTTTAGTTATAACTGGATCACTGAATGAGGCTATGAAATTCATAGCTTCAAAGAAAATAATATCACAGGGGAGTATTTATGACATTTTGGTATTGTACATTTCAGCTTTCAGCTTTCCTTGTACGAGTTTTTCTCATCCGCATAGCTTGTTCATGAACTGGACCGTAGTCTCCAGATTTATTTACTACCGACACTTTCTTTTTCCCATTTTAGGAAATTTATGGAAACTCAAATCAACAATTCAACTAAATTTGAAACGACATCTATAAATACAACCATTTTTAAGACTTCTTCGTTTAGATTCATCATTTTGAAGAGTGAAATCTTGAGAAAGGCTCATTTCAGTATAGCAATGAGGTTATGCAATTTAACAATAAAGTCGAAAGTCAAGTATTTTTTGCTGAATTAATTGCAACAAATCCAATATGAACTATTGTAGTATGAAATTTCATATAAACAACCTCAAAAAAGCCTTCAAATATTGCTAACAAAGCCATTAACATAACATAAGATCATATGGAAATTAAGGTTGAATCCACTCTACAATATAGTTCCGTTTATAACCGCTAGGTGGCTACGGGTTAATTTCAGTTACCAATAGCAGCTGTCCACGCGGACTCATCGCTCACTCAAGTAGGAGAGAGACAGATGTCGAACGCTGCCGAACGCGAAGGTCGATTGTGCCTCTTTGTCACTCGTTCCGCGCTCTCGCTTGCACTTTAAGCCTTAAAGGGAACGCCTCAGAGCGAGGTAACGCCGCATGAGTCATGTTTTTCCGTGCGTGCAGCCGGCTCCATCGAATTATAAGACGTTGTTACGTCAAAAACAAATATATCCCAATTAAATAAATTTTTTCATTACTTCGTTGCACCTGAAACCATGTTTCTCGTCCGTCCCATATAAAATCGTTAACACAACTGTCGTCTCTTAAGATATTACAGCAGAACATCATAATCTTATTATTCACTTATTTAATTTATTCTTATTGATAAATAATCATTGGCATTTGTGATGACGTAATGGAACGCCTCAGAACGAGGTAACGCCGCATGAGTCATGTTTTTTTGTGCGTGCAGCCAGCTCTATCGAATTATAAGACGTTATCATGTCAAAAACAGAGCACTTGGAGCAGTCACAATCAGAAAAGAATTGAAAGATTATTCAAATTCAGATGAACGTTTCTTACCTTGGCAACTGAAGCATGTGAGAAGAAGAAGAAATGAAAAAAAAAATATTTGTTATAATTTTCAAAACAGAAATGATTCAATTCCTAACATTAAAAATATGAGGATAAATAATTCAAAGCATAACATTATAATTGAACAATATCCCTATATACTGATGTTCAGTGGCCACCGGTCTCATAGTGTAGATCTTATTGATTCTGGAAATGGAATATTCAATGAGCGAACTACTGGCTTAGTAAGGAATCACATCCACACACACGTTATACAATAATAATCATCAACATAAAATCACACTCTCTGGTATACACATAAAAAGAGAACGCACAAAGTGCGAAAACACATAAACAACATCAGGGAGCGCCGACCAGTTGACCTGCTCACACAACGGTGGGAGCGCCCCTCTGTCGACCTGCTCAAACCTGCCGGGAGCGCCAAAGCTACGTGTAGCCCGACCTGCTCAACTCTGAGTCCTCAAGACGACATTAGCCTCCGGAGGCTCGTCCGCCGTCTGAGTCGAGAGTAACTCAGTAACGTCTGCCCTGAACCACCCTAGCTGTGGTCACTTCACCGATTTTGAAAAGGCCTCACAAGGCGTTAGAGAATCCAAAGTAAAATTCTCTGCCCCTACCGTATACTGAACCAGTGGAATACATGCACGAGACTAGCAATCGTACACACACATAATTATGTCACCCTCTTGGCTTGCGCTCTCCACTCAGAGCTACGACCTCACAACAACAGCACAAGGGATATCACAGGGATTTATTCACTATAACTTAGGCTTAACATACACACAACAAAAAGCATACAAATATTCCATCAATGCTCACTCTCGAAACGCTCTCTCAACCAACACACTGCATACTCATTCTACTAACACACCTTAATGCACTTATTCAACCCATCCTTGACTCTTCTGAAATATACCAAAAGACTATAGAACCTGTCTCGCGTAAATAATATAACAAACTGTGATAACAAATGATTGTCGAGCTGCTTATAAATATTTGTTCAATCCTATTATTGAAACATGTTATTTTTACTTGGATACCAATCTTGAAACTGTTTGTTTTGTCAACTACAGTGATTCCTATGACAACGGGTGGGCGAAAGTAGTGAGTGTAATTAGTTTCGTCCACTCACTCTTTCATAACGAAATAAAGAATAAACTACAATACATTCTATTACATGTATTTATTGATATGAAAATGAACTTCATAATCATTAAAAATTGCGTTACTTGAACAAGATATACCAGCAACTGGAAACTGATGAGACTCTGTAGTTATCGTAGTAACTTTTGCAATATCAACTTGAGTGCTATTTCTATGACTTGTTTTCTCTTCTTTGTTAATTATTCTCCTCGCATAATTTCATTATTATCTTGTTCCATTTTAGTATCACAATTTATATTTGTAAAAATATCAGGACAAAACAATTTTAATATTTTTGACAGTTGCGAATGTTTATATTTACATGATCCATGACAACGCATCCGCCGCCTATGCTACTTTATACTTCATACATGATCTTTGTTTAAAAAGTGTAATAGATTTTAATGTTTTAAAGAATGTTTCAATAATAGGATTGAACAAAACGCTATACAGCACTCGTGAAGAAACGAATTCGCTCACTTGTGTGCCTTTGCACACTCGGCTAGCGCCTCGTGCACAAAACTACACCCGCGTGAGCAAAACTCATAGTTTTTTCACTTGTATTGTAATATACTATTATCTACGACGGTGCGCTAATAGGCGATTCGCCCAATAATTCATAATGACACGCATTTTTGTAAGACAAATAATGTAAATAGAAATTTTATCAAATTTCAAGTTTCTTTTATTATGAATAACTATTGATACACTCACATCAATTTATGTTTTATAAACATCAACGACAAGATCAGGGACAAGATTTACACAATAAGATAAGTTAATTTTCGTATATAATATCACAAGGGACTGTGATTTCATCAATAAATTTTTCTTGAAAACATTGATTACCTAGCAACATCGTGAGAGTCATCTTTCCGATTGAATCACGAGAGCGTAGCTCGAGGGATTTCATCTGAGCAGATGACTCGAAGGATGTTGCTTAAAGGTAATCAATGTTTGATTGAAGTCGCGAGTGGTATTTGTGGAGAATATTTCTAGAATGAAATTGCTACTATAAGTACCTATTGAATAATGTTAGTTGCAACTACTAACCTTTATTATTGAAATGCACTAAATTGTCTCCATATACACTTGTATTTTCGGGCTGCGTGAAGTAGGCAGGCCAGCATTGAGCAGAAATGTTGATAATTTCATATACGTTAGTGCTTCGTTAGTGCTCTTTACTGCTTCCAAAATTTTTGAAAAATACTAAATAGTCTTCGAGAAAATTCACAAATGAAAATTACCTGCTCACTTCACGCCAGCAGGCCATACATAGATTTTTGACAAAAATACAAATATTATTTGATAGTGCTTTGTTAGTGCCCTTATCTGCTTCTTATTGTTCTTCAATTCGTGTATTCTAACTGGCATTGAAGAATGTCTTGACTTGGCCTGCTAACTTCACACCAGCAGGTCACAAACGCGCTTTTTAAGAAAAAATTATCGTGGTTCGTTAATGCTTTGTTAGTGCTTTTTGCTGCTGTTAATAGTTCTAATATTTAGCTATGCAAGTTAGTAATGAAAGAATATTTTACTTGGCCTGCCAACTTCACGCTACATGGTCAAGAAAATATTCAAATTTAAAAATATAAATCATATAGTTCGTTAATACTTCGTTAGTGCCGTTTACTGCTGTACCTAACTTTTAAATTAGACTACGCATTTTGCAGGAATAAAATAAAAATTACCTCTTATACTGACTTGATACGGACTGGTTCAAAATCGGTTGTTTGACTTACATAAACAATGTGAAATCTCTATGAAATATCAATCAAATTCTCGAACATTGTTGGAACAATTTTTATTTAAAATTCTATATTCAAGTGTAAATAATTTATTATTCAAAGAATAGCGATATGCTTATTCTTATCCAAAATGAAATAAGATGAAGTTTCTTATTTGATCAGACGTAGCTTGTCCTTCAGAGACTTCAAAAACTACAATTGATTCTCGTAGATCTTTGAAGCTTTAATTTTTTGGTTATGGGTACAAGGGTGGCCATTGAAATCTAAGGAGTAGAACCTTTTTCTAGGCAGCTCTATGAGATATGAGCAAACTCAAATCCATAATATTCAATGATATATCTATGTCTCACTGAATGCCAAACCATGTTATTCAAATCTAGAAAATTCAAATCTGTAGAATACAGAAACAATAAAATTGTGCACCATATAATCCAAAATATATCAATTCAATTTTATCAAATTGAAGTATCAACAAATTTACTTCTGAAAAAATTCAACATCATATTATATGATAAGGATTAATCGCGACTGCAATTAGTAAAGGTAACAGATGTTTCGTGGGCGTTTGCAGTCAATGGAAATTGGCCAAATAAAAGATCACTCTCTTAAAATATTCGTCAAGCTTTCGCCCAATTTTAAGGCTTCCTCAGGACACTAAAAAGTTTATTATTCATCAGATCAATTTACAAAAATATTAGGAAACGTGAAAACTAATTGTGAATAATACCATAAGGACTTACATTTTTGTACGAATTAAATAAATAAAATTCCATCAGTTAGACAGTCGAATGAATTTTCTTTCTAGATAGTTTACATTTGGCTTTCTAAAAACACTGTATTTGAAGATCAACATTGGAGTAAATATTCCAAAAACCATATCAGGCTTTGTACACTTTTAGTTTTGGGAACAATGAATTTTTTTTTAGTCAGTATTATAAATTCTTAGTACAAAATTACACTTTTACATTAGAATGTACATTATAAAATTTTTTGAAGATTTAACTTTTTATTCTTACCGCAGTAAAATCATGACTTAAGCATTTTTATCACAGAAGCAAAATATATATATATATATATATATATATATATATATATATATATATATATATATATATATAACTTTTATATAAATCATCATTCGATCGTATTACAAAGTGTGACAGAATGTGTCTTTACATAACTTATATATATATATATATATATATATATATATATATATATATATACTAGCAACCCGTGCCGGCTTCGCACGGGTGGACATTCAATAATATTCAACATTTTTATACGAATCTTTGAAGCATAGTTTAATAGTATAAGATAATTATTAAGAATAATACCACATATCTTGCTTAAGTAACTCAATTGAAACAAAGCCTAAGCTGTCAGAATTTCTTGATAAATGCGTAGATCTATGTATAGATAGCACATATACCTATAAATATATATACCAACGACTTGGACCTGACAGCGTACGGGGTCTTTTATCTCTTTCCTTCTGCAAGTCTAAACTGCGCATGGTCACACTTTGAAATAAGTCTTGATTTAGAAAATAAATTTGACTCCGAATCATCCCCGAACGTCCCGAACACAATCTTTCAAGCATCAGCCAATGAAATTCAAGACTGTGACCATGCGCAGTTTAGACTTGCAGAAGAAAAGAGATAAAAGATACCGTACGGAGACGCTTCCTTGTTAAGATAGGAGGTCAGCAGTATATATATTTATAGGTATATGAGATAGCATCATCAGTATTTGATTTGATCATTTACGGTTAATAAAAGATTGTATTGCAGCGCAGGCAATGCAAGGAATTTTACTGGTCATTTTTTCACATTTGGGGTTAGAATTAAAGTTTTTGTAGGTAGACCTTTTTTTTTGAGAGTAAATTATAGCTCATGTTTATAGTGATAATAGGTATGAGATTCTACAGGTGGAAGAATTCTTAAAATCGGACCCCACGCAAGCGCCAGCAGCAACTATAGAAAGTTCCAATTTAAACGGTTGAACGATGCTCGATCGGACAAATACCGTTAGTGTTACTATGTCCAAAACTTCATTCAACAACCACTATATAAAATTATAACTCAATTGGATGAACGATGTGTGAACGGACAAATACGGCTCGTGTGCCACTTGAGGTATGCTGGTGGTACAATACTGAGAACTTTCTCGAAAGAGCCAACAACAACTGTAGTAAGTTTCAAATCAATCGGATAAACGATGCGTGAACAAACTAATACGGCTCGTGCGCCACGTTGATAATACTACAATGAGAACCCTCGCGAATGTGTTGTGATAAATCTCGTAGGGTTCAGCCTGCGTTTGCAATGTAAGCGGAAAAAATGTAATTATTTACGACATCACATTAGGAACCTCAAAAATAACAGTATTTCTCCACTATTTAATGGATGTTATTATACATATAAACCTTCCTCTTTAATCACTCTATCGAATAAAAAAAACCGCATCAAAATCCATTGCGTAGTTTCAAAGATTTGAGCATACATAGGGATATAGGGACAGAGAAAGCGACTTTGTTTTATACTATGTAGTGATATATATCTCTGTATGCGTCAAGCAGATGAGTTGTGTTCCTTGGTAACTGTTGAAATTGGAATTTTTGAGCGAAAATCTCGCCACTGAAACTTTTACACACTTGTGCTAAGTATAAGAAAGTATTGTGAGACCGACAAAATTCACCTATCAAGATTTTGATGGAAATATCCGTTTTGAGTATCCCTGAATCCATTTTGACTATTTTTGGCTTGATGTCGGTACGTATGTTCGTGCGTGCGTGCGTTCGGGCGTGCGTACGTGCGTGCGTAACTCGCAAATCTCGAAACTGGTTGAACGTATAATTTTGAAATTTTGTATTCAAGACTGGTATAGGGTCTAGTTGTGAATTCGCATTATGGTTCCAAGCGTTTTTACCGAAAGTGCATTTTACTTGGAACTTTTTTCGAATTTTTCTAATAAATCCAGAATGATCAACCGTAGGATGTTGAAATTCAGTATTTGAAGTTGGTATGATCAGAATGATTATCTGCTATTTTTGTAAGAATCGGCCAGGACAAAAGTGCAGTTTACTTGAAACTTTTTTTGAATTTTTTGCTTAAATATAGAATGATCCGCCATAGCATATTGAAATTGTGTATAAAGAACTTCTATGTCATATTATTGTATATCTTGCATTATGATTGCGATCGCCTGAGCCGGAAGTGCACTTTACCTGAAACTTTTTTTAAATTTTTCGCATAAATCCAGAATGATCAGCCGTAGGATACTTGAATTTAGCATTTGAAATTGCTGTAGCATCTTAATGGTCATCTTATATTTTTGTAACAATCGGCTAAGCTGAAAGTGCACTTTATATGACAGACTTTCTGGATTTGTCGCATAGATTCTAAACAATCAGTTGTAGAATATCCAAATTTTGTATTAGGTACTTTTATAGTATCTAGTTGTACACCTTGCATTATAATTGCTATCGACAGAGCCGGAAGAGCACTTAATTCGAAACATTTTTTGAATTTGTCGCATATATCTAAAACAAGTGAACGTAGATTGTTAGAATTCAGTATATAGGACTATTATATCGTCTTGATGCTTATATCCTATTTTTATTGAGATCCAACGAGCTGGAAGTGCGATTACTTGACAGTCTTTAGGAATTTTTCGCATAAATTCGAAGCGATTAGGTGTACAATATTGAAATTTGGTATTTTAGTCTGCTGTAGCATCTGAATAATTGCCTGCTATTTTCATAACAATAGACTGAACCGGAAGTGCACTTCTTCAAGAATAAATTTTTTGATTTTGCGCATAAATTCAGATCTGTTGGTAGTCGTAGAATTTTGGAAATCAGTATTCAGGAATGTTGTAGTATAAGAATAATGGCCTACTGTTTCCATAGCAACCGACTTGGCTAGATGCGCATTTTACTCGACAGATTCTTAGAATCTCTTGGGTGAATCCAAAACGATCAACTGTGGAACGATGAGATTTTGTGTTCGATATTATATGTATTCAATGATATATATAATGAAACACAAAATCACATCGTATTATATATATATATATATATATATATATATATATATATATATATATATATATATATATATATATATATATATATATATGCAATGATGTACAAGTAATTCACGTGATGTTCACGTCAGATTTTTCCTATAGAATTGATATCGTCCAGATATTGTGGTAATCTGTTATATAATTTCAGACCCTTATATTTAGAATTATCTTTTGATTTGACCAAAGTTACTCTGGTAATAAAAATTGTTCTCTGCCTCTTGTTTTATAAGAATGGATATTGCAGTGTGCTAAGAAATTATCCAAACTACTTTTCATTAGGAGATTCATATTGAACATATGAATACACGGGAAGTTGAGAATACCGTCGTCTTTAAATCTACTCTCACAAGATGCTTCAAAGTTGAGCACGAAGATGTTTCGAATTACTCTTTTCTGTAATTTGAGGACTCGTATTGCAATCGGCAAACTCCCCCAGAAAACAATCCCGTAGCTCATGATTGGATTAGATTTTGCATAGTAAATAGTTATTGCTGTGTCAACAATAATAACATTTCTAAAATTAAGTGACTGCTTAGCCGTTGATTATTAAAAAAATGATTGATTTCGTAATCTGAACTATCAAAATCTTCACGGCATCAAAACAAAACTACTTGATTGATACTACGAACTATTTTATCACAAATTTGACTTTTCACTGTTAACTGAATCGTGGTTAAATGACTCTGTATAGGATTCCGAAATATGTGATCATGAATTTTAAGGTAGCGGTATTATCTTATTAGGGTCAAATAGTTATTTATGTATCATGGCAGGGGAAGCTAATTTTTAGATCACAAATGTGGAAGATACCAAATGAGTGATGACAAAGAAACTTCACAGCCGATGTGCATATTGAATTGTTTTTGAAATCGAAAATTTTACGAAAAAAAGTTACATCAACATAAGCTAACTTTACATAATTTTTATTGACAATTATAGACAGTTATCAGTGGTACCAACACTAACAAATGCTATTTTCTCCTGAAAAAGATGTCAGTATTTAACAAGTTTTTGATAAATGAATGTAACAAATCAATAAAATATAAATGAGAACAGAACAGATTATCCAAAAATGTGATTGATTTTGTACAGAATAAAATAACAAAGTTCATCTGGCATCTTTGTTCATGCAACCTAGCAACAGAAATCGAATTATAATGGACTATTTTACTGCCGATTTTTCTTATTTTATTGCCAATTTCTGGGCATTCTACCAACGATTTAGAATGAAAACATATTATCTAAGCCTCGTATGGAATGGCAATCCGTGTCAGAAGATTTTTGGATAGCATTACACACTTCCCCTTACTCTAAATTCCATTTGTGTTATTCATATTTCTCTCCATTAAGTTGAATTTACTTGTACGAATCTCATTGCAACAAGCTCATTGAACTAACTAAGCGATACACAAATTATATTTTTGTTATTGCGGAAGACTAGAATCTGCCGAGAATCGACTGACTACCAACTGCAAACAGATCTCAGCACAGTTTACTAATGGCCAGTTGCACCGTTGTCTCTAAAATTATAAGTGTCGCTTAACTGAACAATATCGTATCAAAACTGAAAAGTCAAATGTGACATTAACATTGCTGTCATTATCCCGAGTCGATATTTTTTGCCTGGGTGGAGCTTAGATTTGAGTAAGAGTGGTGCAACTGGTCATTAGAGTACTAAGCCCGCACCATGAACTTATCAATACAGTAACTCTTTGTCATTGTGATAGATGGAAAACTACATGAATAGGTCATAAGATTTGGTCTTTTGCACCAAAATCATGAATACTTGTCTTTCTGATTGCACATTGAGTACGGTAGACATGTACCATCCACCACTAGAATTCAACATTCGTATAGAAGAATTGATTCACTTAGAACGAATGTAATGAATCATTATGATTTTACCAACTGTGACTATGAATTGATTGTTTATGAAACATCTTATATTGATTGGTCCAATATATGACATTCTTCTGATAGCAATACGGACCTAAATTGTCTATATAGCATATTTTACGACATTTTGGATAATTCAGTCTCATCAAGATGATCGAAGAATAATTCAAATAACATAAAAGCTGGAAAACATGTGAATACTTGTGTATTTACAATACTTTTTAATTGTTACGTGGTAAAGTGAAAGTTAAACTGAAGACCGATTTTCAAAATGATTTTGTAACTTTTATTGCTCTAATGGCCGATTTTATGAAAGACTAAGTAAATTTACTCTCAAAATAAATTTATTCTACTCAACAAATTCTAATCGTTTCGAATTTCTTTATGATAACAGAATCATTGCTGCCAAAAAATCGACTGTCATTTAACAGAGTAAATTCAATTTACTCTGGAAGTAAATTACTCTGCCCTGTATGAAACGGGCATTGAAAGAATTGCTCATCGTTAGAATAAAAGTTACTATTTAATGAATGAAAAGAAAATAAAAATTTTATTTTCTGATGCACTGAAACAAACACTATTCAATTTATTTCTCACTCACTACTATTAAACTCTAACTACAAGGCAACTTATATTTATTTTCAACAAATTATTTATTCATCACACTTCGCTCTTAGCTAATCAAGCTCTTGATATTCACTGCTTCTCGATCAGGTTTTTTGCCTCTACAGAGTGTGCAACGAAACGCGGAACATGGGATTCTCAAATTGTGCGGATATTGGCTCTCCTGTATATTCTGGAGCGAAAGTACAAGAATCAAAAGTTGCTTAAAATAAATTTTGAAGTACTAAAAGTGTTTATTTAATGCAGTCGAATATCTGTAGCATTAGATACTTAGTATTGCTGAAGGTTTTGCCAAATTTTTCGAAAGTGTCTATCAGATTGACGATAAAGAATTTTCTTTCACGTCCAATATACCTATTGATATCAACCGTTTTGTTCATATTGATTCAATAAACACAGAAGAGATATTGTCATCAATAAAAAAACAAAGTTACAGTAAATCATGTGGTCCTGATAATATTCCCATATTTATCATCAAAGGTTGCTCTGAAATTTTGATAGAACCTCTTTCTTATTTATACAATTTGTGTTTGAATACAATGATCTTTTCTGATTTGTGGAAACAGGCAAAAATTTGTCCTATCTACAAATCAGGAGCGCGAAATAACTTCAGCAATTACAGAGCGATTTCCTGTTTAAATTGGTTTGCGAAAATCTTTGAACTTATTCTGTATCAACAAATATTGTACAAAACACAAACTTATATTACTCCGTTACAGCATGGATTCATGCGCAACCGCTCAACAGTAACAAATCTGTTGAATTTTTCTGAATTCACTTTCAATGCTTTAGAAAATAATTTCCAAGTAGATGTTATTTATACAGATTCTGAAGCGTTTGATACGGTTTCACACTCAATATTAATTGAAAAGTTACAATCAATTGGTTTTTCTTTCAGACTTCTGTCACTGGTTGAATCATACTTGGACAATAGACACCAGTATGTAAAAGCTAATGGTTTTCAATCATGTTCATACTTAGCTACATCAGGGGTGCCGCAAGGCTCGGTTTTAGGGCCTTTGCTATTTTTATTATTTGTCAATGACATGGTATGTCAAGTGAACTTCTCTCAATGTCTGTTGTTTGCCGATGATTTCAAACTTTTTTGCACTGTTTCTTCTATTGACGATTGTTTAAAGCTACAATATGATATTGAGAGCATCCACCAATGGTCGTTATCTAATAAACTATATTTTAATATTAGCAAATGTCAGGTCATGAGTATCAATAGAAAAAGGCGAATAATCACTTTCAACTACAAAATGGGCGATAGCATTTTAAGTAGAGTTGCAAGTACAAGAGATTTGGGTATTAATTTCAATAGCAAATTTTCTCCTGACCTTCATATTGATAAAATGGTAGCTGATGCTTGTAAAAGTATGGGTTTCATACTACGTCATTCTTACAATTTTAATAATTTAAATACTTTGCGCTCTCTATTTATTTGTCTTGTTCGGAGTAAACTAGAATATGGATGCGTCGTTTGGGACCCATATTACAAAAACCGAATCACTTTAATCGAGAATGTTCAAAAGAGGTTCTGTAAATTATGTTTCTATAGACTCTTCAGGTACTGGTCTGATATTGAACATAATGAATTATTAGATATGTTCAAATTAGAATCATCAGAAGAAAGACGGAAACAATTAATTGTCATATTTTTATACAAAATTGTGAACAACCTTATTGATGATACGACACTTGTTAGTAGTGTAAACTTTGCTATCCGTCCATTCAATAGTCGTAGAGTTGAGACTTTTTATTGCCCTCTTGCTCGAACGAATGCGTTTTTTCATGCACCTATCAACTCTATGTGTCGCAAGTTCAATAAGGTCGATAATAAACTTGATTTATCCGATAGCCTGTCTTTATTTAAGGAAAATTTAAGAGCTAATGCATCTGTATTAAGCTCCTAGATTCACTATATCAACATTTGATATGTAAGATATCATATTCCACTTTTTCTATCTTTGTATGTAATCATTTATACTTTGCATTTATCATATTGTAGTACTATATTTCTAAAATGTGTTCAATTGTGTTTTTCATTCTGTTAATGGGATGCATTAATCCTATAGAATGAAGGAAATAAATAAATAAATAGAATAAAGTATGATATTTTCTTCAAAAATCAGATAGCTATGACAATAAAAAACGAATTGAACAAGCTTTCATTCTAACAGTTCTAATTCCGTGCTACTATTGTTAATTTTTTCAGATGCTATAGATATTCTACTGCTTTAAATGAAGACGTCTCATGAGTAAAAATCAATTTCAAACAACTTTTCATTATTTTTGATTATTTTAATAACACGGAAATGAACTATCGGAATGGAAGCTTGTTTCATTAGTTTTTGTTTTCATGACCAACTGATTTTAAACGAAAATGTCATTTCTTATTTTCTAAATATCAAATGCCACAGATATTCTACAGCATCAAATGAAGACTTTTCATGAGTGAAAGTTTATTTTGGGAAACTCTCTATTCTTGTTCTTTTGCTCTAAGATATACAGGAGAGCCAATATCTGCACAATTTGAAAATCCCATGTTAAACTCTTATGTTCCGCGTTTCGTTGCACACCCTGTATATATTCGGATATTTATTTCTGAAAATGTTCTACATCATTCGAGAGCAAGCTTCTAGAGTGTCTGACGGTGTGGGGTGGCGCGATACAAAGAGACGAAAGGCTTCGCCCAGACAGAATCGGATTTAGGGCCCATTTGATTTTATGTATTATGTCACCTTCGCACGTTGCAATATCAACTTAATACAAAGAAATATAAACAAATAATAGTCCTTGGAAACATATCAATATATTGAAAAAAAAAATTATCCTCTCAACATCATGAGTCTTAATAACATAGAAGGAACAGGTGGTGTAAGCATCTGCAATTTATTTGCAAACCATCTGGAATCAGTAAATGTGAGCAATAACAATATATAAAATTTTGTCCGTAATTATTCAACGGGTCAGATGCTTTCTGTTAATTAGAGTAACCTACATGTGTCCAAAACTAAGATTTTAGATGCACTTTAAAATCTAAACATTATTAAGGGTACAGGACCTGATAAAAATCACCTCAAATTTATAAAGTTTTTAATCAAACCTTTGTGTATAATTCATAACCAATGTTTGAGCTCCAGTTGCTTTCCTAGCACTTGGAAATCATCTCAAATGAATCTTGTAATAAGAGTGATGTATCAAATTATCGACCTGTCTCCATATTACCACACTTTGATAAAATATTTGAAAAATTGGTTATAAGCAGAATAAAAATTGATATTTATGGCTTAATTGTGACACAACAATGTGGATTTTGTCCTGGCGAATCCACTCTCATCAATTCAATTCCATTCACGAATTTTTTGAACAGCAGCATGGACAATCAAAAACAGATATGTGATTTACACAGATTTTAACAAGGCAATTGATAAAGTTAATCATGATCTTTTGACACACATATTGTTTCAATGTGGTTTTTATGGTACGTTATTAAGTTTGTTTTGAATGTTTCATGGAGAACAGATCTCAATATGTTATGTGTAGTGGCTTCAGATTTGGGATTTTGTTCCATCGGTTGTTCCGCAAGGCTCTCATCTGGACCCAATTTTATTCAATCTATCAACAATATTTCTCATGTGTTTAAATATAGTAATTTCTTGCTGTATGTAGACGATTTTATGAAATCATTGAGACTCAGCATGATTGTTCTCTGCTACAAAATGATCTAACACAGTTGTCTTATGTTCTGTGGAGCTAGTTTGTCAACTCTCAACTCAGGCAATTATTTAATTGAGTTTCTCTCAAGTGCTAGAATTAGACTGGAATTATTGTACAAAGAATTATTTGAATGTAGATATCCTGCTATTTCTGAAACACTGAGATCTAAAATAAAAGAAGCTAGACAAGACAATCTTAACATATATTTACGCTCATCACTGATTCACTGACTCCGTAACGCTCCAAGATATAACTCAGTTACAGCAACAAATTATCACAGCAGTTTATGGCTCAGTGGTAGAGCGTTGGACTATTGTTCAACCAGTACGAAGTTCAAATCGCATTCGGGACAAGTTCTTTCATATTTTTTCCCATTCATATACATAACTTCTTCATCTATATTAATTACCTAATGCAGGGGCCACACTTACGTCTAATATCATCAATTAGGGCGTTATGTGACAATTGACATATTGTCACTGACAATATGTTTATTGTTAAACAACGCCTCAATTAATGGCATTAGGCGTAGATGTGGCCCCAGCATTAAGCATCATCATTTACATTTAAGGTATTTTATTTTAGTTATTTTGTGCTAAACATATCTTTCATTTAACTAACGGCCCATCACTTTTTAACGGGTGCCTAAGGCGCCTTGCATACCACTAGTCATATCATAGTAATGTAATTGATAATAATTCATCCAATGAAATGTGAGCGTCGTGGAATATTGTGAATGAGTTAACTAATTCCGATGTAAAGAAAGACACAATTGGGACTCTAACATATGAATGATATGGGTCCAATAATAATTGAAGCGCAAAATGCAGTGAAAGAGTTAAAAAACTTTTTCTTCTTATATTGCTGGGAACCTAGATCTAGATGAACAAAAACTCTGTGGAATATTGAATTATGTAGATAAATCAATTTTCTTTAATCCTGTGATTGAAGATAAGATTCTTTTTATTATTCTTTGACGAGCTGGGATGAGGTACCCAGCAAAATCATGAAACAATATGCAGAATATTATAGTTAGGCCATCAGCTCATTTTATTAACTTATCTGTATTGAAAAGAATATTTCCAGAAGTATTGGAACCAGCAATCATACAGCTTGTTTTCGAGAAGGGAAACAGAAATAAAGTTAATAACTATAGACCAATTTCACTGCCAAGAACGTTATCAAAAATATTTTAGAAAGTAATTTACAGCAGAGTGGTAAATTTCATAGATGAATATTCTTCATTATGTGATAAGCAGCATGGTTCTGTGAGAAATAAATGCATGAATTTGTCAATTTCCAAAGCTATCACGCACATTTTGAGCTAATGGAACAAGAAATATTTTATGGTAGCACTTTTTCTAGACCCCAGTAAAGCTTTCGACAGTATCTCAAGAGATTCTCCTTTACATAAGTTCATTGCATCTTTTGGTATGTTAAATATATCTAGAGATTCTTAAAGGGTGATTGTAATTTCGCCTGTAACACCTATTATTTTGGGTACTATATGTTGGAGAGGATGTGTGTGGAGCAATACTACTAGAAAAATGGCTCTAAAGAAAAAAATAAGGAGTCATGGAGGACTGAGGGGCTGAAGGAAAAAGCAGGTAGCTACTCGAGAATAGTTTGTCAGAATAGTAAGCATTAAAACAACACTGGCTGATGAAAAAATTTGTTGAAAAAGAATTTAGAAATCACCAAAAAGCACTAGTGAATTGAGTGAAAGAGTGAAATTTCACGTCACCTTCACCATAGAAAAAAAAACCTCTGCCGATGGGCAATTGTTCTCATCTTCTTGATAAAAAAAAATGAGAATTGAACGATCTCATTATGTATTTTGCACCAGTGAGTGAAGGCAAAGAAAATGCGATGTTAAAGGTTGTAATTGATCGGATGGTTATCGAGATATGGTAGTCCGCATGTAACTCATGCGCGCTGAAGTGAACATCGTATTATAGCCCACTGCATCATCCTAGCTGTCCGCCTTTTCAGATTAAGATTTTTCAGATGTCCATATTACGTGATAGGGAGAGCAAACATATAACAGTTCACGATTTTTGCCCTCCTGTCTACCATCCTCCATGTATCCACTCAGCTGTCTGCCTTTTCGGATTTTATTTACCGATGTCTTGACCTTGCTCTACGAAATTTAAAGCGTGATATCGATATCGACCATTTCCCGAAAAAATTACTTTTTTTCCCCCTCGTAGCTACCTACTAGACTGTCCACCTTCTTGATGAAGTAAGCAACCCATATTGAGGGAAAATCATTGATCAATTCCATATTACCCTTGACGGTGAGATTTTGGCTCTATCTCTCCTGCATGAGTTTGTTGAGAAGAAAAATTTTTTTTCTTTGGACCTAGTTACGTAAACTATCCCTAATGGTCAGTTGCACCACCGTCACCTAACTTGAAGGGAAGATTATCAACCTTATTAACAATTTTCCATACAATAGTTGCCATAGATATTAAACTCCACTCAAAGTTAAGTGACTGTGGTGCAACTGGTCATAAGTTTTGTAAGTCCCAATGCAGAAGACCTTTTGGTCTAGAAAGCTTCTTTATTTCAATTTTTCGAAGATTTCTGTGCAGGGAATGAATTGAGATAGACCTCGGATAACTACTTGCAGAGGTTTTTCTTTTTGAAGTTGAGAGTTTTCATGAATAGTTTGAAGCTTGCGGAAGTTGTTGATTGTTTTGTGCGGAATTTTGATCGCTTCAGCGGTGTTGCGTGATGATTCCACTTTCATTCTTGCAATTCTGATGGTATGCGTGGATATTTGGCGTGAGGGAGAGTCTTCTAGAAATATTAGGAAAAGAGTTCCTAGCCTGGAAACATTTCTGATGCAACTGGTGTTGCGTTCATTGCATCGTCACTCAGAATATCGAATTTGTTGGATGTTGTCATTTGGATTACCGTATCGCCGATTTTATTATTGTTATCTGAGTTGGGATTTTGGAATCATCAATGTTAGATTTGTCAGTTGTCTTAATGGCGCTGCTGATGCAGAGTGGTCATAGATTGCGCTTTCCGTGGTGGCACACAAGTTGAGATGAATGGTCGTACAATAAATACTCACGGTGCGTCATCAATTCGTGGGACGAGATGGCAGAATTTGCTGGAGGCGTGAGGCCTTTGCAAAGCAGTATTATGAGTTTGCCTTGCCTCCATTTTGAATTCAATGATAAGCTTTGGTTTGAGTTAAGCGTGCTTCACCGCATCGTACAGCTTTATCTCTTTTGCTGAAAGATTTGTCATTTTGGCTGCTTCTTTCTGGCTCAGGTTTGGCCCCAAATGGTCTAGGGCTTGAATTTTGAGATCCAGTCGTTTCAGTGCAAATGCTGTGCGTCCATCATTCTATCAACAGTAATTACACAAGAGCTTTTTATATTGCTGGATAAATTTCTGTTTTCACGTAACCTTGTCACCTAGTAATTTGACAAGAAAACAGTTCTAATAAAATCACGACCCCGTAGGTGGAGTGATTTTATTTCTTGAACAGTTTTAGAGTCAAATTGCTGTCAGGTTCCAAGGTTGAGTTGTCAAACTGAAATTTATCTCAAGAAAAATTAAATGCTGGTGCTAGTGTAATTTGGCGAGGTAATTTAACGACATTTTATTTACGAAAAAGTTTATTTGAATGTGCAATCATTGAGAGTAGAATTATCTTACATCGTTTTATTTGACATATTCCACTACGTATTCTTCATAATTTTCTCCATCAATTCTTCGCATACTGTAAGTCCAATCTAGCAAAATATCTGAAATTTGACATACCGCTGTACCTCTTTCTAATACATAATTCTGGTTTTCACAAAATACGATGAATTATCTCCAGATACTTGATTTATTGTTTTTTGTATTTATAGACACACTTTACTTAATATTTTCTTCTTTGTTTTCTCTGCTCATATTCCAAATTCTGTTTATTTTGCAGTTAAGGCATAGACAGATATTCCTGCAAATAATGCAAATGACAAATATAGTGAGAGTTCTGATTTGGTTGCTAGGAGAAAGATAAATAACGTTTTATCACTTGCAAAAAGTTACCTTCCTCTTTATCCGCTGTCAAAACGATAAAATAGCTTTTTATATATGGCTTACTTTATATTGGAGTGGAATTATCAAGAATATAGCACTATACCACTTTACAAAACAACACGACACCTCAGTTTATATGTGTCCTTGATTCAAACTAGCTGAGCTGGATATAAGCTCTATCTACTTACTTGATTCAGCGGGAATATAACCCACTTACAGTCACTAGAGAGTCATAATGGTCACAAAATCACTATTACAGTAGATCGCACAAAACCTAAACACAAACGGAGTTTTTTTCCCCAAACAAGTAGTTAGCGGATGTTCAAGCGGCTCACAATGTATTGATATCAACTCAACGAACGGAAAGGAAAGATTGAGTCTTTTCCACCAATGTTGTTACATTCGAGTGCTATAATCTCCAGCAATATGTAGCGATGCATGAGATTCTTACCGATAGTACAACAATAAGACGCTGTGGCTCTCGATACTGATCAGAAATACTTATTGCCAATTAAGACTGTTGCACCACAGAAGAAAATGTTGGAACTCAATGTACTAAGATTAAATTTTGTTCAATAAAAAGATGTCAACATGACTATACGCTATGTCAGTAGCGTTGTACGCGGCGCGAGCGCCGTCCTGGTGGCGACACTTGGCATTTATTCACCAATATATTTAAAATCGTGACAGTCAACAAATTTTGAAGTATTCACGTGATTTGCAAAACTGGCACTCAGAATAAGCAAAAAGTTTGTTACAATGACAGTAGTACTTCGATGCGGGTCTCAAGAAGTTGATTTGTCTATATTTAGATCAAAAGCTTGAGCAAAGGGAAAAAATCTGACGTGTACAACACGTGACTTACTTGTACATCATTGGATATATATAAATATATATATATATATATAAATATATATATATATATATATATAATACGATGTGATTTTGTGTTTGATCCTATATATCATTGGATATATATAATTAAACACAGAATCTCATCGTTGCGTTCCACGGTTGAACGTTTTGGATTTACCCAAGAGATTCTAGGAATCTGTCAAGTAAAATGCGCTTTCAGTCATGTCGGTTGCTATGGAAACAGTAGATCATTATTTTTATAATACCACAACATTCCTAAATACTGATTTCCAAAATTCTACGGGTACCAACAGATCTGAATTTATACGAAAAATTAGAAAATTAATTCCTTCTGAAGTGCACTTCTGGTTCGGTCTATTGTTTTGCAAATAATAGGCAATCATTCAGATGCTACAGCAGACTGAAATACCAAATTTCAATATTCTACACCTGATCGTTTCGAATTTATGCGAAAAATTCCAAGAGAATGTCAAGTAAAGTGCACTGCTGGCTCGGTGGATCCCAATAAAATTAGGATTCAAGCATCTAGATGGTATATTCGTCCTAAATACTGGATTTCAGCAAACTACGTTCAATCGTTCTGGATTTATGCGGAGAATTCAAAAAATGTTTCATAATTTAAATATTAATTTTTCTCGTGATTTTACATAACTTCATCTGATATATACGAGTCTTTTTTATAAATTGGAAATTTTGTGTGGCTATCATAAGAACTTCTTGATTTGGTGTATTTTGAATTCTTCATTAGGGAATCAGCATCGTTCATGCCTGATGATTGAATATTTGCTTGCCAGATACGAGTTATCCGAAAGCATCATTCATTCAAATAAGTGAAAAATCATTAATAAGGCTTCATTTCCGATATTTTATCTTCAATTTATAATCAATGATAATATTGTGAAAATATAATTTTAATAATTCAATATTGATACTGTACAAACATTAAACAATTCAAAAAACATTAACTGCTCAGTTCTAAGTCTGTTTTTTACATGATTGCTGTGAAAATTTATTGATACAGGTAAATTTAGGTCAAAAAATTATTAATATTAGTTGCAACTGCAAACGCACAGCTGCAGTTTGCATATAAATCAACACAGAAAGTATCTGCTTCAAGACTGACCAGTCATTGATTTGGAATCGTCTAGCACAGTTGAATGAATATCATAAAAGTGCAAGGATTGATAGTATGTACTATGGCATAAAAGCAAACTGAGAAGATAAATTTTTCACAGTTCCATACGCCCATTCGCGATTCTGAAATGAATAAAATTTCAGTGCACTATTGCGCAATTGTGTGTGTCAATACTCAGGAACACAACAAATTGAACCTTGTCCCGATGATCTCCACTTTTTCAAAGGATTTTCCCTATTTATCTGCCTCAAAAATCCAGTTCGGCTTTATGCTCTTTTATATTTGTTTTGATAGCTCTAATCAGTATTAGTAGAGAGCTTATAACTTCTACCGCATGAAGTCGCGTTCATCGCTACTGACATAGCGTATACTGAACATGAATTTCTACTGTAAACTGTGTTTATACGTCCATCGAGAGTCAATAAGTTGTTTACAAGCCAAAGAAAAGAGATGCTCTTGTAAACTTGGTTTGCGAATCCGTTCGAACGAGTTTTATTCCACGAAAAAAGCTTATGCCAGTTCAGATTTAAATAGATAATCTGTTTTTATCCAATTCAATTTGAGATAAGAAAGCCTCGCGCGTCTGGGCCTACGCAGATACAAACAGTGCGAAGCTTGCCCGGATTAAAAACAGTATACCAAGCCACGCGTCAAAGAAGCAAGATAATACTCGAAGTTGACAAGACTCAATATTACGAGAATTGAAATAAATTTCAACATGTAGCGTATTTATTTGTTTATTCATTATCGATATTACATTTTAAACAAAGATAATATCTATGCTTTCATGTAGATATTCAATGATGCTCTTGCTCTGCAGAATATTGCGTCGGTCCACCTTCAATACCTTATAGCGGAACTGCTCGGAGTGCTATAGAAAAAAAAAAAAAATATTGCAGAAGATGGCTGAGTTAAGAACAAATTGGCTATTCATAGAATTTTATCTGAACATAATTTCTTCAAACTATTTTAAAAGTAGGCATAAACGAATTACGGTGTGTTTGTATATAGAATGACTCTGAAAGTCATTTGAATATTCAAGCTTACAGTTCGGCTTGAAATCAAAATCTTATTCTCAAACAAAATCTCAATCTTCAGAGTGGGATCCAAGAGAACATTCCAGGGGCCTGAGACCTCTTGAAAAGCTCACTGGATATAAAAATTATAATTTCGACTTTTACGAAAATAGGAAATGAAAATTTTCAGTGCTTTTTTCTACGGCCTAATATTGAGTTTATTGTTGGAGATGATTAGGTAAGGAACTATTATTGAGGAAATTTTAGAACTGGAGGAATATAACTGGGAAAGAATGGCCTAAAAGAGTTGGCTTGAGAATAATTACTTCCAATCGGAAATAGCATACCACTGTATTTTGGGAACTGGAGATGTCGTCTTTTTGATACAAGCTCGTTGAGCGACATCCAAATACTAGTTCTTTGTGATGAATTACCAAAAATTTTTTTGCTTCAGTTATAACTAACTCTTAAGAGGATCATTTGATAAAAAAATTCAACAGGAATTGAATATACTCATATATTAAAAATGTGAAGAAGGATCCAAAGTAATATTTAGGAGAAAAGTTTCAGGCCTTAAGTGATCAAGTCAAGTTTAAAATATTTTATAATTCTTCAGGACGTTTCGAACCTCAAATGTGCTCATCATCAGCTGTATATAAAATTCAGAAATTATGAACAATAGTTTGAAAATAAAAAAACCTCTTATCATGATTTCAATAATTAATTTAATTACTTGAATTTGAAAATGCACATAATGAACAATTTGAACAAAATGTGAAAACTACGAGAACCAACCCAAGTTCTCATCTTGGAAGTCGGCGAATGACTGAATAAATTAGCAGCTAGACACTGAACGTGCGACAAAAAAATCAAGTTGGTAGCTTATAGTTACCTAGGAAGTTCGTCAAATACTTCATATTGTTTTTAAAGTCTGTTTGCGTATTTATAGTTTTTTTGTCAGATAAATTGATGTATAAAGATTCATACAACAATCTATGTTGTTTTTTGCTGATGACCTTATCTATAATTTCAGCATTTTTAGAATCAAAAATGTGACCAATTTCGATGGTATGTTTGGACAATGCACTATGATATGTTACGAGATTTACAATGGTAATAATGTTGATATAGTCTTTTCTTTAAAGGTTGCGAGGTTTCTCCAACATAAACCTTGTCACAAGGAACACATTTTACCCCATAAACAACATCTTTTGTATCATCAAACGCCTCTTTATCTTTGAGGTTAGAATATAATCATCTCATATTCACAATATTATTATTAGCAATCTTTATCTTGGTCCAGCCAGCGTCTTTTTTAGAGCCTGCTAAAGCTCTTCTACGTAAGGAAATACTGAATAAACTGTACCAGTGGTTATCAATAGCAGCAGAACTGTCAACATTTTCTGAATCACGTTGACGTAGGAAGTGAATGCGTTTATTGAGTTTATTATAAACAAAATTGAATGGGTAACCATTTTTATGTAGAACATTATCGATAAATTTGTAATTCTCAACATGAAAACAAGAATGTGAAAGTAAATATGCTCTGTCAACCAAAGCGTTTATCACACTAACTCTAAAAACAGGGTTGGTGTGAGAATGAAGATACTTACATTTTCATTCTCACACTAACCCTGCTTATAAAGTTAGTGTGATAAATGCTTTGATTGACAGAGCATATTTACTTGCGCTGTTTATGGGGTGAAATCTGTTCCTTGTGACAAGGTTTATATTGGAGACACCTCGCAACCTTTGAAGAAAAGACTATATCAACATAATTACCATTGTAAGTCTCGTAGCATATATCATAGTGAATTGTCCAAATATACCATCGAAACTGGTCACATTTTTAATTTTAAAAATGCTAAAATTATAGATAAGGTCATCAAAAAATAACATAGATTGTTGTATGAGTCTTTATACATCAATTTATTTGACAAAAAAAACATAAATACGCAAACAGACTTTAAAAACAATATGAAGTATGTGACTATAAGCTACTGCATTATTTTGAAACATGATGCCCTCGGGTATTATTTGTTACGTAACTACCCTGAATTTTATTATCATTATTATTATTAATCCTGAAACTCTTTTACCCTGATAGGGTGTCGAGTTATTTTTAAGTTCATTTAATTCAAGTTTGATTTCTAGTAAGTGCACGCCATTTATTACGGTCTTTTGTTAATTCTTTTAAATCTACTTTATTAATGTTTTTCGAGTTAAAAATTTCATCTATTCCCTTGTCCCAAGATTTGCTAGGTCGTTCTCTTCCTTTTCTTCCGTGCTGTTTGGCTGTCCATATTCTTTTGACTTGTCGGTCTTCCGGCATTCTCATTAGATGCCCGTACCAATTTAGCTGTTTTACTTCTATTGTACTTAAGGTTGACTTGACATTAAGACTTTCTCTTATTGTTTCATTTCGTACTTTATCTACTTTGGTTACACCTTCTATCGTTCTTAAATACCTCATGTCTGCTGCTTGAATTTCATTTTTTTGTCTTCCGTTCAATACCCATGATTCTGAACCATGTAATAAGGTTGCTTGATAGATTGTTCTAAACACAGTAGTTTTAGTTCGTTTTGATATATTTTTATCATTAAGTACTATTCTACATGCTCCAAAATAACTTTTTCTTGCTGCATTTATTCTCTCATTTATCTCTTCTTCGTACTCCCCTTTCGCGTTTATTATTGCTCCTAGGTATTTGAAGGATTTTACTTGTTCTACTGGCTCAGAATTTATTTGTATTTCCACTTTTATATCTGTCTTTGATATTGCCATTTCTTTGGTTTTATCAATGTTTCTTTCCATATTGTACTTCAATAGTTCTTCGTTCCATATTTCTAGTTTCAATTGTAGGTCTGCCTCCGATTTTGCGTATATGGCCAGGTCATCAGCAAATGCACTTTCTGCTACTGAATAGCTTTGTAGTCTGTTGTATCCCACTACCAGACTTTTTGTTTTCCTATGTACTCTTTTTGTAATTTCATCTAGGTATATGATAAATAGAAAAGGGCTTAGTGAACCACCTTGTCTTAATCCTTGATTGGTATTAAATTCATCTGTCATAAGATTGTCTATTCTTACTACGTTTCTTGTTGTTGTGTCGATACTTTTAACTGCTCTTATGAGTTCTTCCTCAACTCCTCTAAATTCTAGGATATTCCACAATTTATTTCTGTTAACTTTATCGAAAGCTTTCACCAGATCTATAAAAGCTACATATAACGTTTTATTATAAGTCTTGTATTGTTGTATCAGTTGTCTCATAGAAAAAATGTGGTCTTGGGTGCTGTATCCCTTTCTGAATCCAATCTGGGATGGTTCAATGGTCGTTTCTAATTTATTCTTCAATTTCTTTTCTAGAATGGATTCAAAAACTTAAGATGTTGTACATAACAGCGATATTCCTCTGTAATTTGAGCATGTCATTTTATCTCCCTTCTTGTATATTGGAAAAATAATTGCAATCTCCCATTCCTCAGGTATTTTACCTGCTTTTAATATTGCCTTGAATAAAAGAGACAGTATTTCCATCCCATTTTCGCCTATATTTTCTAATTGTTCTGGTTTTATTCCGTCACCTCCAGCCGCCTTCCCAATTTTCAGTTTTCCTAGTGCAATTCTTATCTCTTCTGAACTAATTTCTTGTACATTATTGTGCTTTGAGTCTTCAATAATTCTTATATTATTTTCTTCTCTTTCTTCTTCGCTATTAATATCGTATGTCTTAGCTTCTAGGAGTTCTGTAAAGTACCTCTTCCATCTTTGTCTTATTTTTTCTTCTTCTGTAATGATTGCGCCATTTACTTCTCTTATTTGCTTTAATTTTATTGTTTCTTGTCCTTTTTAATTTTTAATTGCGTTGTAGAATAACTTTTGATTTGCTTTGAAATTTTCTTCCAGGGTCTCTCCGAATTCATCCCACGATTTTTTCTTTGCGTATAATACCATTTGTTTGGCTTTAGTTCTCTGTTTTTTGTATTGTTCATAATCAGTTTGATTTTTCGTTCCAAGATATTTCTTCCACAATTGTTTTTTCTTTTCAATTTCCGCTTCAATATCCTTGTTTCACCACGACGTGCTCTTATATTTAATTTTACCATTATTCCGTGTTACTCCACATGCTGTTCTTGTTGCATTTATAATTATTTTCTTGAAGTATGCCCATAGTTCCTCAACATCTTCTCTGTTAGATATAGGTTCCTTCAAAATCAATTCGTTAATTATTTCTTGATATTTTTCTTAAGTATCTTCATATTTCAGGTTTTCTGTTCTCATTCTTTCTTTACATGTTTTGAGTCCACTATTTGTAGTTTCATCTTTCAAAGTTTTTGTGACATCTGATATTTTTGTTATAAGTAAGAAGTGGTCGCTTGCTATTTCAAATGATCTATTAACTCCTACATCTCTCACTACTCCTGCATTGCTTACATTGGTTAGGCAATAATCAATTATAGATTTTCCGTTCCTGCTTGGAGCCCATCTTGTGTTTTTATGTATATTCTTATGTTTATATATTGTATTCAATATCTTTAAATCGTTAATAACACAGAAATCAATTAGTCTTTCTCCATTGTTATTTTTGGTTCCTTCCCCATTCCTACCCATCTGTCTTTCAAGGCCTTGGTTTTTATTTCCTACTCTTCCATTGAAGTCTTTCAATATGTAAATAGTTTCCTCTTGTGTTTCAATCACCTGTTGTAGTTTTTCCCAAAATTCATCCTTTATTGCTTCCTTTTCATCATCATTTGGTCCATATACTATAATCAAATTTAGAATATTTTTATTTATCTCTTTTATTTCAATCGTCATAATTCTTTATCAATGCATTTCCATTCTGTTATATATTGTGCTAATTTTTGATGTATTAGACACCCAACTCCAGCTTGAGCTGTTGTTGCTTTTGGTACTCCACTATATATAAATATATGGCCGTTTTCCATTGTAATTATACCGTTCTCTTTTCTTTTTGTCTCTTTTATCCCTAAAATGTCCAGTTTAACTTTCTCAAATTCCCCAATCAATTCCTTTCCTTTTCCATTCAAGCTTCTAATATTCCAGTTTCCTATTCTCTTAATTCCTTTGCTTTGCCGGTCCGTCATAACATTATCCTGTCCCCTGTGCTCTAACACTTTTTTGAGCTATTTGCCTTCTGATCGCGTATTATCGAACTTTTGCTCTCATCTATGGATTTCTCCACTAGATGTTCTGTCGACGGGTCCCATACCAGCATCTTTTCATCAATGGTTATTTTGTTATATCCAATTTTTACTTTATTATCTTTGCTTTGCTCTTCTTTCCCTTTTTTTCTTATCATGAATTGAACTTTTCTCTCTTCCTCAGTTAGATCATCTTCTATGTATATTTCTGTCTTTTTGAGTTTGTTGGCCTTTTTTATAACTTTTAATTTACCGTCCCATTCCTCTAGCTGGACGACAATCAATTTATTTTTGTTTCAACTTTTAAATCATTTCTTAATAGCTCATTTACTTTAGCTAGCACGTTTTGGTCACTTGTGTTCAACCCTTTAATAATTATATTATTTTTCCTTTCTTTCTTTTCTTGTTCTGCAACTTTATTTTCTAGCGTTATTAGACGGTTCTTTAATTCTTCTTGCTCTTTTTTCCATTGGTTTTCTTTGGCTATCATGTCTTCACGCATTTTATTTAACATATTACTGTTAATTTTTATTTCTTCTTTTAATTGTGCATTATTATCCTCTATAGTATCTTTCAACTCGTTTATTCCCTCTCTTATTAATTTTTTGAACATATCCTCCATATTTCCAATTTCTTCCCCTGATTTTTCGTTCGCTCTAATTTCTTGTTTGGTTTTTAACGGTGACCTTCTAATTAAATTACTTCTTTTGAATGCCACTTCTGTAGCTGAATCCGCTTCTCCTTTCCTTTTGAAAAATTCGCTCAGGGATCCACACGACTGAGTTCTTCCTTTTTCCAACCCGCTCATTAATTATTTGTTAGATTTTATTATTATAATTTTTGTTCCCAACAATATTTTAACACACAAGATTTATAACAAAATTTAAACACAAAAAAAAAAAAATTATGCACAATTTTTATTCCAGTTGGTAACACTGCTTGTGCCCGTGCACTTCCGCTAACGTTTCCTTACTAGTGGGAACACTGTTTCTTTCGCACCGCGCAGTCGCTTCGCACTGTGAGCTAAAATTTTTATCTTTCTCAACTGTCACTATCACTCTTTTTTAATCAACCTCACAATCTGTACTATATGTTTTCACACTTCCACAAACTAATTCGTTAAGCACGTTCTAATCTTTACTATTATTAGATTCTCCGATCTTTAATATCTATTTATCGCACAAAATTATTTAAATTCCAAGTGATAATCCTCGTTACTGAGCAAAAATTATCGCCTTGCAAATAAACACGACTTGCACGTAACCATGCAATAGAATAATGAGCCAACTACCCTGAAAACAATGTTATTATGAAAGCAATAATAAACTAGTCGGATATTAAATTAATTATTGTACTCTATGGTACGAGGTTTTCTATATTTTTAAACTATTGATCATGATTTCTAAATTTTATATACAGCTGATGATGAGCACATCTGAGGCTCGAAACGTTCTGAAGAATTAAAAAATATTTTAAACTTGACTGGATCACTTAAGGCCTGAAACTTTTTTCCTAAATACTCATATATTGTTATATATATTTGTAATGATGATTGGTATACATCGTTATCATTTTAGTATGATACTAAAATAATAACGATGTATACCAATCATCATTACATATGTACAGATTGATATTATATGCCCGAAGTCAGAAATTGTATATATTTATGCACAATCAAACTGAAAATATCATTCGGGAGAAAAATTAAGATTGTTCCCGGAAAATTGATGCATTTGCATGAGGATATAGATTCTTCTGATCTTAGGATACTATAAATTTGTTCATGATCCATTCAAAATGTAGCGGAACTATCAAGAAGGCTAATTGGAATTTGTACCGTCTCAAATATTGTGGAATTCCGGAAAAAACAGCTCACAACGATAGATTTCACGTTCTGAATAGTCCATTATGAATTGTCTCTGACTACTTGTGGCAACTCCAAAATGTGAAGAAGACAATTTTTTCAGAAAAAAAATAGAGAATATTACTCAGATTTCTATGTACTACATGTCTGTAGACATCTTGTATACAAAAATGGTATCAAAACTCATTTACCTCTGATAAAGTGATATTTTCTTGACAATTAGAATTAGGGAGAATCACTGTAACAAGACCACGTATTTTAGCATCTATTGGTTTTTGGAAGTTGGAATATTGAATATGGTTCTTCAGAACTGTTAGTGATCTGATAATATCTTTGTAGTCAACTTTGGATAAGTCAGGAAATGAGAGAATATTTTCCAAGCTCTGTAACATGAAAAAGTCGATTAAACATTTGAGTTTATAATGTTATGAATATCACATTTTTGATTACCTCTCCACTTATTTTGATGAGTTCTTTGAGTAACGTGAAGCTGAATTCGCGATTTAGGTAAAAGGATTTCGTGAAGTTTCTGATAATTTGTGGAGCTCCATCAATCAAGTACACTTCTACTCTCTTATGGAAGCTTTCCAATTTTTTTGCTATTTCTAATGTTAAAACTGCACCCCAGGTTATTCCAACCAGCCTGTATACTTTAGGAGAGTCAGTGCTTATAATTTGCTAAAAAAAAGACATAATCTTATTATCAATTTGATATACAATAGACTTAGTAAGAGTGGTAACTTTAGACCGGAGACTTCAAAGTTAGAGCCGTCATTGAAATGCGGCTCGCAAAGTTTGATCCTTTGTGATCTTGTATTCATAAATATAATATAAATTTTTACAACATATCAATATTAGCTGATAACCTAGATTCAAAGATATCATCCAGAGAAAATAATAAATAATTGTAGCTATAGGATTTGAGCTTACCTCAACTAAACCAGATCAGATTATATAACCATACCTTAATAGATAGAATGTTAAGATCTGGAAAACTGTGTTGAAGTTTTATGACGTTGGCAATAATTTCTCAGTGACATTTGACAAAGTTATAACGCGAAGAATGAATGCTTTCTCATTTTCTATAATTATCACCTTGCACAAACTGGAGAGTAGCTATGCGGCAGACATTTCAAGGATTGAACAAGTTTCTCCGGCATTTTAACACCAATGTTCCATACAAATCTTGAATTATACAATGAAACATTACTTGGCAAACCAAAAGATGGAATGCTCAATAAGGATTAATCTGGCATCCATATAATTCTTTTAAACGACTGTAGCTAAATCTATTTTGTCCAATCCAGAAGTAAAATTAGCACTGGTTCTGAAGATTATTCGAATAATCTGAAATACTTGCATTCAGGGAGATCAGGGGTAGCTTAACATATTTTGGAGACTATAGCTAAAGGTTGTTCAAGAATCTTGGACTAGTTTGCAACATTAGATTCTTAGACGCTTATTAGAGCATAGGAACTCAAATTGTACGGTTCGTCTGATTGATCACGGCTGCGAAACTACTTTTGTATAAAAGGAGATCTGTTTCAAATTCAAGTTGTGTTTCGCATGACTTTTGGTGGGGAGCATAATAAAACCAATAGAACTCTTTGACACACGTAGTGAAGACCATATCTCAAGAAAAAAAACTGCAGTCTGTGGTTTATGTGTTCCGCCAAATAGCTACTGATGATGAAAATTTAGTCCCCAAAATAGATATTTGTCTGTTTTTTAACTTGTTTAAGATTAAAGAGACTTTATAATTATGTATATCCATAAATCTCAAATGAATCATAATATTTATTGTTTATCACCTCTGCTATTATCTTCACAATATCACTCTTGATTTTTGATGTTGGTAGTGATACACAATAGACAGGATACAATACTTGATCCACGAATTTTCGTAAAATCGGATTATGCGGACCTAATAAATCAGGCACAATGAATAATGGTGAGCTGTCATCCTGGGTTTTACGATTGTATGACAATTTCAGTATTTCAGGTGACTCCAAGTCAGAATGTCCCAGCCGTTTCAGAGTTCTCAAAGAGGACGGTAAAAATGATGAATAATCTGAAAACATCAGAAAGGTAATTGACGTCATGAAATTAATTAACCATTTTTGAATAATGAGATATGATGGTTATAAGATTTTTTTATCAAGAACGTTTTCACAAAATGTGTGCATCCAAAGGAGTACTTACCAGAAGAGAACATTGACATATACAGGGTATAACAGATATAAGTACATTAATTTTAACCTGTAATGCAATTTGTCAAGCATAACAATTTTTTTTGATAATTTTTCTCTATAAATCCTCTGGATATAGAGTAAAAATTCATCAAAATTTTGTCAAAAATTTCATAGTGCGCCTATGGTTCCAACTGAATGTTTCTCATTCGTTGGAAGAATGACAGCTGTCGATTGAAAGGAGTATTTTGCAGCTTTGAGCTGTCGTAGTCTTGTCAATCATTCATTTGAAACTGAAAGAATATTAATATTTTGGCAATACATTGATATTTGCTCACCTCGATAGTTCTATTTTTACATACGTTGGAAGAGAGACTAAATTTGTCTCTGTTATCAAAAATTTTGTCTTCAAGTCGATTTATATGTCATTTCTAAGATATTTGATTTTTATTTAGGGATTTCATGTATATTTTCGGATAGTACATTTCTTAAACATAAGATTGTCTGCACAAATTTATTGCATTTGAATCAGCTGATTTGAATTATCTGAAACTGTGTCACTGTGTCAGGAGTGTTAGACTGTGCTGCCATCTACGAGCAGTTCAAAAAGTACTTGCCCTGGTACTTGCTGTTCCCAACTTACTTCATCAGAAACAGATCAGAAACATAAAGAGGAAATCATTCAACGATTTATTCAAAGAAAACAGTGGAGTATTAAATGGAATGCAATTCTAAATTAATTAATATATTGAATAATCCCATGAAAATATTGCTACATGAAATTTTGAAGATTCTCTTCTTGAAGAACAAAAAATTTAACCTATAAAAGTATCAAAGTAATTGATTTTAAATATTTTCTGAAATATATGATACAATATTTCATTTATTCAGCAGATCAATTCAGGGGACATACTTTTTTGAAACGACCTGAGTGTGAAGTTTGTAATAATATGAGAAAAACTGATACACAGGTGCTCCATTTATAAATTAATGTATTTCTTTAATTCAATCTACTATTTTACGTTTCAGATAAACGTTAAGTTCTAAATATTCCATGGTATTCTCGTCATAATGTATAAGTGCATATTATTTTGATATTAAATACATTAGCATAACCACAATAATTCAATTTTTAGTTTAATAAATTCGCTAAGCTAATTCTAATTTGCTCATGATATTGTAGACAGAATTAATAATTTTTAATCGGTTTTATTCCAGAATTTATTTGAAGGAATTGATAACTCACATATGTCAAAATCAATAATTATTGTTCTATTGCAAATGCTACTGGATCCGATAATTATGCACGACTCGTTAAATTATAGGGGATTAAAAATGCTGAAAAAAGATGAGAATTCGGGAAAAAGTAACAAAGAAAAATTGTTAGACTTGATGAGAACTATCACTGGTTAAAATTATTGTACTTATTTCTGTTACATCCTGTATGTAACCACGAAAGATTGATATAATGAGCAATGAAAAACGATGGAGCTGCAAAATGAAACCAATATTATCATTTTAATTGAGAGAGCTCCAAGCTTCCGCAAATAGGAGGAGTCCGGGAATAGATCAGGCACAGCCTACGTTGAAATCGTCTTTCTATATTGGATGTAATAGCTGAATCTGTCATCTTGATAGAAAACTATCGATTATTATAGTGCATTTTCCTATACTCTCGGAATGAGAGTTTTATGTATCACTAGGCACACTTTACATTTTTTCAACAACCTACATAGTAAATACGATCGTGCTCTTGCATAATAATTCCGGAACTCGTCAGTTACTCCAATAAGAATTTGATATTTTTTTAGAACCATGCAAAGATACATTACTGGAAGAAAATTTTGATTCAGGTACATGTATGTAGGTACTTTCCAATAAGCAAATGTTCTATAGGCAAGACTCTGACAAACTCAAAACAAATTGAAATTTTTTTTTGTTTTTATTATTTTCATTGACACTTTTTTTCTAGAGAGTTAGGGAAAAATACTAAAGGAAGGTCTAACAGAACAAAATATATAAGAAATTTATTGATATGATCAACCCTGTAGGAGATACAAAAGGCCTGTGTTTCTCCCTCTATAACTAAACTTCACAACATTTTATAGTTAAAAATCAAGTTACTTATCACGTGGACAACAATTGTAACAAGCATTTTACAGTTTGGGATATCAAAAAACATATTTTTTGATTCAGTTTGCGCAGAACTCAATTTTGAACTTTCGCCTGTAAACGTAAAATTTTATTTGGAGCACACTGATCCAAAAAAATTATTTTGATGTACCTACTCCGCTTAAATGTTTTCTGTGAGGTACCGGAATAAATACTTCTTTCAAACTCTTACCTTCACAGAAGTTCAGACAAACCAGATCCTTCTACTTATTTAGATATTCATCTCCTTGTCTTGAAAATCTCATAATAAAATATTGAGTTTTAGTGTATTTATGTTGATTCAACTGATACTACTTCTCAAATCCGAATTGCAAGGATATTCTTCTCATTTAAAAATCACACAATGCAAGTTAATGAGCCAGACAGCATTTAGAAAAGTACAATCTTCTTGACTCATGGTCTGATGTTCACTCTTCTGGAGTGATTATTCCTATTGATAATATCAAATGAATTGAAAAAAGTATAAGAATAAGAATAAAGAGAAAAAAAACAAGATACCGCAAATAGCAAATTTTTTTTAATATGAAGTATCGAGCTCGGAACGAAATAGTTATAAGAAACTACTGTTGAATGATATTAAAAGAAGGTAGCAAAACACTCCACCCCATTTATAAAAAAGTGAAACAAAAAATATATAGTTGAAACAAATAGTTCAATTTTTAAATACATAGATGTGAAGGCTGAGACTTTCGGAGCATTCTATGTAATTTTTGTTTTTCCACACGATGTACAGCTCCCATAATTATTCAACTCATCAGTTCGCGCAGGGAAGAGTCAGTTTGGCCATTTCGGAGCGGAGCAGATTTGATTGGAATATGGCGTTCCACAGCAACGAAATGAGTTCTCAAAAAAGTCTTAAGGATCTTTTCATATATATTTGTTTAAGAATGTCAGGAGTCTGACTTTCAGAACTGTCGCTTATTTGGAATGATATACTTCCAGCTACCTCAGTTCAGATCTCTCTACATAGTAATGTATTTCTTGTGAGCAAAAAATTGTTTTTTAACTGGACTACCTTCAGCTCCTAGAATTGTTGATAGAACGCAAAAAATGTCTTCGAGTCTACATAATATTCTCCTCGTTAATAATTTCTAGTTTAATCAGGCTTAGAAGGGATCAAATACAATTTAATTCTTTTCTATCCCATCTATCTTATATCACATATGTGAAAAACTGGTAGAACTTCAGAACCAACAAATTTTGTGTGATAATATACGTGTATAATTAGAGCTTTTGAGTCAGGATTCTAGGGATAAGAGATTGAGTGGGGTTTTGAGGCTCTTTTATTCAATATTGATGATTCGTTGAGACATGTAATTTTCCGTATGATGTATACAGTACACAATTCTTACCTTCCGCAGATGACTGGTCAGTTCCATTCAGTTGTTTCAGAGAGTCATTCTTAAGATATACCATTGTTGAATTCTTGCTCAGAATTATTTCAAGATTTCCAATAACATTCTGTATAGTATATGCACTATTCCACGCAATATTGCAAATGTGTAGTCCACTTGCTCTTTTATAGTACTTTTCCCTGTTTGTTCCTATGAAAATAATGATTTTTTCCTGGTTTTTATTTTGATATAAAGAGTCACGAATGTTCCCTACTATTTTTTTATAGTAATCAGTATCTTCAGACATTGCAAATATGAACGTGTCATTCAATAGGCTCAAGTGGCCAACAATATTTAACAATTTCTTAGTACTTTCAGAAGTGGTAGCATCATATTTAGATACAATAACTTCAGCATTGTGAGTTCTCTGAATCATTCGTATATACCGTTCCATAAAACTAGAGCTTGGATCTGATAGGCTGGCAATTACGATTCGTTTTGCTCCATTACTAACTAGCCAGTCAGTTAAGAATATCCAAGCCTCGGATGAGTCCGCTGAAATATAAAAGTAAGATATTAATTAATAAGGATAAATAGGGAAAAGGTTTGGTGGATATTTCAATACAATATACATCAAATATTCACTGAACCTTTGTCATAATTACGATGTATACACATTTTGAGGAATTTATACATAAAATAGAATAGATAATTTTATTGGACTCGCTGCAAATTATATATAAGGCTTTCAACTACTTCTGTATTACTATTTATCATCTCATTCATTCCATATTCATCTAAACAGGGAGCAGAAAGATACCCTTCTTGAGTCTCAGGCCTACTTGAATAGAATTATACTAGTTGGTTTGATTGAATAATAAATTTGATACCTCTCCAAGCTCTTGAAAAACAGACTGTTTGATCGGATAATACCAGTTTTTACTCGAATATGAATTTGCCTGTTGATGATATTTTATACTTGGGATGTTTCAAAACATCTGTTAATCACACAGTATGTTGAAAATGATATTTGGATAATGGTATGATGACACTACATGGTGGTTGGTGAACAACCACTATGTAGTGCATATCGTTGTTTTGGGGCTTTTCATTATGGGATTTGTTACGTGCCAATTTGGCTTTTGGTCACTTTTTTTGCTTGGTTAAATTCTGAAATATAATTTGGGTTATTTGGGTTTAATTTCATTCACTTATGTACTTACTTTTGGTTTAAAATACTTTTAGTTTTCAGTTTAATAATTTCATTCATATTTCAATCTATAGATCCGTTTCCTTCTTTTCTTTAAGCTCAGGTTTTTTTTTGGTTATATCAAAAGCGTGTTTTTGTTTACTTGTATCAATTAATTTCAGTTCAAGATTTGTTTTAAATTGTCGCTGTGGTGATGCGCGCGCTGCAGACAGTGACGTTACGTTTTATTTTTTTGAATCTTAGTACTGAGGCGCCCGCTAGGTTTTTTTTAATGGAAACGGTTTATTTTCAATTAAGTCAAACCGACCGGATTTGACTTAATTGAAGATAGTCAGCCTTAAGTCCTGGTGTAGGACAGACGTACATTTATTTATTTTCGTTTTTTTTACCACTACAATTTTGTGGGCTTATTCCAAAGTTTTTTTTTGCGTGTGCAAGCCCAAGTTGGGGATTCGTTTGGGATAAGCTATGCTCCGGCCGAGTATTTGGGGCAGTTTGGCCATTTGTTTTGTTCGGCGGAGCAGCCCACGTGTTGGGGATTATTTAAAATTGTGAGTGGTCGTTTTTCTATTTTCTATCGCTACCACCTGCGATTTGACGTCGTCCGGACCAAGGCACAACGCTGTGGAAGTACCTGACTCCCATCCTGGATTTCCTGACTACCTGGAATCCAGCAAAATTAGACCTGAAGGCCGAGATCCAGACGCCAGGCAGACGAGTCAATTGGATCTCCAGTGACGTCACCAGCTAAGTGGTTCAGTTTTTTTACATTCAGACTTTTTTTTGTGAGTGCTATCAGCCTAATTAAGCACCTCGTGGCTTCACCACGACTTTTGTTTACTTTTTTTACTGTGTAATTTTGCGGTGGGCATTCGTCGTTGCCTTTTTTCTTTTTTATGCTTTTTCTGTTTACGTTATAAACGCTACGTCCCGTTGTGAACCAGTTCGATCGATCTAGGGCCTGCTTTTCATTATTTTGTACTTTTTCCTGGAGTAGGTTTATAGACGTATTTGTTCAGTTAGGACTTGTTGAAGTCTGCGTAGGGACGCGAATCGCCGCCATTTTGTTTACATTAACTTATTTTACCTTTCTTTGTCATTTTTCAATATTTACTTTATTTCATTTTTGAATTTTGAGCTTTATTAAATATTTGCTATTTGGGTAAATTTGATTATCATTTATTTTGTGAAAAAGAATACCTACCACTTTAATTTTCAGATAGTGATTTTACTTAGTGTTTTTCTTTCAGCTGGTGTAAGTATCACTGTTTGAGATATTGTTTTATTTTATGTTCTGCGGCATCTTGATCGACGCCAAAAGATCTAATTATCCTACAACCCAATATTCTACCCGTCCATCCTACCATCTTTTCTTTTACAGGTACTTTCGCAGTTGTGTGCCTGAGGACGGAAAAATTAACAATTGCGTGGCGCCCTTATTTTCTGTTTTATATAGAGTTAGCTTACGTAGCGTCCAGTAGATTTGTTTTCAGTAAAGTTTGTATTTTTGGAAAGCTAACCTCACAACTACCCAGTCCGGCCCTGGGATCATTTTGATTATAATTTTTCTAGTACTGAGCTAGTCAGTTTTGAAGGGTAGGGTCGCTACCCAATTTTTAAATTGTTGTAATAACATTATCACTGAAATATTATAATTGCTATTTACAATATACCTACAGAAAACTTTATTAATTGTGATATTCTAAATATTCTTTCTTTTATATATAATGTGAGGAAGATTTTGGGGATGAGGACAGTTGTTCCCTCGGAACGTCCATTTTGTAAATCTGAATGAGAGAATGAATTTTCGTATCTTCTTTATAATTATATATGAGATCATTTAAGGCCTTTATATTCAACAATAACCTATTTACTACAATTTCGGGATCCGCCAATATTACTACAAGAATGTTTCCAACAAAATCGGCGACTCCAGTCATGATATCAGATGAGCTTCATCTTCGAGGACATCTTCAACTGGAGTCGTAGAGGAGAAAATACTGTTTGGTACATTCGCCTTTCACAGCAAATCTTACTTATAGGTTGACCATAATACTCCAGCTCCCTTGAAGTTTTCATAGAGATTCAAAGATTTACTTGGCAATGTGGCAGATAGAATTACACTACAATATTGAGGACATTTTTTTCAGTTGAATGTATGAATAACTTACTCGAATATCATTGTCATAATTCCACTTGTCTACATGGGCATATTCACCTTTTGAAAACGGGCCAAATATAACAATGATATTTTACAGAACTGAAGACACATCTAAACATTGAACAAATAATAGCAATATCACTCAAAATGTTCGCTCACGCTTACTCAGATAATGAATATCACAATTGAGCTTTAAAAATTAAATTATTCGAGATAACCTATCACCTGCGACTCTGGCATCCGCTCTTATATAGATGTATTTTTTGGAATAAATGAAAAAATATGTAATGATTAACTGCAGCACTTGGTTCACTCGCGGACACTGCCTGCGATAGCTCTGAGATTTCGATAGTGTATGTTGTCTTATTTTAGGGTGTCAATCCAATTGACTTTTTCTTGAATATATAATAACTGACTACAGCATCTGAAAAAACATAGGTTCCACCCGCGATAACTCCGGTAACTTTTTAAAATCAATGAAAAAAGTTTTGAAAATTGACTCCAGTAATAGAGCAGCCGGTGGTCCTGTGATATGAATATTTTTTTTTTTGTTTTTTCCTATCGTTGACTGATCCAATTGACTTTCTTATCAAAATATGATAATAGTCGCAGTGAATATGATTTTCCACGCAATTCTATATGTCATTTTAAGGAAACAGAGTAAGAATTCTAGTACTTCAGACTCAGTAATTCCGTATGCGAGTTATCTTTCCAATAATAAGTAATTAGATAAACAAATTCAGAACCATTTAAAGACCCCTCATTTAGATATTAATTGAGAGAAATATCAACACTGCAGCGCGGCTTGTACTTAGGATTATTTTTTCTCTCTCTGGAAGTTATTAAGCCACACCAAATCGTCTTACTAGAACCAGGGGCTATTTACTCGCAAATCGCATCGGGACTTCCTTCTGCCGCTTGTATATTCTTGAATGGGCTACCTATTTTGTACTCTGCATCTTGATATGCTGTTGAGCGTAGAAGTGTTTTGAGCATTTTCAGGGTCTTTTGAGTGCATATGTTTCTATATCGTTGCCATCATGCAACTGTGTCATAATTTGCCTTCTCAACTTCTGTCAGTCTTACAAACAGCATAATTTCATCGAAACTTTTCAACTATCGCGTCGGTATAAAACGCTGTTTCTTACTCTCAGAGAGTCTCATAGTTATACGTAGGTCTTAATGATGAAGCCCAAAGCTAAAGTTCCCCTGACAACCAGGCTCTTGACCGATCGTATCCACTCTATTATTGGTTATCGAACAGAATCATCCAGAAAAGTGAAAAGCGTATAAAAATGGCGTATTCATTCGTTTATCCTTTTATCTTGCATGTCTCGGTGCTATATTTGTTACCCTAGTGCTAGGGTATAGGGACTCGTGAGGTACCTCTTCAGAGTGTTGTGTGAGTGTGAGTGTGCCTAAGCTTAGTTGTTTGTTTGTGTTAAGTGTCCATTTTACAGTCTGAATTCTGCGCAACGATGTCCTCGTAGGAGTTCGGTTGCCGTGAGAGACTGGCACTTGCCGCACAACTATAGTACAGCTGCTCATCCAGACAGGCTGATACTCACGTCCACCGAAAGTTACTTCCGAAGAAGTGTGTTGAGAGTTTGGGTTCTCTAACGCGAGAAGATCTATGTAAAACAGGAGTATACGTTATAATTATATATTTGTTAATATCAGTATCAAGTTTGAGATTATGAGTATACTCTATATTGAAGTTCACACCTAGACCAGGCGTTTTCACCGAACTATCACGTACAATGTAAACTACTACATGACTACTAGAGTTTGCTTTGTAAGACTGTCTTCAAGTACGCTACGAAATTACAATTTATCGCCATTTCTTGTAGAGCGGTATGGTATTCTTGGATGACTTTTCCTGCAAGCTGTTTCCTTTTGTTGAATCTGAAGTTTCCGGCAATTTCCAATAATGCTGAATCGTAATACTATTAGAGCAAGATACCAGGCCCGCCAGACGCTACTTATTTTCTGAGAAACAAAATATGTGAAATAGAGTAGTGTAAGTATGTACTTTGATGATACGCATGATTGCTAGTTTGTGTCAACGTCCAATTTACAGATACAAGGTGCTAGAGGTACGTTAAGGCATTACTCAATTTCCTAAGATCTTGAGCTCTGATTTTGATGTATGTTTTGAAAATTGATAATCAACACTGCTAGACACTTTCCATCGGTGGTTATTTCTGCTAGACCTTTTGAAGCTCACTAATAATAACAAAGAGGAAACTGTGTCCTTGTAATTATGATGTAAAATTCCGTTGTCAGAATTAGGACAAAAAGTTGAAGAATAATCAAATGCCAACTAACGATTCGGTTCATTTTAAATCATCTTTAGAGAAAAACACTACAACAGGAAATACAATAGATACAATTCTATACAATTTGAATTTCAGAACAATAATAACAATAACCAAAAAATAAAAAAAAACTATACGTACCGTCGTAGCATTCATATATTACAAAGACAGTCGGAAACATATGGAAAGTTACAAGATGTACTAACTTAAATTATACATTGGAAAGTATGAAGTTACAATACAGCAACCTGTAAGTGACAAAACTTGCTGAGTGACTCAAGATATTGTCACAAATATGAAATATTTGTAGTAATTAGGTCACATAATTATTTATTCAAATTCACTGTAACTAAAATCCTAGTTAGTACGACAAGATCTATGTTCAATGGTCGGACATGATTGACAGGCGATGGTTACTAGATGTTTGGTTGTTACCAGGCAACAACTGTTTGACAATTGAATGTTGGCCCATTGTCGGCTTAGGTATATAAGAACTCGAGCTAGGAGAGGAAGTCAATCAGTCAGTGAATCATTCAGTGATTAAGTACGAGTAACAGTGAGTGATATTGTGAGCATACGAAATTATAAAGTGAAGAATAACACTGTAACTTGTATTAATAAATTATTCACAATTAAATTTGTGACAAATTGGTGTCAGGAGTGGGATCCTGAGAAATTGTGTGAAAATAATTTTGGATCCGGACGACGAAGAGTGGATTAGGTTGCAGTGTTGTGAAGTGTTTGAAATTGAGCTGGGACTGTTGTGAATACCCAAGACAAAAAGCATGGCCACCAGCGCGATGCAAGATCAGCTGAAGATGATGATGGAGTTTAGGAAAAAGTCGGTAGCTGAACAGAAACAAGCGACGGGGGGTATAGCGAAACAGATGCAGTCCATGGGAGAGAAGATGGCTGAATCTAAGGAAGGTATGAAGGCCATGGAGAAGAAGATGTCAGAATCTACACAAGGTATTTCTGTTAAACTGAAAGTGGCAATGGCTGAAGAAATGCAAGCAGTGAAAGGCGCAGTAGCTGAAGAGATGCAAGCAGTGGAAGGCGCCGTAGCTGAAGAGATGAAAATAGTGGAAGAGTCAACAGAGGAAATGACTACCGAGCTGAAGAAGATGATTTCGAAGCAGAACGGAAGTATGACGAGTGAGATTCAGGAGATAGGTGAGGATCCCATGGGGCGAAGTTATGCAATTCGGAGATCAATTTAAGCAAGTTGAACATCAAGTCTTGCAAGTTGAACGTGAGTTGGAAGCGAAATTGGATTCTACTGTCACCGAGAAAATGCAGTGTCTCAGTCTCAATAGTGATGGCGCAGTCCGACGGATAGGAAATGTTCCAGCATCTACACCAAGAGAATTTACACCCAATTCCACACTGAAACCGACGCCGTTTGATGGAAAAACATCTTGGGATGAGTATTTTACTCAATTTGAGCTCATTTCGAAGAATAATGGCTGAAATATAGGACAGAGAGCTATTTTTTTGGCTGGAATGCTTCGAGACTTAGCATTAGCAGTACTCTCAGGATTGTCCGAACAAGAACACCTAGATTATGGGAAGCTTACGTCTGAGTTGAGACTGCGCTTTGGGGAGGAACACATGAAGGAACTACTACATGGACAGCTTCGGAACCGAACACAACTGCAGAAAGAAGATCCAACTCCGTTCGCATATGCGGTGCAGAGTTTGGCCAGAAAAGCCATTGCAAATTATCCTGGCTCAACACAGGAATATGTAGCAGTAAGACAATTCGTGGATGGTATCTGCGACGATGAGATTGGGCGAGTCGTGCGATCAGCGAATCCGAAGACGGTGAGGGAAGCGCTTACGAAGGCCCTGGAAATTGAAGGCGTCAAGATTGGCAAATAGAGTGAGGTGGTTTGGGCACGATGAGGAAGAGCCCGAGATGAAGAGGACCACGACTTATACAGGAAGTCGCGAGCGAGAACGATTTTCTTCTCGATTTGTATCGACCTCACCTGGACTGAGAAAAAGAATAAGATGCTGGCGTTGCGGAAGAAAGGGCCATATTCAAATAGATTGCCGTATCAAGCATACTGTTGATCATGGCATGGGTACATCATCTGGACGGCAGAAATTACTCAGATTATGGAGAATGAAATGCTGGCAGTGTGGTCAGGTAGGACATCTTTGAGCAAACTGTCGTACGAGACACACTGTCGATTGTGATACGAACACATCGTCAGCAAGAATCAAATTTATAAGATCAGTAAAGCAGAAGCTGGCAGGATCCTCCATCAAGAGTTCCAAGCTTATTGATCTCCAAGTGCGGAGAATTCGAACCAGTTCATCCGTGGAAGGATTCGTGGAAAGTGTACCATGTAAAATGGGGCTAGATATTAAAGAAACTGTCGCCGCTGTGCATCCAAAAGTGCTCGCAAGAATAGGACAGATTCCAGGTGATCGCACTAAAAACCAGTCAATCTTATTAAAGACAGCCAATGGGAAAATAATACCAGTACTTGGTATAGAAGAGCTCAAATTTACAATTGGCAGACTGAAGAAGAGACACCAAGTGTTCATTACCGCCATCATGGATAAATGCATTTTGGGTATCGAGTTCCTGCGAGACTTTAGTTGTGTCCTGGATTTAAAGGGTGACGTCCTGCGGGTTCACAAGGAAAAAGAGATACCTCTCTGCTGTCGACAGATTGGAACGGAAATGACTGATGATAATGCTCCAGGAAACCTCAGCTCCGATAAGATGACTTCACTTGGAGAGTAGAATCTTCTCAGTGAAAAATTTGGAAATCTGGCTAGAATTAAAGAAGTCAAGCGAGATGGGCCCGTATTATCGATGCACCGAGTGCAACAGGCTCAACTGAATGATTCTATACAGAAGCCGATCATGGAGTGGGTGAAGACTGGCCAGAAGTCTGGTTTTCAGGAAACGTCGGCTGTGGATCCAATCACCAATGCCTTTTTGGAATTCTCTGAGAGTCAGAAATGGGAGAATTCCGATGGAAAGAGAATAAAAGGAAAATTAATAGTGTCGAGGATTCTAAAAGATCGAATTTTGAAACAGCAGCATGATGGAAACAGCGGAGGACATTTCGGCATCAAGAAGACACTTGATAAAGTTCGTGAATATTTCTACTGGGTTGGCTACCAAGAAGATGTGAAAAAATATCGCAAGACTTGTGGACGCTGTAACTCGAGGAAGGGGCCCGTCACTCGTTAGCGCGTTAAGAAGCAGCAGTATGATGTGGGCTCTTCGTTTGAGAGGATTGCCGTGCACATATTCCACCGGTTCCAGCAAGACGAAATTGGTGTGATTTCACAACCCCAGAAGAAGAAGAGGAAAGTGTCTCAAATTGCAGGGAGTCTGGGAGGGACCAGACGAGGTCGTAAAATGTTTGAACGACGTTGTGTTCCGGATACGGATTGCATAAACGGCAAACCAAGAGTCGTTCATGGAAACAGATTGTGGCCGTACCAAGGACGAGATTCTGAGTTCATCGAGGACGACGAACCATGAGGGGAGAGCAGTGTCACAAATATGAAATATTTGTAGTAATTAGGTCACATAATTATTTATTTAAATTCACTGTAACTGAAATCCTAGTTAGTACTGACAAGGTCGATGTTCAACTGTCGGACATGATGGTCACTAGATGTTTGGTTGTTGCCAGGCAACAACTGTTTGACAATTGAATGTTGGCCCATTGTTGGCTTAGGTATATAAGAACGCGTGTTAGGAGAAGAAGTCAATCAGTCAGTGAATCATTCAGTAATTAAGTACGAGTAACAGTGAGTGATATTGTAAACATACAAAATTATAAAGTGAAGATCAACACCGACAATATCATAATAATCTAATATTTTTACGCAGGACATAATTGATTTTAGCAACGTAAAAATATTAGATATATAACAGAACTTAAAGAAACGTTTATTTCTTGGAATGATCTACATTCACAAAGATCCTAACATCAATAATCCTAGAACTGAGATAGATAATTTAAGTAATGTTCACTCTTACATTATAAATAAAATTTGAATTATTTGTTTGCTGCTGCCATCTATACTTTGGTTCCCTATTGTTTTTGACATTGTCAGTTCCTTTTTGTGTTTCAATGGTGGCTACACTGTTTGTCTTATTAGTTAGGGATTGAGCCTGATATCTTCATCCGCTCAGCAAGTTATGTCACTCATAGGTCGTTGTATTGTAACCTTATATTTTCCAATGTATAATTTAAGTTAGTACATTGTGTTACTTTTTCATATGTTTCCGACTGTTTTTGTAATTCATAAATGCTACAACAATATGTATATACTTTTTTATTCCCTGGTTTTTGTTATTATTGTTCTGAAATTCAAATTGTATAGAATTGTATCTATTGTATTTCCTTTCATTCTGAAGATGGTTTGAGGTAAACCAAAACGTTAGTTGGCATTCAATAGTTTTTCAACTTTTTGTCCTTATTCCGACTACTCCATTTTACAAAGAATAACATGGAATTCCTTATAGTCTGAGTGCTAGATTTTATACATGATACTAATGCTGGGTTGCACCAAACTGTTAATTGGTTCATCAACAACTATTGATTCAATATCTTGGGAATGTGCGTTGTATGGCCGCTCAATAATTTTGTTGATTCACTAAACTATTCAATAACTTAGAGATTTAAAATCGGATCTCTGAGTTTTTATTGATTGAATAAATTTTGTTTGACATTTGGAATAAGAGGATCATTGAAGCGTCACTTTTCGACTAAAATCATTCTATTCTTGAGAAAAATACGTTGGGTGTACAGGAAAATTATAGTCAGAAATATTTCACTATAACATTAGGAAAAATGTCATCGTCGTCCTCTTCTGATGAAGAAATAGTTCTCGAAATATTGGAGAGCCTCCCAAGACCACGAATATTTCGTGATCGTTCAAATCCACTGGAAGATCATGATGAAGTGGACTTTAAATTCCGATTTAGATTTCCGAAAATTTGTTCCATGCATATTTCACATTTGGTGGGACCAAATTTTGAGAGTAACAGCTAGTACACAATGATTTATAGCAATGAGATACTATGCAACAGGAACCTTTCAAAATACCTTAGAGGATCATATTTCAATACATAAATCAACAGTATCTAGGATTATTAGACGAGTCACTCACAGCATTGCAGCTTTAAGACAAAATCATATAATAATGCCAAAGTTGGATGAAACTCCCACAGTTAAACAACAGTTTTCTCAAAATTCGTAGTTTCCCGAATATTATTGGTGCAATAGATTGTAGTCATGTCCGCATTCAAAGTCCTCGTGTAAATCATGGAGAATCATATAAGAATAGAAAGGGCTATTTTCATCAGATGTACAGTGTATTTCCTCCGCGAATTTGAAAATATTTGATATTGTAGCTAGATGGCCCGGCTCAACATACGATAGCACAATATTTGATGCTTTTCAATCAAGAATAAATAATAAACAGATGAATAAATAATAATAAATAATGAATATCGGCATTGCTCCTCACTGGGTGACAGTGGATACTTGGAGTATGAAAGAAAATATTTCCCTGTTTATTGTTTGGAATGCGCACCAATATAAAACTACTCCAGCAACGATTGTGACTACAGCTGTGTTGCATTATATAGCTGTAGAAGAAGAACTTGATTTCAATGAGATCGATTCAATTGAAAATTTGAATAAAATAGTCCCTGTTCTCCCTGTTGATAATAATAGAGGATATGCAATCCGAGCTCATATAATTATCACTGTATTTTCAAAGTACACTATATTTTATATGAATTTATAACTAGAGAAATAAATATTCAACTCAAAAAACTAACTCAAATGAGAACAAAAAAGAGGCAAAATATTATTCTAGATTTTGTATTTTTTTTTTTTTCAGTTTCCAATTTGATTCTTGCTGTCTCTAGTTTAATGTCCAAAATATTTCTCCGGGTGTTATTCTTTATCATTTCAGAATCCATTTCCTCAAATATATTCTCGAGTTCATTTTCTTTGATTCTAATGCAGGGGCCACACTAATGTCTTATGCCGTTAAGTAAGGCGTTATGTGACAATTGACATATTGTCATTGACAATGTGTTCATTATTAAATAACGCCTTAATTGATGACATTATACGTAAGTGTGGTCCCAGCATAACCCTGCAATTTGATTTTATTCATTCGATCCAAATAATTGTCTTTGATTTCTGTCCTCTGCAATCGCTTCTGAGTTAATGCTTCAAGTCCTTCATACATTGTATTTATATTTCGTTTTTTTTTCTAGGTAGTGTTAGAATGGATAGAGATTGGTTTGCATCGTCAGATTTATTGTCTCTTGAAATTTTTGTCGAGGAGAGTGAAGAACTTGCCTAGGTGTTGTTTGGGATTTGACTTGCGTCTTCTAGTGAATGTGATGGTAAAGGATACGGTTGGGTGATATCATGATTACAAGAATTTTTGTCAATTGTTTTCGGATCATTTGTATTTTCTATGTTGTTTAGAGAACGGTAAATGAATATATCATTGAAGTATCGCGGTCATTGCTTATCATACGTTCGTTTACTGTTATATGAGGCAAACTGTCAAATTCCTCTGGCAATGAGTTTATCTGAGGAGCAAGGAATCGAATAAGCTTCTAATTTGTAAAATCTACAAATTTTGTCACTCCAACTCCGCCAGTTTTGTGAATTTCCACCTGGTGATATATTCAGTAAAATTAGAATACGATCGGTGTAAAGAAATGAAATGTGAAATATATTAATTCACTTTTTCCGCACTCTTTTGCTTTCGAGTTTTCTTTTTTAAGCAGTCATACATATGCTTTAGTTGTTCTGTAGATCTTATTCCAGAATCTTGTTGAGAATTTGATTCACTTGTTATCCTGGCCTATGTCTCCGATTTTATTCCATTTGCTGAGCCATCCGTTTTTTTATTCTCCACCATGCACGCGTAATTTTCAATAATATCTACCAACAAATGTTTTTCTCTCTCCGGGAAATTCCTTCTCTGAGCTCTTTTCTCCATTTCTTCACGTTGATGAATAAAAGTTCTCAACAAAGCGGTAGGAGGATAAATGTCAAATTTTTGACAATTTTAATGTTTTGTCGCCATGAATTTGAAAACTATTTATTCATTACCAGAAGAGTTCTTCATTTTTTGCACGCAACTGCCACAAACTAGGTGTTCCAATAAAATTGTTGACTCGGTAACTATTGATACAATAATTTATTTATTGACAACTTTTCGTGCAATCCAGCATTAGAGGACAATTTCAATTCTTTTTGTTAACACCCATATCAATCGTAGGGCTAAACACCTCCAGGCACAATTAGAAAAAGCTCGAAGTCACTATTTGTAGGCTTGATAGTAGGAGAAGTATCTATGGGCACCCATCTCTTCCTTGGTCTAGCTATTTACAAAAAGTATTGAAATTGCTCGTTGAGTATTATATATAAAAATAAGGACTCAAACTATAAGTGAGATGACGATATTTTTTTGCGAGCTTTAGAGCGTTTAGCAGGAGCTACTGCCGATGGGAAGTGTCTGGTAGTGTTGATTATCAATTTTCAACAATATTCTCCAGAACATACACTAAAATTAGCACTTAGACTTCAAGCATCGTGATAAATGTCTTACCGTATCTATATCACCTCGTATCTATAAATTGGCCGTCGGCACAAACTAGCAGATATGCGTATGATCAAATTACTGACTAACACTACTCTAATCCACAAATTTTGTTCCTCAGAAAATAAGTAAGGTCTGACGGGTCTGTGATCTTGGACTATATTGTATAAAATCCGACAAAAAACTTTAATCTTTTTGCCATGGATCTTCTGGTGCAAACTTGTTGCACAAAGTATCGGACGCATCTGCTCCCATGTAGTTTAGAAGGTACCCGACCTTCTTATCTTCAAGAATGTTGAAAATTGTAGAAGCTCTGATACCTTGAGTTTTTGCAATGTAATATTCATTGCTGTAGTCGTCATTGCAACTAAACGTATATAGTATTCCTCGATGATATGTGCACTTTTTTCAGTTTTTCCTTCCACGTGGAATTGTATATATTGTTGTGTATACCTGTCAAAGGTTTTTCCCTCTTTTTTGTATGAGAACGTTACTTTCTTGTCTCCAATTTGTTAAGGTGTATGTGAATCAACACTCGTAGTACTTTGACTACTTTCTTCATTACCGAAATAACAGGAAAGTGAAAATCTTATAAAAATGGCTTATTACTCGTTTATTTTTCTATCTTGCATGTCTCAGTGCTGACATCTGCCACCCTAGTGCCACACACTTCTTTTTATTCTGATGCTAAATATAGCCAGCGCATAGATAGAACAATTATACGTATTTGAATAGTATCACTCACCTATGGATCCTCAGTCTCAAGGGCGATCGTAACTGGATAGACAAAATTCGTATACTTACTATATTTACCCTAGGAGAGGCAGTGACTTGTGCGGTGCTAAGTGGACCTATGAGGTCTGGCCAGACCTTTACCGAGTATCATTGCTGTATAGCTTGTAAAAGTTTTTCTATGGCTTGACAGGTGTATTTTAGTGTTGATTAATTCACTAACTGATGGAATGGACTGTGGGGGTGGCAATGGGTGTGTATGTGTGCGGGTGTAATGAAGAAAAAAAAATGTAAAATCAGCTTAATTGAGTAGGCAAAAGGAATACACCATAGGTATTAACCAAGGTCAATTTTGACTTATCGATTTGAAAAAAGCAGAACTACAATATATATGAGCTTATTCAGTACAACCATGATTGCATAAATAACATGTATAATTGATTCCAGAATGTGCAACACAGGCTTACGATAGATAGTACACAAATATCGGATTTTTCTTTGCTTTTTATCGAATATTCGATCAATAAGGCTTGGATCTGAATAACATATTTGCACTTATCTCATTGAAATACACCTATTATGGTGTAACATTACGATATACATCACAATGACACACTTAGTAATGACATGAATGAATATCAAAGAAAAATATATGACAACCACTAAAAAATAGATTAAATTGATGATTCGATGTTTCTCTCATGAATATTCACGAATTGAACAATACTGCTGAGCAAAACAGTTGCTTCTTCAAATATTAGTATCTCCCGTAGCCTATAACAACACCAGATACAAGTCTGTCATGTTTGAAAATGTCAGAATTCATCAAGGTCTGCTCAGACCTCATAGGTCAATTTAAGATAAAGCACACTGAAACAGTTTTTTTTCGGTGAGAATATGTGTGAATTGTTTTAAAAATGGTCTCATCTGATTCTACGAGTCGAGTTTATGAAGTATATATAATAATAAATAGACGGAATATTGAATATGATATGGTTTATAATCTAACAGAACGAGAACTTGACTACAGATTGACCTGTAGAGCAAATAAGTCCGGAAAAGAAAAGAAATAGGTTATAGAGTCGGAGAAATCTGAGATGAAGACCCTCACTAAAACATGATAGACAATCATTCATATAATTTTAGGAGTGAAAATAGATCCTTATCTTTAATATAACAATAATTATTTGAATTATCATGATTGTCTGAGTGAAAAAGCAAAAGATCTTGTGACGGAATTCCATGGCTTAAATGTACCATTGATTGTTCCATTAATATAATCAGTGGAAAGTATTATTTGCTCATTTGATTCAGTTCAATTCATAGTTATTCTTGCTGATTTGAGGACAAAGGAATATAGTCATATCTTTTGATTATTCCATTATCGTAATCAACCAAACTTATAACTTTTTTCATTCATGTAGAAACTGAAGTGATCTTCGTTGAATCCTTTGTTGTAATCAAAAGAAACGGATCATCATTGTACGAAAGTTGATGAATAATTGATACTTTCAGTAATTATCATTTTGAGTATTATTATTATTTATAAATGAATTATTATCTATCTCATATCATTTTCTCATTTGAAATGAGATATATATTTCTTGGAAATACAATGTTAGCTACGTTGAAAAAGAAAGTAGGGAAGAATGATTGATATAAATAGATAGGAGTTATGTCAAGTGTATTAAAAGAAAGAGTTTAAATAAAAGGATTTAAACTAAATATCTTGGTAACTTATTAATTACTAAAGATTATGAGCCCAGAACTTTTTAGGTTCAATAAAGTGAGCTACCAACAATGGAGATTTTTGATCAAATGTGCTTTACAAGCAAAGAGCGTTTTGGAAATAACTACGGGAAGTAATTTGAAGCTCAATACTGAAGCTGAGAAATAGATAACAGAAGATGGTATCGCAAAATTTGTCATTGCGAGTGCGTAAGATTCAAAATCAAAATTAAATATATCAGAATTGCCGAGGTTCATCGTCACAATAATAATTATACACAAAATATTACCTTCTATGAACTCTATAGACAGTAATGGATTGAAGTTAATGCTCAAAGTAGGTCTCGAGACAAATATTGATATGAAGTACAATTCAATGTTGCTAACCATACAAGACACTCACTCAGTCACATTACTTGTCACAATGTTGGTCACAATGCGTTTCATTCTCTGGAACATCATCAGGTATGGACTGAGGATTTGGGAGTTGGATGGTGGCTTTATACCGATGGGTAGGTGGTGAAGCATGAAGGAGTCTCAACGGTTAGAAGATTATGTCAGATTGGCTATTTATTTGAACGTTTATGATTGGTTTTTCAATTATTTCTTTGAAAATCTCTTAATATTGGAATGATAAATTTGCTGAAGTAATATTAGATTACAGTTGTGAAAAATCAGAGAATGATTACTGTCTCTATTCTAGAAATAAAGATAAGGATATTCTACTAGTTTTACTTTTTGTTGATGATCTACTCATAGTTCGATCGAATTTGGAAGAGGTGGAAGAACCAGAAGGAAAGCTGAATGAGAAATTCAGATGAAAGATTCAGAGAGAGTTTCAAAATATCTTGGTTCAAATATAGAACATGAAGTCGTAAGTGGAATTTTGACAATTGATCAGACTGAGTATTTGAAATCAGTACTTGAAAAATCTGACATGAACATCACGTGACTTACTTGTACATCATTGGATATATATATATATATAGATAGATATATATATATATATATATATATATATATATATATATATAATCAAACACAGAATCACATCGTATTATATATATATATATATATATATATATATATATATATATATATATATATATATATATATATATATATATATATATATATATATATATATATATGATACGATGTGATTCTGTGTTTGATTATATATATATATATATATATATATATATATATATATATATATATATATATATATATATATATATATATATATATATATATATATCATTGGATATATATAATCAAACACAAAATCTCATTGTTTTACAGTGATTCGTTCTGGATTTGCCCAAGAGATTCTAAGAATCTGTCAAGTAAAATGCGCTCTAAGCCAAGTCGGTTGCTATGGAAATAGTAGGCCATTATTCTTATACTACAACATTCCTAAATACTGATTTCCAAAATTCTACGACTACCAACGGATCTGAATTCATGCGCAAAATTAAAGAATAAATTTCCACTGAAGAGCACTTTCGATTCAGTTTATTGTTATGAGAATAGTAGGCAATCATTTAGATGCTACAGCAGACTGAAATACCAAATTTCAATATTCTACAGCTGATCGTTTCAAATTTATGCGAAAAATTCCAAAAGACTGTCAAGTAAAGTGCACCTCCGGCTCGATGGATCTCAATGAAAATAGGATATGAGCATCTAGACGATATAATCGTCCTAAATACTGAATTCTAACAATCAACGTTCAATCGTTTTGGATTTATGCGGAAAATTAAAAAAAAAAATGGAATAAAGTGCTTTTCCGGTTTAGTCGATAGCAATCATAATGCAGGGTGTACAACTAGATGTTTCAAAAGTGCCTAATATGAAATTTGAATATTCTACGACTAATTGTTCAGAATTTATGCGGGAAATTCAAAAAGTCTGTCATATAAAGTGCACTTTCGGCTCAGCCGATTGTTACAAAAATAGAAGATGACCATTTAGATGCTACAGCAATTTCAAATGCTGAATTTCTGTATCCTACAGCTGATCATTCTGAATTTATACGGCAAATTAGAAAAAAAATTTCAAGTAAAGTGCACTTCCGGTCTAGCCGATCGCAATCACGATGCAAGATGTACAATAAAATCTTCTTTATAAAAAATTTCAATATGCTATGGCAGATCATTCTATATTTATGCAAAAAATTCAAAAAAAGCTTCAAGTAAAGTGCACTTCTGGCCTGGCCGATTCCTACAAGAATAGCAGATAACTATTGTGATACAACATTTAGTTCAAATACTAAATTCCAACATCCTACGATTGATCATTCTGGATTTATTAGAGAAATTCGAAAAAAGTTTCAAGTAAAGTGCACTTCCGGTACAGACGATTGGAACCATAATGCGAGGTGCACAGCCAGACACTTTTATTATTATTAGAGTCTCTTGATATCTCCTTATACCCTTTCGGGTGTCGAGATTAATTTCACAATAATTATTTATTCAATGTTGCCAATGAAATCTCTCCATATTCTCCTCTGTTTTGCCATTTCTCTTGCAGTGTGACTATTGGTTTTGTTTGTTCTCAATATTTCTTTTACTCTGTTTTCCCATGTCTTCACTGGCCTGCCTCTTCTCTTCTTAGTTGCTGTTCTAGCATTCCATATTATTTTCGCCTGCTTATTATCTGTCATTCTTATCAAGTGCCGGTACCAGGCAAGCTGTTCTTTATCTATTGTCTTTTGTATGCTTCCCGTTTGTAGCTCGTTTTCAATTTGATCATTTCTAGTATTCAAAAATGATCATTCCACCGTGCCATTATCTCTTTATTTTCATGCAGTATTTTCCTTTGTTCGTCCTTTGTTTGTTTTGAATTTATTTTATCTATTTTATTGTGGCTTTTCAAAGTTTTGTGAAACAGTTTCTGATTATCTCTGGAATTTCTTCCCACAATATCTCCGAATTCTTGCCATGTTGCCATCTTTGATTTTTTAACTAAATCTTCTACCAATTTTCTCTGTTCTCTGGAATATTAAATCCATTTTATTTTATTCTTCTTTACTGCGTCTTTCACTCCCTTACTCCACCAGTGTGACTGCTTTATACTATTTGTGATTTTAATTTCGCCACATGCTTGTTTGGTCGCCTCGATTATAATGTGTTTGAATTTATTCCAGATATCTTCTACGTCGTTCATATCTGATGTTGGTGTTAACTTTATCAAATCCTTCATAGTACTTTGATAGTTATCTGTTATCTTTGTATCTTTTAATTTATGTACACTGAGTTTAATTTTATTGCACTTTTTACTGTCATCTTTCAGTGCTTGTTCTGTCTCTTTTTCCTTTTCTACTCTTAACTTTAATATAGTCAAATAGTGATCGTTTCCTATTTCACTGCCTCTTCTAACTCTTACATCATTTATATATTTTCTTAGTATTCTATTCACCAAAAAGTAGTCAATTAATGATTTTTCTTCTTTAAACTTCACCTCTCTTGTGAATTCGTGGCAGTCCTTACGTGCAAATAATGTATTTAAAATTATAGAAGTTGATTTATGATGCAGAAGTCTATCAGCCCACTTCCATTATTATTCTTGACTAGCTCTCCGTTTGTTCTCATTATTTCTTCCAATCCTATATTTTTATTTCCTATCATTGCATTAAAGTCTCCTATTATAACTATTGGCTATTTTAATTTGTCATACTCTAGTTGTAGCAGGTCCCAAAATTCGTCCTTAGTTACTCTATTTTCGTCATCCGACGGGCCATAAATTATCATCACGTTTACTTTCATGTTATTACTTTCTATTTTAACGATCATTATCCTTTCATTTACGCATTGCCATTCTTTTATTGACTGTGTTATTTTACTATTAATTAGGAGTCTAGCCCCTGCTCTTGCTCTCTTATTCGTTTCCACTCCGTTGTATATCATTATATGTCCATTTCTCATCTTTTTTTTTGCTTTTTCCTTTCTTTTTTGTTTCTGTGATAGCCAATAAGTCTAAATTTGTTTTGTGGAATTCCTCTATCAGTCCTTCTTCTGCTCCTGTTAGACTTTGTATATTTCATGTTCCTAATTGCATTATCCCCTTCTTCCGACGTTTAGTCTTCGTGTGTTGAGTTTCCGGTCTCCAATTTCTTAGTTTTTGTAACTTTCCTACCAAGTTTTTACTTTGAATACTACCCCGTTTTCTTGCTTGTCCCATTGATATACTTCAAAGTCTATTATAATTAGTTGATAATTAATTTTGACTCGCTTTCCTTTCTCCCTTTCTACTCTAGCAATGCTTCTTATTTCTCTTCGAATTTTTCTCTCGTCATAAGTCAAATCATTTTCTATATCTATGTTCGTATTACTCAGTTTACTTTTAGCAGCCATCACTCTCTGTTTTTCCTCCCAATTTTGTATTTCAGCTAATATAATATTAGCATTGTTGTTCAGCTTTTCTATTCTCTTCATTCCTTCTTTTACTTGTAATTTTTCTTCCAATAAATTCCGTATTTTCTTTTCTGGGTCCTGTATGTTTTCAATTTCTGTAATTATCATATTATCTCTCATTTTCTGTTTCTCATCTCCTTCTACTTTTCATTCAAGGATTTCTATTCTATTTAATAAGGTTTGTCTCTCATTTTTCCATGTTTCCTCTTCTTTTTCCATTTCATTTCTCAAATTCTTCAATTCTTGCTTTATTTCTTTGGTATTTTCTTCCATCTTGTTCATCATGGTTTGTATCATTACTAGACCCTATACCAGTCTTAAATACAAAATTCCAACATTATACGTTCAACCAGTTTTGAGATTTGCGAGTTACGCACGACATCAAGCCCAAAATAGTCAAAATGGATTCAGGGATGCACAAAACGGATATCTCTATCAAAATCTCGATACATGAATTTTTTCGGTTTACTTTGTACAAGTAAGTAAAAATATGGGATGGATGATTGCAAACCAATTTCAAGCCCAATGAATGTTAGTAAAGAATGATTTGGAAATGAAACTGAAGATCAAAATTTACAAACCGTATGCAGACAAGTAATAGGAAATTTGATGTATGCCGTAATGGAAAGTAAACCAGACTTAGCTTTTTCTGTATCGTTTCTAGCACGATATCAAGACAAAGAAGGATATAAGTTATGGAAAGCAATTAAAAGAGTACTACGATACATCAAAGGAACATTAGATTTAAAACTGATTTTCAATAGCGATCAACAACAAATATTGAAAGGCTATGCAGATGCAGACTGGGAAGGAGACTCAGTCGATCGACGAAGTACTATGGGTTTCACTTTACAGATATACTGGTGTTGTGTTTCATGGTCTTCAAGGAAACAGAATTCGGTAGCTTTATCGTCAACTGAGGCTGAGTATGTTTCTCTCAAGCTCGCCGCACACGATGCAATTTTTCAAGCAATTTTGTTCACTTGGCGTCGCACTGAGTGCCACGCTTGCTCCGATGCAAGAAATTTGGTGCGATGCGGGGTACTAGACTTACCACGAGACTTGTTTTTCAAGATAGGTTCGGTGCTATTTTTCGCACTTGCTGCGCCACTGACTGCTGTCCACAGCCAATCAAAGCAGACGACGAAATCACGTGATTACATCACTGAGTTATATGTCGCATCAGAATGCTGTGCCTCGTTAGTACATTGTGTTTTGTGGTGTTTTAAGATACAAATAAGTAAAAATTATGGCTAGTGGAAATAATGTAATGTTTACGTACCCTAGCTCAGGGTGTACACCAAAAAATTGAATGAAAATTCTCTGACTTCCAGGTTTTCCAGGTTATTTTCAATAAAATTCCAGACAGTAAAAAACAAAAGTTTGATACAAGTTTATATATAATCACAGATTAATGTTGCAATTCTGTGTGAACCCTATAAATCTGTGAATTAAAAACAAAATCGCAACGAACTTGATATCATGAATGAATTTACATCAATCGACAAAAGTAAATGTACTTTAATAAATTTTTTTTTCATGAATTTATAGATCTGGAAGACTTATAGATTTGCACAGATGGCCCTAGTATCTTGAAGAGTGAAAATATACTTTTATGAGTAATAATGCATAAATATCCTATGATGCATTTTTTCCAGACAAATATCAGAAATTCCCTGACGATTCCATGACATTTCCAGTTTATCTGAATTCCCTGACATTTCCAGGCTTTCTACGTTTGGTATACACCCTACTAGCTCGTCAAACAAAATGTTGAGAACTCTGCGGCCTTGATTCCTTCTAAAAAGTCACTCTCTTGACCAAAGTTTTTCGTTCTTTTTTTTTCTGTCTCGTAATTCGCTACTCTTCTCCGACGATTAGTTTCGGCAACATCCATACTTGTAATGTGAAAATCTACCAAGTCTACGTTCTAGTGTTAGAATGAGTGGCGCAGCTTGCATCGTGTGATGCGAGAATAAGTGTCACACTAAGTGTACCTCAAAGTGGCCCAGTGCGCAAGAAAACTTGCTGCAAATTAAGTGAACAAAATGGCATGGAAAATTGCCTCGTGTGCGGCGGGCTTTAGTTATGCTGTTAGTGAAGCGATCTGGCTACGAAATTTGTTAGGAGACTTGGAGGTAGCCGCAGCTACAAAGATACCGGTACTTATAATGGAGGATAATCAATCTGCGATAAGGATGGCGAGAATCCTGAACACCATGAAGAAATGAAGCACACCGATCTTCGACATCATTTTATAATAGAAAATGTGGATGACAAAAAAATTTAAATTTAGTACGTTAGAAGTGATGAGCAGCTTGTTGATTTATTAACAAAGCCTTCATCGAAGTTCAGTTTAAAGAGATTGAGAGAAAAGCTAGCTTTGAAAGGGAGTTTAGGAAATACAAAGTTAGCTATGTTAAAAAAGGAAGTTGTGAAAAATGATTGATATAAATAGATATGGAACTACGTCAAGTGTATTAAAAGAAAGAGTTTAAATAAAAGGATTCAAACTTAATATCTTTTGAAGAATTCAAGTATGATAATCCAAATTAGGATCAACGTCCAAATGCTACACAAAGATCTTCAACTTCTTGATATGCTGCAGTTGTGTATATTGCATTCAATTACGCCTGTTGCGTAACTTCAAATTTCGACGAAAGCGCCGCTGTTATTTAAAAATCGCAACTTTGAGCTGTGATGTTACCTGTCAATGTTTTACAATCATCTCTTTTCCTAATCATAATATTGTATTCGATTTATGACAACATTTGTGGACAAAAATTTTCTAAAAGAAGCAAATCAACCATAGTTATTATTATTTTTTATTGTTTATGTGACTCATCTAAAGGTAATCAATTACAGTTGGATTTATAATGTGTTATATACGTACAAAATTAGAGCGAAATCTATGAGAGAGAGTGATTTTCTCATCTTGTTTATCTTAAAACAACTCTTGAATTTTGAGAGAAAAAAATATTGAGCAAAAATTTGGTGCTTTCATTGAAGGATTCTAAGACGAATTTGTGTGACTGTTCAGTCAATCAAGAAACTTATCCAAGTGGTATTTATTGAGTTTCTCCACAATTATAATATTCAACTAATTTCAAAGATGGTTGATACTGAGAATTGAATGATATCTAATACATTTTTATAGATTATTCAGATTATTGCATAAAATCACACTCGTTTAACTGGTGTTGTCCACATTCCTCTCTGTTTCGCTTCATAATCTCTTTCCGGAGACCTATAGAATTGTACTTCGGGGCTATTTGCTTTAGTATTAGTACATCCAATAACACAACTTCTAGGTGAATGATCTATACCCATAATTATCGAATAATATGACATACAAAAATGACGTTTAACAGTTTAACGTTTTTCGCGGCACACCTCACAGGTATAAAATCTACCCGATAGAGCGGAGCCACTGAGAATACGCATTAGGCGCATAAAGTGAATCTAGGCTATGTGCAAGGGGGCGGAGTTTGAACAAATATCGATGCGAGCGCTTATGGTGAGCACCATTGTAACCATTGAACTACATTTCTCAGAGTACGTCATCGAGCATTGTAGTTTTGAAAGTGAAAATAATTGCATATGAAACTTAGGAAAACGCTTTTTCTTGTGTTGAGGATGATTCAAGTGGAATATAGTTTAATAGATTCCATGTACGCAGTTATAACATAAAAAAACGCAGGAAGTGGATCAGAGCAGTAAATGGAGTATTATCTGTCTTTCATTATTGATCTTTATGACTAAGATGTTTATAATTTAATTGTGAAATTAGAAAAATTTGTCATCTATTTTGGATTCATGAATTTACCTCTATCTCTCATTTTCAAGATGTTTCAATGTTAGAAGTTTGTCGGATGCACTTCGCTATAATTTTGTTGTTAATAGTGTCAGCAACATATTTTTCAACATGTTTAATATGGCAAAACTAATTTGACGCTTTTCTTCAATGCTTCTTCGGTAGAAGGGATACAGTGTATGATACATCCAAACCTGATCCGCAAGATCATCGGCGTCATAATTTGAGGTTATCCTGTCAATTTGGACGAATTAAGACATTTTCTCTAAAAGGTACGTTATAATTGAAGAAAAATATACTCAAAATAAATAATTTCAACGTACCTTTCATGCTATGCAAGTTATATTATACGCACACAGCTGAATTAAATAATATTAGTACATTTAAAGAATCATAGGTATGAAACATTGATAAAATGGTAGTTAAATCGTTCTCCATTGCCCGCTAGAGGCGCTAGTAGACTTCATGCACGTAGCCTATACGGAATAGTTTCCAGAACTCATTATTGCTTTTTTTGAATCAATGGAAATATGATATAATTAACCCCAGTGAATATCTGTCACAACAATAATCATCTTTACAGGATCTAATAAGAATAAATATACACTTTTATAATAATACGTCACTTCAATATTTGATTTTTGACAGATAGGTTAGGTTTAAAACATATTTAAATTTGAGTGCGAGTTTACTTATAAACCGCATCTTTGAATAAGAGTTGAAACGGATTTTAAGAGAAATCACGTTCAAACCCAGTTTATTGAACTATGAATAAGGCTGTGTATATTTAAAAATATGAATTACCAGGAATACGTTCTATTAGACGAGACAGCCGCGATCTCGGCACCAAACTATCTAGATTTTTAGTCCCTTACTCAAATTCGGCACCATACTATGGATTAGGACTCATGACTTGATAGTTCTACCTGAGTGAAATTCCCTGGACACATGCGATTTTAAATTAAAAATAAACCAGATTCACATGGAGCCGTACATTTAAACACTCGTCAATAGACTGGATTTCAACCCAACATGAGGAGTTCAGTGCACTCTTCTCGACTGTCTCGGGCCCAAGTTCCGTTCCACAGGCTCGCGCAGCGCAATTCGATGATATCCAGGAATGTTTCTCAGAAGCGCGAACGTAGCAAGCAAGCCAAAATCATTGTTATAGACTGTATTTCAGCCCAACATTAGTGATTTCAAAGTTGTATTCACTCATAGAACCAAATTTTGATCGTGGGCTTATTTAAAACGGACAGTGCCGAGTTCATGCGCGTTCCACACAATTCGGCTGAGCATCGGTGCCGAATTCATGTTCCTGGTGCCGAGTTCGTGTACGCCCATTAGACAACCACAACGATTCGTTCACAACCGTAGTTTTTGCCGGTCCACTAGCATATAATTACTGACTGATAAATGATGACAATGAGAGACTGTGAGAATATCTATTATATTGACAAATAAAAAAATCTTGGATCAACTGACATAATTTGGAATCGAAAGTACAAATTGCAAAGACACCTTTCAAATCAATTAAAATTACTTTATGATCCTTCCAAGAATTAACATAACGACCGCTTTGACACTCTTTTGTGAGCGTTGTGAGCCTAAAACTATCTCGATTGATGGCGTCATCTATGACGTATTGAACCTGAACACAAAAGCTACGATCGTCTTGTGAAACGATTATTGAGGCAGCATGAGCATTGCCATCGTCTAGTGGAACGTACACATTATATGTATGTCACTCTAAATTTATCCAACAGCCATGAAAGTAGACTGGCCATGAAATCTATAGCCGAAAAAGTACTATATCTGCCACAGCGAGTTCTCCTACTGAGTTAGAAGATTTGGAGCTTCAACGAAAACTTTTTCAAGCATCATGCTATTATAATACAGTATTACCTAATAATTCTTCGAAAACATCGTTGCACAGCTTTTTTGTTAGAAAAGAGAATTAGCTTTGCGAAGAGATATTTGAAAAGACTCGCCATTTTATTTTGAGGAGCAGGATGGCTCTAAGTTGTATTTTAGATTTTGAGGAAAGTATTGGAAAATTTTGTATTGAAATTTCATACAGAAATATCCCAATTTAGCTGAGATATCTAGTTGAAATTATAATTATATTAAATTTACATTGTAGGAAAGTTTCGTTTTTGTACTCACTGTCTGTTACTTTGATAATAATCATTCAAGCATTGATAAAGTCAAATAATGATAAATACTCACCATGGATTAAATATGAGCCTTGACTACGAACAATCCTTGAAGGCTTCTTGATGCTGTCAAGTTTATCATGGTTCACATCAAGTTTTATCAGCACTGCACCAATAGAACTATTTCTTCTCAGAAATCTGGAATAGAAGGTAATTGAAAAGCCTTTGTACCTTATATAATCCACATTACTAGTATCTACTAGTAAGAATTGTGATATATATGAATTATGCAAGAAGATTTTCAGCTACGACGGTTGTGGTAAGACTGACTACTTTTCTTGAGATATTGAACACATTTCAGACGAGTTTAATTTAATTTTTCATACGGATTCAATAGCTTTGATATGTTCATCTATTGTTTGAGTCTGGCAAGAAATCTGAGTATTATTATGAGTAAAATATGAAAGTTACAAAGTAGTCATGAAATAATTATTATTGTACCAGCAAACTTCCGTGACTATCCTATTTATCTCTCGTCGAGGTACTCATGATGGATACTGATCATTACAAATGAATGTAGTTATAAGCTTATTTCATATATTGTACTTTTTGTACTAGAAAATAAATAAATAGTTGTCGGTACATAATTTCTTGGCCCGCATTTTATAAATCTTTTTACAAGCTCTCATTCAACTTGCTTTGTTAGCACAAATTAGATCTTGCAATTGAATTTGATAACAACTGTGCCCAATCTATCAAGCTGAAATTTTGTATACACGTTAAGGTAGGTGACACCTGACAATACATGGTCAGCTAAATGACGTCATTCTAAATTCAATACAAGGGACTCCCAGAAATGGTGGACTAGATTTTTCATGCATCTTTATGGTATGTGTATCAAATGGAAGGATTTGCTAAGAAGAGAACAAGAAGTGAAATGACGTCACAATTCAATATGGCGAATGCTCTGAGATGGCGGAGAGAATTTTCCTATCTATCATAATAATAATGGTATCAAATGAAAGGGTTTGCTGGGAAGAATACAAAAAATGGAATGACGTCACTATAGATTCAATGTAACGAATAGTTACACTACTGAGAGAGAACTACCAACTTGCTGTTGCTGGGCAGGTTCATGTTGCCCTTAGCCGGATTAAATCTTCAGGAAGTCTCGTCATTGAAGAATTGAAAAGTTCAAAATCAACATACAAAACATCTAGTCTAAGAGCTAGTGAACCAACTGACTAACTTATTTCCTACAAGGCTAGAAACTTTTTGAATGATGTTTTATTATCGGTTAATTAAAAAAGTACCGTTCTGGTAGAACTCGCTATTGCATCATCCCTTAAATTCTTGGAAATGTCAATTTTGATGATTGGAAAATTGCCAGGAACATACATAGTTGTAGATGTGAATATATGAAATTTTAGAGAATTTTATTTTCTCATCTCGCAAGTTATTGTACTGCACATAATTTGAGCCTAGTAACTATAAAGCCTTGAATAGAGAAGAGTAAACAACCTCATATTTGCATATTCAGTAGGTTTTATACTCTTAATTAGTGTTAACCTTTTCTGCTCACAAGATCTATGAAGATATGGAAAAAAATCATTGGATTAACAATTGAACCTTGAACAGATCTCTTCAGGCAACTTACTAACGTTACTTCGGTTGACATATTTTATTTTATAAAAAATAAATTCCATACGAGGTACTTGATCAATGCAGGTCGACATCTATCACGGATCTTGGACTATATGTACATTCCTGCCAGCAAGAGTTCATAGGGGAAATATAGACTACAAAACTTAGCTGTCATGCATTGAACTAGAGTGCGTGGGCACTCAGTTCGCGCAAGTTTGTTGACGTATGAACCACCAGACTCAAAAGAAGCCGAAGGAGGACTAAATTCTAATTTTGTAGCAGGTATTGGCAACTAAAAGTACCGTTGGCGGCAGCACTGTTCATACAAAATGGTGGCTTAAAAGTGGCTTACGGCAAGTTTGTAATCTGTTTACAATGTAAATACACTGATATTCAGCAAAGAAATATTCATATTCCATGGAATTATTTAATTCAAATAAAGAAGAAATCACATATATAACATTTTTGTTTTGTACATTTCAGCTTTCAGCTGTCCCTGTACGAATTTTTCTAATCCGCATAGCTTGTTTATGAACTGGATCGTAGTCTCCAAATTTATTTACTACCAGCACTTTCCTTTTCCTCTCTTAGGAAATTTATGGAAACTAAAATCAACAATTCAACTAAATTTGGAATGGCATCTATAAACACAACAATTTTTAACACTTCTTCGTTTAGATTCTATATTTTGAAGAGTAAAATCTTGAGAAAGACTAATTTCAGTACAGCAATGAGGTTATGTAATTTAACAATAAAGTCGAAAGCTAGGTATTTTTCACTGAATTAATTGCAACAAATCCAATTTGAACTATTGTAGTATAAAATTTTATACAAACAACCTCAAAAAAGCCATTGAATATTGCTAACAAAGCCATTAACATAACATATAATCATGTGGAAATTAAGGTTGAATCCACTTTACAATATAGTTCGGCTTATAACCACAAGGTGGCTACGGGTTAATTTCAGTTGCCAATAGAAATGTTCTCCAATTCCAAATCTCAACCAAGCCCCAGTACCACATTGAGTCGACATTGACATATTCCGACTTTGTCTTGAACTGCCAATCCTTGTCATCACTATCTACATCTTATTTTCACGGAAGAATAAACTGTCCTAGTCCCTGTCATGTCCCTATGATAAATATTGACTGGAAACACGTCCAATTTGCTTGGCAAATTGACAGTAAAAATCAATTCAATGTCAATTTCAAGTCGTTGTAGTTTCACCACTGATTCGTCTTTTCGTTTTCCTAGGCTGAATTTGAAGGGAATTTATATCTTAATGTTTCCAGAATCATAATATGATTCTCAAACAACGACAAAGCTGATTCACATTGAGCAAGTCTCCATTTTTGATTTATTGACCTTATGGAATTGAAAAATATTACCTTAATCCATCGTGAAGTTCATATTCCTTGAACTTACTTCGTGAAAGTGGTTGTACATGCTTGTTTTCGATTCCATCAATAACCATCTCTTGGAGCTTATGCTTAATATTCTGGGGCAGCTGTAAGAGAGTTTGTCCACTGAGACCGAAGAGAAAGTAGCCTTTCATAAACTGAGACATGCCTAAGGTATTGTATTGCTTCAAAGTAGAAGTGGCGAGTTGAATAATTCTTCCGTGACGTGAAATTAGGCTCTTACATGCTTCAATACTGTCTTTTCCAGGTAGACAGTTCAAGATAATTTGGACACCGTTGCCATTAGTTAGCGATAATATATTTCTCACGTATTTGATAGTACATGAGTCCAAAATACTCTTGTCAGGAATCTGAAATCAATTATATTCTCAATTCTAATTGTGACTTGACTTTTTTTTGGATGAATTCTCATACAATTGTTCGACACAAAATTGATAATATATATATATATATATATATATATATATATATATATATATATATATATATATATATATACATATATGTAGCGTTTAAATGAGAACTTTATTACATAAAACTTTTATTCCTGGAAAATTCAAAAATTATATGATTACGAAAAACGTACTAATCTCAATATGATACTCACTTTTAATATAGTCTTCAAGTATGTCCTTTGACAGTCTGTTTCAACGGTTGTGTATACATGGTATCCTGACATTGTGGCTAAATACAAAGCTGCTAAGCCAATTTCAGAAGCACCTCCATGTATTAGAAGAACATCATTTAAGTGGAGGTCCGCGACAATAAAGAGACTGTAATAGGCCTGAAAAAAAGTTTAACTTTGAATGCATGATAATTCTATTCACTCAAATCATAAGTACTATTTGATAGAGAAATTAGAACATACAAGAAGACTTTTCAGGTATTTCCTGGCACAGGTGACACAAATCTCGTGAAAATGAAAAGTCAAAGTTAGTTACATGAGAAAATATTAGAGAAGTCATGATCACACTATGAGAACTTGTTTAAAAAAGAAGGTGGAACTGAAATTATATGCTGTACTCAAGTCATGATGGTGGATTAACATTCAGGAGTTTCTATGATATGGTCAGAAAAACTTCAATCTATTTGTTACACTGTGAAAACCATGTCTTAGGATACCAATCTATGTGGCTCGATTCTAGTGGTATCCCTGATAACCTAAAGTCTTGTAGTAGATGTGGTATATGATGAAGTCTTCAACTTAGGTGCTAAGATTTCACCATTAGCTTATAGCTGCTGAACAAAAAATGTAAAATATCAAACTTATGAAGTTGGTGAATGTATATCCATTTCTCTCGAACTATATTCGTTCAAACAAAGTCTCAATACAAAAGGTAATTTTGCGATCAAGATTAAACCTTAAAACAATCTACACCACCAATTTTACCTCTAGAGTTGCACCTCTTAACTTTACCACTCAAGTTTCATCACTCATATTCCTTATCATTTGAGTGGTACAATTCAGTTTCCTCAATGTATATAACTGATAATTTTTACTTATTTCGGAAGAAAAAACTACTGCTTTTATTTGAGACAATGAAATAATATTTCTCTATGATCGTTCGTGGATTTGTAACTTTATACAACTTGAACGATGCGTGAAATTAACGTTTCTTCCCTCTTAGTTTCACAATTGTTTGAACAGATAGCAGTGAAGTTTCACAATCTGAATATAATTTCTCTGCAAATATATGTTTGTAACATCATCTCTCACTAACCCATATGTATAATATTTAATAAGTATGAGAGTCTTGGCTTCCTTGCTGTGTGCTCAATATTTGTTGAGGAACGTAGAAAAAAAACTTTGATGCAGTAGGGGTGTTAGCAAACATTTTGATTGCTTGAAGAATCTCGTTATCAAATACTTCGCTCATGTCTTCAAACTCAACCTCAAGGCTCTTGATGCATGAACTTTTGACTGTTAGCTTCATTTAAAGGTTTCCGAGCTCTTTTGTCCTTATTTCGGCTTTTTCTAGCTTGCTACCGCTCTAGCTTACTGCGGCTTTTATTACTTTTTAGCCTTCAAAATATGCTTCGGCCTGAGGCAGTATTTTTTAGGTTTGTTTTCATCATAGCCCACCGTTGTTCGGGCTAATAGATAACGATGCTGTTCCATCAGTGAAAAGAGCTTTACTGCATCGTTGCGTATGAAGTTTTCACCGTTTCTATTTTGAGGTCTTTGTGGATGACCTCATTCATGACGTAGTGCGTCCACAATGCAACGTAAGACTCTGTCTTGCAGCGTTCGCAGTTTCTTCTTCTGTTTGGAAGCCAAGCAGCGGAAGCATATACATCTGCGGCCGTATGATTGATTTATATAGTCGCAGTTTATTATTGAGGGTCAGGAAACTCCTCCTACCCAGCAGCGGTATTAGCTTGATGAACGAGCCTCGAGCTTAATTAACAGCGTTCTTCATTTTATGATGGTGATTCATCCGTTTGTCGATGCATATTCCAAGGTATACTGTCTTATCCCTCCAAGGGATAGGACGCCCAAACATGCGTATCTCGCTATAGGGAGCGAGTCTATGGCGAGTAATAAGAATTGCTGTACTTTTATCTGAATTGACAGCAATTCTCCATTTCTTGCACCAGACCTCTAGTTCATCTACAAGTTGTAGATTGGACGTGATGAGTTTCGGGCTACGACTGCTATGTATAATCGCCGTGTCAATAGCATATTGTGCAATTTTAGTCGTGCCCGCTGGTCTAGGCGTGTCGCTAACATAGATGTTAAATGGCAATGGTGAAAACAAAGAGCCTTGAGCCACTCCTGCTGCTATTTGTTTTTCGGTTAACAGTGCACCTTGGAATCTGACTCTAAAGGTTTTATTCTGAAGACATGACTGGATGGTCACTAAGTATAGTGGGTAGCCATAGTCCAGTAGATTGACAAGTAGGCCTTGATGCCAGACCTTGTCAAACACTTCAACAACATCTAGGTATACTGCTCCTGTTGCTTTGCCGAGGCTGAATCCAGTTGTGACGTGATCCACAACTCTAACTAGCTGGTGGGTCGTAGAGTGATCACTTTTGAACTCAAACTACTTATTGGAAATGATATTCAGCTCTTCTGTAGCTTTCTGCAAGCGGATAAGTGATACTTTCTCAGCAGTTTTTGCTCGGATGCTTGAGCAAGCTAATGGGTCGATAATTTTCAGGGAGTTTCAGACTCATTCCTGGTTTGGGAATTGTCACTGGCTTTCTTTCTCGCGTTAGAGAAGTGGTTGAGTCTAAGAATCCCATTGATTATATTTGTGAGCGCGACCACGGCTGTGTGCTGAGACGGTTGTACGTGCATTTGTCGTTTGGGTCACAAGAGTGCTGCCAAGTTTGTTTGGCTTGTCTTCTCAATCTGATAAGCTGCACAATGTGAGCCGTAGTGTTGCCGCAAGACTCAAGACTAGTCTTGGTCTCGTCTCGTCTTGTCTTGGTCTTGCCAAGATAAGACCTTCATTTAGTCTTGCCTCAAGACCACAAGACGAGACAAGACGCACCTTGAGTCTTGACAAGAAAGTCTTGAAGTCTTGTACAAGACTCTTGACTAAAATTGCCTGCTTTATTTCCACAAAATTTTAATCTCTAATCTGAATTTTTTATTCTGGTTTTTGATGGAATGAATTTCTGTACGTAGCCAATCACATCATATTGGAACTTGAGATATTTGTCATATGTTTTTGGATACTTTGGATTGAAAACAGCAAAAAATACAACTTTTGATTTTGAACTCGTATATTTTATGTGAAACTTTGACGTTTTGATCCTTTGACCAAAGATCTTCTTCAGAAAACAATGATATAAAAAAAACAACGAGGCAAGTAACTAGATACTAAAAATATACTGAAAAAATAAATAAATTGACTCAATCTGATTCGAATACCAGTACTGATTTATTGCAAAAGTATGATGATTTAGTGTACTGTTTGCAATCCTCACATTCTATTGGAAATTGGAAATTGTTAGCAATACTTTATTCTTTTTTATGAATTTGAATGGAATATATTGAATACATTCATCTACATTTGATTGCATCGTAGCTGTGGAGAATTGTGTTTGACGTTTATTCAAGATAAGTCTAGACTTTTTTTCATGTATCATTATTTGTGTAATGAGACATTAAATTTTGTTTATTTTGCAAATGATCAAATACAATTATTGAACTTCGATATGATGCTCTTGACATTTGAAGACAATACACATTAACTTCAGCTTTTGAAATATTTTCCGTGTTTTCTTGAAATTTATTAGCATCTTGGTGGGTCTCAAATCACCTACTGTCCGCGCAAGATATCTTGGCAGTCGGAAAGAATGTAATGCGATCCAGTATGCTTACGATGCGCTGTGTCAAACTCAAACTTTTGCTTAAGTACCGCACTACGCAAAATAGTGAGTCCTACTTTTACAACCATTTATTGCTGAATTTGGTGGTTAGAGGGATAGGGCAGCAGAGAGAATGCATCATAAATGATCAATGAGGTACATTTGAATCTGTCTGTCCATTGGTGTAGACAATAAAAAAATTTCATGTGAAAATATTTTTTTACGCTAAAACATGAAACGTACAAATGATTTTGTTACAATAATTTCAAATTAACATTCTGCAAGATGATTTTTAGTGCCCTTCACACAAACAAATTAGATAATCCCAGAAGAGATATAAAATCTTAAAGCTAATGACAAAAAAAGTACCTATTGATAAGTAAAAATTTAGACTTCATAACATTCCCCTGAACAAGTATAGATATAACAGAGATTTGGATTGGATTTTCCAATCACCAATAACAAGTGCAATTTATTATCATTCATACAATTTTTTTGGGCACGCCTATGGTTTTTGTTGATTTTACTTATATCATCCCTAAAAGTTTACACCCCAGGACTGCCAAGTTATCTTGCGCGGACAGTACTTGAGAAGGGTCTCGGAAAAACTTCGACTACAGCCCCTAAAACGAGATCATATAGCAATATTCAGTCTCATGTCTTTAAACACTGAAATCACACCAATTTTTGTACTGTCTACATTGAATATTATCTCGAAACACAAAGTTAAACTTCAATCACAACAAATAAAAGAATGTAGACATCCATCCATAAATAGATATTTCTTTATAGGTATTTATAAATTTAGGCCTTACACATTTTTGTATGTAGTGAAAATTAAGACATCTGCAATACATTAGTTCTCATCCCTATTGTTCATCGCAAAAAGGGGATAAGAAGTATGTAACCTTGACCATGGGACAGCAAATGTTTGTCTATATATTCCAAACGTTTGCTTCTTTATGAATTTGTTTGAAATTACGACCCTTCGTTTCTTCAAATCTCCTACGGCTTGGTCAGGGATGTTTGCCGAGATTGGCTTTTCTTCAACCCTTTCCAAAAAATGTTCTTGGAAGTGGAGTGACTGCTTTTTTTTTAAAGAATTTTTTAAGCGGTTGTAACTAACACTTACATATTGCATTATTTCTTCAATGTTTCAACATCATCTATTCTTCATTTCAGTAACATTTTTTCAGATTCAGTTGAGTATTCATGAAATATTTTGATCTTATTGATGGCGAAACAATAACTGTATCAATATGAAATATTTGAAATCCAAGTTATGATATACTTGCAATTATTATAAAAGTTGATTCAATATTCAAAACTATGATTTATGATGTGAGTATTTGGGTAAGTTGTTGAGGATTGATAGCTCTTTTATCATGATATTCAGACAACATGGCCATCTAAAATATGTCACGTGAAGAACCCTTTTTTAGGACTCCGTACCCAAAGGGTGTAAATAGGTAGACTCTTGAGATTTCACAGAATATGTATTACTATGACCACTATGGCAACAAATAATAAAAATAAGGTAAATATATGGGATCCCCATACAGATCTTTACGAGTAACAACATATTGCTTCAGCCTTAACTAGATGATTTTCAAAAAAATTAATAATATAAATATCGTTTGGTGGTACAGAACCTTTCGCGTGCTAGTTCAACTCGCACTTGGCCGACTTTTCACATTATATAATAATATAATTTTAACGTGGAATATGTAACATGTTCAAACAAAAGCTAGAGAAAACTTTTTTTATGATGTTCTTATAATCTTTTCGCACTCCCGGGAGTAAAAGACGAATTTAATGCCTCATTTTAGGGACTTAAGTTTGAGTTTAGTCCCGAGAGATCTGAAATGATCCATAATCCCAAGAGACTAAAGTCAAATAAACAATTTTTTCTATGACGACTAAATAATCAAAGTACTTACCTAAATGTTAATTGAATTTTTTCATTATAATTCAAATCTTTATTATTAATGATTTATATTAGCATTATCGCAATTGACACAATTTTGAAAATGCATCGTACTGTTGCTTGTAAATTCTATAGATTTTTAGAAGAATAATTCTACAGTTACCTCTTCCGCAACCTTATCAATATCAAATTTCTCAATCATCTTTTTGACAGCAAGTTCATTTATTTAACAACTGTTGTAGCCAGCCTTGTTACTATGGTGAATTTAGTCAACATTTTTGAATCAAGTTTGTTCTTGTCAAAATTGTAAGATTAATTAATCTGCTTTTAGACTATTGTGATTCAATGAAATACGGTAATGCGAAAAATAGCGTAGATAACACATGACTTAAGTGCCTTTAATCCCTCAGGTGAGTATTGCCCTCGACTCCGTCTCGTGCAATAAACTCCACCCTCAGGATTAAATCAAGCACTTGAGTCCCTCGTTATATAATATACTATTTTGAATCCAGATATGAAAAATTTATTCTTTGGAAATATATCAAAATCAGAATTTCACTCGTAAATGCCCATTCCTGATGTTATCTTCTCGAATTTCGATTCAATTAATGCTATCAGTTTCCAATGCACTATATCAATTAGAAAAAATTATTTAAAAAAATTCAAAACAAGACTCTTGTCAAGACTCTCGACCAAGACAAGACTCGCTTCAAGTCTTGTCTTGTCAAGACCAAGACAAGACTATGTTCTGCAAGACTTGCTCAAGACCAAGACAAGACTCAACTCAAGTCTTGTCTTGTCTAGTCTTGTGGCAACACTAGTGAGCCGGTAGCGCAGGACTATTGTACTTCCTTTTGGAAGTGTGAGAAGCTCTTTTGATGGCATCTTGAATTTTGCTTGTGAGCTGCTCAATAGCCTGATCTATATCAGCTGTATTAGAAATCACAGGGATGGGACCCAGGTCATCATCCAGGATTTCACTAAACTGTTGCCAATCAGTGTATCGTTTTGAGTTTTGTACACCCTCAGTGACCTCAGTTGACACGTCAATAGGATTATGACAGGAGGACATTTTGTTCACCGTTTCAATGCTGACATAAGTCTGGATGCCGAGAATGTGTGGCGTGTGCATTGCGATACCGCTGAAGTAAGTCGGTTCGTCCGGAGCGATTACTTGCAACTGGTTGCTTGCTGCAAACTTGTAAAGGCTGTTACCTCGCGGATTTTGAACTCTGCAGTTCCATGCGGGATGCTTGGCATTAAGATCCCCTGATAGAATCAGAGGGTGATTGTTTTAGTCGAGGATACTTCTGAGGTTATAATGAAGCAGTTGTTTGAAGGGCTGATTGTATACAGCTACTAGACGAACAAGGCCAATATCTGCGACCTGTAGACCTATCTGGCATGCTTTAAGATTCACCAAAGCAGGTTTGTTTAGCAGGACGTGATCTAGTGTACGCTTGACTAGTACTGCTGTCCCTTCACTCCTGGTAGGGCGATCTTTCCTGTAGCACAGGAAGTTACGCACATTTGGCGTTCTGACATTGCTGCCTAGTATTGTCTCGCTTATCAACGCTACGTCTACTCGATAGCGAAATAGAAACTCCTCGAGTTCCTCGATTATGTTTGTCAAGGAATCAGTGTTCCAGGCAACAATTCGAATATTTTTTGCAGCGCTTGTCTTATTTACTGTCATACTCTAACAGAACTAAAATGGTTGGCAAATTTTGACGAGCTCTCTTCAATAAATTCATAGTAGCGTTTGACTGTGTTGAGCTATCTACAGCTGTCAGCAGTGTCTGACAGATAGTATGAATGTCAATTTTACTGATCAGCTCAAGCAGAATGCTAGTAGTCAGGTTAGCCGACTTGTCAGCTTTGCCTTTCCCATGGGCTAGCGACTTTTTACTTTTATTTTTGATAGCGGCTGCACGTTTAACCATTTTTGGTTTTGTAGTGCAGCTCTGTGCCTGTGACTGTGACAGTGAGTGCAGTTTAGCAGTTTTGTCCACAAGGATTGGTGTAGCAAGTGCTGGCTGAGCTGCTTTTGTTACAGTACTGGTAGTCCTGCTAGGTTTAGACGCTGTAATTTGGGCGAAAATACGCTTATCTCTTTTGTTAGATTTCATCAGTCCTGGATTTTCAGCTCTCTCCACAGCTGACTGAAAGAAAGCACAGCTTTTATAGTTAGCGGTGTGTTCTTCTTTGCAGTTTGCATATTTGGCCTTGTGTGACTTCTTGTTTTTGCTCTCACATGCGTGATTAGTATAATTTTCGCCGCAGCGAACGCAACGCCATGTCAAACTGCAACCGGCAGATGAGTTACCAAAAGCTTGGCAGCGGCGTCATTGACCTGGGGTCTTGTTACGTTTCTTGCCTTCTACTTTGACAGAGATATGGAACAAGTGATGTAGCTCGTAGATCTTACGTGCATTATCGTTGCGTTCAAGATGTATGACCACAAGATTCTGGAATTTGCCCAAGCGATACGCTCTTATGACAGGCATATTCTGCGCTCTGAGTGCCTTGACAGTCTCGTCGCTCTCAACTTGAAGCAACAGGCCCCGAATTACCACTTGCAGTGAAATCTTGCTCTTCAAGTGTAGCATTCTATATTTGTAGAGCGGAGCTGCGTCTGCAGCTTTCTATAGTTTTCTATAGATTCAGGCTGTAGTTTGATCACGTCGTCAGTAGTGTGTGATGACGTTATTTTAATCTGCGCGCTCTAAGTTTCTCTCATGATCGCAGTCCATGAGGTAATATTTCTGATAGAAATGGGCGGTGGAGCTCTCGACTTCGCAACTTCAGCTCTTGGTTAATCATGTTATATCGCTAAAGGAGTGAACCTTTTGCCAGTAGGAGTGGTGCTGACTTGGACAGAACTTTTGGTTTTTCACTACTGTGTTGAACAACAGTAAAGGCTTCAGTTGTAGATCTGAAGCTGCTCGCAGCTTGTGAGCTGGCCTCCATCAAGTCTTCACTGCCCACTCGATCCAGCAGGTCCAACTTGTTTGGTGATTCAGAAACTTTCAGTTTCTTGTCCTTGTGACCCTCTGAACCCTTAGAAGAGTCACGTGGCTTTTTGATAGTAGCCGCCATCAATTTAGCTTCGACGGTTGGGCTTTTTCTTGCGGAAACAGGCGAATTAGCCTTGGCAATAACAGCTTCGGGAACCAAAGGATTGTTACTCTCCTTGCGACTGAGCCCAGTTTTAAGAAGCTTGATTTTTTGATCGCGCAACGTAAGACCACTTCTTTCAGTCAGACTTGGCCTTTGGTCATCCGATGCGATTCTGTGCGTCAGCTCTTCCAGCTTGAAAACCGCTGGGTTCACATTAACTCTTTGGATAGATCGAGTGTTCATATGATATCCAAGTTCAAGCAAACGTTGTTTTCTTGTGTAGAGGGCCCGATAATGAATCCCGGAGGTTGCACTATCCCTGAGACCAACGTTTGCAAAAACCAAGATGTTGTTATGTGATAAATATATGCAGAGGCACTAGGCTTGCAAGTCAATATAATTCACAGGTAGAGCAGAGCAAGTACAGTTACACGTAACAGCACTTGGTGCTTGATGGAGTCTTCATTCAATATCAGAGATCAAGCAAACGTTATTCCCCTGTGTAGAAGGCCCGATAATGACTCCCGGAGGTTGCACTATCCCTGAGACCAACGTTTGCAGAAACTAAAATGTTGTAATATTATGATAAATATATGCAGAGGCACTAGGCTTGCAAGACAATAAAATTCACAGAAAGAGCAGAGCAAATACTGTTACAGTAACAGCACTTGATGCTGACAGCGATCAGGGGAATGTAGCTAAGTACAAACACCTGTGTGGTGAGTCAGAGGATTATCCCTGGGACCCGTATACTTCGTTGTTGGTGTTTCACAAGAATCAAGACAAGAAGAGTTTTTATTTCTCAAGTCAAGACAAGAAAGTACTATCAAGAATCAATATTTCTTGTTAGGAAATCTTGATATTTCGACAATTAATTTTTCAAATCCGCAGGAAATCTACTATGTACAGTGCAGTTTTTTCCCGACAATAGATTTCATTGGTGGTTTCATCACTGCTTCATGAATTTAGGAGTGTCATACCAACTTTCAAAGTGACATTTGTCATTGTCAAACTTACAGTTCAAAGTGACAGCGACATTATCAAAGTGACAGTGTCCTTTTCATAGTGACAGCTGTCATTGTCGAAGTGACAGCTGTCATTGTCAAAATGATAGCTATCATTGTTATGGTGACAGCTGGCGTCTTTATCTTAGTCTTTTCTAGATTTTCTGGTTGAAAAAGCTCATTTATAAATTTTAACCTAGCTTTAGTTGAAAATTCGTACTGGTCTAAATTTAATGTTCGGATTGGATCAAGCAGTAGAGAAAGCAAATTCTTCCAGAATGTCAAGATAAGGAAATTTCAAGAATTCTTGAAACAAGACAAGAAATGCGTCGCCAGGAAATGGGCAAGACAAGAAATTTATTTTCTTGTTTTGAAAATCAAGAAATCTTGTCTTGATGATACACTAAATCGTTGTGCATTGTATTATGTGCGTTCCTATCTTACAAATCTAAAAATCCCGTTGAACGTACGTATAATATTGAAATTTTGTATTCAATACTGGCCTAGAGTCTAGTTGTGCACCTAGCATAATGGCTGCAATCGTTTGTGCCAGAAGTGCACTTTACATGTATTTCTCGCATAAATCCAAAATAGTTAGTTATGGAATATTGAAATTCAGTATTCAAAGTTGCTATAGCATTTTAATGATTGTATTCCATTCTCACACCAATCGGCTAAGCCGGAAATCTTTCCAGATTTTCTGCATAAATTTGGAACAATCAGTCGTAGAATACTGAAATTTTCCATTAAGCACTTCTTCAACATAAAGCTGTACATGTTTTCATAATTGCAAGTATTCTCCAATTTATAACAGATTTTTTTTTTTATAAATTTAAATATTGTGTAGATATAACATGAATCAGTTTTGAAATTCGAATTGGATGTGAATCAATGTACGTAATGTTCATGATTGATAACTAATAGGTACATCTTTCCACATCCAATGATGGACAAATAAGTCACGTGCTGCTCTCGTTAGATTCAAAGAGTAAATTCCACTAGACTACCCATGTCACCTCAATAATCGTTCCACAAGAAGATCGCGGTCTTGATATTCATGATAAATACGTCATAGATGACGTCATTGATCTCTACTACTCCAAGCTCACAACGCCTGCGATTGTAAGGTGGGTCGAAGCGGTGGTTGTGTTCATTTTTGCAGAAATCGCCATGAATCTGAAATTAAATAAGGAGATGCCTTTCCAATTTGTACTTTCGCCCATTGATTTAAGATTTTGCATTTGTCAGTATGACAGACAATTCCTGGTCTCTCATTATCATTATTCATTATTTGAAAGTGATTGATTTACACAGGCATATTGGATTTATTCCATTCGTATATCCACTTTGCTACAGGTTAGTTTGATCTTATTAATGATTAACTTTCCGTTCTTGGCCACAAATTGACAGTTTATTCAACATTCAACAGACACTCGCATCGTTCCACTTGAAGTATCAGCCACATCGATCATGAGTTAGTGGAACATCAAAAACTGCGGTCGTGAACGTGAACGTTGCAGTCATCTAGTGAAACGTACTCAAAATGTTGGACGAATGGTATGTTTCAATGGGCGACCGCAATGCTCATGTCGCCTCAATAATCGTTCCACAACCCACAAGACGATCGCTATCTTCACGTTCAAGATCAATAATCGCGACCGCTTTAAGCTCACAATGTCAATGCGTCGTTGCGTTGATTTCTGCAAAAATCTTCAAGAAATTTGTATGATTTTGAAGTAGTTTTTCCAATTTGTACTCTCAATTCCAAGTTTTATGTCGATAATCTAGGTTTTTAGTTGTCAATATGTCAAATAAATTCACGTGTTCTCATCATCATCATTCATCATTCATGGATGGATAATTTACACAGGCATATTGGAATCATCCCGTTCAAATGTCCTTTTTTCTACAAATCTGTTCAATATTATATATGATTTACTTTCCGATATCAATCATGATTCCTCAGCTAATCATTTTAACAGGCACGGCAATCATGTTGGTAATCAAAGCTACCCTCATCTCTCACCCTTTGGTTTAGTTACAGACTGCCAGACTGGTAGTTTATCATTCAATTTTTACCTAGGCAATCACAATAGTTATTCAAGAATTGAATAGCTTTGGCGAGGTTCCCAAATATTATACTTAATCAGTACTGTACTTATTGACCGTGATGCTTACAAAATTTTTTGCACGATTGAAATATCCAAAATATGGATCCAAATCTTCTTTTTCAAGCTGAATTACTACTGATGATTATTTATTCGGTGTCAGCTGTCAAGTTTGACATTTTATTGTCAGTATTCAATCACAAATAAAGAAAAATGAATGAATGTTTTTTGTGAGAATCCGCAATTATTTACTTACCGCCTTTGCCCATGGGCGGTAAGTCAGCATAACTATAGTATCCACAGTTTGCTGGTAAAATCAACATACTACCTCGAATAGAAGGCCGGTAAACACATGAAAACGTCTAATCGTGCAAAATAGTTATTTACATTACAAGATGCGAGAGTAAACTTTTTTGTGTGAGGCGGTATTTGAATGGCCGAGGTGAAGCCGAGGCCGTTCAAAACCTCCGAACACCTGAATGGGCTTTCGCATCGTGTGATAAACTAAATTTTTCCTGCTACTGTTCTATATTGATATTAATATTCAATAATGATTATTATATTTGGAATAATGTTATGGAGGCTGTTTCACCTGTCTAAAATTATCAATAGCAACAGTTTATTTACAATGTTATCTGTCATCAGCGCCTGTCACAGATTTTGAATTTCAATAATTTAGTGAAACATTGCATCTGACCGATTTAAAATGTAAACAGAAAATAAAAATGATATTCAAAAGGCAGCTCCCAAGAAAGATACAATCAACCATACAGCATGTTTTCTATTTGGCTTGCTGATAAAAACGTTACTCGAATTGACGAAAATGTGATGCTTCGGGTGCCGATATTTTGGATTTAAAGAGCGGATGGAAGTCTTGTTCGTAAAGTAATGAAATTGAAATTTCTAAAAAGGTGTTACATGAAATTCTCATTAATATTTTCTCAAATAAAGAAACAATGACAAATATGAATTTTGACGTAATTCAAAATGATAAAAATCTCCCAACACAAAGTGAAGAAGTTAATAATTCAAATAATATTCCTACCATGACTTTTTCCAATTGTTCAAATTGCATAATTACCTAAAACCAATAGATAGATAAAATTAAATTGAATAGATTGGATAAAATCATATTATTGTCATAAACTACTTATTTATATTTGAATAAATATTGAAATTTCCAATATATTTGCATTTTTTCAAACTTTTACTTTTTTGTCCTGGCCCCGAAAGTATCACTTTCGTAGCTAGCAACGCATAGCAACGAGTTAACACGAAGGTTTGCTTTCGTTATCGTTCGAGTTGCCAGGGCTACAAAGCTCACTTATTTATACAGTAGCAGAAAGAATATATTTTTGTGCTTACTCCAGATAACCATATTTTTTGACGATCGCCGCTTTGACTATTAATTTTTGATCGAAAACGGTATACGGAGTGATTGTGAACGGCTTATTGGAATTATACTTGTACCTTCATCATTTTTAATTTTGGAATGTGCAAATTCCAATAGATTGTTTGAAGAGATATAGCGTTCTATTTCATTGGTTACCAATTTGAGAGGTGAAAAAATTATATCAACTCAAAGTAGTCAAGCTCTCGTCATGATTCGAAAGCAAAAGAAGATAACGGATATGTATCTTCACCATTGCACTTTTCTATATAAAAAAAGAAGCTCGTGAATAGCTCCCAATAGTTCGATTGGTTCTAGAGATGTCCTTTGCGGAAGAAGATATTAGACATTCTTCACAGCAAAGGAGAAAACTTCTACATTCGAACAAAACAAGTGATTAATATTGTAGTACATACCAATGTAAACGCATAAGGAACTGTAGCAGCATCGCTCAATGTCCAACTCGCAGGCACAGGCCATAAAAACTCTGGATCAATTGTCAGTGAACGTTGTTTCATGTTGAACTGACCGAAGCCCATTACTAATTGTCCGTTTTCATCTATACCAGAGAAATCTAGTGCTCCTATTTCATTAGGTATGCTGCTAGAATTTGAACGAGTGAGATCACTCAAATGTAGGCCGGAATAAATCGGTCTGCAAATCTTCAACAAATCACTGAAAAATAATGAGTTATCAAATTTTTAGATGAATCATAGTAAATTCGTGGTTTTGTCAGAATTATAGAACTTAAATTCTTTGAGTGATCGATTGCGTTTTCAAAGAAACTTTATTCTGCGAGTGCAATTTTTTGGCGAGGATAAGTCTAGTAAACTACCTCCTTTCTATTCTTGTACTAAGTGAACACCATCTCTTATATTTCATTCCAGTTTTTCCATGATGAACAAAATACCGTCATTTTGATGAGTGTAAAATAGGATCTTGGAATATAATGAGAATAAATGGGAGGAAACTGAACTGATAAATGTTTTTGATGAGTATTGTTTAGATGTATTATGTGTCAGTGAATCAAAGAGGAAAGATTGTTGTGAAGAAGAGGTAAATGTTATTTATTGTTTGTGATCGGATGTAAGCATGAATGAACGTTCAAAGTAAGGAGTGGAAATTTTGGTAAGTGAAAAAATGGAAGAGTGTGTAAGAGATTATGCCTTTTCTTCACCAAGAATTCTCTAGTTGAGCGAGTAGGCCTTTATAGAGTATTCGTTGTGTCAGTTTATGACCCAACTAAGTCTGAAAGCGATCTTGAAAAAGATCAATTTTGGAATATGCTCAATAATGTGGTTCACTTGTGTGATTCAGGAGAGAAATTGATTGTTTGTGGTGATTCAAATGGCTGTGTAAGTGTGAAAAGGAGTACGTCTAGCAATGTTCTAGGTAGGTTTAGTGATAGCCGAATGAATGCGAGCTGTGAGAGGTTTGTGTCTTTTTGTTTGGAGCAAAATCTCTTTATTTCCAACTCACTGTTTGAACATCAGTTAGCTTATATGTATACATGGGATAATGTAAGTGAGAATAAAAGAAATATAATTGATTTTATTATGTATGATGAGAGATTCATTTACTTAATGGATTTCGGGATTTGAACCTATCGGTTATGTCCCCAGGCTGACTTTTTCACACACATAACTATTTTTCACTCCACTTGCCACGTTTCTACTTGCTGCTATGTGTGTGGCCAGTCAACCAATGTTACAATTAGCCGGTGCTAGATAGTTTCATTAAGGCCAAGTTAACTTGATTCCTAGCTTGGGAATATAACAAGAGTTAATGCCGATCCAGAAAAGTCGTGAAAAATTCCATGACCTAACTGCACTGATCTCTAATATAACACTAGATTGGGTTTATACTGTATTCTGGCATCTGAAAGCGGCCCCGGTTGAACGGCGGCCTTGACAGTAAAACTGAGGTTTTGTGTCACTATTCGGCGGCAAAATCAAAACACTTATAGAAGACACTCGATGAAATTCAAAGTATAATGCAAGTTAGATGATAAAATTATTCTCAATATACGTCAATATGCACACATTAATAATCAATAATAGTTAAAAGTATTTGAAAATTGTTATAATGGTTAAAATATTTGAAAACATTCATTAATAGCTCAAAATATTTGTTAACTTTTCAGTATCAGTATTTTAACTATTTTTTAAACATTTTAGCTCTGAATTATCAAATTCATTCAGTAGTTTTACGATTTTTGTTATAAATCTAAACAATAAATAAATCGTATTGAGAATTGTGTGACTATTTGAATATTTTTTCTTGGTTTTGCAGTTGACGCTATAGTTTTTGTATAGTTCGTTGAAAATAGTCGGAACAACATCATTTTCCAGAGTCATGTATCTTTTCGGGGACGCAACAAAATTTTGAGAACATAACCTCATGTTTTTGACTATCTCTTAGTTTGGCAAACCCATTTGTTCGAGCCATTTTCAGAACGATTGTTCATCGGATGGAAATCTTGAAAATATTTACATCATAGCATAGCAATAAAAATAAGTAATGTTTACTTATTTCAGTCATAACGACAGCTACTTCAGGTTCATTTGTTGTACTTACTTGTGCAGTGTCAAATTTCTCGACGAATCGGGTTTCTTTCCGCAAAACATGCACTCGATCATCATGTTTGATAAAAAAAATACCGGCAAACCAAACAGCTAACTTTTAAAAATCGCGGCACAACGCGGTATTGATCTGACACAAAACCTCAGTTTTTGCCAAGATGGCGACGCTCAATTGGGGCTGCATTCCAGCGGCCGAAATCCAATCCAGTGTTATATTAGAGATCAGTGCCTACCACTGTGCTATCTCGCCGTTATGAAAAAGGATTAAAAAGTATAATTGTCGATACGAGAGAGAAAGGTGATGTCAATCTTAGTACGAATAATCATTATTTGACTGAATAAATGTTGGCGCATGAGAGAAAGAGGATCTGGTAGAATGTTTTAAATGATGATATTAGAGAATCTTTCGTTGAAAAGCTTGATGAATCTCTGCCATAATGTGAGCCTAATTTTGATAGTAATATTAATAATGTTTGGAAGATATTTGAGGACACTTTTCTTGAATGTGCGAAATATGTTTTTGGCGAATATAGATTGGGCTGCCGACCGAAGGTGGAGTGGAAGAAGCAATTGCAATGAAAAAAAGAGCATACTTGACCGGGACGTCTCATGTTTCGAAGTCCTGGAACTTTCTGTGGATTTAGTTGTCTCGGGTCCCGAGACTTTCGGGTCGAGACTTGGAACACGGCAGTTACAATTATATTGTAATAATTTTATTTTCAAAAAGCCATAATAAACTTGATCAGTTTTCTTCTCTGTGTCATTGAAAGCGCCATCCAATGGCTTCACTTGTAATTATTACTTGATACTCTACTATTCTGACGTTAGTACACAATAAGTGCGTTCGCCGTTATATTTTTGTTTCAAAGTCAAATGGGATGGGAAATCGATTATTAATGTGAGACTTTTATACTATGTTCCATTAAAGTTAGTTTTCATCAAAATTTCTTTTTCCATAGATTATTCTCGCCAAAAATAGACTCGATTCTGATTTTATTCTGAGTAGCCTCAAAGTCCCGGGACATCCCGAGACTATGATCTTGGGTTGCCTCGTGTTCCGAGACATTGAAATTGTCGAGACTTCCCAAACCCTAGTTTGATGTGATATAGAAGATTCAATAAATGTGTTAAGAGAGTAGTTACAAAAAAAAGAAGCGTTTTGATGAATCAGTGAGTGAAACATTGACGAATGATTTTTGTACAAGCAAGAGATTGTTTTGGTTGAGTGTCAGAAGATTGAGAAGTGAGAATGTTAGAAGAGTGCAAGCTACTAAAAGTGTGACTGGTGAATTGCTATAAAATGAATCTGATGTAAGCAAAAGATGGTATTGATATTTCGGAAGCTTATATGGTGGTAGCAGGAATAGTAGTTATGCTCGGGAAGCAATTATGAGTAAAAATGTACTGAATACAAGTGAAGCTGTGTGTGATATTGATGAGAGTGATGTCAGACATGAATTGATGCGCCTGAAGAAAAGGCATCTGGGTTGAATAGTTTAACAAATGAAATGTTGAAGTGTGGGAGTGGAAAGATGTTTGAATGGTGATTTGATTTGTTTATATATTGTATCTGAGACGATGATTGGGAAAAAGCTGTTATTTGTCCATTATTTGAAGGCAGAGGCAGTTCGAGCGTATGTTCTTATTTTTGAGCTATAAGTTTGGTGAATATGGTAGGGAAATTGTTGAGAAAAATTTCAATTCGTAAGGTGCGAGTTTAATCAACTTCTAAGATAAGTGTGGTTGTTCAATTTGTGAATGGATATGCTATTACAGAAGGCTCTGTTAGTGTATGCAGCTAATGTTGATGTATTGAATAAAAGTGAAGAATAATTGTTAAAAAGAGTGATTGATATAATAACTGAAGTTGGAAAGGAAATTAATCATATATTGTAATGTTTGGATAAATGGTGTGAGATTGGAACAAGTGGATGAGTTTGTGTATCTGGGCAGTGTGATGTCAAATGATGGAAAAATTCATAAGGAAATTGAAAGAAGAGTACCTATCTATTAGTTGAAGGATTTTGGCTGCTTTAGAGATGTTTCAAGGGATACAAAATGGAGTGTATATAACAAAGTGCTTGTACCTGTATTGATGTGTAGTAGTGAATGCTGCAGAAGGATGAACGATGAGTGACTGCTGGAGATATGAGATTTGTGCGTGGTATATGTAGGTATAAAAGAGATCAAATGCAGAATAAATTGGTGTATGGGGTATGTAATATTGGGGAAAATGTAGTACAGAGAGTTGGCATGATTCAGTTATGTGCGACGAATATCGCATGGAAGATAATTTTAAAAATAAATTGGATGAATAGCATTGCCGAAGAATATTGGTAGACAGATATAATACAATAAACTCCACAAAAATGTTCACGGAATCAAACTGTCAAGAGTAAACGTCAATAATATTCTGATACTGATCGTCCGACGACGAAGCTTTCTCGATAAAATTGTGAAAATCGTCTCATATCTCTGAGGCATAATAGAAAGTACATAAGTGTGAAGAAAAAAAGACAAAATCAATGACCCGATTGCATAAAGCATTGTTAACTCTAATCACATTGTCATATATTTGATTGCGTGCTTCCAACCTTACTTTCTGATATTTCTATGCAAACAGTGATAACTTTCCACATGATTTTATAATAAAAACTTGTTCAAATTGTTATTTGAATGTTATAGTCAAGCGAATCAGTTTTTGAGACTAGTCTTTCTGAAGAAACTTCATTCGAAAATTGTATATCAATTCTGTAAAGATTTTGCATTACGCTTATGATAGCGGGCAGTCATTCATTCCAGAGTAAGGATCCCTAACGAGATCTCTTTTGATGAGGAACATTTTTACTGCTCTGACATAGTAGTGTGTTCACGATCATTAATGACTGTATAATTTTATGATAAAAACTTGTTTAAATTTTTATTTGAATGTGATAGTCAAGCGAATCAGTTTTTGAGACTAGTTTCTCTGAAGAAACTTCATTCGAAAATTGTATATCAATTTTGTAAAGATTTTGCGTTACGCTTATGATGGCGGGCAGTCATTCATTCCAGAGTAAGGATCCGTAACGAGATCTCTTTCGATGAGGAACAATGTTTACTGCTCTGACATAGTAGTGTGTTCACGATCATGTATCGAAGTATAACTAATGACTGTATAACTGATGATATTTACGTTGAACATACATAACGTCTGTTATCTTGGTTGCTTATAAACTTGGAACCTTAAGATTGCTCTCAGTACGATGTAAAGTTTATTCAATAATTGCGTCTTCTTCACTATTATTGTATGAATCATACCTTATCCTAAAATTGCTACGAGAACTCAGTTTCCATTTGTCTTGAAGCTTCTAATGAATAGATACCGATTGAAGAAGAATTACCGTTATCTAAGTAATCGATAAATTGTAAAGTGTGAATCAGAGATGTTGAATATGTATGTGCAGTACTTTGTATACCCGTCTAAATTAAGATATAGCTCCGCTAATTCATGTTTTTGTTCCTTCTATTTATTCAATCATGAATAACAGCAATGAACCTAAGAAAGATGTGGTAACTATAAAAATCATAGAAAAGTATATTATTACCAAGAATTGATGGAAGAGCTGAGTATATTACTACAGGAGGTCTCCTCAGAAATTTCAGTTTTATCTATAAAACTTCCCCAAGATCCATTCTTCAGCACTTGAATGATTGAATCTTGCTCAAATATGCGTGCATAAAATTCACTTTCTGGTTCACATCTTGGTGCCCCAGTGTCAAGGAGGAACAAATATCTGGAAGAAATATATATCAGTAAATAATAATTGAATAAGCAAACTCTATTCATACCAAATTACGTCTCAACAAGTGTAACTCATATGGTTTGATTTGTGATTTGAGTGTCATGAGAAATTGTAGCCAATGATAAAATAATGTATGAACCATTAGAAAGAAGGCTCAATGAACTTCATTTATTATTGGAACGCCGTGTTACATCATGTGTTTAAACAATAAATGAATAATGCAGCAAATGTGACACCATTTTGTAGCTAGGAAACCGCAGAAAAGTATGTACATATATTGTGCATATATTACATACATACAAAGATAGATTTAGGCTTGGATTCGTGGATCCCGTGTTTTGGTCATAGATAATCAGATAGTCATAGGTTTCAGTGCCTCATTTCGTTTTTTCTGCCTTCAAGGGCTTTGATAAGTATTTATATTTTGAGTAAAATAATGCTGACATTCAGGCTGGACCGCGAATCAATTTGAAATTTTCATAAAAAAATATGTTCTGATCCAATTTACTTGCTTCTGCCATGCTTACCAAATGAAATCTAGGTGTTCTACTTGCCCGAAGGTTTTGAATGAGGGCTCGATTGTACAGAAAAATTGTATCTATTGTTCACGTATTTCTCGCTTCTGCAGTTTGGTTATATGAAAGTGCCTTTTAGAAACGAATGACAGAAAGTTTTTGGATGATCAAGTCAAGATATGTACGAAAACATTTGAATTTTTTCAAGATATCCTCATACATATCTTGACTTGGTCATTCAAGAACCTTTTGCCATTCGTTTCTATGAAATACTCATGATATCAAGTTTCATACAGTCAAACAGCAGAAGCGAGAAGAACGAAAAATTGATACAATTTTTTTGCACAATCGAGCCCTTATTCCAAACCTTCGAGCGAGTAGAACACCTCTGCCTATCGTTTTCCGCTGATTTTTTCCTCTCTAAATTTCATTTTGTAAGCATGGCACAAGCGACAAAATTGGATCAGAACATGTTTCTGTATAAAAATTTGAAATTAATTTTTATTATGTTAGCCACGCGACCCAGTTTCAATCACAGCATTATTTTATTCAAAATATACATACTTATCAAAGTTCTTGAATGCAGAAAAAATTTAATGTGGCACTGGACTCTACGACTATCTGATGGTCTATCGCTAGAATTTGTGAGATGGAAAGCAACTAAAAATCAAGATAATTCTGTTTCTTTTTTCTCCTGTGAGAAAACCAGTAGTTATCTTGTTTGAATAATTGATGGCCTGGTAGAAATATATTGATGTCCATCCGTGGAACATCGAAATTACATATAGTCATGTTATGGTTGTTATAGTATCATCTGTATACAGTGATTTCTCATGATGATGGATATTATTTATATCTAATGCTTCTGACAAATCGGCAAAAGTACAAACTCAACTACCTGTTTATAAGTTTTTTGTTGCATCTACACTTACAGCACCAATGTAATATACAATATATAATATATAATTGACCTACCAATAAGTGATGGTCAAGTAGGAGCGACTTCGACGCCAGCGTGCGATATAGGCGAATCATTAGAGAATTTGAGGCGCAAATGAGAACTATAAGCGTAGAAAATGGATCTTGTGTAACTTGAATGGAAGTTGATAGAACATAACGAACCTACTATAGACTAGCTGGAGAACATTTGTTGGATTTTGATCCATCGCAGAACAGGCGAAGCGTATTATTAGAACAATTTATTTCAACTAGTACGAGCGATCAAAATGTTGAGAGGTGCTGCCAAACTTTGGATGGATAACTTAGTGAACGGGGTTACTACGTGAGAAAAAATTCAAGCATGATTTGTTACGAAGCTTTTCATATGTGAATGATCAAGTCAACATCTACCTAAAACTAACCAAGCAAAGAAGAGAATAGCATGAAAATTTTGAAGGATTCGTCAACACCATGCGAGCCCTAATTAGTGAAGGGCAAGTAAAAAATTTTTTTGAATGAAATACATTCTTAATGGACTTGGCAATCTCGAGTTGGTCGGATAACTATCTTGCTGTGTGGAGCTGCAGATGTCAAAAATTTACTCCTGGAACTCAAGTGATACGAGCAAATAGAAAAGCAAGCCAGATTTAGATGTCAAAAGCGATACAGCAGCAGCTCCGATGTCCCCAGTATAGGCCAGTCAATTCAGTGGTGGAACTACAACGACTTGACATTGACATTGACTCGATTTTCACTGTTAATGTGTCACACAAATTGGACATGTTCCCAGTTAATATTTGTAATAGGGACATGATAGGGACTAGGTCAGGTTATCCTTCTATTAAAATAAGATCTACGATAAATATCAACTGGATACATGTCCAATTTGCATGGTAAATTGACAGTGAAAATCAAGTCAATATCAAGTCGTTGTAGTTCCAGCTCTGGTTCCAATCATCGGATAAGCAGTACTTATTTTTTTTCTGCGAAAATATCTTCGTTTTGGCTTGTATAATGAGCGCCCAAAAAACATATTGTCAAATTCTGGTGTTTAAGGGGATATTTCCTAGAATAAATGCCAAAAACCCTGTTTTTGACCAGTTTCTTGCAAATGTTCCATTTTCTAACGGTTGCACAGCATTTGAGGTCATGATTATCTATAGCCGTCAACGAGATACCGCGTGTAAAACGTGCACGGACGTGCAATGATGCATCTTTTTCCGTACCACTCCTGAGGAAAAATGCAATGCGAGTTTCATTCCCAAATAGTATCTTCGATAGATCTAATTCATCATCAGAATCAATCAAAATTATTTATTCCACGTTTTCATCCATGCTAAAGTTCAAAATCATTACCGAGATTTTTTTACTGTATTAAAATTAATGATTTGTAGTTTCATCAGCAACACTGTTGTAGCCGTCTCTAGGATGTCAATCGAATCACAATCGATATCCGTGCTGTTTCAATTGGTGTATTACAACTATGCACCCAAATAAAATATTCTGAATATTATTTTCGTAACACGTGCACCGAAAGTACCCTATTTTTGAGCTGACTTCTGCTTCAAAAGTTCACAATTCCAAACCATGGTAACATTTTTCAATAACTCTCAGTTGACAGAGAATTAATGGATAATAATGGGTGAATATAAAATTTTTATATAGATCATGAATGCCATTGGTTCTTTTATTTCAATGATATATGTGAAATTGATATTTGAAATGAATTTTTATGATAGAATGTGTTCGTTATAGTGTATGCATTTACTGTAAACGGGAAAGCATAGAAAATGTGGAAAATATCAATCAATAGAATGAATCATGTAAGCTATGTTTTATTATATTAGTTTACTGTAATGTGATCGCATTCGCAGAAATCTGTCAAATCGATAACATAGTTTCAATACATCAAAATTTATATAAAAAGCGTAGTAATGGGGGTACTTTGGTGCACTTGTTACAAAAAGTATCGTATGCAACACGGACACTGAACGACTGTCATTGTTTTCATGGACAAATTTGGCTGCACGAAGCTACGCCTTGGTGTTTGCCCTGATCTTCACCTCGTGCTTCGCCCTCGCCTTCGTCTCGTACTTCACCCTCGCCTTTGACTCGAGCTTTGCCCTTGTTTTCACCGAATGCAGCCAAATTTGCCCTGGACAAAAATTACAGTCGTTCGGTCCTTGTAGAATAATTAACTATTTATATCATCAATATTTTATCTATTCTTCCCATTAGGAACGTTAGGTCGTCATTTTACGAGGAGATCAGCGTGGAGTGAATCAAGTTGAATGAGAAGATGGTTGATGGAAGAAAAAGAGGTTTTATGAGCTCATAAGCACATGTTGTTCAGTGAAGAAAACCAAAGAGGAAGACACAACTGATTTGATCAAGTTTGAAATTGAATATAAAGATGGAGAGCCTGTAAAGCAGCGACCGTATTGCTTAGCGTATATAGAACTCAACGATAATGATCGATTCTGTAATGAATATCGACGTCTGAAAGACAAAATAGTCAAAATTAAGCTTTCAATGCAAAGAATTCAAGATCAGCTTGACAAATTGTCTGAAAATTGCTACTAGCTATTGGTTACCACCAAATACCTGCAGAACCTGCATCGCTTGAGTTTCCATCATTTGTAACGACATGTGGACAATTTGAGCTCTTGAAGACGCCATTCGGTAGCTTGAATGGAACCAGCTGATGCAGAAGGTTGTGAAAGAAATGAAGTATAGACATGTCTTGATCAGTATGGATAATATCCTCATTACATTCCGAACTATCTAGGCCGACCTGGACAAGTTACGACGACAATTGGTTCTCTTGCAGAATGTTGAATTGACACTGAGACCAACTAGATGTAACTTCCTTGTGGAAACGATCAAGTATATGGTATATGAGGTGGATAAGAGAAAACTCATACCAAAAAAACAGAAGATGGAGACTATCAGGAAGTACTAGTGATCACAAAATCTTCACCATATATAACAGCTTCTTGAATTATTGAGCTAATTTCAAAAGTTTGTACCAAGGTTTGCAACTGTAGATTAACCATTTCAGAATATGATTTAGAATAACACCTTGTCCGAATTTGAACAACATGCAGAACGATACGTTCACTTTGTTAAAAAAGAAGCTTACGGAAGCACCAATTCTTATTTTGTATAATGTCAATGCTGAACATGAAGTGCATACAGACGCCCATTAAGATGGTTCAGAAGGGATACTCTTACAAAACAATGGGAGAGATAGCCAAATATGAATAGGTAAAACTTCTGGAATGCAGTCAATGGAATTTATTTTATTTTTCTATTTCTACCAGTTTCGACACCACTTGTGTCATCCTCAGGTAATGAAAAATTTTGTTTCTAATAAAATTCAATGAAATCATTAATTTATAATAAAACATGAAAGCACATGTAGATAATATTCCACATGGAGTTATGGTGTAAAAATCTTAACATTTGTAAACATGAAATATTTTAAATGTAATCAAAGTTTGAAAAATAAATTCCATTTACTGCATTCCAGAAGTTTTTCCTATTAATCAAATTTCCCCAGTCAAGAAGTACATATTTTCATAGTCAAATATGTCGCGTATTTCAGCCGCCAAACGACCTGTCTGAGAGAAGCTATCACAGTAACAAACTAGAAACGTTGGCCGTTGTCAAAGCTGTGGACAGATTTCACGGGTATTTGCTACACAAACATTTCCGCTTTCCAACCGATTGTAATTCCCTAAAACTGACGTTGATGGAGAAAGAAATGCTTCTACGATTCGGAAGATATTCACTTTGACTCCAGCAGAGTACACTCGGTTATCAACCAGGATACATGATTAAGCATGTTGATGCCGTGAGCCAAGACTTAAGTGATCCAACAACAGATGTGGCAATATCCGGGGCTCAAGATGATGTCCGATGCATCGAATATGATTGGATAGACACACTGCGTTATCAAGATAAGCATTAAAGAACGATTATGGAGATCCTAGGGAGTAAATCCAAATTCAGTAATCAGAAGCAAATTCACATTAACTACCAGTTAGATACTCAATGACTTTACCGCAAAGTGGAATGCGAAAGAAAGTGGATGGTTCCGGTATAAGTTACTTGGAAAATCATCTACGATAGTCATGATACAAAAGGACATTTTTCCGAAGGAAAAAACTCTACAGCATTTGGAAAAATATTTTTGGTTCTCGAAGATAGTGAAGAAAGTCAAGAAATACATATTAGCATGTATCAAGTCTGCTTATCACAAGCAACCAAGCTGGACGATTGGTGCAGCGCCACATAATAATAAGCGAGGCACTGTACCATTTCAGCGGGTGCACATGGACCATCTAGGTCCGTACTTAGAACGTGAGCTAAGCAATATTCCCGTCAAAGCTATTGAAGACAATTTTATCATTCCACGGACTGTAGAGAATACATAATCAAACCAACGTCTCAAGTATTACTGGAAGAAACTGTGCTATTCGGATGTCCAAAGTACCTTATAGCAGATAGAGGTGTTGCATCCACCGGAAAACTGTTTGAACAGTTGTGCGAAACTTTTAGAAGTTCATAATCTACTTCAATGACAATTGGCAAATTCGAGCACATTAATATCACAATTTCAGCGGCTGTGAGTACTATGATGAAGGATGGTGAAGAATGAGATGATAATTCATGCGATATTCCATTTGCAATGAAAGATATCGGAAGCAAAGCAACGGAAAGTCTCCACAAATTATAAATTAGTTTTGATCCTTGTAATGCCCTCTGGAATGTGGCAATCCTAGCATTGCAGCATGAACAAGACGACATCGAAGACCCAAATATATTACAGTGTCTTCAAGAAGCATCACTACACATCCAGATGTTACACCAAGATCAAAATATCAGATATAAGCCAGTACACAAGAAAACGAGGACGTTTGCGTTTGATGACCTTGTTCTAGTCGAGAGAGACCAGGCGAAAAAACAAGGAAGCTAGCTTTCGAATGCAAATATTCGTACATGGTAATCGGAAAACTACCACATGACTGAAATTGACTTGGAGATGTACCAGCAACTCAACAAACACAGCAAGCCTTCAAATCAGTATTTGACATTGATCGAATGAACCCGTGGTGTGCCTCGCTTGAAAACGTAGATAAAACTGAACATGATGATAACAAAAGTGAAACCAAAACCGATGAAGCCACTATTGAAGCTGAAGAATTCAATCGAGGGCCTCAAAATCCTTGCTGGGACCAGGGACGATGTAGCATGTCAGGATAATAACTAATAACAACGCCACCAATATACAGTTAGTCCGAGAGGCAGCGTTGCAAATGGCAAAGTCATTTCAGAAAATCCAATTCATGATTCTTCACAATCAGTCATTTGATAATCTGAGCGTCAGCTGCAATAGTAGTGATAGAGCTAACTGTGGGATCATTCGGAACATGAAGAAAAAAACGCGAAGTAAAGTCATTCCATGAACCTTCAAAATTTGAAGGATTAATGTTTGAGTAGCGGACATTACAAAAATAGCCGTCGATTGCATTGAAGCTGGTGGAAAACCTGTCAGCTACCCTTATGAACCGGTTATAAAAAGTGGGTTATACAGAGTTATTTGATGGATTATGAATCTTATACCGCGTACTCATAACATCATAAAAATGATAAAAATAATAGTCAACTGAGCTTCTAGTGGGGGTTAGACCGTCAGCTAGAGGATTATAGGTGTCAAGCGCGCATGAATTTTCAGCGTCGAATAACTCAATCAACTGACTAACTGACGATCTTTTCTAATTATATCGTTGCCTGACAATTAGTTCTACTGAATTCTATGTTAGAATTAATGAATATGAAAATCTGAGCGATTATAAAATCAATGTATCCAATTTTGACGTTTTAAAGCTAAAATAATAATTCCATAGCAACAGTCATAAATAAATCTTCATTTACTAGTGATATAAAATGAATTATTAGTGATTTAGAAAATTCCTTTTCATAAAAAGATTTCGATAGCTGAGGAATAATTTTCCCAGCCGCTGCGGCTGCTTCGTTCAAAATTGCATCGGGGATGAGAACATTGTTTTAATCACTTTCTTCCATCATGTCAGACAATACTTATCACAATTAAAACGCTTCAATTCAAAATTTACAAAACTGACAGTCACACTCTCGAATGTTTGAAAAACAAATACTCGTCGACATATCAACGAACTCCCTTGCAAGTGCAATAAATTGAACCTCTTCATTTGCTCAAAGAATTAAACCACCCGCGCTAAACGCGCTGGTGATTTTGAAATTTCTTCTCGCAAAAAAACAGTGGTTTGATCCACTTGTTGTATAAATAACTATCAAGCAATATTTCACTGCTTCAAACTATTTTTTTTCAACCAGCTAACTGACGATTTTTCCCTCATTTTATCGTAAGTTGACGATTAGTTTCTCTGAGCTTAGTGTTCAAACTGGTGAATATGAGAATTTGAGATATTATCAAATCAATGTATCTAATATTCTACTGCTAATACTAATTCTAATGCTGATATAATGAAGTTTTTATGTATACTAATGATAACTCACTGATGATCTTGATAGCTGACTGATGATCTTTATTCTATCAATGATATAATATTGTTAATAGTGCGTGAATATTGGAGTCATTTCTAAGTTGAATCTCTGCCTATTTATCTATTTTGTGAGCATTGAAAATGTCAAAAGAAGCCTAATTATTTTGTGTATTCCATTTTAAGAAAAATGAAACTTAGATATCATTTTCTACGAATATTCTAGGAGAATTTAATGAAATTTTAGTGACTCGAGAAGACAAAAGATTATCTAGGAGTGATCCGTCACTTTCTGATATGCAATAATCTCTTCATTCTCGATTTGTCGATAATGTATTTTATAACACATTTTTTGCTATACATAAGAATCTCATCTAATAAGAAATGTTGATGGTTTGTTCTTCCTAAGGCGAGAAGTGATCATGAATCTGACACGACCACTGACTCACGTAAAGGGGACTGAGAAAATTGTTCTCTGATTTGTTTCTTAAATTTTCATACTCTTAAGGTCCATTTACAACCGAATTTGAACATGGCACCATTTCATGCTAGCTTAAAATTCAAAGCTAAGCGTATGAGCTCAGTAGTCACCATTCACAACTGAAATTTGTAGTCTGCGTACTTTACGTTCGGATTGGAATGTTTGCAAAGTGCAAATTTTCACTTCAAGTCGCTAGCGAATTGGCATGTGCGCATGTGCATTGCATCTTCCGATGATTCAACATGTGTTTTTGATGTTTCAAATCAAATAGAATAATAAAAGCCATATGCAAACAGTGAATTGATGGTTTGAAGCTTGGTTTGATATTTCATTAATCAATCATTTCTTTTCTTTTAAATGGACGAGAGATTATTGAATTTAGATTTATAAAGTTTGTTAACTTACTATATTTATTCAAGTAAATTATTTAAAAAGTAAATAGATAACTGTACTCACAACTATTCTTCATGGCCCGCAAAGAATTAAGTATTGAATTTGAAAATACATTCTTTCAAACGAAAAGAAGAATAAAGTATTCAATATTTGTATTATTTTGTATTTGTTTCCATAGATGACATTACAAAATTTCAAGCAATGTTGAAAGTGGTTGTGAATGCTACAAATTTCAACCCTTTAATAATAATATGAACTTCAAGTGTAAATTAAGCAAAGTCTAAAGTGGTTGTGAACGCAGCTTTATTTGAGTATAAAGTAAACATGATCATAATGAGCAAAAAAAGTTTGAAGCAGTGAAATATTGGTTCAATTGATTTTATAATTGCTCAAATCTTTATATTCATCAGTTTTAACATCAAACTTGGTGAAACTAATCATCAGCTAACGATATAATAAGGGAAATATCGTCAGTTAGTCAGTTAATTAAATTATTCGAAGCTGAAAATTCATGCGCGCTTGTCACCTATGATCCCCTAGCTGACGGTCTCACCCCCTACTAGAAGCCTACTTGACTATTTTTTTTTATCATTTTTACAAGCAATATAAGTACACTGTATAAGTTCAATATTTATCAAATAACTCGGTATAATGCTCACTTTTTTTTACCGGTTCATAAGGGTAGCTGACGGGTTTTTCATCAATTTCAATGCAGCTGACGGTCATTTTTGTAATTTCCGCTGTTCAAATATTAATCCTACAAATTTTGAAGTTTCATGGAATGACTTTTCTACACATTTTTTTTTTACATGTTCCGAATGTTCCTACAGTCAGCTCCACCAAGACGCTAACGACTGACGCTTGTTTTCATTATAAACCATGTTATTTTAGAAATTATATTTTCTAAAATCACTTGCAAAATAACAACGCTGCCTCCTGGACTGAGTGACTGTTCACGAAGAAGAAACCAGTGCGCTCTACAACTCACTACTAGTGCAAGCAAAAAGTCGAGCAGAGAATAATATTGGAAGAGTCCATATTGACATGTAGAGTGTAGTTTGCGTGATTATAATAGAGCTATGAGAACTCGGTTGAAGGAATTCAATAATTTATAGTGTCAAACCGAAAATGAACTGTCTATCATATGGATAGAGTGGCTGAAACATGACGTAACTCCTCTCAGTGGACTATTAGAGTCTTAGTGGGCTCTGTCAAGTTGCCCCCCCCCTTCAAATTCAAAAGGAATATCAATATGATGTTCGGATGCGCTCTTGATGCGCTCTTATGTGCTACAAATATTTTTTTCTGCGCTAGTCATACTGAGCAGTAATTACGACGATAAGTTGGGAGGGGCCAACTTGACGCTGGCCCCCCATTTCGGGAAATATCATAATATTCATTATTATTCCAATAGAACTCCATATGCGCTCTTATGCGCCGCTAATATGAAATTTTGCGCTCGAATGCAATTTGTTCAATTGATATCCAAAGTTAGAGGGGCCAACTTGACGATAAACTTTTTTTTAAATATTAAATATTTTTCTATTGCAATTAAATCTGAATTCGATGCGCTCTTAGGCGCCTCAAATATTTTGTATGCGCTAGTCATACTGAACAGTAATTACATTAACAAGTTAGGGGGCCAGCTTGACGGTAGCCCCCACTTCTGAAAATATTATAATTTCTATTATTATCAAAATAGAACTCTCTATGCGCTCTTAGGACCTGCTAATATGGAATTCTGCGCTCGCATGCAATCTGTTTGATTAATAATCAAAGTTGGAGAGGTCAACATGACAAAAATTTCGTCTCCACTATTCCGCATGTTTTAGATTGCAATCAAATTTGAATTCAATGCGCTCTTATGCGCCACGAATATTTTTCATGTACTGCTCTGTTTAGCGAAAATCAACTAGGAAGTTTAAATGTGTTTCACTACTCTTGGTACTACCAGCTAGAATTCGATGAAAATATTTTATATAATTACTCCAAACAGCTTGAATATCGATATTAAATATAAAAGTTGCTCTATATCACAAGAAATATGACTTAATATCAATTGTCTAATTCGGTGCTTATCTCACAAATTTCAAAATGATTCAATTCAAACGTGTAGTGTCGAATGAAGCATTATATCAACAGTAGTTTGGATCTTGGTGAACAGATTGGGATATATCTTTTATATCATTTTATATTTTTTTATTGCTTTATTACCGCTGTTTTCCACATTTTTTTTTACCTAACATGACACTAGCGGGCTACTTGACGCCGTTTGTGAAGTTCCAATAATCTTATTTTTCTCTCCAGTAGTCTGAGGATGATCACCCAGGGATCAAAACCAGGAACTCAATTAAAACTTAAGAACAGTGTGATTAAGAATTTCATGTTTTTTTTTTTTTTAATTAAAAAACAGTCCTCACCAATTTCTGAAGTCAGTCATACTTGGGTTTTCCTATTCCCTTATCATTATACTAATGTTGATTGGTTAAAAATAATATAAGTATGGAATAGTTCAAATTTATACCAAATAAATATTTTGTCTCGTGCTTTGAAAATATATATTTATTTCTTCATATATAATTTCAATAAACGATTTGTGGTACGAATTTGATGGTCTTGAAAAATGTGCTAAACCTTGTTCTGCATCAAAATCAGTAACTGTACATTTATTATTTTAAACTACATAAACTAAGTTGCTTGAGATAAATTTGATGTGTTTCGCAAGTAGCCGATACACTTCAACCGGATCAGGGTCAAGATCCCGACTGGTCCGAGTCTCGAAAGCCCGACTATTAATTCTGAATTATCTATGTGGAAAATGTACGCCAGACCTGAAACTTACCTATTCAAATGGCTGAACCTACGACTCCCCTTGTGAAACCTTACTCTACCATCTTCATTTTAACTTTACCTGACTTTTTCAAGAACCTAACCGCGGTTGGAAACTTTTTCAGATATCACTTTTACAAATTGTTGCCAGTTTTTGTAATTCAAACCTGTTGATATTTTGACTGTCGAAATTTCAACCTGTCGGGACTCTAGCTGTCGGGATTTTGACCGTCACTCACTTTAACCATATAGTCTACTGGAGAGGTCATTTAAAACAGAAATCATGGCCCCAAAAATGCGTCCCTTCAAAAATATATTGTGCAAAATACATGTGTAGACCCCGGTTACCAAATGTGTTTAGCGTTCTGAGAATTGCTTAATCCTCGACTTGCGCTTCGGTTTCAAATCCTAGGTATAGAAATAACTATTATAATATTGTATTTCCTATACTTATGTATAATACCTATTATATCTGAATCTGTAATTTTTTTAATTTATATATAGAAATGAGTATTTACTTCTGAACACAAGACGTATTATACCTATCTATATGTAAAGTTGATTTGAAGAATATACGTAGAAATGAATATATATTTTTGAGGCACGGAACAAAATGTTCATTTGATAAAGAATGGAGATTAAATGCACGAGTATGAATTGAAACTTGAATTATTATTCCATACATATATTATTTTCAACCAATCAACATTGATATAATGCTTCATTTGACACTACACGTTCGAATTGAATCATTTTGAAATTTGTGAGATAAGCACCGAATTAGACAAATAATATTAAGTCATATTTCTTGTGATATGGAGCAACTTATATATTTAATATCGATATTTAAGCTGTTTGGAGTAATTATATAAAATATTTTCATCGAATTCTAGCTGGTAGTACCGAGAGTAGTGAAACACATTTAAATTTCCCGCGCCAAAAATTCCTAGTTGATTCTCGCTAAAGTAGAGCAGCACATAAAAAATATTCGTGGCGCATAAGAGCGCATTGAATTCAAATTTGATTGCAATCTAAAACATATGGAATAGTGGAGACGAAATTTTTGTCATGTTGACCTCTCCAACTTTGATTATTAATCAAACAGATTGCATGCGAGCGCAGAATTTCATATCAGCAGATCATAAGAGCGCATAGAGAGTTCTGTTTCGATAATAATAGAAATTATAATATTTCCAAAAGTGGGGGCTACCGTCAAGCTGGCCCCCCCTAACTTGTTAATGTAATTACTGTTCAGTATGACTAGCGCATACAAAATATTTGAGGCGCCTAAGAGCGCATCGAATTCAGATTTAATTGCAATAAAAAAATATTTAATATTTTGAAAAAAAGTTTATCGTCAAGTTGGCCCCTCCAAATTTGGATATTAATTGAACAAATTGCATTCAAGCGCAAAATTTCATATTAGCAGCGCATAAGAGCGCATATGGAGTTCTATTGAAATAATAATGAATATCATATTTCCCGAAATGAGGGGCCAGCGTCAAGTTGGCCCCTCCCAACTTATCGTCGTAATTACTGCTCAGTATGACTAGCGCAGAAAAAAATATTTGTGGCGCATGGGAGCGCATCAAGAGCGCATCCGAACACCATATTGATTTTTCTTTTGATTTTGAAGTGGGGGGCCAGCTTGACAGCGCCGTCTTAGTGTAGTATGTGAGAAATATTTGAATAAGTATTCGGAAGAATATCTGTCCATTCTCGGATTAGATTTATTAAGAAGAAGAAAATCGTGAATCTGGCAACATCACATGTTCCATAGGAAGATCGAAATGTTTTTCGATTCTTATCGTTCATGTTGTAACCAATGTGAATTATGATTGACTGTATATCCAACGCATATAAGTGGCGGATTTCCCAAAATTCTTGCAGTTCCGCTCGTAAAAAGTTATTAGCATTGAGAAGCACAGGTCAAATTACTGGACCTTATAAGTGGCCACCTATAATTTCAGTTCGCAGATTCTCGCTGAGCCGAGGAGGATTTTCAAAAGCATTGTGTGAAGCTCACGAAAATTAAAAACCCATCTTGACTGAATTTGGCCTCATCCGTTTATAGAAATATTACTTTTGGAATCTGCGTTATGTTAATTCTCCTGCAATAATCAATAACAATAATGTTATAATCCGAGAGATAATTTTGTATTTTAGGTAGTGTTTTTACGTCGATTGATTGTTTTCTTTTCGATAAATTTGGAATTACCAATGAGTAAACCAAGCGTCAGCTGGCGCACTCGCGGTTCATTAGAGTGTGAGAAGCAGCGAAAATGGTACAAAAAAAAATTAAAAGAAATAATGATACGAAGAATTTAACTTGTTTTTTTTTATAAATTTAACATCATAATGAGCTGGAGAAAGTCGTCAGCTGCATCGTGAAGAGGAGAATATGTGTCAGCTGCTCGCATAAAGTTGTAAAAGAAAAAACCGTCAAATAAAGTAATAGTACGCTATTTGAACAATTGTCAATTTTTTCTACAAATCGTCAAAATGATGTTCAGCTTAGTACCAATTTTGAACTCTTGAGGTGATAAGCTTAGTAGATATAAAAAATGAATCATCAAGTAGTGGAATAACCGTTACCATCTTTAAATTACACTTCTGACAATCAAATGTCAAAGCTGTATATTCCAATGAATTAAAGACTCCGAAAATCTGGAAAATAATCCTCTATTTAAAGAATACTAATTTTATGTAGAGACTAAAATATAACCACCATCTTTCAGTTCAACAATGACAGCTGTCACTTTGACAATGACAGTTGTCACTTTGACAATAGCAGCTGTCACTTGGACAATGACAGCTTCCACTTTAAAATATGCAATTAATTGATGCAACATTTTGAATTTCTGAAACAGCGGTGGAAAATACTATGGCAACCACAGCTTATTTTTTTTTTCTGTGAATAATTCCTTATGTAAATACTAAAATCAGCCGCCTTACTATGACTTTTTTATTCGCAACGCTACCTCTTGGACTATAACCCCTTGTCAGCAATAACTCGATGCACAAAGCTTTGTGATAAACCTAGTTCTGCCGCAGTAGGTACTCCTGAAACTTCCAGTGACATCTTCATTCAGTCCCCATCAGAACATCGTTTGTTTGAAAATCTGTCTCCAAGACATGGAAAGCTCTATCGATATTATTCCGTGATTCTCCAATTTATCAGGATCATATCAGTATACTGTTGGTTTGTAGTACATTTCTTGATTTCAAGATAATCAGATTTTTCAATAAATTTTCAAACAAAATGTCTAACTCAACTGTCACTCTATCAAGATTAACATTATTTTTGTAACATGTACACCAAACATATCCTATTATTGAGCTGACTTCTGCTTCGAAAGTTCTCAATTCCAAGCCATGGTGACAATTTTCATTCATTTTTGATACATCCAAATTTATTTATAATGGGGGTACTTCGGTGCACTTGTTACAAAAAGTATCATATGTAACACGGACACTGAACGACTGTCATTATTGTCACGGATAAATTTGACTGCATGGAGCTACGTCTTGGGCTTTGCCCTCGTCTTCGCCTCGTGCTTCGCCCTCGTCTTCACCGAATGCAGCCAAATTTATCCTGGACAAAAATGACAGTCGTTCGGTCCTTGTAGCATAATATACTATTGTTTTGAATAGAGATAATATGACTTACAACTAGTTGAAGCATCATCGCCATATTATTTCTCAAGATAACACATTCGCAAAACTATTAATTTGAAAATCAAAAAGCGATGAGTTGGAAATTTGATTACTTTGTTTGAAGTTTTGCATGCTCACTAAGAAGTGGTTAATGATTAATCTTGGACCAGATCTTCAGATGTTATTATTAAGGAGGAATAAGTGAGAATGATCTGCTATTTTTTTTTCTGGAAACTCTTAATAGTCTCCAATAGCCCAGTAACATGACTCTCAATATGTATGTCGTTTATAAAATGTAACAGCTTCAGCTATCAGAAGCTTGCATTATGCTTATATCTAAGCTATAACATGTTATTAGGTAGGAGGAAGTGGGTTTCACATTATTAGGATTTTTGAAATATGAATATAGACGAATGTAAGTAAATCACGGTGCATACCTGAACACTTTTGTTTCGTGTGATAAACTTCTCATTTTTCCAACAAATTCATCAATTCCTTCAGCTGGAAGTGATCTGCAGGCGACATATATCCTTTTTCCATCATATCTTGCGGTTTTTAACTGTGTTGTCGATAGATAAGTCCGCATTCTCTCGATAGATACTTTTTCATCTTCAATATTTATCACTTCCACAGAAGTTGAGATCACCTAGTAGAATCATACCAATACATATATTGAATGTGTAAAAGAGAGGATTTCTTGGAGATTACCTGTTTAACCAAATAAAATTTACCAATTCTGGTGTAAAAATGTGCTACTATGATATATTTTGTTGAAATACTAATGGACTGATCGTTTCGGAGACACAATAGAACATAGCCGTTCACTTTTGATAGTATTTGTTGAATATCCCTCAGGAATTGCCCACTTATGATTGTCAATAAAGACTTCCCAAGTTTTTCAGAGGCTATGTCATCAACTTCACTTGCTTTCACCATCATATTTCTTTTCAGAAAGTACGTTTCAATGTAAGGTAAATATTTTTGACGATTCCCCTCTTCCAATCCAACTATCACCAAATCTCCTTTATACGAGTTCTCCATTATGATTTTCAGCACCATATTGAGACCAAATTTGATATCCTGTAAATTGTTTGAATTTGATAAGAGTTGCTCCATCTAATATCTTTAATCATAATTCTATACTTCTACGTGATTCCCTGAATGTGCGAAAAATTCTAGATTTTCCAACGCTACACCTATATTATTTGATTTGATTTCTTCATATACAATGCCACTAATATGTATTCCACAATCTGATTGCATAACTCCTGTTACGTCACTATAACAAAGGAAATAATCTAGAATATAGAAAAAAGTAATTAATATGAAGAATTGTTCCACCAATTTTGACAAATAGATAATTTACCTCGTACAGTATCTTCAAAGGTCTTAAGTTCCACGTGAATTTGACGAATGTATTTCAACAACATTATTTGCGGACCTATTTGATTTCTATTCCTATTGAAAAGATGAATTTGCAGCGCTGAGCTCAATAAAGCACAAATATCTTTGGTACAGTCTATTGTAGCCTTCAGTCCTGAGCATGAAACAGTAAATATGGAGTAAAAAAATCATATTGTTAAGGCTATGCTTGTGCTTCCCCCATTTCTTCAATATATAGTATGGTATGATTCACTCCCTCAATACTAGTGATAAGAATGTTGTATGTAATTATATTTAAAATGTTTAATGATGAAGAAAATATATGGAATTTGCCAGACTATAATACGAGGAACGTTCATTTGCAATTGGAAATTATGATTATAATCCAAGCAGCAATTTTGTTCTCTTAAGGGACCCATACATTGTCAAACAAATTGCGCAACAAAACGATGCGCGACGTTGCGTTGCACAATTGCATCATCTATACACTTGGCTAAATTTTGTTCAAACTTTAGTTACAAATTGAAAATTGTACGACAAGCATGTCCTCAAGTATCACATGTACCTGAGATGATGGCGATATGTAACCAGAAAACGGAAAAGTGAATGAAGAATTTGGATGGTATAATCATTAATAATCACTCAAATTTTCAAATTTTTCTGACAACTTATTGTTAGTAATATCCTTCAGATTCTCATCTTTTAATTTAATTTTTCATACTTCAGGTGAATTCTTGTATATTGCAATGAATTCTCTTCAAAATTCTCAATTCTGAATAGTCATCATAGTCACAAGAGAACTTTCCTCTGAGAAACTCAAAAATATTGCGCAACGGAGCGCAACATGCACATACACAGCGCGCACGTTCCCGTTGTACCACTAGTGTTTCATCAAGACAAGATTTCTTGTCTTGATGACCATTTCTTGTCTTGTCTTGAAAATCAAGACAAGAAAATAAGGGTTTCTTGTCTTGCCCATTTCTTGACGACGCATTTCTTGTTTCAAGAATTCTTGATATTTCTTGATCTTGACATTCAGGGGAAGTCCTCTTTCTCTATTGTCTTATCCAATCCGAACACTCACTTAAGCGTTAGTGTCTACCTTTTATCCTCTCTGTCAGTTATGTTATGAATCAATTCTAGCAACGTTTTCCAAGATTGATATCAATAGAAATGGATGAAAAGTCTGTCATTTTCATGTTTTAATCAATATTTGCAACTATTATTGCTATATGATATAGCAATGTTGCTAATAATCAACAACTTAATTGGGGAATCTTCCTATACATTTCTCTTCTACATAAAAGATTTAATCACCAGAAACTGACGACTTATGCTTTCGATATGTATCAAATATTTGTTTTGAAAATCCCCGACATATATATGATAGGGAAAGTATTGAAATTGTGATTTTTTTGATAGTTCGAGACTCTGATGAATATTTACATTTTAGACTCTACTGAACCCAGAGAACATAGGTTTAAATGGAATCGTTCGGTCTGCCTGTCTGAGAGTATAATAATTTGAGAAGCCGTATTGAAAAGCTAACTATAAATTTGTGAATGAACTGTGCAAACAAGCATTATATGACATCCCGCTGACAACAAACTTTGGCTTGGAGTATATGGTCCGTGTCATAATCATATTTGAATCTACACAGTTGCATGAATTGATATAAAAAAAAAACTACATCAATATATTGTTGCATAGCAGCAAAAACGGCCAGTTGTGCAATGAGATTTCTAGTTTCATTCCAATTTTTATTCACTCACACAAAGTACAAGTATTGTGGAAATTCACATTTCAACATTTTGGTTTTGAACATTCCTGAAATCATTTCGACTATTCTTGGCTTGATGTCGGTATGTACGTATAACCTGCAAACCTCAAAACTCGTCGAACGTAAGATGTTGAAATTTTGTATCCAAAACTGGTCTCAAGTCTAGTTGTGCACCTTGTTTCATGATTGAAATCGTTTGTACCGACAGAACACTTCAATGAGTTTTTCGCCTAAATCCAGAATAGTTGGGATATTGGAATCAATTATTTCAAATTGCTGTTGCATCTAAAGGCTTATCTTCAATTCTTGTATCAATCGGCTAGGCCAGAAGTGTACTTTACATAACCATTTCTTCGAATTGCTTGCATAAAAGCAGATAAATCAGCCATGGAACCTTGAAATTTGATATTTAAAGCAATTGTAACATTCAAATGATAACTCTATATTGTTATAATAATCTACTAAAATGGAAGTTAACCTCATTTGACCATTTCCTCCAATTTTTCGCTTGAATTCGGAACTATAGGCTACAAAATATAAGATTCAGTATTTGGATCGCCACATCAATTTTTGCTCACGATCGATTTTGCCTTATGTTACGTTGAGAAAGACTTAAATTTGGAAAATAATAAAATTTTAATAGAGTTGGCATCACTAGGAAGTAGAAAAAATAAGAAGTTCGGATGTTGATTTTATTGATTATTGATCGAAGTAGTAGAAAACTGTCAAGAAAAATAAATAATTTTATGTTGTCCATGTATCTTGAATTTTCTTTAATAAAAAGTGATTACAAAGTGTTTGTCTAAAATACACATAGTTTTTAATTCATGTATATGTTGTGTATGCAACATAAGTAGCAATCGTGATAGGACTGTTGATGTGTAAAAAAAATAGGATTGGATAAACGCAAATACTACCATATTGAAAAGAATGGACCGAGAGGAAAAGATGTGCATTTACGAAACTGTATGAGAAAATTGTAGCTGAATTAAAGAGAGATCCACAGGACAAGGATGAAATTTAAGCAAATATGTCGTTACTTTAGAAGAGAAATGCTGAGCTTGAAAAATTGGACAAAACTATTTTCGAACTAATGTTGGACAGTGACGTAGATCTCACAGAATTTGAACAAGAAATTACTATTGTAGATGAATATACACGAAAGTACAAAAAGATAGAAATATATGTGATAAATGTTCTGGAAGTCGCAGATACTAATTCTGTACGTAAAGATGAAGATGCATGTTCAATACAGTCAGAAAGATCCTCGCTTCGTAAATCCAAGCTACCAGACATAGAACTCAAAAAATTTAACGGGAAAAGAAACTGGTTACATTTTTGTTGTCAACTTAGGAAAATTGATTAGGATGAGGAATTGGCAGATGAAGATAAATTTTAGTATTTGTTACAGTCAACAGTAAGAGGCAATCGTGCATATGATCACGAAAACAGTTCTCCACCTAGTGCAAGTAACTATAAAAAGGCGATGGAATGTTTCAAAAATAGATGTGGACGAGAATATTTACTCGTTGAAGTATATGTTCGGGAACTGCTGACAATAGTGCTGAAGAAAGTAGTGACAAAAATGAACATCTCCCTCTTTACTCACTGTATGACCTATTGGAGTATCATCCAAGGGCTTTAGAGTCGCTAGGTGTCACCAGCGGAAAATATGCCGCCATGTTGTTTCCATTAGTGGAACTGTGCATGCCCGAAGAAGTGTTGAGGACCTGGCAACGATCATCTGTAATGATTGAAGAAAGCTCGGAAGTAATAGACGGCGAAAGTATACAAATATCAACCATGGGTAAACGACTAAAGAAATTGATGTTATTTTTACGATCTGAAATTCACAATGAGGAATGACTAAAGTTAGCCACATCAGAGTTGAGTCTAACAAGTGAAAATGAAGAAAGAAAAAAGAAGTTACAGTTTTCTTATGAAAAGAACGTACCAACTGCAACAAGTTTTGTTAGGGTTAAAGAAAAAGAAACAGTGATAATAATTGTATCTTTTGTAGCTAGAAACACAGCAGCTCAGAATGTTTCGAAGCTAGAAGAAGATGAAAATAAAACTGTAAACGATGAGAAGTGCTGTTATTTCTGCCTAAAAACAAATCTTTTTGTCAAAAGATGCAAAACATTTATAAAATATACCATTTGTGAGGGTTGACATGTTGTAATGATGTGCCATAAATTATCAGCACAACAGGAAGCAAGTGTACAGCAAAACAAAGTTGAAGAGAGAAAGATTCGAGGGAGATCAAATTAAATCTGCAACAAGTTTAGCAAATCCCTCGAGCAACCCGGAAGTATTTTTACAAACACTTGATGTTCAACTAAAAGGTGAAAATGGAGTGTGATTAGCGAGGGCGCTAATTAACACTGGATCTCAGAAGTCATATGTTCTAGAAGATACTGCAAAAAAAATAGAATATAAGTGTTATGGAAAAGAGATCCTGATGCATTCACTATTTGGAGGACTGGAAACCGTTAGTCAAGAACATAAACGATATTAAATTTGTATGAGTTCTTTTGTGTGAAATCTATGTGCTTGGTCAACCAATTTTTGAGAACGAAATCTCTCATATTGAAGAAGGAGTGTGGATGCAAGAACTACATAAAATTGGAATAGAAGTAACAAACACAGGAAAAGTCAAAGGACCTATACAGATATTAATCGGAGCAGACGTTATAGGACTATTATCTACAAACCGTTAGAAACAATTACCATGTGGATTGGTGGCATTACAGACAAAATTTAGATGGACTTCAATTGGGAAAGTACCGAAAGAAAAGAATTCCAAAAGGCAATGTACGGCAACAAGTATGCTTTCGACACTGACAAAAAATGCAAAGATTTGTGATTTAGGGGAGTTAGATGTGCTAGGCATGAAGGATCCAATTGAAAACAAAACTAAATGTGAAAAGAATCTGGAGGTTCAGCAACATTTCTTGCAAAGTGTACCTATGAATGAGCAAGGAAGGTATGGAATAAAATTGCCTTGGATTTCCAAAGACCATGAAATACCTTCTAATTATGGAATCGCCGGAAAACGATTAAATTCATTGACAAAGAAATTGAAGATAGAAAATCTTTTCAAAGACTACGATCACGTATTCAAAGAATGTTGCTACGAAGGAATTATAGAAGAAGCAGGGACAATGGACAAAAATATTGGACATTATCTTCCGCACAGGCATATAGTAAAAAAAAATAGTACAACAAAAATAATGTGCTATTAGTATTTCAGAAATTGATCAAGAATATTTAAAACTTTTGTGATGGGATGATGACAATATAGAAGTTCACAGACATGCGCGTGTCGTTTTCGGTGTGTCAAGCCGTCCTTTTTTGTTAGCAGCAGTAATGGACTATCACTTGAATAAAACTTAGAATGAAATTAAAGAAAGTGATCTAACAATTTCGAAAGAAACTGTGAACAGATTACTACACAATTTTCACGTGGACAATTATGTTACAAGTGTAAGTAGTCATAAAGAACTTGAAATGTTTATTTCAGAATCAAAAATAGTGATGTATCGTGCACATATTGAACTACGGGGCTGGGAGTATATATCGGATGAAAGTAGAGACAGTAGTAATAGTGATACAGCGATGATGTTAGGACTTATATGAAATAAACAATCCGACACATCAGAAATAAATACGAACTTTTTAAAAACTGTTAATACTGGATGTCTTACCAAAAGACTTATTTTATTAGTGCCTTAAAAGTTTTTGATCCAATCGGTTAAATTTGTTCCATAACCATATATCCTAGGTTGTTGTAACAGCAAGCCTGGAGAAGTAGTCTTGGATGAGATGCAGAAGTGGACAAGGACATGAAGAAAAGGTTCCTGAAATGGTATCGTGAATTGCAGAATCTGACACAGGTTAAGATTCCAAGATGGCTGTTCGTGAATCGAGATTAGAAGACAGATATTAGCATTCATACATTTTGCGATGCTAGAAAAGTGGCATATGAAGCAGCTATTTTCCTAAGAGAAGAGAAAGATCACGAAGTCAACGTGTGATTATCCAAGCAAAAACGCGTATCGCGCCGCTGAATCAGATGACGATTCCACGACTTGAACTTATGGCGGCCACGGTGGGCGCTCGAATGACAGCAGAGCTATTCAAGCAATTGGATGACAACGAATCAACAACAATAACCTACTGGAGCGACTCAACGACTGTTTTAGCATGGATAAAACGAAATGAAAGAGATCCGACAATTAACAAGAACAAAAGATTGGAAATATATACCAGGTGAGCATAACCCTGCTGATATAATATCTAGAGGTTGCAGTTTTCAACAGACGCTAGAACAAAGATGGTGGGAGAGACCCATCTGGTTGGAGTCACCTACGAATGAGTGGCTCATATCACCGATAGCAGACGATGAAAAGGAAATAGAAAAAAGCACAACGGTAACAAATTCAACTGGTGATAGTTCTTGGTATTACAAGCATTTTTCAAATATTGAAAAAATTGTGAGGTCAGTTGCATAGGTTAAACGTTCCTTGAATAATTTGAAATGCTCAAAAAAGGATCGTATAACAACTAATTTAACATTACAAGAAAATATAGATGCAGAAAATCTAATTTTCAAGCTAATTCAGCAAAAAATGGTTCAATGAGGGGAGGCTAAAAAAGTATATCTTCATTGAATATATTTTGGTATCAAGACGGAATGATCAGAGTCAGAACAAAAATCACATTACGAAAAAATACTAAAAATTTTAGATTCCCCATTATTCTACCAGACCAACATCAGGTAGTAAAATGGGTAATACTAGATAATCATGACAAAATGAAACATGCAGGCGTTCAAATATTATTAATCAGAGTCAGAACGAAAATCACATTACGAAAAGATACTGAAAATTTTAGATTCCCCATTATCCTACCAGACCAACATCAGGTAGTAAAATTGGTAGTACTAGATAAACATGACAAAGTGAAACATGCAGGCGTTCAAATAATATTAAATATTTTGAGATAAGATTATTGGATAACCCGAGGTAGACGAGCAGTTACGAAGATTCATTGCCAGAAGAGGAAGACCAGCAATAATTTATAGTGACAATGGAACAAACTTTGCGGGTACCGAGAATCTACTGTCATCTGTAAATTGGTTGAAAATCGAAGAATTTGCAAATGTACATCGCATTGATTAAGAATTCAATCCTCTAACTGCTGCTTCGTGGGGCGGTTGTCGGGGAAGAACTATAATGATAATAAAAGATCTATTAAAATGAGTTTTGGATAAAACATGTGCAAATATCACATACTTAATAGATGGTGATGCAAGTGTATCAGCTGTATCGCTGAATATATTTCTTCACGAGCTACGGGAGGTTGGCGATCCGGATCTAGATAGTATCGAAAGTGAAGTTTGAACGAAAGAACGCGTTATTTACACAAGCTAAGAAATGATCTAAGAGAACGAAATGAGTATCTGGAGAGCTTAGCGCAAAAACCTAACACTGGTAAAAATTTCAGTGAATTAAAATTTGGAGAAATAGTGCTTATTGGAGATGATGACAAAAAAACGGTTAAACTGGCCACTAGCAAAGATTGTCGGACTATTTTAGGGCAAAGACGGTGAGTATCGGGTGGTTGAAGTGAAAACAGTTAGAAATTTGTGGTGCGAGTGATGATAATATACAAAGTGGAACGGACTGTACTTTGTTTTTGGGCGATCACTTAGATGACGAAAAGCGGGAAGATGAGGAAGATAATTCATATGTGACGCGAACTGATCGGGTGATAAAATTGCCCAAACGTTATTTGGATTAAAACGACCAATGTAATGGAAGAATTTAACTATACGTGAAGCCAACTCTAGGTGGGCCAATGTTGCATTGAGAAAGATTCAAATTTAGGAAATAATAAAATTTTGATAAAGTTGGCGTCACTAGAAAGTGAAAAAATAAGAAGTTCGGATGTTGATTTTTATTGATTATTGATTAAAGTAGTAGGAAAATGTCAAGAAAAATAAGTAATTTTATGCTGTTCATGTATCTTGAATTTTCTTTGATGAAGAGTGGTTACATTAGTGTCTGTCTGAAATACACATCGTTTTTAACTTATGTATATGTTGTGTATGCAACACCTTATGTCAATGTCAGTGTCAACGTCAATTATTCAATCAAAAATTGTACAAGTTATTCATGTATGTAGTATCCACATCAGATCTTTCATATTTAGCCCAGAACTAAATTTAGGCATATCTTATTTGTATATTTTAATTTGTATGCGATAGTTCAGTGATTTTTATGAACAAATTTTGGAATTCCTGAAAAAAGACTCGTGGAAATAATGCTATTCTGTATCTTGATGGCCAATTCATCTCAGATTTATCTGTATCATAATTTTGTAGTCTACATTTTAATAATTTAACCTAAGAAATTTTGTTAAACATGATATGTGGAGTCTGCGCTCATTGTCATATTTTGAGGAACACGATGAATTCCAGTTTCATCAGATTCAAATATATTTAAATCTTTGTGTTTCTTTTCAACAGGGATACGAACCGTGATAGTCCAAGATCCCCTGAAAAATAAAACCTATGGGAATGACAAAGGCAGGTATTTCCACAATCGATTCCCATAAGGGGACAGATTCATAAGCTCTGGTCAGTCAGGCGACAAGTGGGACAGGAAGGTATAGCGGGTGTCTGATCAAACATTTTTTCGTACTTTCCGCATAAATCCAGAATGATTAACCGCAGGATATTGAAGTCCAGTATTTAAGATTGCTGTAGCATCTAAATGGTCATCTTCTATTTTAGTACAAATCGGGCAAGCCGGAAGTGCATTTTATATAACAGACTTTTCGAATTTTCCACATAAATCCAAAGCAATCAGTCGAAGAATATTCAAATTTTGTATTAAGCTCTTCTGTAACATCTAGCTGCGCACCTCGCATTATGATTGCAATCGTCTGTACCGGAAGTGCACTTTACTCGAAACATCTTGAATTTTCCGCATAAATCGAAAACGATCGAACGTAGAATGCTAGAATTCAGTATTTAAGACGAGTGTACTGTCGTGTTGCTCATATTCTATTTTCATTGAGATCGACTAAGTCGAAAGTACACTTTACTTGACAGTCTTTTTGAATTTCTCGCATAAATTCGGAACGATTGGCTGAAGAGTATTGAAATTCAATTTATTGGTCTGCTGTTGCATATGAATAATTGTCTATTATTCTCATAACAATAGATTAATCCGGAAGTGGACTTCGAATGGAACTTTTTCTCAATTTTTTGTATAAAATCAGAATTGCTTGTCGTAGAGTCTTGGATATCAGTATTTAGAAATGTTGTAGCATTATATTATCTATTACTGGCTATTCTTAAGGATCAGATGATGAACAGAAATCAGTAAGAAAGAATGAAAATATATATATAGTTCCTTGTATAGAGCACAGAGGTCTCCAATTTCTCTCTTAGAAAAAGGTGAAGGTATTTTGACTGTCCAGTCATTTACTTCCAACAGAGGGAATTGATTGATAATGCTTATGATTTATTTTTTTGGTTTGAGGGTGATCAATTGCCAAAATTGATGAATGATATTTTAATCGAACCGCATGTTGAGATTTCAGGTATGCAACAAACATCAAAATTTTATATTATTATCATTCATTCCGTGAAAGTCATATTTATATATACTTTTAATATTTTTTTCAATTTTAACTCTCATAATGTAATATTAATACATATTTTCTTGAATATCTATGATGAAAGTGATTGCTAGAAGACTGTCAAGTGAAGTGCACTTTCGACTTGGTCGATTTCAATGAAAATATAATATGAGCATCTAGAAGCGACGCGATGGTACTATCGTCTTAAGTATTAATTCTAGCATTCTACGTTCGATCGTTTTCGATTGCTGCGGTAAATTCGAGAGATGTTTCGAGTAAAGTGCACTTTGGTACAGACGATTTCTATCATAATACGAGGTGCACAGCTAGATGTAACAGAAGTGCTCAATATAAAATTTGAATATTCTTCGACTGAATGTTTTGAATTTATGCGGAAAATTCGAAAAGTCGGTTATATAAAGTGTACTTCCCGCTCGATCAATTAGTACAAGAATAGAAGATAACCATTCAGATGTTACAGCAATCTCAAATACTGGACTTGAGTATCCTACGGTTGATCATTCTGGATTTATGCGAAAAATTCGAAAAAAAATTTGATTGGACACCTGCTGTACCTTCCTGTCCCACTTGTCGCCTGACTGACCAAAGCTCATGAAACTATACTCTTATGGGAATCGACTGTGAAAAAACCAGCCTTTGTCATTCTCATAGGCTTTTTTTTCACGGGCTCTCCATCGGTAGTGAAACTGTATCCGCAGACCGCACCGACTATTAGTGTTCCATGGAAACGTTACTGAAAACCGAAACTAATAATTAATTTTGAAAAATATGGAAACCCAAAACTTGATTGTTGGAAAATGCAGGATACTGTAAACAATAAATTATGCTTCGCAATCTGTCTGTAGAACAGAATTTGATAGATTGTCAAAAATCAAAACCTGATAGTTTCACAAAATTACAAATTCAGCAGTCGGTTTCCACAGCATCGTCCTGAATAGGGCAGCAACTGCAGACACGTGCTTCGTCCTTATTGAAACTCCTTAGTACAGTACAGCAGTCCTATTATGGACAAAGCACGTGTCTACAATTGCTGCCCTATTCTGATTTTATAATCGCTATAATCTCGGTTTTAAGACCATCATCATTTCTATCTTAAGAGCATTTTAGAAGGTTGTTTTCAGGGCTGAAACTCGTATAATCACCGTACAGAGGTAGTTTGAAATAGAATACATTGGATATTATTATATTCATACGGATATTCAAGCTTCACAACAGAAACGAACTCAGATAAGTATCCATAGTAATTGGATATTTCGAGCTAGAATAAATAGCAATTTGTTTTAAGCGTGATACATGTAACATAATGAGGATAGTCTTACCAAATCTGACGTGAACATCACATGACTTACTTGTACATCATTTGATACACAAATTCATTCAATAAAGTTTTCTGTCTCTCTCCATATTATGACTAATATAATTTTAATAATATTTTGACATGTAAAATGTCAAACAAAATCAAAAAATTGACAACAGGTTCTCATTGCCTATCTTCTCATTCCAATTGGACTGATTGTTTTGAGGTCAATTACCACTATATGGACCGTAAGCCCAACGTCAAGGCACGGCAACGTCACATCAAAATATTTTCCAATTGCTTTTAAATGACTACACTCACATTACCAGCAACGTAACGGAACGTCAACGTTACGTCACGTCCAGCATTCTCGCATAGAATGTTTTGACGTTCTGTTCCGTGACGTTGACGGTCCGATTCTGCAAGTCTGAACGTACAACCGGACCGGCAACGGCAACTGTTGATATTGAAATTGATATTTCGACATTCTGCAATATTTGTTCGGACTTATATTGTCATTGAAATTCGGAAAGAATTATAAATGCTCTACGGACTATTTGGAATGTTCCTAGTGTAACAAAAATGTCACATTTTGTGATATTTCTTTTTTTATACCGTCATCTTCTGATTCTCTATAAAGTGTGTGGAATTGTCCAACATTCTTTCTCATTTTCATCTTTTACCGTATTCAAATTTTTTGCCTATTCTTGCTTCTTTCTACCTCTTCTTCATCCAAAAGAAGTGCATTCATAGCAAGTACTTTTGGATTAAACATTGGAGCAGAGCAGTGATATCAGTCGAATTATGTTGTAACGTTATTTATTTTAATTCAGGGAGCAAACGTTTTCAAATACTACTATTCATTTTTATGATTCATTGAAAATAATAAATTAGATAACCAACACTATTTCTAATAGATAATTCTAATTTAAATTAAAGATTATTACACTACACTATAACCCCACTTCAAATATCCATGTAAATATTGATTTATTTTATATAACACAATTTATTTCAGCCACTAGCAGTCCATAATATAAGGTCTCTGAGCCAGAATCAATAATCCTCTTCGTTGAGTCAGCGAATATATACTGTGAGTCTCTTCCCACTATGATTTTTCCGCAAACTTCCAGTTTCTAGAAAACGCTAGAAGGTACCAGCAGTTTTCCAGAGGACAAATATATTCACTTCTATTTCTTGATGTAAAATATTGCCACAATAATTCTAAGCACCACAAAAGCCGAAATGATAAATTTATAGACCTAAATTCGTTACAATGTATATTCGACAAATTTCACGGCTCTGCACGCCGTCACGGTGACGTGACGGTGACGTGGTGGTGACGTGACGGTCCAATGAGAATATCTTGCAAATTTGACGTGACGTTGCCGTGCCTTGACGTTACGTTGACAGTCCGTATAGTTGGAATCGACTTTTATACGGCAAGTTCTGAATGTCTGTTATACTCAAAAACTGCACTTCCGGCTCAGCCGATTGATACAAAAATAGTAGATAACTATTTTAATGCTACAACAAGTTCAAACACCTGATTTCAATATGCTATGGCTAATCATTCTAGATTTATGCAAAAAAATTGAAAAATGTTACAAATAAAGTGCACTTCTAACTTGTCCGATTCATACAAAAATAGCAAATAACCATTTTGATACAACATCAAGTTCAAATACTGAATTTCATCATCATTCTGAATTTATTGGAGAAATTCGAATATAGTTTCAAGTAAAGTGCACTTCCGGTACAAACGATTGGAGCTATAATGCGAGGTGCATAACTAGACCCTATACCAGTCCTCAATACAAAATTCCAACGTTATACGTTCAACTTGCTTTGAGATTCAAGAGTTACGCACGCATGTACGAGCATACGTACCGACATCAAGCCAAAAATAGTCAAAATGGATTCAGGGATGCTAAAAACAGATATTTTTATCAAAATCTTGATAGGTGAATTCTGTCGGTTTCACAAGGTAGAAATGTAACAGATGTCTTCAAATAACGTGTGAAATAATCTGGATAACTTTGACAGTCTGTAGAGAACAAAGGAAACCTGTCTCCTGTATAAAGGACCGTATCGATCAGAGGGAAAACCAGAGTTGATCAAATAGTTGGAAAGTAAACAAGTCATAGGTTATGTTATTTGGTGCGACATTAACATTTTTGATGGATAAATATATGAACAAGAATATCAATCACTCCTCCCACCCGCTAGGGGTTTGCCCGACACTCATAATACACTGGGTAGATTGATTGGAATAAATATGAGCTGTGAATTATTATTGAGTATAAAATAGCTCCAAGTATAATTATAACTGTATTTTATTCAATGAATTAACTCAAATTACTAGTTATTATTATTTTCAACCATCTAACACCTACTGGTCATCTCATTCTTCGGGAGAATTTCATATGACAACTTCCTTCCCGTACAAATTGGACATAGGCATCTTAGTACCCAGATAGACAGTAGACAATGATAAATAGTGCACGATGGAATTATTTAGTGATCGAGTCCAAACTATAATAAACTTTTTTATATTTAGATTCACATTGAATGAAAGTGGTGCATTTTTTGAGAAGTCTGGTAAATTCGAAGCAAGTTTTTCATGGATGACTACGTTATATCATTCTGCACATCTCTTACTTAGATTTGACGTGGATGTACGTCCCTCGTACCCACCCACTGATTTTACAGTATGATACTCAAGAAAATCATTGAAAAATTACCATTCTCGAGTAGTGTAACTTCGGAAACCAGTTTATTTACTTTTGGATAGTCGTATCCTTTAATATTCAAGTCTTTGTAAAAGTCATGTGCTGCGATGACAGAGATCTCTTGATTGTCTTCAACAATCACTGGTAGTACTTCTAAATTTTTATTTGTTATAACTGTTCCTGACAAAATAGATATTTCATCTGTTGATAGTTCAATATGTCCACTACCAGGCTGATACATAATTGATACTCTCGTTGAATCTATATTGAATTCAACAAAAACAATGTGAGCTATGATTTCATTATATGAATATTGATAGAACCTACCGCCTGGAGATATTTCTAGTTGATTCTGGAAAATAATATCTTCTATAGTAATTATTCTGACATCACTGTGCTTCTTCATCAAATCGACGATGAATCCCTTAAAACAATAATCAATTAATAATTGTAACAAAATCACAACTCACAAATGCTCTAATACTACCACAATGATATCTTGGTTTCTGGCAACTATTTACCAGTCGCTGATCGAATAATAATTCATAGAAAGGGATTGGCAGAACAAAATGTATGGATATCGCTATCCTATCAACAATAACTCAACAAGAAGCTAACTGATGCTTAATCGAATTTTATAATTTTCGTGACCGGTAGGCATTGGCTTAATTTCAGAGCTTGATTCTAGTAGCGCCATTAGCTAAAAAGCTAAAACAACAACTCAACTGTAGAATTGGTCTGACCAGTTCTAGTTAGGAGCAATTTCAAAATATCTAGTAGCACGCTGCTATGATGGTAGAAGTAAACTTGGAAATTGTACAAATAATATGTATCGCTCGAACAACATGATGAATAGAACCACTTTCAGAATACCACTAATAGATTCGAAGCACAATGCCAAGCTAGAAGTACCTCCTCAATAAGAATTGTTTTCACAGCCTGAGCACTCGCGATCATTTGAATGACATATTCTATCGCGGGTTTCATTAACCATAGTTAACATATTCACAGAAATAGAACTAGTGACGTATTTGATATAAGCAGTACTGAGAATAAGTAGGTGAATTCTTATTGACACACTAGAGTTCAAGATCTGACACTTTGATACTGGGAGGTATAGTAACTGAAAAAATATTGGCATTTATATATTTCAGCATTTCTGGATCTCTGGTATATTGAACTCCTTAGCATTCCATACACATAAAGAGTGTAGCCAGATCAAATTCTCTGAACCTGATAATTGTTAGACAACCTTCAAGTTGCCTACAGGAAGTTGCTTTGACTATTTCATAAGAGCTAAATTTTCAATTCAAATGGAAACACATCTAAAGCCACACAGATTCAGAAGCTGAACACCCTGTATAATCACAAGTAAAAGTTTCAGTAACTGTGAGCAAGATAATCTTATGCAACGCGCGAGTACGGCATAGTGCCAATATGGAGTATCATTTCTGATGGAATAGTCTCTACTATTATCATGAATGATTGTGTTTCGAACAACTGCAAGCAACATTGTTAATTTAGCAGGTGGATATTCTCAAGAAGAGTAAATTGACAGAGGAAAATTCATGTGGTAAACTGAAATTTTGTTGTAGTATATGGCTGAAAAAAGCAACACAAGATAGATTGGTGTTGTGAGCAGAATGGCAGAGAGCCGAATGATTGAAATGATGCCAAGAAGAAAGTGTTAGGAAGAAGACCTGGAGGTTAGTCGAAGAGTTGATGGTGCAAGAGTTTGGGAAAAGATTTATAAAAAGTAAATGTGCCCAATTTGAAAGAAGAGGCAAGCTATAGAAAAGCATAGAGGCAGAAATGATATTTTGCAAGTGTATGAAGAGCTCGATACAGTGAGCATATTCTAACTAATCTCTTGAGCTTCGAACTAAATTGTTAAGCCAAGATTTTTTTTAGAAAATTGATAATACCATCGGAAGATCCAAATGTGTAATTATTTTGTGATGCTATATCTGGGAACATATCAGGATGAAAGATAAGTCGATCTCTCACAGAGAGAGATTCATCAATATTGCTGCCTAGATTATAAGATTTTATAATTCGATCAACATTGAATTATGTGAATGTCATTATTTTTGACTTGAAACAAGTCTCGATTCACATGAATGCAGTAGTGATCATCTGGTGACCTATGTAAACCACTATCTCTGACGCGGTGGTTGCCATGACGACCGCTGTATCGATCTTGGGCAAAGTATATAGATCTTATTTAGGCGTATCTACATGTGATGCAGTTCGCAAGTAGAATTAAATTGATTGCAGCGTAATTAAAGAAGGAGTTATTCTAACAGTGATTTCAATCGATTTCATGCTTGTTTATTCTCTGGGAAGAAAAAAAACTCATTTATGCTCGATGAATTTGTTTTCCACATCGTTTTATCCCTGACAGAGTCACATTTGCTCATTATCAATCTCTAAATGAAAATCATATAGCCTTAGTTAATTTGACAGTTGTTATATTTCTAATTTTAAATTAAATCAAAGAGACGATGAGTTTCAAGAAAAAAAGTATTAATTTGATCATATCAAGTACACCACAACATCTTATTCATAAAGCATAAGCAGATACTCTTGACTTGTTATCTGCAAAATCAAAAGTGAAATATTCACTTTGTTATGAAAAATTTGTAATATGGAAAGTTTCAATGCAGGTATTATGAGAAATACAGTGTGTGGCTAGGGACGAAACAAGACGGGCAAGCAACACTCACCCTTAGATGAAATCGTCTTGTTCCGTCCCTAGCCACACAATATAATATCATTGGTGCTAACATTGTTTCGTTGCAAAAATGAAAGCTAGAGGACAAGGTAGACACTTATAGAGCAAGATCCCAGACCCACCAGGCGTTACTCATTTTCTGAGAAACAAAATTTGTGGATTAGAGTAGTGTTAGTCGGTACTTTGATCATACACATATCTGCTAGTTTGTGCCGACGGCCAATTTATAGATATGACATGCTATAGGTACGTTAAGACATTACTCACTTTTCTAGAAGTCTCGAGTGCTGATTTTTACAAATGTTCCAGAGCATATTGTTAAAAATTGATATTCAACACTGCTAGACACTTTCCATCGGTGGTAATTTCTGCTAGACTCTTTGAAGCTCGCAAAGAATGACGTTATTTTGCTTATAGTCTAAGTGCTTATGTTTATATATGATACTCAGGAAACAATTTCAATATTTTTTGCTAACAGCCAGATCAATCGTAGGGCTTAACATTCCTCACACACAATTAAAATATCGCTGTTAGTAAAAGCGCGAAGTCACTATTTGCACGCTTGATAGCAAGCGAAATATCCATGTGCATCCAACTCCTCCCTGGTCTGGCTGTTCACAAAAAGTATTTAAATTGCTCCCTCTGAGTATCATGTATAAAAAATAGGGCTCAGATTATCTTTTTTATTTTTGCGAGCGTCGAACAGGAATTACTGCCGATGGAAAGTATCTGACAGTATTGGTTATCAATCTTCAACAAAACTTCTCAGAAAATACATAAAAATCAGCACTCAGACTTTAAGAAAAGTGAGTAATGTCTTAACGTACCTATAGCACCTCGTATCTACAAACTGGCCGTCGGCACAAACTGGTAAGTATGCGTATGATCAAAGTATCAACTAACACTACTCTAATCCACCAAATTTTGTTTCTCAGAAAATAAGTAACGACTGCCGGATCTGGGATCTTGGACTATAACGATGAAACTGAAGGTTTATATAAATATGAATAAAAATAGTCAATGTCTAATCTTAGATGAATGTCGGAGGTATGAGAACTGATATCTGAGTTTGAAGTTTATATATATATATATTATATATATATATATATATATATATATATATATATATATATATATATATATATATATATATATATATATATATATATATATATATATACAGGATGTAACAGAAATAAGTACATTAATTTTAACCAGTGATAGAACCCGTCAAGCATAACAATTTTTCTTAATCACTTTTTCTCGAATTCTCATCTTTTTTTAGCATTTTTTGACCCCTATAGTTTAACGAGTCGTTCAGGTGCATAATTATCGGATCCAGTAGCAGTTACAACCCTGGTTACAATGAAACAATTGATTTCGACATTCGATATGTAAGCTATCAATTCCAGATCAATTCCTTCAAATAAATTTTGGAAGAAATCGTCTAATTATTATTGTCGCAAAAGTTAAAACCTGTGAAAATGTCAAGCTCCTCTATCTGCGATTTCGCAGGCAGTGTAGGATTTGTTCGCCGAATTTATTTGGAACGATTTCAAAAATGTCATTTTCCACTAAAAATTGAATTATTGTGGTTATGCTCATGTATTTAATGTCAAAATATTGTACACTTATACATAATGATGAGAATACCATGAGAATACTATGAGATATTACCTGGAACGTAAAACATCAGATGAAATGAATAAAATACATTAATTCATAAATGAAGCTGCTGTAAATTAGTTTATTCTCATATTATTACAAACTTCACAGTCAGGTCGTTTCAAGGAAGTATGCCTCGTCAATTGATCTGTTGAACAAATAGAATATTGTATCTCATATTTTAAAAAATATTCAAAATCAATTACCAATCTCAATGTGGAACATTTGTAGGTTAGGTTTTCTGTTTTTCAAGAATAAGCTCTCATAATTTTTGCGGGAATATTTCCAGTTGAATTATTCATTGAATTAATTATTTTTGAATTGCATTCTATTTCATATTTCACCGTTCACTTTAAATGAATCGTTGAATGATTTTCTCTTTATGTTTGAGAGCCAACAGTAATGAAGTAAGCTGAGAGGAGCAACTACTTTTTAAGTTGATCGTAGATGGCAGCACAATCTGACCCATATTCTAACTGTGTTACAGGCTGTATTCAGACTATTCAAATCAGCTGATCCAAGTGCAATGATTTCGTGTTGACAATCTTATGTTCAAGAAATGTACCAACTATTTAAAAATACGTGAAATTCCTAAACAGAAATAAAATTTCTCAACAATAACATATAAATACGACCAATGTACCAAATTGTTGGTTTCAGAGATAAATTAGATCTTTCTTGCAACATATACAATAAAAGAATAATCGAGGTGAGCGAATATCAGTGTATTATTGAAAAACTGTTATTCTTTCAGTTTCAAATGAATGATTGATAAGACTATGATGGTTTAAAGTTTCAAAATAATCATTTAAATCGACAGCTGTCATTCTTGCAACAAATGAGAAACATCCAGTTCTAACCATAGGCGCACTATGAAATTTTTAACCAAACTTTGATGAATTTTCACTCGATATCCAGAAGACTTACAGAAAAAAGTAATGAAGAAAAATTGTTAGTCTTGAAGAGATCTATTGCAGGTTAAAATTAGTGTACTTATTTCTGTTACACCCTGTTTATATATATATATATACAGGGTGTAACAGAAATAAGTACATTAATTTTAACCAGTGATAGAACCCGTCAAGCCTAACAATTTTTCTCAATAACTTTTTCTCGAATTCTCATCTTTTTTCAGCATTTTTTAACCCCTATAATTTAACGAGTCGTTCAGGTGCATAATTATCGGATCCAGTAGTAGTTACAACCCTGGTTACAACGAAACAATTGATTTCGACATATGTGGACTATCAATTCCAGATCAATTCCTTCAAATAAATTTTGGAGAAAATCGTCTAATTATTATTGTCACAAGAGTTAAAACCTGTGAAAATGTCAAGCTCATCTATCTGCGATTTCGCAGGCAGTGTAGGATTAGTTCGGCGAATTTATTTGGAACGATTTCAGAAATGTCATTTTTCACTGAAAATTGAATTATTGTGGTTATGCTCATGTATTTAATGTCAAAATATTGTGCACTTATACATAATGATGAGAATACTATGAGATATTGAGAACTTGTCGTTCACCCGAAACGTAAAACACCAGATGAAATGAATAAAATACATTAATTTATAAATGAAGCAGCTGTGAATTAGTTTTTTCTCATATTATTACAAACTTCACAGTCAGGTCGTTTCAATGAAGTATGCCTCATAAATTGATCTGTTGGACAAATAGAATATTGTATCTCATATTTTAAAAAATATTTAAAATCAATTACCAAATTCAGTGTGATACATTTGTAGGTTAGGTTTTCTGTTTTTCAAGAATAAGCTCTCACAATTATTGCGGGAATATTTCCAGTTGAGTTATTCATTAAATTGATTATTTTAAAATTGCATTCCATTTCATATTCCACCGTTCACTTTAAATAAATCGTTGAATGATTTTCTCTTTATGTTTGAGAGCCAACACTAATGAAATAAGCTGAGAGCTGCCACTACTTTTTAAGTTGATCGTAGATGGCAGCACAATCTGACCCATATTCTAACTGTGTTACAGGCTGTATTCAGACTATTCAGATCAGCTGATCCAAATGCAATGAACTCGTGCTGACAATCTAATGTTCAAGAAATGTACCAACTATTTGAAAATATACGTGAAATTTCTAAATAGAAATAAAACTTCACAACAATAACATATAAATACGACCAATATAACAAATTGTTGGTTTCAGAGATGAATTTGATCTTTCTTGCAGCATATACAAAAATAGAATAATCGAGGTGAGCGAATATCAGTGTATTATTGAAATACTGTTATTCTTTCAGTTTCAAATGAATGATTGATAAGACTATGATAGTTTGAAGTTTCAAAATAATCATTTAAATCGACAGCTGTCATTCTTCCAACAAATGACGGACATTCAGTTCTAACCATAGGCGCACTATGAAATTTTTGACCAAACTTTGATGAATTTTCACTCGATATCCAGGAGACTTACAGAAAAAAGTTACCAAGAAAAATTGATAGGCTTGAAGAGATCTATTGCAGGTTAAAATTAATGTACTTATTTCTGTTACACCCTGTATATATATATATATATATATATATATATATATATATATATATATATATATATATATATATATATATATATATATATATATATATATATTTAACCTGCTTCAACCGTTATAACAGTGCGCTGCTTGACAATGCTGTTGCTGTAATCGGTCAGATACTTCTACATTTCGGCAGTAGTTTTCATATCACAAACAGACAGGTATTTTGCACTCAATTTTGTTTATCAAGAGAACTACACCTGAATGTAAGGTCTAATGATAGCAAAAATTGCAGAAAATTCAATGGAAAAAGGATGTAACGCAATACACACCTTACTTTTCCTTATCCTGTTATCTAGGTTCAATATTCGTGAGAATATTGCATATTACTTACAAAAAACACTGAAAATGGTACAATAATTTTATCATCAACAATATCATTGTTGAAATTCAGAATCTCATCAGAATTGATGCGGACTGACTTTTCCCAGGATCCGCATCTGTAAGTATATATTAGGGTAGGCCATTCATACTCATGCGCCCATTGGACTAGACTGCATAAACTTCTGGTACCTCTAGGAACTGGTATTGGAACGTCTGGGTAGAGATGACTTGCATTGAAATCAATTCCACTCATGTATAATCTTGAAAAAATTACAAATAGTATAATAAGAGTTACTGAAGATGGTTATTAATGATTGTGCTCAATTCCATATTTCGGGCAAAAGGCTCTGTGACTGTCGTTCATAATTAAGACATAAAGACAGAAGGCATAGAGCATTATAACGAATTGAATGTCCGACTAGTTTATTAATAACAATGATTTCAGGGTGATTACGTAACAAATAATACCTGACGGCATTATTTTGAAAAATAACAAACAAGTTGCCTAGTCAAAGCAAGTAACTAGAGTAATATCTCTGGCAGAAATCACAATGACAGGACATACTGAAAATTAAACATTGAAGGCATCACGGGAGTTTTTCTAATCATCGTGTTTTTCTAAAGTTGTGATATCAGCACCACCATCTACCCAAATTCTAGCGAATATTCCCGGAAAGAGTGATCTATATAAATGGCAGTATTAATAGTTCCCAGATACTTGGCAGTAAATCCAGGAACTCTTTCAAATGATTTAATTCCAATCGAACTAAGTTCATATCAAGGACCTAAATCGGATTCAACCGGATTTAGGATCATAAATCTGACTTATAAAAAGGATATAAACGGCCTGAATTAGATTTAAAATCGGATTTCTAATCGACTTTATGGACAAGATTTGTTGATGAATCCGATTTACTTTACCAATATGAACAGCGTTCAAATGGAAAACTTAATAGTAGGTACTGAAGGAGAATAATGCAGATTATTTGTTTCACCTGACAGACGTTGGTTTGTTCAGAACAGTCATCTAAATGATAATTTGAGATTATAGAAATAGATAGGTGTTTCTTGGACTACCAAAGTAACTGAGTGCTTTCTGAAATGAATTTGAGAGAGGAAAATTATGAATTATCTAGATGGGAAAATGACACGAGGGAATCAAATATTCAAAGAATGAACCCAAAATAGAAGAATTTTGATGTTATGATTATATTTCTATGGTACCAGTGATGAATAAATAAATCCAATTTTATCCGATAGAATTAAATCGGTTCATCAATTTGTCGATGTAAACAGTTGACATTTAAAATTCAATTAAATCCGATTTAGGATAAATCCGATTCAGATCTTCGATATAAACTTACTCTATGTGTATGTTTTCCAGAATTATAAAATAGGAACAACCTCGTAATATTCATATTCTTTGGTCTCAAATTCATATAATTTTGATAACACTAATGCGATCTTACGCGTCATCTTCATTTATAGTAACTAAGGTATCAAGGGTGTTAAAAGGACAATAATACCTACGGTCAACGTACACACCTCGGGCCCGGCGATTCCCAACTCGGTACATTTACAGGTAGTCTCTGCTAATGACTCCCCAACTCGGCACAAACGAGTATCTCAGGTACCTGCAATGATACCCAACTCGGCACACTTGCAGGTAGTCTGGGCATTCTAATGTTTTTAAATAAAATAAAATCAATTTTATAGTTTATTTTTTATAATCATACATAATTTGACATACAATATTACAAAATCAAAAAATAAGTAGGTTGCATCATACAATAAAAAAAATACTTTCAGCGTGATCGTGGATTAATCTTTTTGTCTTTATTACTCGATCTCTAGACTCGCTTATAATGAGGAAAAATGCTTTGCACTTTCGATTAACACACCGCTACTTCACTTCGCCAGATAAAAATTTTCGATTTGATTTACTGAATTTATGTTGTTCTACAATCAAGTGTTTTTCCACGTTGGCTAGCTATAGTTGGCGAATTTATTTCTTTGATGTTGTTGTGAACTGTTAGATTGGTAATAGATAGCTACTAAACGAAACATTTGAATTTATATTTCTTAGGTGTTAAGCCGATAATAGGGATGGGTTTTTCTGCAAACACTTATTTAAGATGTGCCGAGTTGGTCATAAGGATTACCACCAACCCTTGACTGAAGTCCCATCGGGAGATTAAATGTGCCGAGTTGGGATGTGCCCCTCGGGCCAGAGAACCGCGAAAAGTACACTGTTGACCTAAGGCATTATTGTCTTTTCAACACCCTTGATACCTCAATTACGATAAATGAGGATGACACGTTAGATCGCATTAGTGTCATCAAAATTATATGGATTTAAGACCAAAGAATGTGAATATTACGAGATTGTTCCTATTTTATAATTCTGGAAAACATACATATAGTCCGATTGGAGTTAAATCATTTGAAAGAGTTTCTGGATTCACTGCCATGTATATGGATCACTCTTTCCGGGAATATTCACTATAATTTGGGTAGATAGTGGTGCTGATATCATAACTTCAGAAAGACACGATGATTAGAAAAATAATTCAGTTGCTGGAGGTAACATTGCAGATTTGCGAGAAAATGAGAAAAGAACTGCTCGAAGACTTGGACCAATGAATGAATTGATATTACTTTAAAGAATGATTCTAGTACTCTCACAAGTTCATCATCTATGTCAGATATCACAGTTTCTGGAAATATAATTTGTACAACTTATGTGAATACCAATAAAAATGAATGAGTTTTGACATTTCTTCATTCCAATTTCAACACTTTCGTGCCATGATGTATAACATTAGGAACGATGCCGTGATCATAATATTATAATTTATTTTATCGATTTTCGGTGACTCAGCCACGGTCGAAATAAAAACAGAATCAATACACAAGATGGTCTCTCAATTTTTATTGAATTTGGACATTATTTCTCCTATCTCCCAATTAGCAATTGTGCATGATAGTTTTATTAGTTGATGGTTACTGCGCTATCCCGGTCAAGTCAGATTAAAGCAGGTATCCCGTTCTTTTATTGCTCTGCAGAATCGGTGAGAGCAAGTGTTGGGTTAGAATCCACTCGTCAAATTCAGATGCTTATCCTAGCAGTTTCTTGATATGACGCCCACACGCTGATTGTTGGACGTTTTGGATCAATAGATCCTTCCGTGTACTTGCTTCACGAACATATCTTGGCACGTACGTTATGCGGCGTGTAATTCATTTCTAGAAAGTTTGTAGCTCTCTTTTTTGAGCTTTTAAGATAGCTTTTTGAGCAGAAAATGCATATAGCATCTGTAGTCTGATGATTCTGTGGATACAGATCTCATTTTTAAACGACAGTGAGCTATGCTCACCTAACAACATTTTTATGATGTGACTGACGTAGATATTGAATAATATCAATGATATAGGACTGATCCTTGAGAAAAATAAGAAGAGAACACTTTCTCTGTAAAGAGGCTTAGAAGAAAACCGTAACCCATGAGTTTGAACAGTAGGCCCTAGTCCCAAATATTCTTTAATGAATTCTGATTGTCAAGCAGAACAGCACTTGTGAAAGTCTTCCAGTTCATTCCTACTGTGACAAGAACTATGACACGTACCAGTTGCTGTCTATTTGAATGAGCACATCTGAGTCTAAATTATTTGTCAGCCAGTATGTTCAATAATTCGACTTTGTCAGCAAGTTGTTGCAGAATGTATGGTTCTGCTACTTTGGCTCAAGAATTTAGATGACTGAGAGGTCTATGATTTTCCGGAAATCTGCCTAGCAATAACATTCATCTTAGAATTTCGTAATTTTGAACAGGAAACACGTCATGAATGTACTTTTTTATATTATGTCGCTCGCTCAATATAGTTTTATGATGGATACAAACAAAATAAATAATTGTTCGACTTGTATCAATTTGATGCTTGATGGATAAAATATCCGTCAATAAACATGCTGTGTGATTACATACAAAATATCCATTTGTACTGATAGATGAGTTATCAATTACCTCAGTAATACTTACTCTCCAAGTGAATTGATGAGAAATTCCAAGCTATTAGTTTCTCTTCTTGTCAAGGGAATGTTAATAACTCCTCCAGATAGAGCTCGTTTAAGAATAGCTTGCAGAAGCCCATGAGGTGCTATTTCTATGAGGACAGCATTGTCAGGAATAAACGGAAGACCTTCTTCGAAGAATACAGAGCTCAATAAATTATTTGTTAAATATTCGGGAGAAACTTTTTTTGCCAGATCGGTGTCCCACAATTCTTGAGGCACAGATGTGCAAATCCATTTTTCAGAACGCTCTACTGGATGATGTATAACCTACAAGTTAGCAGTATTAGGGCCGTTTGGCTGCATTGAATACTACATTTTATCCAGTATTTTGATGCAATGAAAATTTTACCAGAACAAATTCCAGTGCACAATATAAAGTATATTAGGCACAATATAAGATGTATTAATTTGTTTGCATGCTACCAGTTCACAGCACTCCTATTTTATACTACTGACTCAATCTGAATATTCAATATCTGTACATTTTGACATGATGAGAAGTTAAATAATTGTGATAGTTAACTGTGTCGAGGTATTATGCATTGCTTTGCTTGAGAACAATATCAATTGGAATCTTTTTGCTGAAACCATCAGCTGCATCATAGTAGTTCAAGAAGAATAATTTAATGAAATAAATGTAGGGTCTTCTGAATGAAAGCTTCACTCCAGTGAATATTTCATGAAGTAAATATCATGATGGCCTTACCTTTTCAAGATACGATAGGAGCAAAGGAGCAGCAGGTCTTACATATTTACTGTGATATGCAATATCAGAAACATTCACTAATCTAGTGAATACTCCAGTTGAATTTAATACTTCTACAAATTTTTTCACATCTTCCACTGGTCCACTTATAGTACAATTATCAGCAGAGTTATGACAGGCTATTTCTATCGAATCTGGACATATCTTTCTTATCGCAGAATAACCCATTCCTGAAACAGACCAGATAGATACCCTATATGTGCTAGTACGATGATCTACGAATATTTTTTCTTTGAAATTCCATTCATAAAGACTTATTAATAACAGTGGTCGCCCAGTGGTCGAAATCTGACCGTTATTCAATAAATTGTTGAATTTGAGAGTTATTGAATTTGAATCTAACCCGCCATCCTCGGAAGTTCCAGATGGAATTAAGATGATATTCAACGCCCTATTCGAATCTAGGATGAAAAATAGTGGTTCCCATTCAAGATTTTGGAGAGATTGTCTCTGTTCCCACCTCTCGGGGGTAGGGGAAACTTTTAACTTTTCCTTTTTTCATTCGGAGCAAATTTCTCGATAAATTCCTTCAAAAAATAATTTTGTTGAATTTAAATGGGACATCCTCACATACCTTTAAAATTCTGCACTCTTTCTTCAAGAAACTTCAAGTATGTCAAACCTCACATTACTCCGTGCGCGCGTTACAAAAATTTCTCGAATCGAAATGAGACACCTGTCTCTAATTCTAGCTCTCTGCACTCCTTCTCCATATAAACTTCAAGTATGCCAAATCTCGCATGCCTTCTTGCGCGCAATGAGCTTAAAAAGTGGTACAATGATTTCTCTTCGTGTATTAATGTCGCCCAGTTGTCTAAATTCAACCGTGATTTATTATATTTTTGAACGTTATAAACTATCAAATATAATTTACAAAATTCCTTGCGGTGGTTGTGCAAAGGTATACATAGAACAGACCTCACAGAAACTTAGAAATAGAATAACACAACACACAAGCGACGAGAAATCGATTTAAAAAAATGCGCTCTAGCAACCCATGTCAAAAAACTAAACATCTTGTAGATTACGATAACACATTTATTCTTGGCCGCGAAAGCAATTATAACAAACGGCTTTTTTCAGAAATGTATTATATCAAGAAGTATTCTGACACAGCAATAAATGCTAAAACAGATACGCAAAACCTGAGCACTATCTACTCGTGGCTTTCACAATCTAAAAAATAATATTAATGAATTCAAACTTCCCGCTGGTTCTAGTCTCGTAATTGCCTCACGCGCATGTCGATATGTCACTCGCAGCTGGGCTGTGGTATTCTGTTTGCCAGTGCAATCAAGTAAAAATGTGATCGAACATCTGAAAAATTTTTACTCTCAAATTTTCTCAAAATAATATTTTAATCTTGGACTATGTCTCAATCTACACATTTATCAGTCAGAAATTCATGAAGACTCTTTCTGTATCACAAACGTTGTTATGCTTAATATCAGTATACCAATTGTAAGTAAAAAAATTGTATATTTTTTTCCAAATTAACTTTGTGATATTAATAAGCGCCATTTTGTAGCTTTCCCTGAAGAAGTGTCAAAATTGTACACGAAATATTGGAATTTGAATTAAATCACTACCACTACAAGTTTCAAAATTTATTGAAATTGTGCCCAATCACAACCGTTACACCGTTAAACTGCAATACTTGCAATTTTCACCTCATATATATATATATATATATATATATATATATATATATATATATATATATATATATATATATATATATATATATATATATATATATGTATATAATTTGGAAATTGATTGGGTATTTCCGGTTCAGTTAGATCAGTCAAAATATGATATCATATTTTGACTGAAAAACTAAAAAGTGCAACTTCGTACTAACAATTTATATCAAATAATAACTACAAAGAATTTTTTTTCAAAACAAAAATTGTACAAGGCCTATATGTTTTTTGGAATTTTTACTCCAATGTCTATCGTCAAATGCATTGTTTTTGGAACATCTAATGTAAACCATCTGGAAAGAAAATTTGTTCGGCTGTCAAATTGATGGAATTTTATCTATTTAACTCGTACAAAATGTAAGTCTTTATTGTATTATTCACGATTAGCTTTCGTGCTTATTGATATTTTTGTAAATTATTCTGATGAATAATAGACTTTTTCAGTGTCATGAGGAAGCCTAAAAATTAGGCGAAAGCTTGACTAATATTTTACTGATCTTTTATTTGACCAATTTCCATTGACTGCAAACGCCCACGAAACATCTGTTACCTTATATATATATATTTATATATATATATATATATATATATATATATATATATATATATATATATATATATATATATATATATATATATATATATATATATATATATATATACATATGATAAGATAATTATCGAGAATAATACCACAATAATGATTTCAACATAACCTCAACTATCAATATTATTAAGTAGTGCGTAGATCTATGTTCGAAAATATCAATATATCATCAATATATAATAGAATAAATCACGGAGATAAAAGATTATAATTGTAGCGCACGCAGTTTTATTGATGAATTTTTAACATCTTGGGTTACATTTTTGGAGATTTCGCAAGGATCCCTTTTTCTGGAAGTAAACTATAGCCCATGGTACTTAGTGATAGTCCAGGATTCAATTGGAGGAAGAATATTCGGAATCGGTCCAGTAGCTTTTGAGTATGTCAATTACAAACAAAAATTCAAATATATTCTCTCTATAATGTTTGTATAAATAAATAGATAGTATCATTAGAAGCTTCCGCACAAGCCGTAGCTATAAGTATTGAAAGCTCCAATTCAATCGGATGGACGATAGTCGAACAAACAAATATTGCTCGTTAGTAGTACTTCCTCAAAACCTTCATGCATGCAACGATTCTATAATGAGAACACTCACAAAAGTGCCAACAACAATTACAGTAAGTTTCAACTCAATTGGATGAGCTATGCGCGAACGATTAAATACGACTTGTGCGCCACCTAATACATATTGATGATACTATAATAAAAATCTCTACAAAAGTGTCAACAACAACTTAATTGAGTTTCAGTTCAATCGAATGAACGATCAAGTACGACTTATGCGCCACTTCTTGTAAAGTTTTCTATTATAGCCTATGCTACTCAACGATATTATGAGATTCTACTGGTAAGAGAGTTTTTGAAATTGATCCAGTAATGCTTGAGTTTTTTTTTTTTTTTTTTTCATTACAAACAAAAATACCTACAAGTCTTTTTTCTCTATAATATCAGATAGAAGTATAGAATAACAAAAGACACTTCAGTTATGATGCATTGATCTGAAGTATTGTAAATTCTGTTTTTGGAACTCAAAGTAGAAACACCAATCACTAATTATAACTATAAGCACTATCTACTAATTTTGTATTGTGAATGAGGCTTCAGAACAGTGATTCTCAAAGTGGTCCACGTGGATCCCCTGTGATCCACAGAAGACTCGACGGGGGTCTACGTTGGCGGAAAAATATTGAAGGATCACAAGTTGTGAGTGAAGGTCCACGGAAAGGGAATTGAGTTTCACCGAAACCAGTAAAATTAAATGAGTGGTCTACGAGAAAAAGAGCTTGAGAGCCTTCACTCGGATATATGCGTGATCACGTAAACGCAGTGAGAGGGGATGAGGCTGCACTTTTTGAATGTGGACTCGTAGAGCTTGATAGCCAGTTGGCATCCAACCATATGGCAGAAGCATGCGTTATCACTTAGAGAAGGAAAACTTAGCATGTGTGACAGTCAGAATAAATGAATGAAAAAAAATTATGTTTGCTATCAGGAAGAGAAAGTCCAAATATAAATCTACAGTACGAATGGAAGAGTAAAGGGGAGTGCGACTGTGAAGGTAATCGTCCAATGGTGGAAGAGCAGTTTGATCTGCTTCAAGTAGGAGTGGTGCAGTCATTTAGAACCCGATGAGCCAGCGGAGGTGATTTGACAGAAGAAATCAGCGTTGGATGCACGATGGTGCAATCACGTAAACCTAAGCGATCCTCTACGAATAGCATATGACGTAGATTTCTCATCTAAGCGAGACACTGGGCTATGTTATGCTACATATCCTCAAGATCTGACTTCAGGTTGGTTGGTAGATCTTATCGGACACCTTGAGGTGGGTTATCAGACGCTGGAACCTGCAGATTTTTATGCTGAGGTGATGCTTTCGCAAAGTGAAGTGTGATAACCAGCCATAGAGTCAGTCCATGACTAAGTTTCAAGAGGAAGTCACGAAGGATGGCTCAGCGAAAGCAGTCGCTGACAGCTTGAAGGAAGATCTTACAAATATAATTCTAACTAGAAGAACAATAGCTTGCCACTTGTCAAGTAACATTAATTCATTCGGTCTTCCCGATTCGGAAATTATTTAGATCATGATCGATGCAATTTATCTGAATTTATTTATACTCACCAACTGCAGCAGTAGATAAGCAGGGGGGCTACGGGCTCATATTTCAAAATGGCCGCCATCACCGCACTTTTGCTGTTCGGCTAGTCGGCAATCGCGATGGCTCTCGCGGACAACGAGACCGTCAGATCACCGGGCTTTTGCCGCCGCCGCCTCACCTTGGCCCCGCCGCCGCCGCCGTGTGCCATGACCCTAGGGTGCATTCAACCCTGACCCTCCACCTATCGCTGAACAAACTATACCTACCGCTGAACAAACTATAGCGTGTGCATTCGACCATGACCTGCGGTGCATAATTAATTACCAAGGGTGTGAAGAATGCGGGTGCAGCGTGTGCATCCGACCATGACCTGCGGTGCATAATTAGCTACGAACATATGGTCATATGCAGGTGCGATCAATATTTTGCAGATCTCGGACTTGAATCAAAAGAGCCTACCATCCTTCAATCTATACCTGTGAAATCGGCAGGCTCGTAGGCTCGATATAGCGCTGAACAAACTATAGCTAGCTTGAAATGGCGCACCACTAGGATACCATTATTCACAAGTTATACTTATGAAGTAAAAGTGAGGGTATGTTTTTGCAATATAAAAATGATAACAAGGTTTATGGAATAAATAAACATTTCAAAGTGGAAAGGATGAATGAAAACAAACAAAAATGGTTTGATACATTTATTTTATTATTTACAAGATGAACTTATGAACTAAAAGTGTAACCATGGGGGTATGTGTCGGGAAAAATGTAATTTACTATTCGTTTGTCATCAAAAGAACTTAAAGCTAATTTATTTTGTTTTATGGTATATACATTATGTTTTTCGGATCTAATTAATATTTGAGGCTTAACAATAGATGCGTTATTGAATAAGCTGTTGTAATAATCATCATATGAGATGGACCGCATGGTAGCTTTTGCAACACCTTTGGCTTTCATACATTGTTTGGTTGAAGTTTTGAATGCATACATTTTGGCTCGCAATCCGATGAAGTGTGTCATAATGATGCCATTGTTCTCATCTTTCATCAGTCCTGGAACTTTCTTGTTGGCTAAAGGTATATCAAAAGTATTATTGGGAGAATAATCTGAGGTGTCAAATTTGTGTATGTCCTGTTTGATGATTTTATAGATATTAGTATTTTGGAAATAGTAAATGAGACTGTCGGTGTCAGTATAGCAGAGCTCTGCTTTTGAACCCAAGTTTTGTTTGATATAATTATAGTGGAAGTCGTAGATATATGTTTTTGAAATGTCTAACACACAAAATCCAACATAAATAGGTTTATTGAAAACAATAGCTTTTTTACTCATTTCTATCAATATTAAATCTTTGTCTAGTACTGTACAACTGTGAAAATTTGGTTTAGCAATCAACGCTCTAGCACCGTATCGACCATGCCATTTAGTTACCAATCTCACATCTTTATGCTGTCTGAGGTTTTCCATTGTTTTACCAAATATTGCGTTATTCAATAATTTGAAATAATTTTTCTGAAACTCATTATTCGATTTCTTTCTTAAGTCTGTATTTAAATCAATATATGACTTTAACCATGGACTCTGTTTGAACTTGAGGATTCTATGAATTTGAGTTATTTGTAGACCTAACAAAACGCACTGCTGTAAATTTTGATAGTGAATGACATAATTTGTTTTATCATAAAGGTTTGCAATTAATTTTGATTGCTTAGATCCGGGTGGAATGAGATTTTCTGGACAAAGGGGTAGATCTCTATGTAATTCTTGGAGACTTTGTGGATATTTTAAATCAACCTCAAAAATATAGCCTGTATCAGCATTTTTTGGAATATCCATCAAATTTACTTTATAGAAATCAGACTTATCAACCCACTCGAAGTCCCCATACGGTAAATAATGACTCATCGCTGCGCCGTACAAGTTATTCACATCAAAGTACATGAGATAAGACTCATCTTTATCCGGATCATAAGATTCATTCATATACTTATTATTGGCTTCAGCATAACGTTTTGAACATTGGACAAGTCCACCCCGAATGCCCTTCTCAATAAACAGCAGTTTTTCAGCATCAGTTAATAGCTCGAGAGAAACATTTGTGTATTTCAACATCGCATCGAAAGATAAGCCCGGAGCCGTGAAATAGTGAAGTGCATCTAATTTATATGTTTCCAAACAATTTTTCCGGAAATTTTCGAGAATGTCAGCTAATAAATGTACATCTGTTGCAAGATACAAATCCGAGTACTCGCCAAGTGAATTTAAATTGAAAGTTTGCCACACGTTTATTGCGTGACTATAATCACTCTCGCTTATATTTTCATTTCTCAAAGAACTGTAGAACTGACTGTGATCTGGCAGACATTTATTTTCAAATTTATCCCAGCTATCAACAAATTCGTACGGGAAAATGCCCTTTGTCGTAAGTAATTTGAATTGCTCGTCATTTTTTACAAAAACTTCTTGTGATAGGTTTATCATTGTCACCTAAATAGGACGCTAATTTTTCAATGCTCGAAGCCATAAACCGAAATGAATCTATGAATCTAAAGTTAATTCTTGTATCTTCGATATATTTTGTGAATGATATGTACCGTTCTTTGTTTATAGGAAGTAATGACATTCGTCCTGGAATTTTTTTAGCTATAGTCTTTATAATCAGATGACCATCATAGTTGCTAAGATTATGAAAAACGACTGGAATAGTATGTGATCTTCTTAATTTTAAATTACAAGACTGGTGTGCTGGTCCACGGTACAAGCTAGTCCAGTGATCGTGATCTCTGACTTTAATATCATCAAGAGTAAACCCTTTTCCGCATATATAACAAACTGTCGCTCGTGCAAAATTTTGCTTATCTTCCTCTGTCATATTTATGGATATTGAATTTTTGAATTTTTCATCAATGAATTGAGAGATCAAATAAAGTTCCTGTGCAAACCAATCAATGCAATTTTCACCTCTATATAATTGGAAATATGACAATGTATCATCATACGAGCATTTTAAATAAAAAGCAACACTTGAAGGAATATGTTCATTGATTTTGATAGAATCTTCAGTTTTCTTCAGAATAGACTCAATATCGCTATAAATTACAAACGGTACGATGTCCTGATGGTGAATATTTTTAAACTTTAAAAACTTGTTCTCATCGTTTGGAAACTCAATACGACACTTATTTATTAATTTACAGTCAGCTGTGTGCCTGTGAAATGCATTTTCCGAAACAAAATGATTTAAACACCGATCACAAAGCAAATGTTTAACTTTTTTCTTTGAAATTTGTCTGCTCAAGAGTCTAGAAATATCCTTTATCCACATGAAATGATAATTTGTGCAGCTTTTCACAGTTTTGATATTTTCACTGTCAATTTCCATATCATCATCATCATCGACATCGTCCGTTTCATGTGTCATCAGGAGATGCACAAACCTACTACATTCAAATTTGGATAAATATAATGGTACAACTTGATTTTTCACTCCGCTTAATTTTTCTAAATTATAAACATTTATAGCCAAATTATTCATCACCTCAAATTTTGGAATATCCTTCAACTGCATTGGAAAACTAATACCATCATATTTCAGAACTTCACTAAAATGTGGGTATGATGATACACGATCAGAATTTTTGCTCACAGGATATAGAGCTGAAACTACTGCCCACAAAAAACAATATTCATCATTATTCTTCACATTGATTATAGCTTGCTTGTTTCTTATATCGAGTGGCAGACTAATGTATGATCCTCCAGAAATAGGATTGTACTCATTAATATTGAGTTTTAAATGCAAAATTTCATACAAGCTCCAGCCTGAATCACGTAGTTGGTACTCGGACAATTTAGCCATTATCTTATCGACACCATCACTGAACCACTCGCTTATATTCGTTGTTCTATCGATAATATTATTAGCAATGTTAAATGATTTTAGTTCAATTGCACCAGTGTTTGGCATTATAAAATTTGCACTTAACACAATATTCACTTTGAGGTTAGATAATTTTAGCGCTTCCCTAACTTTGTTTGAAAATATGCGATAGCATTTCTTTAAAAATAACAATGGATCTTTATAACTCAAATTTATAATAATTCCAGTACGAATGCGTGACTCAAAGCATGACTCTAGATCTTGCCAAAGTAATTTTTTAGATTGTTTAACTCCCGCACCATAAACACCACGTTTGAATTGTTTCAATTGTTCACGATAGAATTTAAATAGCGCCAAATTTGATTCTAGCTGGAATAAATTACCGTTCGTATCTTTGTTTTGTTTAATAGCTTTATTTATCAACAATATGAATTTATTGACTTGTTTCAACCAGCGAGAACATTCATCTTGCGTTTTTAAAATTTTGAAACCGGCGGCCACCGTCTTAAGAACTTTAGAACTCAATTTAGCAACAGTTACCATCGTGAATGGAGCGCGACTGACTGATTAGCAAATAACATGTTATATTTAAAATATTTAGGGTTGACTTGCGCATGCGCAGAAGACACGTTTGAGTCATGCATTCTAACGGACAAGTTCATACATGCATGATAACCCTTGCGCACGTGTTCAACCCGCATTTTTCAAGCTGTCACATAATCCAAAGATGAGTCATATGATCGTGCTAATTAAATTTGCACCCTAACCCATATGACTTTGCATTGCAAAACGTTTGAGTCACGCATCTTAACAGACATGTTCACGCACGCATGGATTTTGCTATACTTAACACTTGACCATATGTCACAACTCTGAATTTCAATGTACATATTAGAATTCACATATGTTCACAAGGGCAATTATAAATTAAACTCTGAGCTTTGTAAAAATATTTATTCTCAGAAGCAAATACAATTTATTGAAATAAAGCTTACATACTAGTAGATTATAACTTACATACTACTGATAATATTTGTTAATGGATTATAACTTATTAACTTATCATGTATGATTAGGCAATAGGCAGCTGTATTATCCGGTATGTTCTCATTTGTTTCAAATTCAAGTCGAATATCAACATTTCCAGATTTTAATGTTTCACTTTGATGTGAACAATCTATTACAACCAAAGGCGCTGTTTTAAGGAACTCATGCGGCGAAAATACTGGCTCGCACGGCCGCTCATAGAAAGAGAGCTGGAATTGCGTGTACATCTCATACAACATTGCCCAATGATTATTCTTAATGTTTAAATTAAGGTTATCATACGGAAACATCTCCGAATTTAGATATAACTTGATGTTCGTTAGATGACAATGATCAAATTTACTCATATCTTTATTAAATTTATTTTTTCTATCCGTCTGTAGACCAAAAATTATGAAACGCGGTGTCTCTAGTTGTGTACTAGTCTTAATAGGCCAAGAATGTCGTTGAGTCTTCTGAAGCATTGGAAATTCATGGAGTTCCCAGCTGCGGAACGCCATTTCCAAATTGACACTTTTTTCCATATACTTCATTAGCATAAGTCGCTCAGCGTCAGCCACCGAAATGTGTGGAATCTTCCAATGAACTTTACTCAGCTCAATTTTCATATTCTCACCCTCCACGCTGTTTTCGATAGCATTCAAATCGGAACTACTTCGTATCAGCACTAATTCTTGTTGTACATGTAGGATGATCTTTTTGAAGTCCTCGCAGAATCCCAAAAGCATACTTAGAGGAATACACACATTGAAATTTCCTTGATCATTGACAATTTGTTTTGTATTATCTGCTGATGGTGACCATCCAGCGTTTTGCAAACGTTTACTTTCATTTGTGTTATACGAAACGTAAGCTTTCATCGTAGAAGTTATTCCAGGATTTCGAACTCGATCTATTACTATACCTCCAATTTCATATCGAATTTCACTGAATAGGAAGGCAAATGCATTGTTAACTAATTTAGCTGTCTTTGAAACTTTGTTGTCATGTGTGAGGAGTCTACCCTCAATATATAATAAACTGTTCCAGGGCAAAGTGTACAGATCCTGTTGTTGAATAGGGATGCGAATTTCATCGTTATTATTCAAAGTTGTAGAGGCATAAGGCTGGTACGTATGTTTCTCAGCATGACTGATTGAGTCGTCAAATAGAGCTTTTTCAGTTACACTCAGTATATTAACATTCATTTTGATGGACACAAAGTATGAAATTAGCAGATTTCTTGAACTGTACTCCAAACCACACGACAATAGCTTTAATTCGCTTCTTCTTCTTATCCAGTTCGAGTTTTGAATCCTAATGATTCCAGGAACTGTTTATTAATAGATGTTAACCCTTTGGCAACTGTCCTATTAATGGAGCTATGAGGATTGCTCGGATTATTTATATGTTTACCAATTGAATTATTGAATTTGATCCCCATTTTGTCTCTTAAGGTGTAGTCTGACCGTTAAGACTTCTCCTCTGAAATTGATCAAGTTACCGTCCTGGTCGACTATTTTAAGAGTTAAGGAGTTTATTATACGAGTGTTGATTGGTAGATAGATTATCTGACTGGGAATTTCAATGATTTTGAAGCCTGGTGGAACTTGGGGGAAGAATTCATGTATAATATGCACATTCTTGCTATTTGAATACGAGTTTGTAGTTATGCTGCACTCAATACATATAGCATTAACCCTTATGATTGATACTGGATTGTCAGATTCATGAGGGTGATTGGCCTGAAGTTTTCGCGATTTAAAACCCAATATATCACGAGGTGAATCATCTAAGGTAAAATCTATCACATTATTACTCTCAATTTCACATTTAAGCGTGTTGTTGTTAGCTTCGATGTTTAACTTGGTACCTGCATCCAATTTTTCATTCAAATATTTGTTTATATCGGCCAGCTCATAAGAACCTTCTGGAATTGTTATGATCTTATCGCCAATACTGAACTTATTGTTTTTTTCATCGATATTTGGGATCGCATTATAAACTTTGAAGCTTATCAGGCCAAGAAGATATTCTGATTCATCATCGAGTATAATTGGTGGATAAAAAGATTGATTGATGATTGAGTTATCCCCGAAGAATGTGAATGTGTAAGACATGACGGCTAACTGAACACTGAACTATAATTGCACTTGCTCATATAGAAATGCTAAGCACAAATGTCCGCATTTTACACTATTAAAGGACTGATATCTACTATAATTATAAAGGATAGTACTACACTTTCCGAAATAATCAACAAGTTCTTTCGGTGGCACTAGGTTTCCAAAACTGTCAAAGTATTTTATTAAATTATTACGCTTTATATAGGCCACCCAGTGTGTACCTGACCTATAGCTATCATCTAAATTGACAATTGCACATTCGTTACAATTTATTTTCTTGGGTAATTTATCTCTCATAAAAACACCTCTGAAACATGGGATTTTTAGTTGTTTAGCATATTTCTCAATATCAATGTTACTCAGGGCACGCGATGGTAATTTCAATGGTAGTTTTTTGACTGATTCAGATACAGACCAAGACCTTTGCGATATGGTTTCAAGTAGAGACCCTTTCCCAACGCGATGGATTCCATGATCTTATTGTGACGTTCAGATTCTTTCAAATGCTCAGCTGCTGCTCGTGCATCATTCACAGCCTTAGCGATGCCCGCTGCTCCACCACTAAGCGCGCCTAAAGCGCTCAGACCGGCAAAAATTGGTATTAACGGTAAGAAACCTCCCGATTTTGGAACGGGTATTACCCTAGGACTTTTGATTCGCCTCTTGATTCTCTTAACAGTTCGCAAAGCAATTTTAGCTGACTTGTTCAGATCAGACTTGGAGTTTTTAGATTTTATGGCTTTTCGCACGCGACTTATAGCATTACGAAACGACAGACTTGATGATTTTCTCACCATCTTTATGATTATTTAAAGCAGACACGTCTAGCTGTGACAACAGTCAACGATAGACTGTGTTAGAGTCATGTTCTATGCTTAATTTATACAATCATGCAAACGGTGAAACAAAACTGTAACATTGAAGTGAAAAATTATGAGATCAATGATATCGTTGTTGAACGGCGTCATAGCACATTGCTGCCAAATATAATTCGGTGCATTATAGCTGGTCCAAGTGGTGCTGGCAAGACAAATATAATGATTGCACTGCTAGAGGATGAGAATGGATTATGTTTCTCAAATGTCTATATCTATTCAAAATCATTGTTCCAGCCGAAATATGTGTACTTGAGGATGTTATTGGAACCGATTGAAGAAATTGGATTCAACGCATATAATGAGAACTCAGAAATTATCAGACCTGATGATGCAAAATGTGATTCTGTATTTATATTTGACGATGTTGCTTGTGATGACCAAAATGTGATCAGAGAGTTCTTCAGCATGGGTCGACATAAAAAAATAGACTGCTTCTATCTCTGTCAGAGCTACACTAGGATTCCGAAACATCTAATACGTGATAACGTGAATTTTATAATATTATTCAAGCAAGATGATTTGAATCTACGACATGTATATATGGATCATGTTAATACAGATTTTACGTATGAGCAATTCAAAAACTTGTGTTCGTTTTGCTGGCTCGATAAGTACGGTTTTCTTGTGATTGACAAGGACAGTAATATTGACAGAGGGCGCTATCGCAAAGGATTTGATCAGTTCATAATATATAGCAAAGATCTTAGCTAACACCATCATTTACGTGGTGACTATCATCAGAGCTGTTTATCAGTTCATCAGAGCTGTTCATCAGTTCATCAGAGCTGTTCAAAGCGGTTCAAAAGCTGTTTATCAGTTCATCAGACCTGTTCAAGAGCTGTTTATCAGTTCAACAGACCTGTTCAAAGCGGTTCAAAAGCTGTTTATCAGTTCATCAGACCTGTTCAAAGCGGTTCAAGAGCTGTTTATCAGTTCATCAGAGCTGTTCATCGGTTCATCAGAGCTGTTCAAAAGCTGTTGGAACTGGCTATGTTAAATTCTTCAGTTTTCATCGTTATTGCTGAGCTGGTTATTCTCATAATATCTATTATTCAAACACTCTTAATTTGTCTGGTTTAATCATGGATCCACGTTTGACGAGAGATATCATAAAAACTAGGAACATTGTGAGACAGAAGCTCAAAAATCTTAAACTTGGTGCCTTGCAAACAGAAGCTAAATTACAAACTCAGTATAAGCCAATAATCAAATCTTTACAGAATATTGTAGATAACTTGCCCGTGATAAAACAGGAAATTAAAAGTGAGCCTAAAGTGGAGAAGGAAGAAGAAGAAGAAGTAGGTGAAACTGTGAAAGAAGACCTGACCGGCCCTAAATTTTTGGAAACAAATGTCATAGCCGAGACAGGCAATGAAGATGAAGTGTTTGAAGAACCATCCATAACTAGAGAAGATATATTAAATTTAACACAGGAACCCTCATTCCGGGAGTATTTAGATCAATATGATCCATTACCCAGGCAATATGTTGAAGAAATGTTAACTGACCAAAGTGATTCATTTGATCATAGATATGGTGTACGCCATGATGTTGAGAGCGACAAGTTTTTCATTGGTAACTCTGAGATTAAAATTGATGGTAAAGATTTAATCGTAAATAATATAAAATATACGGGAACACCAGGTCTCTACGAACTAGTATTCAAAAAACAGCCATTGGGTTATACTCAAACCGATCGCGAGAATTACGTTGATATTGTTAAAAGGACTAACGCTGCACGCCGCCATTATAGTGAATCAGAACAAGTTGCTGGCTCAAAATCATATAAATATACAAATATAATTGGACCTCTGCTGGAAACGCGTAAAAGGATTGTCTCAGCCCCCAAACGGTTTGGTCTAAAGTATGCCAAAGGCTATTTTAAAAAATTCAATGACAAACCTGTTGACTACATATATTGGAACGATATCAATGAGTTGGTTGATAGACTACGTCTGTTAATAGCGTCACGAGATGCCGGCCATTCTGGACATGATAATGAAATTATTTCAATAATTGAAGAATTAAAAGAGGCTGACGTTATCGAATAGTGTCATTCTAACAATGTCTCTGGACAAGTTTGGTTCTCATATTGAGCATTATAAAACTAGAAAATATATTGATAGAAGAATTACTGGCTTCAGTAAGGAGTTACTTGCGAATAGAATCAGAATTGATGAGCTCAAGCCTCAGCTGGAGAAAAATATCAAAGGCCACACTCAAATTGAGATATCCAATTTCATTAAGAGTTTAAGAACCATCACCCTGATCAATTTGACGCTGGCTCTCAAGAAAGACATCTATGAGGTTCTAAATAGCCCTGATCATTCACACTATAATTTGCCAGTTTCTGGGAGAATTCTCCAAATCAAAGTGGATAATTCAAAAGCATTTCTCAACTATCGTATTAATGATACTACTCGTGTCTCAGATCTCACTAAGCGAGATATCGTTAGTGGTGATAAATTGAAAATTTATCCTACTTTTGTAGGCACTCAGTTTCCTGAATTACATTTGGAATTGATAATAGAAACTCCGGTATATAATGTCAAAAATTAAACGACAAGTTGTGGATGAACTACACAAACCAGCTCGCATCAATTTCCCAAGACGGAGTGTAATTGTTAAAGGACTAAATGATCTATTCCAAGCAGATTTAGTTGAAATGATTCCTTATTCTAGAGTCAATAAAGGGTACCGATACATTCTAATTGTAATTGATGCGTTCTCCAAGTATCTGTGGACGAAGCCTGTAAAAAGCAAATCGGGTTTAGATATCACAAAAGCTATGCTAAGTATATTGCAGAAACAGGCGCCAAAAAATTTACAAACAGACATGGGAGGAGAATTTTATAATAAAAGCTTCCAAAGTTTGATGGAAAAATACAAAATAAATCACTATTCAACATTTAGCACCACAAAAGCATCAATGGCTGAACGAGTAATTCGCACATTGAAATCAATGATTTGGAAGGAATTTAGTCTACAGGGAAATCATAAGTGGTTGAATCTATTACCAAAATTAACTGAGAAATACAACTCGACAAAACATCGGACTATCCAAATGCGACCGAATGATGTGAATAAAAAGAATGCAAAATCACTTCTTGATACTATTTATAACCGGATAAAAATGACAGGCACCGCAAAGTTTAATGAGGGTGATTATGTACGCATCAGTAAACATAGACAAGCTTTTGTGAAGGGTTACACACCAAACTGGTCCAATGAAATTTTTGTTATTGATAAAGTTCAATTCACGAATCCTGTAACCTACATTCTCAAAGATCACGCTGGTCAAATCATAAAAGGCGGATTTTATAGTTATGAATTACAAAGGGTTGCGTATCCAGACGTTTATCTTGTGGAGAAAGTGTTGAAACGGAGAGGGGATGAGTTATATGTAAAATGGCTGGGCTTTGATAATAGGCACAATAGCTGGATACATAAGAGCAACGTTGAATAATATTTGGACTCATTTTATGATTGAAATTCGAATGAATAACATGTCTGTAATGATAGCCGACTTACAGGGTTTTCAAGTCTATGATGATGATGATAAAGTTAAATTCATCTGTAAGGAAATTGCTGTCTTAGACATGCACACTGATCTTTGCAGATCGAAAATATTCCTACCCCCTTATTCTTGGTCTAAATTGAATACTAAAAGCAAAAAGACTGTTTTATGGTTGTCTAGTAAACACCACAGTCTAGACTGGCAATCCGGAAATACAGATTACTGCTATTTGGAGAATATTGTTCAAGCTATGCTGAGAAACGCTTCTAAAGTATACGTCAAAGGAAATGAAAAATTAAAGTGGTTGAAAGAGATATTGGGATCGAAGGCATTAGATATTATGAATATAGAGCAGTTAGGCTGTCCATCTTTGAAAGAGCTCTGTGAACCCTCAAAATTAAATTCATGTGACTCACATAGCAAGAATTGTGCCTTAAAAAATGTTCATATATTGAAAGATTGGTATAAACAACGATTCACACCTCTTAATTCATTTAAAAAATTCTATGAATGTGGTATTTTACACTTCATGTTAGAAGAAGAAATTGCCTGCATGTCAATGGAGTTTATCATGGCTTTTGCACCACGTCAAATTGATGATCAATGGAACAAGTTCCCCCAAGAATGGCGAGATAATAGAAAATTTCAAGAATATAGACGCTGCACTGAGCATTGTTTGACAACCTCTGAGGATCAAGTTGGCGATTTATTTCCGCTGAAGAAAAATTGTTTTAAATGTAATACTGTATTGTAATATGTACTTGGAAATAAACTGTTTTAATGAATTTAATGTGTATCATTCAGACCCCTGTAAATTCTGCATAAATAAAACAGGAAGTTTGCATTAATTATTTTATTACTTTAAACCAGAGGTAATACATTCAAATTCTTAACTAATACATTTAAGTTTATAATTTAATATCTTACATCAACTACAAGCCATCAAAACTGTTTGTATTCCAAAGATGAATCAACCAAATGCAATAATGCACTGCAATATTTAATACTGTTTCAATTAATCTGATGTGTTTTATTCACACCCCTGTGGATTTGCACTTGCATAAATGAAACAGGAAGTTTGCATTAATTATTTTATTACATTAAACCAGTGGCAATACAAAACATTTAAATTCTTAACTTATGAATAGGTTTCATACATTTAATTTTATTCTGTAATACAGACATCAATATTGGTTCATAAAAATTCTTAATTTTAAATTGAAAGCGAACTCTGTCTATGGCTACTTGCATCCAAACGCTCTGTCTTGCTGCCTTGTATGCAAATGTCCAGGTGTGCATGTGATAAACTTGAATGTTGTCACTGAATCGCACTTTCATTTTTTTATGTCTAAAACTTCAACACTCTTAATTAATTCCCGCATAACACAGTAATTGTTGATATCGTTTTTCAACAGTTGGAGCTTTAGCAAATATTTATTGATTTCACTCCTTATATTGTTTTTGTTGACTTTTCGGCGCACTGAAGGCATCTTCTAGCGTTGATCCTGATTACCCTCCAGGAAGAGATGTTGGTTGAATGTTTTGAATTGCCATCTGCACCACCTTTTTAAGCGGAAGTGAACTCGATATCGACAACTTTTCCACTTTTCCCTTTAGATGTAATGAACAGTTTTCCAGCGGTTGCTTGCTTGTTCAAATCAATTATATCTTCATCGGTCAGTTGGTTGAATCTTGTACCAAGGAAAAGGATGTTAGTTGCCAATTCCAGAACTATCTTCTCTCCAAATGTTGTTGACACGCGTCGACAGTTAGTGACTTTGTATTTTTTACCTTTTTTCAGGTTACTTAGCGAAATTGGTTCTTTCACCTGAGCGATTTGATTCATCTTTTGGAATAGAGCCATTTTGATGCTTTGTAGTTGAAGTCAGATATTAAACTAATCTGCAAAGAGCAAAATGATCCTTTTATACTAAAATAATTTCTGCCATTTCAAGCTAGCTATAGTTTGTTCAGCGCTATATCGAGCCTACGAGCCTGCCGATTTCACAGGTATAGATTGAAGGATGGTAGGCTCTTTTGATTCAAGTCCGAGATCTGCAAAATATTGATCGCACCTGCATATGACCACATGTTAATTATGCACCCCATCGCTGGGTCAGGGTTGAATGCACCCTGGGGTCATGGCACACGGCGGCGGCGGCGGGGCCAAGGTGAGGCGGCGGCGGCGGCGGCAAAAGCCCGGTGATCTGACGGTCTCGTTGTCCGCGAGAGCCATCGCGATTGCCGACTAGCCGAACAGCAAAAGTGCGGTGATGGCGGCCATTTTGAAATATGAGCCCGTAGCCCCCCTGCTTATCTACTTGCAGCCATCATTCCTGTGATAAGTTCAGCCTCAAGTGATGCTCTTCCACGGTAGTAAGCGCATAGAATCATTTGCTCTGCAGTCAAACATTTGTCTGCATATGCGCAGCCTAGTTCACCTACAGAATGTCCAATCAATCCATCAGGAACAACGCCAATTAGTTCCAAAAGATCTGTCAAACCTATCTGTGAGTGGAATGGAAAAAAAATTCAAATTAGTCCAGGCTGCAATCAGTAATCAGTAATTGAATGATCGTTTATAAATTATACAGTATCACATTACTGGAAATGGAGACCTTACATATATACCCACTGAAGTGTATGATGATGAATCAGTGATCGCATAAATTTGATAGGATACCTTCAAATGTGGCAAGTAATTCAAGCATTTGCCAGCAGAAATAGGCATTCACGTATCTGAAACGGATTTTCACGTTCACAGCATGAAGAATGCGTGAAGTATGTTAGTAATGTAAAAACGTAAATAATGGAGAATATTAGCTCTTCATTCTGTCGCTAGATAGAACTTTATATTTACTGCTTCTGAACATCAAATTCAAGGTTAGATACCTCTCTGATATAAGCCAACAACTAATACATGAATTGAGTCCAATCTAGATTTAACTATCACACTATTTTCTCCTATCGACTATCACTTGATATGAAATCATCCAATCAACTGGAAAATATTGTGGCGATTATCCAATTGTGACAAATAGGCTACAATTTGTTCAGTAGAAAAATATTTTCAAATAAAATTCTTAATTCATGTTTTCAAGTAGCAAAACAACTAACTACTAGGCTAGCAAGGTTCTTCAGAGGCTTTTATTTTCGGTACGCACTGTAAATAAGTGCTGGTATCATATATTTGTGAAGAACTCGTTCAACTTTCTGTGTAAGGATTTTGAATTACAATCGAAATATATCATATAGTAATAATTATACACAAAATATTACCTTCTATGAACTCTATAGCCTGTAAAGGTTATGCTCAATGTGGGTGACCAACATTGTGACAAGTAATGTGAATGAGTTAGTGTTTTGTGAGGTTAGCTACATTGAATTGTACTTTGTACTAATATTTGTCTCGAACCCTACATTGAGCATTATCTTCAATCCTTAACAGTCCATACAGTTCATAGAAGGTAATACTTTGTGGATAATTATTATTGTGACGATGAATTTCGGAAATTCTGATGATATATTTAATTTTAATATCACATAGTATTGGGACACAATGTTGGCAGCGCTACCGTTTGACACATTTTCCATGATGTATTGCAGGATAGAAATATATTTTCATATGATCCTTAAAAGTTCAATAAGGTCATGATTTATGACGCAACTAGTACATAAGGAGAATCTTATAGAAATGATTCTCAAGGAGATTTTTGAAAATAAATTCTAGGTGATTATTTCACTCATGTCAATTATACTGACAACTTTTGCATAGTTACAATGACAATTATAATAATAAATTTCTTGCCAACGGGAGTTTACCGCGATTAATTCCCGTTACTTCGGTAAATTCCCGTTGGCAAGCGATTCATCGCGATAAATTGCCCTTGTCATGGAGAAACAATACTCAGTTCTAATACAAACAAACAATCAGTTCTCGGAAATGTCAAAATTGAGTCGTTTCGGAAATGCATTTTTCGCCGAAAATAATGAAATTGGGAACAAATAGTCTAAAAATACAAGAGTATATGGAAAGAATTCAGTGCCTTTTTCAATAAAAAAGATCAGTAGTTGCAACTAACATTATTTAATAGGTACTTATAGTAGCAATTTCATTCGAGAAATATTCTCGACAAATACCACTCGCGACTTTAATTTTATCATAAATGTTTCTTTCAAACATTGATTACCTTTAAGTAACATCCTTCGAGTCATCTGCTCAGATGAAATCCCTCGAGCTACGCTCTCGTGATTTAATCGGACAGATGACTCTCTCGATGTTGCTGAGTAATCAATGTTTACAAGAAAAATTTATTGATAAAATTACAGTCCCTTGTGATATTATATACGAAAATTGTTTCGGAATGGTGAAGTATTCCCACAGCACTGGTAATTGTGTTCGTACCAACAACATTGTTGATATTCATATTTTGCTTCACTTAAGGCGGATTCATACAGCCATCTACATTTACATTCAACTTTCACTGAATTTCACTACACTTTCAAGATAAATGTGTACAACCCAATGGAGCCATGCATGCACCTTTCCAATTTACGTTCTCATTCATCGATCATTTTCATTTAATTTATCAGATAACAAACTTTTATCTTTCATATGTGAATGAGAATGGAAGATACACTGCGCATGTGCAGTGAATGGTGTTCAAGTTTGCAGCTGCTGGACGTCGCGTCTTTTAAAATTTTATCGTATTGTTGTTGGCCAAAATTAACAGATACAGAGAAATATAAACTTTGCCGAACAAACACCTTCAACTATTTGACGTTTCAGTTCAAAATATCAATATGCGCATTCGTTCATTTCTCATTCAATCCATTATATGCGTCTGGCTGAACGCCACATTTAAAAATAGATGAATAAGAATTGAATGAAGATGAAAATTAAATGTAAACGTGAATGTAAATGGCTGCATGAATCCGCTTTCAGTTAATAATTCGTGAATCCAAAGACCTCTCTAACAATAATAAGATACAAAAATTGATTAGAGCTCTATTATAGTTTCACAGTCAATAGTGCAGCGGAGCGGAGAATTTAGTAGAAACCATTGAAAGAGCTTTCTTGATCACATATAAACGACTGTTAACCGCACTCTACGGGTCAGGAAATATCGATCAATCTATCAAGTACACTATAAGTGACTGCTACACCTGTACCAGGTAAGAGACGTGATTAATATTTTTTACGATTTTTTTTTTTATAAAAAAGTTTATGTGGTTAATGTATTGGATTATTCATTTTTATTTGACTATCGACACATTACAACAGAAATATCTCAAGCCCCGTTGACACTCAATCACAATCTATGAACAAGTTTTGGGTCAAGTAATCTAAATATTCGAAATGAAAGTGTAATATTATAAAACAACAAAATGAGAATAGAAGTGATAAATTTGCAATTGTACAATCTGCGTATAACAAAGATTCAGGAATATATTTGAACCTAATTATATTCATGCAAAAACTTCCTGTATGTTAAATATTCAATCAGTTCCTATTTTCATATCTGTTATAAATACTTGTAGAGCAGATATGTTGACCAAATAAGACCCCTATATCAATAAATGGAGTTTTCAGGCCTTACTCTTCATCAATAAGATAATGTCTCGTCTGTAGGTAATCCACATAATAGTAGGATAGTCAGCGTCGTATTTATTTCTGTTAATTTAGCAGTCATAAAAATGAAAGGACAAACTCATCTTAATACGATAGTCAGAGGATCGAAGATATTAGAGAGGATAAGGGAAATGTTTGGGTTTATTTATTCTGGCAGTTCCGGCTTTGTCAGTATATCAAATTGAAAAAAAATTCTTGTACACTAACAGCCAAGTTTCTCGAAATATTATGGTTGCAAGTCGACCATCAAGTTGGATATATTTTTTTTGGATCCTGTTTTTGTCAATATAGCTGGAATTCAAATTTGGAAGGATTCATTTAAAGAATTAATAATCTCTGAAACCAGACAGAAGCTAGGATCTAAAAACCCCGCCAGATCACAAGTAAAAATTTAGTACAAGCAATAAAGTTAGAAGCTCAATCTGAGGTTAAATTTTTTTCTGAATTGATGAGAGAAAAGGTATAGATATCTTTTAGGATTTGTAATAACATATCAAAGTTGTTGTCACTCGGAATCCTAGGATAACTTGGAAAATGATGAATGAACCTCATTATGCATTAATAAAGAAAAAGTTTTCCCATTTTCAATAAATATATAGGTGAGGTCGAAAATGTCTAGGAGAAGAAATTAGAATTTTTTGAGTCAATTCTCTCATCTCAATTGTTATCATTGAACTTACCAGTCAGTTTCATCAAACATCCATAAAGAAAAAATTTGAAAGGAAGGTATTCTCTATGAATCACGGTGCAGTGAAATTAGGAAAAAACGAGGGAACAAGAAACCATTGAAGGTGGCATACTATACAAGTAACTGAGAGATGGAGAGAAATGAAGTTCATATAATCGTGTGCTTGTGCACTTGGAAGTCAGAAATTGCATTTTTTGAAGAATGTCTTCGAAAACAATGTAAGAAGCTATGGTTTTCTTGCTTGTTTTCACTGGAACTATAATGATCTGACACCCCGTTCGACTCCAAACTTTTGTCCAGCTTTGGTATATTTCATACTGTAGATGTATTCTCATTCGTACTAATACCTCAGCTCTATTGAAATAGCCAATGTAAAACTAGTCTGGAAACAATTTGATGACCGTCTTGCAGCCATCAGAAATCGAACTTTGATTTTGCAATATTTTGAAATCTACCATATCTCCCGTGTGCCAGACTTGCCACTTCCTGTCTAGTTTGTCAAGAAGGATCTGTCTACTCATCTTTATGACTGCTGGAATAACTGAAGAAGATACTTCGCCAGCATTGATCTGAAAACCACAGAAAAGGCTTCAAATCGACTACTAAAAGTTTTGAGGAAGAAGAACGTGGTGTTGGCAAAATTACAGATACTGTTCAGTCCAGTCAATTTGGACAGAGAATTACCCAATCAACCTATTGAATGGTACTGATTTTTTATTGCAGGAACATCTTCGTTTTGGCATGTACAGTGAGTGTGCAAGAGTCATGTTGTCATAATCATGATGCTTCAGAAGATATCGAAGGCCAAATATAAAAAATCCTGTTTTGACCAGTTTTTCACAAATACCTCATTTTCCAACGGCCATAGAGCATTTGAGGTCATGAGTAAAAATTGAGTACACACTTCTCTCTACATAAAAAATCTGACGTGAACATCACGTGACTTACTTGTACATCATTGGATATATATAATCAAACACAACATCTCATCATTCCACGGCTAGTCGGTTGCTATGGAAACAGTAGATCATCATTCTAATGCTACAACACTCCTAAATACTGATTTCCAGGATTCTATGGCTAACAGTTCTGAATGTATGCGCAAAATTCCGAGATCATCAAGTATAGTGCACTTTCGACTCGGTCGATCCCAATGAAAATAGGATACGAGCATTTAGACAGTACTATCATCTTGGATACTGTATTCTAATATTCTACGTTCAATCGTTTCGGATTTATGCGAAAAATAAAAAAATGTTTTCAGTAAACGACACTCCCGACTTAGCCGATCACAATCATAATGCAAGGTGTACAACAAGTTGCTATAAAAGTGCCTCATACGAAATCTCAATATTCGGCTACTGATTATTTCAAATTCATGAGAAAAATTCGAAAAGTCTGTAATATGAAGTGCACTTCCGGCTTAGGCGATTGGGACAAAACTAGGAGATGATCATTTGGATGCTACAGCAATTTAAAATACTTGAGTCCAGTCTCCTACGGTTTATCATTCTAGATTTATGCGGAAGATTCAAAAAAAGTATCAGGTAAAGTACACTTCCAGTACAGGCGATTGCAATCATAATGCGAGGTGCACATCAAGATCCGAGATTCTATACCAGTCTTTTTCACAAAATTTCAGCATTATACGTTCGACAAATTCTGAGATTTGCGAGTTACGCACGAACACACATACAAACGTACATACGTACCGACATCAAGCCAAAAATAGTCAAAATGGATTAAGGGATGCTCAAAACGGATATATTCATCAAAATCTTGATATGTGGTTTCGGTCGGTTTCACAATATTTCCTTGTACTTTTAGACCGTCAAATAGTCGTAGATTTTAGTGCCTTATTTTGTTCTTCATGCTTTCAAAAGGTTTGATAAGTATGTATATTTGGAGTTCAATAATGCTGAAATTAAAGCTGGACCGTGTGACCAACATAATGAAAATTAATTTTAAATTTGTATGAAAAAGCATGTTCCGATCCAATTTTGTCACTTTTGCCATACTTACTAAATAAAATTTAGGGAAAAATATTCTGACATGTAATATGTCGAACAAAATTAGAAAATTGACAACAGATTATCATTGCCTACCTTATCATTCCAATCAAACTGATTATTCTATACGGCAAATTCTGAATGTCTGTTATACTTATAAACTGCACTTCCAGCTTGACTGATTGATACAAAAATGATAACTATTCTGATGCTACTAGTTCAAACATTAAATTTCAATATGCCATGACTGATCATTCTAGATTTATGCAAAAAATTGGAAAAAAGTTTCAAGTAAAGTGCACTTCTGGCCTGGCCGATTCATACAAAAGTAGCAAATAATCATTCTATACAACATCAAGTTCAAATACTGAATTTCAACATCCTACGGTTGATCATTCTGGATTTATTGGAAAAATTCGAAAAAAGTTTCAAGTGAAGTGCACTTCCGGTACAGACGATTGGAACCATAATGCAAGGAGCACAACTAGACTCTATAGCAGTCTTAAATACAAAATTTCAACATTATACGTTCAACCAGTTTTGAGATTTGCGAGTTACGCTCGCACGCACGCACGCACGAACGCACGCACGCACAAACATACGTACCGACATCAAGCCAAAAATAGTCAAAATGGACTCAGAGATGCTCAAAACAGATATTTCCATCAAAATCTCGATAGGTGAATTTTGTCGGTTTCACAATACTTTCTTGTACTTAGTACAAGTAAGAATGTTTGACTTATTTGCGTATCTATAACAGTTAAAAAAAAACCGTGCGCGAAATATGCGATCCAACGCTTTTGATGGAAAGTATAGCTAATATCAATGATATAAAATAATATTCCGAATATTTTACTTGGTTGCAAACTTGTTATATCCGCTTTGAGTATCCCTTAATCCATTTTGACAATTTTCTGCATGACGTCGGTACGTGTACACGTATATATGTATGTAACTCGCAAATCTCAGAACCCGTCGGACGTTTATTGTTAAAGTTTTGTATTAAAGGCTAGTCTAAGGTCTAAACCGGAAGAGTTGTTTACTTGGGTCATTATTAGAATTTTTTACATAAATCCAAAGAAGCTAGCCGAAGGATGTTGAAATGCAGTATTTGGATTGCTGTAGCATCTTTATGGTTATCTTATATTTTAATGTCAATCGACTGAACCAGAAATGCACTTTATATAACAGTCTTCTCGAATTTCTTGCGTGAAATCGGAACATTCTGTCGTAGAATATTGGAATGTTGTAAAAAACACTTCTATAACATCTCATTGTACACCTCTCATTATCATCGTGATGGGCTCAAGTGTAGTTTACAGGATAGTTTTTTGAATTTTCTGCATAAATCCAGAGCGATCAGCTGTAGAATCATGAAGTTTGTTATTTAAAGCAATCGTCTCATTTAAATTATAGCTTTGTATCTTTCTAGTTTCACATTCTACTCTAGTGATGGTGCTGAAGAGACTTCATGACTAGGCGTCGGTACACATTGTATCTGCGGTATCTCATTCACGGTGATGGATACGCAAATATGTCATACAGTTTTTTTTTTTTTTTGAGAAAAATGTTATTTTCTTCTTGCTCATAACCTCAAATCCTCTACGACCATTAGAAAATGAGATATTTGCGAAAAACTGATCAGAAACGGAGTCTTTGTTATTTGGCCTTCAATATCTTATAGAGCACTATGATCTGACATGATTTTTGTACACCCATTATACATGCCAAAATGAAAATATTTATTTAAACAATAGAAAGCCCAGTATCAATTATTCGGCAGAAAAAGCCTAAATTGACTGGAATAGTTCCAAATATCACTTTTAGTACTATTTAAGTGCAGTAGGGCAAGGTATAGGAGGCAACAGGTCTATCATTGTTGTTATTATTCTCCATAACTTGAGACTTTTCTTCATTTTTTGCGATGGATTGTGAAGTGAGTAGTTCAGACAGAGAATTCGGTGAAAACCATGATTCAAATTGAATTCTGTTCACACTTATTAACCAGAAGAACCAAAATAAGAAGATTGCAATCAAATGTCATCTCCCTTATTCTGTTTCGGCTACAATAAGTTCCGATCCAGTTCTAAGCTTGAGCAAGATCTGGAGCCTGATGTCTTAAATGTGTAGAAAGAACGGCTATCCAGGACCGAATTGCTATCAGTACTTATGAATATGCTGTACGAAATAGACTAAGGAAGAAAGATATAGTCAGTCATAGAGCGAGCGATATTATCAACGGAGACCAGAAATCATCAACGCACTTGTTCCACTCAGGAATCAATCAGCTAGTTTTTTGTTGAATAATAAGTACTCTTGATGTTAGTTGGATGAGGCGGAACACGGATTACCAGGCGTCGCAAATACTGATCAGCAGAAACGATTTATTAAGAAAAGAAAGAAGTTCCACCGCAACAACAAAGGCAGTCCAAACTTATATAATCCGAAAGGAAAGTGGTTCTATGGAAACCTTGTTCATTAGTAGATGATAATACCACGATACTGTCTTGTTACAAAAATTTTGAAGGAACACTATTTTGTAGATTCATTTTTCCAATAAAAAATTCTTCAGTGGCTAGTCCCCCATCTTCCTATTCCTTTGTAAGGTTATCTTCTTCGGTAGTATTTTCTTTGGTTTGTTGCTTGATTTCTTCTTCTGGAAACTCACTGTCACTGGACTGGATGTATGACTTGTTTTCTTTCTCTAGCTCATCAAATATAATATGTTTAAACGCAAAAATTACATTGAGTTATGTACGGATCAATAGAAATGTGACAGAAATCAGAAAAAATTGTAAATGTAATATACTTGCACCAAAGGGTGCGTGTCGTTAAATTTATGCTAGACAAAGATTTTGCAAAATATCTATTTAGAAGAAACCCTCCTATGCACACATGTTCGTCTGAAGATTAGCAAAAGACTGATCTTAGAATAGATAGAGGGTGCAGTCCTCGAAACAGAGTGATAAAATTTAGAAGAGCAATTTTGCGCACTTGTCGTGAATTTTACGACAGCGCGCTCGCTGAAAGGTCAATGCTTTGATGTAGAGGACAAATTTGATTGTGGTAGATGCCATGTTTCACAGTGTGTTGCTTTTATCAAAGTTAATCGAGTCTCAATACGATGCTTGAAGATATATAGTTGAATCTAAATTCAAAGATGATAGAGCCGACTTCAGTTCGATATATTCCGTTGAGATTATTGTTGATGAGGATAAAAATATTGAAGAAGAGGAGACAGAAGAGCTATAGGAAGACGAGGAAGAGAAAGAAATCAGTAAAGACGAAGAATAATGAACCAAATTATAATATAAATTATTACATCCAACACATCTAATGAATTAAGCTATTAGAAAATGAAGCAGCTCAATGTCTGAGTCTCCTCAACCTTATATTTTGAAAAATATTGATTCCACGTAGTTTAAGTATGAAATTTTTCTCATGCAAATTTATCTTAGAAATAAATTTCATAATCACAAAAATAGAGAGAATCAACTATGGAGTGTTTGAGCTATGTACTTTCAAGTTGGAAATAAAATATGTAGTTTATTGAATTTTTACCTTGTTCATGATGTTCAAGAACTATTTGTAACTACTAACATCGTTGAATACAGCACTATATGCATTGGTTTTGATTCATTCCTGTACTTTCAATTATTAATGTATTAAATACCATTGTAATATTTATCATCCATTACAGTACCTCTTAGGATGATTTGTAATCAACCCGGAATGTCGCCGTCGGTTGGCAGTCGAATTGTCATTTTCCGATTCCTCGTCCTAATTCCGATACATCCAATCCAAAATCCGTTTTTATGTGAGTATATGTACTTGTATTGTATAGTGGAATGCATAAATCTCTAAACTGGGTGAATATTGGATTTTGGATGAATGAAATGTGCAGTAATTATAAGTGAAGTACTTACTTGAATGGCAGCAATACCGACAAAGGAATTTAGTATATTATCAAAAATTTGAGGATCATCGAATGTTATTATTCTTATTAGATCAATTCCCTTGGATCGCAGGGTATCGTGACATTTGTGAATAGATTTAGCAAAAACTGGTATCTTCATCAAATCCCGTCCCATTGTTCTCCATTGACTACCCATTCCAGAATATACAAACCAAACGGGTGGCTTTATACCAGAAAAATGCTGAAAATCAAAATAAAATTAGCTTTAGTTCCGAAGCTTGCCAAGTTACTAGAATTTTTGACCAGATATCATAATGCTTACACACGGTCCTTGAATTCCTCATTTTTAAAATTTGTTTAGCATACAGCAAGAAATTCTAGAGCACAAATTGATAGATGATTTTAATAAATCACAAATAGATCAGTGAGAGATGCTATGAATATTAATTTACAGAAAAACTTGAATAAAGTTTTTAAACTGAACTGCTAAGCGTTTGAATGATGGTGAAACTAGAATACACGAAACGATTACTTCACGCATCATTTGTAATGCATGAAGTATCTATCTCAGCCTTAGTGAAATTATGATGATGTATCACTTACCTGGAGTCCCTGTTTGTTAACTGATGTTTTCATAGTATAACAACGATATAAATGTCCAGAAATTGTTTTTGAGTATACATCTTGAACAAGTTTCATATAACTTGAATCTGGCGTTTGTTCCAAAACCTACAAAGAAAATTCAAAAGTTGTTGAAATGCGCCTAGTTTTGCCATTTGTAGGACAAGATTATGCCAAACTTTGCATTGAAAGCATTGTTTTCACTTTCGATTACGTTCTTCACAAGCAAATCAGTGAGTCACCTATGGACTCTAATAACAGTAACTCACACGCCAAATAATACACGATACTAGTTTTAATATCTTATACTATGAAATATATGTGAATGACTGTATTTTGATTGCCCCTATGGCTAAAATTTATTCAATCTTCGACAGTTCCAACAATTTTCACTCTACGTCAAATTTTGCTATAGAACATTCTTTAGAATACAAAGTTGATTATCAAGATGTCACCTCAGGTATCAAAAACAATCATATTATGATTGATTCGTCTCAGAGATTGGTAGCATCTGTTCGATACTTAAATTATTTCTCACATTATACTAATAAAAGAATAAAATCAGCGTAATTAACGCTTTGGTTGACAGATGTTATCATCTATCTGATCCAATGTACCACTGAAGTAATTATAAATGCATGCTGATACTCTTCGTGTGAATGAGTATCCTGCATTTTTTTCAATTCAAACATCAATCCTCGTATTCACATCCTGCAGCTCAGGATGACTCGTGAAACAGTGCCACCAGCTGAGAACGAAATTCACGTCGCAATAATATTTGACCATCAAATCTTGAAGGGTGTGCGGAGTATCTGGCAAGATAGCTCTTTTGTCACCAATAATTCAACTTCAATCAACTCTCTATACAGCAAAATTGAAGATAAAACTGGAGTACAAGACTGTAAAAATCTCATATACAAAGTTGACTACAATAATTATAATAAATGCTAGATTGAAGAAGTCTGTCAAACTCTCTTTAATATTGTATCAACAGGATTATAACTGTAGAAATGGGATTATAGCGTCGTTTCGAGGCATCACCAAGAAACTGGCCATAATTTAAATTCAAAGAGGCACATACTCTGTCAATGGTCAAAAATTAAGCTCCAATATCCATTACACGGGGGTTTGCACATATATATATATCTATATATATATATATATATATATATATATATATATATATATATATATATATATATATATATATATATATATATATATTTTTTTTTTTCAAATACATTTATTAGCAATCAGAATACAATTCTAAGGGAAACTTGAATAACTGAAGCACTAAATAGTGTTGATTGTGACATGATAAGGCTCGTGTCCAGTGACACGTCCTCTTCAACCAGTTGTAAGGTCAGATGGCCAATTCCTCTTTAGTCTTCTGTTATCTTGTTCTTTAAGTAATGGGTGAATAAGGGTGTTTTGGTGTATTTTTATTTTCTTTTTTGTGGTGGTTAATACTGCGTTCTGCAATGACGTCATTAACTAATGGTACCTTGAGATTGTCGTGCAGAGTTTGATTGGTTACATACCAAGGCGCATCTGTGATCATTCGCAATATTTTGGATTGACTTCTTTGGATTATAGCTGAACTGGATTGGCTCGCACAACCCATAAGCTGCAATCCATAGGTTCAAATTGACTTCATAATAATTTCATATATTAATAACTTATTATTTAATGAGAGCTTCGATTTTCTTCCAATAAACCAATAGATTTCTTTAATCTTCAAGTCTATTTGTTTTCGCTTTTAAGGAATATGTTTTTTCCACGTGCGCCCTTGGTCTGATTGGAAGCCCAAGTATCTGGTTTTATAAGATTGTGGAATTTGTATATAGTTAATTGTTACTAGGGGGCATTCATCTTTTCTCAAAGTATATGTTACTTGAAAGGACTTTGTCTCATTAATTCTAATTTTTCATTTCGTAAGCCAGTCTTGTAGCAGGGTCAAATTATTTTGTAATTTCTCACTGGCTGCGACTTGATGTTGATCCTTTGCAATAATAATTACATCATTTGCAAACGTTTCAGTTGTTGTGGCATCTGTAGTTGGGAGATCGGATGTATAGAGTACATAAAATAACGGTCCTGAAACAATTCCTTGTGGAACGCCAGCTCTCATGGTGTAATTTTAAGATACTGCTTGATTTACTTTTGTTTTAAACTCTCCTTCACTTAAGTATGATCTCAGAATTTTGAAGTATGACATAGGTACACATTTTTTGATTTTTTGTAAGATTCCATCGTGCCATACCTTGTCAAAGGCTTGACTAACGTCTAAGAATATTACTGTGCAATATTCTTTGTTCTCGAGTGCTTTGTCGATGGTATGAACAATTCGGTGTGTCTGTTGTGTCGTTGAATGCCCACTTCTGAATTCAAACTGATGTATCGGTGTCCAGTTTTTTGGTACAATATCTGAGCTCTATCTTCTTACTACAAGCCGCTCAAAAACTTTTGATATTACTGATAGTAAACTTACAGAACGATATGATGATACTATTTTTGGGTCTTTGCCAGGTTCAGGTATCAGTATAATTTCAGCTGTTTTCAATTGCTTGGACCAGTGGTTAAGTCTAAGTATCGCATTAAATATGTACCCTAATACTACATTGCTTTTCGTGGTAGCTCCTTGATTATTTTTGGAGTTAGCTTATCGGCACCAGCTGCTTTTCTTGTGTTCAAATATGCAATTTTTTCTTTGATTTCTTCTGGTGTGAATAACTTGATTGATGAGATATTTTCTGGTAAGTTCAAAATCTCTTGCTCAATTTCTGGATCAGGTACACTATCATGCGGTGAAAAAAACGTTTCTCAGATGGTTTGCGAACACTTCTACTTTCTCTTCATCGCTACGTGCCCACTGCCCTGTAATCACATTTAGCTGATCTCGTATAGGGGGTTCCTTCATTTTTGGTTTTGCTTCAAATTTTATTGGCCTTCAGACACTGTTATTATACCTGTTCAGTTAGGAAATGTATTCCCCGAACGATTGCTCTTGGACATCTTTGAGTTTTGATTTTAACTTATTGCTAATATGATTGAACACTGTTTTATCAGCCGGTGCATGGCTTCGTTGCCACTTGGTCCTTGCTCTATTCTATTCTATTATGAGTTGTTTCAATTCGACGGTTACATTTCTAGGTCTATTTATTGCTTCTCTTTGCGATGTGAATTCTTGTACTGCATTCTTTAGAGTTTTAGTTAGGTTAGAAAAAGTTTCTTCGATTTCTTCTGGTGTCTTAAGGCTTATTTGTGAGTTTGTTAGATGTTGCACTTTATTTTTGTATTCTGCCCAGTTAGTTCTCCTATTGTGTAATTTTGTCGTTTGTATACGATCAATAAATTGCAAACATACTAAGAGTTGCGATAATTGGCGAATGATCTGACGATAGGTCATAGCTGGGAATCACATCCATATAAGGATCAGATACTCCTTTTGTAGTAAATAAATCCAAGAGATCCGGAGTTCTGCCGGAGTTAGTAGGCCAGTACGTCGGAGTTCCTGTTGATAATACTGAGTAATGCTGTTTCTCTATAAGTTTGTGTAGCTCTCTGCCTTTTGATGTATTCAAGCGTGATCCTCAGAGAGAATGTTTGATGTTATAATCACCACCAGCTATGAATTTTATTCCCAATGTATGAAAAAACTCTTTGAAGCTTTCTTTCTTGATGCTGTGACGAGGTGGACAGTATGCTGCTGCAATCGTTATATCGTATAGTAACATTTTCACTGTAACTGCTGTACCTTGCAGAAAATCTTTCTGGAATGAGGGATGTTCATTATGGCTCATGTTATTTTTAACAAGAATAGCACTTCAAGTGTGAGCTGTATTGTCTGGATGGTACAAGGAAAATGTTTTGAGGTTTGGTATGTTGATGTATGAATTATCCGTGAAGTGTGTCTCGGTAATTAAGAATAGGTCGATAGAGTTTAGATCAAGAAATAATTTGACTTTATTTTTGTGGCGATTTAGGCCATTGGCGTTCCGCAAAGCAATTTTCAAAAATTCAACCATTGTGCATTTTGTTGATCAGTGTCGATAACATGTTTATAACCATACTATTTTGTTGGATAAGTTGATTGAACATCAACTGGAATTCTTCTAATATCTCATTTTGAATGATTGTGGTTGTCTCCTCATTAGTTTGCGCATTGGTTTGCTTATCTCTTGCTGCCTCTGCGAAGCTAAGCTGTGGATAGAAATTCTTTGTTCTCTGATTATTTGTTATTGGATGGTCAATTGTCGTTTAGATTTGTTCATTTTGATGTTGTTGTTGGCCCACATTATTTTGTGACCTTGTAAGTTTGTGATAGAATTAACAGCCCTTTTAGTTTGCTGGATGGGGTCCATTGCAATGTATACATCTGGCAGGGATATCTTCGCTTTTTTTGCAGGCTATAGTACTATGCGCGCCTCCACATTTAACACATACAAAGGGTTTGTTGCAGTATGTCTTTGTATGGCCATACTGTTGACATCTCATACATTATATCAACCCTTTAGATACCCTTGGTGGTTCAATTTGTACTATGTTGCTCTCAATTTTGATAATTTTGTATACATCTTTATTATTTTGTGCCGGTTCTAAATCAACGAAAAAGAGATTCAGTGGTTTTTTCGTTGTTCTCTGTCTTCCATTGATTATATTGCTCACTTTATGTCTAATTTTTGTCAATTCTTCTTTCATGCATTCAGTATCAGCTGAGTGGTGTAGATGTTTCATTACTATTCTAAATGATCTTTCTTCTTTAGGCTGATATAATTTGATTAGTTGTCGATAGTTGTCTGGAGTATTGCAGTTAATTCATTCAAGAATATTTGAGCCGTTAAAAATGTACATGTTGACTACCAAACTGACGTTATAAGTAATTTGAAGTCTGCGAAATTTTTTCTAGTCCATAGATATATCCTGTAGAGACTAGCGTTTCGTTTTGATTGTTATTTCTTAATTCTTCTGCTATGTACCTTGATAGTCGTAGCTGTCAAAATGTTGCATCTTGAACATGTGCACATGGTATTACAAACCTAATTCTGGAATTCGACTCTGACATCTATATGACTTTGTGAACTGTGTCAATGTAAAATTAAGGTCAGTATCTGTGCCTTGTACTCTAGAATTTGTAAGATTTTGCATTTTCTATATTCAAGTTCATGGAAAACATATTTGTAGCTGAAGATGGATGGTCTACCATCAAAAACGTTCAAGCCGGCGCGGCGCGGGTACACATATAATTTGTAACACCTGTGGTAAACTGGGGTATGATATTCCCCATTTATTATTATTGAACTAAATATTTTGGAATAACGAGTGATGTAATTAACATGATTTTCCATAATCATCCATTCATAATGATTGATAATATAGACATTTGATACAATAATCTGGTAATTACATTGGTTAAAAATGAAAATATGTATTTTATCACAAGAACAAAGAGGAAGCTTGAGAAATAGGGTAGTAATAATTTGTTGGATGCAAAATGCAAACATAATTGATATATAATAATTTTCAGACTATCAAAGAAGCTTTAAAAAATATTACTATATTTATAAAAGGTCTTATTTCATTATTTTTTCTCTTTGTGACTTTCATCGCAAATTTGATAGCTATGCTTCATGCACACGTATCGAGTACATGTAACACAGGTATAGAAGGATTTTCGGTCTGATCTCCTTGGGCATATAGCACATCGACCTGAATTTAGTTGTCGTTTTGCACTTGATATTGCTTGTACTATTGGTTTTTTAGGTCCCATGTCCCTAATTTTTGTTTGAATTGACGATGTTTTAGCAAGTCTTTCATTTTTATGATCCTCAATCAGCGGGAGGCCTAATTTTTTCAGATAATTCAACCTGTATTGTTCCATGTTTGAATTATTTGGATTATGAGCAATCATAAAATTGATCCTATCGGTTACTCCATTGGTACACTGGGGTATATGGTGGCCACACGCACTTCAAATTGATGTGGATCACTTGGACATCAAGTGATCATTGCAAATGATTCAGCGATGTTTATGCGAATGCCTCATTCGAAGGTACCAGGATGGTGGTAGCACTGAGACTGGTAATCACGTGACAGGATGAGTTTCTAAGCGAGAGGGGTATACTATTCCATTAGTGTCGGACTGAGAAAACGCCTTCGAAAATTTGTCGGACGAATTGACCAAATCTTAGAAAAAAAATTATTGAACACGTTCTCAAAGTCTCAGGCTAGCGGTAATCCGTTTTCATACCAACGTACTTTTGACAAGTGCGGCTTGTTGGACTCACCGCTGGTCTCCAATATTCATGCCGGACAATATTATTTTTCATTTTATAATCAAAAAATCTTTCGATTAGTGTGAACATCATTATGACGGTAATACATTTTCAAGACTTCATGAAATTGACATATTCAATTAGCTCTCGCTGGAAAACGCCCCCAAATCAAGAATTTCGTCAAATGTGAAAGCTGTCGGACTCATCACAATGAAATCACTCACGAAGTTTCAAGTGAGCGGTGATCAACGAAAAATGTATGCCCTGTCTCACGGACTATGACAGATGATTTCTTCGCAAGTTCTCATGGGAGAAAATATTGAAGAATCTACTATTTTTTACTCCAAACGATGTCGTGAGTATATTGTGAATTTAGGCATTTTTAATATACAATTACTCTGAGCGCAACCAACTGAATCTGACTAAGCGCATTTCCAGTATATGTTCGGTCTCTTCTTGAAATTTTCTATAAAACGGCGAGTCAACACGATGACATGGTGAAATTACCACTCCTTCTACTATCTTTCAAATAACTGGCCATTTGCTCCAATGCCTCTTGAATTTTGAATGTCGCTAAATTGAACAATATCGTTCCAATCTACAATGGTCAAATTTATCATCAGCATCGCTGCCATTATTCTGATTCGAATATTTTTCTTTGAATGTTACAAAACGGTTTAGCTCTGTGACATGGAAATATGAATGTTTTTTACTTGAAGTGATAATCGCAGATCTGTATGTTGCGCTACCACCATCCTTCTACTCAGGATAGATACCGTTGAAATTTTGTAACGTTACTGTTGATGTGAATGCAGCCGTTTAAATCAATGAGAGAATATTTTGACGTCACGTTTCCATGCCCTGACGATACGTTGACATTCCATATAATATAAATCGACCTTGAAGCTTTAACTTTAAGCTAGAGCGTTGCAACTGGTCATAACAGGTTTTGAATATTAAACTATTTTTTCAAATCAATAGAAGAAGAGATATCTATTCTCCACAAGAAAATTCCTTATCAACCATTTTATGATTACCACAATAATTCAAAACCTGGAACTTTGTTATTCAACTTTTGATATTGTATCTAAGAATCGCGTAGAACTTCTTCGATGTACTATCCTGTCAGAAAAGGCTTTTGTGTCCTCGGATACATTTAGTTTTGTTGAAAATATTATGAAGAACATATAGCTGGCGTTTCAATGAGAGCCAATAATGATTGCTCAAAATTTAGCAAATTATAATTCTACACACAATTGACTCCATCAGAAATTACTTCAATCACTACACAAAATACAAATCAGCGATCTTTAATGCCCAATTCTATGACCGAAAGTTGAATTAGCCATGGTTAAGATGAGAGGGAGTCAATGAATGAACTAGGTCTTGATTCATTTAATTAATTTGATTGGTTAGTGATGACAAGAAAATATAAGAAATTGATATTGTTGCTATAAGAAAATGAGTCCTTCAAATCAAATTATAAGGTTTTGAATATTCAACAATTTTTACAAACTAATAGAAGAAGAGATATATATTCTCCACAAGAAAATTTCTTATCAACCATTTTATGATTACCACAAAAATTCAAAACCTGGAACTTCGTTATTCAACTCTTGATATTGTATCTTAGAATCGCGTAGAACTTTTTCGACGTACTATCCTGTCAGAAAATGCTTTTGAGTCCTCGGACACATTTAGTTTTGTTGAAAATATCATGAAGAACATATAGTTGGCGTTTCAAAGAGAGCCATCAATGATTGCTCAAGATTTAGCAAATTATAATTCTACACACAATTGATTTTATCAAAAATTACTTCAACCACTACAATGAATACAAGTCAGCGATCTTTAATGCCCAATTCTATGACCGAAAGTTGGATTAGCCATGGTCAAGATGAGTGAGAGTCAATGAATGAACTAGGTCTCGATTCATTTAATTAATTTGATTGGTTAGTGATGACAAAAAAAAATGAGAAATTGATATTGTTACTATAAGAAAATGAGTCCTTCAAATCAAATTATTTCAAATTGAGACTGAACATTTCAATAGTCCAGAATCTCAAATTCACCTAGTTAAGAAACTAGTTTCTGACCGATTTCATTGTATTTCAATATACAATACATATATTATCAGAAGATGAGAGGCCTTTAGAGACCCAAAATATGAGATTCATAATTTCTTCAATCCTACATTCAGTAGGATTTTTTGCAGCTCTGAAGTGTATGCTAAGTTCATAATATCAAAAACAAAATCAAAAATTTGGTTTTTGCGCTATATCTCGAAAAAAGAAAGGAAGAATCGAAAAACTAATAGTACCACCTGAAAGAGTGGAAAATTCCACAAGAATTTATGTTATAAGTTATTTGGAGAAAAAATTTCCATATATAATATTATAAGTGATATAATTTTGCAGATAATATTTGATGATTGTTACAAGAGCTTGTTGCTTGGCAATTTCGCAAGAGACATTGATATAAGCGAGCGGTTTTGCATCAATGTTTCGAGCGAAAGTTTTCGCAAAGCAAAAAGCTCGAGTATAACAATTGGCAAATTTTATCAGGAAGAACTATATCACGAATAGTATTCGTCATGACTATTTCACGAATAAGCTGACAATAGTGATAATGAATGAAATGAGGTATATACTATGTATTTGTGAAACAAGTTTATTGAGCAAATAATGCAGAACATTCATTTCAAATTTAATTAGGGGTTATTATGATTGGTATTATGAAAAGTACAATTTTGGTAAATAGCTGTTGGTCCTTTTTTATCTTGCGAAATCTTGCTAGTAGAAGCCACGTTCTCAGTGATATTCAATGTACCTGTTGCATTTGCACCCCTTAGACTATTGATAAGATTTGAATGGTGCTCTGAATCCAGCTGAATGTAAGGTTTTATGGATACACTGTTTGAGTGGCCAGTTAGTTCAATTAGCTGCTGCTCCCCAATACCTTTTTTGGCTAATGCAGAGACAGCAGAAGAACGATGGCAATGATTGGTTATTTTGAACTTTTCAGTTTCCAACCCGATTTTTCCTGCAAATGTTTTGCTCCACTTTGAAATGCTATTTATCCCTAATGGCATATTCTTGAACCAATTTCCATTTCGGCAGTTGGAGTTCACTGTCAAAAATAAACGATCAGTAATTATAGTTTCACCACGTTTTGCCATGGGTTTCTTGAAGAGTCGGAAAGGACAGAAATTTGGCCCCTGAGAATTTCCAATCAACCATTTGCTATAAGTCAGGTTTTTCGAGCCGCCTTGCGCTGTCTTGGGAAAAATTGGATCGTATTCCAGTCTTTTTGTGGACTTTCCTTCACAGTCAATTTCTTCATTAAAATAATGGACTCTACAATTGGCAGCCTTATAACCTCTCCAAGCTAACTCGAAAGAAAGAATATGAAAAAAAATTTTTTGTAGCCCTTCCGGTGTGTTTTCGTCCCAAGCATTAGCCATTTCTTTGATTTTGTCAAAAGGTAACGATTTGTTTCCGTTTACCCACAGTTTCTTGAAGTTTTCTTTGTTTTGTATCGCGAGTATTTTGTGCTTCTTTGAAAGTAATGTGCAAGAAAGGATTCAAAACTATGTCGAAATCTTTCAAATATTTTTGTTGAATAATTTTTGCGGTCATATTCCAGATAGTTTTGACACATGCCTCTTTCTAATCATCCCCATTTTTTTTTCATATTGAATGTTCAGTCTTTTAAAATGTTTGCGATTTCTTCTGGAGTTCTTTCAGATGTAAGTTCGTATCGTTTGATTCTGCAAAATTCTAAAAATTGGTTCCAAACACAAGAATGGGATTTTGTGTTCATGGGCACACTTTTTTGAATATTTTGCTTCATCTCTTGTGAAGAATAAGCAGAAAATCTATCTTCTGCCATCATAAACCACAAATACTCTGGAGGATTTAAACTGAGTATTTAATTCTGACAGATTGAGCTGATAGTTGTTTTACGCGTTGTTGATAAGTAACTATAAGAACGATCAATCAATCATTGAAATTGTCACTTATCAATATGATGTTGATTGATCACGTGATTGCTTATTCTAGTACCTGATTGGCTTAAGAGAAGTGAAAAAATTTTAAGGAAACAATATTACCGCTGGAATACGAAAAAAAATATGAATCAGATATAGGGATAAGTGGAATAGTCATCATAATGAAATTTTGTTTTCTTTGACTAAGGATCTTCTTCAGAAAAGAATGTCTTTTATTGGAAAAAATTAGATTTTCCTTGAAGTGGGAGCTCTAAGCTTTCTGAGAAAGCCATTAGTTTTTGATAATCTTTGTTCTCTCTTACAGAAAATTTGACCGGAAGTTATAATTTTAAAAATTCTCACTGACTTAAAAAATTGTGGATATATTATTAGGGACATTGAAAAAATTGAATCCTTGTACATTTATCATCATTATACTTCTACTTTTAATGTTAGAATGATCGAAATGATGAACACTATCTCAGTTTGATGGAACTCATGTCTTAAAATATTCAATTCTTTCCGTGGCATTCTTTCGACACAATTTTTGTTTTTTTCATATGAAACAGAAACTATTATATCTCTTCTTCACCAAATGAAGTTGAAAATACACTTCATAATGCGTGATAATTCAGAAATTGATACAACATGATATTCTTGAGTAATTTTTCTGGTGACTCGGAGGACGCACATAGCGTTTTCAATGCTATTCTTGAAATGTTCAATAATTGGCTTCCCTTATTATTTCACATCAAAAAAGTTGATTAGTTTATTGTAGAGGAAAAGCTTCTGCATTTTTTGACACTAATATTTTCGATTTTACTCTATCATGAACCAGTAAAATTACGGAAATGTTCATCAATAATTTTCTTAAAATTAACAGTGCCGTGAAATAACAAAATAGAATTAAAGAATACTCATATTTGTCAAGCACTATTTTGACCGTTGAAACATTCCACCATATCTAGTTTTTTTTTCTAATGGCCGGTTTTATAAAAGACCAAGTAAATTTACTCCTAAAGTAAATTTATTTTATTCAACAAATCCTAATTAGTTCGAGTTTCTTGATGATAACAGAATCATTGCTGTCAAATAATCGACTGGCATCTACCAAAGTAAATTTTATTTACTCTGGAAGTAAAATACTCTGCCCTTTATAAAACTGGGCATAAATTATACATTTCAATTCAAGACACGAAATATAAAACGCTGACAGCAGATGACAGATATCAGCAATAACTTTGAATTGATACATTTGTTTTTTATCCCGTAGCACTTTTATTTTAAGAGAATTATCAATGGACATTTTTGTAATTCTACTGGTTCCTAGCAAAGTGAAATTTCAAATATTAGTGTCAGAAAATGCAGAAACTCCCTCTCTAAAATAAACTATTTAACTTTTTTGATGTAAATAACTAGGAAAGCCAATAATTGAACATTTCAAAAATAGCATTATTAACGCTATGGTGCGTCCTTCGAGTCACCAGCCTGTATAAAAAAATGCAAAACTTGGAGTTGAGCTTGAAAAAATTATTGAGAATACAAAATTATAGATGAAACTCTGAGCTTTGAGATTATATATTCAATCTTTTCTCTACGCATTCAGGTTATAAGCAAACATTAATTAGAAAATGGACGATTACAACTCATAAACATTCAGCCTTGTCAAAATGACAAAAATGACGAGACCGCCAACTTCGAAATTTCTTTTGTACTTGATGTTTTGCAATGATTGCAAGAGAAAGATGTGGGGGAGCTTGTAACTGTGAATCAACAGACTCAGTAAGCTCCGTAATATGTGGTTGTTTTTTAACAGGTAATGTTTGTGGAGATTCACCTCAAATTTCATTGCTAGAGCAGGACAGCGATGTTGAAGATGTTTGTAATGTCAAAGAAGAAAAAGACAGTGAATACAAATTTGAAGAATTTCTTATTTATTGACAAATTCTTACTTATTCCAATAACCTCCATAATAAATACACCATTTTAATTTCCACTTTATTTTTATATAATGATTCTACTCAGCTAAAGAAACCATGTTCGTCTTTTCACACTCCCAAAATATATAAATTGAATTTTAAAATATAGATGATGAGACTTTTTGATACGTTCTATATAGCCGTCATATTGTATCCACTATTTTCAATTGTGAAGATCTCATATCAAATCATCAATCAACATCCTGGAAAACCCCTGGGTGCCCATTTTCGAGGTATATTCATATCCTTTTTATCAGACTTTATTTTTTTTTTCGATATATAACGTAAATTCGATGCGTAGACAAGAGTAGCTGTGTGTTGCTGTTGCTTCGTGTTTAAAATTATTCTCTACTGTGAGTAATTTTTTTGATCGTCCATTCATTCAACAATGGCAACTAATACTCGTCAGATAAACAGTGTTGTTTAAGATGTGCTCAACTCATCGTCAACTAGTGATAAATTTATCAACAATCTGGCTGATACGGTAGCAGATCGTATCAATGAGAAGCTTGAACAACAAAAAATTCATTACGAAGGATTGATATCTGATTCAACTGCTGATATTGTAATATTAGAAGACAAACTTGATTTTCAAGAACAATACAGTCGCCGTAACTGTGTACGAGTTTTCGGAGTACCGGAGGTTCGAGATGAAAAAACTGAAGATCTGGTTCGTTCAGTGTTTAAGAAACATATGTCTGTGGATATTCTTTCTAAATTTATTGATCGCTGCCATCAAACAAGTAAAAAAATTGATTCTACTAATCCTCCAATCCCCTTGAAAACACGCCCTATCATTGTGAAATTTGTGTCGCATAATACGCGTACTTTGATTTTAAGTAAACGTAAGGAGCTCAGAGGTAAAAATATGTCTATTAAAGAAGATTTAATCCGAAACAGACTTTCAATCTCAACTCATGCCTCAAAAAAGTACGGTTTTCGCAATGTTTTATCTATGCTAAATCTGAAAATTACTGATATAGCTCTGAATTAAAATTAATACAATCAATTTATATTTTTTTTCCAATTTATCTCTTGTTCAAAGTATTATTATTCTCATTCCTTTCAATACTTTCATTGGCTCACAGCAATCAAATATTGCCCAACGGTTTTTCTGGAGCTGCATCAATTTATTGCTAACACAATATAAATTAGTAGTTCACCTTTGTATATTTTTTTTAAACTTTGAATTTCCCTACATTCACTCATCTTGAACATACTGTATATTTCTATTCTGAAATTTTGTTCTTGCATTCAACATTTGTTCAAACAATTCATTGTTTCTACTTCGAAACTAATTTATACTATTTATTTTTAAGCAAGGCGTTACCAGTTACTTTACTTAAACATTTCTGTTCGTCAATAGCAGTGTTTCTCAAATTTTCAAATCACAATCATGAATATCTGTTATCAAAATGCTAGAGGTCTCAACACCAAGATAGAAGACTTTTATAATAAGTTCTTTGGCATTTAATGATGATATTGTTGCAATTAGCAAAACTTGGCTCAATGATTCAGCTTATAATTCTGAATTATTTTCCACTAACTACAATGTATTTAGAAAAGATAGAGATTCAGCTGTAAGTGGCAAAGTACGAGGGGGCGGTGTCCTTTGTGCGGTTAATATCAAATATAGATCCCTACCCGTTCTTATTGATCTCAATCCTCACTCTTCAACCGATTTAGTTTGTGTAAAAGTAAATTTGTCTTCTACAAAATTCATCTATGTCATTGTCATATATACTCCACCTTCTCCGACCTTTGACAATTGTGTTACTTATTCAAAATTTTTGAATTCTTTCTCCCTCTATTAGATAACAATTTTATAATAATTGGTGATCTTAATATCCCTAGACTTGCTGATTTTTACAATCATGGTTTTATAAATCAAATTATTCCACGATACCATAATTTTTTGAATTTTGGATCTTGTTACTAATGAATTCGGTAGATTGTTGGATGTGGTAATTTCTGACATGGATTGTGTTGTTTCTCATTATCCTGATCCATTTGTCACCGAGGATACTCATCACCCTGCCCTTAACATATTTTTTTTCCTGTTCAGCTCCTGTCAACATTCCAAATTGCACTGTTAATAATTCTAAACCTTCATATAATTTTCTTAATGCTAATTTTGACTTATTTTATGATTGACTATCACAGGTAAGCTGGGATCGTGTCTATAAATTTGATGATACTGATATGGCGTTACGGAAGTCTTATCCTGTTTTATCTGAAATTATGGTCGAAGCAATTCCTATGTCTAAACAATAATCTTCAATCAACTCATATCCCACTTGGTTTACTCATGATAAAATTAGTTATATAGAATCAAAATCGTAGTATCATCATTTGTATAAGGTCCACAAACTTGAACAATATAACTTGGAATTCAAAAAACTTAGAACATTGATTAAAAGAGACATAAAATTAGCACATAAAAACTATTTATCGTCTATGAAATTTACTATTGCATCTGATCCAACTGAATTCTGAGGGTTTAATAGCAAAAAGTCTAAATCGCGCATTCCTGATATAATGAAGTCGGGAAATCATACATTTAATGCCTCTTCAGATATTGTTCAAGGATTCGCAGATTTTTTCTCTAGCGTTTAAACGAGCAACACTGAAGAATCTTGTGCAGATGTTCATTCTTTGTTTAATGACTTTGAACCCACATTTGTATCTCAAATAACTGAAGATCATATTCTCTTTGCAATCAATAAGTAAAAATCAACTTGTGATCCTGGTCCCGACAACCTGACTGCTTATATAGTCAAAAGATGTCGTAACCTACAATTGAAACCTCTTAATATTATGTTCAATGTATCTCTCGCAACAAATACTTTTCCATCGTCTTTAAAAACATCATATACTTGTCCTATATTCAAATATGATGATACTACTATCCTCTCTAATTATAGACCCATCGCTATATTATCTAATATCTCAAAAGTTTTTGAATCCATCCTACACAAATATATCTATGATTCTGTCAATAGATATATTTTAATCCATCAACATGGGTTTGTCAGAAAGAGATCAACCACATCCAATTTAATGAATTTTACCGAATTCACAGTCAACTCGTTGCATGACAATCAACAAGTCGACGTGATTTATACCGATTTTTCTAAGGCTTCTAACATCATTGATCATAGAGTCCTGCTTCATTAGCTCAAATATAACTATAATTTTTCTGATGGACTTGTCATACTCCTTCCATCTTATTTACACAAACGGGAGCAATATGTGCAATACAACAATTACACTTTTCAATCTTACTATGTCACTTCCGGTGTACCACAAGGCTTAAATCTCGGACCGTTACTTTTCAACTTATCTTAATGACATTGTGGGTAGTATTCATCATTCTGAAGTTTTACTATATGCTGATGACCTGAAAATTTTTGAATCATCAATTCGACTGATGACTGCATAAACTCACAAGAAGATATAAATAATATTCTAACTTGGTCTAAGACGTCAAAATTGTCGTTCAATTTCAATAAATGTAAAATATTGAGTTTCTGTATGAAGAAAACTCCTCCAAATTACAAATTTCATATGGATAATACTGCTCTTGAAAGAGCTCAAAGATTCAAAGATCTCTGTGTTCTATTTGATGAACATCCATCATTTAATGAACATATTACCAGCATAGTGAACTCAGCATTTAGAAATCCTGATTTGATAATACGTAATTCTAAGTCTTTTTATTATGTATAAATGCTCAAGAAATTATATTTTACATTTGTCAGGATGTAATTGGAATATTGTGCTCAGATTTGGACTCCAATATATAACAAATACTGTCATTTTATTGAGAACATACAAACTAAATTCCTAAAATATTGTTTTTATAAACTTCATGGCACATATCCAGTTCACAATTACTCCAGTGAACTCTTACTTTCCGAAATGAGAATGGTATCATTAGATAATCGTCGTAAAATTAATTCATGTCAGTATTTGTTCAAATTACTCAATACTCTTATTGACGATCCTGTAAGTCTTGCACGAATTCCAATTTCTGTCCCAAAATTCTCTGGTCGCTCTCAAGTTATTTTTAGAACATCATTCGCTAGAACTAATCATGGAAAAAAGTCTCCTGTAAGACAGCTATGTACAACATTTAATAGCTTAGCTATTAACATCGACATTTTTGCTGATTCATTGAATAAATTTAAACATTTGTTATTCAACCAATATATGTATGCTTGATTTTAATATCTTATTTCTACACTCTTTGGTATCTTTCAAATAATATATCTATATTTGTGTATATGCAATTTGTTTGTCAATGCATCTGTAATCATTTCGTATGATTTATTATTTCTTGATTAAAAATGGCGCCAGGTAGTGAACGTGCTGGCTTATCAGTGTGAGAAAAATGTAGCAAAAAAGTGTCAAGATATGATGATAAAATTACATGTAGTAGTGAGTGTGATAGATATTTTCATATTGGTTGTGTTGATCTAACAATGGAAGAGATGAGAAAATTTAATGATGAAGAAAACTGGATTTGCGAAGACTGTCAGAATGAATCCTTGGCCTTGAACGTGAGTCAAAACAACTTAAGTGACAATATGAACTTGGAAAATACTTATTTGAAACGAGAAATCGAGAATCTGCGTAAATTAATCAAATGTATGAATGATTTACAGTCTTTCAAGATCAGTAAATTGGAATCTAAATTAAAAACAAAAAATGTTTCTGGAGATAAAATCAACAGTTATGCCAATATCAGCCAAGTAGTGACACCTAACATTCACTCAGTTAGATCGTACTCCTCAGTAGCAAAATCTGCAAACAAAATATTAGTGATCAATCCGAGCCCCTCGGAACAGAACTCAACCAAAACGAGAGAGCAAATTAAAAGTTCAATTGATCCAGTGAATTTATCGCTGGCTATGAATGATATAAGGAATTCGAAGTAGGTAGGTATCATAAATTGTAGAAATGAAGAGTCTTTGAATAAAATAAAATCCAAGCTAAGTACAGATAAGGAGAATCATAAAATATATGAACCTAAGAAATTCAGTCCATGTCTTATTATATATGGTTCAAATAAAGATGATATCACAGATAACAATCAATTGATCAAAAATATGGTGAAACAAAATAACTTGAACGAAAATCATTCCAAAAATATAGAAATTAAAGAAGTTGTATCGTGTGAGGAGTCGAAAATTGCGAATTTAATTATTCAAGTCAGTCCACTAATAGGAAGCATATTCATAAACGAGAACTCAATCTATTTGAACTGGAGAAGATATAAATGCACAGAGTACTTTTCAGTTATAAGATGTTATCAATGCTCTGCTTTTGGACATTCTGCCAAAGAATGCAAGAAAAAAAAAATGATCTGCCCCAAATGTTCAGAAAACAATGAAATAAAAAACTGCAAAAATGCTACTTCAAAATGTATCAGCTGTCATAATTTTAACTTAAAAAATAAAAACCAACTCGACATTAATCATTCAGCAATCAGTTATACTTGTGGAGTTTATCAAAACGTAATCGAACTCATAAAATCTAAGACTGACTATGAGATATAGCAATTACAGGAAAATGTCGTATTTTATAAGGTCAAAAATTCATATCTCACCATTATGCATCCAAATATTCAATCTATTCGTAACAAAATTGATGCACTGGAAATTTTCATTGCAATCCATAAAGTAGATATATTGTGTATTTCTGTACACTGGCTTACCAAAAATGGAATCAATAATATTACAATAAAAAATTATATTCTTGCTACTCATTACAGCAGATTCAACTACTGTAAAGGAGGTGTTCTAATTTTTGTTAGATCAGATTTAAAATTTGATCAAGTGAATATTGATATCAGTGAAAATAAACATATCAAGTGCGTTGCCGTAAAAGGTAAAATCAATATAATATATCACTATATAGTGCTCACATACAGATCACCTGATGGAGATATTGACATTTTCTTCAAATCACTTGACCCGTTGCTGAAAGAGTTAACTAAACATTATAAATCAAAATTAATTGTGTGTGGTAATTTTAATATCGACATACTTGTAGAATCCAGACAACGAAGTGCATTTTTAGATTTTTTTAAGACTTTTGGCTTGCAACACGAAATTGAAATGCCGATTCGAAAACCTTTCAACAGCGGTACATGTATCGACAACATCTTCTACAAACAATACTGTAATCGACAAACAAGTTCATCACAACGGACTTTTAGATTACTCTGCACGAACAATCAAGTTTCAAATCAATATGTTAAGTGAGAGCACAGAATTGAAAGAATGTAAGCGTCTAGTTTTTTCTGAAGAAAATTTCCAATATTTTTACTATTCATTACATAAAGAGAATTGGGATGATACTTACAAAGCGAAAGATGTGGATTCAATGTTCTTTTCATTCACCAATTCGTTGATATATTATTACGAAATAGCTTTTCCGGAAATCAAATTTAATAAAAATAGAAAAAGCGTGCGTAAGAAGTGGATAACAATGGACATAATTGCATCCTCTAATAATCTCAAGGACTTTTACTCTTGTCGCAATTCTGGAATTATTTGTAATAAGGAATACAATAAATATAATAATGATTTTATTCGACAATCGCAAAATATTTCAGAATCTGTTTGGCAATTGATTAACGAAAATACCAGAAAAAGTACTACGAATTTCACCGTTGTGGAAGCAATTACTGGTAATAATGGACTGGTAACAGATCCAAAGATCATTGCCAATACTTTTAACAATTATTTTTGATCCATAGCCGAAAAGTTACTTGATACTAACACTAATATAAACGCTAATTCCACTACTACAAATTATACTATAAACAACAATATGTCTTCAATTTATTTAAGCCCTATAGATGAATATCAACTCTCAGACATTATATCGTCATTGAATAACAGTAATGCAAGAAGTATTGACAAATGTCGAATGTTTTTATAAAAAACATTAAGAATTATATAGTGGCACCTTTGACCTACATAATAAATTGTTCTCTACAGTTAGGTCACTTCCCAAATGATTTGAAAACTTTGAAAGTGATACGATTACACAAATAAGGCGATGTTTCAGTAGTCTCGAATTATAGACCGCTAACTCTGGTATCACCATCACATAAAATATTTGAAAAAGTAATGTTCATGAGAATAAAATCATTCTTAGACCATAATAATATACTAGTAGACGAACAACATGGTTTTAAAAAAGATTCCGATTGTGTATCAGCCTTAGCAAATCTCACAAAAATTATATACACCATGGTTGATCAGAGACATACATTACTTGGTACTTTCATTGATCTATCTGAAGCTTTTGATTGCATTGACCATAATATATTACTTACAAAATGTCAAAAATATGGGCTTCGAGGCAATTGTCATCTTTGGCTTGAATCCTATTCGGAAAATCGAGAGCAAATCGTCGAAATAAGTTCACATCAATCCGATGAATAATCAATAACTATGATGTACCACAAGGATCATTACTTGGTCCTCTATTATTCTTGATTCACATAAATGATATCAAAAATTGTGTGACAGCTGGTTCATTTGTATGTTACACAGATGACCTTTCATTAATCAACTTTAGCTCTCAACTAAATAGTACAGTAAAACAAGCAAACACCTCAATTTGAGAGATTGGTTGGGAGAGAATAAACTCATTCTCAATTCTGAAAAATCACACATAATCAAACTTTGTGATAGTTAGGATAACGATAAGAGTATGCTTGTTGAATATAATAGTGAATCATTGGAACAAGTCAAATATACAAAAGTATTAGCTGTAATGTTGGATGAATCTATGTCTGGTACTGTCCATGTAGAATATATTTGCTCGAAACTAACATCAATATGCTACGCAATGAGACGGTTCACAGAAATAGTTAACTCATTTGTCATAAAAACATATAACTATGCCAAATTTTACTCGTTTGTAACCTATGGTGTAGTATTTTGGGGCTCTTCTACTAACGCTACTAGAATATTCACACTACAAAAAAGAGCTTCACGCTATATAACTGGTCTCGGGTGGCGAGACAGCTATAGAGATAGTATTGTAAAGGAGAATATGCTAACTTTCCCTAGTATCTACATATTCAATGTTCTTTTATTTGTAAAAAAAATACGTCCATGATTTCAGAAAGCATACTGATGATCACGAGTGTAACACACGCAACAAGAACAATTTAGTATTAGAACAACATAAATCTACTTTGTTCACAAGAAACATTTATTATATTAGGGCAGTATTACATAATAAATTACCCAACAGAATCAAATCCATCAGCTCTATGAAATTATTCAAAAAAGAACTTGAACTGTACCTAATTAGTGAATGTTTTTATTCATTCGATGGATATAATATGTCGTATTAGTATTAACTTTTCTAATTCTAGATGTTCCAGCCTAGTTCTAATTTATATCACATTTGTATGACCTTTCTAATATCATGTTCTTATGATCAATGGAATAAAGAAATCTTATTTATTTATTATCATCTTACCCCTGTTATTGGGATTTTATTATCCTGTTGGGTGGAATACAATTAATCAATAAATAAATGAAGAATCTTATTTATGATTTTGATTTCAAAATTACACTTTAGAGCAGCAAAGACTTTTTAATCGTTTTTTACACCCAAAAAAAGAACCTGGAAGTCTAGTTTCAGCGACATTACATTTCATGAAAGATTTGGGAATGAATTTGTCTCTGACAACATTCATAATTGTGCTCAATCTAAGGAAGACATGAAAAATTAGATTTTTGAAGTTTTGTTCTCAGCTGCCAAATAACCATGTCGCTTAAATTTTCTTCTAGTTATATTACCACTGTATAGTGTATTGGAATACATATTGCAATCATGCAGAGAGTATTGGATGAATTTGAAAAGAAAAGTTTGGAATTATGATGTGTAGAATCTCGCAAGAAAGAAACAAGCGAAGCTTAACAAATAATAAATAACATCTTCATCACATAATTCATTGTGAAGCTAATTGAACTTACTTTTTCGTTTATTTTTATAGCTCCTTCTTCTGTTCTTGTTGAATAATATATAAAGAATGGCAAATCAGTTCTGGAATTTGGTTTGTTTTGATTATTGCGGCGAACAATCATATGTCCAAAAGTAGATGATAGTCCTAAATTGTTTATTGCAGCTATTTCCCCAATCCATTCCTTATTTCTGGTTACGACCTGTACATTATTTCATAATAATATCTAGATGTCCTGTTACGCATTCTTTGAATAAGAAAAGAATAATAGTTATCTACCTTACCTCAAGTTTTCCACTAATAAGCGCAGGTATTCTCGAATCCTTGAGGTCAAAATTCAAATGTGCCGGCAGAATGCCTGTTTTCATTGCAATAATAATCTTGACTAAGCTACTGAGAGCAGATACTGCTTCTGTATGTCCAATATTGGTTTTAACTGAGCCAATTTGCAGTGGAGCTGAGCGATTGCTACAAAATACTCTCTCCACGGCTGCTAATTCCAGTTCATCCAGATGCTGTTTCCAAAATCAATAAATTAAAATGAAGAAATGGAGAAAAGAACTTTTCAGAACTCATTTTATGAATAAATATGAAGAAGACAGCACTTTGTGGTCGTAACGCTGTGTTTCTAATTAATTCACATAACTGATATCCCAATAAAACAAATTTATCTATAAAATGAAGGGAATTAATACTGAATTTATAGCAGTAACGTATTTTTGACCGGTGACATTCAGTGAGCCATTCATTTTTGGATTTTGAATTCAATACTAATATTTTAGAGATTGTTCCAGAATTACTCAGTAGGATATCGAATGCAGCAATATATATAGTATATTCATGCCTTATAATCTAGAAAAAATATGGAATGATACTGCAGCAATCTCAGTAAATCCGTCAGAAAAATGATTCTACCATTCATCATATACAATGTTTTGATCACTTCTCACATTAAATGTGTATTTCATGGGATGAAACTTGAAATTTCACCAATCAAATATCGATGATAAGCATAAAAATACAATATTATATACATACAGAATTTATATATATATATATATATATATATATATATATATATATATATATATATATATATATATATATATATATATATATATATATATATGTATATATATATATATATAAATTCTCTTGCCATATTGTTCTCAACTACTAGTTTTTTTCAAAAAATATTTTTTATTTATCAACTGCAAAATTATAGTTATTTTGTTTCTTTTAACAGTGTTATACAACTTATTTATCTGTTTTCTTTCCAAGTTAAAGAAAATTTTGGATTTATTAAAATTTTGTTATTACATAAAATATGTGTTTGGACGTACGAGAACACAAAAAATGTTATAATGTGTATACTATAATAAATTGACGAATGTTAATATACTTATTCCACTCGCATAGAATCGTCAAGATGAAGATCATGAAATAAATCGAAAGCTTGACTATTTTAAAAGAAAACTCTATTTTTTTTTGGCCACTATGAACTGACTGCTACGCCCAAAAAACATTGTTTGCTTAACTAATCGGCAATTGCGATTAAGCTCAATATATATATATATATATATATATATATATATATATATATATATATATATATATATATATATATATATATATATATATATATATATATATATATATATATATATATATATATATATATATATATATATATATATATATATATATATATATATACAGGGTGTAACAGAAATAAGTACATTAATTTTAACCAGTGATAGAACCCGTCAAGCCTAACAATTTTTCTCAATAACTTTTTCTCGAATTCTCATCTTTTTTCAGCATTTTTTAACCCCTATAATTTAACGAGTCGTTCAGGTGCATAATTATCGGATCCAGTAGTAGTTACAACCCTGGTTACAACGAAACAATTGATTTCGACATATGTGGACTATCAATTCCAGATCAATTCCTTCAAATAAATTTTGGAGAAAATCGTCTAATTATTATTGTCACAAGAGTTAAAACCTGTGAAAATGTCAAGCTCATCTATCTGCGATTTCGCAGGCAGTGTAGGATTAGTTCGGCGAATTTATTTGGAACGATTTCAGAAATGTCATTTTTCACTGAAAATTGAATTATTGTGGTTATGCTCATGTATTTAATGTCAAAATATTGTGCACTTATACATAATGATGAGAATACTATGAGATATTGAGAACTTGTCGTTCACCTGAAACGTAAAACACCAGATGAAATGAATAAAATACATTAATTTATAAATGAAGCAGCTGTGAATTAGTTTTTTCTCATATTATTACAAACTTCACAGTCAGGTCGTTTCAATGAAGTATGCCTCATAAATTGATCTGTTGGACAAATAGAATATTGTATCTCATATTTTAAAAAATATTTAAAATCAATTACCAAATTCAGTGTGATACATTTGTAGGTTAGGTTTTCTGTTTTTCAAGAATAAGCTCTCACAATTATTGCGGGAATATTTCCAGTTGAGTTATTCATTAAATTGATTATTTTAAAATTGCATTCCATTTCATATTCCACCGTTCACTTTAAATAAATCGTTGAATGATTTTCTCTTTATGTTTGAGAGCCAACACTAATGAAATAAGCTGAGAGCTGCCACTACTTTTCAAGTTGATCGTAGATGGCAGCACAATCTGACCCATATTCTAACTGTGTTACAGGCTGTATTCAGACTATTCAGATCAGCTGATCCAAATGCAATGAACTCGTGCTGACAATCTAATGTTCAAGAAATGTACCAACTATTTGAAAATATACGTGAAATTTCTAAATAGAAATAAAACTTCACAACAATAACATATAAATACGACCAATATAACAAATTGTTGGTTTCAGAGATGAATTTGATCTTTCTTGCAGCATATACAAAAATAGAATAATCGAGGTGAGCGAATATCAGTGTATTATTGAAATACTGTTATTCTTTCAGTTTCAAATGAATGATTGATAAGACTATGATAGTTTTAAGTTTCAAAATAATCATTTAAATCGACAGCTGTCATTCTTCCAACAAATGACGGACATTCAGTTCTAACCATAGGCGCACTATGAAATTTTTGACCAAACTTTGATGAATTTTCACTCGATATCCAGGAGACTTACAGAAAAAAGTTACCAAGAAAAATTGATAGGCTTGAAGAGATCTATTGCAGGTTAAAATTAATGTACTTATTTCTGTTACACCCTGTATATATATATAGATATATATATATAACTCAGTGTTATTACAATAATTATCATCAATAATCATGAGTTGTTCAAAATCGATTTTTACTCATGAAAAGTCTCTATTCAATGCAGTAGAAAATCTATAGAATCCAATAATAATCAACAATAAAAACACAGAATAAAATGTCAGAATGAAAACTTGTTCTATTCGTTCTTCATTCTCATGGCAATTTGATTTTTGACGGAGTTCTTATTTTTTTTTGGCTGCAAATATTTGTGAATAGAAATTGTATTGAGTATTCAACCTCTATTTAAAATTCTCATTCATTGCAAAATCCTAGCTTCCACCTCTAATTGGAGGCTTCATCAGGGGAACTAAATTCATAAACAATATGACAGTTAACATTCAAAAAACAATAAAATTGGTAATTAATAACTCACAGAAGATTAGAGAATTAAATTTGAACGAACATTAAATACTTGTTGCCAAAAATCTAACAAGACAAGAGTACCACCATCAAAAACCCAAAAACGTATGAATATAAATATAAATATAAATCATAAATTATGAAAAACGGATGGGAAGATAAATACATGACACCACAAAAAATGTTCATAGCAACACACTGAATAAAGAAACTGATACTCAAAATTTAAGTTTGCATTACTTAATTATAATCAAGTCCTCATATCCTTACTAATATTATAAATGCGAAAGTCATTCAGTCTCTCTGTTACGCTTTCTCGCCTAAACTACCCAGCCGTTTTTGATAAAATTTGGTACAGAGATAAACTAGAGCTCGAGAAAGGGCATAGGATACCTTTTATTGCGAGGGGGCTAAAATAGGGGATGATAGTATGTATGGAAGTTCGTCATTTTCAAAGGTAAAACCATGAAATTTTGTATTCAGGCATCAGGCAATTGATAATAAGTGAACAATTATTTATTACAGCGTTTTTGTGATTTCGACCTACATGTGAATAAAAGTTCGCATTAAAATCCAAGCGCCTGCGCAGCGCGGAGTAGTGGGAGAAATATCACTGAATGTGGCTTACCGAACGGCCAGTCAGGCCCTGGAAACTCATATGACGGTTGCTGGACCTACGTTTCTAGTATTTATTTCTATCAAGAGATGTCGACACTGCAAAATTTCTTGTTGTTTTGTCCGTCACGTGATCCGTGACGTCATGTGGCCTTGTTCGTTGTGTCCATTTGACATGTCCGGCATTTCGTTCGAATCGTTTATTGTGTCAATATCGTGTTTTACATTGAGTTGCTCAGTTTTGTTTCATCGAAGTATCTATTTTCTTACTCCATCATTCTGCAATTGTGTATTATTGTTGCCTCTTGGTGTATAAAATCTGTATTTTTTAATACAAGAAATAATGCCAGTTACAAATACAAAGTGTTGCATCGTGGGATGCCAGGCCATTGGTGAGTACTTTTAATAAAAAAGAAATAGGAATTCTATATTGTAATGCTGATCTGTGAACAAATCTGTGAGTAGTGTAGTTCTGGAATGATTGAAATGCAAGCAGAAAAATCAATAGTTCTTCTTGAAATACATGCAGATTTGTTCAGAATTGCATCATGATAATGATTTCAAATATCATGTTTTCTGTAAAGGTGTGTCCCAGCACCGTTTTCCAAATCCTTGTCAGGATTTGGAACGTTTCAAAAGATGACTGGATATTTTGGATATGGAGGAATTATACTCTATGGATGAACTGAAGGTGTACAATAATAAACGTGAATGCTCTGTCCATTTTGATGCCAAATACAAGAGCATTGGAAATCCAGGACTACTCTGGAATGCTTTGCCTTCTCTTAATCTATCAGGTATTTTTATACAATTATTTTTAACTTAATAATAGTCCTAGGTGCAGTAGATATTGGAAAATAAAAAATGAGCTACAACAAATGTTTTTGTGTATTTCAGAAATTCCACATCCAACCGTGATTAGTCCAGTTCAGCTAATTTCATGTTCGCAGCAGATGGAAGGAGTAGATAAGAACATACAAAATTATAAGACTTCTTAACCTTCAAAGTGTTTCTGTCACAAAGCAACATGAATTGACACCGAAGACAAAAACTTTATACAAGGCTGCTGTACAGTGAAAGAAAATCGCCTTTTGCTCTAGAAGGAGGACCAATTCTTTCAAAAGTCGTCTAATGGGTGCGGATCGTTTCTTAGTTACAAATGATTCTAGGAAGATGAGCTTATTATCACCATCTGCTCAAATGTTCTTTGAACTCCAGACGAGAGAAACAGGGAAGATGAAGAGAGTGCGAAGATACACACGAGAGGAGAAGATAATGTGTCTGTCTCTCTTGAAACAAAGCGCCAGAGGATATGATTTATTAGAAAAAATGTTCACTTTGCCAACTAGAAGGATGTTTTGGAAATGAATTGTAAATGCTGTTGTTGGATCCAAAGAATTAATCTCAAATTGACATAATTCATTAATAATATTTATTCTGATTTGTTCTTATTGTTTCAAAGAACGTCTCTTCAAGAAAAGGGCGAGTTATCATATCTCTATTCTTAAAATAATTTAGACAATAACAATAATGTATGTTTCGGAAATGGATGTAAATGCTGTTGTTGGATCTGAAGAATCAATTTTAAATTGACATAATTCATTTGTAATATTTATTCTGATTTGTTCATATTGTTTCGAAGTTAATTTTTGTAAGAAAATTGCGAGTTATTATATCTTTATTTTTGAAATGATTTAGAGTATAACGATAATGAATATTTTGAAAATGAATTTTAAATGCTGTTGTTGATTCTATAGGATTAATTTTAAATTGACATAGTTAATTTCTGATATTTATTCTGATTTATTCTTATTATTTCAATGTACGTCTCTGTAAGAATAAGGCAAATTGTCGTACCTTCATTTTTGGAATAATTTTGACAATGACAATATAGAATGTTTCAAAAATGATTGTTAAATGCTGTTGGATCCAAAGAATCAATTTTAAATTGACATAATTCATGTGTAATATTCATTCTGATTTGTTCTTATTGTTTCAATGTACGTCTCTGTAAGAGAAGAGCTAATTATTGTATCTTTACTTTTAGAATAATTTTGACAAGGATAACATAGCGATGAAAAATGTTTGGAACATGCCTTCTAAATTTTGTTTGGTCACCATAAAAATGTAAAATATGTAAGGATAAAATCAATCAAAATTATTTGTACTGTTTACCTAATAAATATTGATTATTAACTGTATGTATTATTGTTATTGTGTAAATTGTACGAGTTTTTTTGAAATATGCGAAATATGGAAAAAAATATATCCATATTTCACATAACTTTCAAAAAAAATCTACAAATCATGAATAATAATCATTTAAAAATTCAAAAATCTACCGCCTATCAATTCAAATCGATGTTAGTTATTATTCCTGTCATCAGACAGCGCTAAAAGACAGTTCCAGCTCATAACATTGCAGTTTCCCGTCTATAGTTTATAGGTAGTCTGTGCGGCCAGTCACGTTAGGGCAGGCGAGTGCGAATATTGAAAATAATTGAGTTGTTTCGTACTTCAGAGTTCTTTTAAATTTTTGCTTTGATTAAGTTTGTAAGTAAAATAAATTGTAAATAGTTATAGCGGCTTCATTGATTTGGTTCAATAATAGTATATCATGCTACAAGGACCGAACGACTGTCATTTTTGTCCAGGATTAATTTGGTTGCACGAGACGAGGGCAAAGCCCGAGGTAAAAAGCGAGGGCGAGGTACGAGGCGAGGGCAAAGCACGAGACGAAGACGAGGGCAAAGCTTCGTGCAACCAAATTCGTCCGTGACAATAATGACAGTCGTTCAGTGTCCGTGTTGCATATCATACTTTTTGTAGCAAGTGCACCAAAGTACTCCCATGATTAAGCTTTCTAAATTGATTTGGATGTATTGAAACTATCTTATCGATTCGAAAAACAGATTTTTGCAAATGTAATCACATTACAGTAAACTAATACACTGAAACATAACTCACATGATTTATTTCATTGATTGATATTTTTCACATTTTCTGTGCTGTCCCGTTCACAATAAATGCACATACTATAACGAACACATTCTATAATACTTTCTTTCAAATATCAATTTGATATGTATACGGACATATATCAATGAAATAACAAAATTCAATGGCATCCATGATCCATAATCTACAATTTCATTTTCACCCAGCGGATATTGATATTCATTGATTCCTAGTCAACAGAGAATTAATGAAAATTGTTACCATGGTTTGGAATTAAGAACTTTCGAAGCAGAAGTAATCTCAGTAATAGGGCACTTTCGGTGAACGTGTTACAAAAAAATAGTTTTACAATTAGAGTGAGAACATTTTAGATTCGTATAGGTCAGGTGAAAGATTTCCTTTTGCTTTATTACGTTCTTCTTTCTAGATTCTGAAAAGATGTTCAAAATAACTATTCCAGGCGGACGAAGTCGCGGGAAAAAGCTAGTTCATTATACTTTATATTCGATTTGATTCATTCGTTTTTTACGCAAAACGGATTCACTTATTGATTATTTATTTATCCGTCCACTTGTTTCACAACATTTTTTAAGTGTCATATATTTATCTCTCCATTCGTTTTTTATAGTCTATGATTTATATTCATATTTATACGTTTTTGGGTTTTTGATGGTGGTACTCTTGTCTAGTTGGATTTTTGGCAACAAATATTTAATGTTCGTTCAAAAATTCTCTATTTTTCTGTGAGTTATTATTTACCGATTTTATTGTTCTTTGTGTGTGAACTGTCTTATTATTTATGAATTTAGTTCCCCTGATGAAGCCTCTAATTAGAGGTGTAAGGTAGGGTTTTGAAATAAAGGAGAATTTTTAATACAGGCTGAATACCCAATGAATACCCAATACAATTTCTATAAATATATATATATATATATATATATATATATATATATATATATATATATATATATATATATATATATATATATACTGAATGTAAATATAATTGGCGAATCCATAATAAGCCAGACGGTTGAATGAGAGTACAAGACTTCCTCAAAAAAAAAAATTATATATATATATATATATATATATATATATATATATATATATATATATATATATATATATATATATATATATATATGTATATATAATATCAACACTTCCTAAAATAAATGGAAATTCTCAAACTTCAGGTGTGGCGGTAAATAATCACATCACTTGCAAGGTATAGAGAATGAGAAATAAGATACTTGTGTTGATACTGTAATAAGGGTAAGCACCTTTTCCGGCCATGGGATATTAAGAGTGAAGTGACAGTGCTCCACATTTTGATATCGGATTTAATTTAGGAATTTACATGCAGAAATTAAGATTCATAATTGGTGTATCTTGCTCTGGTTCATGATAAATTCCAGTTTTCTCAATTAAGCAAATCACATATTATTCACCAATGAGATATATGACCAACTTAAAATCAAGAATTAAGACGAGTTGAGTGAATCTTATCTTATCGTCATTGAAATCCATCACGTTGGTGGATACATTAATTATATATGTCAATTAAAATTTTGACAATTTCACTGCAACAATCAATATTTATTTGTGATTGAATGGATCTGAGATTCAGATTCAGTAATTGATATTTCTGATGTAAATTCATGAATTAAATACATCATAAACCAGCATATAGGTTGATATGCATTCCATATCTCTAGGTCCGAATTTCTAAATGTCAATTATTGAATTAAATCCTTCATAAACCAGCCTATAGTATAGGTTCTTCTCATTCTTGGGATTTCACTTACCCCGAACATTACCTTTTAAAGTTTGCACTTCATATCCTCTTTTTAATATTCATCTATTTACTCCATTTATTACTCATATCTTTTTGTTCATGCAGCATTCTTTTCTATGATGATATGAACTCTCATCTTGTGAAACGGTTATTGACCGGGTAAATTGACCAATGCACGCTTTCTCGGTCCCAGACAAATTCCATTTTTTTTTTGGTAAATCTGGTTTAGCCATGACAACATTTTGCATGCCTTTGTAACGTTAAATAGTTGAAAGTGATTGAAAACCTATAGTAATGGGAGGCATGCAATTCATAACAAACCAAAAGGCTCGGAAAGTCGCGTGAACTTGGAAGAGAAAAGAATGTTGTATTCCGTGTTTTCAAATTGCATGTCAACGGAAAAATTGAAATTTTAGCCATAAAACTCCTAACATTCAAACAGAAACAGTGTATTCAACTCAAATAATGTCAACCTGTTCCAGTACACAGGAAAAAAGAGTTTGAGATCCATGAAAATCAATTCATATCAAAACTTGAATCCTTGAGAACTATTTTATGGCTTTTCTAGATGAGCGTATATGACCATGAATCTGTCAGTTTGAACATCTTGTTTTCGTTCAATGTTGTTTTGCTGTAACGTTCTCTTCATAATCCATCTTATTTCAATCCTAACAAAACTGTAACGTGTAATATTTACGTTTGGCATTATATGTTTTGGATTCACAGTCTAACATGGAAGTTTGAGGAATTGATTTTTGGTTAGTACGCTGAAATTACTGCGATATCAGTCTATATTCCTTCTGGATTATAAGGAATAAGATCTATATTGCTGTTATTTTATATTCTTACTGCATAATTTAGAACAATAGGTAGCTATGATATTCAAAGCTATTTAGGCAACAAGAGTGTGAAGTTCAGCATGATGACGTGAGGTCAAGTATTTGGTGACAAAGCTCATCTACTCTCCTTACAAATATTCATACTTATTGAGCACACAGCAAGAAGGTCCAAGGCACAAATTGACATTTGAATTCAACAAATAACTGAGCAAATGAATCAATGAGAATTGCCATAAACATGAATGCGCAGAAGAGTTCGATTTGAATTATGAGATTCGACCGCTACTGGAATAAGAGAAATGTCCACTTCACGCATCGCAAACGATGTGTGAACCACCAGCTTCATGCACGGCCGCAGAAAAGGAACATTCTAGACCTTTGAGCTTTAATTTTCAAGTTTTTTGTAGAATAATCCTGCATCAAAAAGAGAGGAGAACATGTTGTTTGTAAATCTGAAGCAGGATGACACGAAGTTTTTTGATTATTTAAGAATACCGATGAGGATTTTTGCTCTGCTTTTTTCAACTGATGGATATCGCTGCGCAATCCAAGGCGAACTTTATGCCAAGAGTTTGTGGTGGCATTTCTGTCCTTATATATATCGAAAGTTTTATTTTATAAGACAGGTCTCTCTTCTATCAATGCAATAAGAATCCCATTATCAATGTCACTCATCATATTCATTGTCTCGGAGCTTCTCATTGGTATCAAAGTTCAAATCACACTGAGCAAAGCAGTAGAAAAACCGCTGTATGTGTGAGCCTGTATTTGATCACATGGGCCACTATTTCAAGATTGTGGTAAAAATTCCGTCAGTGCAAATGGCACTCGGAGTTATTTTTTTCGTCTCAGTGGTCTACTGACGATATATTTTTCACACGATGGAGTCTGCCGTGTGTGTAACAAGCCTAATGAGGTTGGTCAATTCGGATGAATTTAAAACTGAATGAAATATTAAATAGATCACATGATGACTTTATTTTTTAGCAGCGTAAGCAGACCATCACCAGAAGCTTTGTCATCTATCTTTGGAACTACTTATCATATTTGAATGGAATTTTCTTTTCACAACCATGCATAGACTCACAGCACTTGAATTTTTTGCATGCATTTAATTTAAGCATTCATGCCTGGTCATCAAATTACCCAGCTCATGCAATATTCTCTGTAATTGCATGTTAGTAGCACTGCGCAAACCAGCGGTCTTTGATTCATAAGTACCAGAGTCTCTACGTATGTCAAGTGCTCTTTGCAGAAAATAACGAGAAAATCGGAAGATCCCCGGTCATGTACAGCATATCATATTTTTTCAGGCTATTTTTTGAGTTTCGATTCGACTGCGCTGTTATGTTCAATATGTCTCGAAAGTTAATGCTTAGGACCGTAGAAGGAATCTTGTTGCAATAAAAGTGAGAACAAACATTAAGAACGCGGCTCCCTGTCATGATGCGAAATACTCTTGTTGCATGAACAACTATTACAGAGCTACCTTGCGGAAATATCAACTTCACCGAATGGAAAAAGAGGATTCCAAATTGAACCAAGTAGGTATGTAGGCATTTGCGTGATTACAGACGAAACGAAAAATTGAATTGATAGTTCTCTCATTTTCTTGCATAGATTGAAACGTACTGAAGTCTCTTGATTATATGCAAATATTTACCTTTATACCGCAGCCATCCGTTTCCAGATATGATACATCTTTAGGATCTACCCCACTGTTATTGTAGCAATCTCGTAGAAACTCTTCAAAAAAGTTCAAATCAAACCCTGTGAGACCAATATCATTTTGACCATTGAAACGTGAGTGCGCATATAATATCGACGCATAGTTCCGCTTGGCATCATCTGCTCGTTGTAGAAAAAGTACTACTAAAGCATCACCGCGGCTGTAGCCATCAGCTGGAAAGTAATGGAACACATGAATATGATTGTTTTGATGAAATTCACATTGCAAGCTTTGATGCGATAGATTGGGTAATCTGGCAAGTGTTTAGGTTAAAATCCGAAAAGAATGTTCTAAAAAATGCACGTCATCATAGTCCACTATGGAAAAGAGTTTTCTATCGGCATAAGTATCATGGATTTATTTATTTCAGATAGCAAGATGAAATACTAATGAATCAAAAAAAATAATCGAAATGGAATGTAGCATACGAATGCACGGAATTCTTTTCAGAATCAATTTTCGAACGAATGATAGATATAATAAGAAGCTCCTTTCCATCCAGTTGCATCCGACATATCTTTGAACATTTCCAAAAGAGCATGTCTGTCTAAGTTTTGTGGAGCCCTTCATTCTACTATTTTGTGTCTTTTTGTTGCAAGATGAATTATTCTATGATCTTAATTCTAATTAAACATAAGTGCACCTTTCTAATAATTGGGATCCACATACCTTCTTCAGTGAAAGATTTAGTTCTACCATCCTTACATATGATTCCTCTTGCTTCCATCAGATCTTGTATAGAAAAACCTGCCGACAGTACTGCACCCCCTACAATTGCTGCTTCACAAAATCCGTTCTGTATCATATCAACTGCTTTTTCAACTGCGTCAATTGAGCTTGTCCAGTTCTGGTCTAGATAATAGCTTGGACCTACGGAATTCGACATGAGGGTAAAACAGTTAGACAAAACTATAATATGATGATATTTTGAGTAACTTTGGCCAGGAGTATACGTACATCTTGTATATACATCATGATGGATACAAATAGTTTTATTTTCAGTTGTACACTATAGCTATCTTCAAAATTATAAAAGATACTGGGCTGATTAAACTAGGAAAAAGTTTTTCTCCTGGACGACAAGTACTGGCTATTAATATTCTTAAGAGAATATAAATTTGTTCAAGCTCTAATACATTGGCATTTACAATCGCAAGAAGAAGAAGTGCTCGCATATTCAGAGGCAAGTCTTGAAACGTCCATCAGAATGGTAGCTACTGCATGTGGTCTAAGAGTAAGAATATTACATAATATTATGAAAAAAGAAACACCTTACAATAATCACAAAGTGGAACATTTGCATACTGCGGTAGCTATGAACGGTGACTAGAATTTTGTTATTCACTGACTGATAATTGAAACTGTAGATTAAAAAAAAATACTATGTTGAGCTATGAAGCTAATTTGTTGGTTAATAGCAAGTTGAATGTAAAATGTCATCAATAATTGATAATGGAGTTCTCAAAATCAAATACTGGTGATGTATTAAATGATGAAGTATTACTCCATGTGTGTGAAGGTTTATTAACAAGAGAGCGTTATTTACAGCTTTGAAGACATGTTTGAGGAGATATTTTGCAAAAATTATCATTATTTCTTGCAAAAACTCTTCATTATTATCAATATCAAGCATATTGTAATAAGGTAACAAGACATTCTAACAAAACGCTTGGAGACAAATGGATAGATACGAATGGTTCTATTATATGGCTTTTTTCCAGATTTTCACTCATGAGAATATGTAAAAGATGAAGCCCACAACAATATTCACAATGATCTAGTTTATTCTCATCATTTATTTCATTAATATTTTGTATATGGAACTAGGAATTTATTATTGAATACTGCTACTTATAATCGACGCTAAGCTGAACACTATTCAATTTATTAAGAACCAGTATTAGAAAATATGAATGTATTATATCACTGTTTGTTTCATTTGAGGGTTTCTGAGCCTTGAGCTCTCTTGAACCTATTTTGGCGCTCTAGCTTACTGCGGCCGATATTACATTTCGGCCTTCAAAATATGCTTCGGACTGACGCAGTATTTTGAAGGCTGGTTTTCATCATAGTCCACTGCTGCTCGAGCTAATGGATTATGATGCTGTTTCATCAGTGAGAAAAGCTTTACCGCATCGTTGCGTATAGAGTTTCCCACTGTCTCTATTTTGAGGTCTTTGTGGATGACCTCGTTCCTGACGTAGCGTTGTGCGTCCACAATGCAACGTAGGACTCAATTTTGCAGCGTTTGCAGTTTCTTCTTCTGCTAGGTAGTTGCAGCGGAAGCATATAGCATCTGCAGTCGTATGATTGATTTATACAGTCGCAGTTTATCATTGAGTGTCAGGAAGCTCTTCCTACCCAGCAGCGGTATTAGCTCAATGAACGAGCCTCGAGCTTTATTAACTGCGTTTTTTATTTGATGATTCATCTTTCTATCGATGCATATTCCAAGGTATACTGTCTTGTCCTTCCAAGGGATAGTACGCCCAAACATGCGTATCTCGCTATAGAGAGCGAGTCTACGGTGAGTAATAAGAATTGCTATACTTTTATCTGGATTGGAAAGCAAATGAGTTCATAAAAGTAGAAATGTCAAACTGGGAAGAGAAGCAAAAGATAATGGAAGCTAAAAGTAAATTAAGGGGTACAAAAATATATATTGACAATGACCTCAATTGGGACGAAAGAAAAATACAAATAGAAATCAGAGGGATTGCAAAACATGAAATAGCAAGACGAAAAATTTTCAAAATAGGCTATCAGAAAATCAAAATTAGCGAAGAAGCTTATGTTTGGGATAATCAGAAATATGGCGTCATATTACAAAAAGATGAGGAAGAACACAAGGCTTCAAAAAACTACTGACAAACATTAACTCCGAGACCAAAAAATCGAGAACGAACAAGCAAACGAAAGAGATAATGCAAATAGGAACATGGAGTATAAAAGCATGAAGAATGAAGAAACGGAGCATATAGAAGAATTTGTTGAAGCGAAATTGGACATATAAGCTATAACTGAAACAAAAAAGAAAGGACAGGAAATAAAAAAACTAAACAATAACCACATATTTATATATAGCAGAGTCGAAAATAACGAGAGAGCTAGAGCAGGAGTTGGATGTATAATAAGTGATAAAATAGGACAGTCAATGAAATAATGGAGATTTATTAACGAGAGGCTTCTTATAATAAAATTTTGAGATAGTACAAATCTACCAGAGAACATAATGATAATATATGGACCAAGTGAAGACTAAACAAAGAAGAAAAGGACGAGTTCTGGAAAATAATACAAATCGAATATGAGAGACTGGAGGAACCTACATATCTAGTGGGAGACTTTAATGCATGGATAGGTAACAAAAATTAGGAAATAAAAGAAATTATGGGGATGCTTGGAGAGCCTACTAAAAACAACAATGGAAACAGACTCATAGACTTTTGTATTATAAATGAGCTGAGAATATTAAAGACGATTTTTGAACATAAGGATATATTCAAATATACCCGCGAAGTGAAAAGTAGAAAAAAAAGTCCATAACTGACTATGTTCTAACTAGTAAAATGCAAAGTGAGAATGTAAGCGATGTGAGAATTAAAAGAGGTAGCAAGATTGGAAGCGATCACTTTCTTACTATTGCAAAAATAAAGATAAAAGAGGAGACAAGACGGGAACACAATAAAACCGAAAACATACCTGAAGTGATTAAATTTAGGATTGATAAGCTCAAGGAGACGGAAACAAGAAGACTGTATCAAGATACCATTAAAGAATTGATAAATAACACGTCAAAACCGCATATAGAAAATGTGGAAGAAATGTGGAGTAGTTTCAAACACATAATATCAGAGGCAACAATGTATACTTGCGGAACAACCAAACTCACACGAGAAGGCAAGCAAACTCAATGGTGGAATGATGAGGTAAAAGAAGAAGAAGAAAAGAAGAAAAAGAAATGAAAGAAATACCTCAACACGAAGAATCCACAAGATTATGAGGATTATAAAACTGAAAGAAAAAAATAAAAGAAACTATAGGAAGTTCCCAGTCTAAAAATTGGGACGAATTTGGGAACAAGATGGATGAAAACTTCAGAGAAAACCAAAAACTGTTCTACAAAATACTTGAAAATGACAACAAGAAAAATCAAGTGATACTGCAACAATTACATGATAATCAAGGAAAAATAATAAAGGATGACAATGAAATAATGAAAAGATGGAAAGAGCACTTCGCAAAAATATTGGAAGGAGACCAAGATACAGATGAAAACAAGGAGAAAGAGAATAATCAAGCTAGGAACAATAGAAACAATGAAGAAGCGGAGGATATAACACAGGAAGAAATCAAATTAGCACTTGGAAAACTGAAAAATGGAAGAGCTCCTGGGCATGACATGTTGAAATCTGGACAACTAAAGTATATGGGTGAAGCAGGAGAACAAATTCTCCAAGAAATGATTAACAGTATATAAAAATGAAGAAAATACCCCAGGATTGGGAAAAGGCAGTGATATTCCCTGTACACAAAAAAGGAGACAATAGAAACTGCAACAATTACAGAGGAATATCATTGTTATGCTCAGCTGCCAAAATTAACGAGGGGATACTAGAGAATAGACTCAGGAAAGAAGTGGAAAATTCAATGGAGAGCCCACAAAGTGGTTTTGGAGAAAGATAGTAGACTCTTCATTACTTTTGTTGATTTGAAGAGGGCTTCCGACAGGATTATAAGGAAACAACTGTGAGAAATATCAAAGAGAAATTACATCAGCGAACAACTTATAGAAGGAATTAAAAGCATCTATAGTAAAACATGCAATTACATAAGAACCGGAAGACAAGTTTCAGAAGAAGTCAACACGTCACATGGTCTAAGACAGGAAGGAGCCCAAAGTCCTCTTTAATTCATCATTTATCTGGATGATATCTTGAAAAACATGAAGGACAAAACAAAAAAAAAGAGAGATAGGCTACTACAACCTAATGAGAACAACAACATCTGAATGTGTTTCTACAGATGATTTTGCGATTCTAGCAAAAAGCGAGAGCGATATGAAATTTAATCTAAACTTATGGAATGATGAATTGAAGGAACATAGAATGACAATAAATGAAAAAAAAACAAAAACTATGGTGATTTCGAAAGAAGGCGTAACTACAAACATCATGTTAAACAAAAAAGAAGTAGAACAAGTGGAAACGTTCTCGTACCTTGGAGCAACCCTGAATAATAAAGGAAGTATAGAACAGGAAATAAACAAGAGAATACAAGCGACGAACAAAAGCTACCATGCATTAAACAAAGTAATACTTAACAACGAACAGATTCCTAAAAATACAAAAATGATTTTATACAAGACAATCTATAGACCTACATTGATATATGGCAGTGAAACCTGGATATTGAATCAGAGAACTAAGAACAAAATACAAGCAACAAAAATGAGGTTTCCTAGAAGAGTGGAAGGGGTCATAAGAAAAGATAGAATAAGGAATGAAACGATAAGAAACAGTCTTCAAATTGGAAGTATACAAACAACCATTGAAAAAAAACAGCTCACATGGTATGGTCATCTAGTTAGAATACCAGAAGAAAGACAAACTAAACAGATATGGAACGCAAGAATAATGAGGAAGAAGAAAAGGGGTAGACCTGGTAAGACATGAAAAAATAGTATAGAAGAGATTTTAAATAAAAATATCATTGGAAAACAAGAAGCGAGTATAAGAGCAAGGAATAGAGCAGTCTGGGAAGAACTAATAAATAGTACTAAATAAAGTGATAATAAACTAATCGCGACACCCGAAAGGGTTTGAGCCGATTTAAAAAGATAATAATAATAATAATAATAATAATAACCCAAGTTAATTTGACAGTTATTGTATTTGCAACTGTAAATTGAATTAAAAAGACGTTCAGTTCCAAGAAAAAAAGTACTTATACGACAATTTCAAGTACACCACAACATCTTATTGATAAAGCACAAGCAGCTACTATCAACTTGTTACCTGCAAAATCAAAAGAGAAATATTCACTCTGTTATAGTAAATTTGAAATATGGAAAGTTTCAATGGAGGTATTATGAAAAATACAGTATGTGGCACGTGAAAAAACACGATTTTAGACAAGGATGATGCCAGCCCTCGCCTCACTCGGGCAAGCAACAATCACCTTCAGCTGAAATCTTCTTGTTTCGTCCCTAGCTACACGATATACTATTGTAGCAACTAATTTATTTTCTAGAAATAAGTACATTGAACTGAAGTTTTGACATTTGTCACTTGAATTATTTGAGATTGATACACTGTCTTAGTTTTAAAATAGATAATGAGTTCATTCTTCAGTTGCATTGAATAGAAAATGAAATTACAGATCAATTTCATCCATATTCATGCCTAAAATGATTATTCTAAACCTCCTGAAATAGACATATGATTATATAATTCAGGAAAGGAGATGTCTCTACAATTTCTAACGATTCAATGATAAAGTGCGATAGAAAAAAGAATTTATGTTGAATACGTAGAAAATGCGGTTTTGAGATATGTTGTATCCCATTCCGCGTCATACAGCGCACTTTTTCCCATCTCAAAATTCAACAGTTTTGATGCTTGTTGAACAAACCATAATAAGCTTTTATTTAAGTGTAGAAATCAAGAATTGAAAATCCTACTTTCAATATATTGAATAGTATGATATAAAACCAAAAGAAGTGATTTGAAAATCAGTGGAGAAGAGACAGTAAGGTGTGGTGAAGAAAGGGTATGTGTTGGGGTGCAGAAAGTGAGTGACAGTAACGTGAAAGAAGGGTCTAGAACAGGAGCAGTGGCTGCAAGGTCAAACGAAGCAGACAAAAGTCAGCTGGTGCACTACAGCGCATACAACGACAGGAGTAAGCGATAGAAAGGGTCGGCCGAAGCACAAAGGACCAAAAACAACAAAAATTTATACGCAGTAAGAGAACACAGAAGAGGGCAAATGAGCATAGATAGGAGAAGGGAAAGAGAAAAGGAAGACGAAATAAGAGAAGATGATAAGGATTCTGAAAAGGCATTCAGGACTAGCAAGAGAGTTATAAGATCCCCAGAGCAAAGAATAGCAGAGAGAGAAAGGAAGATAGGTGAGAGTAATAATAGGGAATCAAGACGTACAGACAAAAAATATATCGGAGAAGTAAATAACATGGAAGAGATAAGAGAAATGATGCAAGAAATTTGGGAGGAATTATTGAGAGAGATGGTGAAAAACACAGCTGAACTAAAAGAGGAGATCAAAGAAATGAAGGATGAAATAGAAAATAAGGAAGAAAAATGGGAGAAGGAGAGAATCCAGCTCATGGAAAGAATAGAAGCTTCAGAAAATAGGACAGAAAAGGAAGAGAGAGTCAAAAGGAAAAACAACATCCTAATTAAAGGAATACACGTAGACAAAGATAAGGGAATAGAACATGTGGAAAACTTCATAGCGAAGGAATTACAGACCCATGGAAGGGAGCAGTAGCCCTAACAAAAGCAAACAAGGAAATATTGTTGACAACGAAAGCAAAGTACCAGGCAAATGAGAAATCAGAATATGATAAAACTGATATAAACATATCAATAAAGAAAAACAGCAAGAATACCAGAACAGAATGTGAAAAAGCACGTAATAAAGAATGCATTAGGGTAATAGCGATCTGGAATGTAAAGAGCATAAGTAACAAAGAAGTGGAATTAACAGAAGAATTAAAAAGAGCAAAAATAGATCACAAAGAAATAACAGAGACGAAAAAGAAAGGAAAGGGATGCAAAAAGCTAACCAATGGATACTGGATGTTTTGGTCGGGAATAAAAATGGAGGAAAATGCTAAAGCAGGAGTAGCATTTATAATAGAAGAGGAATTAATCAAATGAATAGAGGAAGAAAACCATATAAATGAAAGAATTTTAACAATAGAAATGAAGGTGGAGACGCACAATGGAGAATACACGATAATAATAGCTTATGGGCCGAATGAGGACGCAAAGAAGGAGGAAAAAGACTCCTTCTTCAACGAACTACAAGTTCAGGTAGATAAAAGCAATAAAAACATTATAATAATGGAGGATCTGAATGGCAGAGTGGGAAACAAAAACAACGGCATAGAATGGTGCTTAGGTAAATATGGAGAGAACAAAAAGAACACAAACGGAGAAACAATAATCGAATTCTGTACAGAAAACGAACTAATGATAGGAAATACACACTTTGCGCACAAAGAAATACATAAAATAACAAGAGAAGTGACAAGTAGAGAGGAAAAATCAATAATTGACTATTTCCTAGTTAGCAAAGAAAGCTGGGCGAACATAAGAGACATAAGAGTAAGAAGAGAAGCAGGGATAGGAAGCGCCCATTACCCAGTCACACTGACCTTTGAAGACAAGAAATACAGAGAACCAGAGCAAAAGAAAAGAAAGGCAACAAACAAAAGAATAAGATGTTACAAACTGAAAGATGCAGACATAAAGCTCAAATACCACGAAAAGTTGAGCCAGAGTCTAAGAGAAACATGTGAACAAGAGGAAACAGAAGAAATGTGAAAAACTTTTGAACAAAACATCATAACAGCGGCAGAAGAGTGCTGCGGAGCAACAAAAATCACGAACAAAAAGATAAAACAAACGCTTTGGTGGAATGGAGAAGTAAAAGAGGCAATTAAGAGGAAGAAAGAGAAATGGAAAAGATACATAAATACGAGGAACGGTAAGAATTATGAAAGCTATAAAGCTGAAAGAAAAAATGCAAAGAATGCCGTAATGGAGGCAAAATAGAGCTCATGGACAGAATTTGGCGGACTAATGAAAACAGCATATAAGGACAATCAAAAACCATTCTTCGGGATAATGAAGAAAACAAGAAAGAGAAAGACACAAATGTTGCATAATATTAAAATCAAGATTGGAGAACTGATGACAAAAGAGGAAGAGATAATGGAAACATAGAGACAGTACTTGAAAGAGCTATTAGAAGGAAAAGATATAAGAGAAAAGAAAAGTACACAGGAAAAGAGAGAACTTACACCACAGGAGAAAAAACTTGAACAAGATGAGGAAATAACTCTAGATGAGATAAAAGAAGCACTAAAGAAAACCAAAGCAGGTAAAGCCCTAGGACATGGTATTACTTTTTTCTAATGAAAAATAGCATCTGGCATGTCACTATCAACATGTGGAATGCCTGGCAATAATATATTCATGTTTTTAATGGCTTTTATAAGTTATTAAAAACATGAATATATTATTGCCAGGCATTCCACATGTTGATAGTGACATGCCAGATGCTATTTTTCATTAGAAAAAAGTAATACCATTTTTAGATGGCTGAAATTCTATTATTATTTCATTTAAACATAGAAGAAGATTGAATAAATTTGCCAGACACTAATTTGTACATACATAAATTTCATTTATTCAATTTACATTCAATCTTTTTGTCCCAATTTATTTTTGTTACACTTTTTTTAACGTTTATTTTTGGAAGGAGATAGCTCTATATTCATTATTTAATCCATTCAAATAATCCTAGGCTGTAATATGAAGATATTTTTTTCAGATCGTTTCATGAATCAAGGGAAGCAATAAGTATTTGTTTCCTGTTTTGCTAGATGAGCTACAGTAGATTTCTTGCAATTCTCCAAAATGGTTAACTAGATATTCGACGATATGAAATACTTTTATAGACAGAATCTATTGTCAAAAGATTTAAGTAGTGGCTTTAGGTTCGTGCATGAGTAAATTCCAGAATGAAGCATCATAGATTATTTTCAAATACTTGTTCTGTATAGTTTTTCTTAATTTGTAGAAAGTGGAAATAAGATATTCAGTCCTATTTACCAGATATTTTATGTTGAAATTTCACTCCAACTTACAATCGAACATACACTTATGTATTTATAAGTATCAATTCTTTTAATGAGTCACCTCTTATTTATATTCCTGAATTTATCACAAACAGTTGAGAAATCTGACAACTTCAGCCATTAGAAAGGAAAAAACTGCATTCTTAAAGTTTAGTATTGATAATAATGCTCACAATTCTGCTGCACTGTGGACTAATTTGAAACGCATAGGTGTTAATAAAGCCTCGACAGATTTAATACATGATTCTTTAAATAAACCGCAAGAATACGGTCAATATCTATTTGATCAAATTGAGTCAACTAATATAAATCCAAATACATCATTATACTATAATATAAATCGATTTCAGCTAGATGGGGCAGAACATTTTGATTTTAGGTGTATGGATGGCGATGAGATTGAAAATATTTTTAAAAAGCTGAAGTCGAATGCTGTAGGTGAAGATGAAATTTCTAGAAGGATGATTCTTACTATTTTTCCCGTTATACATAAATATATTACACATATCATAAATACATGTTTACTAGAAGGAGTTTTTCCCGATGCATGGAAGTCTGCCATAATAAGACCCTTACCCAAAAATACAAATTCTTCTTCCTTTAATGACCTTAGACCTATTAGTATTCTACCAGTATTATCAAAAATCTTAGAAAAAGTTTGTGCACAGCAAATATTTAGTTTTGTTTCTAAAAACAGCATAATACCAACTACACAGTCAGGCTTTAGGCCAGGTCACAGTACAAATGCATGCCTTCTAAATTTAATAGATAATTTAATAAATAATTTTGACAATTCCAAAACTTCAATTTTAATTCAAATTGATTTCACAAAGGCCTTTGATATGGTTAATCATACTTTATTAATAGCTAAACTGCGTTATTATAATTTTTCTGAAAATGCTTTAAACTGGTGTACGAACTATCTTCAAAATAGAACTTACAAAATTAGTATGACCCATGATTCGACGATAATGAACTCTAATGGATTTTCTTTAGTACGTGGTGTGCCGCAAGGCTCTATACTTGGTTCTTTATTCTTTCTTATATATACTGCCGATTTACCTCAAACGTTGAGTTACTGTGAAATTCATTCATACGCAGATGATACACAAGTTCTAGGTTCATCAAAAAATAATGACATTGAAAGTTCATGCAATCTTATTAATAAAGATCTTGAAGCGTTGTCTAGGTGGGTGATTAATCATGGACTTAAAATTAATGCAAACAAATCAGCTTTGTTGGTTTTCGGGGCCGAAATAGTACCAGCGATAGTTTTGGGTGACACTACTTTGGAACGTACTTATACTTGTAAAAGCTTAGGACTGAGTATAGATGAGGATTTAGTCTTCCACATTCATTTACAAAGCAAATTGAAAGCAGCTAGGATTAGATTGAGACATTTATATCAATATCGAAACATTTTGTCATCTCCTGTTAAATTGCAATTGGTAAAATCACTAGTTCTACCTCTATTCGATTATTGTGCAAGTGTATATGTACCAAATCTAAGGCAAGCCGATAAAAATCGAATAACTGTATTTGAGAATACTTGCTTGAGATATGTATACGGGGTATCTAAGTACGATCATATTTCTATTTACAGATTACGGGCAAACATAGACAATATAGAATCGCGAGCTAAAAGATCCATTGTCGTACTCACACATAAAGTTTTAAAGTGCGGTATTCCTATGTATTTGCATAACAAATTAATACCTAAAATTTATAACTATAGTTTGAGAATGAAGGATTTATACGTTGTCCCAAGTTTTCGAAAATCAAAGTTTAAATGTTCTTTTTCTTATTTAGCACCTATGTTGTATAATACTTTGTCTTATGAATTAAAATCTCTGTCATTAAGCACATTTAAATCACATGTAAAAAATATATGTTTATGAGTGTATCATATTATTGATTTTTTTCTTATTTTTTTTTTTGTTGTATATAATTGGAATAATTTTATATTGAACTGAATTTTGTAATTTTCTGGTAGTCATTTATTTGTATGTATAAATATGATTATTTGTATTTGGTTGGATGGAAGAGCAGCCTCTGGCTGAATCCCGCCATTGACTAGGTGTCAATAAAGTATATTATTATTATTATTATTATTATTATCTGGCAGTTTATCTTTGTATACTCCGAAAGTGATAAAAACAGTTTTTTTTTCAAGTTAATAAATAACTTATTCGTAGCTAGCCAGTTATCAATTTCTTCTAGGTTATTGTTCATCAGTCTTTCAGCATCCCCTCAGACCCCATGAGAACTCAAAACAACAGTATCGTCAGCATGTGCGATACTTTCTCTAAATAGATCCATAATATAAATTGTGAGAAGAAGAGGTGTACCTGTTCTTAGTAAAGTAGTATGACTTTTTACATTGTCAATTTTGACCCTACTTTGTCTTCTCAACAAGTAGCTATGTATCAAAGCTAACGAAACATCTGTAACGCCAACTCTCTCTCTAATTTTTCAAGCAGAATATAATGATTAACTGTGTCAAAACCTTCTTGTAGATCATTAGAAAATGCGATAGCCTTCCTATAATTATTTATAGAATGAAATTTTGTCTTGACGATATCGTATTGTAGAGTTCTTTCAACATAATTTTAAGCCAGAGGCGTGGTTTTTGTATGCTGCGCAGATGACAAATTTAGGTCCTCTCCTTAGCAACGAGAAATGGTTCCTAGCAACGGGACGCTAAGCTCATGAGCGTAGTTAAATATTTGTTACATGTCATTTACTCTGTTGATTTACTTGTGTTCGCATTGGTACAGATGTTGTTCTATACAAAGAGGAACAAATTTCGAAAGAAAATTTGCTTGATAGCGAATTCGACTCTTTCAGATTCACGGTCAACACAGGATCTTCGAATGAAACTGAATCAGAAGATTCTGATCTGGACACATCACAACTCATAGATAATTCAGATACCGAATGAAAATAAAGTTATATTATGAGTCTTTTATTGTTTTATTTCATTCCTATAAGAATATATAATTTTTGCAATTGGAAAAATTGTCACTAGCTTCTTATAATTGATTAATAAAATTTAGAATCAAGATATGTCTGTCAATAAAATAACTAATACTTCAATTAATTGACAATTAGACAAACGTAAGCAAAATTTCATTCAATAAATTAATTTAAGATCGCTTTCTGATATTTTTTTATCTAGCTTTTTAATATGCCCTACTTTGAAAATGCAAATTAACTCCGCCCCTGTATGTCTTATTGCACGTGTAAAAAGTTCTTGCGCATCGAAGGCCACGCCCCTGGTATGAAGCTATGTTGAAAGAACTCTACCAGAACGGTATGATTAATCAAAGTCAATAATTTTCTGAAGAAGCCTTGTACAGCGCTGAGCTTCAAACCCGAGACCTCACGTACTTCAAGCCTACGTGATAACCACACCACCACACTAAGGCATATTTTGATTATTAATAATGTTTTTCAAGATATATTCATTGATATCCACAAAAGCGTCTTTTGTGCCTCTATCTTTAATTAAACCAAATTGTTTGGGAGACAAAATATAAATTTCCAATAGTCACTATATAATGATATCCATTCTACTGGTTGTAGCGTGTGAAATAAGAATTATTCCACACGCTCAGAGGCTCTTATGAAAGCCGCGTGACGTCGCGAAAAAACTGTTTCATTGCTGCCATAATCTCATTTCTTTTTGATTTTCTCATCATTCCTCTTCAAAATGAAGTCTATGAGAATAATTCTATCAATGTTTCATGAATTGGAATAAGATCAATGGAGCAAATTCTCCCTCAAAAAACGGCATATTTTGATTATAGATATTTCCGCGTACACCTTTGACTGTCGGCAAAGTAAGATCCGTCATTCGTGAGGATAGATCATTCCGCACTTATATCGGAATATACTATTTTGGTCAGAAACTTGAAAGGTCTTTTGAAAATGAGTTTTTCAAGTATTTTTGCAAAATAAGAGATCAACGCAATTGGCCTGTAATCGATTAGTTAGTGAATATCCATTTATTTCTTTGAGAATTGGAACAATATCTGTCGATTTCAAGCTATCTGGCCATGGAGCGTTACTTTCTGCTATCATGGCTTTAAACTTCACACAATCCCATTCTCCTGCCTCATTTTGCATATTATTGATGATTAGTTGAATTTCTACAATATTAGCTGGAGTTGAGGAGGAAGAATTTATTTATTATTAATAAGTTTTGTCATCTTATGATCGAGTCCGCGTTTCTATATTTTCCGCCTAGAGTGTCTCCAAGCCTCTAGAAAGTTCTAATGGTTTCTATAAGTTCCCCCACATGAAACTATGTCCTTTGTCAACCGTTTAACTGGCGTGTTGCCATAAAATAAAGATACACAGAAGCGTCAGATAGCAAGAAAAACTAATTTCAGACAGAGACAGAACATGCCAACAAATTTAAAGAGCACATCGGTTGGAATAGGAATGCTTCGCCACAAAGCAAAAAAAAAATTAGTCTCCCAATAAAGCAACTAATATACTATTTTATACAATCTTTCACAATATATAGAGATAAAAAAGTAATTCGTGCGTTATTTCGTACTTATATTAAATAGTGAATTATATTACAGGGATACTTTGGTGGCACCTATGTAATTGAATGTCAGAAGATCCAATTGATTCAGATATACAACATAATTTCAAATTTCGCGCGTTAGTAAACCAGAAAATTTAAATGTCTAAGGTCATAGAAAACCAGAGCGAAAGATCAAAGTACCGACAGCAAGTGACGCTTCTGTACATCTTTATTCTGTGGTGTTGCGATGGAAGTCCAATTTGTAGGCGTTCTGTTGGTTATAATATTATGCAATTCAACATCCAGCTGTTGCCTTCCTGATGGATGTCTTGGAATTGGCCTCAAAATATGCGAGCATATTTATTTCTTTATTGCCATCGTCCTTCTGGTTGTAATTGCCGATGTATTAGAACGTGAACAAATTTCTAATCTGAAAATATTATCAGCCGATACTTTATTTTACGTCCGTTGAATCTGCAATGTTCATGATTCAATATTCGCTGAGTGCGCGACAGCAGCGCCATTTGATGTATGAACTAAAGGAAGATATTTGGCGTATATGTACATTGTGATCTAACGAGATAAAATGTTATATTTTGGTATCAATAAAAGTATATACGTATATTCCAAGCAAGTGAAAAGTTTTATTTATTATTATTATACGTTTCTTATAAGTTCGGCTGACATTAAAGTAAGTATGATCCATGAAAAAATAGATTGAAACCCAATGAAAGTTTGGTTGAGTAATGGCATAATATATAAAAACGATCATAAAATAATAACATGGAGTGAAAACGTATAGAATGAATAAAATAGTCATTCCTTAACTAATGTTGCAGTTCTGTGTCAAGTTATAAATCAGTAAAACTCGTAGATTTATAAATTATGAACAAAACCGCAATGGGTTTGTCATCCTCATGAATCGATGCGTTTTTAACCATTTCTTATGGATTTATAGATCTGTAGAATTAATGAATTTTCACAGAATTGCAATATGAATTGTTATATATTTGTGAAATCAAATTGACAAATTTAAAATATCCAAAATTGATTAAAGTATTGTAGGTGGGCTTCAAAATATCCTCGAGATGTTTAAAATACCAATAAATCCTACTGATGGACTTATATGATTACTATTGCTTTCACTTGGTAGATTTTGTTCATTTCGAGGTTTATTTTTCTCCTTAATCAATGCTAAATTATTTGTCGTTGATTATAACTCCTCATGCCATTGATACTGATGGACAATTGAATAATAATATTTTATTATTTGCATATATTCATTCTCCTGCTTAAAGTTGAACTTTCACTAACTTTTGAAATTTTGTAATTTGAAAGGAATATTGTAGAAATATAGGTAAGACATGTCTCCTCTTCAGACTTTTTGCCTCCAATGAATGATCACTCAAATATAATCATGTGATTTAGGATACTAAAGCGATCCATTTACACTTAATAAAAAATCATTAATAAATTTTCTTGAACTAGATTCATGCATGATTCTATTATTTAATGATATACAGATATGAGAAAAACTTTTGGTATCAAAACAATAATCCCAAAGTCTAAAGAAGAAAAATTGGAAAATATATATATGAGAAAATGTTTAGCGCCAAAGAATGTCAATTTTTTAATTACTATTGAGAATAATAATTAATGGTCCATAAGCATCTGTGACCTCTCTGAAGTCTGCTATTTTCAATGTAATTTTTATCACAGCAATAAAAATTATAGCAATACGTATCTTTTCCATCTCACTGCAGCTATCTATTTATTTCTTTGATTTACTTTTCATTTTGCAACGGGAAATTAATAAAATTTACATTCGTTGTTTTTCCCAGTATTTTCGCAATTCACAACAATGCAACAATGATTGCTCATTTTATTTGTTTTCTTGAAAAACTGCAGTCAATACGTGCATTTCTTATATTAGAAATATACAAAAGAGCCTCCCGAAGTGCCTGAATCCTCCGTTGCTAGCGCTAGCGACGATTTCACTTCCCCTTCCATGGCTTCGCACGCTCCCAATAGGCTGAATGCATCTGCATTATTATCTATTTGATGTCTATTGGTATTGGAGATATGCTATAATAGTATCAATGATGCTCTTGCACAAACCACAATAAGACAAAGAAAAGTTACAGAGCTGATTATTCAAAAATCTCTTTTTGGATCTAACTATTTCATTGATGTGTTGGAAATTAGAGAATAAAATATGTCTTCAAATATTTATCAGCATATTTTTCACTATAATATGTATCAAAAACTAAAACAAGTAGGACGCCAAATAAGAATGTGCTTAGGATCCAATCTAAGTGAAAATCAACTTTGAATATAATAATAGAGAGTAAAATTGAGGAGTAATTCCTTACCATTGAGATTGAAAAAGTAGGATACACGATTTGCTGTCATACAACGTGCTTGACCAGTTATTGAAAATCCAGGACCCTTTTCATCAGAGGATATATAAGCAAAAGATTCACCCATCATAGATGCAAACATCACTGGAATTGATCGTCCACTTATATCTGCTGGATTCAATCCTAAAAGAATAGATTGTACTGAATAATAAATATGGTTAGTACAATCTCATTTGAGGATTAATTCTCAATTTGGTTACATATATATATATATATATATATATATATATATATATATATATATATATATATATATATATATATATATATATATATATATATATATATATATATATATATATATATATATATATATATATATATATATATATATATATATATATATATATATATATGTATCTTATATTATAATTCCTGTTCTCTACTATTCACACTTCATGTTTTATACATATTCAAAATTTAGCTGAAATAGCAAAAAGGTGAATGATATTGAAAATCATTGATTTGCAGTCTACTGACATGCTGAGAGCTCTGCAATATAAGATGGCAACCAGAAATTTTCTTTTAGAAGTAATGAGAGCTAATAGTAACTCGCAGTCAGAATAGGAATCAATTTTTCTCAATAAGTTTAAAGCTTCATTTACGTTAGCGAGAGTGGAGTGCAGCCCATTGAACATATGAAAACTGACTGTACAACATAGGTCACTTTGACTTTGTAGGTAGGTGGAATTCAAAGTTTTGAATGAGCTTTCAACCTATTCATTTTTAATTCTAGCATATAATTTTTGAAGGTGCTTGAGCCTTTTTACTTACTTGTACAAAGTACAAGGAAGTATTGTGAAACCGACAAAATTCACACATCGAGATTTTGATGGATATATCCGTTTTCAGTATCCCTGAATCCATTTTGACTATTTTTGGCTTGTTTTCGGTACGTATGTTGGTGCGTTCGTGCGTGCGCGCGAGCGTTCGTGCGTGCTTGCGTGTGTAATTCGCAAATTCCAAAACTGGTTAAACGTATAATGCTGAAATCTTATATTCAAGACTTGTATAGGGTCTAGTTATGCACCTCGCATTATGGTTTCAAGCGTCAGTACTGGAAGTGCACTTCACATGAAACTTTTCTTGAATTTTTTCAATAAACAGAATAAAGAACCGTGGAATGTTGAAATCCAGTATTTGAACTTTGATGTTGTATCAGAATAGTTATCTGCTATTTTTGTAAGAATCGGCCAGGCCACAAGTGCACTTTACTTGAAACTTTTTTTGAATTTTGGCGTAAATATAGAATGGTACGCCATAGCATATTGAAATTTCGTATAGAGAACTACTATAACATCTTATTGTACATCTTGCATTAAAATTGCGATCGGCTTAGCCGGAAGTGCACTTAACTTGAAACCTTTTTTTCAATTTTCCCCATAAATTCAGAATGATTAGCCATAGGATACAGGAATTTAGCATTTGAAATTGCTGTAGCATCTAAATGGCCGACATTTACTTTTGTAACAATCGGCTGAGCTGGAAGTGCACTTTATATGACAGACTCTATATGACAGACTTTTTGAATTTTCCGCATGAATTCTGAACAATCAGTCGAAGAATATTTAAATTCTGTATTAAGCACTTTTATAATTTCTAGTTGTACACCTTGCACTATGATTGCTATCGACTAAGCCGGAAGACCCCTTTATTCGATATATTTTTTGAATTTTATGCATAAATCCAAAATGATTGAACGTAGATTGTTAGAATTCAGTACTTAGAACAATTATACCGTTCAGATTCTTATATCCTATTTTTATTGAAATCCATCAAGCGGAAGTGCACTTTACTTGACAGTTTTTTGGAATTTTTCGCATAAATTCGGAACGATCAGGTGTAGAATATTGAAATTTGGTATGTCAGTCTACTGTAGCATCCGAATGATTGCCTACTATTTTCATAACAATAGACTAAACCAGAAATGCACTTCATTAGGAATTTATTTTTTAATTTGGCGCATGAATTCAGATATGTTGGTAGTCGCAGAATTTTGGCAATCGGTATTTAGGAATGCTGTAGTATAAGAATAATAGCTTACTGTTTCCATAGCAACCGACTTGGCTGTAAGCGCATTTTACTTGACGAATTCTTAGAATCTTTATGGTAAATCCAGAACGATTAACTGTGGAACGGAGAGATTTTATGTATGATTATATATGTCCAATATATATATGATCAAACACAAAATCACATCGTATCATATATATATATATATATATATATATATATATATATATATATATATATATATATATATATATATATATATATATATATATATATATATATATATATATATATATATATATATATATATATATATATATATATATATCCAATGATGTACAAGTAAGTCACGCGATATTCACGTCAGATTTTTTTTCCAGGTTTTGGAGAAGAAACAAGGAAAACCATTACATGACAATCAAAACATTCACATCGATTGGAATAATCCGCACTATAAGTATATTACTTTTCAATCAAAAAATCGTTTACCACCATATTAGTGTTCCACTCCTCTGCTACTTCGCACATTTAAAAAGGTCACAGAATTAGGATACTACTGCATGGATGTCACTTGAATGTCATTGTCTCAAACTGTGAATGAGCTTTGAATGACATGAGGACATGATCTGATAAATGAATGAATATTGTTTTATAATAGTCTCCAGGATCAGAAAAGCTATGTGCAGTATGAGTGAATATAAATTCGTATTTTCTATTCACTACCCTTGAACGATAAAATTTTGGCTCATTCACTCATGCTAGCAGAAATTTTGACAAAACAGTACCGTGGTGGAACAAAGATTGTAAATCTGCTATAAATAAAAGTAAAACAGAACTTTACAAATACAAAGAAAGGGATCAACGAAGAATCTGATCAATTTAAGAAAAGAAGGAGTTCTACGGAAAATTATTCCAAACCCAAAAAGAAATCTGGGAAAACTATGATTCAACACTAACGACCCAAGGTCATCTCCAAGAAAAATGGGATCAAATACGAAACATGAAAAATGAAAGAAAAATACAACAAACAAACGTTATAATATACCAGAACAGAATGATGCAAGAGCCCTATGAAATAAGGAACAGTCAAGCAGAATAATTTAGAGAAAATCCATCAGACAAGCACTATACACAAAGCTCCCTTCAACATGAACAGAAATCAGAAACAAAAGGTATGATCGAGAACAAAAGAAAACAACCAATTGAATATTCTTCTTCCACTGCACAACTGAAAATAATTATTATATCATGACTAAATTGAAGGAAGAAATTATCCTCGACCAGATTAGATCACATTTGAACTCATTACATATCTTCCCGACACAGCGCTGGAACACCATCTACAAATTAAAAGCAGCAAAAAGGAAAATATCTAGAAGAATGGAAATAAGTTACAGTAGTACTCATTCTTAAGCCAAATAAAACTAAAAACGAATCCACAGAGCTATAAACCCATCGCGCTATGAAAAACTCTTGAATCTTACAATAATCGTCAGTAAAATATTAATGCGCAGCTTTGAGAAAAACGAACTACTAACTGATTTGCAACATAGATTTAGGGATGGATGATGTACAATTGACAATATCCTATCACTTACATCGAGAATCCAAGAAACATTCAAGAACAAGCAACATCTGATAACAATATTTTCCGACATAGAAAAGCATACGAAATTATATGACGATATATCTTGAGATATCTCAAATAATTGAACATAGATGGCCACATCATTCAGCTCACGAGAAGTTTTCTTGAGAAGCTTCAAGGCTGAAACAAATGGAAAATTGTCCGACTCAAATATACAGAGCAGCGGAGTTATATCGTTTCTAATCGCAATGAATGAAAAAGTGGAAAATATCCCAAACTATGTCATAACATCACTCTTTGCAGACGACGTTATTATTTATTGCCATGGCAAAAACAAGGAAAGCATTGAAACTGTTAGGCTATTGAGCTGCAAAGGCTGATTTAATTATCTCAACTCTAAAAGAAACGCAGTATCCTTCATTCGACTCCAAAAAGCGCGAACAAACCTGCAATTACATCTCAACAACGCCAAAATACCTTATAAAACAAATATGAAATTTCTAAGAATGACTTTGGACAGTTGTCTAATCTGGACTACCCATCTAATGAACCTGAAAAAACAATATTTCCAAAGACCGAACATAATAAAAACACCACCTGGGGCGCACAAAAAAAAAAATTATTCACTAATTACAGAGCATTATCAATATCTCAAATCGACCAATGAAGCATACATATCAAACCGCTTAAATAGGAAAATAAGAAATTCTAGACCTCATATGCAATACGGGAATCTTTACTTCTAGTGGGCATTCAGAACGAGTTCTACCGCGAGTATTCTAAATGAAGCAGGGGAATATAGACTCCAGATACAGCGAAAACAACTCATGACAATCTACCTCACGAAGCTTGGTAGTCAACCATCATCATCAATATTCACAAAAACTCTTCAAACTGAATAATCACATGACAAGAGTACTGAATACATAACGTGACCATTTATTAGTGATTTTCTGCCAGAGCCAGACATTTCTTGCATAATTATGTGAGAAAAAACTTGTTGATGCTTTTTATTGAAGAAGGAATGATAGTATTAATACAAAATGATCGAGCCACTAATAATAAGTAAGTTGTATTGATTGATGTGATTTGTTGGCAGAATTGCCGAACCTTTTCTCCGAAAAACTAAGCTCTGAAATATCGGGTCTGCGGGTAGGTACACAAAATAATTGCAAATCAAATTATCGTTTGGTCTGTTTGTGAAAGCAGGACTTTCATGCCTTCGCTGGAAACAGCGGGTAGGTCAGTCTGGAAGGGGGACTATCTCGTCCAAAGCGAGACCCTTATTTGAGCTATAAATACCACATCACTCCAAATAATATTCATTCTACTATTTCTAACGATCAACATAACTCATTTTCAAGCAGCATAAAGAAGAATACTCACGAATCACTCTTGGTTAAACAAAACTCACATGGGTAACAATATTATCACAGACCACATTCCCCAAAAGAGCTTCATCCATACAGCATTACATCAATAGATTTCTAGAAATATGAAGCAAGCACCCAGAACACACGATTATCTCTGTTGACGGATCACAACAAGAAGAAAGACCGGGAGCTAGTGTAGTTACAACAAACTCAATTCAAGAATGTGGAGTACCGTATGACACTAGAAACTACATTCCTGAAACATATAGCATCCAAGAAGCCATGGAACACGCAAGAGAAAACTAACATGATTAAAAGTGTTGTACCCCGGCAGAGTATTTCAAAATGAAAAGTTACCAGAAAGGATCCAGGATGTTGAAGAAATTGTCTTGAACTTTGCTCTCTTTCAACTCTCGGTAATTTTTTATTGATCTTTTTAAAGCGACCGGTTTCGGCAATGTTATTGCCTTCATCAGGCTGGGAGACTACAAAGAGGATTTGAAAATTACATTTTGCATCTCGGTACTATCTTTGAGTATTTATTTTAGAATAGAAGTAGTAGTAGAATCGCATGAAACTTGTTGATTAAGATTTCAACTGTTTCCCACACTGTGATACTAGTAATTGATATTGTGATATAATCAACCAAATTGAATGTATGAAATAACTTTTGACAAACTGATACTCGAGAAAAAAAATATTTGATTGTTGCATCCTGCTGAAATTTTCATATTCTCTTTGTAGTCTCCCGTCCTGACGATGGCAATTACATTGCCGAAACCGGTCACTTTAAAAAGATCAATAGAAATTCACAAGAGTTGAGAGATCCAAGTTCGAGACAATTTCTTCAACACCCTGGATTTTTCTTGGTAACCTTTCATAACATGATTAGTATCTAATATGCACAGCCTTTTCAAGCATCCTCAAGCCATTCAACTGTAACAGACAGTTAACACGAAATATTCAAAATAACGTTAACGAGATAAGCCAATAAGGAAGAGAAATAGAATTTATATGAATTCTTTCTTGTATCGGAATTGAAGGAAATTAAGAAGTAGACTCCATCGCCACAGAAGCATGCTCAATAGAGACGCACACTACTCTTAACATTCTTGACGACAACGTTAACTGGGAATCAGAAGCTGCATTGAAGGTGAATGGAAAACACAGTGGAAGAGTACAACAAGTTATAATCTTAGATTTATAAGAGAAGATATATTCAACTGACCATAACTCAACAGCCACAAACACCAGGTCATCATTACTAGATCACGAATAGGACATATTTGCTATCATAGTCAAACACATCCTAACACAATGCACCAAATACACAACTCAAAGACAAAACCTACCAGATTCATTACCCGAAATACACGCCCATTTATTTGGAATATAGCACAATTCAAAATGTAGTACTCAAATGACATGAAACTAATCAAAAAAATATAATTAATTGTAAATTATTGTACCAGAATGTTTATGATGATGCTATCAAAACACTCGATGATAAATAGAAATTGAATTAGAAAAGAGGTGTTGGTACAATTTGCACGAAAGAATTGATCAATTTGGAAGTAATTTTTAGTAGATTTACATACTGACTTCGATCTACACCAGGCTCTTGTTTTCCACTGGGCACTCTGGGCACGTGCCCAGGGCCCCACGATCGATGGGAGCCCCCTAGCTCCTACCAGATCACCAAACGATAATCGCCATTTATTACTCGTAGGATTTCTATAGCGGCGTGAAGCTGAACGTGACCGATCGAAAGATAGCCGCATATGTGGGAAGAGAAGAGCGACGAATACAAACACGCATTCCAATGGAACATCGCATAGATGAGACTGTAGAGGAGGGCAATGCGACAAAGAGCGCTGCAACAAGCGATAAGAGCGAAGGAATCAAACATACTTGCTTTCATCCCTATTCTCGCTGGTGATTTAAGATAAAATGGATTCTGAAGTGTTAGAAAGTGGAGTATTTGTGAGAAAACCTATAAGGGTTGATGGGATTGTGATTGAAATTCGTCCAACTTTTCAGTAGTCTATGTTCAATTTTGGCTAGGATGTGGTGAAATTTGTTTATTTTAACCAAATAGTGCTTTTTTAAGGTCATAGGGGCCTCATTATCTCAATGTGCTCAGGGCCTCCAATAGGTTATAGACGGCCCTATCCAAAAACCAGATCACTTCTGATAATGAATGATATGTGCATGAGCTTTATTCTTGATGAGAAATAGCTAATTCTGATCAGCGGAATAGCTGCAATATCATGCTCATATTTTTTTGCATTGCAGAGCTATTCGATATTCCCTCAATGATTCAGTGTTTCATTTACTTATGAAATTATACATCATGATCTTGCATCACTTGCACTATTTAGAAACATCTGTTCCGGAGTTTCTCAAGAGGAGAATACTCCTTTTCACAATTTCTCTTATACTAAGCACTACCTTGAATTAAAAGCTGATAAAATTTTATGGATACCCACATGAAAATTAACTCACCTGCATCAATAATAGCTTCAAAAGTTGTTTCTATGAAGAGACGTGTTGTAGGATCAAGATAAGTAGCTTGTGATGAATGAACCCCAAAGAAAGATGCATCGAAATGCTCATGTCTTTTATCAGGAAAATTATTGTAGAGTGTATCTTCTGGTCCATCTACGCAAAATAATAATCAAATAACAGAGTATTTCTGGAGTAAGCAACAATTTCTCCCCAACTTTTATATAAACGGCTAATAATGAGTTATAAATAAATAAATGAGAATATCTGAATCTTTCCATATGAAATCTAGTAAGGAAATGTTTGAGTTTTACTTCAATGGGTTTATCACTCATACAGAGATAGTGCACATGTCACCAGTGTGAATTGTTACATACAATCATCATAATGAAAGCTGGGAGCAAAAATAAATAACATTTCGAATTATTGTTTTCAGAAGTTTAACAATAAATCTATTTGAAGCCATCTGAACTGAATATGAAATTCAATTCTGATGTGAAACCATAATAGAACCAAACTATTGAAATAGACTGGGAGCTAGTGACCGGTGGGGTTCTCCGATTTTATACCACTTGCCTTCTTGAGGGTTGATAATCTACTCCTTGATAAGAAAGATAAAAATGTTATTGAGCGATGCACACTTTTCGGTTATAGTTCAAAATCCAGTTAAAGATCTAAAAAAAAAATATTTTTTCCGTGACATCATATAGCATGCCTCTGTAACGTGAGATGATTGAGATTGATTTAAAGCCAAATACTGGAAGGCAAGCAATTCGCAACAGCCTGAGAGGCTAAAAGGGTTGCGTGAAGTTGTAAAAAAATATGAGAAATGCCGTGTTTCCAAATTGCTTGTCAATGAGAAGAATTGAAGTATCAGTCATAAAACCCTTGTAAAAAAATTGGCAAGCATTCCTTGTTGGGGATAATCTTGCATAAATCTTGAACCAATTAGCCGTGACTTCAAATTACCTCAAATGAAGCAGGAACTTCATTCTATAGTGAGATAATTATCAATCTAAAATGGCATACATGTTGTTTAGGCCCTTGATATTTTAAATAATAATGAAAGTTGCATGAAAAACTCGCAAAATTTCTCTGACATTATTCTGCCTGCCATATTAATAATAATGATAATAATAATGATAAAGATTTTATTGCCCAACAGAAGCCAATTACAGGGCAAAATTACAAAGAAAAATATAGAAAAATATAATATAATAAATGCATATATAAGATAATAAACAAATATAAATTAAAAATATTACACATTTATGGATATTTTAACTCATGAAAATATCTTCATATAATACTTCTGCATAAAAACACATGATATGAATAGGAGAGCGACGTAGTACATCAGTTCGAGCAGTTGGTGTATTGAAAGTCCTACAGTGTCTGGATGCGAGTCTTGGTACATGGAATGGTATTCTAGATAGCAGAAACGGAGAGTCAACTTTATTGTGTATCAAGAGCCACAGAAATTTGGCACATGAAATTTCACGCCTGCAACCTAAAGAATCCATAGAATGACGTTCAAGAAGTAAGTTAAGATCAATTCCTCTGTTAGGATAAATTTCATCTATTTTATAGGAAAGATACTTCAGAAACCTGCGATGTATTCTTTCAATTTGTAAGCATTGATTTGCATAGTAAGGATACCAAATGAGGCTAGCATACTCCAGCTTACTTACAACATAAGCAAAATATAAAGATTTCAAAACTGCTAAGTCAAGAAATTCTTTGGATATCCTAATTATGAAGCCCAATGTTTTGCTAGCAGATGTACAAGTGTTATTTATATGCAAGCTGAAATTGAAATCAGAAACAAATGTAACACCTAAGTCTTTAGTTGAATACAATCGTGAAAGAGTAACTCCACCCATTTCATAAGAGTATTCGATGAGATTTTGTTTACGAGTGTATGAAATTAAGAAGCATTTTCCAACATTCAACAGAAGTTTATTATGTTCACACCATGCTTCTAAGCGATATATGTTGGTTTTTAAAAGATCAATATCAATATGTGATGAGATACAGTTGAAAATTTTTATATCATCAGCGTAAGCCAAAACAGGACAAGTAAAAGATAACAAAAGCTCATTAATAAAAAGTATAAACAGCAAAGGTCCCAAATTAGAGCCTTGGGGAACTCCAGATGTGGCTACAAATTCATAGGAAATAAAACCATTGTAATGAACACAACAGCTACGACTAGAAAGATATGATTGAAGAAGTTGTAATAATGCAGGAGATGCACCAAAGGCACTTATCTTATGTAGGAGTAAACCATGATCTATAGAGTCAAATGCACGAGAAAAGTCACTATAAACCGTATCAACTTGTCCTCGCACATCAATAATTTCGGAAGTATATTGTGAGAAGCAAGCCAGATTAGTAACAGTGGAGCGACCTGGCATGAATCCATGTTGATTAATTGAGATGTGGGATTTAGTATTCTCAAAAAGAGCGTTGTAAATTACCATTTCAAATATTTTAGCGAAATTATTTAAGATAGATATGGGTCTGTAGTTAACAATATTTGCTTTATCACCTTTTTTGTGAACTGGTGTGATTCTTGTATTTTTCCATTTTTTGGGAAAGATAGAACAATTGATAGCTAAGTTTATTATTATTAATAGTGGTTTGGAGAAGATAAATCTGCAATCCTTAATTAGAAAACTTGGTATTTGATCTTCCCCACTTGATGTTTTATTAGAAAGTTTATTCATCAAGGTAATTAAATGATTTTCTGTAGTAGGTTCAACAGAGAACGACGAAGAGTAAGTGAAATCTTCATTATCATGAAAAGAAGAGCTAGTATTGAAGAATTCGGAAAAATATGTAGCAAATGTATTTACTATATCAACAGGACTGCTGTATTCAATATTTTTATAGTTTACTCTACCTGGAATTCGAGAGCTCCCTTGCTTCAAGTGAACATATTTCCACAGCTCTTTCGGATTTGATTTAACATTTGATTCAACTGAGCTCATATACTCTTTATAAGATGAATTTATTTGGGTTTTTATGAGAGATCTCACTCTTTTGAATTCGTTAAGATAGAGAATTTGTCCGGACTTAATCCACTTCTTTCTATAATAATCCTTAGTTTTAATATTGAACTTGATATCACAGGTGAACCACGGAGGATAACTTGAATTAGATGATTTGTGTTTGGGAACGTATCTATCAAAAGGATCCTAGAGAACCTTATAAAATTCATTCAAAGCATTATCTGGGTCATTAAAATTATTCAAAAAAGACCAATCTATTTCACATATACCGTCATATAACAAATTGAAATTAGTTTTCCGGAAATTATAGCGAACATTTTCGGCTGAAGGAAAATTGCTCTGAGTAATAGAACGAGGAAGAAAAAAATCTATTAATAAAACAGGATGATACAAATCTTCCTTGACTAGAGAAAAATCAGATTTATTAATTTGCAAAGTGTTAAAGTTAGAGAATGCTAGATCTAAAGTATTACCAAATGTATTACAAACATCGTTAAACTGAGTAAGATTAAGAACTTCGCATAAACTACGAAAAGAAGAAGATTTACCACAGTTTTGAGAGGCGTTCGATAAATTCGGCAGATTAAAATCACCGATAAGTAAGACGTTCTCATTCACAAGAAACAATTGAAGTGCATCAGTAAATACTTCCATATCATTTAAATTCAAATCTGGTGGTATATATAAAGCACATATTATAAAACTAAAATTAGAAAAATGACATTTACAAGCACAAATATCGATTAACGGTATTAAATTTTTTATATCAATAGTATCAATAGCACTGTAACTTATAGAATTTCTCAACCCAATTAGAACTCCACCACCTCTGGTACGATTAACCAGAGAAAATTTTCTATCATCTCGTATAATATTATATTCAGGAGGAAATAATTCAGAACTGAAAAAAGAATTATTTAACCAAGTTTCTGACAAAATAATTATATCGAAGGAGACAGAACAACAGTTTACATAGAAGACATTACTTTTAGAATTTAAACCCCGAGTATTCTGGTAATAACAATTAAGTGAAATTGGGCTACTATTGGGCAAATTTAGTTTAAAGAATTGGACTTCACAATTTTTGGAACATTATTGTAATACCTAATTACTAAATCTTTCTCACCAGATATGGATCGCTTGTTGAGTTCATCTTTAACTGATTTAAAATATTCTATTTCCATTTTAGTACGATCCCTAGAAATAGTCAAATGTTTCCAAGTTGAATTAATTTTTATCTTCTTCGAGTTCTTGATGACTTTAGTAACATCTTCTATATTAGATAGTTGAACTTTTAGAGGACGGGATAGTACCTTGGTAGCATCAAAGCGACCAAGACGAAAAGTTTTAATCACTGTGCAGTCTTTAATATCATTATCATCAAGTAAAGTACCAACCATAGACATATCACTATCAAGAAGCTGCTGCTTAGTTAGAGAAGAATCTTCTTTTGAACCATAAATCATAAAATTATAAGAGCGTTTTTGCCTTTCAGTTATTTCTTGTATGATTGATTCCACCAAATGGGGCGAAGACTGAGAATCTTGCATACAACTGATTGACTTTTTCAGCTCAACAATATTATTTTGCAAATCAATTACAATTGCTTTGAGACTATCAATATCATTTCCTAAACTGATGCAGTTCTCGCAGTTCCATTTTAAACCTGACTTGGAAGCACGTAACCTACGAGCTTCCGCGCTGGTAACATCAACACATTCAATATTGAAATTGTTCTTACATACAGAGCAGGTAATGAGTCTGTGACTATCTGTATTTTTCTTACAGCAGAAACATTTAGAATCGCCCATGATATTATAAAATAAACTAAACAAACACCCAGTAATTATGAGTTTTAGACAATCACCCAGTAGTGACAAGCACTAATTAATTTAATTAGCTAGGCACGCATGAAAAGGAATCGGCTACACAAGCTGAGTAAAAGACTTGAAATAGACTATTTGAAATCAAAAATATGTGTTATTTGAAGAGACTCACCCCAAAGATTATATTCTACCGATAGAGAATAATGCGGTGCACACAATGAAAGAAGACACAAGTTTTAAACTATGAACTATACCACGAAAAATATCAAAATTGAAGAGCTCTAACAACACCAGTCTATCACACAAGGTCTGAAGCTGTTTAAGTTTAAGTATTGAATTACATCAATGATTGCTGTTCCAAATTCATTTAGAAAATGGCAAGCATGTTGCTTGAGCCCTTTATATTTTAAATAATAATGAAAGTTGCATAAAAACTCGCAAAATTTCTGTGACTCAATTTCGCCTGCCATTTTATATTACATCAATAGATTTGGAAAATGACATGCATGTAACTTTGTCCGATCATTGAAAAACTTTGGAAAAAGTGGCAGAAAAAAGTAAGAAAATCTCCAAGATTTTATTTTGCATGCTGATTTGTATTTCAATGAAGAAATATGCTTCAAGTTAGAATAAAGAATTGAATGCGTATTACGTAAGACAAACATTTACAAATTCTGAAAAAATCGAGGAAATATGCCCTAGAATCAACGGAGTTTGTAATTACAGACATGACAGGTAAATCTCTCATAATAATGCAGATTATATAATAATATTTTAGCTCTCCAGGCCTAGCAGGCCCATGGCTTGATGACAAATATTCTTCCATTGGATACGGCTTAGCGCCTCATGTTCCCAATTCTTTATATTTAGATACTGTATATCTTTTTGTACAGCGTCCCTCCATCTTCCTTTTGGTCGTCCCCTTCTTTTCTTGGTCCCTACTTTACTCTTGTACCTTAGTTGTACCGGTCTATCTTCCAGTAGTCTTACCAAATGTCCTAACCACCTTAGTCTCTGTGCCTTTAAAATACCTCTAATATTAGGCTCCCCGAACAGTTCCGCAACTTCTGAGTTTGTTCTGCGCACTATTATATTGTCAACTTTCTTACCACCAAAAATTCTTCTTAGCATTTTTCTCTCCCAAATTTCTAGTTTTTTTTTCATCTGTTTCATTTAACACCCACACCTCGCACCCGTAGAGCAGTGTTGGTCTTATTATAGTTTTATATATTTTTATTTTTGCACTTCTTGTTACTGTTTCTGACTGCCAAATTTTTGTTAGTGATCCTACATATTTGCTTCCCTTCATGATTCTTGCTTGAATTTCTATATCCTCATCTTTGTTTTCTGTTATTAACACTCCCAAATAATTAAATTTGTCAACTTCTCCAAATTCCAGTATTTTTCCTTCGTCATCTCTCACTTTGAAAGTTTCAATTTCATCCTTCTGATGACCTCTTACGTGCATATATTTTGTCTTATCTCCATTTACTCTGAGTCCTGCTGACGCTGCTGTGCGTACTTAGTTTTTGAGCTCGTCTTTTGCTCTTGTTATTATTGCAATATCATCTGCGTAGGCTAAAATCTGATGTTTTTGTCGATTTATAATGCCTTTAGTATTCATCCCACTTTGTCCAATAGCCCATTCTAGAACTAAGCTGAGGAGAACTGGGGACATAGGATCACCTTGTCTTAGGCCTTTTCTAACTGTGAAACTTTTGGAAATCTTGTTGCTGATACTTATTTTACAGCGAATATCCTCCAATGTCATTTTGATCAATCAGATTATCTTTTCTGGTATTTTGAGTACTGTTAGAGTCTCATACAGTTTTCTATGGCTGATTGAGTTGTATGCTTGTTTAAAATCCACAAACAAGATATGAAGAGGCAGCCTGTGTTCATAGCTGTTTGAAATTATTTGTTTTATCTGAAAAATCTGATCTATAGTTGACCTATTGTTTCGAAAGCCAGCTTGGTATTCTTCTAAGATCACATTTGCTCTGTCTTTTAATCTATTTCTAATTATGATGGCTAAGATTTTATATGCAACGTCCAGCAACGCAATACCTCTGTAATTGTTACAGCTTTCTTTTTCACCTTTTTTGTATATTGGCTTTATCAGGGCTTCTTTCCATCTGCTCGGTAATATTTCTGTCTCCCATACTGTTGTTATTATATCATACAGTTGTTTTTGAATTTCCTCTCCTCCATATTTATAAATCTCTGCCCCAGTACCATTCTCTCCTGTGCTTTTATTATTTTCAAGATCGTTTATGATTTTTGTCATCTCTCCCATCTTTGGCGGCTCTATTGAACTATTGTTTTCAACTTGGTCTCTTGTGTCATCTGGCATTTCTATCTGTTGCTCCTCCGATTTATCGTTTAGAAGTTCCGAGAAATATTCAGCCCACCTGTTTAACCCATCCTCTCCCGTAACTAGTTTTTTCTTTTTATTCTTGCAGAATATTGTTTTGGGCTTATACTTCTTTTTTCCCCTCTTCACTTCTTGGTAGAAATTTCTAATACATTTGTTTCTATAATTGTTTTCAATGTGTTCCAGCCTTTTTTCCAATATTGCTTTTTTTTTCTGCCTACACATCTTTTAGAGCGTCTGGGTCGGTTTGAAGTCTATTATTCTGTTTTTTACGTCCTCTTTGAACATGAAGCCAGTTTCAAAGTATCCACTGTCTGTACCACTGTTGAAAATTATGTATTCATCACAGTTCATTATCCCATTTCCCTTTTGTCTTGTCTCTTGGATTGCTGCAATATAAATGTTGTATTTCTTGAAATTTTGTACCAGGCTTTTAAACATTCCTTCAGATCTTGCTCCTCTTTTACATTTAATGTTGCCGACCTTAATTTATTTTCTTGCTTTTTCCTCTGTGTACTTAATTCCATTTTCCTTATTTCGCGCGATGTCGTTACCAATTTTCCTCCATTCTCTCTATCTATCAGTTTTTTGCATCCGTTCCTGTTTCTCCCCTTATTTCCTGTTCTAATTTTGCTGTTTTCCTATTCCATTTATGTTGATCATTCCCTATCACTAGTTTATTGTGATATATTTTGATTCTTCTCCCTTTGATTCTTTCTTCTTTGGCTCTAATTCTTATAGCAGCTTGCATGTTTCTTCCTTCAAAAGTGTTTCAATATAAATAGTTTTCCCCCTGAGCTTCCTTCTTGTTTTCATTATTTGTATCTTATCATCCTTCTCCTCTAACTCAGCTACTATTGTTGTTTGTTCATTTTGGTTTTTAATTATTGTAACTGCTTTCATTTTACATTATAGCTCTAACTCTTTCTCGAGAAACTCATTTACAATTAGCATTGGTTTTCTTCCATCAATTTTCAGTCCTTTAATTATTATATTATTTTCTCTTCTTCTTTTGTCTTGCTCTTCCAGTCGTTTTTCCAACAGTTTTATCTTGTTGCTTAATTTTCCATTTTCCGCTTTCCAGAATTTTTCTTTCTCTCTAAATTCTTTCTCTATTTTCTGAATAAGAACATAATTCCTTTCTATCCCCGCGGTTATCTCTTTGTGATTAGATTTCATTTCTTCTTTCAATTCTTTTGCCATTGCCATAATAAAATTTTTAACTTCCTCCATGTCTTCCTTTCCTTCCTTCCTTACAGGTGATCTAAGTGTCTTTCTGTTTTTTCCAAGAATATTTGAGAGCTCTTTAGAAGATTCTTCTCTTTTTCGTTTTTTAAATTCACTATTACCGGGACTCGAGTTCAATCCTCTTCTTTCGTTTGACATCTGCCCCTTTTTCAAATTCTATTTTCCTCCGCTACTGCTAGATTTCACAGTCTACTGTCTTACACACGCATGCACAACCCATCACTTACATGAGTTCACAAAAAAAACACTACTTATTGCTGCTCCACCGATCCGTTTCAACTAACACTCGTATCCACCACTGCTCTACCTCTGTTTGCACTAGTTTTAGAAAATTTCATACACAGCAATTTCCTGTTTTATGGGTTCTTTCGCTGGTGTAACATTAGAGAATTCACTAGGGCCACAGTGGCGTACTTTTTTTTTGATTATATATTCAACGGTAATATACCGATAGAGAGGTGTATTATCGATATACCGAAGAATTTCACGAATATACTTTTTGTCTTTTGGGGAATTTTCTACGAGACAAATTTGAGGATTCATAATCTGATAATACCCGAGAGCTTTAGCTCGAGGGATATTATCGTTGATTATAAATCTCCAAATTTGCCGAGTAAAAAATTATCCAAGACAAAAAGTATTTGAGTTAAATTCAAGGTATATGCGATAATATACCGAATCTTGAGGTGTATTTGCAAGGATTATTTCACAAACCATAAAATTTATTGATTGTTATATTTTTTATTATTTTTTAAAAAGCTACTGTGGTATATCGAGTTAGGAGAAAATATTATCGCGATATACCACGTTACCATGCAAAATCACTTGATTTCATTGGTTGTTGCTAAGGTGTGTGATATAATCAACGGTAATATACCGATAGAGAGGTGTATTATCGATATACCGAAGAATTTCACGAATATACTTTTTGTCTTTTGGGTGATTTTTTACGAGACAAATTTGGGGATTCATAATCTGATAATACCCGAGAGCTTCAGCTCGAGGGATATTATCGTTGATTATAAATCTCCAAATTTGCCGAGTAAAAAATTACCCAAGACAAAAAGTATTTGAGTTAAATTCAAGGTATATGCGATAATATACCGAATCTTGAGGTGTATTTGCAAGGATTATTTCACAAACCATAAAATTTATTGATTGTTATATTTTTTATTATTTTTTAAAAAGCTACTGTGGTATATCGAGTTAGGACAAAATATTATCGCGATATACCACGTTACCATGCAAAATCGTTTGATTTCATTGGTTGTTGCTAAGGTGTGTGATATAATCAACGGTAATATACCGATAGAGAGGTGTATAATCGATAAACCGAAGAATTTCACGAATATACTTTTTGTCTTTTGGGGAATTTTTTACGAGACAAATTTGGGAATTTATAATCTGATAATACCCGAGAGCTTTAGCTCGAGGGATATTATCGTTGATTATAAATCTCCAAATTTGCCGAGTAAAAAATTATCCAAGACAAAAAGTATTTGAGTTAAATTCAAGGTATATGCGATAATATACCGAATCTTGAGGTGTATTTGCAAGGATTATATCACAAACCATAAAATTTATTGATTGTTATATTTTTTATTATTTTTTAAAAAGCTACTGTGGTATATCGAGTTAGGAGAAAATATTATCGCGATATACCACGTTACCATGCAAAATCACTTGATTTCATTGATTGGTGCTAAGGTGTGTGATATAATCAACGGTAATATACCGATAGAGAGGTGTATAATCGATATACCGAAGAATTTCACGAATATACTTTTTGTCTTTTGGGGAATTTTTTACGAGACAAATTTGGGAATTTATAATCTGATAATACCCGAGAGCTTTAGCTCGAGGGATATTATCGTTGATTATAAATCTCCAAATTTGCCGAGTAAAAAATTATCCAAGACAAAAAGTATTTGAGTTAAATTCAAGGTATATGCGATAATATACCGAATCTTGAGGTGTATTTGCAAGGATTATTTCACAAACCATGAAATTTATTGATTGTTATATTTTTTATTATTTTTTAAAAAGCTACTGTGGTATATCGAGTTAGGAGAAAATATTATCGCGATATACCACGTTACCATACAAAATCACTTGATTTCATTGGTTGTTGCTAAGGTGTGTGATATAATCAACGGTAATATACCGATAGAGAGGTGTATTATCGATATACCGAAGAATTTCACGAATATACTTTTTGTCTTTTGGGTGATTTTTTACGAGACAAATTTGGGGATTCATAATCTGATAATACCCGAGAGCTTTAGCTCGAGGGATATTATCGTTGATTATAAATCTCCAAATTTGCCGAGTAAAAAATTATCCAAGACAAAAAGTATTTGAGTTAAATTCAAGGTATATGCGATAATATACCGAATCTTGAGGTGTATTTGCAAGGATTATATCACAAACCATAAAATTTATTGATTGTTATATTTTTTATTATTTTTTAAAAAGCTACTGTGGTATATCGAGTTAGGAGAAAATATTATCGCGATATACCACGTTACCATGCAAAATCACTTGATTTCATTGATTGGTGCTAAGGTGTGTGATATAATCAACGGTAATATACCGATAGAGAGGTGTATTATCGATATACCGAAGAATTTCACGAATATACTTTTTGTCTTTTGGGTGATTTTTTACGAGACAAATTTGGGGATTTATAATCTGATAATACCCGAGAGCTTTAGCTCGAGGGATATTATCGTTGATTATAAATCTCCAAATTTGCCGAGTAAAAAATTATCCAAGACAAAAAGTATTTGAGTTAAATTCAAGGTATATGCGATAATATACCGAATCTTGAGGTGTATTTGCAAGGATTATTTCACAAACCATGAAATTTATTGATTGTTATATTTTTTATTATTTTTTAAAAAGCTACTGTGGTATATTGAGTTAGGACAAAATATTATCGCGATATACCACGTTACCTTGCAAAATCGTTTGATTTCATTGGTTGTTGCTAAGGTGTGTGATATAATCAACGGTAATATACCGATAGAGAGGTGTATAATCGATATACCGAAGAATTTCACGAATATACTTTTTGTCTTTTGGGGAATTTTTTACGAGACAAATTTGGGAATTTATAATCTGATAATACCCGAGAGCTTTAGCTCGAGGGATATTATCGTTGATTATAAATCTCCAAATTTGCCGAGTAAAAAATTATCCAAGACAAAAAGTATTTGAGTTAAATTCAAGGTATATGCGATAATATACCGAATCTTGAGGTGTATTTGCAAGGATTATTTCACAAACCATAAAATTTATTGATTGTTATATTTTTTATTATTTTTTAAAAAGCTACTGTGGTATATCGAGTTAGGAGAAAATATTATCGCGATATACCACGTTACCATGCAAAATCGTTTGATTTCATTGGTTGTTGCTAAGGTGTGTGATATAATCAACGGTAATATACCGATAGAGAGGTGTATTATCGATATACCGGAGATTTTCACGAATATACTTTTTGTCTTTTGGGTGATTTTTTACGAGACAAATTTGGGGATTCATAATCTGATAATACCCGAGAGCTTTAGCTCGAGGGATATTATCATTGATTATAAATCTCCAAATTTGCCGAGTAAAAAATTACCCAAGACAAAAAGTATATGAGTTAAATTCAAGGTATATGCGATAATATACCGAATCTTGAGGTGTATTTGCAAGGATTATTTCACAAACCATAAAATTTATTGATTGTTATATTTTTTATTATTTTTTAAAAAGCTACTGTGGTATATCGAGTTAGGACAAAATATTATCGCGATATACCACGTTACCTTGCAAAATCGTTTGATTTCATTGGTTGTTGCTAAGGTGTGTGATATAATCAACGGTAATATACCGATAGAGAGGTGTATAATCGATATACCGAAGAATTTCACGAATATACTTTTTGTCTTTTGGGGAATTTTTCACGAGACAAATTTGGGAATTTATAATCTGATAATACCCGAGAGCTTTAGCTCGAGGGATATTATCGTTGATTATAAATCTCCAAATTTGCCGAGTAAAAAATTATCCAAGACAAAAAGTATTTGAGTTAAATTCAAGGTATATGCGATAATATACCGAATCTTGAGGTGTATTTGCAAGGATTATATCACAAACCATGAAATTTATTGATTGTTATATTTTTTATTATTTTTTAAAAAGCTACTGTGGTATATCGAGTTAGGAGAAAATATTATCGCGATATACCACGTTACCATGCAAAATCACTTGATTTCATTGATTGGTGCTAAGGTGTGTGATATAATCAACGGTAATATACCGATAGAGAGGTGTATTATCGATATACCGAAGAATTTCACGAATATACTTTTTGTCTTTTGGGTGATTTTTTACGAGACAAATTTGGGGATTCATAATCTGATAATACCCGAGAGCTTTAGCTTGAGGGATATTATCGTTGATTATAAATCTCCAAATTTGCCGAGTAAAAAATTACCCAAGACAAAAAGTATTTGAGTTAAATTCAAGGTATATGCGATAATATACCGAATCTTGAGGTGTATTTGCAAGGATTATTTCACAAACCATGAAATTTATTGATTGTTATATTTTTTATTATTTTTTAAAAAGCTACTGTGGTATATCGAGTTAGGACAAAATATTATCGCGATATACCACGTTACCATGCAAAATCGTTTGATTTCATTGGTTGTTGCTAAGGTGTGTGATATAATCAACGGTAATATACCGATAGAGAGGTGTATAATCGATAAACCGAAGAATTTCACGAATATACTTTTTGTCTTTTGGGGAATTTTTTACGAGACAAATTTGGGAATTTATAATCTGATAATACCCGAGAGCTTTAGCTCGAGGGATATTATCGTATATAATATCACAAGGGACTGTAATTTTATCAATAAATTTTTCTTGAAAACATTGATTACCTAGCAACATCGAGAGAGTCATCTGTCCGATTAAATCACGAGAGCGTAGCTCGAGGGATTTCATTTGAGCAGATGACTCGAAGGATGTTGCTTAAAGGTAATCAATGTTTGAAAGAAAAATATATGATAAAATTAAAGTCGCGAGTGATATTTGTGGAGAATATTTCTCGAATGAAATTGCTACTATAAGTATCTATTAAATAATGTTAGTTGCAACTAAGAACCTTTTTTATTGAAAAATGCACTAAATTGCCTCCATATACTCTTGTATTTTTTAACTTTTTGTTTTCAATTTCATTATTTTCGGCGAAAAATGCATTTCCAATACGATTAAATTTTGACATTTCCGAGAACTGATTGTTTGTTTATATTAGAACTGTGTATTGTTTCTCCATGACAAAAGCAATTTGTCGCAATAAATCGCTTGCCAACGGGAATTTACCGAGGTAACGGGAATTTTCAGAGGTAAATTCCCGTTGGCAAGGAATTTATTATTATAATTGTCATAGTAACTATGCAAAATTTGTCAGTATAATTGACATGAGTGAAATAATCGTATATAATATCACAAGGGACTGTAATTTTATCAATAAATTCTTCTTGAAAACATTGATTACCTAGCAACATCATGAGAGTCATCTGTCCGATTAAATCACGAGAGCGTAGCTCGAGGGATTTAATCTGAGCAGATGACTCGAAGGATGCTGCTTGAAGGTAATCAATGTTTGAAAGAAAAATTTATGATAAAATTAAAGTCGCGAGTGGTATTTGTGAAGAGTATTTCTCGAATGAAATTGCTATAAAAAATATCTATTGAATGAATGCACTTGTTTTAAATATGGTTATTTTAATGGGTATTGAAATTATTACAGTTTATTGTACAGTTATTGAACACAATGTTTGGTACGATCGATTTCTTGGGAATAATATCGTCACTACTTGTGCTAGGCAATTCTGCAGGAGCTACTTCATTTGTAGTAATGCAGTCAACTGAGGACACTAAGCTTGTCGATCGTAGATTTTGTATTATATTCAAATGATGTTCTGCATCTAATTGTAAGTAAGGTTTTATTGAAGATGTACTGGAATGTCCTGTTATTTTTATTAATTCTTGTTCACCTATCCCTTTTTTTGCTAATTCCGAGACTGCCGATGATCTAACAAAGACAAAAAATGATTACATTTTTTTTTTCATAATACTAGAACAGAGTTTACATATCTTTTGGAATGGTTGGTAATTTTTCGGTTTGTAATGTCTAATCCAATTTTTTTGGCAGCATGTTTTGTCCATTTTGAAAACTCATTTTTTCCTACTGGAGAATTCTTATACCATGCTGAATTATCAGATTTATTCCAATATGGATTTGGTGTGAGAAATAATCTCTCGGAGGTAATGTTGGGCAATCTTTTATTTAATAATTTACGGAGAAGTCTTACGGGACATTTGCTGGGTTCATCCATATTTTCTGTAAGCCATTTATTTTCGGCACATCTCTTATCACCACCTTGGCACGTTTTTGTGAAAAAAGGATTATAAATTATTCGATTAGATAAATTTCCCTCATTATCAAGTTCTTCTTTGAAGAAATAAATTTTTGAATTAACTCCTTCTCCACCTCTCCAAGCTAGTTCATATGATGCGATATGAAAAAATTTCTTCTGAAGACCCTCCGGCGTATTTTCATCATAAATGTCAATAATTTTATTAATTTCTTCTACCTTTAAAGCCTCCGAACTTCTTTTTCTTTTTTCGGGGATTACTTGTAATTTTTTACGTAATGTATTTTTTGCGTCACGTGCCTTTTTAAATTCAATGTCTTCAAACGGGTTGAATATAATTCCGTATTCTTCAAAATACTTAGTTTGTAACAATTTAGCTGTTACATTCCAAATAGTTTTGACAGTATAGTCTTTATAGTTTTCTCCATTTACCTTTTTCATATTAAATCCAAAGTCACACAATATATCGGCTAGTTCTGCTTTAGTAGATGTTGATTTTAACTCGTAACCTTTCTCATAACAAAATGCATTAAACTGCTTCCATATGCTCTTTTGACTTTTTTTTGTGTTTTCTGATTGCTTGTCTTCAATTTCAATAGAAATTTCCTCAAGAGAGGCACTCCCGAAACGATTCAGCTCTGACATTTTCGCAGAATTGATTGTTTGTTTATATCAAAACTGTTTATTGTTTTTCCATGGCCACTCGATGGCAAAGGCAATTTATCGCGATGAATCGCTTGCCAACGGGAATTTACCGAGGTAACGGGAATTTTCAGAGGAAAATTCCCGTTGGCAAGGAATTTATTATTATAATTGTCATTGTAACTATGCAAAATTTGTCAGTATAATTGACATGAGTGAAATAATCGTTGATTATAAATCTCCAAATTTGCCGAGTAAAAAATTATCCAAGACAAAAAGTATTTGAGTTAAATTCAAGGTATATGCGATAATATACCGAATCTTGAGGTGTATTTGCAAGGATTATATCACAAACCATAAAATTTATTGATTGTTATATTTTTTATTATTTTTTAAAAAGCTACTGTGGTATATCGAGTTAGGAGAAAATATTATCGCGATATACCACGTTACCATGCAAAATCACTTGATTTCATTGATTGGTGCTAAGGTGTGTGATATAATCAACGGTAATATACCGATAGAGAGGTGTATAATCGATATACCGAAGAATTTCACGAATATACTTTTTGTCTTTTGGGGAATTTTTTACGAGACAAATTTGGGAATTTATAATCTGATAATACCCGAGAGCTTTAGCTCGAGGGATATTATCGTTGATTATAAATCTCCAAATTTGCCGAGTAAAAAATTATCCAAGACAAAAAGTATTTGAGTTAAATTCAAGGTATATGCGATAATATACCGAATCTTGAGGTGTATTTGCAAGGATTATTTCACAAACCATGAAATTTATTGATTGTTATATTTTTTATTATTTTTTAAAAAGCTACTGTGGTATATCGAGTTAGGAGAAAATATTATCGCGATATACCACGTTACCATACAAAATCACTTGATTTCATTGGTTGTTGCTAAGGTGTGTGATATAATCAACGGTAATATACCGATAGAGAGGTGTATTATCGATATACCGAAGAATTTCACGAATATACTTTTTGTCTTTTGGGTGATTTTTTACGAGACAAATTTGGGGATTCATAATCTGATAATACCCGAGAGCTTTAGCTCGAGGGATATTATCGTTGATTATAAATCTCCAAATTTGCCGAGTAAAAAATTATCCAAGACAAAAAGTATTTGAGTTAAATTCAAGGTATATGCGATAATATACCGAATCTTGAGGTGTATTTGCAAGGATTATATCACAAACCATAAAATTTATTGATTGTTATATTTTTTATTATTTTTTAAAAAGCTACTGTGGTATATCGAGTTAGGAGAAAATATTATCGCGATATACCACGTTACCATGCAAAATCACTTGATTTCATTGATTGGTGCTAAGGTGTGTGATATAATCAACGGTAATATACCGATAGAGAGGTGTATTATCGATATACCGAAGAATTTCACGAATATACTTTTTGTCTTTTGGGTGATTTTTTACGAGACAAATTTGGGGATTTATAATCTGATAATACCCGAGAGCTTTAGCTCGAGGGATATTATCGTTGATTATAAATCTCCAAATTTGCCGAGTAAAAAATTATCCAAGACAAAAAGTATTTGAGTTAAATTCAAGGTATATGCGATAATATACCGAATCTTGAGGTGTATTTGCAAGGATTATTTCACAAACCATGAAATTTATTGATTGTTATATTTTTTATTATTTTTTAAAAAGCTACTGTGGTATATTGAGTTAGGACAAAATATTATCGCGATATACCACGTTACCTTGCAAAATCGTTTGATTTCATTGGTTGTTGCTAAGGTGTGTGATATAATCAACGGTAATATACCGATAGAGAGGTGTATAATCGATATACCGAAGAATTTCACGAATATACTTTTTGTCTTTTGGGGAATTTTTTACGAGACAAATTTGGGAATTTATAATCTGATAATACCCGAGAGCTTTAGCTCGAGGGATATTATCGTTGATTATAAATCTCCAAATTTGCCGAGTAAAAAATTATCCAAGACAAAAAGTATTTGAGTTAAATTCAAGGTATATGCGATAATATACCGAATCTTGAGGTGTATTTGCAAGGATTATTTCACAAACCATAAAATTTATTGATTGTTATATTTTTTATTATTTTTTAAAAAGCTACTGTGGTATATCGAGTTAGGAGAAAATATTATCGCGATATACCACGTTACCATGCAAAATCGTTTGATTTCATTGGTTGTTGCTAAGGTGTGTGATATAATCAACGGTAATATACCGATAGAGAGGTGTATTATCGATATACCGGAGATTTTCACGAATATACTTTTTGTCTTTTGGGTGATTTTTTACGAGACAAATTTGGGGATTCATAATCTGATAATACCCGAGAGCTTTAGCTCGAGGGATATTATCATTGATTATAAATCTCCAAATTTGCCGAGTAAAAAATTACCCAAGACAAAAAGTATATGAGTTAAATTCAAGGTATATGCGATAATATACCGAATCTTGAGGTGTATTTGCAAGGATTATTTCACAAACCATAAAATTTATTGATTGTTATATTTTTTATTATTTTTTAAAAAGCTACTGTGGTATATCGAGTTAGGACAAAATATTATCGCGATATACCACGTTACCTTGCAAAATCGTTTGATTTCATTGGTTGTTGCTAAGGTGTGTGATATAATCAACGGTAATATACCGATAGAGAGGTGTATAATCGATATACCGAAGAATTTCACGAATATACTTTTTGTCTTTTGGGGAATTTTTCACGAGACAAATTTGGGAATTTATAATCTGATAATACCCGAGAGCTTTAGCTCGAGGGATATTATCGTTGATTATAAATCTCCAAATTTGCCGAGTAAAAAATTATCCAAGACAAAAAGTATTTGAGTTAAATTCAAGGTATATGCGATAATATACCGAATCTTGAGGTGTATTTGCAAGGATTATATCACAAACCATGAAATTTATTGATTGTTATATTTTTTATTATTTTTTAAAAAGCTACTGTGGTATATCGAGTTAGGAGAAAATATTATCGCGATATACCACGTTACCATGCAAAATCACTTGATTTCATTGATTGGTGCTAAGGTGTGTGATATAATCAACGGTAATATACCGATAGAGAGGTGTATTATCGATATACCGAAGAATTTCACGAATATACTTTTTGTCTTTTGGGTGATTTTTTACGAGACAAATTTGGGGATTCATAATCTGATAATACCCGAGAGCTTTAGCTTGAGGGATATTATCGTTGATTATAAATCTCCAAATTTGCCGAGTAAAAAATTACCCAAGACAAAAAGTATTTGAGTTAAATTCAAGGTATATGCGATAATATACCGAATCTTGAGGTGTATTTGCAAGGATTATTTCACAAACCATGAAATTTATTGATTGTTATATTTTTTATTATTTTTTAAAAAGCTACTGTGGTATATCGAGTTAGGACAAAATATTATCGCGATATACCACGTTACCATGCAAAATCGTTTGATTTCATTGGTTGTTGCTAAGGTGTGTGATATAATCAACGGTAATATACCGATAGAGAGGTGTATAATCGATAAACCGAAGAATTTCACGAATATACTTTTTGTCTTTTGGGGAATTTTTTACGAGACAAATTTGGGAATTTATAATCTGATAATACCCGAGAGCTTTAGCTCGAGGGATATTATCGTATATAATATCACAAGGGACTGTAATTTTATCAATAAATTTTTCTTGAAAACATTGATTACCTAGCAACATCGAGAGAGTCATCTGTCCGATTAAATCACGAAAGCGTAGCTCGAGGGATTTCATTTGAGCAGATGACTCGAAGGATGTTGCTTAAAGGTAATCAATGTTTGAAAGAAAAATATATGATAAAATTAAAGTCGCGAGTGATATTTGTGGAGAATATTTCTCGAATGAAATTGCTACTATAAGTATCTATTAAATAATGTTAGTTGCAACTAAGAACCTTTTTTATTGAAAAATGCACTAAATTGCCTCCATATACTCTTGTATTTTTTAACTTTTTGTTTTCAATTTCATTATTTTCGGCGAAAAATGCATTTCCAATACGATTAAATTTTGACATTTCCGAGAACTGATTGTTTGTTTATATTAGAACTGTGTATTGTTTCTCCATGACAAAAGCAATTTGTCGCAATAAATCGCTTGCCAACGGGAATTTACCGAGGTAACGGGAATTTTCAGAGGTAAATTCCCGTTGGCAAGGAATTTATTATTATAATTGTCATAGTAACTATGCAAAATTTGTCAGTATAATTGACATGAGTGAAATAATCGTATATAATATCACAAGGGACTGTAATTTTATCAATAAATTCTTCTTGAAAACATTGATTACCTAGCAACATCATGAGAGTCATCTGTCCGATTAAATCACGAGAGCGTAGCTCGAGGGATTTAATCTGAGCAGATGACTCGAAGGATGCTGCTTGAAGGTAATCAATGTTTGAAAGAAAAATTTATGATAAAATTAAAGTCGCGAGTGGTATTTGTGAAGAGTATTTCTCGAATGAAATTGCTATAAAAAATATCTATTGAATGAATGCACTTGTTTTAAATATGGTTATTTTAATGGGTATTGAAATTATTACAGTTTATTGTACAGTTATTGAACACAATGTTTGGTACGATCGATTTCTTGGGAATAATATCGTCACTACTTGTGCTAGGCAATTCTGCAGGAGCTACTTCATTTGTAGTAATGCAGTCAACTGAGGACACTAAGCTTGTCGATCGTAGATTTTGTATTATATTCAAATGATGTTCTGCATCTAATTGTAAGTAAGGTTTTATTGAAGATGTACTGGAATGTCCTGTTATTTTTATTAATTCTTGTTCACCTATCCCTTTTTTTGCTAATTCCGAGACTGCCGATGATCTAACAAAGACAAAAAATGATTACATTTTTTTTTTCATAATACTAGAACAGAGTTTACATATCTTTTGGAATGGTTGGTAATTTTTCGGTTTGTAATGTCTAATCCAATTTTTTTGGCAGCATGTTTTGTCCATTTTGAAAACTCATTTTTTCCTACTGGAGAATTCTTATACCATGCTGAATTATCAGATTTATTCCAATATGGATTTGGTGTGAGAAATAATCTCTCGGAGGTAATGTTGGGCAATCTTTTATTTAATAATTTACGGAGAAGTCTTACGGGACATTTGCTGGGTTCATCCATATTTTCTGTAAGCCATTTATTTTCGGCACATCTCTTATCACCACCTTGGCACGTTTTTGTGAAAAAAGGATTATAAATTATTCGATTAGATAAATTTCCCTCATTATCAAGTTCTTCTTTGAAGAAATAAATTTTTGAATTAACTCCTTCTCCACCTCTCCAAGCTAGTTCATATGATGCGATATGAAAAAATTTCTTCTGAAGACCCTCCGGCGTATTTTCATCATAAATGTCAATAATTTTATTAATTTCTTCTACCTTTAAAGCCTCCGAACTTCTTTTTCTTTTTTCGGGGATTACTTGTAATTTTTTACGTAATGTATTTTTTGCGTCACGTGCCTTTTTAAATTCAATGTCTTCAAACGGGTTGAATATAATTCCGTATTCTTCAAAATACTTAGTTTGTAACAATTTAGCTGTTACATTCCAAATAGTTTTGACAGTATAGTCTTTATAGTTTTCTCCATTTACCTTTTTCATATTAAATCCAAAGTCACACAATATATCGGCTAGTTCTGCTTTAGTAGATGTTGATTTTAACTCGTAACCTTTCTCATAACAAAATGCATTAAACTGCTTCCATATGCTCTTTTGACTTTTTTTTGTGTTTTCTGATTGCTTGTCTTCAATTTCAATAGAAATTTCCTCAAGAGAGGCACTCCCGAAACGATTCAGCTCTGACATTTTCGCAGAATTGATTGTTTGTTTATATCAAAACTGTTTATTGTTTTTCCATGGCCACTCGATGGCAAAGGCAATTTATCGCGATGAATCGCTTGCCAACGGGAATTTACCGAGGTAACGGGAATTTTCAGAGGAAAATTCCCGTTGGCAAGGAATTTATTATTATAATTGTCATTGTAACTATGCAAAATTTGTCAGTATAATTGACATGAGTGAAATAATCGTTGATTATAAATCTCCAAATTTGCCGAGTAAAAAATTATCCAAGACAAAAAGTATTTGAGTTAAATTCAAGGTATATGCGATAATATACCGAATCTTGAGGTGTATTTGCAAGGATTATATCACAAACCATAAAATTTATTGATTGTTATATTTTTTATTATTTTTTAAAAAGCTACTGTGGTATATCGAGTTAGGAGAAAATATTATCGCGATATACCACGTTACCATGCAAAATCACTTGATTTCATTGATTGGTGCTAAGGTGTGTGATATAATCAACGGTAATATACCGATAGAGAGGTGTATAATCGATATACCGAAGAATTTCACGAATATACTTTTTGTCTTTTGGGGAATTTTTTACGAGACAAATTTGGGAATTTATAATCTGATAATACCCGAGAGCTTTAGCTCGAGGGATATTATCGTTGATTATAAATCTCCAAATTTGCCGAGTAAAAAATTATCCAAGACAAAAAGTATTTGAGTTAAATTCAAGGTATATGCGATAATATACCGAATCTTGAGGTGTATTTGCAAGGATTATTTCACAAACCATGAAATTTATTGATTGTTATATTTTTTATTATTTTTTAAAAAGCTACTGTGGTATATCGAGTTAGGAGAAAATATTATCGCGATATACCACGTTACCATACAAAATCACTTGATTTCATTGGTTGTTGCTAAGGTGTGTGATATAATCAACGGTAATATACCGATAGAGAGGTGTATTATCGATATACCGAAGAATTTCACGAATATACTTTTTGTCTTTTGGGTGATTTTTTACGAGACAAATTTGGGGATTCATAATCTGATAATACCCGAGAGCTTTAGCTCGAGGGATATTATCGTTGATTATAAATCTCCAAATTTGCCGAGTAAAAAATTACCCAAGACAAAAAGTATTTGAGTTAAATTCAAGGTATATGCGATAATATACCGAATCTTGAGGTGTATTTGCAAGGATTATTTCACAAACCATAAAATTTATTGATTGTTATATTTTTTATTATTTTTTAAAAAGCTACTGTGGTATATCGAGTAAGGACAAAATATTATCGCGATATACCACGTTACCATGCAAAATCGTTTGATTTCATTGGTTGTTGCTAAGGTGTGTGATATAATCAACGGTAATATACCGATAGAGAGGTGTATAATCGATATACCGAAGAATTTCACGAATATACTTTTTGTCTTTTGGGGAATTTTTTACGAGACAAATTTGGGAATTTATAATCTGATAATACCCGAGAGCTTTAGCTCGAGGGATATTATCGTTGATTATAAATCTCCAAATTTGCCGAGTAAAAAATTATCCAAGACAAAAAGTATTTGAGTTAAATTCAAGGTATATGCGATAATATACCGAATCTTGAGGTGTATTTGCAAGGATTATTTCACAAACCATAAAATTCATTGATTGTTATATTTTTTATTATTTTTTAAAAAGCTACTGTGGTATATCGAGTTAGGAGAAAATATTATCGCGATATACCACGTTACCATGCAAAATCACTTGATTTCATTGGTTGTTGCTAAGGTGTGTGATATAATCAAAGTAATACAATTGAATTCATGAACAATACTTTCTTACCAGTGAGTTTTCCGTTTTTTTTCCATTCTTATCTATTCACATTATTAAACTTCCCAGTAGCTATTTTAATATGAATTTCCATGATAATAAATTTTTTTCAAAAATATTCTGTTACAATATTTCATCCACATGACTTATCCACATTCCAGGGGAGAAGTAAGAACATGATTATTATTTTTGCCGTTATCAATGTATGTGATTATTATTTTATAAATAGCAAGATTCAAAACCTGAATGTTTCACCTAATCACAAATTCAGGAGTAGAGACATCAACTGTACATACGTGTTTCGTCTTCATAAGGACTCTCCAGTAAACTATTATTTTAGTGTCCTATTGGTTGCAATTCAATTTTATATCCATAGTTAATAGAGCTAATACTAATATCCATTGGAAAACTGTATGTTCTATGATTTCAGTTTGATATTTTTGGAATTGTTGCTATATAAACATTATCAATGGAATAAATTGTAGCACTCTGCAATATTTTGAAAGACTCAACTGAGCGATTAATGTCTAGAATTGGTCAAAAAATCTAAATAAATAAATTCGCGGGATAATTCCACATAATTTTACTCAGTTAATCTACAAGCACTTTTTCCAAACTTTTTTCAAAATTTATCAATGATGAGATTGAGCAAAATATTCGAGATTTTTTGTGTCGTCTAAAAGCAATAATTTTGAATGAAATACACAATGACATGCAAAATAAAATGACAGAAATTTTTTGATTTTTTTTTCCAACTTCCTCAATACATGCCTCAATTTTCGAACATTCTGGGTGCATGCCAATTTCCTCAATAACAATTCATTGAACAAATTACCTATAGTTGAAATGGCATGCAATTTCAAATCACGGCTAATTGGTTCAGAATTTATGCAAGATTACTCCCAAATTTCAGACCCTTGCGCCAACGAGGAATGCTTGCCAATTTTTTTGGCAGGGTGATATGACTAAAATTACAATTCTTCTCATTGGCATGCTATTTGGAAACACGGCATTCCTCATATTTTTTTTACAACTTCACGCAGCACTTTGAGCCTCTTGGCTGTTGCGAATTGCTTGCCTTCCAATATTTGGCTTTGGATCAATCTCAATTATTCCACGTTACAAAGGCATGCAATATGATGTCACGGAAAAACTATTTTTTTTTTTTAGATCTAAAAGTGGAATTTGAACTATGACTGGAAAGCGTGCATCGCTCAATAACATTTTTATCCTTCTTATCAAGAGGTAAATCATCAACCCTCAAGAAGGCAAGCGGTATAAAATCGGAGAACACCACCTATCACTAGCTCCCAATCTAAAAATCGTGAGACACACGTTTTATGCTCCTTGTTTTCGAAAAAAGTCAACTAAATAATATCTTACTATCAGGTTTTCACTACTTCAATGATGATGTGCTGACAGATTTCCTCGAACAGAAGACATTTTATCATTTTTCATTTTAAATTGATCAAATTTTCAATATTCATGTTTACAAACGTTGAGATTTTTATGCCATAACTTCAGGAAAAATTTCACCCACATATACATTACACTGTTCTTATTTTGAATTATGATTACATTGAATTTTGAAAACAAATTTTTTTTATGTAAGTTGCTCACAGTTCAACTGAAAATAGTAATAACTTTTAACTGATTGAATTCGTTTATGATAATTCATGGTTACTGAAGATGACACAAGTGGTGTCAAAACTAGTCGAAATTGAGAAATGAAAATTAATGTTCACTGACTGGAATCCAGAAGATCTCTTTCCCATGATAAAATTTCTAGTTGAGAACTACATATTCTCATGATATCTTATGGTTACAGTATTGTCACTTATTTTGAAACTAGCGAGGGCAAAAAATATAATTATAAGCATTGGCGACCCGTGTGTAGCACATTCATTATTATCGATGACATTTGATACAATAACTCTTCTTCCACCTAATTTCCTTACAATACATAATTTTGAAGCTCATCTCTGTAGCAATCCCCCATTTTATAAAAAAAATACAAGAATATTTATTGAAATTGCACACCTCACAGCTCAAGCGGAGGAATGTTTTTGTGCTATGCGTATGCGTGTATAGAAAGCTACACAGAAGTCTGCTGAGAAGAGAGAATATTGTGAATCCCGCAGTACCGACCTTAGTGTGCTGGTGGGAAGTTTGTTCTGAAAACAGTGTGTGCTTCAAGCTCCATGAGTTTCTTTTTTATACATATTCATTTTCTTATACTTAATTATAGAACAATTGCACAAAATTTCTCAACTAATTTTGAGCTCGAGCTGCCACTAATCATGGCTTTTCGATGATTTAGAGAGCTTGGATTTCATGCACTTGCGGTGCGGTCACGTGCCACTGACTGTGTTACATCATCAGAAATAAATTTACATATATGGAATGATAACTAGAGAACAACTGGATTTCGATACTTTGGAGACCAATGCTGAATCAAGACCGATAATAATACCGAAACTCTAATATAGATATGAAGACTGATATCGAGACCATCATTTTGAGGTTGAGACCAATATCAATACCATCTGAATCTCGGTATTGTTCTCGTAAATCACTTGTTGCATATAGAATATACTTTTCCGTCAATCACTTGAAGATGACATCATTATTCTTACTTGTTGTACAATAAGCTATAAGATGACTGCTGTCATTACCATGTATCGAAAGTCAACTTCTTTCCTAATACAAAAATTAAATGTTACATCCGTGCATATAGTAAAGTCACTAGATGATCTCACTTCCAATTGATTTTATAGCAGTTTCAAATTCAGATAGTTTTTGGATAGTTTAATCCAAAATGAATCAGATATGAAATATTGCAAAGGGGTGAATGTGTATTCTTGTCGGAAATGAGAAGCACCCCAATTCAGAGACTCTGGAAAAGAAGTGACAGTAGTCATGGTCAAAGTGACAGATGAAAATTATATGTTAGTGCTTATATAAAGTAAGTATTTTTGAGAATGAAGAATTCTTCACTAGATTTTCGGAATCTTCAATTCATTGGAATATACTCCTTTGATAGTTGATTCAAAGATGGTAACATAGATTCCACTGATTATATTTTTCATATTTCTACTGAGCCTATGTTCCCGAGAGCTCAAATTTAATACCAAACTAGATATTATTTTAATAACTTGCAAGAAGACAAAAAACAATTGTTTTTGACACTTCTATCAGAATGATTCCTGCAGGAGCTTCAATTCAAAACCAAACACAATAGAATCAATTTACTGACCTAAACCTAGTTTTTGATAGAAATTTCTGTCAAAAATTCGTACGGCCTCTGAAGTTATCGTGCTTGCCAGACTAGGGTCTAAAACGTGAAGATTCGTCAAAATCTCGAATTATCAAAAAATCACAGATACAATACTTCCTGTATTATAATTAGCCGGAGAAGAGAAAATCACAGTTCTGACCTCCCATTGTGATCAGCAATCTCAAAAATATAGGTAATATAATATGTACCAATGATTTATTGGAAGTACTCCGTTCGTTCATATTCTTCAGATTTAGTGGTGGCTTTCACCCTGTAAGTGATAATACCAATAATTTTCACTTACTTGTAGAAGTAAGTGTTGTGAAACCGACAGAATTCACGTTTCAAGAATTTGATGGAAATATCCGTTTTGAGCATTCCTGAATCCATTTTGACTATTCTCGGCTCAATGTAGGTATGTATGCATAGCGTATGCATGTACGTAACTCGCTAGATTCCACAACCTGTTAAACGTATGATGTGGAAATTTTGTATTTGAGATGAGTTCAAGGTATTTATATGCACTTCGCATTATGGTTGCAATCGTCTGTACCGAAAGTACACTTGCCTTCAAACTTTTTTGGAATTTTTCCCATAGAATAAAAATGACTATCCGTAGGATGTTGAAACCCACTTTAAGAAATAAATGTAGCATCTGAGTGGTAACCTTCCGTTTTTGTACCAATCGGCTGAACCAGGAGCGCTTTTTATTTAAAAGTTTCCGCATAAATTCGAAACAATCAGCTAAAGAATATTGGAGTTTTGTATTGAGTACTTTCATGATATCAATTGGGAATAGGACAAGGCCTTTCGAAATCCAGTTTTTCAGTACCATAATTAGTTTATTGTGGACGTTTCGGGTCCAATTGACCCATCATCAGCTATTAAAAGTAAGTTGAATAAATACAATGAAATAACAAATTAAAAATAACCCTTACCAGTATAACAACAGGTGGAACTTACGTAAGTAAATTCAGAATTAGAAAAGTAAAGTCATAAATAAAACGAAAAATGCAGGAATAATTCAAACACAGCATCTGGAGAGACCATCCTCCTTGTAGTAGAAGTAGCAAAAAACTGACCAATCAGTGGCAAAAACAACACAAGAAAATCAGAATTAAATATAAAAAATGCAAAGAAGAAACAACAGACAACCTTTAAGTTAGCAATATGAAAGTATTCAAAAAATTATAAGCATATTTTATGTTATTTTTGTAATCCGTTTGTGTATTGATATTTTGTTTATCAAATAAGTTTATATAAAGGGTTTCATAAAATAATCTTTGTTGATTATTAGAGACCCTGTCAATGATTTTAGCACTTTTGAAGTCAAAATGGTGACCAGTTTCCAACGAATGCTTGCAAAATGCACTATGGTAAACATTCTCACATTTAATATTATATTCGTGTTGGTATAATCTCTTTTTTAAAGGTTGTGATGTTTCACCAATGTATGCACTTTGGCGAGGTACACATTTTACCTCATAAATGAAATCTTGGCTGTCTTAAAGTGCCTCCCTATCTTTGAGGTTGAAATGTAATTTTTTAGTGGTAATATTATCACCATTTGCAATTTTAATGATGCTGCCGTTAAAAATTTTGCTACATGCTTGTTGAAGGCCGTGGATGTACGGAATGACCGTGTAAATAGTGGAAGTGCTCCCGCTAGCAGTAATTTGTGGGCTGCAGTTCATACGTTGCTCCAGAATAACAAGACGGTTTTTGAGTTTGTTACACACAAATTGCATTGGGTAACCATTTTAAAGTAAGATATCAATAATAAAATTGAAATTCGCAGTATGGAAAGAAGGGTAAGAAAATAAGAATGCACGATCAACTAAAGCATTCACAACGCTTGTTTTATAGGAAGGATTAATTACAGAAGCCGTAGACTTTTGGTACCAGTTCGTAATAATTTCACCATCTATTTTAATTGATGTGACATCAAGAAAATTCAATGAATTATAATGTTCCAGTTCTATGGTAAATTGTAACATGGAATGGGAAGAATTAAATTTACTAAGGATCAAATCCACCTTATCTGAAGGAGCCAAAATTAAACAGTCATCTACATAGCGCCGATAATAAATAATGCGTAGTGGTGGATCAGACATAATATTATTTTCTGATTTTTGAAGAATCAAGTCAGCAAGGCAATTGCTAATAGAGCTACCCATTGGGGATTCATGAATTTGTTTATAAAAAACATTTTGAAAAGAGATACTGCTGACTCGAAACATAATATAATGTCAGTAAGAAATTGCTCTGAAGTTAAATCGGTAAATTCTTTAATACTGTCCCAGTTCTCAGTTATACAATCAATTATCAACAGCTGGGGAAGAGAAAAAATTAGCACCCGGTGGAACTTGGATCTGAGCCATGTCATTTACCAGGCTAAAAGAATTTCTGATGTTGAAAGTTGATTTATCTGTAACATTTTCAATAACATTTGCAAGAAACTTGGCCAATTTGTAAGTAGGTGTATTAATAGTTGAAGTTACTTGGCGCAAAGGCTCACCCTCTTTGTGTATTTTTGGTAGCATATACATTTTGTCAACTGTAGGGTTCTGTATAATAAATTCTGGATGTTTGATGCTTTTAAAATAATTTCTACATTTGCGATCGATGCCACTGATTGGGTTTTTATTCAATTTAATATAAGTAGTGTCGGCAGACAAAATGTTAGCAGCTTCATCTAAATAATCAACTTTGTTCATGATCACTGTCTTGGCATCATTATCAGCTTTTACTATGTATAATAAATCTTTTTGCTCAAAAAAAATTTTTCACTTTCTTCAATCCATTGAAGTAATTGAATCTCACTGTAACTAGGTCTATAATTTTCGGATTTTTTAAATTGAAAATCCAAAAGTTTCGAAATTTCAGTTTTAATTATATCTTTGTTATTTAAATTGCTATAATCAATTGCTAGACACAAGTTAACATAAATATCTAGCACCATTCTTTGTATTTCATCAACCTCAATGGTATTGTATGGGGCCTAAAGCAAGAATAGCCAAAACATGTTCCGGAGCAACACAGTCACTGAGGTTAATAATCCATTGTTTAAAATTATCCGGAATAACTTTACACAGGCTATTATTATAATTGTGAGATTTTAGCTTATCCAATTGGGATTCAATGCATTTTTTGTTTTTACTTTTTGTATTTCAGTATTTACGGTTACTATTAATTTAAACATATTGATAGACATCAATGGGCAATATGTCCAATAATTCAATTATAATATCTGTTTCTAATTGTTTGTAGTGTCTATAACAATTATATGCATCTTGCAATTCTAAATTTGAAATTTTATATTAGTAAGTAATATTTACGTTATGGTATTTTTGACAGAGAGATATGAGCATTCATTATGACTCATGTTCTGTATGAAATTTGGTATGAGATTATATTGTTTGCAAATGTTGTTAAAAATGTTACAGATAAATCAATTTACAACATCAGAAATTCTTTTAGCCTCGTAAATGACATGGCTCAGATCCAAGTTCCACCGGGTGTTACTATTTTCTCTTTAGAGGTTGCTGCATTATTTCCAAGTATTCCCCAGCTGTTGATAATTGATTGTATAACTGAAAACTGGGACAGTATCAAAGAATTTACCAATTTAACTTCAGAGCAATTTCTTACTGGCATTACATTATGTTTCGAGTCAGCAGTATTCACTTTTCAAAATGTTTTTCATAAACAAACTAATGGATCCCTAATGGGTAGCTCTATTAGCAATTGCCTTGCTGACTTGATTCTTCAAAAATTAGAAAATAATATTATATCCGATCCACAACTACGCATTATTCATTATCGGCGCTATGTAGATGACTGTTTAATTTTGGCTCCTTCGGATAAGGTGAATATGATCCTTAATAGATTTGATTCTTTCCATTCCAGGTTACAATTTACCATAGAACTAGAATACAATGATTCATTGAATTTTCTTGATGTCACATTAATCAAAATAGATAGTAAAATTATTACGAACTGGTACCGAAAACCTACGGCGTCAAGTAGATACTTAAATTTAGCCTCTGTAACTAATCCTTCCTATAAAACAAGCGTTGTAAATGCTCTAGTTGATCGTGCATTCTTATTGTCTCACCCTTCTTTAAATTACTGCGAATTTCAATTTTATTATCGATATTTTACTTAAAACCCAGAGCAATTTGTGTATAACAAACTCAAAAACCGTCTTGTTATTCTGGAGCAACGTATGAACTGCAGCCCACAAATTACTGCTAGCGGGAACACTTCCACTATTCACACGGTCATTCCGCACATCCACGGCCTTCAATAAGCATATAGCAAAATTCAATATTCAATTTTGATTTTCTTGTGTTGTTGTTTTTGCCACTGGCTGGTCAGTTTTTTGCTACTTCTGCTACAGGGAGGATGGTCTCTCCAGCTGTTGTGTTTTAATTATTTTTGCATTTTTCGTTTTATTTATGACATTACTCTTGTAATTCTGAATTTATTTACGTAAGTTCTACCTGTAGTCATACTGGTAAGAGATATTTTTAATTTTTTATTTCATCGTATTTATTCAACTAACTTTTAATAGCTGATGATGGGTCAATTGGACCCGAAACGCCCATAATAAGCTAATTATGATACTGAAAAACTGGATTTCGAAAGGCCTTGTCCTATTCTTAATAATCATCAACAGATCCTTCGCTTTACTCTTTTCTATAATATCTAGTTGTACACCACTTATTTTGACTGCGATCGGTTCAACTTGTAATGCAGTTTACTTGAACTTTCCGCATAAACCTAGGACAATCTGCTGTAATATATTAGTAGTATTTGAAGCAATAATTGCAGCAATAATTGCAGCATTCATATCAGAATATAATATTTTCATTGCAATCCACTGAACTGCAAGTAGAATTTATTTGACAATCCATTTAAATCAAACGCATAAATTCGTAACTATTGCCCGTAGAGTAATAAAATCTGGTATATGAGACTGCCAAAACATTTTAATGAATTGTAGCATCTGAATAATGGGTTTTAATTGTCGATCATCATAAATATCCATAAGGTATATAGGTAATATGTGGAAATCAATAAGGCCTTAAGAAATCCTTATCGGATTGAATATTTATTATTCCGATATGGATTCCTCAAGGCCTCATTGATTTCCACATATCAATTCTTGGATCCTTTTCAACAACTTAAAAGTGTACAAGTGAGTTATCTGGTGTCTATAATATATTTCTATTGCTCTGTAATATAAGAGCTTGCAAAAACAAGGTTCTAGCTTTGTACAGGTTGAATTTAGCTATCAATTGTGCCTTCATTCTACCGGCCATATTAGAGGTAATATTGCGAATTTTGAAATTCCGACTTTGAATTCATTATAAGCTACCCTTTGAATATTGTTACAAATTTCATTGTGCACGATTCATTATTATAGGTTACAGTGCAAATATTCATTTCACGAACGCTCACAAGTACAAAATCGCACACAGTTGCTCTTACTGAATGACTGTTCACTTGCTAGCGCACATGCCTTATATACTCTACTCAAACAATGGGCCTACATTTGAATGTCTGACAGTTGAACAACAATTAATCAGTATTCAAATGCCTGACAGCCACAAAACATCTAGTAACCATAGGCTGTCAATCACGTCCGACAATTGAACACCGACTAGATTGTTGGTCAATTCTAAGAAGGATTACAACTACAATAAATTATTGGACAGATAGCGATTTCGAATGAATGATACTGTGAGTTTCTGTTCATCCGTATCGGGAATACAACATCGTTCAAACATTTTATGACCTCGTACGGTTCTTCCAAGTCTCTCTGCTATTTCGGACACTTTCCTCTCCTTCTAGGGTTGCAGAAGTAATTTGCTTTGCTGGAATCGGGAACAGTTGGCTTGCATATCATATGAGGCCTTCATTTTGTCGCTGACAGCTTGTATGTTCTCCTGCGCTCACAATGCTCCAAAAGTCATCCTGAAGATGGCTAGCCCATTTTGGCAACTGTTGCATGTTGTCTTCAGGTGGATGTCCAATAATCATATCTACCGGTAACCGCAGCTCTCCGACCCATCATTAACTTGGCTGGAGTGTACTTGGTAGATTCAATGACTGCTGACCTGTATGCTAGTAGGCATCAATCACCTTGGTGTTCGTTGACGAATTTTGATGAATAATCCAGAATTGTTCTATCACGCCATCAAACAGTGGATGTAGCGCTAGAGTTCTTGTCTTGCTATTACCCAAAATCCTCATTAAACATTCAGAAAGTTCGGACTCGAAATTTCTGCCTTGATTGGAGTGTAACTTCAACGGCAATCCGAATCTTGATATCACATTCTGCATGAGGGCTTCCGCAATTATTTCAGTTTCTCGATTTTTTACTGGTATCACTTTCGGCCAGTTTGTGAAATAATCCAAGATAACAACCAAGTACTTGTCTCCCCATGAAGTAACAGGCAAAGGTCCGAGTATGTCCTCAGCAATTCTCTCAAACAGAGAACCCACGTCGTACTGCTGCATCTTAGCGCGCTGTCTAGTGGTGGGACCCTTTCTTGAGTTACAGCGTTGACAAGTCTTGCAATATTGTTCTACGTCTTCTCGACGGCCAACCCAGTAGGAATGTTTGCGGACTTCATCAAGTATTTGAATGATGGATCGTCGGATGTTGGATAATTCAGGATCAGTAAATAAAGAACAATTCACATCACTTGAGCAAACGTTTCGAATCTTATTGACTCTTCATCAGTGCCTAAATACAAACATTAAATACATTTCCTCTTTTTTTACACTTATCAATATTATGTTACATACCCAGTGATTAAAACTCTAAGTTGCCATAAAAAATCATTAGAATACATTATAAAAGTTACTTATTTCAACAGTGTAGTGTTCATCTTACAATACAGGCACAGACTGAAAGTGATAACAGCGACCATACCAACATCCGTTTCCCCCAACTGACCTGGCTGAATCTCTTCTTCATTCCGCAGTGCAGTGCACATTTGGCGCGTACTATGAACTGTTTTGCAAGTTTTCTAAAATATTTTGATAACATTTACTCAAGTATTCAGTGTCTGATCTAAAATTGATACTTTTTTTGTTCATAAATATGTGAATCATCTCCAAAAAATTACGAGTTCTGAATTCTATTGCTGAATCTACTATTTCTACATTTTTAAAATCAAAATGATGATGATTATCGATACTATGTTGTGCTAAAGCTGTTTTTTCAGATTTAAAATTCTTACAATCATTTCTATGGTTATTTATTCTATTTTTTAAGTATTGCTTAGTTTGCCCAATGTACACCGCACTGCAGTCCAAACAAGAGACCCTATAAATCACATTTGATCTGTCCATTTCTGGAACTCTATCTTTCAACTTACTGAATAAGTTATTAACTTTTTTGTCATTGTAAAAAACTATGTTGACACCGTCGCTGCTCAGTAACTTGCCAAGGTTGTGTGACAGACCCCTGACCAAGGGCAGCTTGAAATACATGACTTGTTTTTTATTGTTATCAATCTCTTCATTGTTACTACGTTCTGCGTTATTGTCACTTCCACTCTCATTCGCCACCCTAGTATGTTCATTAAAAATTTTATTTATTGAATTTGATGGATAATCATGTGATTTCAATTTGATTTTTAACTGTTCTAAATTTTTATTATGGAATTCTACACTACTCAGTCTTTTAATCTTTAATATATTACTTTTTATAATTGCAATTTTTTGTGTAATAGTGTGATTCGATTTAAAATGTAACATTCTATCTGATGATGTAGGTTTCTTGTAACAATCTGTCTTTAGAGATCCGTCATCATTCTTTATTATCAAAATGTCTAAAAACGGTAAACAATTATTATTTTCTGTTTCAATAGTGAATTGAATTTTATCATGGTATCGGTTGAAACTATTCATAGTAACATCCACGGAATCAAATGGAATGGCTGTGACAATATCATCCACGTATAGATAAATGAATGGAAGATGAAAAGGTAATTTTTTTATTACATTGTTAAGAAGTTTAGTCATCACTAAATTTGATAGAATAGGAGAAGTTGGATGTCCCATCGCACTTCCTTCAATCTGCTGGTAAAATTTATTATCAAAGCTAAAGTAACTGCTGTCAAAACAAAATGCTATCAGTTTTTTAAAAGTATGCTGGTCAATAATCGTGTGATTAGTGATTTCACTCCAAAACTCGTCAATAGCATCAAATACTAATTCTTTGGTGACATTAGTGAACAATGATGTTACATCCAGCGATATCAACATGAAGTTATCAGGCAAAATGTGGTTTTGACATCTGTTGACAAATTCATATGAGTTTTTTATATTGTAAATTAGTGTATCTTGAATTTTGCTTAAAATTTGACAGATGAATTTCTCTATCTTATATGAAGGTGCATTAATACATGAGACTACTGGTCTAAGCGGCACTGGAGGCGGCTTGTGTGTTTTGGGTAAACCATAAATCTTAGGAGTGATAGAATTATAAACTTTCAACTGTTTCCCACACTGTTCCTCTATCAGCGATCTGTCACACAACTCCTTAATTAGTTTATTATTTAAATTTTGAAATTTAGTCGTTGGGTCATTGTTTAAAATTCTATAAGTAATGCTATCATCTAACAATTCTTTCATTTTCAACTTATAATAATCTACATCTAATATCACAGTACAATTACTTTTATCAGAGTTGGTTACTAAAATGTCTGGGTTGTCTTTTAAAAATTTGCTCGTAGTCTTATACATAAAATCTAATTCATTACTGCTTCTATTATTATTGTGCTTATTTGTACGTACTTTCTGCCTCGCAACATAATTAGTAATCATATTTGTTGTTTTTAGTCTGAGGGACTGTTTTTCTGTATCATTGAGTTGTTGTCCACTTATACATTTTTCCACATCTGTCAATAGTCTTATGAAAGGAAATTCTGTCTTATTTAACTCAATGGCTGTCTTAGGTCCTAACGAGAGTAAATTTTGTACATCTTCAGGAATAGATTTTTGTGTCAAATTTATAACACAATTCTTATTAAATTGTGTGGCATTGTGATTATGTTGCTTCAAATTCTGTAATTTATTTATCTGTTTCTGTTTAATAATATTAAATTGTATTTCACACCATTGTTCTTGATGATTTTGAAAGCTATTGGTTATTTGTATAGGCAAGAATTTGACAGCTAACTCTTGTGTTTCTTTTAAGTTATTTCTTATGTTATGTAGCAGAATGCACGTACTTTTTATCTCAAAATTTAACAGTTTTCTTTCTAAATTAATTAAAATATTTTCAAATTCCCTACTACACGGATTTCTGTCTTCTATCAAGCACCAAAGATTTTGAACTGTGTTGTGTATATGTGAGGGAGTGACATTGTTGTACCTGCATTGTAAGAGGAACGTTCTTCTGTTTGTTGTCGCCACGTTGTTTTTCTTCAGCTTGGACCAAGATTTGAGGGTGTCTCTTGCTTCTTGTCCGTAATTTTGTGTAATATCCTCGAAAAAAACCCATGTTGTTAAAAATATCCCGTGAAATGTGATAATTGAAATATAGATCGTATCCAGAAGTTAATATATTTGAATGATGGATCGTCGGATGTTGGATAATTCAGGATCAGTAAATAAAGAACAATTCACATCACTTGAGCAAACGTTTCGAATCTTATTGACTCTTCATCAGTGCCTAAATACAAACATTAATAAGAATTGTGTTATAAATTTGACACAAAAATCTATTCCTGAAGATGTACAAAATTTACTCTCGTTAGGACCTAAGACAGCCATTGAGTTAAATAAGACAGAATTTCCTTTCATAAGACTATTGACAGATGTGGAAAAATGTATAAGTGGACAACAACTCAATGATACAGAAAAACAGTCCCTCAGACTAAAAACAACAAATATGATTACTAATTATGTTGCGAGGCAGAAAGTACGTACAAATAAGCACAATAATAATAGAAGCAGTAATGAATTAGATTTTATGTATAAGACTACGAGCAAATTTTTAAAAGACAACCCAGACATTTTAGTAACCAACTCTGATAAAAGTAATTGTACTGTGATATTAGATGTAGATTATTATAAGTTGAAAATGAAAGAATTGTTAGATGATAGCATTACTTATAGAATTTTAAACAATGACCCAACGACTAAATTTCAAAATTTAAATAATAAACTAATTAAGGAGTTGTGTGACAGATCGCTGATAGAGGAACAGTGTGGGAAACAGTTGAAAGTTTATAATTCTATCACTCCTAAGATTTATGGTTTACCCAAAACACACAAGCCGCCTCCAGTGCCGCTTAGACCAGTAGTCTCATGTATTAATGCACCTTCATATAAGATAGAGAAATTCATCTGTCAAATTTTAAGCAAAATTCAAGATACACTAATTTACAATATAAAAAACTCATATGAATTTGTCAACAGATGTCAAAACCACATTTTGCCTGATAACTTCATGTTGATATCGCTGGATGTAACATCATTGTTCACTAATGTCACCAAAGAATTAGTATTTGATGCTATTGACGAGTTTTGGAGTGAAATCACTAATCACACGATTATTGACCAGCATACTTTTAAAAAACTGATAGCATTTTGTTTTGACAGCAGTTACTTTAGCTTTGATAATAAATTTTACCAGCAGATTGAAGGAAGTGCGATGGGACATCCAACTTCTCCTATTCTATCAAATTTAGTGATGACTAAACTTCTTAACAATGTAATAAAAAAATTACCTTTTCATCTTCCATTCATTTATCTATACGTGGATGATATTGTCACAGCCATTCCATTTGATTCCGTGGATGTTACTATGAATAGTTTCAACCGATACCATGATAAAATTCAATTCACTATTGAAACAGAAAATAATAATTGTTTACCGTTTTTAGACATTTTGATAATAAAGAATGATGACGGATCTCTAAAGACAGATTGTTACAAGAAACCTACATCATCAGATAGAATGTTACATTTTAAATCGAATCACACTATTACACAAAAAATTGCAATTATAAAAAGTAATATATTAAAGATTAAAAGACTGAGTAGTGTAGAATTCCATAATAAAAATTTAGAACAGTTAAAAATCAAATTGAAATCACATGATTATCCATCAAATTTAATAAATAAAATTTTTAATGAACATACTAGGGTGGCGAATGAGAGTGGAAGTGACAATAACGCAGAACGTAGTAACAATGAAGAGATTGATAACAATAAAAAACAAGTCATGTATTTCAAGCTGCCCTTGGTCAGGGGTCTGTCACACAACCTTGGCAAGTTACTGAGCAGCGACGGTGTCAACATAGTTTTTTACAATGACAAAAAAGTTAATAACTTATTCAGTAAGTTGAAAGATAGAGTTCCAGAAATGGACAGATCAAATGTGATTTATAGGGTCTCTTGTTTGGACTGCAGTGCGGTGTACATTGGGCAAACTAAGCAATACTTAAAAAATAGAATAAATAACCATAGAAATGATTGTAAGAATTTTAAATCTGAAAAAACAGCTTTAGCACAACATAGTATCGATAATCATCATCATTTTGATTTTAAAAATGTAGAAATAGTAGATTCAGCAATAGAATTCAGAACTCGTAATTTTTTGGAGATGATTCACATATTTATGAACAAAAAAAGTATCAATTTTAGATCAGACACTGAATACTTGAGTAAATGTTATCAAAATATTTTAGAAAACTTGCAAAACAGTTCATAGTACGCGCCAAATGTGCACTGCACTGCGGAATGAAGAAGAGATTCAGCCAGGTCAGTTGGGGGAAACGGATGTTGGTATGGTCGCTGTTATCACTTTCAGTCTGTGCCTGTATTGTAAGATGAACACTACACTGTTGAAATAAGTAACTTTTATAATGTATTCTAATGATTTTTTATGGCAACTTAGAGTTTTAATCACTGGGTATGTAACATAATATTGATAAGTGTAAAAAAAGAGGAAATGTATTTAATGTTTGTATTTAGGCACTGATGAAGAGTCAATAAGATTCGAAACGTTTGCTCAAGTGATGTGAATTGTTCTTTATTTACTGATCCTGAATTATCCAACATCCGACGATCCATCATTCAAATATATTAACTTCTGGATACGATCTATATTTCAATTATCACATTTCACGGGATATTTTTAACAACATGGGTTTTTTCGAGGATATTACACAAAATTACGGACAAGAAGCAAGAGACACCCTCAAATCTTGGTCCAAGCTGAAGAAAAACAACGTGGCGACAACAAACAGAAGAACGTTCCTCTTACAATGCAGGTACAACAATGTCACTCCCTCACATATACACAACACAGTTCAAAATCTTTGGTGCTTGATAGAAGACAGAAATCCGTGTAGTAGGGAATTTGAAAATATTTTAATTAATTTAGAAAGAAAACTGTTAAACTTTGAGATAAAAAGTACGTGCATTCTGCTACATAACATAAGAAATAACTTAAAAGAAACACAAGAGTTAGCTGTCAAATTCTTGCCTATACAAATAACCAATAGCTTTCAAAATCATCAAGAACAATGGTGTGAAATACAATTTAATATTATTAAACAGAAACAGATAAATAAATTACAGAATTTGAAGCAACATAATCACAATGCCACACAATTTAATAAGAATTGTGTTATAAATTTGACACAAAAATCTATTCCTGAAGATGTACAAAATTTACTTTCGTTAGGACCTAAGACAGCCATTGAGTTAAATAAGACAGAATTTCCTTTCATAAGACTATTGACAGATGTGGAAAAATGTATAAGTGGACAACAACTCAATGATACAGAAAAACAGTCCCTCAGACTAAAAACAACAAATATGATTACTAATTATGTTGCGAGGCAGAAAGTACGTACAAATAAGCACAATAATAATAGAAGCAGTAATGAATTAGATTTTATGTATAAGACTACGAGCAAATTTTTAAAAGACAACCCAGACATTTTAGTAACCAACTCTGATAAAAGTAATTGTACTGTGATATTAGATGTAGATTATTATAAGTTGAAAATGAAAGAATTGTTAGATGATAGCATTACTTATAGAATTTTAAACAATGACCCAACGACTAAATTTCAAAATTTAAATAATAAACTAATTAAGGAGTTGTGTGACAGATCGCTGATAGAGGAACAGTGTGGGAAACAGTTGAAAGTTTATAATTCTATCACTCCTAAGATTTATGGTTTACCCAAAACACACAAGCCGCCTCCAGTGCCGCTTAGACCAGTAGTCTCATGTATTAATGCACCTTCATATAAGATAGAGAAATTCATCTGTCAAATTTTAAGCAAAATTCAAGATACACTAATTTACAATATAAAAAACTCATATGAATTTGTCAACAGATGTCAAAACCACATTTTGCCTGATAACTTCATGTTGATATCGCTGGATGTAACATCATTGTTCACTAATGTCACCAAAGAATTAGTATTTGATGCTATTGACGAGTTTTGGAGTGAAATCACTAATCACACGATTATTGACCAGCATACTTTTAAAAAACTGATAGCATTTTGTTTTGACAGCAGTTACTTTAGCTTTGATAATAAATTTTACCAGCAGATTGAAGGAAGTGCGATGGGACATCCAACTTCTCCTATTCTATCAAATTTAGTGATGACTAAACTTCTTAACAATGTAATAAAAAAATTACCTTTTCATCTTCCATTCATTTATCTATACGTGGATGATATTGTCACAGCCATTCCATTTGATTCCGTGGATGTTACTATGAATAGTTTCAACCGATACCATGATAAAATTCAATTCACTATTGAAACAGAAAATAATAATTGTTTACCGTTTTTAGACATTTTGATAATAAAGAATGATGACGGATCTCTAAAGACAGATTGTTACAAGAAACCTACATCATCAGATAGAATGTTACATTTTAAATCGAATCACACTATTACACAAAAAATTGCAATTATAAAAAGTAATATATTAAAGATTAAAAGACTGAGTAGTGTAGAATTCCATAATAAAAATTTAGAACAGTTAAAAATCAAATTGAAATCACATGATTATCCATCAAATTTAATAAATAAAATTTTTAATGAACATACTAGGGTGGCGAATGAGAGTGGAAGTGACAATAACGCAGAACGTAGTAACAATGAAGAGATTGATAACAATAAAAAACAAGTCATGTATTTCAAGCTGCCCTTGGTCAGGGGTCTGTCACACAACCTTGGCAAGTTACTGAGCAGCGACGGTGTCAACATAGTTTTTTACAATGACAAAAAAGTTAATAACTTATTCAGTAAGTTGAAAGATAGAGTTCCAGAAATGGACAGATCAAATGTGATTTATAGGGTCTCTTGTTTGGACTGCAGTGCGGTGTACATTGGGCAAACTAAGCAATACTTAAAAAATAGAATAAATAACCATAGAAATGATTGTAAGAATTTTAAATCTGAAAAAACAGCTTTAGCACAACATAGTATCGATAATCATCATCATTTTGATTTTAAAAATGTAGAAATAGTAGATTCAGCAATAGAATTCAGAACTCGTAATTTTTTGGAGATGATTCACATATTTATGAACAAAAAAAGTATCAATTTTAGATCAGACACTGAATACTTGAGTAAATGTTATCAAAATATTTTAGAAAACTTGCAAAACAGTTCATAGTACGCGCCAAATGTGCACTGCACTGCGGAATGAAGAAGAGATTCAGCCAGGTCAGTTGGGGGAAACGGATGTTGGTATGGTCGCTGTTATCACTTTCAGTCTGTGCCTGTATTGTAAGATGAACACTACACTGTTGAAATAAGTAACTTTTATAATGTATTCTAATGATTTTTTATGGCAACTTAGAGTTTTAATCACTGGGTATGTAACATAATATTGATAAGTGTAAAAAAAGAGGAAATGTATTTAATGTTTGTATTTAGGCACTGATGAAGAGTCAATAAGATTCGAAACGTTTGCTCAAGTGATGTGAATTGTTCTTTATTTACTGATCCTGAATTATCCAACATCCGACGATCCATCATTCAAATATATTAACTTCTGAATACGATCTATATTTCAATTCATCAAGTATCTTCTTGATGTCAAAATGTCCAACGCTGTTACCATCATGCAGTTGTTCCAAAACTCGATCTTTCAGATGTCTTGGCACTATCAATTTTTCTTTTATTTCCATTCCATCGGAGTCCTCCCATAGTCTGTATGGTGAATCGTTTCTGACTCTCAGAAAACTCCATTGTGCCAAAGAGGCCTTTGTGATCTGATCCATAGCTGACGATTCCTGAAAACCAGGCTTCTGAAAAGCTTCAGCACCGAATCATTTTGTTGAGCCTGTCGCACTCCGTACATGGATAATACGGATTCATCTCGCTCAAATTGTCCTACTCTGGTGACATTCACGTACCGCTCACGTTCTTCTTGTTTACGACTGTTATAACAATCATCGTCGCACAGTCGACAGGACAAGGAATCCGCATTAGCATGAGTTTTTCCTGGTCTATGACGAATCTCAAAATCATATAATTGCAGATGTTTCAACCAGTAAGTTGATTGCAGCATACACCTCTTTTGTTGTAACACACCTGTTCTTTTGGGCCTTATGTAGAGTTTTCGCCGTCCTATTTTTGGAAAAGAACAGCTTCTATTTTGGAATACAGAGCGCCTGTATTCAAGAAGAATTGGCCCTCTTCATTTGGATGCGCCAACACTGAAGACGTCCTGAAACATTCTCAAGTTTTTCGAAAGCTTCTCGACTATCACCTCAAATTTCTATTTTCTTCAGTTAAAGCAAACAGCGGTTTGGCAATCAATAAGAAGTTTTCAACAAATCGGCGATATTAATCGGCTGAACATAAGAAGCTTGTCAGTTCGTGGATGTTGCTAGGGATCTCCCAAGTTTTCACAGCTTCAATTTTCTCTCGATCTGTCTGCACTCTATCACTATACAACACATGTCCCAAATATTTGACGGTTTTCTGGAACAAGAGACATTTCTTCAAGGTTAATTTCAGATTGACATCTTTGAACCGGTGGAATACTTGCCTCAGTCGAGTTATTTCTTCTTCAAAGTCCCTCCCATGAACTATCACATCATCAAGGTGAACGAGTGCAGTTTTCCATAACAACCTCTGTAGCACTCTTTCCATCAATTGCTCAAACATACTTGGGACATTGCAGAGTCCAAAAGGCAGGACTGTAAATTGCCATAGATCCGCACAGGATATGAATGCTGTCGTTTCTTCAGCTTTCTCGTTCATCTTGATCTGTCAGTATCCACTTAGCTGGTTTTAGGTAGAAAACCATTTTGAATTTTTAACAGCACCAAGGATGTCGTCGGTCCTTGGCAGGGGTTATGAGCTTTTTTTTGTCACCTCATTTAATTTTCGGTAATCCACACAAAATGTGGTGGAACCATTTTCTCTTCCATCAAAACAATCGAAGAAGCCCACGGACTTGTCAATGATTCGATTGCATGTCGATCACATTTTTTTCAATTCTGTCAATCCGTGATATTGGTATTTGCCTTGGGGATGTTTCATCATCTATGCATCTTCATTTTAGATTTTATCCTGAACCAGATGTGTGCGCCCAAAGTCACTTGAACCCTTTGCAAAGATATTCCGATATTCCAGCAGCAAGTCTCGCAACTTCTCCTTCTGTTCTTCTGTCAAGTTGGCGCTGCTTCTGTTGCATGAATTTCAAATTGTGTGATACAGTCTTTTTGAAAATGGGTCTTTCTTGATGACTTTTCTTTCCATCTTGGGAATCATTGTTACGGCCTCTAATCTACTTGAAGGTGTTCCTTTTTCAATTTGAACTGGACAATTTGAAACGTCTAGAATTCTAACTACCAGTCGTTGAGATTTTACTAAAGTTCTGGCTAGTACAACTGATTTATTTCAGCTCAAAGGTGTACGTTGTATCTTCTGGAATGTTATCCAGCTTGATTGGAACCACCTTCTACAAACGTGAAAGTACCAGAAAATTTCTTGGAGCAACAACATCCGTCACTTTTACCTCCATTTGTTGACAATGGAAGGATTCCTCATCTTCTTCATCAATTTGTAGGACATCACCGTCCAAATACAAGACACAACCAAGATCTCGCAGAAACTCGACGCCCAAAATATCGGCATCCATGATTGCGGCAATGAATGCTTGATGCTTCTTTTTCAAACTGTCAATTGTAAATTCAAGCTCCTTCACACTGAGTACTAGTATTTTCTTCCCATTCGCTGTCTTCAGTAAAATCCGCTGGTCCTGAACACGTTCTCTTGGAATTTGTCTTATTTTTGCAAAAAATTCTGGATGCACAATGGTGACATTCTCTCCAGTATCCAGCAGCATCTTGCATGGTACATTCCCCACTGAAAATACTGTCAACATCTCATTCTTCTTCTCAGTCCAGGTGAGGTCGGTGGAAATTAGGAAAAAGATCGTTCTCGTCGGCGACTTTCTGTAAAAGTCGTGGTCCTTTTCACCTCAGGCTCTTTCTTATCGCGCTCAAGCCATCTTACTCTCTTTGCTAGTCTTGACGCCTTCGTGGCCGCTTCAATTTCCAAAGCCATTGTCAGCACTGCTCTCACTGTCTTTCGATTCGCCAACCGGACGACTCGCCTAGTCTAATCGTCGCAGATACCATCCACGAACTGTCTCACTGCTACATATTCCTAAGTTGAACTCAGACAATTTGCAAAAGCCTTCCGAGCCAGACTCTGCACAGCATATGCAAATGTAGTCAGATCCTCTTTATATAGCAGCATTAAATTCCGCAGCTGTTCGTGCAACAATTTTTTCATGTGTTTCTTCCCGAGGCGCAGCTCTAATTCAGATATCAGCTTCCCATAATCGAGGCGTTCTTGTTCATTCAAACCTGAAAGGACAGTCAAAGCTGTCTTACGAAGCATTCTAGCAAATGCAATTGCTGTTTGCCCTTTGCTTTAGCCATTATTTTTCGAAATAAGCTCAAATAGCGGAATATCTGTCCTAGGAAGTCTTGCCATCATACGGCGTTGGTTTCAGAGTGAAATTTGATGTCTCTTCTCTTGGAGTAGATGCTGGAACATTTTCTATTTGTAGGGCTGCACCATCACCATTGAGACTGCTTAATTGTCATCAACTTTTTCAACTCGGTAGCCATTTCTTCTGTTGATTCCTTCATTGCCTTCATCTCTTTTGTTACTGTGATCTTTATACTCTCTTTAGATTCCATTATCTTTTCTCCCATAGACTGCACCTGCTCGACTGAAGATTTCGTTATTATTTTCTCTATGGCCGTTGCGGACGCTTTCTGTCCAGCTACCGACGTTTTCATGAGCTCCATCATCATCTTTGGCTAATCCTGAATCTTGCTGCTGGCCATGCTTCTTGTTTTGGGTATTCACAACAATCTCAACACAATTTTGAACAATTCACAACACTGCAACCTAGTCCACTCTCCGTTGTCCGGATCCCGTATCATTTTTACTCAATTTCTCAGGATCTCACTTCTCACACCAATTTGTCACATATTCTATTGTGGATAAATTTATTATTATAGGTGACAGTGTAAATATCTATTTTACAAACGCTCTCAGTTACTCTTACTGAATGACTGCCCACTCGCCAGCTCAAGAACCTTATATACCCTACTCCAACAATGTTTCCACATTCAAATTTCTGTCAGTTGAACAACAATGAACCAGCATTCAAATGCCAAAATACCAAACATCTAGTAACCATAGGCTGTCAATCACGTCCGACAATTGATCACCGACTAGATTGCTGGTCAATGCTAACTGGGATTACAATCACAATGAGTTATTGAATAGATCGCGAATTCAAATGAATAATAATGAGAACCAATGATTTGGAATATCTCACATTTGTGACAATATGTACAAAAATTTTCTACCAGTCAAGTTCTGATAATTATATTGGTATACAACTTTGGAGTTCAGGAGTCGTCTCCACAATCTTAGAGGTAGAAACAAAATTATTACTTATTGATTTTTCAAGTTGATACACTAGAATAAGGTGGAAGTGTAAGTACCTTCCTACACATTTAAGCGAATGCGCATGAATTGAATCGATTGATGAAGTCATGTTGAATTTAACTGTATTATACATATTAAGGTAATTCAATTTCATTCATTTCAGAGCAAAGAATTAATCAAGCCATCCTGACTACATTTTGAGAGTTCTATCAATATCCGTAAACGCAGTGATTGTCGAAAAGAAAAAATATGTTCGTCTATCTCTGATATATATCTTGTAATAGTGGAAAACACTACAATTTCATATCGAAAATTATCACAAACAATGCGTATTCGAATATTGAACAAAATATAGTCTGTGAGAAACATTGAAAACTGCCTGCAGAATCAAAAACAGTAGGTACTCATGGGACTGCTACTTGAATCAACAGACTTTCAGTGTGCTAGGAGTTGTGGAAACTTCCAGGAACCATATTTTTATTTCTGATACAGCGGAAAAATTGAGACGGTAATTACTTTTAGAAAGACATTCTTAATATTACAGCTGGTTTTTGATATATCTGTTCAAAATTTCAAACTAAGTTTTTAGTAATATAGTGATTCCAATTTTTGATGCTCAAGAGATTCTCAATAACTCAGCCCTCAGTCATCACTCCAAGATACATACATAGTGTTTTGATTGTGCGTTTAGTATGAAGACGTTCGCACACCATGTTTTCTCTCTCAATCATAACTCCAAAGTTATCGCTCGACGTTTTTCTCATTACTCCATTTGAACAAATTTATTGCATGTTTCTTCTTATCCTAATTATTGCTCCAAAACAAGTATTTTACTTTTCTCGTGCGTTCTTCGAATGTGCCCGCTGCATGTTTTCCATTATCCCAGAAACTTTGAAATACACGCACAATATGCTCTCGTAGAATCAACGAAATATCGAGCAATATATCTACAGTATATTCCTACTTCTTCCAGTTAGGCTTTGATCTGTACTATAATTGCATGTAACTTCAATTTTCTCAAATTATTTAGGCTTGTTCACTCAGTGTCGTGTTGAGCCAGATGTATGAGCTATTTCTTGAGGTGCATTTACATCTGACACTTATCTCTGGAAATATATGTCGAATGTCAGACAGAAAATCACTTCAACTGTTTACATTCTGACAGAAATTACTAGAAAACATGTCATGGATATGTGTATGACACTTTTTAGAATGCTATAGTTTGTAATAAATATATGATCCGTTTACATACACATACATGTGTTCTGTGCCGTATGTTTCTTTCATTCTGCACATAGCTCATTATGTAGTCATGATGAAAACATCGAAACACAAAATTGCGGTATGTATAATCATTCCAAAGATAATAAATTGTTTTCAGTTATCAATTCTGTATATTTATTGGAAACTTTGACGTTTTAATCTTTTGACCAAGGATCTTTCCTAAAGGATCGAGAGCAATCTATTATTCATTGAAAATATGATTATTCATAGCTTGGTGCAAATATACTGGCTTTGTAATCCGGAGGTCGCGCGGTAAAATCCCACCAACTGACAAAAAGTCAGTAAGATTTCCATTGAATCATAATAATTATATTCTGTGGCGTACTCTCCACCAAAACCAAGAGTACGCGAAGCGTGACGACTGGTAACCGCACCCTACGGCTAATGAAATATTAATCAATCTACTGATTGCACTATAAATATCTGCTACACCCGCAGTGGGTGAGAGGCGGGATTGATATTAATTTTTTTATTTTCAAATTCTGAAGAAATGTGTTGATTATCAAACTAAAGATGTATAACGTGAACTTTGAGTGAAGGATTCAAGAATTCTAAAAATATAAGCAAATAGGAATCTAATCCAAAGTCACTCAAATTACGTAACTCTAGCTCAGTGATAACAATCAGTTACGAAATCCCAGGGCCGGACTGGGTAAAGTGAGGCTAGATTTTCCAAAATAATGAATAAAAATAGATGTGGTAAAACTACCGTTTGGGCGCCACACAGTTGAAATTTCGTCCCCAGGCTGCAACTGCGAAGATGCCTGAAATAAGGTATTATGGCACAAAGGTAAATGGGAAAGCTATTTCCCGATAAGTCTGTCAGCGTTGATCCTAGGACTGACCATAAAAATAATTATTTAAATACTCTAACACAACAACCTACTGTACCTTGAAGCTTAAATATAAATAATTGGGATAGGCAATTTGCACTCATAAAAACAAGTTATCAGGCTTTACGTAATAATGTGAATATAATTTAATAAAGAAAATTGTAATTGATAATGTTGATAATAATCAAAATTTGAGACTTAAAAAGTACTAGAAAAATAGAGATAGTAAATGCGCCTCACCATAGAGTACTCGACGTACGTAGTTACTTCAAAAATACTTCAAACAGGTAACAACGCCTATACGGATACCTAAAGAGATGATAAAACTGTAACGGGCCCTTCCTCGATCGATCCCGGTTCACAGAAACGTATTCCGCATATAACGCAGTGAACAAGAGAAAGGAAACAAATTGTCGAGCGCTCTACGCTACGCGTAATAAAATAAATGTGATAATATATATGTAACAAATGGTACAAACTGAAATAATATTAGAGAATTGGAAGCTAGTTTAACCACACTTAAGTGGTAACAAATCAAAAGAAATATGATAATCTAAATGTATATAAATCCTGCAATAAGCTACAGGTGAGCAGCAAATAGTAAAAAAAGAACAATAAAATAAAAAAGGGGCAGAATTTGATATTTCCACTCAGCTGGATTTCCAGTAGTTGTTGGAGCTGACAGATGATGGCTTCTGGCACCAAGATTGACGCATCGGACCAATTATTCTCCGGGCGGACAATAACCAGCAGGTGTAGAAGGAATGATGACGTCACAGTGAAGATGGAAAGCTTGGTCAGAAGACCAGTGCCTGGATGGATTTCGGCACCTTTGAGTCGAACCAAGACGAGATTTCAACTTGTTTGATCGCTGGTGGTAGGCGATAATCAAATTTTTGTGATAATAATCCCCCTGTGATCATGGTGCTTCCAAAATAGCCAAACTAACGCACTAAACTCGCACAAAACACTGACTCTGCAAGCGACTTGCCTTTAATCCTTTTGATCCCTTGCGGATTACACTACGGTAATAAAACAAGAATGAAAGGTCAAAATTCACTAAAACTTAATTCACTTTGATCGTCTCGACTTCTAGTTCGTAACTGATTTGCTTCTCCCAGGGTAAAAATCTACCTAATTCCAAAATATCCCTGGTTCTGTTATGACTCTGTCAACGACCACTCGTAGCAGAGACGCTGTGACCGATATCGTGCGTATCACCGAGACAAGGGTTTGTAACTTCATATGATTACAGCTAATGTCAACAAAAAAATAAAATATTGGGTAGTAATTATTAATTGCATTTAAGACAACAAAGAGCGAATAGTAAATAAAAAAAATTGAGTATTCCATTCAATTTAGAATTTCAGAGATTAAGAATCAGAATGGATGAAAAAAATCTGAAAACTGAGAATAAAACGTAACAGATGTCAAAAGAGAATGGAAAACGTTTTCATGCTGACAGACAAGATGATTCGAATTTGACTCCACAAAAAGATCTCTCCAGAATAAGAGTCACCGATGTAGCAATGACAAGCTTCTTCATGTAGCCAGCTCTTGGACTATGAGTATTACGTATGTGCGATGTGCAGATGATTGCGGAGAAAAGAAAGTATCACGTTTCACATGGAAACTGACAAGTTGCGGAGTCTCTTGTATTTTAGTAGAGAAATTAATCACAAGTGACGTTTCGGTGATATTTGAGCTGCCTCAATTTTTCTAACGTATACAGGTAAGAATCGCTATAGATGATGATAATAATAATAATTCTCATTTATATTTCTATACATGTAACATAAAATATTTACAGTCGATAAACAACAATTTTTCCATATATATAGGTTAGAATTAATCGCGACTGCAATAAGTTTAGGAGACAGTAAATTTTGTAGGCTTTGCAGTCAGGCTTTTTTTTTTAAACGACGAAATTTTAAAAGAGAAATCTTTTATTTTATTGACCGAAAAGACCTGACTGCAAAGCCTACAAAATCTACTGTCTCATATATATATATATATATATATATATATATATATATATATATATATATATATATATATATATATATATATATATATATACATATATATATATATATATATATATATATATATATATATATATATATATATATATATATATATATATATATATATATATATATATATATACTGAATGTAAATCTAGTTGGCGAATCCGTAATAAGCTGTACAAGACTTTTTCAAAAATTAATTTACTTTTATATATATATATATATATATATTTAATTTTAACCAGTGATAGAACCCGTCAAGCATAACAATTTTTCTTGATAACTTTTTCCCGAATTCTCATCTTTTTTCAGGATTTTTCAACCCCTATAATTTAACGAGTCGTTCAGATGCAGAATTTTCGGATCCAGTTGCAGTTACAATCCTGGTTACAACGAAACAATTGATTTCGACATATGTGAGCTATCAATTCCAGATCAATTCCTTCAAATAAATTTTGGAAAAAATCGTCCAATTATTATTGTCACAAAAGTTAAAACCTGTGAAAATGTCAAGCTCTTCTATCTGCGATATCGCAGGCAGTGTAGGATTAGTTCGGCGAATTTATTCGGAACGATTTCAGAATTGTCATTTTTCACTAAAAATTTAATTATTGTGGTTATGCTCATGTATTTGATGTCAAAATATTGTGCACTTATACATAATGATGAGAATACTATGAGATATTGAGAATTTATCGTTACCTGGAACGTAAAACACCAGATGAAATGAATAAAATACATTAATTTATAAATGAAGCAGCTGTGAATTAGTTTTTCCTCGTATTATTACAAACTTCACAGTCAGGTCGTTTCAATAAAGTATGCCTCGTAAATTGATCTGTTGAACAAATAGAGTATTGTATCTTATATTTTAAAAAATATCAAAAATCAATTACCAAACTCAGTGTGATACATTTGTAGGTTAGGTTTTCTGTTTTTCAAGAATAAGCTATTACAATTTTTGCGGGAATACTTTCAGTTGAATTATTCATTGAATTAATTATTTTAGATTTGCATTCCATTTCATATTTCACCGTTTACTTTAAATAAATCGTTGAATGATTTTCTCTTTATGTTTGAGAGCCAACAGTAATGAAGTAAGCTGAGAGCAGCAACTACTTTTTAAGTTGATCGTAGATGGCAGCACAATCTGTGTTACAGGCTGTATTCAGACTATTCAAATCAGTTGATCCAAGTGCAATGAACTCGTGTTGACAATTCAATGTTCTAGAAATGTACCAACTATTTGAAAATATACGTGAAATTCCTAAATAGAAATAAAATTTCTTAACAATAACATATAAATACGACCAATATACCAAATTGTTGGTTTCAGAGATAAATTTGATCTTTCTTGCAACATATACAAAAATAGAATTATCGAGGTGAGCGAATATCAGTGTATTATTGAAATACTGTTATTCTTTCAGTTTCAAATGAATGATTGATAAGACTATGATGGTTTAAAGTTTCAATATAATCTTTTGAATCGTCAGCTGTCATTCTTCCAACAAATGAGAAGCATTCGGTTCTAAGCATGGGCGCACTATGAAATTTTTTACCAAACTTTGATGAATTTTCACCCGATATCCAGGAGACTTACAGAAAAAAGTTATCAAGAAAAATTGTTAGGCCTGAAGAGATCTATTGCAGGTTAAAATTTATGTACTTATTTCTGTAACATTCTGTATATTAATATTCCTCCAGTTCTTTTCTTCAGATTTATGTTATATCTTGTGTGGTACAAATTTTATTAAATCTGTAGTTGATAAAAATATTCTCATTCAATTAATTTAGTTGCTTTAAGCCTCGTTTACAACAAGAAATTAGTAGTATTTGGGAGTTACTAGTTAGTGGTTAGTGTTTGTGCTAAGAGTCTGGATTCAGCGTTTACAATACTTTTTAACTAGCGCTGTCCCTGTCGGTATTGCAGAGAGCTTGACCATCATTTCAATGCTCACAAAGAATGCAACATATGTCACAGCCGAAGAAAATATGAAAGCATCAGTTGTATTTGTTCACTTTGTTTACAATCTTAGTTAATTGTAGCATCAAACTTGGTCCAATCAATGCTAATATGTCATCAAATTGGGATAAAGTCGTTCTTGTGTAATTAAGAAATATATCTTGATCCGAGAACCTTATTTCTTGAATCAAGCTCTTCCAATCTGTTTGCTCATTTCTATTTTGACTTACTGGACGAATCCACCAACTTCTATAATTTTCTTTCTTACTTCTTCCTTTGTATAAAATAAGAGGAGCAAGTATTATTTTTTTTGCACGATTGGGCGTTTTTATGTGTTTACCGGCCCTCTATTTGAGGTTGTATGTTGATTTTTCCGGCAGACTGTGGTTACTATGGTTATGCTGACTGACCGTCCATGGGCAAGGGCGGCAAGTAAAAAATTGTGAATTTTCACGAAGAAATATTCATTTTTTCATCTTTATTTGCAATTGAATATTCACAATAAGATGTCAAACATGACAACTGACAGCAAATGAACAATGGTCAGTAGTAATTCAATTTGAAAAAGAGAATTCGGATTTATATTTCGGATTTTCCAATCGTGCAAAAAATTTTGTAAGCATCACGGTCAATAAGTACAGTACCGATTTCGTATAATATTTGGAAACTTTGCAAAGGCTCGGCCTCCAAACTATTATTCTCAATCGGCAAACTGTACTTACTGACCTTAAAACTTGAATAATTATTTCTTGTTCTTATTTTTATTCTGTTACTCATCTTCACAGAAATAGAAAACCATCTAAATTTAAATATTTTATCTCTTTTCTTCTCTCTTCTGATTGGCCGATCCGCTAACTACTGACTAAAAAGTTTGGAGTTTGCAAGCTCCTGCACTAACCACGATTCGTGCAGAGCAGCGCTGGGCTAATTTTGTTGTTGTGAACGCTAACTCACGATTGTGCATGTCAAACATCTAGCACTAACCATAACTACTAACTACTAACTACTAATTTCTTGTTGTGAACAAGGCTTTACTGTTAGAAAATTATGCATGTGAAAATTGTGTGACATAGTTTTTTATTTTGTATAGGAGTACCTATTAGGACAAGTGGTACCCAAAATGCTATATATTTGCAAACTACTGCTGTTTTTACGAATTCAAGCAAAATTCTTTCTGATTCATGATCAGTACGTCCTTTACTATATACCATCAAATCTTGTTACAAAGGTTCAGTTACACCCTGTATATATATTTTGTATATATTCAACATCTAGTAATAATCCAGATGAATGACGTTCATCAAACCAACAATGCCTATAATTAGGTCCAGGAGCTCATTATTGTTACTAACGATTATATTAAATTGTTTGACACTCGAATATTCCAAGAAAGCATTCAACATTCGGACTTTAGGACTGAACTGAGAGACTAAGGTAGATTGAGATCTCCAATATCAATGAAAATATCACGTTGAAGGAAAGGAATGCTTTCAAAGGAATCAAAAATGCAATTATAACTAGAAGTATCTAGAGCAGGGACTATTAAGACAACAAGAATATAAATGAAATTACTATTGATACTGATTTTTGTACATACATTATTGTCAACCAAGGTTGGCAGGATGCTTAAATATTCTGAAAGATTAATATAACCTAGATGTTATATTGCTTTTTATAAGTAATAATAATTCGACGTCACGTCCAAGTTGACAGGCGTTAAAATCACGATGAGATATATGAACAGTATAATTCAAATCACATAGTTCAGAGTCTTTAACACCTTTGCTGAGTCTTGTTTCAGAGAAAGCTATGACATATTAGAATCAGAGATGCAACAATAAGTATAAAATTTTGTAGGTTTTAAGTTCAGACCTTGGATATTTTGATAGAAAACATTCAAATCATGATTATTATTAGCTGCATTTGGAATTTTCTGTGATCGCTCTTTTCCTAATATATTGAATTTGAATTTTTTCAGTGTCTCAATAAAAATATGACATTAGGAATCTGAAGTACTAGGTTCGGTATCAATTTTAGTTTTATAAATTGAGTTGAATGTGGAGCGATTGATACACTTGGGTTCATTTGACTGGTATTGTTTTATTTGATGATTTCCCGCACATCGACGTAGTTCAATTGAATAGTATATAGAGCAGTAATCATAATTTTGTGGTGGGTGTTATGATCCACTTGGATGAGTGCTTGGCAGACGTCCTGCTTGTTTTTCAAGAGGATTTATGTCGAGAACATCACACTTATATTCACCAATAAAGCAGGATTTATTTTGATCAATAAAATAATTTCTAAAATCGTCTTTCGAAATTTTTTCTGTAATTCCAACTACTCTGATACGAGGATTCAGAACTGGAAGTTGCTTAACTCAGTATTTCAAGCTCAAATTGGAGTCAACTTATTCTATGAATTCGTTTGGTGAGCCAAGCTTAGATAATGGCACTATTACTTCCCTTTTGAACATTATTTAGATCTATGTTTGAGGATACGAAATCAATTGAACGTAATATCTCATTTTTGGTTGTTATGTCTTGATTTTTTAGGCTCAATCATTATTGAAGCATTGGTTTTTCCAAATATAGCGAAAAAAGTTAAACTTTTGGCTGCAGAGAGTTATTTTTCAACATATCATTGAGCTTGTCATCAATCCGACTGAAATATCAATTATTCTATCAATCAATTTTCACCAATAAACATTGAGATTATTTACTTATTCCATAAAATTATTGAGAAACAGCTCAAAGTAGTTGGACTGTTAGAGTATTCATATTGTGATTTGAATGAACCTTAAGAATTTCAAGCAATAATTGGAGAAACCAGGCCGTGAAAAATTTAGTAAACTTCCAAATGATAACATCTAATTTTCAGTCTTGGCAATCAAATGATAAAAAAGCCTATGTAAGTACACTGCTAATGCAAGTACTTTAGCTTTGAACTCAAGTAGTGCTTCAATGTTCAAATTAACTATTCAATCCTGTATGTAACTAAAACTATTTTTTATCTGTGAAGATTGAGTAAGTATATGTAAACATTATTCCACCGACTTTCGATTATGTAACGATAATCTCAGTAACAATGGGTTATTATTGATACATCAGAAACCTATATTTTTTTATATTGATAACTTATTGTAGCTAAATTATTGTACATCCTGAGTTTCATTGGTTTATTGATTGGGTCGGAAAAAATGGGTCTAACAGTAAATATCATATATCCTGACCTTGATTACTGATATGAATTGACTAACACAAATCATATGTTTCACTAAGATTCCACCATAAAAAGCCGCTATTTTGACTTGATTCTACACTTTTCATGCACCGTGATACTTTATTTTATCTTGTGACTATATAAGAGAACACTGCCAACTCTTTGTCACTGTCTGAATTGGAACAATGATGGATCGAATATTGAATGGAGTGATCAAAAATAAACCATGAATTATAATGAAAAGGAATGGACAGAATCAATAAACAGAGTGGATATAGGAAGAGTGAACTCGTTAAAAGATATGTGCAAAAGTGGACTGAAAATTTATATAACTTCCAAAATTTGTCAAGATTTTCTCACTAATATCAAATTCTGTTCACATGGTTATTGAGTTCTTTTATCCCCTATTTTGGAAGATTATGTAGATCCATCTAATTTCCAGCTATACGGAATAAACACATTCTCAAAATCAAGTACAGTAAATTACATATTATATTTAATTCTTGAAGAATATTTCACTTTGTTCTCTAAATCTTTGATCAGTGTGCAATATTCAGTTCGCATATTGCATATTATGATCCATGCGAAGTACTTTAGTTATGTGGCGCGCCAATTTCATTACTTTGCCTGCTTCAACTCTCATTGGTCTATTTATTCCAACCTTACTTTTATTCTTTTTTTCATGAATGATAGATAAATTCAATTCATAATGAATAAAACTCACTTCAATAAATAACAGTTAATCAATAACAATTAGTAATATACCGTTTCTTCACAAATTTATTCACACAAACGAGATGTACATTTCGATTACTAAGTAATCATTATCAGTCTCACATCTGATGTGAGACTGATGATGATTACTTAGTAATCGAAATTTACATCTCGTTTGTGTGAATACATTTGTGAGGAAATAGTATATTGTGTGGCTAGGGACGGAACAAGACGATTTCAGCTGAGGGTAAGTGTTGCTTTCCCGAGCGAAGCGAGGGCTGGCATCACCCTTGGCTGAAATCGTGTTTCGTTCCGTGCCACACACTGTATTTTTCATAATATCTGCATTGAAACTTGAATAATTTCCTTTTCATTTTGTAGGTAACAAGTCGAGAATAGCTGCTTATGCTTTATCAATAAGATGTTGTGATGTACTTGAAATTGTCGTATTGAGAATAATCGTCTTTTTAATTTAATTTACAGTTACAAGCACAACAACTGTCAAATTAACTGAGCTCATATGATTTTCATTTAAAGATTGACAATGAACAAATGCGACTCTGCCAGGGATAAAACGATGTAAGAAACAATTACAGCCGGCAAAAGCAGGCTCATTTCTGCCCGGCTACATTTGCATATGTCTGAAATTATCTTGTTTCGACTGACAAAACAGGCGTAGAAACGCGTTGTTTCAATGCAGGTATTATGAAAAGGTATATTATTGATTATTAATAAAGTGCTTTTCACGTAGCTCGATTTATTAATTAAAAGTCAATTATTTGGCAGCAATAATTATATTGTATTCAAGTAACCAATGGTGCTATCCTCTTACACATTTAGATTCTAGAGAACTGTAAGCACGAACAAAATCGAATGAATTTTTGTTTACAAATACATTAATGTCCACAAAGCATTTGAAACTGTTGCAAATTATCATCACTACAGCATTATAGAAATTTACTGAATAGCTTGCATCAATCTGAGAGGAATTTATTGAATCGTAAAGTAACTCTTTAAGTAATTTCACGTGATCCTCTAAGAAACCAGCGATTAGTATTTTTTTTTATTTGAAATTGTTTAAAAACTTACTCTCAATCCATTTAGCTTGTTCTGCAGTATTTTTATTCTGTATCAGAAGATCCATGAAATCGTCCAAATTCACACATTTTGGAAATATCCCTCCTATTCCAGAAATAACTACTTCAGGCTTTGAATTCATTCTTCTCAATAAATAATATGAACGTATACTTCAGAGTGTACGCCAGTTGATCCAATATCAAGTCATTCTTATTCATGATCCCAATTTCATTATTCATCATGATCTTTCACCTTCATTAGCATGCATTCTTATTGTGATTTCTAGTATTACTTTGTGAATAAAAATTGTAGTCGGTGTCATATGATTATCGTTGGCATGCTTTATTTCATACAAACCTCTTGCATACGATCTATAGTTATATTTATTCTGATACCATCTTGCTGCCTAAACTTATCGTACCAGTTTTTTAAGCAATTTATTTTCGAAAAGATACCATCATATGAGAAAGGTTCCTCCCAAACAACAAAGGTTTGCTTGATAATATAAGTGTTTCTAATATGTTCATGCGATTAATAATTTTAGGCCTCAAGTGAGTCATGATATATTTATCATGAATACGCATGTGTCAGTTATCTTACATCAGCAATATCAATGCAGGAACATATACTTCAATTATTTGGAAATTATGAATATTTGAATATTGTTGTGAACATCTTAGAAAATTTGTAACGATAGTTTTCAATATTTTCTCTTGAATTTTTGAAATTAGTATCAAGTTACAAAATCAACTTTGAACTGCGTCAAAGAATCATTGTCACAAGTTTCATAAAATGTTTACAACAATATTTGAATATTCATAACTTCCTATTAATTTGAGCACGTGTACTCACATTGATATAGCTGATGATGTGAGCGATTGCCCTACGAAACGTTCTACTAATAAATTGTATCATCAAGACATTTATTGAGAATAAATGCATTAAGGCCTGAAGTTATTCATCACATGAACTACAACATTTTGGACCGTAAAACTACCTACATTCTGATAAATTATTTTGTTGATAAAATTCTCAATGATGGTATGAGGATTTAATTAAACGTGATTTCAATTTTTGGGAAAATATAAAATTTATTGTTTTTTATTACTCATGCGGGATAAGTACCACTTTGCGCATGTTTTTTCGGGCGGTAAATAGCTCTTTGCTTTTTGAGTGCACCACGTATGATTTGATTGCGATTCGTGCGGTGTTGTCAATTGCACATTTGAGCGAATTAGCGCACTCACTTCGTTCGTGCGCCCAACTTCACTCTCATGAGCGATCGACAACTTATCGCTCTTGTTACACAATATACTATTCCTATGTGGCGATCGATTTCGAGTAAAAGCTAATCTTCAGGCCGTCAGCTGGGAATACAGTGGAAATTTAGCAATGATATAATCTAATTTTAATCTTGTGAAACATTTGCTAGATATAATAAATTTAAGTTAAGAATGCGAAAGTTTGAAAATATTATTAAATTTAATGTTCATATATAATTGTAATCGGAAAGATAAATATTATCTTTATGATTGAGGCTTGAGAAAGAGTACAAAAGGAGATGAATATATGATTGAGCAGAATGAGGTTATTTGAAAAATTTAATTCTGGGAGTGAGGTTAAGTTAGTGAAAAATGTTAAGAAATTAGTGCATGTAAGCAAACATAACATGGTATTAAAACACTCACCGTCGGAAAATAATTTGGATCAATCCATTCTACTGATATTACGTTCAAATTTTGAAAAATAAAGATGAGCACATGAAAGTGTGTATTGTCAGGATCAAGAGGATAAAACACATGAAGAGGAAGAAACGTTTAGTGTATGTCGTGTGATGTGTGGTGAGTTTTGGAAATGAAAGACGGTAAAGTTTTGAATGAATGAAATTCTGGAAAGTTTTTCTGTTCATTCAAAATGTGTTCGTTCTAAAGTTGTAGGTATTTAAATATTTCTAATTTCTCGAAAATTATTGATTTTTTACAATTAGTTTCTTTATGTGGAATTAATTTATTTATTTATTTACTAATGAAAATCAACAGGTGAAGTCCAATTACAGATATTCACAGATATAGTCCTTCTTTTCCTACAATAATGTATAGGAAACATACATAACATAAGTTTAAAGTCAAATAACAAAAATTAATACTACTTAACATGAAAATCAAGATGTAATGACAAATACAACTAGAATAATTGCAGCTTGAATTTATTCAGTGACAAATGGAAAAAGTCAATATAATAATTATAATAATAATAATTTCTTTCATTTCAAATTGCGAGGCTCAGCATAAACTGTTCTTAAACTTAACCATTATACAGTGTTGAAAAAAAAACACACATGATTGCAGAAATACAATTTGTAGACAATAACATCAATACCAATAAAAATGTTAAATATATGAGACAATATTCATATCAAATTACACATACATTATTTAAATATACATACATACATATATACAACATGAATTGATATATTATCACATCGCACAATTAGAACAGTTGTTTTGTTCAGCATATATTACATTTCTCAGGGCACGCTTGAAAGCAGATACATTGAAGATTTTTAAACCATCAGGCACCAAGTTGTATAATTTAGAGGCAGAATAAGTAAAACAGGATTCGAAACGAGAAGTGAGAATTTAGGAATATGTAGGCTTGATCTGAATCTAATATTAAGAGAATGTGAAGAAAATCGATGCTTGAGACGATGAAATAGATATTAAGGTATTTCAGTTGTTAATATTCTATGCACAAAACTCAGAAAATGAAGTCTACGGGCGGCTGCACAATAGCCCTAGAACTAGAACTAGAACGGTAACGGAAAGCTATCGAGAACGACAACGGGAACGTTAACGCCGACCAGATGCACAATTGCAGCACGCGAAAGATTGAGAACACTGTTTTGACAGATAACCTGACTTTTTATATAGTTATTTGAATATTCTTGAACATGGATGACGAAGAGTTACAGGTTTTCATGGCATTTTTAATACTTTTTTATAATTATCTACAATTAGAAAATCAAAACAGGAGGTACGATGATGCACATTCCATAAAACTCTTTATTGAATCAAAATTTGTACTCTAGGTGGTGGATTAGACTAATTAATCTTGAAAGAAATACAAGAGGAGCATTCGTGAACATACTCAGGCATATGAAGGAAGCTGACCATGAAATGTTCTTTAAATATACGAGAATGAACGTGCAATGTTAAAATAAACTTCTCAGCTTATTAAGACCAAAATAATTGAAAAGAATTAGAAGAGAATATATATGTCCAGAATTACGCTTGGCTATGACTTTGAAATATCTGGCACATGGTGGTTCTTTCCAAAATCTAAGTTGGCTGTTTAGAGTTGGAAATTCAACAGTTTCCAAAGTAATTTATGAAACTTGCGAAGTTATTTGGAAAACAATTCAGCTCATTTACATGAAATTACCTAGTGGAAATGAATGGCTTGATATTGCTGGAAATTTCATGAGAAAATGGCAATTCCCAAATACATTGGAAGCAATAGATGGTAAACATGTCCACATTCAGTGTCCTATCAATAGTGGCTCATTATATTATAACTATAAGAGCCACTTCAGCTTGGTACTGCTTGCATGTGTTGATGCAGATTATAAATTCATATAGGTAGATATCGGAGCCTATGGTTCAGAGCATGATGCTGGAGTTTTTCGACGTTCTCTTAATAATGGAACCATTGAGCTACCTGAACCACAAAATTTTCCTGGAAGCAACATGAAGCTCTCAAATTTTTTTGTTGGTGATGAAGCTTTCCCTCTACGACAATATTTAATGCGGCCATATCCAGGAAAATATTTAGACGAAAAAAAAAACTGTTTGCAATTATCGTTTGTCAAGAGCAAGAAGAATAGTTGAAAATGCTTTCGGCATATTAGCAAGTAGATGGAGGGTCTATCGACAACCTTTATTATGCTCGGTGAAAACAACCGAATCTATAGTAAAAGCAACAACCTGTTTGCATAATTTTTTGCGATGTGAAAATGATACTGATTATATCCCTCCCAAATTTGTTGATAAGCCTCTTGACAACGGTGTTATAACAGACGGCGAATGGAGGAATCAAAATCAACAAAATTTCACTAATTTCACAAGCGTAGGAAGACTTGGGTCCAATATATCTTCCAATGATGTGTATCAAATGCGTGATTAACTAGCTGATTATTTGATCTCAGAGTCTGGTTCTGTACCTTGGCAGTTGGATTACGTGAGAAGAGGCAAATAGATAGATAAGCTCTCAAAGTATTTTTTATGTACAATAATAATTTTTTATTTCATATTGTGTTGTATCGAACATGTATGGTTATTAAAATATTTTATAAATAGGCACCTCCACTGTTTTTTTTTAATTTTTTTTTTATGATACTCCATCAATATTTGAGATGATATGTACAATGATTATTTCAAAAATTTATTTATTCAGCGAGATATACATTTTTAAAGTTCAAAAATTCGAGTATGACGTGCTAGTGTTTTTTGTTCCAGATTATCGTCTGGAAGAAGCGCAAAGAAATTAAGTATTCATATTAAACTGGAATATTATTGATTTATACATTCCATATTATAATATTTGTACGACGATGTAGAGAAAAAACAGTAATTCGAGTAATTAGCAGAAAATATTTATGTAAAAAAAAACAGTTCAAGGTGTGCCAAACAAATAGTTTTTGGTCTGTGTGGGGAACTGTCACTGAATATAAGATTCAAAACAGCAATTTATAAGCTAATATAATAGAAATAATAGTTTTAATTTATAAATAATTTAAAAATGAACGAATTGTTTTAAGAACTTCTTGCATTTCTGGCCACAGTTTTACTTTCACTTTATGTTTTTGCAACCAGTTCACGGTAATTTGATTGAGGTAGAGGTGCCTATTCCGCTACTCAAGTTTTGTCGAAGAATTATGTAATAGCTTTTTTTCCACAAAAATTAAGAATCTATGATTTACTAGAACAAAAAAATGATCTTTGCTTGATATATTCAAGTGATTACAGGAAAAACAAATAATAATAATCATGTAGGAAGAAAGAATGACAAGAATTTTCCTTCTGTTATTTAGGCATATATATATATATATATATATATATATATATATATATATATATATATATATATATATATATATATATATATATATATATATCTATATATATATATATATATATATATATATATATATATATATATATATATATATATATTAATCAAATTCATAAGAATAAAAAACTGAAATGAAAAATAAAAAAAAATTAAATTAAAAAATAAACTGTTGTCCAGGATCTACTGAATATTCTTCTAAAAGATCTGGAACATCTCTTTCAAAACGTAGTTCTTTTAATCTCGGTAGATCTTTCATGTCTTGAACCACAGACCTCATGAAATTCGCATCTCCTTCGTCTACAGCTACAGAATTTCTCGAGTCTAAGAAACTTGTGAATTTATCCACAGCTTTTTGGAAATGTTCGTGCGTTTGTTTCTTCTTCTGGCTCGGAGAGAACAGCGAAGACCCCGAAGAACAAGACGAATCAGTTTTTGGGCCAATAATGAATTTGTGCCGCAGTTTCCACTGCTCGGCATCTCTTGAGTCTGGCTGGTTTCATCTGCGACATCAGTTTCCACATCCTTGCTAATGATGTTCCTTAATTTTGTAGGAATGGCGGATGTGCTCAGTCTGAAAAATATATATCAAAATAAAGATGAAAACTTTGGCTGGACTGTAATTTGAATGACAAGTAAAATACAAGATGTAACACGTGAATGAGATAATGCAGATATTTTCTTTATTATTCATTTATTTATTTATTCATTTCTAATCAGTCCTACAGAATAAATATTCCAATTACAGGACGATTTCACAAAAAGAATATAACATAAAAGTTTCCCGAGAGAGACAAAATTAAAATTGAAATAATGTAAGGTTAAGCCTAGATTATTAATCACATTTGAACTATGATTTGAACATTGAATATGTGTGAATTGAGTGAAAATTAGAAAGAAGAAAAACTGCTTTGTAGATGGCGTCTGAATTCTGTCAATGAGCTACCAAAGATGTCAATATCAGATGTACTTGAAATGTGGTCATAAATTGTACAGAGCACTCGGACAGGTGATTTAGATTCATAATTTGTGCGTGAGAGACTGTTATAAAATGTCCGAATGCTCCGCGAACTTAGTCTTGGTACAGAAAAATGTATCAATTGAAGTGTTACAGGATCGCTTATGTAATTTTGCAATAATTTATAAAGATAAATACAGGATAGAATTTTCCTAGGGTTCGCGAGATGAACAAAATTGAAATTACCGAGTAGTGTTTCGTACAGGCAGTCAAAATCAGAATACCGCTCGTGAAGCTCACAATAACAATATTTCAGGAATTTGCGTTGGATAGATTCAACCAAAGAAATGTATTTATCGTGAATTGGATTCCAAACTTGCAGACAGTATTCTAATTTTGACCTCACAAATGAAAAATAGATTCTGTAGTGTTGATATTCTCGTGAAAGATTGAGTGTTTCGCATCAAGAAGCCTAGGTTTCTATACGATGATTTTACGGTATTATTGATATGGTCGTTGAAATTTAATTTTTCATCGGACAGAACACCTAGGTCTTGGAATTAATTCACTCGCTCAAGACGAGAGCTATCAATTCTATATTCGTATGTATAGATACATTTTTTGACGAAATAACTCATGATTTTGCATTTACTGTAATTGAAAACAGATTGGAGGATGAAGACCAGGACAGTTAGTTATAAACTGTTACAAAATAAATCGTAATCTACGATTGAACTTGGCAGGAGGAAAAAAAAAATCAAACATATATTTTAGTTTACCCTTTTAAAGCAAGTTATTGTTTACATTTTTTTTTCTTGTTGACATGCCTCTGCTCAGCACAAAATTGGTAGTTCGCAATTTACGTTGCACGATTCAGTGGCGTGAGTGCCCGGTCTTGCGCTGCTTCTCAACTAAAGCATCGTTCACACTTACGAGCGAAATTTATTCATCACATTTATTTTGGCAGTGGTATTTTGTACTCAGTGATTATATTCTTCTTATTTTCATCTTTATCAGTTGCTTCCACAACTCCAATCTGAGTTGGGCTGATTCTCGTTATTATTATTTTTTTTGTCTTCTCTTATTCGCTGTGATTTTGGTACGGCCAGGTTAAAGTTAAGCTTCAGTGGCCGAATGTTGTTTGAAAAAATTGTCGCTAGAGGATCATTCTCTGTCTCTCCTTGATTCTTACAATCTTGCATATATCGTTCTCACTTCTTCAATTATCGCGCTAATTGCGAATTGACCGTTGGTCTTCCTTTTTGGTTTGGGACTTGTTCGATAAAGTTTGAAGTGATCAGGTGGAAAAAAAAAGGAAGAAAGAAATTAGTTGAGTGAGTTCAGGGTTTATATCTCTGAGAATTTCAGAAATTCAACTAACGTTTATCGAACCGTCTGGTGATGAACATTTTCGCCTCTGGTTGAGGGATTTTAGGCAAATAAACCTTGATATTGGAGGACGCAGTTTTCCACGGGCTGTTCCCGGATTAATTAACTCTTCAACACATTTTCTTCACCATTCTATCAAGCCGCACAATATCTAAGGTAATCTGATGCATATTCAATATATTTTTTTTTTGAGTAGAAAAAGATTATACTAATAATCATGATACAGTCTTCTTTTTTTTTTTTTCTTCGTTATTGGGCAAATTCATACAATTCTCTTTCAGGCTTTTCCGTTTGGGGTTTTCCCTTTGAATTTGATAACTGGTAGACAGCACTGGACTATCGACCAGCGTGAATAAGCGAGGTCATTGAACCGAAGCTTGAGATTCGGCAACCGCGGAGACCAGATCGTCAATTGGGGATCGTACCTTCCCTTTCTACCATCTGGACTAACGTTCACCTGCAACGCCATGATCATTCCAGCTAAGCCATTGTTTTCTACAATTTATTTATTCTTTATTTTTTTTTTGGTTGTTAAACTTACAAGAATATTATTCAGTAGCGCACCACTGAGAGTCGCAAGATACATTTATATAACTATCTACCATTTTATTACTCGTTATTGTTAGCTCGTGCGAGAGTTCGATTAATTCTTGACATATACACGTTATTTTTTTTTGTATATTTTCAACGTCCGTTAGGGCATGTCAGGCATTGTTGTAGTTGCTAGGGCTTAGAGTACTACCTTCAAACGCATATATTTCGTAGTAGCCGTGTTCGTGCCGGTATCGGTGGTCGACCAACGTTTCCCGCGCACCCTACATCGCTAATACTACCTAGATTATTATATATATTTTTGTGTTCAAGTCCTTGTTCCTATAGGTGCAGGTCAGTCCTCGCGCACGCTTCATTCGGGGTTTGAATATAGGTATTTTTTTTTATATATATATATATATATATACAGGGTGTAACAGAAATAAGTGCATTAATTTTAACCAGTGATAGTTCTCGTCAAGCCTAGCATTTTTTCTTAGTAACTTTTTCCCGAATTCTCATCTTTTTTTAGCATTTTTTATCCCCTATAATTTAACGAGTCGTTCAGGTGCATAGTTATCGGATCCAGTAGCAGTTGCTATAGAACAATAATTGATTTTGACATATGTAAGTTATCAATTCCTTCTAATAAATTCTGGAATAAAACCGATTATTAATTATTAATTCTGTGTACGATTTCATGGGCAGTTTAGGATTAGCTTAGCCAATTTATTTGGAACGATCTCCAAATTGTCATTTTTCACTAAAAATTGAATTATTGTGGTTATGCTAATGTATTTAATGTCAAAATATTATGCACTTATACATTACGATGAGAATACCATGGGGTATTTAGAACCTAACGTTTATCTGGAAGCAGATGAGATGAATGAAATACATTAATTTATAAATGAAGCACCTGTGTATTAGTTTTCCTCATATTATTACAAACTTCACACTTCACACTCAGGTCGTTTCAATAAAGTATGCCCCGTCAATTGATCAGCTGAATAAGCAAAATATTGTATCATATATTTCAGAAAATATTTAAAATCAATTACCAAATTCAGTTTTATACATTTATAAGTTATATTTTCTGTTCTTCAATAGAATCTTCAAAATTTCATGCAGCAATATTTCTGTTGAATTATTCAGTGAATTAATTAATTTAGAATTACATTCTATTCTATATCCTATCGTTTTCTTTAAATAAATCGTTGAATGATTTTCTCTTTATGTTTCTGATGAAGTAGGTTTGGAACAGTACTACTTTTCGAACTGCTGGTAGATGGCAGCACAGTCTGACTCCTGACACAGTGACACAGTTTCAGACAATTCAAATCAGCTGATTCAAGTGCAATGAATTTGTGCAGACAATCTTATGTTTAAGAAACGTACTATCCAAAAATATACGTGAAATCCCTAAATAAAAATCAAACTTCTTAAAAATGACATATAAATACGACTAAAAGACCAAATTGTTGATTACAGACATAAATTCAGTCTTTCTTCCAACATATACAAAAATAGAATAATCGAGGTGAGCGAATATCAATGTATTGCCAAAATACTAATATTTTTTCAGTTTTAAATGAATGATTGACAAGACAACGATGGCTCAAAATTGCAAAATACTCCTTTCAATCGACAGCTGTCATTCTTCCAACAAATGAAAACCATTCAGTTTGAACCATAGGCGCACTATGAAATTTTTGACAAAACTTTGATGAATTTTTACTCTGTATCCAGAGGATTTACGGAAAAAAGTTATTAGGAAAAATTGTTATGCTTGACAAATTGCGTCACAGGTTAAAATTAATGTACTTATTTCTGTTACACCCTGTATATATATATATATATATATATATATATATATATATATATATATATATATATATATATATATATATATATATATATATATATATATATATATATATATATATATATATTTCTTTTGACGGGACGCTCGCGCGAGTATTTTAAATTTGACCTGAACTATCAAAATTAGGCGAAACATAGTTAATTTTCTGTATGTTTCTTTTCCCTACTGAATATAATCAATTATTTTTTTTCTTATCGGAGACTATTTATTGATACTGTGCGTGCCGCCTTCCCGGGAGTTTGTTGACCTACTTAAGGTTGAATGTCGTATTGGTCAACTGGCGCCCAAATTCCGTACTGAATCAGAGCTAGACTCGTACCTTATATACCCATCCCTATCTCCACTATTCTAGCCGGCGTTCAACCGGACCTTGCCCGGGATCGTCTACGAGAGGCGTAGCATAACATATCTTTGCACCAAAACTGCATCCTCGATCGAATTAATCGTTCTGAATATTTTTAGATCATCTGCATATAGCAGAGTATTTGAGCTTTGAACTGAGTCAACGATGTCATTGATGAACAGCAAGAATAACAGGGGTCCAAGATTCGATCCTTGAGGAACACCAGAAGTAGCAACAAACGATTAGGATTTATAACTATTGTAGTGCACACGCAGCTCACGCTGACTAAGATAAGTCGACAGAAAATGAAGTAGATCAGAAGAAAATTGAAAATGTACATTCAATTTATGAAGTAGTAATCCGTGGTTAATGCGGTCAAATGCTTTTGGGAAATCTGTATAAACTACGTCAACCTGCGTATTATCATGTAGTGAATTGAGGGTGTATTCAGTAAAGTTCATAAGATTGGTTGTTGTTGATCTGCCACTCATAAATCCATGTTGATGTATGGATATTCTGTGTCGCACAGAACTGTAAATATATTTATGAAGGATAGACTCAGACACTTTGGACAAATTCGAGAGAATTGCTAAGGGTCGATAGTTTGAAATATCAGAAATATCTCCGGATTTGAAAATTGGAGTTATATATGAGTCTTTAAGGGAGGATGGAACTGTTTGACGGGATAAAGAAAGATTGAACAGATAGAATAAAGGTTCAACGAAAATGTCCATACAACCTTTGAGGATATATGCAGGAAATTTGTCAGGACCAGGATTAGGGGATGATTTTAATGATTTGATAGCACCTAGAATATCTTCCTTACTTATATGAGTGATGATTACTATCTCAGCATTATTATAAATGATGTCTTCGTGAGGATCGAGTGTATTGTTTGTATAGACGCTTGAGAAGAAATCAGCAAAGCCTTGCGCAATTCTAGAGGTAGAATGAAACCAGGTATTCTGGATTTTTTTCGTTTAATATTTATATAACTAAAGAGTTTTTTAGGATCATTAGCTATTTGATTTTCAATATCGAATATATACTTATCGTGCTCTACTCTTATTTCTTTCTTGATCAATGCTCTTAAACGTTTGAATTCATTCAGGTAATCTCTATCGCCGTTTCGTTTGTATAGTTTGTGATATTTTTCTTTAGATTTCAAATTATCGATAATTTGACGATTAAACCATGGTGAATAGGAACTAATACAAGACTTAGAATAAGGGATACAGCTGTCAAAAGCAGAATGAAGAATTGCATAAAATTTCTCAAACGCAGCGTCAACATCATCAATAGAATAGACTTCTTCCCAGTTTGTCTGAGATAGTGAATTATAAAGCTTGTCATAATTTCCATAGCGAAAATTATATTTAGAAATGCTATTCACCGTGCAGGATTTTAATTTTAAAGGAGTAGGAAGGGAGACTGTAGTGAGAAGAGAAAGATGCTGATTATCTTCATCGACAAATGGATCAGGATGATGAGTGACAGAGCAGGGCATATTTGAGACAACAACGTCGAGCAATTTGCCATTACTGTTTAGAACATTATTCTACTGACTAGCATTCAATAAAATCATACAATCCTCAAAAGCCTTTGATAAGTTATCATTTTTCGGAGAAATTTTTATAAGATTTGTGATATTCAGATCACCAATAATTAGGAAACTACTGATCAATAGTGGAATGAAACTTTCTATAGAATCAAGTACAAATGTTAATTGTTCAAGAGTGACAGGTGGAGGACAATAGACAACTATAACATAGATATAGGAATTGGATGAAGTAAATAATTTTATACAAAGGATGTCGGTTAGGGAGCAGGGATGAAGTGGTAAGTTTATTTTGGTGGAGTGATATTTGTGATTTATAGCACAAAGGACTCCTCCCCCTTGTTTTTTACTACTTCTTAGTGTATCTCTATCAGCTCTGTGGACATTGTATTCGGAGGAAAATAATTCATCATTATACACATTGTCGCTCAGCCAAGTTTCAGTAAGGCAAATTAAATCGACAGAAGATGAGAGGCAGTTATTATAAAAAGTACTAGTTTTGGTATTCAATCCTTTTACGTTTTGATAGTATATTTGCTTTGCCATGAGATATCAGGAAAAAAAATAATTGAAAAATAAATATCTATATACTATTTAATAATGTGGAGGAAAGCACACACAAAAACGCAGTTGTGAGAAATATTAAATGTACAAGAAACGCATCAGGCAATAAACAATCTTTGACAGCTCAAGTGACAAACGTTTTCAGTGAATGTAGCAGTTATATATCAAATGTTCAAGTGTGGTTAAAAAAAATAAAAATAATAAAACTAAGTAAACTATAGAATTAGTACTTTCAACTCTTATAAATAATTATACAGAGATGGGCAGTTCAAATTTGATTGAAGAATCGAGTTCAGTAACCTCAAGAAATTCAATTGGGCGAAAACGTACAAGGTGACCAGGTACGGAATAAATATAATGTGAATATTCAACTGCTCCTATGAATAGAGTTAAACAAATTTATTAAAAATTTCAGATTCTTTATGTCATCAGAGCGATTAACCTTTATAATAACATTACCACTTTTATAAAAAATGTTTCCATCTGACGACCACACATTTTTATGACCAAATTTGGAAGAGACGGACTTTAAAAGATCCAAGCGAGTTTTGGTTAAATCTTCTTTGATCGAAATGTTTGAGTTTTTCAACTTCTTCCTTGATTTCATCACTTGATCGCGGCAACGGTATGAGGTTAATTTCACTATTATGGGACGCGATCGGACTTGGAACGAAGCAGAGCCAGTACTTGATGATTTTTTACCCACACGATGGCATCGATCGATGCATTGCACAGGTATGTCTAGCGACAGTTTATTATTGAACACATCACTAACCTTTTCCTCAGTGTTTTCGGTTTGCTCTTCTTGGACTTCAAAAATTCTGATACAGTTGCGCCTGAAGTATTGTTCGGTCGCGAAGAACACGATTTTCAGCAGTGATGTCGTCAACAATAGCTTCATAGAAGGCCCGGTGCTCGTCGAGTTTCTTATCGAGACGATCGAACACTTTATCCACCAATTTTGTTAGAAAACTATCGTCACTTAGCAATCTAATAATGGTATCGGTGACGATCGCTGCTACATTTCTGGTACTTGAACCCATTATGAAATTTTATTTAGCAATTTAGATCAAATCAGTAATAATTTTGTCGTTTTCAGCACTTTTGGGAAAAAAACACGGAGCAGCTAAAAAACACGTCTACTTACGATGAAACATAAAGTTATTATTATATACTCATCCTAAAGATTGTAAGAAACAAAGTTGTGCTGGGCCAAAAGAGAGGATTATTTATATGTGACAAGATATTTGAGCCAGCGGTAATGCAAAAAGTGTCATCCATTCAATCCATATATTTTTCATCACGGCTTCAATGACGTAAAGAAAAAAATCTATTATTTTGCTTCTAAATAATAAAACATATATGTGACATGAATATGTGAAGATTAACGATTATTTTTTTAAACCTAAAGATGATCTCACAGACAAAAATATGAATTGCGTTTTAAGAATAAATGATATGATCTTCTCAAAAAAAAAACTCACTTCCTTTTTCTTATGAAAGGCACCAACCACTGCATCATTTCATAATATTGAAAATTATGTCTCTTCTTATCACATGATCCAGAGCCTGAAGGTGGCTTTTCGCTCTGCTGTCGAAGAGCCCGAACGAATCTATCTCTTGAATTCTCCCATCTTTTCTTCAATTGAGGTGCTAAAAAATAGTATGCAGATTAGATAAGATGAAAATGTTCATCTCGATAATAACTTACCATCTGAATTCAATTCATTTCCTATAGAAACCCATGTGTTCTCTTTCATGTTTTCATCTTTATAAAATTTATTCTTTCTGTCATACAGATGACAATTGTGTTCAACACAAATCATGAGTTTCTCATTAAAAACACTCTCTTCATTGTTTGCCATAATGGGCACCCACTCCATAATATTTTCCATAATATTTTCCCTTGCAGTCAGAGCACAAGAACAAGAGCAAATAAACCAGACTCTCAACAATCATATTTTTAAGAATAATGGACAGTGACGTCACGCTTGTTTCTCATTGGTTGTTTAATACCCCGAGAACGGAAAACTTGAATCTTGACCATCTTTACCGTTTTCGTTCTTGGTCGACCTTGGTCTTTCCGTTCCAGGAATCTTATTGTGCATGTGTACATACAAAATACAATGTTCAAGTTTATTCCCGTTCTAGTTCCCGTTGCCGTTTCCGTTCTCGGGCTATTGTGCAGCCGCCCTACGTCTGTTGAACATATTCAAGCATTTTAGTTCGTGCATTTTAGAGGTGACATGGTCGAATTTGCGCAAAAACAAAAAACAAGTCACACGCAAGCATTCTGCACTTTTTGAATTCTCTAACTTTGTCTTTTATCCAAAAAAGAACCATAAAGTACATCACAATAATCAGTTCTGGAAAATATTAAGGAATTGACAAGTATTGCTTTTAAATCAACAGATAAATAATCTTTATGTTGCCATAGAGATTTAAGTATAGTGTAGGATATTTGAACAAGATAGGTACTGTTTGCCACAAAACGCAAGTTATCATCCACCAGTAAACCTAGGTTTTTAGTACAATGTGTCAGTACTAGTCGTATATCATCAATGAGAACATTTACATACCTTTCAGCAGCAAGACGATGATTTCTTGGCACTAATAACATGACGGTTGATTTTAAAGGATTAATTTTCAGGGAGTGCTGATGAGATAATCCAATAATTTGATGTAAATCTTGATTCAGGAGATGAATAGATTCAACTATGTACCTGAGTTCACAGCTGATATAATTGCGTATCGTCAGCATGAAAATGGAATGAGCAATAAGTCATGTACTTATGGAGGTTGAAAGTGTAGAGACAGTATAGGAGTGGGGCCAAAATAGAACCTTGTGGAACACCAGAGGTATAGTGCGCGTCAAGATATAAGAAAACGAGCCTCCCAGCGGGTACTTAGCAAAAGGATTATCCTGAGGTGCACAGGTAAAATAGAACAGGGTCTTACTCAAAAATAACTTATTTAGTATTTTAGAAACCGCAAAAATGTGCGACAAGATACTGTTTACTCCGCATGAGTAATAAAAAATAAATTTCCAAATACATTCAAAGAATCATTTTGCATGTTTATACGAATAAAATATTGAAAATAAATAGGTTGAAAGTCTTCCTTAATACTACCCCTACAAATTTTCAACTGCACCCCCTACTGAGACAAGTTACTCCTACCGATTAGTAAGTCAGACGAATTTCTTATATCTTGACGGGCACTATAATAGGAATTAAGGAAGAAGTCTCAAAGTTCAATCTAACTGATTGCTGCCTACCGCTCAGGTAAGATTGAAGTAGGCTAACTGCTGTGCTACTGAAATTGAAATAATGCAATAAGCAAGGAATGACTTATTGTATCAAAAGCTTTACTGAAGTCGAGGAGAACTAGTGTAGTAAGATTTTTGTGATCAATAGTACAGACTATATCATTCACTAAATCGGTAAGAGCTGACGAAGTGCTAAATCCTTTCCTGGAACATGATTGCTTTGCTTGGTAGGTAGAAGTGGTTCACAATGTGATATCAGACAGAAAAATATGAGTTTCTCAAAGATTTTAGAGGGAACTGGAAAAATACTAATTGGTCTGTGGTCTTAAAGCGATGATGAGTTCTTGTTTCCAACAATAGGGGTAACAAGGAAGATTTTCCACGATGAAGGTACAATAGAGTGAATAAAGCAGTAATTAAATATGTCGACAAGAAAGGATTTATTCATTAATTTATTAATTTGAATACAACTGTCACACAGGCGGAGCCCAATTACAGGACAGGAACAACAATAATCATATAATTAGAAAAATAATATAATAATGCAAGTTATTGGTGGGAAATCTTCTAGAGAAATAGGAAATTAATAGATATAAAATTCATTTAAATGTTCAATTCGTGCAGAAAATTTTTGCTGAATAGATCATATGATTGATCAAGTGTATTGTAAACGTTGCACATATAATTTATTGGTGATCTGAGGAATGTGTTGGTGCGGGCAGGAGGTAAATGAAATAATCTAGGATTTCTTGTAGATATTATTGGGATATGTAAGTTCAAATATGAAAGTGATACGCTGTCATCGATTTTATTGTGAATTAGTTTGCATAGAAAAGTCAGACTAAACTTGGATCTTCGTTCACATAATGTTTCAAAATTGAATATATGTAATAATGAATCATAGGAGAAATAACGACGAGGATAGTAATTCATAAGCTCATAATACATATATTTCAGGAACTTCTTTTGGACACATTCCAATGATTTTTTATGGTATTCGTATAGTGGGTTTCAAATGATTGAACAGTACTCTAACTTAGATCTTATATATGAGAGATAGAGTAACAGTGCAGGTTGAAGGCTTGAAAACTCTCTGCTGTTTCTGATAATAAAACCTAAGGTCCGTAAACACGTGGAGCGTAGTTAGATTAAATGCGCATCAAAATTGAATTTGCTATCAAATAAAATACCCAGGTCACAGATTTGAGTGACCTGTTCTAAGCTAGTATTCCGAATATGATAGTTGAAAGTGGTGCTATTAGTTTTCCGAGTGAATGATATAGTTTTGCAATTGTCAAGGTTGAGATACAGCTTATCATTATTACACCAATTGGATAAGTTTTCTGAATCAGTTGCAAATAATATATAACAACTGGATATAACTGCTGTGATATCATTGATGAATATTAGGAATAGCAAAGGTCCGAGATTCGAGCCTTGCGGTAAACCTGACGTTGGGATGAATGTAGAGGATCTATAGCCAAGAATCTGTACAAAGAGATATCTATTTACTAGATATGATTCAATGAGGTTCATAAGATTAGGAGATATAGAGAATTCCTCTAATTTTTCGATTGATATCGAGTGATCAACTGTACCAACCGCCTTGGCGAAATCTGTATAAACAACATCTACTTGACCTTGATTATCCAAAGAATTAGCAATAAAGTGGGTGAATGAACATAGGTTAGTTGATGTTGATCGTGCTTTCATGAAGCTATGCTGGAAGATCGAAATCTTTTTATTTATTCTGCTGTAAATGGCATCATATACTATTGACTCGAACATTTTGCTGAAGTTTGACAAAATTGCGATTGGTCTATAATTTTTAATATCACTTTTGTCACTAGATTTATGAACGGGAACAATGCGTGCACACTTCCAGACTTCTGGAAAAGATTGTGTTCTGAAGGCTAGATTAAAAATATGATATAATGCCCTGGATAAGGGTATAGTGCAATCTTTGATTATATAATTGAGAATTAGATCAGGACCGGCTGTACCGTTAGATTTTAGTTTTTTTAAATTGAGTATAATTTCATTTTCAGATACATTAGCTAAATTGATATACCCACTATCGGTGAAGGGCACGTTTCTATGAGTATTTGTTGATGGCATGTAGACGCTACCAAAATAGTTAGCAAATTCTTGGGTAATGCCTTTTGGTGTATCGATGTTATGAGAGTTGTAATGCATGGTGGTCGGATATCCTGATATAGATCTTTTTGAATTTATGAAATTCCAGAAGTTTTTGGGTCTCTGTTAATACTATCCTCGCACTTTTCCAAATATTCAGAGTACGCTATCTTGATTTTTGATTTGATATTTCTCCTTAGTTTGTTGAGTTCATTTTTATATACATTGTGAGTGGAGAATCTTCTAATTAATTTTATAAGTTTAGATTTCTTCTTCAAATCAAATTTTATTTCCGGTGTGTACCAGGAAGGATAAGAGGTATTATGTTGGGGTGAGAAAGAAATATATTTATCAAAGAAACTATAGAACACTGAGTATAAAAAATCACAAGCTGAATTGATATCATCAAAAAATTTAAGTTCATCCCGATCAAAATTTGCAATATTATTGTACAGTTTCAAAAAATCGGCTTTCTTGGAGTTGTATTTTCTAGTATTTAAATTGAAATCATTGCTATATTCAATATTAGTACCTAATTCAGTGTAAAGCGTTGAGTGATGATAATATTCCTTACTGAATAAACAATTAGGTTCATGAGTAATCTGACATTGCAAATTGGGGAAAACTAGGTCTACCAATCTCTTTTCTGAATTTCGAATTGTATTGTACTGATCTAAGTTCAAAAGTGGAGTGAAATCCTTAATTAGGAGCATAGTTCTCGAATTGGGATTGGTATTGAATTCAGGTACATTGAAATCTCCGAGAATTATACAATTGCTAATGGTTAGGAATGAGATAGATTCGAGATTATCAAGAATAGATTTATATATATTACAAGACATTGATGGAGGAATATACATATTTAATAGATAAACAGGAGCTGAGCTAGTAAAAATTTTGCAGCATATTATGTCCACATTTTCTGGCATTGTTTCAAAATAGTCATCTAAGGGCACAAAAACTAAATTGATAGACTTCTTAACATACAACATAACACCATCATCTCGCGAGACACCACACTGTGAGAAATTTTCATCCTTCCGGTAAATGTAGTAAGAACCATCGGTTATTTCCGTATCCAAGGTGCTTGGTGTCAGCCAGGTTCCGGTGAATGCGAAGATATTGTGATCCGCAACAGGTAAATTTGTAATTAATTTATTTATCTTCGAATTCAGTCCTTGAACATTCTGATAGTAAATGGAGAAGCGATGTGATGAGCTGCTGTCTTTGAACAGTGTTGTATTCAGTTTTTTTTTGGATATAATTGGAACACCATTTTTGTAAGCAATCCTGATATCTTTTTCACCTTTTTCAATTCTGGAAACGAGTTCCGCCTTTATTTTTTTTATAGTATTGCATTTGTGACGGAGTACGGTCTGCATTAATGTAAATATTATTGAAGTCAGGAGATGAGCGTAACTTCTTCGCATTACGCAGAATGATATGTGGCATAGATGTATTGTTGAATATCAGTTTTACTAATCTAGGTTTGGTACCCGGCTAATTAGTAGAAGTTCCGATTCTAGATATTTTGGCATCATTTAAATCAATATTTGGGGCACCTTCGGTGATAATATTAGTAACGCGAGAACGTAGATTTTCGGTACTATCTTCTTGCATGCCAGATATAATTAGATTTTGCTCTCTTCCCTTCCTGTCATTGAATTCCCTGATAATGTTCTTTGTATTAGCTATTTCTGTGTTAACATTGCCATTTTTGATCAAAGCCTTCATTTCTCGAACTTCAGATTGAAGCTCCCTTACTTCGGATTAACGTGCTCGAAATTCAGATTGAAGACCAAGTAGAAGAGCTTTAAGTCAAGTAATTGTGTCGGAGTTTTCTAGACATCGATCGCAAAGAATTTTTACAGATTTAATTGCAGTTCTTGTTGAACGATTTACATCATCCAACGAAAATTGCAAACATTTTAAGTGGGTAAATTTTTTGCAACCATGACATGCAATAGTAATTTTCAGGTCCTTGTTGACTAATTCTTCACAATTAGGGCAGATGTTAGGCATTTTTATTAGGCGGCAATAACCGAATGTGTCGTCTCAGTGATTGATGTGCAGTACTTATTGAATTAATTAGCGAATTTGCTTGTTTGTGAAGGTGTGATACGCAAAAAAAGCCTTATTCACAGCCAGAGCACACTGAATTGCAAAAATATTGGATTTAGATCGTCTCCCCTTCTTCCAATGTAAGGTGGAGAAAACACAAAATAACACCAATTTTCAAAAACTTGGAGTGATAACAGTCAAGTCACTTGTACAAAACAATGAATTTTGAGAGAGCTATAGAAGAGCGGTTCAACTACTTGCTAATATTCGAGTTATTATAATAGTTATGAGCGAGATACATAAATTTATCATTGTTATTGGAATTCCATCTATCCCTGTGGCTTTACTTTTGATAAAACTTATTGTTTCATTCACTTCTCCGTCGTCGCAAGGACTGAAAGAGAGTTTAGGCAAATTAGAATTGATGTTTGCATTTTTATAAAACGATAATAATTTAGGAGATGCGTTATCATGAGTGAATTGCTCGGAAAAGTAATTATTTATTCTCTGTGCATTTTTTAATTGAGAAGGAATACTTGCAGTCAATTTTTGATGAATATCATATTTGCGCAAATTAGTCCATGTATTTTTCTTATCAGAATTTCTATAAAGTAAACTCCAAGAAAATATTTTTTTCACAGCGCATAGCACTGGTTGTATAGTTACGTGAATCTTTATGGTAATTCCAGTGTTCTGAGCTCTTGCTTATTTCATATCTTATTAGAGCATTATCACGTAATTCCATCATTGCTTTTATTGTGTCAGTTCTCCAAGAAGTTTTCCTCTTCCTTACTTTTACGGTTTTAAAAGGTGCATGACAATCAAATAGATTTTCAAGACTCGAGCTGAAATATACTACTTTATCGTCCGCAGAATCGAGTTCATATACTGTCTGTAAATTCAATAATCTTAAATCAGAACTAAAAGACTCGTAATTGAGAGATTTTAAATCTCGGAAAGTTATTGGTCTAGGTTCTGCGACAGGCTCAACAATATCGATATTCAAATAGACTAGACCACTAGACTATGGTCAGATATGTGTAAGTCAAGTATACCGTGAGAATGAACTATACTTGGATGTGTTATTATGACATCAAGTAGCGTAGAACTGTTATTGGCTATCCTTGTAGGTTCATTCACAACTTGTTTTAGAGAAAAAGAATCTAACATATTGTCAAATGAAGATACGAAATTACTAATGCTAAGCATATTTATGTTCATGTCACCTACAGTTACAATGTAATTATAATCTATTGATAAGGATGAATACAAAGTTTCGAGTTCATCGAGAAATACTTTACAGTCATTTTTAGGTGGTCTATATATCACTCCAAAAGCAAATGTATGATGTTTAATTGTGATATAAATCCACAATTGCTCTATATTAATTGAGTTATCATGGTCAATAAGTGAATAGTTGATTGAGGACTTAATATAGATAGCCACGCCTCCACCTCGCGATTCTCTGTCGCAACGAATCAATGTATAATCCTCAATGTTAACAACATTAGAGTCTATATTTTTGTTGAGCCACGTTTCAGTTACACCAATAATATCAAAATTGTGAGCGAGAATGTGTTGCTTTAATAGATCAAAACCAGTAAATATAGATCTTACGTTAATATGAGCAAAGGTGAAGCAATTCATTCAATGTAATAATTCAAAATTATAATCAAATAGATAAAAATATGCAAATCAAAATACCAAAATTAATACAAGACGAAATAACAAAATATCAATTTGAAAACATAATCTCAACCTAATGTAGACATATAAGTTTTGATACGAATGTAAATTTACTCAAACAACAAATTTATCTGTAAATGTTCGAACATGTTTGCGTTACCGAAAAGACACTTATAAGCAGCTAATATTCTATTCACAGGAAAGTTTTTATGATTATTTATTAATATATAAGAATAAGGTACATGAGGTAAGTCACTAGATCTCGTGCGTTTATTTGAAATTAGGAAGTTGATACAGGCTAATAAGTTTTCAGAATAAACCAAGTTGTTTAAAAGTTTGTACAGAAATATCATATCAGAATTCAATCTTCTTTTCTCTAACATGACATATGGAAGTATTGCAGTCTCAACGAATAGTCCCCAATATTGAGATTTGATCTAAGGTTTAGGTATCAAAAGAGTTTCTTTTGAACATCTTCCAACATATCGATGTTGGGTTTGTAACAAGGACTCCGGACAACAGAAGCATATTCAAGTTTAGATCTCACTTATGAAGTGTACAAGCAAATAATGGAGTACGGATTGTTAAACTTCTCACAGGTTCTAAAAATGAAACCCAAAATTTCGTGTGACCTACACGCCAAATTCTCAACGTGAAAATTGAAAAAAAGTCTAGGATCATGAATAACTCCTAGATAACTTGAAGATTCATTCTTCACGATTATTGGAGTATTGTCTATGCTGTAGTTGAAGTTTTGTATTTGTTCCTTGTAAAATTGAATGAAAACATTTAGAAATATTTAGAGATAGGTGATTGGTAACACGGTTACCCTGCAGTCGATTCAAATCCTCCTGTAGTTCTTCACAATCTTTTATAGTTGCTATTTCTAGAAAAATTTCAAATCATCAGCTTATAAGGCAAAGTTAGAGTGCTGTAAACATTGAGCGATATCGTTGATGAATAAATTGAATAATATTGGACCCAAATGGTAGCCTTGTGGTACTCCAGATAGAACAGAAAATATTTGGGATTTGAAACCACTGCACGAGACAGGTTGAGATCGATTTGATAGATAAGATTCTAGCCATCTCAACAAGGAACCATGTACATCCACGATTTTAAGCTTGTGTATCAAAGTAGGATGGTGAATGCGATCAAATGTCTTACTGAAATCAGTGTATAAATTACATCAACTTGAAGTTATTCATCCATATTAGCATTTCCGTGATATGGACTGAATTTGTCAATACAGATTTACCAGTACAAAATCCATTTTATTGTTGTATCAATATACTTTCAAGTTTAGTTTTGATTTTCTTCATCACCAGACCCTCAAATATTTTTCCGAAAGTAGGTAAAATGGATATTGGTCTATAATTACTGGTGTCATGAATATCACCTTATTTGTGGATAGGTATAAGATATTCTTCATTTTTTAGGAAATACTCCAGGTTGAAGAGATTGATTGAACAAGATAAATAGAGGTTCAGTGAGGTAAACTGCACATGTTCTGATGAACTTACCCGGAATTTGATTAGGATCACTTCTTTTTTTCATATCTAAATTAGCTAAGATTCAATACTCTGCTCATCTAAGAATAATGAGTTTAAATTAAAATTTGTGGGTGTATAGTGTTCAAACAGTTGCTCAGATGTGTTTGGAAAGGAATTATCTTCATACGAGTATACAGATTCAAAATATTCTGCAAAAAGATCACATATATCTTCTCCATTATTTGCTTCCTGATTCATATATTTCATATTGTTTGGGATCCCATTTTTCTTGGAAAATGATCGTGAGAACTTTCAAAAATGCTTAGGATCAGCATTAATCTTAATTTCAGCATTATTAGTGTCAGTTTTGAGGTCCTGTTCGCGTTTGAGCTCAATTTTTTTTACGTAAAGCCGTGAATCTATTATAATCAGCAACATTTCTGTAGACTTTCCACTTATTATGAGCTTTATGTTTCTCATTGAGCTTTTTGATCAAGTATGGTGAGAACCATATAGGATATTCAGATAGTACTTTCTTTCTCATTGGGATATATTTATTGATTAAACTGGATAGGTGAAGTATTGTAGAAAGTATCTATAATATTATTCACATCTAGACAAGATAATTTTTCTTTCCAATTTATTGCTGATAATTTATGAATGAGTTATTTGTTATAATCTGGTATGAAAAAATTATTACTGATAGTGGCAACTTTGACGTTTATAGAGTATTCTACTCGGCATTCTATCTTGAAAGGAGGATGGTGTAAATCAATATTGGATAAAGGAAAATCGGACAAGTTAACTTTACAAAACAGGTTACTGAGAACTAGATCAAGAATTCTGCTGTTACTATTCACACAGCCGTTGTATTGCAACAAGTTACATAAATTGATTGTATTTATGGATTACAAATAAATATCATTTCGCTTACTCAACGACGATTGATAAGCATTATTATTGGGTTTCCAATCAATGTGGGGAAGATTGTATAGTCTCCAATAATTAGAAAGTAATCATTTGAAAAATTTGAGACAACATCACTTGTTTTTTCGGAATTTTCTCTGTATAATGTGAAAGTAGATGATGGTTAAAAATGAACACAACAAATATTCAGTTTGAAATTCACACAGGACACTGTCACCCAAAGATTTGCCACTGTAGTTGACCAGTCCGAACGTTGCATAGATCTGAATTTTTTTGATATCAAAATGAGAACACTGCCACCGTGTGGTTTGAAAAGATCTTCTCTATCGCGACAAAATACAAAATGATTATTGGTGTCACATATTTTAGAGTCAGATATATGTCTATTCAGCAATGTCTTGGTTAAAATGATAATGTCCAAGTCATTTGTAGCTAGGCTATTGTAGAAGTTAGGAAGCTTTGATCTAATTTCTCTGATATTTTGATAGTTTATCCTCAGGGCCATAAAAAAATGTATGTACATATTTATTGTGTTTTGATATGCAAATATTGATGCACTATTCGATTTTATCTACATGAGAAGAATTACTGATCATTAAAATAGGAGATGAATCATTTTTTCTCACAAAGATTTTTGCCGATTTGATCCACACATATTTGTAACTACATTCTTCCGCTTTTGTTTTAGCTTGGTTCAGAAGTATCTTATTGGAGGAAGACAGATGATGATTGATGAAGACCGGGAAGTTCTCATCAAAGTTCAATTCAGTTGACTTGAAGTTTTTCAAATTTCTCGCTTTAGAAACAAAATTATCTCTTTTAATTTATGAGACAGATCGAACAATGATATTTTTAGGTTTATTTGGGATGTGTTTAGATGAAGCAGCTCGGTTAACAGCATCGATATCATTTCCAGTAATATTATAATTAGTTTTATTTCCAATTTTAGTGACAATCTCCAACATATTTTCTTGCTCCTTTTCGGGAATACTCACTATCTCAACATTGTTCGATCGTGATCTTTACTCTAGATCTGATTGAGTGATTTTAACTGATTCAAACTCAGTTTTAGATTTGTCAATGGTACTAACTTTTCCCGAAATAGCTTTGAGCTTTAATTCAAAGTTATCAATTTTATTTGAGCAAAACTGAACACATGTTTTTAATTCAGAAAGAGTATCCATAACATCATTCAAAGTATGGGTTTGAGAATTACTTATACCGGACGTTTGGCATTGTTTACGGATCCATTTGAGATTTGGATGAGATTGCAGGACATTCGTATCTTCAGTCCACACGGGCATAATTGGAATAATTATTACAGTTGCCTCCGCAAGGCAATCTTGGATTATTTCTATCGATATTACTCTTGCATTTAGAACGTATATTAACCATTCTGGCGGATAATCAATGAAGTTGAAAATTTAATTGAATTCACAGTAAGCACTGAAATCGCTGCTGTATGTTCAAAATATACTTAAGACAAAAACACACTGACCTTAGTCAGTAATAGCAGAATAGGCAAAAATCGTCCTTACTGTGCTGTTGATTTAGTTGTAGAGTATTAAATTCACTATTGCCCGGTTTTATAAAAGGCGGAGTATTTTACTTCCGGAGTAAATAAAATTTTCTCTGTTAGATGACAGTCGATTATTTGACAGCAATGATTTTGTTGTCATATGGAAGCTCGAACTGATTAGGATTTGTCAAATAGAATGAAATTACTCCAGAAGTAAATTTACTTGGTCTTTTATAGAACCGGCCATAAATCGGCATAATCTGGAGCTCACTTCTATACTACCGAGCATTAAACTAATCCACTGCACTTTATACCGGAATATTGGAAGCTTTATGCAATGAAATGCAATAATAATCAAAATTATGAGTCGATTTCAATCACAACTATAGACGTACGTCCTATCAGCACGATTGCAAAAATATTATGGAGGTATTGTCAATTGTGGAAGTATGATTTTGTGTTTTTAGATGGAAGCCAAACACCGATGGAGAGTATTGACCCTGACGATACACACTTACATGTGCATTCGACATCAAGAACATTCTTTTCTATTCAGGAGTGAGATGAGCTTAGCTTCGGATTACCTCACATGCCGTGAAAAAAAAAATTAAAACTTTTCAAAACTCAATCATCCATATCCGATCAAAATCAACCGAGTTATGGCAGATCAAAAAAGTATCGCGTTTTTTTTTTTACCTACTTGTTTTGTTTTTTTTTGTCAAGTGCAGTAGTACAATTCGTAATGAATTTCAGAATGAAGCATGCAGTTTGGCAAAAATAATTTGCTGCACTATTCTTAGTATTTGTGATAACTGAGTGAGTATTATGAATTAGAATAAGAAGAATAACATAATAGAAAAAGATCTATATATTGTATATTTTTTGATAAATCCCTATTTAATGACTCCACTCAAACATATCGCTTCACAAAAAGATCCTCAAATAAGAATTATGTGGTACTTGACTACATGTAGACTTGGATTATCAAATGATTTCATTTGAAACTAACTGTAAACCAATAATATAACAAAATTTGCAATGACGCAAGTGGCGTTTGATATGTTATAAACAGATTATAATAGCTTTAGCGCGATTATGATAATATTTTTTTATTGATGGGGCTGGTTTCTATCAGCAAGGCGGTAAGATATCAAGGTTTGTCCTACTTGCCCAGTTGGTCCCTATATTGAGAGATGCTCACAATTCCTTATTTTGAGCACTTTCATGTTCAAAATTATTTTATTAGCCCTGATAAAATATTTGGCTGATATAATTGGTTTTCGTTTCAAGAGAACTATGTTTGGGGCCCAGGCCAGCTGCCATCCTCAAGAATATGATACCCTTGCATCCTTGCTCGAGACACCCCTGCATATAATATACATAATATCTTCACAAATCTCACACTCAACATGAAATCAATCATTATCAAAAAGAGCAGTTTTCAGTTCTTTTCTCAAATTCAGTCAAATTCAAAGAGTTTTTGATCTCATCAGTAAGTTTATTATATGAAAGCAGGCCTTTATGGAACAATGAGTTTTCTGTTATAGTTTTATTACATTTTTGACTTAGAAATTATCCATTTGTCTTGCCTTATAATGGGGAGTATGATGAGCATACGATAAACTTTGTGTTAAGTACAAAGGTAAATTATTGTTTCTGATTTTATATATATATCGACATATGAATCATAGCTCTATATTCAATGAATTGAGAAATATCTAGCAAATTTACTGTTCTGACCATGAAATATATTCTAGTGAATTTATTTCAGTTTAAAATAACTCTCATAGCTCTGCTCTGATGAACTTCAAGCTTTCTTATGTCTCCCTGATTGCACATATGGAATTATGCTATAATAGGTCACGTGAGAAAGTATTATACAATTAAAATTCGAAAGCTCACACCAACAAGACAAATTTTTACTTATTCTATACATTAAACCAATTTTTTCACCTAGCTTCTTACAAACATGATGAACATGTTGATTAAATTTCAATTTCCTGTCTACAATAACTTCTAACTTCTTCATCTGAGTGTCATATACAATTTTCTTATCATTCATATCAACATTAAAATAATTATATATTTCAAAAGATCATCGGATGATGGATAAAAATGGAGGATAAAGAATTATTGAATCATCTCTTCACGTTGCGAACGTTTTGGTTTTCAATAAACCTTCATCAGTGTCTATGGGGCAATAAAAAAAAACAATAGAATATATATTATCAAACAGCGTGCAAATATTTTCACAATAAATGATAAACTAACTAAGAAATAACTACCTTAGAGAAAAGTAGAGCATAACTAATATTTTCAATAGATTCTGCAGAACCATCTTTACCCTTCTTCAATACAGAAGCAACTAAATTACAATCGAAAACGTCAACAAAAAATCACCTGTTACTGAAACTGGAAAAAAAAGTTGCGCCGAAATTCAGCGGTGAATATGAAACAACAATTTTTTTTAATAACAAGTGCCACCTTCTACAGAATGACAAACTCAAGATATTTTGATACGTTTCACATGTATATTCAGTATCAGTTCTGAAATGTAGCAAGTAATTTTTTTTATGGTTGGTTCACTCCTCTTGTTCAGTTGTTATTAGTTTTTTGAATGTTTGTTCTATTCAATTCTCTATTTTTCTGTAAGTTGAAGTTTATCCGTCCTAAATATTCATTTGATTTGACTGTCTTATCGTTTATATCACTCTAGTCCCCTGAAGAAGCCAAAAATTATTAATGATAGCTCAGATGAATGAAATAAATGAGAATTCTCGAAAAACTGAAGACTGACTATCCAATAAACTTTATAACTACACTAATTTAGGTTACATCTAGAGAATATGTATTTGAAATATCACGTTTTCTATGTATCTTATATTCAAAGTGTAGCGTCGTGAATCATGGTGCGGTGATGAAAGGAAAAATAGCTGAGTCTCATTGTTATTGTTTTGATTGTAATTACATTACCGGCTGACGTGTGATGTGTGGAACAGAGGAAGAGAGGTAATAGTTAGGTGGATAGAATAAAACGGAAGTCAGTGAGGAATGAGGGCTTGAAGTGCCGGGTACCGCGAGTGCGTGGGTAGTGATTTCTTGGGAATACGAATGACTAGAACAGTTCTTGATATAATATGTGTGTATTGTATAATTAGAATAACTGTTAGGTTCATCTTGTAATTATATATCTTCAAGAATACATCGGTTATTCTCAAGTTTGGCGACGCTACAATTGATGGTAAGCGGTGAGATCACCACGCTACGCGATAGAGGAACGTACATTATACGAATAAAGATTTGTGTCGTACTGTGAGATAATATATTTGTCAAGATGGGTGATATTTGGTGTGCTACATTCGATACTGGAAGCTAGGAGAATTGGATTCGAACATTCGAAGCATTTGCTTTGATCAAGGATTGGAATGAGGCGAAGAAGAGTGCTGCGTTGCCATGAGAGCTTAACAGCTGTCCAAAGAACTTGATTACATGTGGTTCACTCAAACGTATATTCATGCAGAAAGATGATGCCGCGGAAACACGTTTCCATGAACGTTCCCAAATACCTGGAGAAACGTTAGCAGCATTTACCGCTGCTCTCAGATATTAAGCAAATGCAGCATTCCCTGAACATACGGTTGCTTTAAAAGAAAAATTGCTGATACGCCAGTTTCTATTAGGAATTAATGCTGATTTAGCGATAGAGCCTGCTCGCTATAATCCGCTGACTTTAAATGCTGCTATCGTAGATGCAACGTCTGCATTAAATGTGATGAAAACTTTGGCAGATATTCGTCTAAATGAAACTGAGAAGACTGCAAGAATAGCAGCTGTGGATAGTGCAGGACAAAGCACGGGAATGGATGAATTAAAAGATATGATAGGGAAATTGACAAAAGCGGTTACACAATTGACGATTGCTCAGAAACAAATTGAGAAAGAACCGAGTGAGAGACGTACTTAAAGAGTACGATGGCGATCTCCAACACCCACACGCGCGTTTAAGAATGAGAATATTCGGGATGAAAGAGATCAGCGTCCAGGTTCTCCAATTTCAATATCCAAAGAAAAAGTGAAGCAAGGAAATCCAACTTTTGAACGCCGTCGATGTTTTGCTTGCCACCGCGTTGGGCACTTAAGCCGTGACTGTCCGGAAAACTAAAAATGACGTCAAGTAGTCCCGTGTTGACGTCACCAACAAATTCGGGATCGAGTACAGACGCTGCGATTGTACGAGTGCGAGGACTCGTGGATAGTGACTCCGTCATTATACTATTGGACACTGGAGTGTCGCGTAGTTTCATTTGGCGAGAAATGTGTGAACGTGCAAGCAATAAGCTCTTTAAGCCAACCAAAACGGAAATATCACAAGCAAGTACTGAATTCTTACAAATATTAGGGACGACTAAAATGACCGTTCAACTTGTCGATCTGGTCGTAAATATAGAATTCAATGTTTGTGATAGACTAATTGAAGATTGCGTTCTTGGCTATAACTTTATTCGTTTGCAAAAGTGTGTAGAATATCCTGCAGATGGGTATGTGCTTATTCGAGGACAAAAGATAAGCGAGTATTTAGTTCAACCAGTCCCGCTGTTCTGTGTCAGTCAATAGTAGTGCCGAGTCATACGGAAGTAGTCACGCGAATACAACTGAGAGAAGCTGAAGAAAAATTTCCACGTGTCGTTGAACCTCATGCTCAGTGTTGGAAAAAGAACGGGTGCATGATGGGTCATAGTGTGATTTCTGGATCCGAGGGCGCTGTGTTATCACGTAACCCGACCGCAGATGATGTATTCCTTAGGAAAATACACATTTCGAAACTGCCGGGGCATACAATGTTCCGAAGGAACTCCTGGAAAAGAAGTCATCATGTGCAGCACACGGTGCTTTTGATTGGTCCGAAGCATCTCGTCATCTGTCTAAGGGTGAGTTGGAACAAGCCAAGGCCTGTATTGACCAATATCAAAACACTGTCTCGAGAAATAAAGCGGACACAGGACGGACAAAAATTTTATATCATCAAATCCATACGATAAATGCTACACCAATTCGACAGGCACCTAGAAAGCTTCCATTGGCTAGGAAGCAAGAAGCTCAAGCAGAGATACATCGTATGTTGGATGCTTATATTATCAGTCCATCCAAGTCATCATGGTGTTTTCCAGTGGTATTGATACGAAAAAAAGACAATTCTGTGCGACTTTGCGTAGACTTCAGACGACTGAACGAAGTGTCCGTTAAAGACAGTTATCGGTTGCCGCGTATAGACTCCGTACTTGATTCTTCTCCGGATAAAAGCTATTTACCGCGTTGGACTTACAGCCGGGGTATTTGCAGTGCGAGGTTCAGCCGGAGGATAGACCCAAGATGGCGTTTTCTATAGGTTCTGGTTTGTATGAGTTTAATGTACTACTATTTGGGGTTTGCAATGGGCCAGCAACCTTTCAACGCCTTATGGACATTGTTCTAGATGGTCTCAATTGGGAAAGTGCGTTTATGTACTTTGATGATGTCATAGTCTTTGGGGAAAAATCCGAAGTACATCTGGCACGGTTAGCTGCTGTATTAGACCGTCTACAACAAGCAGGGTTAAAAGTGAATCCCAAGAAATGTCGATTTTTCCATCGGTAGGTAGAATTTCTCGGTCATATTATTAATCAGAAGGGAATAGCAACGGATCCAAAGAAGGTGAGTTCTGTTGTTGAATGGCCAATTCCTGCAAATATTTCGGAGCTGCGTTCATTTTTGGGATTGGCTTCTTATTATCGAAAATTTGTCCCGTGATTCGCGACCATTGCAGATCCATCGCATCGCCTTTTGAATAAAGGTGAGCGTTTCAAGTGGAGCGATGAGTGTGACACGGCTTTTCGAAGATTGGAGAGGTCACTGACTACGGCTTCCATGCTAGCTCATCCAAATTCGCAGTATTTGTTCACTGTGGACGCTGACGCGAGCGGATCAGGAATTGGCGGGGTACTAAGCCAGATTCAAAATAGACAAGAGTGTGTTATAGCTTATTTTAGCCGTGCGTTATCTAGAATCGAACGACGATATTGTGCTACGCGGCATGAGTTATTGGCGCTAGTAGCGGTGTGTCGGCACTTTAGAGGTTATTTAATCGGTGCTCCTTTTGTTGCAAGGACTGATCATGACTGTTTGCGTTGGTTACAAGGTTTTCGCGAACCTGAAGGTCAAGTGGCCCGGTGGCTCGAGATTCTTTTGGAATATGAGATGAAAGTAGAGCATAGAGCCGGGAAGAAATATGGTAACGCGGATGGGCTATCGCGACATCCATGTACGCAGTGCGGGTATGAAGAGAACTTTGCATCGAGTGCGAATAGCGCAGTTTGTGCCAGGAGTAATAATGAACTTCGCATCTAATCTGAAGAAACAATATTGTGTGATAAAAATTCAAACGATGTCAGTGATCTTTTTCAGACACAACTGGATGATGATTTATGCAGGTCATTAATAATATGTGTACGCGGTGAATTGAAAGAATCAGCATTGTCAAAAGAAGGACATAAGAGATCGGTTGTCCATGCAAACCGTTTAAAGCCCTGTCACAAGTTGCTGGACCCAGAACAAGCGCGGAAAGAGGAACGAGCCATTCGTCGCCCTGGTCGACTAGCTAGAAAGTTAGCCTTACCTGAGACCAGTGGTTCCGTGTTACAAGAATTAATTGGCGACTTGTTCGATGCTCCGACAAACTATGATCTTGCTCATTGTGTACCGCAGGATTTACGCATGGGAGCTGGTATCGCCGTCCAGTTTTGGGATCGCTTTCAAGGAATATCTGAGCTGGAAGACCAAAGAGTCGAGGTGGGTGACGTGGCTGTACTGCAAAGAGACTACCGTCATATATTCTACTTGGTTACTAAACAACGCAGCTACCACAAACCTACATATGCTGTGTTGAGACGCTGTTTGATGGCCTTGCGTCGTCGGATGGAAAATTCAAATCGTAACCGTCTGGCCATTTTTAGGTTGTGGGTTAGATCAGTTAGAAGAAACAAAAGTGAAAGATTCAATCCATGACGTTTTAGAAAACAGTCAGGTAGTATTTCGTTCATATAGAAAACCTGAACCACTCACGAGAATTTAGCCAAACAAGTCCAGAAGCGATACAAAGATTGAAACTAGAGTTTTTGTACCCAGTATGACGCCGAGATCGCCCTACGCCTTACTCATCTTCGCGAAAGAACTCGTCGATACCAGGAAGTGTATTCCCTGGGATGAATTCGTTAGACAAACATGGAGAATTGGATTAGTCGCTTGGATCTATGAATGATAGATCTTCTCCTGAAGTTGAACCTCCAGAAATAGAGATAACTCCTGAAGTGCATCTCGATGAGACCGCGGTCTCCGAGCAACTTAACGGTGGAGACGATCTCATAGAAGATGCAGCACGCTTGAGTAGTGGTACTGTTTCGTCAGTAAACAAAGAAGTGGCTCCACTATCAATACCAGAAGACAGTCTTCCAAATATTCCAGAGGTGATTTCCCCTACAGCCGGACTAGCGAGGAGAATACTACCACCCCGAGCAGCCCGTGACCAGGCTAGGTTGAGGATACACTTCCAGGAGGAAGTGTGAGCTAAGGAAGGGGTGGTGTAGCGTCGTGAATTATGGTGCGGTGATGAAAGGACAAAAGAGCTGAGTCTCATTGTCATTGTTTTGATTGTGATCACATTACCGGCTGACGCGTGATGTGTGGAACTGGGGAGGAGAGGTAATAGTTAGGTGGATAGGATAAAATGGAAGTCAGTGAGAAATGAGGGCTTGAAGCGCCGGGTACCGCGAGTGCGTGAGTAGTGATTTTCAGGGAATACGAATGACTGAAACAGTTCTTGATATAATGTGTGTGTATTGTTCAATTAGGATATGTTTTGGGTTCATCTTGTAACTATATATCTTTGAGAATAAATCTGTTATTCTAAAGTTTAGCGACGCTACAAAAGTCATATTATATACACAATACTATCATTCTAATACTTCTACATATCATATATGTATCAATGAGTTACAAGTAATATATATGATAAGTAGAGTTTATAGAATGATAAAATTTTCGGTATTGTGTATACATATAATATAACTTTAAATAGATGATACATAAAAAATATGACCTTTCTAATATATATTTTCTATATATAACTTATATATTTCCGTATAACATTGATTGAATATGAGAGTAGTATCATGGATGTGATATGAAGTTATATATTAGACATATTCATTTCAGCAATATATTCATTATATGATATTTTGGAGATAGATAACATCTACTTGATGAGACTTTGCAATATTACTTTGTGCTTTAAAATATCTCCAAATGTGATATATCATACATTTGTGTATTTTCTGGGTTACCTGATCTTTTAAACAACTCAGTAAATTTCCAACCTTTTTATTATCATAAAATACAATATTTGTACTATCATTGGTTAACACCACAGTACCAGACATAGTAGGTTACCTGACTCGCCGCAACATTGCGTCTGCTGCGATGGTTATAGCTCGCACTATCGCCGCTAGAGACGCCTACATCAGTAGGTTCTATTCTTCAACAGTGTTCAATGGATAACTACACTAAAGTCACAGAATTTTACGAAATCATTCACATATATCTATATATATATATATATATATATATATATATATATATATATATATATATATATATATATATATATATATATATATATATATATATATATATACGTGTGATTTTGTGTTTGATCATATAAATCATTGGATATATATAATCAAACACAGAATCTCATGCGCATAATGAAAAAATGAATTCCTACTGAAGTGCACTTCCGATTTAGTCTATTGTCATGGGAATAGTAGGCAATCATTCAGATGCTACAGCAGACTGAAATACCAAATTTCAATATTCTACACATAATCGCTTCAAATTTATGCGAATTAGATTCATTCATAAAACTGGACCTAATTCAATCTATTTATCTCCAATTGGCACAAAAGTGTATTGACTGCCTTGGCTGATTTCACATCCTCGGCTAAACAAAGAACTATTCACCCACTAAGTTTTTTGCAACCGTGATAATTTTCGTTTTTGTGCTGTTGCTGATTTTGATTTTTAGCGTTCTTGTCGCGCATGATAGTTCATTTGTCTCAGAATATAATAATGAATAACATTGCAAATAATATCTAATTTATGAGTATTGCAAGGAAAGGTAAATCTATAATGTTTTGGGATGTGCTCAATACTTTCTTTGTAGGCATTGGTTTCAGAGCCATTTTTAGCAAAGAAGACTTCAATACATTTTGTCATTTTGAACATGAATGAATAGGATGCGTTAGAAACCAAATGATTTCAAATTAATCAATGCTGCTGCGGGATGAGCACTAAATTTTCCCTTACAACTTACAACTGTCATAACAAGACTTGCAATTCGTGACAAAACATCATTCTTCCAGGCATTTCAGATAGATATTCATTTGTCAAAAAAAATATTTTTTGACTGTTTAACCTGCGTTAATTCTGTTTCCTTTACTATTCGCAACAGTCGCGAGTACTTTTCAATTTCGTTACAGGTATGGGTTTTTACCAACATCTCCACCAACAATACGGCTTACAAACAGTGAGACTGTACAAACAATGGGCTACCGTTAACATCAAAATTTCATCAATGATCAACAGAAGAATCTTCTTGTTGGAATGCAAACAAAATGGAGTGCATATTACCAACAACCAAGATCAAAATTCAATAAGATTACACCACTAAGACATCAGGAACATGGAAAGAGTGGACAACTCACAAAACAGGTCAAGAAAATAAGTACTTCACATTGAAATTGATTCTACCTGTGAACAGTTAAAGTATCTTGAAATTCAACTGAGAAATTTAGACACACAAATTATCAATTCAACGTCACTTAATATTTTCATTAAATTTTAACAAACACAAACGGTATTGTACAACAGGCATTTTCACAATACAAGGTTGAACAATATTGCTAAATTAAATTCTCTTAAAGTCGAAAAATTTAGTACTATCAAAACGCAAAGCAAGTGGTTGAAGAATTTGAGTAACTGTCAAATTCCTACTGACGTACAGACATGCTCACAGCTTGGTCCAAAATTTTGTATTAAAAACAATCCAAGTCAAATTAATCTCCGTGAACTTTGTGTGACATCGAATACATAATTTTGATCTCACAGCAGAGCCATTTAGTCAAAAATATTTGTAGAGCAAAACTCACCAACATTATGACTAATTTCATGTATTCCCAGTCAGCTGAGAATGAAATCACTACTAGATTATTCCAGCAGACAAAATATTTCTTAAAATCGACACAGATTTGATTGTAGTCCAATCAGACAAAATTAATGTTACTTGTGTTTAACAGAAAGATTCGTATCACCAGTTGGCCCTTAATATTTTACAAGATACGAGCTCGTATGTGGTGCTGGGCAGAGATCCAACTCAAACCATTCAAACCAAAGCTAATAAAATTATTAGCGGACTAAAAACAAACAATAAAATTTCTCCTGAGTTAGCCAAATCTTTGATGATTTATAATGCCGTGGCTCCTAAATTTTATGTCCTTCCGAAGATTCACAAGAAAACACTGAGTTTAAGATCCATCGTAGCTTCTATTGATTCTTCTAATAGTAGAATCGCTAAATTTCTTACTGACATCCTTTCAACAGCCTACGATAAGAATAATCCTTACCTTATCAAGGATTCTCATGAGTTTTCGAAATTCATGAATAATTATAATAACCCTCATAATTACGTATTGATTAGTTTTGACGTTGTATCGTTGTTCAGTAACATTAGTTACGAAACCGCTTTGCAAGGTATTGAAGTGAAATGGGAAATGATTCCGGAACACACTTTTCTTTCTTTGCGTGAATTTTCTGACTTATTGAGGTTTGTTGACAGCTGTTATTGCGCATATGACAGTGTTTTTCATAAACAGCTACTGGCTGCCCAATGGGCGCACTGATCAGTCCGATTATTGCTCAATATACAATTGATGACCTAACTGGACCATTGTATTAACAAACTTGATTTTCAAGTAAATTTTATAGAGAAATACGTAGATGATGTTATATGTGCAATTCCATTCGACAAACATGGATCGATCCTAGAGACGTTCAACAATTTCAATAAAAAATTACAATTTACGATCGAAAAAGAGAATAACAGGAGTATCCCATTCCTAGACACACTAGTCATGAGAAGTGATGATGGTACTATAAAAACAGATTTGAACAGAAAACCTATGGCGTTAGGAAAATATATTCATTCTAAATCTGAGTAATCAAAGTCGATAAAAATCAACGTAATTTTAGCGTTGAAAAATCGACTAATTAATATATCCTTCCTTCTCTCCACCAAATAAATCTTATCAAACTTCGTGACATATTACTAGAGAATGGGTACCCTGAGAACTTGTTGAATTGTAATTTATTCAATATCTCGCAGAGGCAAGAGGTGGTCCAACAGAAAGTGATCGCAAATGCCGATGACACTGTTCCTAATAAAAACTACTTTTTTACACGATTGGGCGTTTTCATGTGTTTACCGGCCCTCTATTTGAGGTGGTATGTTGATTTTACCAGCGAACTGTGGTTTCTATGGTTATGCTGACTTACCACCCATGGGCAAAGGCGGTAAGTAAAAAACTGTGAGTTTTCACAATAAAATATTCATTTATTTATCTTCATTTGTAATTGAGCATTTAGAATGAAATGTCAAACTTGACAGATGACAGCGAATAAGAAATCATCAGTAGTAATTAAATTTGTAAGCATCACGGTCAATACTCAAATAACTATTCACTTCCATACATTTCAGAACCGGCGCCAAAATTTAAAAATATGCTCGCCAATGATTCCATCATAATTTGCCAAAGAAATTGTAGAACGATCAAATCCTTATTCACTAAATTAAAAGACCCAGTTCCTATTCTAAAACAATCCAATGTAATTTACAGCATCCCGTGTAAAGATTGTGAATTGAATTACGTAGGTCAGACCTCGAGACCGTTAAAAGATAGAATTATAACACACAAAAGTGATGCTAAGCATGAACCGAATTCTACAGCTTCAGCAGAACAAGCTTACAAAAAGTGAACACAGTGCATCTCATGACGAGGCTTTAATATTAGACAAAGAAGTAAAACGAGTCAAAAAGAATGTCTTGAAGATTATTCATATTTTCAATACTAATAACACAATGAATAAACGTATTGATGTTTGAGCAATATTCACATTTTTCTACTTCATTTATTGAAAATAAGCATATTAAAAATAACAATTCTCATGAAAAGTAACATTTTTGTGCAATTTCACAAAATTAAAACCATGTTTTTGGTAATTTATTACAAAATAATTTGTTCATTCTACTTAAATTAATAACAACTAACTTGTTTTTCGAATTTTTATTCAAATTCTGCCGCCACTTGACAGTAACTTTTTTGGGGAATGTTTCGCCTCATTTACTTTTAAATTTATTTTTTCGAACCAAACTTCGTCTTTTTGACTTTGTTGAATCTTCTTGGTTGCAACATGGCTGGCTGTCATGTTTCCGTTTGATGGTCCAACATGTGACTAAATTTTACTTTTTGAAAACAAACTGTTCAAACTTTTTAACATGTATTTCCATTTCTTGTTCAAATAATGTAGATCTGTGAAGATAGTTTATATATTTTTGGAATCTTAGTGGATGTAAGTGAAAAATGTTATTTAAAATTGTTATCAAAAAATTGTGATTGATGACAACTTTTTTTATGAATTTCCATATATATATATATATATATATATATATATATATATATATATATATATATATATATATATATATATATATATATATATATATATATATATATATATATATATATAAATCCTCATATCATTTTGGCGTCCTAATATTGCGCGTTTGCATTTAATCTGGCGTCCATTGTAAATTGGAGTCCGTATATCGGACGCCACTTTAGAATTGCTTCAAAATTTTTTCCTGGCTTGTTCCCGACCTCTAGAGGCTAAATTCAAAATTTCATTTTGACGCCAGAATGATAGGGAAATGTAAATTTCCGTATATTTTTAGTTCCGAAAAATTCCGCTCCAATTTTTAGTGGCGTCAAAAATATACGTGTATATTTCCACTTCATATATTTCGCTATCATACTGGCGTCCAGAAACTTGACAACAATGTCGCAGAACATCGATCGATAATGAAACAGATGCTTGCGCTTCTGACATGGAATTTGTTGGGAGTATGGCTTGAATTTGGAATTGCATTTCTTATGTATGTCATAACATTATATTTCTACCCATATTTTATTGCAGACTGAAGTATTATAGTACAGTTACTTGATGTCAGAAATTATTCTTGTTTAGAAATAATTCTTTATCAACTTAAAATTTGAGCAGTCAATTTTAAATATTAGGAAAAAACAGTTGAGTACTGACTCAAGTATGAGGAGTAAGTGAGCAAATTCATGTATCTCTTTCTAATAGTTCAAAAGCCGACCGCACCTTAACGTTCCTAGTCAGATTTAGGGCCGAATTGTAAATGAATTGATCGAAGATATAGTAGGCATTAGGATGTCACCTTTATAAATCCAGGATCTAGTCCTAAGGATCGAAAAAATGCCATATCCGGTCAATAAGTTCGTGGTTAATCTGAAACTAGTATCCATTGATTGCAGAAGTCAAGTACTTTAGGACAAAACCAAGATACTACCTCTGTTCTATTCAAAACAGAGGAAAAAGCACAACAATCATAAGGGAAGTTCTAAACGACAGGGCAGAGGGTGATACCTTGGTTTTTTCTCGAAGTATCCGACCTTCGCTACTAACAAGTACCAGTTTTAATTATAAGTTCTATCAGAGAAGTTGACTCTGACGAAAATTGACCGGAAGTAGCCTTTTTCTAACGCTTAGGACAAGATTCCAGATTTAAAAAGTCTGTCACCCAATTGACCACTATATTTTTGATTGATTCATGTAAAATTTGACCGTAAGTTCGATTGGGGAACATAAGGTGCGGCCGGCTCCCCAACTATAGGATCACTATAGAATGTGAGAACTCGCTATTTCATCCGTGATGTGGTCTTATAATTGTTGTAGAAAAACAAATTATATCGTTCGTACAAAGCAAGTGGAACATTTTTGTTGCAAGTTCATCATTGCTTTCACTAGGACCAAATTGATGAATCTCAAATTATTCATGTTTTTGAAGTCCCTGATGGTCACAAAGTTGCACTCTCAGTGTGATCGAAAGAAAGTTAGAATGGATGGATGATTTATCAATATTACATATCTCCTGTAATACATTATAAGATTAATATAAGCTTGGGATATATAAGGGAATGAAAACTAATTTTTGCTCCTAATAATATAATCTATTACAGGATATCACATCCATCATGGCTGAAAAATGTGAAGAGTTGGTATACAACATATATATAAGTTGGGACTTGGCGAAAACATTATTTGAGTTTTTCTTTTTGTTCAATTTAGAATTCACTGGCAACATAAGACTGGAACAATACTGTGTAAGAAACGAAAATGTTGTTTTATTTTTCTTGAATCTGTCGGTAATAGAGTACACCAGAAGATAATTTAAGTTACTGTGGAAAGCCACAATTTGGTTCCAGGTACAAGTTGAATTTTTTTCAAATGAGAGCTTTAACTATTCAAGTGCCCGGTTTTTGCGAAGGGCTATATATTGAATGTATTCAACAATAACTGTAGTTTGGAAATGATATGCTCAAACTGCTCCATATAACATACATCCATTCTATCTCATATTTCAATTTGTGCGAGTTATCATATCATCGCTTCTCTTATTCAGTTTGTGAATAGATGAACATTGACTCTGTTGTCGCAACTGTGTGAAAACATTTCTTGAAGTCGGGGAGCCGGCCGCACCTCAAGTTCCCTGATCGAACTTATGGTCAGATTGTATAATATGAATCAATCGAGAATATTGTGGTCAATGAGGTGACAGACTTTATAAATCTAGAATCCTGCTTCAAGTGTCGGAAAAAGGTTACTATTTTTCATTTTTGTTAGGGTCAACTTCCCTGTTATGCAGGGGCCACACTTACGTCTAATGCCATAATTAAGGCGTTATGTGACAATTGATATATTGTCATTGACAATGTGTTTATTGTTAAGCAACGCCTCAATTAATGGCATTAGGCGTAAGTATGGCCCCAGCATTAGATCTTATGATTGAAACTAATACCAATTGATAGTGAAGGTCAAATGCCTTAGGAAAAAACCAAGGTGCTACCCCCTGCTCCGTTCGGAGGGGAAATGAGAAGAATAGACAAGGATAATATTATGTGGTGGCAAAATTAGGCTGGTAGCATTTTGAGCAATTTTGCATCCCATATTCAATCTTTGATGAAAGATATAACACCGTTTTGCTCGAAAACATGAAAAAAATCTAATGTGAACACCACATGTCTTACTTGTACATCTTTTGACTCAATAATTAACAGTTGATACTAATATTGACTCTAGGCAAAATCGACTCCAACCAAAATTTGTGATGATAATTTAATCATTCAGATGCTACAGTTCAGTTGTACCGCTCTAACTCAAATTTTAAACTTCACTTATACAAAAAATGTCGAATCGAAATAAGGACAGCAATGTTCATGTCACATTCAATTTTCAAATTTTGATACGATATTGTTGAGTTAGGTGGCACCTAAAATTTAAGTGACAGCGGTGCAACTGGCCATGGAACGCTTAAGCAGTCTCAAATACCAAATTTCATCATTCTACGGCCTAAGTCTCAAATTTATGCGAAAACTTGAGAAAGATTGTCAGATAAAGCTTACTTCCAGCTAATAGATTGTTATGAAAATATTAAGTTATTATTCGAATGCTACAATTTCTCTAGATACAAAATTTCAAGATTCTACGGCTGATTGTTCTGGATTTATATGAAAATTCGAAAACGTGCTTAGTAAACTGCACTCCTGTTCAATCCGACTGCAGTCATAATGCAAGGCGTACAATTAGGTTTTATAGAAGTGTTTGATACGAAATTTCAATACTCCACGCCTGATTGTTTTGAATTAATACAAGAAACTCGAACAGACTGTGCAATTTCAGCACAGCCAATTAGTATTAAAATAGAAAATAATCATTCTCTGCTACTGTATAAATAAGTGAGCTTTGTAGCCCTGGCAACTCGAACGATAACGAAAGCAAACCTTCGTGTTACCTCGTTGCTAGCTACGAAAGTAATACTTTCGGAGCCAGGACAAAAGAGTAAAAGTTTGAAAAAATGCAAATATATCGAAAATTTCATTATTTATTCAAATAAATAAGTAGTTTATAACAATAATATGATTTTATCCAATCTATTTAATTTAATTTTATCTATCTACTGGTTTTAAGTAATTATGCAATTTGAACAATTGGAGAAAGTCATGGTAGGAATATTATTCGAATTGTTAACTTCTTCACTTTGTATTGGGAGATTTTTATTATTTTGAATTACGTCAAAATTCATATTTGTCACTGTTTCTTTGTTTGAGGGAATATTAATGTGAATTTAATGAAACACCTTTTTAGAAGAAGACTTCCATCCGCTCTTTAAATCCAAAATATCGGCACCCGAAGCATTACATTTTCGTTAATTCGAGTAAAGTTTTTATCAGCAAGCCATTTAGAAAACATGCTGTATGTTCGATTGTACTTTTCTTTGGATTTATCCGCAACAAGTGAGGTACATGCATTGTTAGCTGCCTTTTGAATACCATTTTCATTTTCTGTTAGCATTTTAAATCGGTCAAATGCAATGTTTCACTAAATTATCGAAATTCAAAATCTGTGACAGGCGCTGATGACAGATAACATTGTAAATAAACCGTTGCTATGGATAATTTTAGACAGGTAAAACAGTCTCCATAACATTATTTCAAATGTAATAATCATTATTAATTATTAATATCCATATAGAACAGTAGCAGAAAAAATTTAATACATCACACGATGCGAAAGCCCTTTCAGGTGTTCGGAGGTTTTGAACGGCCTCGGCTTCACCTCGGCCATTCAAATACCACCTCACACAAAAAAGTATACTTTCGCATCTTGTTTTGTAAATAACTATTATAATGCCTCAGGAAAATTCAAAAAAAGCTCCAAGTACAGTGCATTTGCGGTACAGACGATTGCAACCATAATAGGGGCTGCAAAACTAGACTTTGGACCAGTCTCAAATACAAAATTCAACTATATAGATACATACATTCATACGTACGTACCGAAGTCAAGCCGAAAATAGTCAAAATGCATTTAGGGATGCTCAAAACGAGAATTTCCATCAAAATCTCGAAATGTGATTCTGGCGGTTCAACAATACTACTTATTTATACTTTGTACAAGTGAGTTAAAAAAGATTCACTTGGATTACTTCGATACTTATTGAATGTTCATTATTTCATATTATAAGTAGTATCTGACTTTGTGCACCATATTGCAACACGAACAGCGAAGGAAATTCTTAAGGATATACGATATGGAAGACTCCCGACTTTCAAAATTATACGTTTACCAATTTGCATTGTGGAATAACTAATCAGAGAATGTAGTTGTACATAGTTCGACAAAATCCTTTCTCAACGCTTGAACTTTTTGCCTTTAGATTGATATATAAGATATGAAGAATGAATACTGATATACGACATGCTCCCAGCAACTTTGAAGAATAGGAGTCAAATATTTGGACAATTTTGGTCGTAGATTAATTTTATGCCCACATAATTATTGTATTTATCATCAGTTACAGTTTTGCTTCAGAAGTTTATGTGCGATGTGCTATGAATCAATTTTGTAGGCGATTATAACGAAAAAGGTATTTCTATGGCCCTTTTTGTTACCATGGAGTTTTACTTACTTGTACACATCTATCTAAATTCACTATTTGCACGATTGGGCGTATTCATATGTTTACCGGCTCCATTCAAGGTGGTATGTTGATTTTACCGGCAAACTGTGATTACTATGGTTATGCTGACTTACCGCCCATGAGCAAAAGCGGTAAGTGAAAAATTGTGGACCTCCACAGAAAGTATTAATTTATTTATCGTTATTTATGATTGAATATTCACAATAAAATGTCAAACTTGACAGCTGACAGCGAGTGAGCTATGAGTGGTAACTCAATTTAAAAGAGAATATTAGGATTCATATCTGGGGTAGGTCTTCCAATCGTGCAAAAAATTTTTTAAGCATCACTGTCAATAATTACAGGACCGATTTCGCTCAATATTTGCAAACCTCGCCAAGGCTCGGCCTCCAAATAATTATTCTCAATCGGTAAACCGTACTTACTGACCTTAATACTTGAATAACTATTTTAGGACTGATCTGTCCAATATTACTTTTTTGGGACTGATCTATCTAAACTACTTGATTAACACTTCACACCCACCTCTATGGGCAGTTTGATGAAATCTTAGAAACAATTTTCGCCGAAATATGTATCATATCCTTTTGTCAATCTCTATAGATCTTGCAATTAGAGAAGTAGATACGCATTTTCAGACAATAAAATAAGACAATTTCAATGGCAACTAAGATGAACATTTGCAATGTTTCAGAAACGAATGAATAAAATTTAGTGATTTTAAATTCTTTCGTGATGATCGCCTAAAAGAACGAAATATTCTGATATTCTCTTCTGGTCTCAGCTGGCGTTTCGGCCGTGAACCACAAATTCGATCAAAAAAAATCACCTCCATGGTCTTAATACACTAATTGCTTTTTTTTATCTTCCACCTAACAGGATCGATTCATAATGGTGAAGTGAGTTTTCTCTCAGGTATTCACAGGGATATGTATGAAGACTACTCGATAGACTGGTATTTATTATTAAAGTACTAAGATGAGGCATCTTATGAAAGCAACAGAAAATAACTCAGTACACAGATAAAGTTTCATATAGTTGCCTGAAACTCCATTACTGTTGCTATCCAAATTTCATTCCCAACCAAAAGTTTCTGTAGGGAAGATTTTCCAGCATTTCAATAATTTAAATTGACGATTATTGATTGAACTGATAGCGCATACTTGAATTAGGGTAGCAACACTAGTTTAAATATTTTGAATGTTGACAGGGAAGTCGGTAATATGATAATAATTGTAGACAAATATTTTATCCGCTAGAGCTGAATCCAAGGGAAGAACTCTAAGACATGTGCCAAGTAGTATAGGGTATTTGATAAGTTGAGTAGGAAGTATTCCTTACCAGAGCCAGATTATGCATAAAGCCCGATAGGAACGGGTTCACGGACCTTGGCTTAAGGAGGCCTTAACTTTGAGGATTTCACAAGCATTTGAGTCACCAGCTCATGGATCTCATTGAATTACGACCAATGAGCTTCAATGAGTCTTGATCCGGCATTTGTGTTGATTAAGGGAGGATGTAGACATGATAATTTCGCAGTGGAAAGTATCTGAACTAAGATTGTGAAGAATTCAATACTTTTCCAAGAAGTTATAAGATTTTTTTGTGTGCCTCTTAGGATATCGCAAAAATACTCTGTACTTTTTTTTACAATATGATAACCTAATGAGGGGAGGTTTTCAGCTCCCAGAATCAAGATTTATATTCACACTGACCCTCATCACACATTTATAGAAAAATCTTGAGCAAAATGCAGGTTTGGACCAAAATTTTGTTACATTTCAAAAGAGCAATTAATATCACAATTTATATGACATCCGTAAGTCCTTCCTGATAAATTATCCTTCACATACTTCCGTTCATGGAATCTACCAACAGTTCACGGACATGGCAAATACATTTTACTTCAGAACTCGAAAATAGCAATTATCAATCAAAAATCCATATTTTTTTCTCAAAATCTTTCAATTTAATATGAGTTCTCTATCAATCAATGACATATTACTACTCTATGAAGATGTATTGAGCATCAACCCATTTCAAAACTTGAATAATGTAATTCTATGCAAACCTTTGAATATATCGCATCACATGTATCATCGATAGAACATTCTACGCAAGAGAGGTGCTTATCGGACTGTAAAAACTAAATCTGGCAACAAGGGGGACGCCACTTCAAACATGAAGTGGAAGCATATATATAGATAGGACGCCACTATAAACGCAATATGTAACGTATATTATTGACGCCACATTGATGTTATGATGAAAGGAGGTCATATTGTATAGGAAATGGGAACTCTGTGAATATTGCGTGAAATGGAATTTCTGTGTGGAATCTGAAGAGCCCATGAGAAATTATGTAATATACTTCGATCAGATTTCAACTATACGCGTTCCTTTCAGTAGACGCCAAAATGAACATCTTTGTAAGGACGTCAAATTGATAGGGTGATTTATATATATATATATATATATATATATATATATATATATATATATATATATATATATATATATATATATATATATATATAAATCAGCCTATCAATTTGATGTCCTTACAAAGATGTTCATTTTGGCGTCTACTGAAAGGAACGCGTATAGTTGAGATCTGATCGAAGTATATTACATAATTTTTCATGGGCTCTTCAGATTTCACACAGAAATTCCATTCCACGCAATATTCACAGAGTTCCAATTTCCTATACAATATGACCTTCTTTCATCATAACATCAATGTGGCGTCAATAATATACGTTACATATTGCGTTTATAGTGGCGTCCTATCTATATATATATGCTTTCACTTCATGTTTAAAGTGGCGTCCCCCTTGTTGCCAGATTTAGTTTTTACAGTCCGATAAGCACCTCTCTTGCGTAGAATGTTCTATCGATGACACATGTGAAGCGATATATTCAAAGGTTTGCGTAGAATTACATTATTCAAGTTTTGAAATGGGTTGATACTTAAGACATCTTCATAGAGTAGTAATATGTCATTGGTTGATAGAGAACTCATGGTAAATTGAAAGATTTTGCGAAAAAATATGGACTTCTGATTGATAATTGCTATTTTCGAGTTCTGAAGTAAAATGTATTTGCCATGTCCGTGAACTGTTGGTAGATTCCATGAATGAGAGTATGTGAAGGATAATTTATCAGAAAGGACTCACGCATGTCATATAAATTGTGATAATAATTGCTCTATGGAAATGTGACAAAATTTTGGTCTAAACTTGCATTTTGCTCAAGATTTTTCTATAAATGTGTGATGAGGGTTAGTGTGAAAATAAATCCTAATTCTGGGAGCTGGAAACCTCTCCTGATTAGGTCATCATATTGTAGAAAAAAGTACAGAGTATTTTTGCAATATCCTAAGATCCGTAAGGCACACAAAAAAAACTCATAACTTCTTGGAAGAGTATTGAATTCTTCACAATCTTAGTTCAGATACTTTTCACTGTGAAATTATCATGTCTACGTCCTCTCTTAATCAACACAAATGCCGGATCAAGACTTATTGAAGCTCATAGGTCGTAATTCAATGAGATCCATGAGCTGGTGACTCAAATGCTTGTGAAATCCTCAAAGTTAGGGCCTCCTTAAGCCAAGGTCCGTGAATCCGTGCCTATCGGGCTTTATGCATAATTTGGCTCTGGTAAGGAATACTTCTAGCTTATGCCGATGATGTAGTCATAATAGCAAGAAATCCAAAAGAGCTGAAAAGACTGACACGAAATCTGAATCAAGCAGCGGAAAAAGTGGGATTAAACATAAATGTGGAGAAATCAAAATATATGGAGATGGGAGGTGAGGTAAGCATAGACAATACAAGTTATATAACGATACAAGTTGAAGGAAATAAAGAGCTACAATTTGAAAGAGTAAACATCTTTTTGTATCTTGGTGTCCTGATAACACAAGACTTCGACAGTGGCAAAGAAGTGGATGCAAGAATAGCGAGAGGTAACAAAAGTGCAGGGAGTTTGATAGGAATCTTAACGGCGAAACAAGTATCATTAAAACTTAGGTGAGGATATACAAAACTGCAATACGCCCAGCGGTCATCTATGGATGTGAAACCTGGATAATGAACAAAAAAGAAGAAGAAAAGCTTGATAGATGGGAGAGGAATTATTGAGCAGAATCTATGGTGGACGCAAAGTAGGAGAATTATGGGAGAGAAGGACCAATAAAGAGATAAAGAGCATGTTCAACGACGCTAGCATAACTCAAGTAGTCAAAGCTCAAAGAATACGGTGGATAGGACACGTGCAGAGACTCTCAAGGGAAAGAACAACTAAATATATGCTGAGAGCGAGCTTGATAGGCACTAGGAAGAGGGGAAGGCCCAGAAGAAAATGGATTGATGCGATAAAAGAAGACCTAGCGAAACTAGGTGTTCAAAACTGGACAGTACAAGCAAAAGACAGAGTGCAGTGGAGAAACATAGTTAACCAAGCCCTAGGCCTGAACGGCCTGTAGCGCTAAATCATATATGAGGAATACTTCCTACTCACCTTATCAAATACCCTATACTACTTGGTACATGTCTTAGAGTTCTTCCCTTGGATTCAGCTCTAGCGGATAAAATATTTGTCTACAATTATTATCATATTACCGACTTTCCTCTCAACATTCAAAATATTTAAACTAGTGTTGATACCCTAATTCAAGTATGCGTTATCAGTTCAATCAATAATCGTCAATTTAAATCATTGAAATGCTGGAAAATCTTCCCTACAGAAACTTTTGGTTGGGAATGAAATTTGGATAGCAACAGTAATGGAGTTTCAGGCAACTAAATAAAACTTTATCTGTGTACTGAGTTATTATTTGTTGCTTTCATAAGATGCTTCATCTTGGTACTTCAATAATAAATACCAGTCTATCGAGTAGTCTTCATACATATCCTTATGAATACATGAGAGAAAACTCACTTCACCATTATGAATCGATCCTGTTAGATGGAAGATACAAAATAGGAATTATATGGAAGATACAAAAAAGGAATTAGTGTATCAAGACCATGGAGGTGATTTTTTTTGGTCGAATTTGTGGTTCACGTCCAAAACGCCAGCTGAGACCAGAAGAGAGTATCAGAATATTTCGTTTTTTTAGGCGATCATCACGAAAGAATTCAAAATCACTAAATCTTATTCATTCGTTTCTGAAACATTGCAAATGTTTATCTTAGTTGCCATTGAAATTGTCTCATTTTATTGTCTGAAAATGCGTATCTGCTTCTCTAATTGCAAGATCTATAGAGATTGACAAAAAGATATGATACATATTTCGGCGAAAATTGTTTCTAAGACTCCATCAAACTGCCCATAGAGGTGGGTGTGAAGTGTTAATCAAGTAGTTTTCATAGATCAGTCCCAAAAAAGTAATATTGGACAGATCAGTCCCAAAATAGTTATTCAAGTATTAAGGTCAGTAAGTACGGTTTACCGATTGAGAATAATTGTTTGGAGGCCGAGCCTTGGCGAGATTTGCAAATATTGAGCGAAATCGGTTCCGTTATTATTGACAGTGAGGCTTAAAAATTTTTTTGCACGATTGGAAAACCTACCCCAAATATGAATCCTAATATTTTCATTCAAATTGAGTAGCCACTCATAGCGCACTCGGTGTGAGCTGTCAAGTTTGACATTTTATTGTGAATATTCAATCATAAATAACGATAAATAAATTTATACTTTCTGTGGAAGTCCACAATTTTTCACTTACCGCTTTTGCTCATGGGCGGTAAGTCAGCATAACCATAGTAATCACAGTTTGCCGGTAAAATCAACATACCACCTTGAATGAAGAGCCGGTAAACATATGGATACGCCCAATCGTGCATATAGTGAATTTAGATAGATGTGTACAAGTAAGTAAAACTCCATGGTAACAAAAAGGGCCATAGAAATACCTTTTCCGTTATAATCGCCTACAAAATTGATTTATAGCACATCGCACATAAACTTCTGAGGCAAAACTGTAACTGATAATAAATACAACAATTATGTGGGCATAAAATTAATCTACGACCAAAATTGTACAAATATGTGACTCCTATTTTTCAAAGTTGCTGGGAGCATGTCGTATATCAGTATTCATTCTTCATATCTTATACATCAATCTAAAGGCAAAAAGTTCAAGCGTTGGGAATGGATTTTGTTGAACTATGTACAACTACATTCTCTGATTAGTTTTTCCACAATGCAAATTGGTAAACGTATGATTTTGAAAGTCGGGAGTTTTCCATATCGTATATCCCCAAGAGTTTTCCTCGCTGTTCGTGTTGCAATATGGTGCACAAAGTCAGATACTACTTATAATATGAAATAATGAACATTCAATTAGTATCGAAGTAATCCAAGTGGATCTTTTTTAACTCACTAGTACAAAGTATAAATGAGTAGTATTGTTAAACCGCCAGAATCACATTTCGAGATTTTGATGGAAATTCTCGTTTTGAGCATCCCTAAATGCATTTTGACTATTTTCGGCTTGACTTCGGTACGTACGTATGATCGTATGTATCTATATAGTTGAATTTTATATTTGAGACTGGTCCAAAGTCTTGTTTTGCAGCCCCTATTATGGTTGCAAACGTCTGTACCGCAAATGCACTGTACTTGGATTTTTCTTTAAATTTTCCTGAGGCATCTTAATGGTTATTTTCTATTTTAATATTAATTGGCTGTGCTGAAATTGCACAGTCTATTCGAGTTTCTTGTATTAATTCAAAACAATCAGGCGTGTAGTATTGAAATTTCGTATCAAACACTTCTATAAAACCTAATTGTACACCTTGCATTATGACTGCAGTCAGATTGAACAGGAGTGCAGTTTACTAAGCACGTTTTCGAATTTTCATATAAATCCAGATTAATCAGCCGTAGAATCCTTAAATTTTGTATCTAAAGAAATTGTAGCATTCGAATAATAACTTAATATTTTCATAACAATCTATTAGCTGGAAGTGAGCTTTATCTGACAATCTTTCTCAAGTTTTCACATAAATTCGAGACTTAGGCCGTAGAATGATGAAATTTGGTATTTGAGACTGCTAAAGCGTTCCATGGCCAGTTACACCGCTGTCACTTGAATTTTAGGTGTCACCTAACTCAAAAATATCGTATCAAAATTTGAGAATTGAATGTGACACGAACATTGCTGTCCTTATTTCAATTCGACATTTTTTGTATAAGTGAAGTTCAAAATTTGAGTTGAAGCGGTACAACTGACCATTAATTAATTGTAGCATCTGAATGATTGCATTATCATCTAAAATTTTGGTTGGAGTCGATTCTGCCTAGAGTCAATATTAGTATCAACTGTTAATTATTGAGTCAAAAGATGTACAAGTAAGACATGTGGTGTTCACATTAGATTTCTTTCATGTTTTCGGGCAAAACGGTGTTATATCTTTCATCAAAGATTAAATATGGAATGCAAAATTGTTCAGAATGCTACCAGCCTAATTTTGCCACCACATAATATTATCCTTGTCTATTCTTCTCCTTTCCCTTCCGAACGGAGCAGAGGGTAGCACCATGGTTTTTTCCTAAGGAATTTGACCTTCACTATCAATTGGTACTAGTTTCAATCATAAGATCTAACAGGGAAGTTGATCCTAACAGAAATGAACAATAGTAACCTTTTTCCGACTTGAAGCAGAATTCTAGATTTATAAAGTCTGTCACCTCATTGAACACAATATTCTCGATTGATTCATATTATACAATTTGACCATAAGTTCGATCAGGGAACTTGAGGTGCGGCCGGCTCCCTGACTTCAAGAAATGTTTTCACACAGTTGCGACAACAGAGTCAATGTTCATCTATCCACAAACTGAATAAGAGAAGCGATGATATGATAACTCGCACAAATTGAAATATGAGATAGAATGGATGTATGTTACATGGAATCAGTTTGAGCATATCATTTCCAAACTACAGTTATTGTTGAATACATTCAATATATAGCCCTTTGCAAAAATCGGGCACTTCAATTGTTAAAGCTCTCATTTTTCACAGTAACTCAAATTATCTTCTGATGTACTCTGTTACCGACAGATTCAAGAAAAATAAAGCAACATTTCCGTTCTTACACAAAATTGTTCCGGTTTTATGTTGCCAGTGAAATCTAAATTGAACAAAAAGAAAAACTCAAATAATGTTTCCGGCAAGTTCCAACTTATATGTATGTTGTATATCAACTCTTTACATTTTTCAGCCATGATGGATGTGATATCCTGTGATAGATTATATTATTGGGAGCAAAAATTAGTCTTCATTCCCTTGTATATCACAAGCTTATATTAATCTTATAATGTATTACAGGAGATATGTAATAATTATAATTCATCCATCCATTCTAACTTTCTTTCGATCACACTGAGAGTGCAACTTTGTGACCATCAGGGACTTCAAAAACATGAATAATTTGAGATTAATTAATTTGGTCCTAGTAACAGCAATGATGAACTTGCAACAAAAATGTTCCACTTGCTTTGTACAAACGATATGATTTGTTTTTCTACAACAATTATAAGACCACATCACGGATGAAATAGCGAGTTCTCACAATCTATAGTGATCCTATAGTTGAGGAGCCGGCCGCAGCTTATGTTCCCTAATCGAACTTACGGTCAAATTTTATATTAATCAATCAAAAATATAGTGATCAATTGGGTGACAGACTTTTTAAATCTGGAATCTTGTCCTAAGCGTCAGAAAAAAGCTACTTCCGGACAATTTTCGTCAGGGTCAACTTCTCTGATAGAACTTATAATTGAAACTGCTACTTGTTAGTAGCGAAGGTCGGATACTCTGCCCTGTCGTTTAGAACTTCCCTTATGATTGTTGTGCTTTTTGCTCTGTTTTGAATAGAACAGAGGTAGTATCCTGGTTTTTTCTTAAAGTACTTGACCTCTGCAATCGATTGATACTAGTTTCAGATTAACCACGAACTTATTGACCGGATATGGCCTTTTTTCGATCCTTAGGACTAGATCCTGGATTTATAAAGGTGACATCCTAATGACTACTATATCTTCGATCAATTCATATACAATTCGGCCCTAAATCTGACTAGGAACGTTAAGGTGCGGTCGGCTCTTGAACTATTAGAAAGAGGTACATGAATTTGCTCACTTACTCCTCATACTTGATTCAGTACTCAACTGTTTTTTCCTAATATTTCAAATTGACTGCTCAAATTTTAAGTTGATAAAGAATTACTTCTGAGCAAGAATAATTTCTGACATCAAGTAACTGTACTATAATACTTCAGTCTGCAATAAAATATTGGTAGAAATATTTTGTTTTGACATACATAAGAAATGCAATTCCAAATTCAAGCCATACTCCCAACAAATTCCATGTCAGAAGCGCAAGCATCTGTTTCATTATCGATCGATGTTCTGCGACAGTGTTGTCAAGTTTCTGGACGCCAGTATGATAGCGAAATATATGAAGTGGGAATATACACGTATATTTTTGACGCCACTAAAAATTGGAGCGGAATTTTTCGGAACTAAGAATATACGAAAATTCTCCTTTCCCTATCATTTTGGCGTCATAATGAAATTTTGAATTTAGCTTATAGAAGTCGGAAGCAAGCCAGGAAATTCTAAAGTGGCGTCCGATATACGGACTCCAATTTACAATGGACGCCAGATTAAATGCAAACACGCAATATTAGGACGCCAAAATGATATGAGGATTTATATATATATATATATATATATATATATATATATATATATATATATATATATATATATATATATATATATATATATATATATATATATATATATATATATATATATATATATATATATATATATATATATAAATCCTCATATCATTTTGGCGTCCTAATATTGCGCGTTTGCATTTAATCTGGCGTCCATTGTAAATTGGAGTCCGTATATCGGACGCCACTTTAGAATCGCTTGTAAATTTTTTTCTGGCTTGTTCCCGACCTCTAGAGGCTAAATTCAAAATTTCATTTTGACGCTAGAATGATAGGAAAATGAAAATTTTCGTATATTTTTAGTTCCGAAAAATTCCGCTCCAATTTTTAGTGGCGTCAAAAATATACGTGTATATTCCCACTTCATATATTTTGTCATCATACTGGCGTCCAGAAACTTGACAACACTGTCGCAGAACATCGATCGATAATGAAACAGATGTTTGCGCTTTTGACATGGAATTTGTTGGGAGTATGGCTTGAATTTGGACTTGCATTTCCTATGTATGTCATAACATAATATTTCTACCAATATTTCATTGCAGACTGGAGTATTATAGTACAGTCACTTGATGTCAGAAATTATTCTTGCTTGGAAGTGATTCTATATCATCAAAATTTAAGCTGTCAATTTTAAATATTAGGAAAAAAAGTTGAGTACTGACTTAGGTATGAGGAGTGAATGTGCAAATTCATGTACCTCTTTCTGATAGTTCAAAAGCAGACTACACTTTATCGTTCCTAATCAGATTTAGGGCCGAATTCTATATGAATTGATCGAAGATATAGTAGTCATAAGGATGTCACCTTCATAAATCCAGGATCTAGTCCTAAGTATCGAAAAAAGGCTATATCCGGTCAATGAGCTCGTGGTTAACTTGAAACAAGTATCAGTCGATTGCAGAGGTCAAGTTCGTCAGGACTAAACCATAATACTACTTCCGTTCTATCCAAAACAGAGAAGAAAACACAACAATCATAAGGGAAGTTCAAAACGACAGGACAGAGGGGGGTACCTTGGATTTTTCTTGGAGTATCCGATCTTCGCTACTAATAAGTACCAGTTTTAATTATGAGTTCTATCAGAGAAGTTGACTCTGGCAAAAATTGACCGGCAGTAGCCTTTTTTTGACGCTTAGGACAAGATACATTATAAATGAGACATAAGCTTGTAATATACAAGGAAACGAAAACTAATTTTTGTTCCTATTAATAAAATCTATTACAGGATATCACATCCATCATGGCTGAAAAATTTGAAGAGTAGGTATACAACATTTATATATGTTAGGACTGGGAGAGAACATGATTTAAGTTTTTTTTTTTGTTCAATTTAGAATTCACTTGCAGCATAAAACCGAAACAATTTTGTGTAAGAAACGAAAATGTTGCTTTATTTATCTTGAATCTGCCGATAACAGAGTTCACCAGAAGATAATTTGAGTTACTGTGATAAGCCACAATTTGGTTCACGGTACAAGTTAAATTTTTTTTTCAAATGAGTGCTTCAACTATTTGAGTTCCCGGTTTTTGCAATGGGCTATATATTGAATGAATTCAACAACGACTGTATCTCGAAAATGATATGCTCAAACTGATTCTATATAACATACATCCATTCTATCTCATATTTCAATTCGTGCGAATTGCCAAATCATCGCTGCTCTTATTCAGTTCTTGGATATATGAACATTGACTCTGTTCTCGCAACTGTGTGGAAACATTTCTTCAAGTCAGGGAGCCGGCCGCACCTTATGTTCCCTGATCGAACTTACGGTCAAATTGTATAATATGAATCAATCGAGAATATTGTGGTCAATGAGGTGACAGACTTTATAAATCTAGAAACGTGCTTCAAATGTCGAAAAAAGGCTACTATTGTTTATTTTTGTTAGGGTCAACTTCCCTGATAGATCTTATGATTGAAACTAGTACCAATCGATAGTGAAGATCAAATACCTCAGGAAAAAACCGAGGTGCTACCCCCTGCTTCGTTCGGAAGGGGAAGGAGAAGAGTAGACAAGGATAATATTATGTGATGGCAACATTAGGCTGATAGCATTTTGAACAATTTTGCTTTCTATAATTATTCTTTAATAAAAAATTCAACACCGTTTTGCTCGAAAACATTGAAAAAAATCCGATATGAACACCACATGTCTTACTTGTAAATCTTTTGACTCAATATTCAACAGTTGACACTGATATTGACATTAGGTAAAATCGACTCCAACCAGAATTTGAGATAATAATCCAATCAATTGGATGCTACAATTCATTAATGGTCAGTTGCACCGCTCTAGCTCAAATTTAAAGTTTCACTTATACAAAAAATGTCAAATGTCAAAACGAGAATTTCCATCAAAATCTCGAAATGTGATTCTGGCGGTTCAACAATACTACTTATTTATACTTTGTACAAGTGAGTTAAAAGAGATTCACTTGGATTACTTCGATACTTATTGAATGTTCATTATTTCATATTATGAGTAGTATCTGACTTTGTGCACCATATTGCAACACGAACAGCGAAGGAAATTCTTAGGGATATACAATATGGAAGACTCCCGACTTTCAAAGTTATACGTTTACCAATTTGCATTGTGGAAAAACTGATCAGAGAATGTAGTTGTACATAGTTCAACAAAATCCATCCTCAACGCATGAATGTTTTGCCTTTAGATTGATACATAAGATATGAAGAATGAATACTGATATACGACATGCTCCCAGCAACTTTGAAGAATAGGAGTCAAATATTTGGACAATTTTGATCGTAGATTAATTTTATGCCCACATAATTGTTGTATATTTATCATCAGTTACAGTTTTGCTTCAGAAGTTTATGTGCGATGTGCTATAAATCAATTTTGTAGACTATTATAACGGAAAAGGTATTTCTATGGCCCTTTTTGTTACCATGAAGTTTTACCTACTTGTACACATCTATCTAAATTCACTATTTGCACGATTTGGCGTATTCATATGTTTACCGGCTCTCCATTCAAGGTGGTATGTTGATTTTACCGGCAAACTGTGATTACTATGGTTATGCTGACTTACCGCCCATGAGCAAAAGCGGTAAGTGAAAAATTGTGGACTCCCACAGAAAGTATAAATTTATTTATCGTTATTTATGATTGAATATTCACAATAAAATGTCAAACTTGACAGCTGATAGCGAGTGCGCTATGAGTGATTACTCAAGTTGGAAGAGAATATTAGGATTAATATTTGGGGTAGGTCTTCCAATCGTGCAAAAAATTTTTTAATCATCTCTGTCAATAATTACAGGACCGATTTCGCTCAATATTTGCAAACCTCGCCAAGGCTCGGCCTCCAAACAATTATTCTCAATCGGTAAACCGTACTCACTGACCTTAATACTTGAATAACTATTTTGGGACTGATCTGTCCAGTATTACTTTTTTGGGACTGATCTATGGTAACTACTTGATTAACACTTCATACCCACCTCTAAGGGCCGTTTGATGAAGTTTATTAGAATTAGAAACAATTTTCGCCGAAATATGTATCATATCCGTCCGTCAATCTCTACAGATCTTGCAATTAGAGAAGTAGATACGCATTTTCAGACAATAAAATAGGACAATTTCAATGGCAACTAAGATAAACATTTGCAATGTTTCTGAAACGGATGAATAAAATTTAGTGATTTTAAATTCTTTCGTGATGATCGCCTGAAAAAATGAAATATTCTGATACTCTCTTCTGGTCTCAGCTGGCGTTTCGGCCGTGAACCACAAATTCGACCAAAAAAGATCACCTCCATGGTCTTGATACACTAATTTCTTTTTTATATCTTCCATATGATTCCTATTTTGTATCTTCCATTTAACAGGATCGATTCATAATGGCGAAGTGAGTTTTCTCTCAGGTATTCATAAGGATATGTATGAAAACTACTCGATAGACTGGTATTTATTATTGGAGTACTAAGATGAGGCATCTTATGAAAGCAACAAATAATAACTCAGTACACAGATTAAGTTTCATTCAGTTGCCTGAAACTAGTGAAACTCCATCACTGTTGCTATCCAAATTTCATTCCCAACCAAAAGTTTCTGTAGGAAAGATTTTCCAGCATTTCAATAATTTAAATTGATGATTGTCGATTGAACTGATAACGCATACTTGAATTAGGGTAGCAACACTAGTTTAAATATTTTGAATGTTGAGAGGAAAGTCGGTAATATGATAATAATTGTAGACAAATATTTTATCCGCTAGAGCTGAGTCCAAGGGAAGAACTCTAAGATATGTACCAAGTGGTATAGAGTTTTTGATAAGGTGAGTAGGAAGTATTCCTTACCAGAGCCAGATTATGCATAAAGTCCGATAGGCACGGGTTCACGGACCTTAGTTTAAGGAGGCCTTAACTTGGAGGATTTTACAAGCATTTGAGACACCAGCTATGAGCTTCAATGAGTCTTGATCCGGCATTTGTGTTGATTAAGAGAGGACGTAGACATGAAAATTTCACAGTGAAAAGTATCTGAACTAAGATTGTGAAGAATTCAATACTCTTCCAAGAAGTTATGAGATTTTTTTGTGTGCCTTACGGCTCTTAGGATATTGCAAAAATACTCTGTACTTTTTTTCACAATATGATGACCTAATGAGGGGAGGTTCGAGGTTCCCAGCTCCCAGAATTAAGATTTATATTCACACTGACCCTCATCACACAATTATAGAAAAATCTTGAGCAAAATGCAAGTTCAGACCAAAATTTTGTCACATTTCCATAGAGCAATTATTATCACAATTTATATGACATCCGTAAGTCCTTCCTAATAAATTATCCTTCACATACTTCCATTCATGGAATCTACCAACAGTTCACGGACATGGCAAATACATTTTACTTCAGAACTCGAAAATAGCAATTATCAATCAAAAATCCATATTTTTTCGCAAAATCTTTCTTCGATCAGATCTCAACTATACGCGTTCCTTTCAGTAGACGCCAAAATGAACATCTTTGTAAGGACGTCAAATTGATAGGGTGATTTATATATATATATATATATATATATATATATATATATATATATATATATATATATATATATATATATATATATATATGTATATATATATATATATATATATATATATATATATATATATATATATATATATATATATATATTTATATATATATTTATATATTCCGCATCTTTGGGCTAGTATTTTAGCTCCCATAGCTGAAGAACTACCGTTATAATTCAGTTGCTTTTGTACAAATGCACAAAATTTATTTTTTCATAATACCTGCATTGAAACAAAGCATCTCAACGCCTGTTTTGTCAGTCGAAACAAGGCAATTTCAGACAAATGTGAGTGTAGCCGAGTGGAAACAATATTGTTCCTGCCCTAGGGAAGAAACAAACTTGTTTCTGCCCGCTGAATTTGTTCCTTACATCGTTTTGTCCTTGGAAGAGTCCCATTTGTTCATTGTCAATCTCTAAATGAAAATCATATAAACTCAGTTAATTTGACAGTTGTTGTATTCGTAGATTAGTTTCAGGAAAAAAAAGTATCAATACGATAGTTTCAAGTACACCACAACATTCTATTGGTTACTCTTGACTTGTTACCTGCAAAATCAAAAGAAAAATATTTACTTTGTTATGTCAAATTTGCAATATGAAAAGTTTCAATGCAGATATTATGAAACTACAGTGTGTGGCACTGGACAAAACACAATTTCAGCTGAAATCGCCTTGTTTCGTCCCCAGCCACACAATATACTATTTATCTCAATGCGCAAAACTTTTCCAAATATATATTCAATCTTGACGGTAGCACCGAAGAGAGCGTTACAATTTTTTCGATAGGATTCTTTCGACCAGCAATTATCGGCAACTACCATTATTACAGGTGTAATTCTGGCAGCAATATTATTTGTTCTCATGACATACTTGGCTTCTCTCTCGAAAGCTTTTTTCATTTGTATTATGACATAGCTTTTCTCCAACCATTACATACCTGCTCGTGGTATTTTTGGTAAATTTTGCCTGACATCCAAGGCATGTCTAGTAATTCTATAAACTCTTCTAAATTGTGATTTCCACCGCCAGTAATCATTATACCGGAAACATCTGCGCTATTCATATTTAAAATGTCATCTCCAGACTGCTCAGATAGTATGTTAAATATCTGATTGCACATAATGCACTTAAATTCAGAAATCTGCTGTGGCCACACAGTACTTCCCCGACCAATAATTTCTTGGCCAGTTTTGCTGTTTCAGAAATTTAGAGTATCGCATCAAATCATTGCATTTCTTGAAGTGACAGCTGTCATTGTCAAAGTGATAATTGTCATTGTCAAAGCGGCAGCTGTCATTGTCAAAGTGTCAGCTATCATTGTAAAGTGGCAGTTGGGGGTTATATTTCAGTACTTACAAAAAATGAGTATTTTTGGAAATGAAGAGTTTTTTTCCAGACTTTCAGGATTTTCAATTCATCGGAACATACAGTTTCGACATTCAATCATAGAAAGTGTAATTTACAGATAGTAACGTGGACTCCACTAATTATTTTTTCTTAATATCTACTGAGCTCATCTCTCCAAGAGCTTCAAATTGAATCCAAACTGAACATCATTTAGATAATTTGTAAGAGAAACAACTGACAATCGTTTGAATATCCTCTTAATACTTCTACTAGAATTATCAGTGCAAGAGCTTTCATTTTATACCAAACACGATAGAGCCAAATTACATATTCTAAAAAAATTATTGACAGACGCTTGCATGTGATGTCCAAATATAAGTGATAATAATTCTGTTTTCAAATCATGATTCAATTATTATCACAATTTATATGACATCCGTAAGTCCTTCCTAATAAATTATCCTTCACATACTTCCATTCATGGAATCTACCAACAGTTCACGGACATGGCAAATACATTTTACTTCAGAACTCGAAAATAGCAATTATCAATCAAAAATCCATATTTTTTCGCAAAATCTTTCTTCGATCAGATCTCAACTATACGCGTTCCTTTCAGTAGACGCCAAAATGAACATCTTTGTAAGGACGTCAAATTGATAGGGTGATTTATATATATATATATATATATATATATATATATATATATATATATATATATATATATATATATATATATATGTATATATATATATATATATATATATATATATATATATATATATATATATATATATTTATATATATATTTATATATTCCGCATCTTTGGGCTAGTATTTTAGCTCCCATAGCTGAAGAACTACCGTTATAATTCAGTTGCTTTTGTACAAATGCACAAAATTTATTTTTTCATAATACCTGCATTGAAACAAAGCATCTCAACGCCTGTTTTGTCAGTCGAAACAAGGCAATTTCAGACAAATGTGAGTGTAGCCGAGTGGAAACAATATTGTTCCTGCCCTAGGGAAGAAACAAACTTGTTTCTGCCCGCTGAATTTGTTCCTTACATCGTTTTGTCCTTGGAAGAGTCCCATTTGTTCATTGTCAATCTCTAAATGAAAATCATATAAACTCAGTTAATTTGACAGTTGTTGTATTCGTAGATTAGTTTCAGGAAAAAAAAGTATCAATACGATAGTTTCAAGTACACCACAACATTCTATTGGTTACTCTTGACTTGTTACCTGCAAAATCAAAAGAAAAATATTTACTTTGTTATGTCAAATTTGCAATATGAAAAGTTTCAATGCAGATATTATGAAACTACAGTGTGTGGCACTGGACAAAACACAATTTCAGCTGAAATCGCCTTGTTTCGTCCCCAGCCACACAATATACTATTTATCTCAATGCGCAAAACTTTTCCAAATATATATTCAATCTTGACGGTAGCACCGAAGAGAGCGTTACAATTTTTTCGATAGGATTCTTTCGACCAGCAATTATCGGCAACTACCATTATTACAGGTGTAATTCTGGCAGCAATATTATTTGTTCTCATGACATACTTGGCTTCTCTCTCGAAAGCTTTTTTCATTTGTATTATGACATAGCTTTTCTCCAACCATTACATACCTGCTCGTGGTATTTTTGGTAAATTTTGCCTGACATCCAAGGCATGTCTAGTAATTCTATAAACTCTTCTAAATTGTGATTTCCACCGCCAGTAATCATTATACCGGAAACATCTGCGCTATTCATATTTAAAATGTCATCTCCAGACTGCTCAGATAGTATGTTAAATATCTGATTGCACATAATGCACTTAAATTCAGAAATCTGCTGTGGCCACACAGTACTTCCCCGACCAATAATTTCTTGGCCAGTTTTGCTGTTTCAGAAATTTAGAGTATCGCATCAAATCATTGCATTTCTTGAAGTGACAGCTGTCATTGTCAAAGTGATAATTGTCATTGTCAAAGCGGCAGCTGTCATTGTCAAAGTGTCAGCTATCATTGTAAAGTGGCAGTTGGGGGTTATATTTCAGTACTTACAAAAAATGAGTATTTTTGGAAATGAAGAGTTTTTTTCCAGACTTTCAGGATTTTCAATTCATCGGAACATACAGTTTCGACATTCAATCATAGAAAGTGTAATTTACAGATAGTAACGTGGACTCCACTAATTATTTTTTCTTAATATCTACTGAGCTCATCTCTCCAAGAGCTTCAAATTGAATCCAAACTGAACATCATTTAGATAATTTGTAAGAGAAACAACTGACAATCGTTTGAATATCCTCTTAATACTTCTACTAGAATTATCAGTGCAAGAGCTTTCATTTTATACCAAACACGATAGAGCCAAATTACATATTCTAAAAAAATTATTGACAGACGCTTGCATGTGATGTCCAAATATAAGTGATAATAATTCTGTTTTCAAATCATGATTCCTGTTATTTTTTTGCTTCAGAGAAATAGAATGAACCTTATAATTCAAATTTGAATTAAAACAGAAGAACCGCTGATAATTTTGAAGAATACTCTGAGTGAATGTTGTTCCATAATATTCGAAGACTAATTTTAGATATTTCATATTTTATGATAAATACTACCGTTTATAAAATAAACGCGAGAAGACTAGGAAGCTACATTGATATAGTTTTGATACCACTGGTTGAAAAGAGCTCATCTACAAACATGAACCTATACAATTAATGAAAAACATAAGTATAGAGTTTCAGTCGAAAATTTGTAAGCGTTCTCAAGTTATAGTGCTCCCAGACAGATCGACCTTTTTACTTACTTGTACTAAGTACATGGAAATATTGTGAAACCGACAAAATTTACCCATCAAGATTTTGATGGAAATATCTGTTTTGAGCATCCCTGAATCCGTTTTGACTATTTTTGGCTTGATGTCGGTACGTAGGTATGTATGTGTATATGTATGTGCGTAACTCGCAAATCTCAGAATTCGTCAAACGTGTAATGCTGAAATTTTGTATAAAAGACTGTTATAGGATCTAGGATCTTGATATCCACCTCGCATTATGGTTGCAATTGTCTGTACTGGAAGTGCACTCTACCTGATACTCTTTTTGAATTCTACGTGTAAATCTAAAATGATTTGCCGTAGAATACTCGAATTCAGTATTTGAAATTGCTGTAGCATCCAAATGATCATCTCCTATTTTGGTCCCAATCGACTAAGCCGGAAGTGCACTTCATATCACAAACTTTTCGAATTTTTCTCATAAACTTGAAATAATCAGTGGCAGAATATTGAGATTTTGTATTAAACACTTTTATAGCATCTAGTTGTACACCTTGCATTATAAATCCAAAACGATTGAACGTAGAATATTAGAATACAGTATTCAAGATGATAGTACTGTCTAGATGTCAATATCCTATTTTCATTGAGATCGATTGAGTCGAAAGTGCACTATACTTGACGATCTTAGAATTTTGAACATGAATTCAGAACTGTTAGCCCTAGAATTCTGGAAATCAGTATTTAGGAATGTTGTAGCATAAGAATAATGACCTACTGTTCCCATAGCAACCGACCAGCCGTGAAATGATGAGATGCTGTGTTTGATTATATATATCCAATGATGTACAAGTAAGCCACGTCATGTCCACGTCAGATCTTTTGAAATTATGTTTTTTGGGTTCGGCAAGGTCTAAAACGTGAAGATCTATCCAAATCTCGAACTATCAGAAAATCAAAATTATAATACTTCCCCGATTATAGTACAGGTCGGGGAAGTAGAAGCTGACAATAATCCATGCTTCTTCCCACGAATCATCTCAATATCCTATAAGGTAGAATCAAATTGGGCCGAATGATCAGATGTAGCTTGAAGTTTTTCATAGAAAAAACTGTATATCTATAATCCCTCGACCAGTTGTTGCTGTCAATAGATGTTAAAAATTGAAAACAGTGTGAAAATTCAAAAATCTCAATATCGTATGATTAGAATGAAATGAAGTTGAACTTTCATGATAACTTTATGTTCGCCCTTCCATACAAATCAGAGTAGAATATGAAATTATAAATAGAATTACCTACCTATTCAATAATAGGCTTATTGATCCGTATTCCCACCTCTTAAAAGTGCGCTACTTCTGAAAGAAATTTAATATATGAAAGAAGATAGCGCTATATGATCAAACCTGAGATACGAAGAAAAAGTGCATGATTTTGCGGGAAGTAGTGCGATTTTAAGAGGTGAGAATATGGACTATTGTTTTTTATGGATCCAATATATTCCGCGAAATCAAACTTTGCACAAAATGAACGCACCCAATGCCTTACACTTACAATTTTCAATCGTACTATTTTTCTGTTTACCTGGAAAGGTACTTTCTTCCCAATATATGGCTCACAATTTCAATGAAACGGTTACAACTGCAAACTATGTCCGGTCTACTGTAATACAGTTATGTTAGAAAGATTGGCGCCATAGAGCAGTATAGTACAGCCATGAAAAATAAATTTTAAGACCTGATTCCCTATACAAATATATACTTTATTGTATGGGTACGATTAAACTTTCCAGAAGTTGTTCATGAAGGTTCTGTTGAGAGAATAAAATTTAAATAAATGATTCCAACCTATTAGGGAATTTTAGGAGTGAGCTTTGTTGTGTTGGCGGAGGAATAGTTAGGTTAGTAGAGTATGTAAAATGAAGGTTATGTTGTTGTTTGGTTTTTAGAATAGAAGTAATAAAGTTAAGTTAAAACAATACCCTGGTTTTATTAAGTTTCTCAACATGGTAGCAGAGCGTAGTTCGCGGTAAATAATCTAGAGAAACTTAAAATAAGAATGAAAACATTAATCGGAAGAACACGTGCGCGTAAAATAGTTGAAATAATGAAAAAATTAAATAACCAGAAAGGAAAAAAAAAACGGAAAAAATGGCAATGTCAGATTAACAAGAAAATTCCGGTATTGAAACATTGAAAGGGATAAATATTTTTCCTGGAAGTTTCAAATATGCGTATTCTTTCGTGCTGCGGATTTAATGGATGTTGTGGATGGAACTCTGGATAGTGACAAACATAAAGAAGGTGAAAATGCTAAGCTATGGAGAGCTAAGGACGCAAAAGCACAGAAGATAATCATTACTACAATTGATAAAATTATCATGCCACATATTATGGGATGCACTTCCAGTAAAGAGATGTTTGTAACATTAACGAACATTTACGAAAGAGACTCAGATCAACAAAAATGTCAACTTCTGCGTGAGTTTTTTAATTTTACTTTTGATCACACAGAAGATGTTGCACTTAATATAAGTGAGTTGCAGAATTTAACACACAAATTGATTGCTTTAAAGCAACCAGTTGATGATACCATGCTTCTGACAAAAATTACTGCGGTATTACCATCTAAATTTGGGCATTTTTCAAGTGCGTGGGAGTCTACTCCTAAAAATGAGAGAACCTTGGCAAATCTTAGATGCACGACTCATCGCGGAGGAAATCTAGTGATGATGAACCAGTAGCAGCTTTCAAGAGTGCTGAATTAAGAAAGAAAGAATCTGAGAGGAGTTTTGTATCTCGAAAATGTTATCGCTGTAATAGTACACGTCATCTTGCTAAAGACTGCGACAAAAGTGAAAATACAAATCGTCAAGCGTGCAGAATTTGCAAGAAGACAAATCATAAGACTGAAAACTGTTTCTTCAAGTAGAAAGGGAGCAACAACAAGGGAACATGGAAGAAGAGAGACGTCACATTTCTGACTCAAGCTGAAGAATGTGAAAACAAAAGAGAAGAGTTCATCGTAGACTCGAGTGCTTCATCGCATATGGTAAAGGACAAAAATTTGTTGAAATATCTGGAGCCAAGCTCAGCAGTTGTAGCTGTGGCGAGTAGAGGACATAAAATGGAAGCAAAGGGCGTCGGAATGATTACAGGAGATAGTAAGAAATATTTCCTAACTCTGTTGGATGATTACACTCATTTTTGTGTCGTTTGACTGATAAGAAATAAAAATGAAGTAACTTAACTCATAAAAGTGCACGTACTGCAAGTGGAGGCACAGTGGAGTCTCAAAGTTTCAAAAATAAGATGTGACAACGGCGGTGAGTACAGTAGTGAATTTTTCAAGTCTTGGTGTAAACAGCGAGGGATTGTACTAGATTTTACTGTACCTATGACACCTCAGCTGAATGGTTAGGCAGAGCGTCTTGATCGAACTCTTCTTGACCGTGCTACAGCATTTTTGTTTGACAGTAGCTTAGGGAAAGAACTGTGGCAAGAAGCTATATATACTGCAGCCTACTTGTTGAACAGAAGTCCGTCAGGAATGGTGGACAGAACACCGGCTGAAATGTGGTATAGAAGAATACCTGATCCCAGACGAATAAAACTATTTGGGTCTAAAGTATATGCTAAAGACCTCGGAATATTGAAAAAATTGGATCGTCGTGGCAAGCCATATATCTTTGTTGGCTACGCAACAAACTGCTATAGACTGTGGGATTCAGTGAATCGTGAAATAATTCATGCTCGAGACGTAGTATTCGTCAAGGATGAAAATGAAGAAAAAGAAGAAAAGAGAATAATCGTACAAATCGATGAATTGAAAGAAGATTAAACAGATGCTGAAACAAGAGGAACTGAATCGTCATCGGTCTGTGCTGAAAGAAAGACAGAGAAGAATCCGAAAATTGCCAGCAAAGTTTGGAGATTATGTAATGTTGACTAAATGGATCTGGAGGAAATAAATGGAAGAAAGCAATTGCAGAAGAAAAACAGGCTTTAGAGGGAAACAATACATGGACAGTGATGGAAAAGTGGGGAGTTCCAAAGAAAGGAACAATCCTTACGAGTAAGTGGGTGTTTAAAGTAAAGGACGATGGTCGATGCAAAGCTCGACTTGTCATTCGTGGATGCGAGCGGAAAATATCCAGGGAGGAAGAGACTTTCAGTCCTGTGGTGAATTTAACAGCACTGCGCGTGATGATAGCTAATGCAGTGAAACATAAAATGAAGGTACGAAAATTTGACGTAAAATCAGTGTTTTTATACGGTCAACTGGATTAGCCTGTGTACATGTACATACCGGAAGGTTATGAGGAAGAAAATGAAAACGATATTTGCGTTCTGGAGAAAGCTTTGTACGGTTTGCGACAGGCACCGTTGAAGTGGAACGAGAAGCTGACAAACTATTTACGAGGAAGAGGACTAGAACCCTTGAAGAGTGACCCTTGCGTGTCTGTCAACGGGAATAAAACCTTTCTTCTGGCAGTGTACGTAGATGACGGGATTTTGTTCGGAACCAGTGACTCCGAGCTGGACATATTATTGAGTGAACTACAAAAGGAGTTCAAAATTACCACGTCTGAAAACGTTGACTTGTTTTTGGGTGTACGGCTGAAGTGGTCCGAAGATGGGGTCAAGCTTAGTCAAGCAGAGTACCTGGATGAGATGTTGCATAAGTTCAAAATGTACGAGTGCAAATCAGCGGCAACTCCGATTGCAGATGGCAGTCAATTACCCTTACAGGGAGGCGGTGGGTAGTCTGCTCTACGTGGCTGGTAAAACAAGACCGGACATGAATTATTCGGTAAGTTTTGGAAGCAGGAACTTGGACCTCCCTACAGGTCAAGATATAGTGAATGTGAAGCGTACTATGAGGTACTTAAAACGGACTTTGGAAAAAGGAGTGAAGTACTCCATTTATGTGGTAGGAAATGACTTGGTTGCGTTTTGTGATTCAGATTTTGCAGGGGACAGAGTGTCACGCAAAAGCACAAGTGGTTATGTGATTTTTTATCAAGGGGGTCCAGTTTCCTGGTGTTCTAGAAAACAAGATATTGTGGCACTTTCCTCTACAGAGGCCAAGTTTGTGGCAGGAGCCGAATGTGGTGAAGAATTAATTCATCTAAAAATGCTTCTTTCAGAATTAGGAGAAGAAATCAGGATTAAATTGAACGTTGACAACCAGAGTGCGATAAAAATGATGAAAAATGGTATTGTCAATAAAAGGTCAAAACACATTGATGTAAAGTTCCATTTTATTCGTGACTTGGTGCAGGAAAAAGAAATTGATGTGTTTTACTGTCCTAGTGAAAAGAACACGGCAGATGTGTTTACCAAAGTGTTATCGAAGGAAAAATTCAATAGGCATGCTAATTGCCATGTTTTCTAAGTTAAGATAATGTTAGTTTGAGATCTTATTATTTCACTTTATTAGTTCAGTGATTGTTTAATTCTGAGAAAAAAAATAATGATAATAATTGTTGGAATCAGGAGAAGGTGTTGAGAGAATAAAATTTAAATAAATGATTCCAACCTATTAGGCAATTTTAGGAGTGAGTTTTGTTATGTTGGTGGAGGAATAGTTAGGTTGGTAGAGTATGTAAAATGGTGGTGATGTTGTTGTTTGGTTTTTAATATAGAAGTAATGAAGTTGAGTTAAACAATACCGTGGTTTTATCAAGTTTCTCAACAGGTTCAATGAAGGTTTCTCTTGTCTTAGATTTTGCATATTTTGCTTCAGATCCTCTTTAAATAAGATTCAAAAAGGTCCAATTTTGTGACAATTTGTTACCATTTTCTGAGAAAGATAGATAAGTAATTGAAAAAACGATAAGATAAAAACGTAGCTTGATCTTTCATCTTTCTATATTTTTTGATTTCATAACGCAAATATATACCAATTGACCCGTAGTTGTCAAGGCGCAGAACGCTTTTTGGACGTAAATTTCAGCTGTACAGAAAGCTCTCAACGCAGTCAGCAGACACATTTATAGTATACTGGCAATGAGAGAGTTGTGGGGGCCTGGCTAACAACTTTGTTAGCTGGAAAGAAACTTCATCAATATATGGAATTTTAAATAGTATATTGTGTGGCTAGGGACGAAACAAGACGATTTCAGCTGAGGGTGAGCGTTGCTTGCCCGAGCGAAGCGAGGGCCGGCATCACCCTCGGCTGAAATCGTGTTTTGTCCCGTGCCACACACTGTATTTTTCATAATACCTGCATTGAAACTTTCCGCATTACAAATTTGTCATAACAAAGTGAATATTTTCCTTTTGATTTTGCAGGTAACAAGTCGAGAGTAGCTGCTTGTGCTTTATCAATAAGATGTTGTGGTGTACTTAAAATTGTCGTATTAATACTTTTTTTCTTGAAACTAATCTACTTTTTAATTTAATTTGCAGTTCTGAGTACAACAACTGTCAAATTAATTAAGGTTATATGATTTTCATTTAGAGATTGACAATGAACAAATGCGACTCTGCCAGGGATAAAACGATGTAAAAAATTAATTCAGCGGACAGAAACAAGCTTGTTTCTCCCCTCGGGCAGAAACAAGCCTGTTCCTGCCCGGCTACACTCGCATTTGTCTGCAATTGTCTTGTTTCGACTGACAAAACAGGCGTTGAAACGCGTTGTTCCAATGCAGCTATTATGAAAATATATTTTCTCCAACACTGTTTTGGAATTTGCATATTCCATAACCAAAAATTATGTTGGAACGAATGACATTTCAAAAAATCCTTTAGAATGATTCCGTATGACGTTTAGAATAATTCTGTATGCCTTTAGAATCATTTCGATGGATCAGCAGCTGTTAGTTTGATTACTACCATGGTTATTTCCTAACAATTCAAGTATTCATATCTAATTTCTCAAGTTTCCTCTGGAATATTGGTGAGTTTCCAAAATATGACATGTAAAATGTCAAACAAAATCAAAAAATTGTCAACAAATCATCATTGCCTACCTTCTCATTTCAATTAAACTGATTGTTCCATACGACAAGTTCTGAGTGTCTGTTATACTTATAAACTGCACTTCCGGCTCAGCCGATTGATACAAAAATAGTAGATAACTATTTTGATCCTACAACAAGTTCAAACACCAAATTTCAATATGCTATGACTGATCATTCTAGATTTATGCAAAAATTCAAAAAAAGTTCCAAGTAGAGTACACTTCTGGCTTGGCCGATTCATAAAAAATAGCAGATAACCATTCTGATACAACATCAAGTTCAAATGCTGAATTTCAAAATCCTACGGCTGATCATTCTGGATTTAGTAGAGAAATTCGAAAAAAAATTCAAGTAAAGTGCACTTCCGGTAGGTACAGACGATTAAAACCATAATGCAAGGTGCACAACTAGACTTTATACCAGTCTTGAATACAGAATTTCAACATTTTACGTTCAACTAGTTTTGAGATTTGCGAATTACGCACGCACGCACGAACCCACGCACGAACATACGTACCGACATCAAGCCAAAAATGGTCGAAATGGATTCAGGGATGCTCAAAACGAATATTTCCATCAAAATCTTGATAGATGAATTTTGTCGGTTTCACAATACTTTCTTGTACTTAGTACAAGTAAGTGAAAATGTGCTCTTCTCTGTGCCTAATACAATATCTTCATCACTTTTTTGTGTATCCTCTCAAAGAAACGAGTAAAATGCACTGTTCAATTATCTTGGTGCATCCTGTATATGTTGTGCTCAAGAAGACTGTTATATAAAGTGCATTTCCAATTCAGCCGATTGGTACAAAAATATAAGATAACCATCAAGATGCTACCATAATTTGAAATACTGAATTTGAACCTGCTACAGTTAAATATTCTGGATTTATGCGAAAAATTCGAAGTAAGTCTGAATACATAGGTGTCACAGCTTACCTTGTTATCTGTCACAGCTTACCTCGGATAAGGGTTGAGGAAAGCTGTGACACGGGAAGTAGTCTCTGTATTTGTAGATTTGCTCAGACACTTTCACACTTTCATTAATTTTGATGATTGTTTCTTGAGCAGTATGGATTGAACTACATTGATTCGTACAGTTCAAAGATGTAGAATGTCTCTTAACTAAGATATGTTGGTTCAAGTGAAAATTATCACAGCCCTCCTCGCTCTCCCTACTAGTAGTATGGTGATGCTTCAGTCATACATAGGCTTTGATGTGGGTAGAGGTAATTATATTAATACTCCTCTCAATCTGTCACCGACCTACTGAATATTTGCTTTATATTGGCGATTAATTTTTTCCGTGTATTAGTGGAAGCAAAATAGCCCTGAAACTTCGTGAGAACGATTGGTTTCTACCGAATAGAGAGCGTACTATAACCAAGTCTTACAAAGTCAAAAATGCGTATTATGACTGTAATCTAATAATGATTGATATTTGAAATCCATTCAATGACATTATGTTTCATCTGATCATGAATCAGATTGTAGTTGCATTTAACGTGATACACATAGCTTAAATTCTATATTGATATGATATAATTCTAAAAACATAAACTCTTTCATCGACTTTTTTCAGTCGTATAGAATACGAACTCGCAAGTTTTTGCGTTTATCAAATTTTATACAAAACAACTATCATTATGCGGACGTTCAGATATTGATCCATGCAAAAAATTCACACCTTCTTTTTATAACATGATCGAACTCTGGAGATCATTATTTTACTTATCACAAAAAATGTATTACATTTTTGTGTAGATCTTGATCCGATCTTCAGCAAACATTTGGAAAGTAGCAACATAAACAGGTTGAAATGTAGTTCATTACCTTATAATATGAAAGACTAGTGCACTGTATTTGAATCCAAACTTATCAATGAATTCAAATTATTCCATTGTTTTTCGTAGCTTCTGACCTGTAATTTGAATTTGATGAATATTTCTCACATGCATGATGAAGACAGCGCCTTCCGTTCTGTTGATATTGGTATGAACTCAATTGAATATCCAACCAGAAATAATTTTCTGCCAAACACCCTATCTCCCACACATTTCTTCTACTATATCTCTGTATATAATTCCATTTATACAACATCGTCCACTTTCCTACATTCAGAACTTTCACGCGGACTACCATCTTCAATTTCAGTTATATATACATTCTTTTCAAAGACCTTCGATTCAACATCCATTGTGCATGCTCAGATTTATAGCTGACTCATTCCGCTCTTCCTATCACATTTTTTTCTATATCATATACCAATTCATCTCGCATTTGATCTGCTCTGGTATTCTTGCAGACATCACACAAAAATATAATTTCCACAATTGTAACTCTCCTATATGCTTCTGTGGTCAAGCCTGGCATTCACATTCACTCATAAATGGGGGAAAAAGTACTTCGTCATATTGTTGAAGTCGGTGAAATTTTGTAGCGACAAAATAACTGATTTTAAGAGTTAACTGCGCGATATAGACAAGAAATTGAAAATAGTTGAACAATTTAAGACTGAGAACGTTCAATTGGAAAACAAGTGAAAAATCTGGAGAAACAAACAAATGACTTAAAGCAGTACGGCAGATTGAATAATGTATTGATCCAAAACGTGCCTGAAACTGCTAATGAAAATGCAAGTGAAATAATCTTAAAGATCGCGGAAGTAACAGGTTGTAAGCTGGATGATATCCATTTGGATGCAGCCCACAGGCTTCCGTCTCATGCGAATAGAAACCCACGTACCATTGTCGTGAAATTAACTACACGTTATGTTGATGATAATTTCCTTGCACACGCTAAACGCTGCTGATGGACCAGGAGCCAGGAACAGATTTAGGTCGGTTATTTCCTACCGTTAGCTGTGTCACCATTGGTGGGTTAACTGATTGTGGCCTTTCACGCGCGTGAAAAAAAAAATATATTCCCAATCATTTTCTTCCAATCGAAAATTCAACAAATGATAGGTGAAGATATACTTTCGTCAAAAAAAAAATGTCAGCTGGCTATGGAGTGGTGGTTTATACGTCAGCTGGTCACAAGAACTTGAAGATAAAAATAATAATTTGAGTGATTTTCTCTCACTAAAATTTTTGTCAGATGATTGTTCAAGTAATACTTTGACTGAAAGAAAACGTCAGCTAGCTGTATATCGGAAAACAGACAGGCGAGAACTTTGTTCGTGTATTTTAATACTCCGGCTGACGTATTTCTCCCTGACATACTGCAAGCTGATTGTTTTCTATTACTTACAATATAATGTCAATAATTATCCGACAAATTTTCAAACGGGAGGAAATGACGTGTCCAAAATTATTCAATACCATGCTTCTTGCACGCGCATCATGTGAATATACACACTTGGGCTTGATCTAGAATACGTGTTTCAATGCGTGATTTATGAATATACGGGAGAAAACTAGAGAAAAACAGAGATAAATGAATAAATGATCCATTTCTATTTAGACTTGAATGATCATACGATAATATTAACCTAAAAAAATCAAATCTTCATCTGTTGCGCCTTACCGTTTACTGCATCAGCTGACAATCTTCACCCCAATAAACCGCTAGCTTACGATTTTATTTAGTCATAGTATCATTTGAACAATCATCCGACAAATATTTGAGTTAGAGGAAATCACTTAGTTTATTATTTTTATCTTCAAGTTTTTGTGACCAGTATACCATCACCTATCATTTGATGAATTTTGAATTGGGAGGAAATGATTGGAAATATTTAATTTTTCACGTGCGTGGAAGGCTACTATCAGTTAACCCATCAATGTTGCATCAGCTGATAGTCTCCATGCTGTATGAAACGTCTCTCAGAAGCATTTTACAAGCTATCTACCGGGAGGAAGTTGGTAAGAGAAACCTGTTCCTGGCTCCTGGTCTATGAATTAAATAGCTCCAACTTTATTAACAACAATACTAACATCACCAAAATTTTTGTAACCGATCACTTAACTACACAGGATAGTATTCTTTCCAAAAAATGTCAGGATATAGCACGTGATAAAGCTCACAAATTTACGTATACAAGGAACTGTAGAATTTCCGTGAGAAAAGATGAAACATCGCGTATTTTCCAGATTCATTCGAAAGACGATTCAAAAATTTGTAATTGTCTCACTGAGACGAACTTAGATAACTCTGTGCACAACCATGAAATACTTTCTGGATACGTGAATATTAAAAGACGTGATAGATCATCGTCCGATTGCCTATTGACAGAAGGGGGGGGGAGGGTAATCTCATCAGGATCAACTCCAGATTTTCGTTCATCAAAATTCTTGTTTGGTGTACTGGTGTAGGAGATTTGTGAATGAGTGTGAATTTCAATAATTTAAAAATTTATATTTGCTGTGTGTACATCCCTCTCCAAGATAGAACGGCTATGACACTCTTCCTCGATAATTTATGTGAAATTTTTGGTAGCGTAAATAACGCGTAATTTATTATTTGTGGCGATTTTAATCTGTCTTATTTACAATGGTCATGTGTCAATAATTTTTATTCAAAACCTTCAAATACGTACAATGTATCATCAATGGAATTTGATGATGCCATTTCTTACAGTGATTTGAAACAATCCAGTTGTGTTAAAAATAAGAACAGGAGAAAATTAGATCTAATTTCAGTACTATTACTCATCTCACAGTAAAAGAATGTGAAATGCCCTTCTGTAAGATTGATGAAGTGCATCATCCTCCCTTAAGCCCGCTAGACACGATACAATATATCATCATGTTTCTCATACTGAATTCAAAATTTTAATTTCTCTGGTGACTTATGCATAGAATAAAACTCATTTCTAATTCCGTAGGTATATACGATCCAATTTTTCTCGTATAGAAAAATGACGTACGCATGCACAAGCGGAAATATCCAAATGTCAAGTTGTTTTCAACCGAAAAATGAAGACGATGGATGAATTTTACGCTACTTGCGGAATTATTGTTACCACATTAGTTATGGGTTGCATTATTAAAAAACGAAACAAGAGGAGTAAAAGATGTTGCAAACGTTTAATCTAGACGAAACCGTGGATAGACAGACGAGAGGCCGGCCGGGGCATTCTAAATATGCTTGAAAAAGAATTATTACAAGAAGATAAAGATGCATATTGAAATTTCATTCCTCAAATTCGCAAAATTAATTTTAATGTCTGCTATGGTGGTATTTGGCCGCAATTATTTTAAACGTGTGATTATGCCAGTAAGTGCCTTATTTCTGGCTCCATTACCTATTATGATTTAGTGGATTTTTTACATACTAATCAAGTAGTTATTCAGTTTGAATATGAGACCAAGACATTCTAAAAGTATTCAAAATTTCAATTTTATTGTAATAATTATATTTAAATCGAATTATTTATGTAGAGGCTGCCCAAATTAATGAAAAAAACAGTTTAACTGAGCACAATTTTATTCTGACGTAAAGTAATAATGTCATACATATCAATCATTAAAAACTGAACAACAATATATATTTTTTTTATATCAAGTGGGTAATATGCATAAAGAAACATGAACAATTTTAAAAGCATAGATGCAGTGATTTTTCTTTAACACTTCCTCCAAAACACTGCATACTTATGAAAATTTATTCTCTATTATACCAGTTTTATAACGAAGTATATGAAATCTTCCTTTATCTAGTGGCTTTGTACATATATCAGCTATCTGTTCTTGCCCATCAATATGTTCTAATTTTAAGTCTTAATTTAAATATCTTTCTCTCACGTAGAAATATCTAATGTCTATGTGTTTTGATCTTTTATGATACTCCGGATTCTTGGCAAGTTTTACGGCACTCGCATTGTCGACGTAAAGTGTTGGAATCATTTCCTCAAGATTCAATAATTCACATAGTAATCTTTTTAACCACATCAATTCTTTTGCTCCTTCACTTGCTGCAATAATTTCAGCCTCTGTCGTTGAAAGAGACACAGTTTTTTGCAATTGACTAGTCCAAGATACAGCACCACCAGCTAATATAGCGACAATTCCTGTTGTGGATCTTCGTGTTGAAAAATCTCCGCCAAAATCTGCGTCACTATATACTTGCAACGACTTATTATTCATTTTATATGTGATGCAATAATTACTAGTTCCATTCAGGTATTTAAAAATACGTTTTACATCACTCCAATCTTTTTCAGTAGGATTTTCCATGGCTCTAGCAGCTTTATTAACACTAAAAGCAATATCTGGACGTGTTGCAGTCATAAGATACATGAGACTGCCAATAGCTTCACGATAAGGAGTTCCTTCTTTGAGATTTGGACTATTTTCAACTTCTTCCCGGCCAGAAGGAACTGACACAGGATTTGCTTGATTCATATTGAAACGTTCTATTATTCTTTTTGTATATTTTTCCTGATTGATACTAATAGATCCATCTTCATTACACTGTATTTGCATGCCTAGTAAATTTTCTAAAGAGCCAATAGTAATGTTGAATTCATTTTTCAGTTGAGTCAAATAATTTTCTATTTGTGTTGACTACTTCCTACTATTAGTCCATCATCAACATAAATTGCAACATACAAGTTTTCATTTCCATTTGTTCTATAGAACAAACATGGATCAGCAGTACTATTTTCGAACTTATTTTTCTTCATAAATTCCACAAAACGTTTATTCCAACAACGTGGAGCCTGTTTGAGACCATACAAACTCTTTTTCAATCGACACACTTCATCTTTACCATTCTTAAATCCTTCTGGTTGCTCTAAATAGACTTCCTCCTCCAGAGTACCATATAAAAATGCTGTCTTCACATCGAATTGTTTCAAATACAAGTTTTTCATTGCTGCGACTGCTAAAAGTGTTCGTATGGTGTCGAAACGAGCGACAGGACTAAAAGTTTCGTCATAGTCTATACCATGTTTTTGTGCATAGCCTTTTGCAACTAAACGAGATTTAAATCGAGGTTTATCATCAACTGAAGGCTTCACTCGAAAAACCCAGCAATTCTTAATTACTTGAGCTTGAGCAGGACGTGGAACCATTTCCCAAGTATCGTTTTCTTCAATAGATTTCAATTCATCAAGCATTGATGCATGCCACTGCTTCGCTTGACTTGATTTCATAGCTTCTGTGTATGATATTGAATTATCATTTTCATTATTTTCTGCAATGTTTGATAACATCACAAATTCACCGGAAGTCATCCAATTTGGCTGTTTCTTCTCGCGACTACTCTTTCGTATGTCAATGTTTTCTTCATCAACAGGTTTTGCATTTTCTTCATTGACTGATTCCAATTCAACTATGTTTTCTTGTCCAACATCTTCATTCGTATGTTTAGCATCAATCATACTTGGTTTAAAATTGCACACAATTTCTGGTTTGAACACGACATCGTGACTGCAAACCACTTTTCCTTTTGATGGAACCCAAATTCTATATCCATCTTTATCATTTACATATCCAATGATATGTCCAAAAACTGATTTATCATCAAACTTTGACCTAAACTGTTTCTTAATATGGACATAACAACCTGTACCAAATATCTTCAAATGATCTGGATTTCTAAGATCTCGTTTATACCATAGTTCATAAGGAACTTTTCCATCGACTCTAGATTTTCCTGTCCGATTAAGAATATAAACAGCAGTATTGCATGCTTCTGCCCACAAAGATTTAGGCAGTTTACTAACACAAAGCATCGAACGAGCTGCTTCTACTGTAGTTCTATTTTCACGTTCAGCAGTGCCATTTTGCTGAGGTGTATATGGTGGTGGAATAAGTTGTTCTATTCCTCTTTGTGCTAAGAGTGCAGATACTTTTCCATTGACAAATTCTCTTCCACCATCACATCTAAATTGTTTTACAGTATGTCCATTCGTTTTTGCTTCATTCAGAAATTGCTCAAATACCTGACATACTTCATTTTTATTCTTCAAGAAAAATATTCTTCTAAATTTACTATAATCATCTTTGAAGCACACATAGTATCTTGCACCTCCCAAGGATGTTGTTCTCATTGGTCCAATAACATCAGCATGAATTAACTCTCCTGTATTCATAGATTGATTTGTTCTGCTTTTAAATGGAAGACGGTGCATTTTTCCTCGAGCACATCCATCACAAATATCTTCTTCTTCATTAGATACATCAATATCCATACGTTTTAATATCTGTTTCACATGACGTTTGTTCTGATGAGCAAAACGTTCATGATATAACGGTAAAGTATCATTCTTTTTGGATAAATTGATTTGAGCGGTTGATATTGGTTGTACTACTCGCATGTTCAGTACGTATAATTCATGACTTAAGTAACCAGCTGCAGCAAGTTTCCCAGTCTTTTTCCATCTAATTTCTACCTTTTCATCATCCAATATTGCTTTGAAACTATTCTGGGCTGCAGCCTTAACTGAAAACAAATGCGCACTTGCATCTGGTACATACCAAACATTTACCAATTTTGCATCATGCCAGTTTCCACTGTGGAATACTTGAACATTGATTACTCCTTGTCCATGTGCTTCCATAATTACATTCTGCTTCCCTAAACAAATCTTTTTAGGGGTAACAAAATAAGTATACGATTCAAAAAACTGTTTACTCGGTGTAATGTGATTTGATGCTCCACTATCACAATACCAAATATCTGTATTCATATTACCTTTAGATTTAGCATTTAGACTATAAGCTAAAAATGCAGTGGTTTTACTTTTAAATTTATCTTTATTTTTGTACTCAGTGTTATTCTTGTTTACTACTGATGCTCCACTATCACAATACCAAATATCTGTATTCATATTACCTTTAGATTTAGCATTTAGACTATAAGCTGAAAATGCAGTGGTTTTACTTTTAAATTTATCTTCATTTTTGTACTCAGTGTTATTCTTGCTTACTACTGATGCATTTTGAGAACATTCAGCTGCCCAGTGACCAAGCTTTCCACATTTATTACATGGAAACTTCATTTTAGCGTGTCTATTTTCCCCAAAACTCTTTTTCTTATCACTAAACGGCTTTTTCCTGTTATTAGCTCTATGTGCAACAAATGCTGTATCGTTAGATTCAGTTTTATCAGTTCTTAATTCACGTAATTCAATAGCACATAATTTTTCGATGAGAAAATTCAATTTTTGTTGATCGGTAGGAATTATATCCCATGAGTCCTTAAAATTATCATATTCTCTTCCTAATGTTGATAGAATTCTGCCATTCAGCATCCGTTCAGATATTTCATTCTCATTGTGTTTCAATAATTCATTATTCAAGTCAACAAATTACTTCTGCAGTTTAGCAACATGGATACTAATATCCTCTTTTTCATCACGTTTGGCCTGAAAAAACGATTCTATCAGCATGCTCAACGCTGTGTACTACTGCGTTCAAAACGAGCGCATAACTTATCCCATATTTTGACTGCATTTGTACAAGTTAATACCAATTCTGCTATTGGTTTATCCAATGCACTTGCAATCAGTCCCGCAGCTTTAGCATCATCTTTTTGCCACAGAGACACACATTCCTTTTCTTCATTTGTTGAGTTTGGTTCAGATAATACAGGACACGTTCGAGTACCATTGACAATTGTTTCTAATCCATGAGCACGAAATACCATATTCATGTGCCATTTCCATTTTGCCCAATCTTCTGGACCTTCCAATTTGTCGACATTTATTCTTAATTCTGTATTTGACGACATTCTTCAATGTATATTCTCAACAAATCAACAGACAACAGGCATAAAAGCGAATTACAATATTTATTACTGCTTTTTTTTAATTTACGAAGTATGAGCGCGTTCTGGACCCATAACCTGTAGAGGCTGCCCAAATTAATGAAAAAAACAGTTTAACTGAGCACAATTTTATTCTGACGTAAAGTAATAATGTCATACATATCAATCATTAAAAACTGAACAACAATATATATTTTTTATATCAAGTAGGTAATATGCATAAAGAAACATGAACAATTATAAAAATATAGATGCAGTGATTTTTCTTCTTTTTTATTCTAGTTCTAATTAAGCGATCACAATAGACAACAGACAAGCTGTCAGAATGGCGCCAACGGCATTCAAATGTACTTTCACTAATATCGGTCCAATATTTTTGGTCCGTACGATTAAAATCATATGATATTCAAAATCACATGATATATCGGATGAAAAGTATGTAATACACGATACAATAAATTTCATATTGAAATTAAAGTGATAAAAAGAATAAATTCTTGGTTCGTGTATTACGGGCTTTAGAAATAAGTGCAAAAATTGACCATGTGAATCTTTTGTCAAGCGAACCTCGTGAAATCTATAAATTTGGTTCCCTTGACTACCAGATAATTGATATTTTATCCGAGAACATCGACGTAGTATAATTTTCATGAATAAAATGAAACCTGACGTCAATATGTTTAGACCTTTTGTTGAATGAACCAGATTTGATTAATTGAATAGAACTTTGGTTGTCAACATGTAAAATAATATTAATATCAGATATCAACAATTCGTTTAACAAAAATTTCAAATACAAAGTTTCCTCACAACATTCAGCAGCAGCAATATATTCTGCTTCAGTGGATGATAGAGCAACAATAGGTTGTCTCTTCGAACTCCAAGAAATTGGTCCACTTGCTAACAGTATAACAAAACCTGTTGTACTTCTTCTTGTCATGGGATCACCTGCATAGTCAGAGTCGCAATATGCATCCAAATTTTTTATTTCTGATTTTGCATGAAAACATATTCCTTTTTGTTTAGTTCCTAATAAATATTTCAATATTTTCTTTATTGCAATTACATCATCTCGATTTGGATTTTCAATACGTCTACTTGCTTGATTTACAGCATGTGCTATGTCCGGTCTTGTTCTTGTTGATACAAATAATAAACTTCCTACCACTTCTCTATACGGAAAATTTACCTCCTCCTGCGTATTATTCCATTTTTCTTCTTTATTATTCACGATACATGGAGTATCACTTGGTTTTGCATTGTTCATGAAATATTTATCCAACATCATATTTATATAATTAGTTTGAGTTAGTTTAATGAAATTTTCAGTTCGATTTATTTCCATGCCCAAATAAGATTTCGGATTTTCATATAATTTTATTTCAAATTTTTTCTCCAAGTTTTGTAGAATCTTTCTCAGCTGATTTTCATCTTTTCTGATTGCTAAACCATCATCAACATATACAGCAATTATTATGGACTTGTCGTTATTAGTAAAAATACATCTTTCAGATTTTATTGATTTCAAACCTAATTCAAACATTGTCTGCGTAAATTTTTTATTCCAAGTTAATGGTGATTGTTTTAAACCATAGAGTGGTTTTTTCAAACGACATATTTTATCTGCATCATCATAACCTTCAGGCATTTTCATATATACAATATCTTTCAATTCGCCATATAAGAAAGCAGTTTTAACATCAAAAGTCATAATGTGACGATTTTCAGAAGCAGCGATAGCAAATAGAGTTTTAAGAGAAGATAAACTTACTACTGGACTGTAGATCTCTCCAAAATCAATGTTACTTTTTTGTTCAAAACCTCGCACCACTAATCGCGCTTTATATGTCCCATCTTCTTTTATACGAAACACCCATTCATTTGAAAGTATCTCTTGACCTTTTGCTTCTCTTTTTTCCACTACTTCCCATGTTTGATTCTTCTCTAAGGAATCTTTCTCTTCTTTTATTGCTCTTTCCCATACTTCCTTTTCAGTTCCATTCATAGCTTCATTATAAGTTAATAACACATAATCATTTAGTTTTTCAGGCTTCTTTTTTATTCTACTACTTCTTCTCAAATTACTCTTTTCAGCATTCTCTTCATCATTAATCATTTCCATTTCGTTATTCACTTCTTCCTCATCTCTTGCTTCTTCATTGTTCTGCATTCTTACGTCTAAAAAATTTATTTCGTCTCTTATTTGCTTACCATCTTCTATTCCAATATTTTCCTTTACCTATTCATAATCGATTTTTTCGTCTTCTTCTTCTACTGCTACTTCATTTTCTCCCACTTTAAATATTACATCTCGCTCAATGAATATTCTTCTTTTTTCTGCACTCCAAAGTCTATAGCCTGTAGGAGCATAGCCTACCATTATTAGGCTTTTGCTTCTTGGTTCTAGTTTTTTAAGATAACCCAATCTTTTCGCAAATGTACCACTTCCAAATACTTGAATATTTGAAACATTTGGTCGATTACCTGTCCAAACTTCGTAATGTGTCATATTAAATCCTTCTGTTGGCAGTCGATTTAGGAGATATGCTGCTGTTCGTATTGCCTCTCCCCACATTTCATTATCAAGACTTGAATCAAATAATAAAGCTCTGGTCTTTTCCATAAGCGTTCGATTAAGCCGCTCCGCTTTTCCATTTAGTTGAGGACTGTAGTGAATATTGTAGTCTAATTTTATTCCTTTCGATTGACACCAGTTTTTAAATTCATTTCCAGTATACTCGCCTCCATTATCACATCGTATTATGGAAACTCTACCATTTATTGCTCTTTCTGATTCATTCACATAATTTTTCGAAAGTTCAGCAGCTTCGAATTTATGTTTTAATAGATAAACTTTCGTAAAATGGCTGTAGACAGCTAGTACATATCTCATACCATCCCAAGTATTATTTTCTACTGGTCCACAAACATCAGTGTGTATTATTTGAAGTATTCTAGATGCTCTTTCTCTTGCCGTATTAAAAGGTTTCCGTGTTTGTTTTGCCTTAATACAAACTTCACAATTTTCTGTCATTTGATGTATTTCATCTTGAGTTAAAGAAATTCCATCAACAAGTTTGACTAATTTTATCAAAACATTACTACTGGGATGTCCCATTTTTACGTGCCAATTATTACTTTTTGTTTCTTTCGTTTTAGTTAACAATGACATATCATTTTCTTCTATAATATCAACAACATATAGACCGTTTTTCAATTTTCCACCTGTCAGAATGGTTTCAGAGTTTTTAATTATTCTTTCTTGGTCTTTATCAAATTATACTGTTCCTCCGTTATTTGTCACAGCATTAACAGACAGTAAACTCTGTGTTAATTCGGGTACAAACAATGTCTTTTGTAATGTGCATTTGGATCCTTTGATACATCCTTGACCTAATGCCACCATAGATCTATTATCTTTTGCTACAGATATATTAGAATTAATTTCTGTATAATTTTCAAGCAATGCAACATTGTTTGTCATATGTGTTGTACTTCCTGAATCTACAATGAATTTTATTTCATTATGTTCCATGTTATCTTCTTTTTTAATTGTGATAAATGCACTATTTTTACTTGTATCAGTACGAGCATTAATGTTGTTATTATTCTTATTTCTGAAAAAACAATTCTTCTCGATATGATTTCTTTTCTTGCAGATAGAACAACATTTTACTTTACAAAACTTTGCTATGTGACCCATTTTATTACATTTGAAGCATCTAATATTACTGTGGATAATTTTGTTTTTTGACTTATTTTCTGTTACTTTAAACGCTAATGGTTTCTCATCATTTATTGAGTTACGTCTATTTTCTTCTCCTAGTAATCTGTTTCTCAAATTTTTAAGATTTTTCTCTTCTTCTGAAGTCGATTCCCAAGCAGTAATAAAATATGTATACTTTTCTGGCAGTGATGTTAAGATTTTTGACATTATCATTTCGTCATCTAATTTTTGACCAAGTTTTTTAAGACGAAACGATATATTTTCTATATCTGCTAAGAAATCTGCCATTGTTTGATTTATCTTATATTTATAGTTGAAGAAATCTTGAAGAATCGTACATTTATTTCTTTCATCCGTACCATCATAAAGAGAGCATAATTTCTCAAACATTTCATGAGAATTATCACAATCCAATAAATGTGTTACATGCTTTTTATCTATGGAAGTTATGATGATGCAGACGAAATATGTCGTTTGAAAAAATCACTCTATGGCTTAAAACAATCACCATTAACTTGGAATAAGAAATTTACGCAGACAATGTTAGAATTAGGTTTGAAATCAATAAAATCTGAAAGATGTATTTTTACTAATAACGACAAGTCCATAATAATTGCTGTATATGTTGATGATGGTTTAGCAATCGGAAAAGATAAATATCAGCTGAGAAAGATTTTACAAAACTTGGAGAAAAAATTTGAAATAAAATTATATGAAAATCCAAAAACTTAATTGGGCATGGAAATAAATCGAACTGAAAATTTCATTAAACTAACTCAAACTAATTATGTGAATATGATGTTGGATAAATATTTTATGAACAATGCAAAACCAAGTGATACTCCATGTATCGTGAATAATAAAGAAGAAAAATGGAATAATACGCAGGAGGAGGTAAATTTTCCGTATAGAGAAGTGGTAGAAAGTTTATTATTTGTATCAACAAGAACAAGACCGGACATAGCACATGCTGTAAATCAAGCAAGTAGACGTATTTAAAATCCAGATCGAGATGATGTAACTGCAATAAAGAAAATATTGAAATATTTATTAGGAACTAAACAAAAAGGAATATGTTTTCATGCAAAATCAGAAATATACAATTTGAATGCATATTGCGACTCCGACTATGCAGGTGATCCCATGACAAGAAGAAGTACAACAGGTCTTGTTATACTGTTAGCAAGTGGACCAATTTCTTGGAGTTCGAAGAGAGAACCTATTGTTGCTCTATCATCCACTGAAGCAGAATATATTGCTGCTGCTGAATGTTGTAAGGAAGCTTTGTATTTGAAATTTTTGTTAAACGAATTGTTGATATCTGATATTAATATTATTTTACATGTTGACAACCAAAGTTCTATTCAATTAATCAAATCTGGTTCATTCAAAAAAAGGTCTAAACATATTGATGTCAGGTTTCATTTTATTCATGAAAATTATACTAAAGGATATTTAAAACTTCAGTATTGTCCAACAGAAATACAAAAAGCAGATATTCTTACAAAACCATTAAATAAGATTGAATTTATAAAATTATGTGAAAATCTAATCTCTTAGTTTTGATTTTTTTAAATTGTTCACTATAAAATTAACTTTCAAAATTAGGAGAAGGTGTTAAAGAATAATTTTTAAAAGCTGGTTGAAAAAAAAACAAGGTTGTCATGAATGTTTTTGTTTAGAAAAATAACATAATGCTGTGTAAAAAATAAATATGTCAATTCTGTGAAAATATGTTTAAAATATCCTTACTAATATTATAAATGCGAAAGTCACTCTGTCTGTCTGCCTGTTACGCTTTCACGCCTGAATCACTCAACCGTTTTTGATGAAATTTAGTACAGAGATAAACTAGAGCTTTAGAAAGGACATAGGCTACCTTATTGCGAGGGGGTTGAAATAGGGGTTGATAGTTTGTATGGAGCTTCATCATTTTCGAAGATAAAACCATGAAATTTTGTATTCAGGCATCAGGCACTGATAATAAGTGAACAAACATTTCTTTCAGCGTTTTTGTGATCTCGATCTACATGGGGATGAAATAGGAGATGAAAGTTTGTATTGAAATTCAAGCGCCTGCGCAGCGCGGCCTGGTAGGAGAAATATCACTGAATGTGGCTACCTGGACGGCCAGTCACGTTAGGGCAGGCGAGAGCGAATATTATTAATGAACGAGTTGTTTCGTAATCCATAGTTCTTTTATCTTTTTGCGTTGATTGAATTCATAGGTAAAATAAATTGTAAATAGTTATAGCGGTTACTAATATTATAAATGCGAAAGTCACTCTGTCTGCCTCTCTGTTACGCTTTCATGCCTCAACCACTCAACCGTTTTCGATGAAATTTGGATCAGAAATGAACTAGAGCTTGAGAAAGGATATAGGCTACCTTTTTTTGCGAGGGGGTTAAAATGGAGGATGATAGTATGTATGGAAGTTCGTCATTTTTGAAGATGAAACCATGAAATTTTGTATTCAGGCATCAGGCACTTGATAATAAGTGAACAAACATTTATTTCAGGGTTTTTGTGATTCCGACCCATATGGGGATGGAATAGGAGATGAAAGTTTGTATTAAAATCCAAGCGCCTGTGCAGCGAACAGTGTGTTTGTCTATTATTTGCAAAATTAATATCCTAAAAAATTGAAAACGCTGCCCCAAATAACTATTCCACGCGAACGAAGTCGCGGGAAAAAGCTAGTAATAAATAAAACTAAAGTTGAAGTTGAATGGTGTGTTATTTCCTCTATAAAGATAAAGATTTAAATAGAACAGTTTGTTGGTCCGGGTGGATAGGATCCCTTTGGATGTTAAAAAGTAAATTGTTCAATAATTTCTGTGGATAAGAGTTCGTTAAGAGAATATCCCGTAGCTTTCCTAATTTTTTTTGATGATATATAGGGTGTGAGATCCTCAAGGTTCTATTCTTCAAACCAAGAACTGCATTTATCTTCATTTTTTCAGGTTGTTCCGACATATAATGCATGTACCGTTTTGAAGACATTGGTTTTTGATATCAATCACGCGTAATATTCCCATTGTCATCCCTGATGATTAAGGTGTCATGAAATGGGAGACTTCTGTTCTGCTCTATCTCAATTGTAAATTGTAGGTGAACATCGAATGCGTTGAAGATGGGCAATATTTCATCTAGTTTGTCTGATGGAATGGCACACGCTATGTCGTCCACAAACTTTTTTAAGAAGTGCACAGTTTCGGTACACAATTTTTCAGCAGGAGATCCATAACATATTGAGCTATTATTGGACTTATTATTGCGCCCATTGGGCTCCCAACTAATTGCTTGTAGTATTTATTATTATAAGGGCAATAACTGGTGTCAAAACCGAAACTCAACAATCTCATAAACTCATTTTGAGACAGAGGGGTGTATTCTTCAATTTTATCCTTTTTTTTTGTATACTGTCAATAACTGTTTTTGAGGTTATGTAACTAAATAGCGATACAACGTCCAGGCTAATCAAGATATAATTCTCTGGATTTTGAAATTATTCATGACTGTGGCAAATTCAAATGAATCCTTGGTGTAATATTCATTATTTTTATCATAAGCATTTGTGAGTATGTTAGTTAAATGTTGTGCTATTTTGCTATTTGGGGCATCAATTGATGCAATTATCAGTTTGAGTGATAAGTTTTCTTCATGAATTTTAGGTAATCCATAGTATTTAGGTGGAACAGCATTATATATTTTCAAAGTTCTTGCTAACTCAGGAGTGAATATTTTATTATTTTTCAATTCGCTTATGATTTTGTCAGCGTTTTGTTGAAAGGTAGACGTTGGATCTCCATTCAGTAATTTATAGTTGTCAGTATTCGTCAGTATCTCCATGGACAAATCATCATACTGATTTTCATCCATCACTACCGTGACATGACCTTTATCAGATTCTGTGACTATAATGTTAGGGCTATTTTCAAATATTTTTTCGCATTTTTAAATAAAGACTGTATGTAGGCTAATTCAGTGGAAGATAGTAAAAAATTCGTAACAGCATTTGTGACTTGAGCTCTACATAAATTTTTGTTGTCTTCATAAAACCATCAATTATAAATTCAACATCGCCCAACAGTTTGGGCACACAAATTTGTTCCTTGGATGGTTTGACACAAAATTTTGGTCCTAAACTTAGGACTGTTTCAACATCTGAAGGAATAATAGAATTAGAAATATTTTAATACCAAGAAGTTTGTGTGTTCAATCTGTTGTTTTCGATGGTTATTAATGACTGTAACTTTTTCTGGCTTCTGATTTTGACCTTATTGAAAAAATTTTTGTTACTTAGTGATTATTTGTGAATGAATTTATCAAAAAAACATTTAGGTGTTGAGTGTAAAATTTGTTGTTCAATATCATATAATTTAGATTCAAGTTTGCCAATTTGATGAATTGTGTTTTTAATTCCAATATTTAAAGTTTGTTTTCTTAACCTGTGATACAAGTTTTCAATTTTCACCATATTGCTGATGTTATCTGTTTGGATTCTTGTAGGTGTGCTCTTGATATCATTTGTGATGTGTTTGGGGAGAACACCATGTTGCCGGCATTTGAGAAGGAAGATTCTTCTATTGATTGACGAGGATAATCTGGTGTTCGTGGTGGCCCATGATTTGTAAGCTCGGACGGCTTACAAGCCAAAATGTTGTTTAATATATTGGAAATAGCCCATTCCTGTTGATATGAGTTAAGTTTAATCGCAACTGCCGATTAGTTAGGAAAACAATGTTTTGTGGGCGTAGCAGTCAGTTTATAGTGGCCAAAAATGAAAGAGTTCTCTTTTAAAATAGTTAAGCTTCCGATTTATTTCATAATCTTCATCAGGACGCTAGAATATCACAGAAAATTTCACATAATCAATTTTTTTTTGACAACCAAAGTTATAAAATCAATATTTTTTTTTTGTGTAAAATTTGAGCAGATAATTTTGACTCACATTTCATGCGAGTAGAATGAGTAGATTAACATTCGTCAATATATATAAGATTTTTTTTGTCAAAAACACATTATAACGTTTTTTTTGTGTTCTCGTAGGTCCAAACACATGTTTCATGTAACAGTAAAATTTTAATAAATCCAAAATTTTCTTCAGCTTTGAAATAAAACAGATGAATAAGTTGTTATGACACTGTTAAAAGAAACAAAATAACTATGATCTTAAAGTTAATAAATAAAAAATATTTTTTGAAAAAACTAGTAGTTGAAAACAATATGGCGAGGGAATTTAGACTTGTTGAAACAGCCAAAATGCAAGAACAAATTAAATTTTGAAAAGTTTAAAAACTTTTTTTTAAGCTGGTCACACAGAAACTGACAAACTAGAAAGCCTCTCTAGTTTTATTGTTACATGAAATATGTGTTTGGACCTACAAGAACATAAAAAAAATGTTATAATGTGTTTTTGACAAAAAAATTCTCATATATATAGACGAATGTTGATCTACTTATTCTACTCGCATAAGATGTAAGTCAAAATTATCTATTAAAATTTTACACAAAAAAAAATTCTTGATTTTATAACTTTGGTTGTCAAAAAAAATTGTTTATGTGAAATTTTCTGTGATATTCTAGCGTCCTGATGAAGATTATGGAATAAATCGAAAGCTTAACTATTTTAAAAGAGAACTCTTTCATTTTTGGCCACTATGAACTGACTGTTTCGCCCACAAAACATTCATTGTTTTCTTATATATACATATATATTTTACATTTCTGCGAGATTCTATCCAATACAATAATAGATATATATTTTATTAAAGGTACTTGCATTTGTGCCTGGTGACCTAAACAATGGATATCAAAGGAAAGCGTAAAGGGGGAGCAGAGAAAATCAGATAAAAGAAACGGAAACTTTTGGAAGTCAGTGAACAAAAATGTGTCAAGTTGCCAGACATTTTCAACTGTTCGACCTCATCTACATCAACATCTGATGCAGTGGTGGCGGTGACAATGGAAACGCCAACTGAAGTTGGAATGAGCATCAACAGTTCATCTCATTTTCAAGATGATCAAGAACTGCTATGCATTGGGCAACAGATGGATGATTTTATTGAAACTGAACAAGAGCAGGACACGACACACTGTGATCATGCCCATGCCCCTGCGCCTGTCTCTGATCCTGCTACAAACAAGCTACAAACCGAACAAGATGATGATCATTTGGATCTTTCGTTTAACTATTTTATACGTCCTGAAAAGAGTCAGTTCGACTTATTCCTCAAGTATCATCTAAACCAAAATATTGGGGATCCTGTGTTACATAAATCTATATATCGTAAAGACGGATCCAATCGCAAGTGGTTAACTTAAAATGAGGAACAAAATGCTCTGTTTTGTTCAGTGCGCATAGCATTTTCTGCAACTTCGGATACCAGTTCATGTTCGTTTTTACGAGGAATGAAAGATAGAAGACATATTCACGGCAGAGTCGAGGAACACAAAGAAACTGAGATGCACCGTGCTTGTACGAGAGCTTACTTTTTAAAATCCAACAACGCGGATATTGCCAATCTACTTTTTTATGATCAAATGTCGTTACACCGAGAACATGTACGGTAAAGAAGAAAAATTTCACAACGAATAATAGACATTGTTAAATTTATTGGGAAACGAGGCCTAAGTTATAGAGGCGATAAGCTAGAAGCTGCATATAGCCTGGAAGATGTGTCTGTAGACCATGGAGACTTTTTGGAGCTCGTTGTCCTTCTCAACAAATATGACATTAATTTAAAAGACCATTTAAAAGATTGTATTGAGAACAGTAGAAAACTTCATGACTCACAAAAAAGCGGTAAGGGCAGAGAATCATCGTTAACATTTGTCTCGAAATCAACCAATAATAAAATTATTCAAGCGATCGGTCAACTCATGATACGGAATATTAGTATGGAAGTAAAAGCAGCTGGTATATTTTCTTTACAAGTTAATACAATACAAGATATTTCATGCAAAGATCAATGCTCAATTATTGTACACTATGTGACAGATAATTGCGTGAATGAAAGACTTCTTGCTGTTGTACAATGTGAGTCATCAATCGGAAAGGATATGTTTTCCTTAGTTGAATCAGTTTTAAAGTCTTCAAATATAGACATAACAAGATGCATCGGTAATTCAACGGATGGGGCTGCAAACATGCAAGGCCAGTATAAAGGGTCTTCTCCAAGGATTTTCAAAGAATCTGCTGGACAAATTCATATCTGGTGCTATGCACATGTATTGAATTTAGTATCAGGAGATACTATTAAAGCTGTAATCCAAAGTGCTTCATTATTTAGCTTACTAAATGACGTGGCAGTATTTATTCGCGAATCTTACCAACGTATGGATATCTGGGAACAAACTAAAGAAGACGGAAATACTAGAAGACTCTCAACTATTGGGGTAACACGATGGTGGTCTAAAGAAACAGCTTTGAAAAAAATTTTTGGTTCATTTTCAAACATGGATTCGGCTTTGTATATAACACTCATAATAACTTTGGCCAAAATACAGCAAAATTTGAAATTCACGCCAGAAGCCCGTGTGAAAGCGATAGCATACTTGGAATCATTGTGCAAATACGAAACAGTTATCGCAGCCAGAACCTTTTCAAGAATATTTGAAATTACTACACCTCTCTCAAAGTAACCTCGGGTTTGGATATATTGAAAGCTTATCATATGGTATCAGAAACCTGTTCAGAACTGTAGAAAATAGTGAGAGATTTTGGTACAGTACAGAAAGCCACGGATGATTTTATTTCTTGGGCCAATGAAGAGTGCAGCAAATTTGAAGACTTTGATATAGAAATTCAATCAAAATTTCCTGATGAAGACTAACAAAAACGAAAATGGTGCCAGGGGAGATGGCACAGGATGAAGTTATCTCTGATGTACTCCGAGCATTCAAGGTGAATGTTCATAACATCATTTTCGACACAGTTATTCAGAGTATGAATCGCCGTTTTCTCGCAAATTAACAACTGTACGTTGATTCTTTGTTCCTAGATCCAGAATGTTTTTCTGATATATGCAATAATAAACTTCAATCCGGTGAACTAGATGAGTTAAGTAGACACTTATTAAAATTTGATAAGACAGCTACAAGGGAAAATTTGCGAACTGAATTGAAAAATCTGGCATTGCACTTGGATTAACTGAAAACAACTGAATTAGAAGATTATAAAATATTCATGGAAGAGAACGTCAGTGAACGTAACAAAGAAATACCTTCGGAAGCAATAGAAAACCAAGACCAAGAAGAAGAAAGGCTTGTACCATGTATGATACGCCGTCCATGCAAAAGCTGTGCCACGTGCTGCTTCAAAATTCTGCATAGATATAGTTGTGACATTTCATTTTAACCACATTCATCTTCATCACCTAAAATCATTTACTGTCAATCATCTCTCCTAATTGTTTATTTGTTCCTTACCTGTTAACCCTAATTCATTGCTTTTCGACCATCTGTCAGATTCGTGTGTTCATGCACCATGTCTTTCTAGCGTAAACTATTGTCACCAGTATTATTGTGTCTCGTCTGCAACCCTCTTAGCGTCTCTGTGTTCTTGGTGGATGAGAATTGGAGTTTGAAATGCGTCTTCTTTTCTTATTAAACTAATAATTAGAAAAACCGTACTTAACTTGAAAAGAGACTTAACTTTGTGAAGGCCTTTCTAACGGCCACTTTTAAATTAGTTAGTGAAGAGTTCATATCAAATAGTGTTCGGGAGTTTATCAAGAAATTTTAGTGCCAAATTGATTACCGGGCCGAAATTTCTCTCACGTTTTGTGGATTTAAACTCTCAACGTTTTTTTTGAACTTAGTTCAGCGGAGATTCTCCGGATTTATTTTGATAAATTTCTTCAAGCTAAAAGCCGATCAACACCTCAAGGCTTTTTGTTTTGTACCCTTTTCGTTGGGTTTTTCGTCTACGTTGCATCATTCCCATTTGTTCCTGTACCATTTTCATCATTCTCGTCATCTTGGAGCCATCGTTCAAATTCACCGACCATCTTCGTCCATCTCCGTGTCTGTGACGTCATCTTCGACATCTGGGTGCTTCTCGAGGAACGACTTGCCGCCATCTTGCGATCTCGTCATCGTCCCGATTTCCCGCTCCGGCGCAAAGCTAAGCACCATTTATTCTGTTTATGCTCCAATTCATTACATATTTTATTTATTACGTTATTGATTTTGTTAATTGCTTGATAATACTACTACATTGGGTGAAACCTTCTGTAATACCAATCAAACGGGTATTTAAGTTGCATGCGTATTCAGTTTTGCTTACGTTGTATTATTGCCACATACGGGTGGCGGACGCATTCTACGCCGAACCGTGCGACATTATAGCTTTTAGAGAGCAGTTAGGTAATCTAGTTTTATTTCACGAGCGTACTACGAACACTGAGGGTACCTTCATCTGTCGCGTAGGTTACAGTACACGCTTAGTTCTCATTATACCGCTGTTTGGTCACCTGAACTCTAACCGCTGTCGTGAGCGCGATTCTCGCGGGGACTGTGCTTGCCATGCGCGCGGCCTACCTAATTCTTGGCCTACGCTTACCAATGTTTGATTGGCAATTCCGAGCCCACCATTGTTGTAGCCATTGGCAAGATTGTGAATAAAATCACTCAACGCGAGATCACGCATTTTTTGTCAATCAGCGCCCCGACTATTTCCTTCCCCCTTCCGCTTAGGTTCGGCGATCAACCATTCACTGACCCGAGGAGCTTCCAGATCGCCTGGCGCCCAACAAATACGAAATCCTCCACCACTCAAAGTAGACCGCACGCCGTCTCCACCGAGCTAGCTAGGGTCAACCCGGATAGGGGTTGTAGGGAGGTAATATAGTCTATTGACCAGTGCGTGATATTTGATTGGACTTGCGTACAAATTTCTGCTTACGTTATCGTTTAGTCAAGTTGCTTGTAAAAGATCCTTCTCTACACTTAAAATGATCAAAAATAGAATGCGGAGTACCATATCCTCCGATAATTTAAATTTTTTAATGATAATGGCGGTAGAGAAAGATCTATTGATGAATTTAGATAGTGATGACATAATTGATGAAGTAGCCGGAAGCAGTGAGCTTCTCCGGAAGTCATTGACTAACTAACTGTATATGTTAAATGAGAATAATATATATGATTCAGAATTTGCATTCGAAGTTTCTCTTCTTCTTGGGGAGGGCCGACCGTCTCCATAATACCCGGGCCAGTTTCAGGTCGCTGTCCGGGCCTGTTCATATTATTCAGTTATTTTGATACGCAGAACATCTAGTGTAGGTAGTGTGTCGCGTGCGCTATATAGCACATCTAAAATTCTTAAATTTTTCTGGAAGACTATATAACAGCATAATAGAGAGTAAATCGTTGTCAATTTTCACGTTCATCTCTTCGAGTTTATCCACCACGTCAAAGAAGTTATACAGGTGTTCCTTCATGTTGCCACCGTTTTCCATTCGTTGAAGAATGAGTGTTTTTAGCAATGTTGCTTCACGAGCAGGCCCCTGGGATTGGTATACATTTTCTTATTTCAGCCATACATCTCTTGCAGTATCACAATTTCTCATTTGTCCTAGCTCTGAAGGAGATACCCAGGTAGCGAAGAAATATTCCAAGAATAAGCAGAGGATATTTTTTCCAAATATTCAGCTATTGTTTGAATATCCTATGTTTATCGGTATATATTTGTGGGATATTAATAGAATATTCCCATGTCCCGATATTGCATATCCTATAAATATCCCAGGAACCATCCTGAAATATGCTATGAATATATGATGTTATATTCCTGGAATAATCTATGGATCTCCTTAAAGTAAATGTTTAATATATGCTAAGAATATTATAGAGATAATTGAAATCATATTCTTGGAATATTCAGAGCTGGTTTATGACCATTTAAGTGCAATTGAGAAAAAAAAATCACACTCATAAAGCTAACAAAAATGTGAAAATACATTGCGTATTGCACTCAACTTTCAGAGTTGAAGAAATATTAGTCCAGTCAAAACAGACATTCACCCTTGCATAAATTCCCAAGAAGCTGAAAATTGACATGAATGTTAGGGATACCATTATAATGAAGTTGTGAAAAGTCCTCAACGATCCCGTGTGTGCAAAAAATTTTATGCGAGGTCAACGTTCGCAAAAATGGGTTTTTTGAATTTTTTAGCGGAACGATCAGTTTTATGATATAAATAGCTCAGATACAAATTATAGATCTTTCAATTCTCTACAAAAATAGTCTGTTCCTCTTTATTCCTAAGATCATCTATTTCTGAGAAAAAGCCATTCCAAAGTTATATTCTCCATTTATGCACATGTTGCCACGCCACCTATGAGGTAGTGTACTTGGCGCGTATTTTTCAATGTGGTTTACCCGGTAGGCCTACTCTATGGTCTTCTTATTGAAGTTCAATATAATATTAGGTCTTCTTATTCAACTTCTTCTTCATTTTCATCTTCCTGAGTTGACGTAAATTGCTCAAATAGCGATACAACAGTTGTTTCACCGTTGATATAAGGGTTATCTTCTGTTGAAGATTTAGTATTTGAACACGACCAACTTTGACAGCTGGTGCAGTGGTGCATGCTTGTGAACAAAGTCATCTTACTTTCTTGCAGCCGCATTTCGAATTACACTCTTTTCTGTAGCTATAAAAAAAGTATTAAGGAGCTTTTCTAATGCAGGTGAAAGTAGAGTGTGGATTGATTCTAATTCATTATTAATTAGCTTCCAACCCCATTCTTCTGGGTCCAGTTGAACCTGCTAATATACTTGATAAAAATGTTGATAAGCAGAATCCGAGGTTGGAAGAAGATAAGCTAATTGAACACGTTTTTTATTATGTGTATGTTTTGCAAAAGATACGAAACGTAACTTATCTATGCAAGTAATTTAAAGTAAGTGAAAGACGGACACTGCTACGTTGACAATTGAACAGCAGACAGATTTTGCTCACGGCCGCATGGTCACATAAAATGAGCGACTGGGTTTCTTTTCATTTCATATTCTTAGAATTATCATTCAATATTAATGTACGAATACTAGTTACGCAGACTAATAGTTGTACCTATAATATACGTCCATAATGTACATAGGCAGCGTAGTCATGCATATTATTGAGAAAATAATTCTAGAATGACTTTTTCTGAGGAATGGTGAGTCTTAAGGAAAAAGGGGTGGGAACCATTTTTGTAGAGAATTGAAGGATCTACAATTTTTGTCTGAACTATTTTTATCATTAAATCAGCCGTTCCGCTTAAAAACCCAGAAAATCCACTTTTGCGAACTTTGACCTCGTATAAAATTTTTTGCACACATGGGATCGATAGGGACTTTTGACAACTTCATTATAATGGTATCCCTAACGTTCATGTGAATTTTCAGCTTCTTGGGAATTTATGCAAGGGTACCCCTATTTTTAAGGCTAACTTGACTGGACTATATATATAATATGAAAAAAATAAAACCATATTTTCGATAACAACAAGATACAAATGTAGCTATATATTATATAATCTATTGATTTCTAATTTTCATCATGCTCAGGAGCCTTGCTAAGCCGTTGGGCAATTTTTGATTCAATTTGTTCCTCTGTGACATTCCTGGCGGTATGGCTCTTCTTGGCAGGTTCCTAAATGAGAAATCATTTGAAACAGATGGTATTAATTATGATAAAACAATGTTCTACCAATAATTGCAGGAGTCAATTTGAATATGTTGAATTTTTTGTTCTCTTTATAGTCCTGCTAGCGATATCCAATAGCTAATTAATTCGCAAGAATTCTTGTCATCACTCTTCTTATTAATTTGCCCACATTTTCCTTTTCAATTTGAGCCATCGGATACCTGGAAACACATTCATTCTGTATATTTACAGGGTTTCATACAAACACCAAGTGAAATAAATAAGTATTGATTCAAGAGAAGGAAATAATAATATTAATGTTCAGTTAAGAGATCTTTATTTTTTGTTTAATCAATAGCTAAAATGAAAATGATATAGGATACTCACATTTTTCAGAACAAATACACAAACAAAGAAGTATCTGATACCATGTGGCCGTGATAAATACGACACGGTGACTCACATCTTTATAACGCGGCTGTAAAACCTTCACTTAAATCGGCAGAGCTTTGTGCATCTTCTACAGGTCAAGATTTAACAAAAATATTCCATGCATTCCAAAACATTTAAAAATATCACGTCTTGAATGTAGTGTCTTCAAATATTACATTCATTAATTATTATTTATTTATCTTCTTCTACTGCGTGAATGGCGTAGGTACTCCACTACAACCAAAATTTGATAAACTTTCATGAAAATATGAAAATATTGAATAAATATCAGGTATTAGTGATAAAAATTATAATAAATATTGCTTTGTCCTAATAGAAGGTCGATTTAATACTTATAAGACGTCATGATGACGTCCAAAGGTCTATTATGTTTCTCAAACAGTGGGCTTCATAGGTATACAAATTCCTAGAAAATTTGATTTTATCCATGAAAAAATTATGTTGCGTTATAATTTGATGTACTTGTAAATCAATGGAAATGTATGGGAAGAGTTGACATATATATCATTCCTATTCTTCGAATGCTATTTAGAAACATTTTAACAGACCTCCGAGTTTTACAGACATGCGCAAGAAAAGAAAACTCAGGTTCAAAGTACTGGATATTGTTTGGTCGAAAGAAGCGTGATTTTGAAAAGTAAATTTGTTGAATATATAAGTTATCTAGCTCCTGATCCAACAAAAAATTTCAAAAATGATTTAGATGATGCATAACAAGCCAGACAATAACGCCAAGTATATTCTTAAAATGTTTGATGATGAATAAGACCACCGTTTGAGTGACAGTAGACCTTTAGACGTCACGGAAAATTTGCAAACCTAAAAAATATATTTCTAAATTACTACGAGGCTTTTTTGACTCGCATTTTCAAAATACCTCCATTTAGTCATGTCTCAAACTACTCTGATACAGAAATCAATTGGAAAATTTAATGTGTCAATGATTTAGTATTCAACAAATTCGCTGCAGAATCATAATCTTATTTTGCAAATAATGACTCGGCTATCGAAAGAAGAAATTTCAATAATTGCTAAAGAATCTGTTCGTGATTATGAACCATCTGATGATTTTATTAATAAAATTGTGAATTCTATTTCTGCACGTGTTGAAGCTGTCTTCCGTGAGCAGTTCTCAACGCTAACAAACCAACTTAAAGATCTCAGAGTTCAGTTATCTCGAAAAGATCATCAAATTGAAACTATGTCCAAAGAAATTGATCGCCTACATCAATATAGCAGGCGCAACTGCCTCCGAGTATTCGGAGTCCCGGAGAACGCCAATGAGTCGACCGATGATGTACTTCTGAAGGTATTCCAGGATAAGCTACAAGTTTCTTTGGATCCTGCTACCATTGATAGATCCCATCGTATAGGAAAACTTCTCAAAGATAAGTGTAGACCTTCAATAGTGAAGTTCTGTAGTTATAAAGATCGTGCGCGTTTCTATTCCCTTAAAAGTAAATTGAAAAAACCGGCATTACAATCAAAGAAGATCTTACGCAAACTAGGTTAAACATAATGAAAGCAGCAAAACTGAAATTTGGTCTAGAAAATACTTGGTCTAGGGACGGAGCTATTTTCGTAAAAATTGGAGATACCGTACATAAGATTTCTACTTCAAAAGAATTTAATAGATTGATTAAATAAATCTCTGACCCTGACCATACTTCAACTTGTATGCAGAGTCAAACTGCTCTGCTGCCATGTTGCGAAATTTACTTCCAAATCTTTTAGCACATACAAACACATAAGTTTTGTGTTGAATTCAATTGCATATAATTAGTTTAGCTTTTTTTTTTTGTTTTTGTATTGCTTGTAATCTTGTATTGCTTGCAATCTTGTATTTTTATAAATATTCGTAATTTATTCTGTATCACTGGGTATTATTAAATTCCAATTATTATATTATCATATAGCTGTTTCAAATTTAATAATAAATTAAAAGAAAAAAGCAAAAAACAGGAAAGTGGAAGGAAGTAGTCTGTAATTTGAATCTGTTTATTTTCTGACAATAAGGTGTTTAATATTAGGCATTGTAATAATTCTCACTGTTTGACAAGCTTCGATTTTGGAGATCTTTTAATTAATTTGCCCTTCATGACTGATTAATAAAATAACTACTACATTCTTGCGAACATTGTGGAACTGGATTTTTTTTTTGCCATTAATTGTTTCTTTTTTATACTTACTTTGCAATATGACCATCTTTGATTTACATCAATGATTCATGTAGGTCATGTAAACATTAGATCTCTATCAATCCATTTTGATGAATTTAAGGATTTCATCTCGAGTGAGAATTTTGATCTTTATGCACTAAGTGAGACATGGCTGAACTCTGCTATTGATAGCAATATTTTTGATATACAAGGATATGATCTTCTTAGAAATGACAGGAAGACTGGTCGTGGTGGAGGAGTTGGTTTTTATGTTAAATTTAACCTCATGCCTTATATTGCAATTCTTGATGACATGAGTGTAAACAGTATTAATTTAGAACAATACTGGATTAAACTATGGGTAGATTGAAACTAGCTATTGGTGCTATTTACCGTCCACCCAGTAGTTCTTGTGTTGATTTTATTGATAGTTTAGAAACTTCTATCGCATCTGTTTTCACAAATTTTGATTATATTATTTGCGTTGGAGATATTAACATCAATTTACTATCTTTCAATAATATGGTCAATCTGTTCTCTGGGCTACTTGACCAATTTGATCTCGTTCAGATAATCTCAGAACCAACTCGTATAACACCTAATTCTGAGACCCAGATTGATGTTTTTAGTTTCCAGCAAGGATATCTGTTCCGAAATAAATTTAGTTGATATGCATCATATGACAGATCACAGATCAGCTTCTTGTAGATTGAATCTTGATTGTCATATTGGCAGAGCTGCCCAGGTCAGAAGTTTCAGAGACTACAAAAATGCTGATATAGATAACCTTTTATTACACTTGAATAATATTGACTGGCATTATTACTATAGATGTGATGATGTGAATGATAAGCTGCAAATTTTGAACAATATCATCATTTACCTTCTTGATGTATTTGTGCCAGTAAGAATGATCAAATCTCGGTATAAAACGTCCCCTTGGATTACAGATGTTATCAAAATAATGATAAGGTTTAGAAATAACGCTTTCTCTCAATTTAAACGCACGAAGTCCTCATCACACTGGAACTACTATAAGATGTTGAGGAATACAACCACAGATGCGATTAGGAGAGAAAAAAAAGCATATTTTGGATTCAAACTGAATAAAAGTAGCAACAATGTTTGGAAAGCTCTAGAAGAGTTCAATATAAATGCGAAACAGACTAATACTATTCCTGATACTTTGAATGATGTCAATTCATTGAATTCTCATTTTATCAACTCAGTACCTTTATCTCAGCCTGATAATTCTCTTTTACAATTCTATCAGTCACATTTGATGCACAGTCATAATGTTTCTTTTTCTCTCTTAACTGTATCAGTGAAGGACGTTTCAAAGATATTCTACTCATTGAAATCTAATTCTTCGGGGATTGATAACATCAATCTAAAATTACTCATTATTATTTTTCCTGACATTGCTCCGCAAATTACCCATATTATTGATGAATGTGTTCTTACTAATACTGTTCCGGATATTTGGAAGTTGACTGTTGTTAGACCTGTAGCCAAGTGTAACAATCCCACCTCATTCAATGAATTGAGACCTATCAGCATACTTCCCACTTTATCTAAGATATTAGAGAAATTAGTACATCATCAGATAGTAGGTTATTTGGATGACTTCAAAATTTTGCCTGATATACAATCAGGATTCAGGAAAGGTTACAGTACTACAACAGCTTTACAACATATAATTGATGACATTGTAATTCAATTAGATAGGAAACATATGGTACTTTTGTCACTACTTGACTTTAGCAAAGCCTTCGATACACTGAATCATGAGCTTCTTTTGGCTAAACTTCATTTTATAGGCTTTGACGATACTAGCTTACAATTCATTCGTAGTTATCTCACTAATCGCTCTCAGTTGGTTAGTCTAAATAATTTAAAATCTAATGCAATGGCTTTGACAAAAGGTGTCCCTCAGGGCTCAATTCTAGGACCTCTTCTGTTTTCAATCTATGTCTTTGACTTACCTAAACGTGTTAGTTTTTGTGAAGTTCATATGTTTGCTGACGATACTCAAATCTATATATCTTTTGATCTAGATGAAGTAAATAATGCGGTACAAAATCTCAATGCAGATCTTGAAGCTATTAGTATTTATTGCACCAAGAATTGCCTGAGATTGAATGAATCGAAGTCCACTGTGATGTTACTTGACAATGAAAAAGTGAGAGCTCATCTAATTCAGAATAATATGATCGTAGTTATTATAAATGGCATCAGAGTAAATGTCTCCAAGATTTGCAAAAATTTAGGTCTTCTGCTCGATTGTAAACTCAGATTTTCCGATTATGTATCTCTCCTAATTAGAAAAGCCTTTTTAGCTCTAAAAAAACTCTACATGAATAGATTCATTCTCTCCAAGAGAAATAGAGTGATTCTGTCCATCAGTCTTGTTCTTTCTGTGTTCAACTATTGTGATACCATTTACGGTTCTCATCTTATGGTTAATGATGCGAGGCGAATACAGAGGGTGCAAAACTGTTGTGTACGATTCATTTTTGGTTCGAGAAGACGAGACGGGGTTACTTCATATATAAATGAACTGGGCTGGCTTAATATGAATGAAATTAGACTGCTACATACTGCTTGCTTAGCTCATCGTATAGTTCACAACAAATCTCCTTCCTATCTCTACAACAAACTTACCACTCGCACCCAACATCATCAATGTAAGTTGAGGAATAATCACTCATATCACTTGCCAATACACAATACTGCTCTATTCAAACGTAGTTTCAGTTATGTCTCTCCAGTCATTCTTAATAAGATCCCATCTTCTCTATTAAACTTGAAACCTGATTCTTTTGCCAATAACTTAAAGAAATTACTACTCAGTAATAAAATTTCACTCGATTAAATCTTCAAATAATAATCAATATTTAATAATATATCTATTTTGTTGAATCTTATATTGATAGAGAAGAATAAGTAACAAATTATTGTGATTCAGATTTTATATCATATATTTATTTTCTTATCATGTATGCAATACCTGTGTATTATTTATTGTTGTTATACTGATGAAAAGATTAAATGGAAGAACAGCTTTTGCTGTAATTTTGCCAAATAAAAGTTTATATTATTATTATTATTATATATTCAATCAATTATTCAAGCCATATTCTAATGATCAAGTGATGAAAACATGCATATTTAAATCAGATAGATGTGGAATTTTCCTATTTTGAATTATTTTGAATAAAGAAATTAGGTTTTCGCAGAAATTAAAGAATTAAAGTCCAGACAAAAGACTTTGGGAGCATGAAAAAAATTCTGATTATTTTTATATGCTCCCAATAATTCACTAGACAAAAATGTTAAATTCATTCCATTTAATTTTTTTTTAGTTGGACGAGAAATGTACATAAAGTACGGAAATAAAACTTAGATATAATTTTTCTCATAAAATTTCATGATAATTGTGATCTGTTTTTAAATTGGGTTTGTTGAAATCTGAATTCTTGTTTTGATTACAATTGAAGTCGTTCATCTCTTTCATCCTAACCTGTGATAACACAATCATTAAAGTCTCCATTGGCCTCACAAACAACAATCGATTTCAGTTAGGAATAAAGTTTATAAAGCAAAGCAAAATTGAATATAACATGAATATCTATCATATATTCTACTAAGAATATATAAAATGTGATAATCTTTTTTGTATCAGATATTCTAGGAATAATTTAGATAGACTATTCTCAGATGATCCATAGTATATAGGAATGTGCATTGTATATTAATTATGAATATTCCAAAAATAAGCAAAATAGGATATTCCCAGAAGATTTATAGGCTGTTGAAATATACCATGTATATTTCGAATATCCAGGGCATTCACAGGACAACTAGAGAATGTTCTAAGGACGTTATTGCTATTTGGGTATGGACAATATAATGTCTGATTTCGCCTTTCCATCGGCTTTCGCCAATGCATCTATAATTGATTGGTTCAGTGGCGTGCAGTCCATATGTGCAGGATGTGCACTGCACATCCTATGAAAATATTAGAAATTACATAAATAAAATTAATATAATGGTTTATTGCATACCTCATTTTGTTCCACAAATTTTCAATATAAAATCAGAGAAAGAGCGTATTTTATCTATTTATGCAACCAGAAATACAAGTGCGCCCCGCGGGCCACTCTGCTCGAAATTTGATCTGCACGCTCGACGTGCAGATCTCTCGCTGCACGGCGAGCGAGGTCTGTTTGGCATTGTCAGTCTCAATGACATCTTATAAATTTGACTCTGCACGTCCTATATTGGTGTACAGTTTGTTTTAAAGCAGACATTAGCGGGTAGGGAGGAAAGGGAATTATCCAAGTTTGAAGTGCGTGATGCCTAGTTTACACTATTTGTATGACTATTTGTATTGTTTGTGTTTTAATTTTCTTAAATAATTACAATCTTATGATCAACCTGAAGAATTTATCAATTCATATTAAAATCATACCGTAATTTATTTATAAAATGAAAGGCTTTTAACTTATTGTAATTTTTTTTGTGAATTGTATTTTAAATGTGATGTCCACGTTTTCATAGCTCTTAACATTCATAAATCACTTGCCTTGTTCATCAATTCACATATTTCTGATGAAGAATTAAGTTTTAACTGCAACCTGCACTACCAACTTGGATTTTTCCCCGTTCCTCGCACCTCTAATGTCTGCTTCAAAACAAATGCTAGCAAGCTGGGTCTAATGTTTAGACGTCATTGGTCAGTATTAAGTGAAGGAATAAAGTCTGACAGAGAAAAGGCATACCGAAATTAGCAAAATCTCTTATCGCTCATTCTCTCTCGTTGCGTGCAGGCAGACTTTCTGCACCGGGAGCTGAACGTTCAACATTTAGCTGTGTTCTTTTTTAAACGCCTTCTATAAGTTTGTTAAAATAGTTGAAATATTGTTATTTGTTATTCAGGACAACAAAATTAGGTTAAAACTTATTTTATACGTTTCTTAAATTATTTATTTTCCTGAAATATTTGTAGAATGACAATTGAGAATAAATCTATCATTTGTGATCTACTGGAAAATCCTCTTTTACCGTCGTGATGTCGAAACGAAAAATGAAATTATGAAAACAAGACCAACGCCAGACATAAAGCTCACTCAAAATATGAAAATTAAAGGCCAGTCCTCCGTGCGACATTCTCAAATTAAAATGTATGAAAAATTTAAATGGATTGCTGGTTGTTGCGAGAAAAATAAGCTGTATTGTTGGCCATGTTAGTCATCTCCTTCCTCACCACCGCCTGTGCAAATTATGTTTTTGACTTTTGTTGTAGTCAAAAAAAAACAAAGTTGATTTACAGAAACTAAGTTTTATTATCTTCAAATATTAATATGGTTATGAGCGAACTCGCTACAGAGAATGAACAACATAATACTAGATTCTACACGTTTTTATACTAAATATCCCTTAGCCTACGTGCTTTTATCATATTACAATATTCTGCTGAGTTGTGGGAAACAACTTAGAAAATATGGCAAAATACACGAATAGTGCTACAACATCATTCCTCCCGCGCAAGATTTTGCGATATTTTACATTTCTAAGCCAATGGACTTATTTCCATATCTTTGCTCCTGTTACATAATTTACTTTCATGTTTTAACACTATTCGAACAATAAAAATTACAATAATTATGATTAATATTACATATATTATAAGGGAGTGATAATTGTTATCAATATCAAATTCCTCAATTCTAGGAAACTCAATACTAGGTTTCTGTATTTGCTTGATTTTTCAAAATTTAAAGTTCCATTAATTTTATCGAAATGACTGACTTCTAAATTCTGAAATTGTAATTCTTTATATTTTCGAGTAATAATATTATAAACTTTCTTATTTATTTGAAAATTTTCATTTATAGGGAATTTATAAATGCCTTGAATTTTTTTTGAATGTATTTTTATTTAAACAATTAATTTGGATCAATTGTTCATGAGGACTGATTACGATAACATCATTAGTATTCTGAATCTGCTCAATATCATTATCTAAAGTTAAATAGTGATAAGAACAATTATCATTCTTTTGTTTATAAACTAAATTTAATACACAGTTATTCAACTCAAAATATTGAATAATACACATAAATTCTTCATGAATTAAAATACAATTGTTTATTACATAATTGTCATTTTTATATTTAAAAATTAGGTTTTGATTCTCATTAATTTACATCATTTATTTTCATTATTGTAAATAGGAATAGGGTTGAATTGGAATAACGGAAAGGACTGTTGTGAGAAATGTCGGACAGTTGTCTGTGGCATAGTCTGTAACAATATTTTTTCTTATTGTTTAATTCTGTCAATTCTAACATTTTTGTCACCATGTGGGTCTTTAATTTTTATTTTACCTAACAAAGGATCATAACTTTCTACAAATACTTTTTTAAACAGAGGTTTTTGGATTTTACTAATAAGCCGGGGACTTTGTTTTACATATACTTCTTTCTTTAATTGTAAAGGATTGTCATTTTCTTTGTTTCTACCTAATTTTTCAGCAGCAATTCTATATTTTATCAATTCATTTGTCACGTCTATTTTGTCCTGATATTCTTTAAGGGTCTCATCTATAGTCAAGTCACGCTTGAAATATTTGTTCTGATTACAGCCAAATAAGATTTCATTAGGAGTCAATTTTGTTATGTTATGTTTTGTGTTATTATATGCAATTAAGGCCAAATCTACTTTATAAGTTAAATTTTGATTTTTTATTCTATCTCTTTGATTTATAATTCGAAGTGATTCTTTTATAGTAGAATGAAACCTTTCTATTGCGTTACTTTTTGGATTATGAATGCAAATGAAGTGAACATTAATTCCATATCGTTTTAATAGATCTTGTACTAAACTATTTTTGAATTCACCCCCATTATCTGTAATTATTCTATCGGGAATAGTATAGGCTTGAAAATATCTAATTAATACTTCACTAATAGTTTTTGCTTCCTTATTAGCAATAAAATATATTTGTGCATGTTTTGAAAATTGGTCCATAATAGTTAAAAAATATTTTTTTTCTAAAGTCAACAAATCTATATTAATCATCTCAAAAGGTTTCTCAGGTGTTGGTGTCAAATTGTCAATTGCTGGTATTGGTTTCCTGTTGTATTTATTCAGTTTACATAATTCACATTGGTTAACGTATTCGATTATGTCTGTTCATATTCGGCCAATAATATTTTTCTTTTAAGGCTTGAATTGTAGCTCTTATTCCACGATGATTCATTATGCCGTGGTGGTAATCATGAATAATTTCTAATTGTTCTACGTCGTGTTCGACGTCTGTAACTAACTTATCCACCGCTATAATATTTATTGAATTTAAAATAAAATTATCTGATATAATTTTTGATATTCTTTTATCTAGACCCTCATTGAAAATGGCTAGATATCTTACTTTTGGTATAATATATTCTTTTAAAAATTTCAATACTTCATGTTCAAAATCATTTTCATTAATTGTTACATATAATCTTTGTTTTTGATGATTGAATAATCTTTTAATATGAATTTCTGTTTCCTTATTGTGAATATCAAAAATAAGCTGGTTATCGGCAATATTTATGCGATTACTTGTATATTTAATTCCTGCGAGATTATTTTCATCAGCGGAATGTACGGTATTATTGTCTTGCTCGCTGTTGGGATTCTTGCTGACAGCGTCAGTAAGATGATAATTCACGGGAAGGCTAAAGACCTTGATGTGAATGTTAGTGTCCTCAAAGACTTTGAATAATTTCTGTTTTACTTCCGTCCATTGCAATCTGTCTAATCCACAGCCTAATTTAGGAATACTAATTTCATATTTTTCATTTAATATTAGGTAATCTCGTAACTCTTTTAAGGATTTATCCAAATTTTTTATAGACGGTTTATCAAAAAATTTCTCTTTTGTTATCAAGTGAATTATTGTTTTGTTATTAGAATTTTGTACAACCATATGTTTATTAAATGAATTATAATTTTTACAGTAAATTTTACTATTGAATGATTTAACTACATCTTTTGCTAAACCATCTGACATTTCGAAGTCACGGGATACGCAGTGCGCAAAAATGTCTGATTCTAATACGTCACCAGTTACTTCAGTAATTTTTAGTTCCGGACGTTGTCTTGATAATAAGTCAGCTATCACGTTTTGTTTACCTTTCAAATATTTTATTTCAAAATTGTATTCACTCAACTCGATTTTCCAACGCATTAATTTCTGATTGGGATTCTTCATATTAAACAGCCATACTAATGGTTTATGATCGGTTTTGATTTTAAATTTTCTGCCATATAAATATGGTCGGAAGTTCTTTATAGACCAAACAATAGCTTCAAGTTCTTTTTCGACCGTTGAATAATTTTGTTCAGCTGGGTTTAATGTTTTTGAGGCATAACAAATAGGTTTCTCTTGATTATCATGGATTTGCGTTAAAACAGCTCCAATTGCATAATCAGATGCGTCTGTTGTTAATATAAATTCCTTATCAAAGTCTGGAATATGCAGTAAAGATGATTCTGAAATTATCTTTTTACTATTTTCAAAAGCTTCGCGATATTCTTTGTTATAAATGTCTATATGAGAATTATTTTTCAAACATTTTGTGAATGGCTTAGTCAATTTTGCAAAATTCGGAATGAATCTTCTATACCATCCTAAAGTTCCTAAAAATTGCTTAATCTCCTTTTTTGTTTTTGGAATATTCAAGTTTTTGATAGTTTCAATTTTTTTTGGGTCAGTACTCAGTCCATTTTCATTTATGATGTATCCTGAATATTCTGTCTCTGATTGTAAAAATTCCGATTTATCTTTTTGAATTTTTAGATTAGCTTGGCGTAATTTTTCAAATACTAGTTTTACATTATTCAAATGCTCATCTAATGTTTCACCATATATAATTATATCGTCAAGATATACTAGACAAATTTTGTTCACTAATTCACACAAAACTGTATTTATCATTCTTTGAAATGTGGCGGGTGCATTTTTGAGTCCGAAAGGCATTCGTAAGAATTCATAGTGTCCTGATGGGGTTGAAAAAGCAGTTTTCTCTCTGTCATCTTTATTCATTAGAATTTGGTGGAAGCCTGAATGTAAATCCAACGTAGTGAAATATTCGGATTTTCCAATGTGGTCAAATAAAGTATCAATGTTAGGGATCGGAAATTTGTCGTCTTTTGTTTTTGCATTAATTTTTCTGAAATCAATTACCATTCTAGTTTTTCGTTTACCAGACGCGTCTTCTTTTTTTGGTACTATCCAAATGGGTGAGGCCCATGGCGAATATGACTTTTGAATTACTTTTTCACTTAATAATTTTTCTACATGTTCTTCTATATCTTTTTCATAAATTTGGGGTAATCTATAATTTTTTGTATGAATTGGTGTTTCGTCCGACATTATGATCTTATGTTTAATAACATTTGTGTGGGATAAATATTCATTTTCTTTAGGAAACAAATCTCCATATTCTTTGATTAATTTATTTAATTTCTGTTTTTCAATGGTATTTAAATGGGAATTTCGAATTTCTGTAAAATTAATTTCTTCTGCTCTATTGTTACCATCATGTAATTTATAATTTTTACTATTTATTGAAACGTTATTTGTTTTGAAATCTATTTTCATATCAAGTGCACGAAATGCATCTATTCCAAATAATAAATTGTAATTTTTATGAAATTTAAATATATAACATTTGATTGGAATTTTATTGATAAAAATATTTACATATTCTTTGCAAGTAGATTTTCCATTTACGGTTTTAAAGGTCAATCTTGTTTCAAATGTTTGCAATTTCATTTGCTCTACTAAACTTGGATGTATTAAATTTATGGATGAGCCAGTATCGAAAAGTATATTAAAATTCTGTTGTTGTAAAGACGGTAGATTTGTAGTGATGGAGGACATTATGTAATGTTCTCGTGATGTGTCGAATCTATTTCTAAAAAAGAGTCATCGTTTGTTTCGGTCGTTTCGTCTTCAATAATTTCGTCATTATATTCTTGTGAATCTGTATCGGTTTCTATATTATAGTTTTGTCTAATTGTTTGGAAAGACATAGGTTGTGTTTGTCTTGTTTGTAAAGACATTGGTTGTGGTTTAAATCTTTGGGTTGTTTGTACCACATTTTGTCTGTTTTGCTTAGGTGCAAAATTAGAATTATTATTTCTATTAAAGTTCTGTCTCAACGCTATAGGGTGTGAAGGAAAATTATCTGCTGTAAACTTTTTTGGTAGTGGTGCTGGATTTTGTAGGAGGGGAGAACGATGTTGATGCTGATTTGCGAAACTGAATATGTTTTTGAGCAATATTTCACATTGTTCTATTGTGCTAGGATTTTTAACAATGAAAGACCCTCGTATTGTCATTGGTAAAAGAGATATGGAATGACTCACTACTAATTTTTGTATTTCATTAATGATTGCATTTTTCTGATCGGTACTATAATTTGTTAAAAATATTTTGGATTTATAATGTAAAAATTTATCTGCAATATATTTTAATGTATTCTCAGCATCATTTTTAAATCTACAATACATAATATCTTGCAATATTGTTTCTGCAGAAATTTTGTCAGTGAAATTTGTTGCTAAATATAATTTTAAATCATCCCAAGTACGAAAATTATTTTCTGACAAAAGTTCAGCGGCTTTATGTGTGAGTTTTGCTTTAGTTAAGCCAAATAAATATGTTCTTTGTAATGGTGTCATTACTAAGGTGTTTAATGTGATGTAGACTTCGTCTACAGAATTTATAAAGTTACTCAATAACTTAATATTTCCTTCATACTGAGGAATCATTTCTGTGAAATTTTTAATTTCACCCAAAGTAATAGTTGCCATTGTATTGACTGATGGCAATCTGCTAGGAGTTGAAATAATTTTATTTGATTTAGGAATTGCCTGTGCAATTCGGGTTCTGTTCTCCTGAATTAGCAGTATCAGAATTAGAATTCATGAATAGTATTCATGAGACAATTTATTTTAAAATATTCAATTATTTATTTAACTTGTAACAAATAAATAAAAATGTGTAAATGTTGTGTTTGAGACTGTGCCGGTCTTTCGGTAAACTTATTACTAGTATTTTCACTGGGTTTACCCCTTCAGTGTTTTTTGTGATAAAGTATTATTTAATTAAAGCAGCGACAAATATTAATGTTATAAAAATAACTTACTGCAATAATACAATACAAATTAGATGCTTTACGGACATCACCGGGTTCTCCGCGCTCTGGGAATTCGGATATATGTGTTGAAGACAGCAACTGCAGGCGACGTGGACCAGTTGTAGGAACAGCAAGTACTCGTCTATGATGAGGACGTGATCCAACAATGGAACATCAAGTTGCCAATTGATTGTTGCTTTTAAAGATGGGCCGTGGTTAGGCCCTGGTGCGGCTTAGGTTGTAGCCGTTTGATGAAGTCTTGTAGGTTTGATGTTTTTTTTGGAGATAACGTCGGTAAACTTCGAGAAGTACCACAGATAATATTGATTTTTACTCTGACGACGTTATCCTACCGACTGCGCCAATTATGTTTTTGACTTTTGTTGTAGTCAAAAAAAACAAAGGTAATTTACAGAAACTAAGTTTTATTATCTTCAAATATTAATATGGTTACGAGCGAACTCGCTACAGAGAATGAACAACATAATACTAGATTCTACACGTTTTTATACTAAATATCCCTTGGCCTACGTGCTTTTATCATATTACAATATTCTGCTGAGTTGTGGGAAACAACTAAGAAAATATGGCAAAATACACGAATAGTGCTATAACATAATTTGCACACCTGTTACAGAAAGTCACCGCACGTCACTGGATTGCTTATTTCCGATTGCTTTTGGTTCTGTTATTCCACCATTAACATAACCGTACGCGTCATTTGTTATTGAAATCGCTTGCATTTGCAGTTTCCACCTATCATAATTAGAGTTATTCAACGGTTCAATTCGTAATATACTGGAACTCATTATGTTTTAGCTTGTGTATACGTAATTCAGTTCAAAATTTAGTGTCTTTCGAAACCATACGCACGAAAGTACTACACACAGTCGCTAGTCAGAGTAACCTTCACTTTAGCCGGGCCCATAACCTGAACAACTATGGGGATGGAAATAACCAAGGACGTTTAAGAGAGGATATGTGTAAATAGTGTCGAATAAGTGAGGCCAGGATAAGTAACAGAGACAGAAATAGATTTTCTGCACAGTATGGTAGCCACTATTGCGCATGTAAAATAAGCTCAGAAATTAATTTAGATTTCATATTATGCAATAAATTAATAAAAGAAATTGATTAGAAAATGATTTAGTAATTTCAGAGATGCTAATACTTCTTTCCATCCATTTTGATTCGCTTTATCTTTTATATGCACCAGAAATTTGAAATAGTTCTAAGGGTCGTCGAAAATTTTAGGTAAAAAACTAAATATTTATATCTATTATTTTCATTATATTTAATTCATATATACATATATTCACATTAATTTATTCATTTCTAAATAATGTTAATTTATCGAATTTTTTTCTTTGTGTAATTCTATTTGTGATATTCTGATTATCCGAAAATTTAAATTTTGTATCTAAATATGCATTTGAAACTGTATTAATCATTTGATTATATTGTCCAACTAAATATACACACGCAATACACAATGTCCCAAATAGATGTAAATATAAATCCTTCCACGCACATCACTTACAACAGCCAAACAAAAACAACGTGCTTGTGAAATGAGAACAAAAAATAACCTTTCAAGGACACTTTCTTCTTCCACAAATATTCGAATTTTCAATAAGAAGAAGTACTGCTACCACACTGTGCAGAAAATCTATTGTTTTACTAGTGTTGTCTCTTTCCCTTGCCCTGGACACACTGCCTGCAATGTTAAAGTCTTGTGATGCCACATCCCCTCCCTTAAACGTCCTTGGAAATAACCATATCCCGATGTAGAGTTTCAATTACACAAATAATATATTCAAAACAAGATGATATACATTCCATACAAAAATGTCGAAATTACATCAATATATATATTTATTATTTTTTTTCAAAAAACTGCTACATGGCGACTACATTATCATCGCTTTGCTTGGGAAGAGGGACATATAGATTGTATCGCTCTGGCTTTGGTACGTTCAATCCAACAATATTTCATGAAAAATCTTGTAAGAAAATTGTGTAAAATTAACCAATGAAGTAAACAAAAAAGTAAAAAAAATTTTTTCATCCAAATTAATGTCTTCTTCGATAAGTTTAGAGTCTCTAGTTCAAAATACTCCTAATTTTTCCATTTTGAGTATATTTTAGATAAAGTTACTTCAGTTTTTTCCCGAATGCCTAGCTCGACTATTCGTATTCAGCGGTTCGGCGCGCATGGTACTTTCAAATCTGCTTTCTTATTTTCAATATTTTTTTTATAATTATTCAAAAAATTGGATATTACCCATAATTTTTTCGAGCTCACGAATATTCTTCTTGCAACGGAAATATGCACGAGTCGCAAACTGCGAGAAAAAATTATCATGGAATATTCAATTGCACGAGTGATATTCGGTAAGAATATTGCCCAACGAAATAAATTTAAGATAAATCTATTTTAATATATTATTATGAGATCTCAGTTGCTAGGATAATAAAAGAAAAAAGAACTGAACTGTCATAGAAAACAAACAAATTATCAGGGTAATTTTGCACTAGTGCGAATTCAGAGTAATTTAAATTGTCATTAATTAATTGGTTTATTACCATGACAATGTGCTAAAATACTAATTCCTTATTGACTTTTCAAACTCGGTGTGCAATACTCGTGTGAATTCATAATTTTTCTTGCGAAAAATTCATTTCACTTCGAAATTCACTATTGTAGGTATAGAAACGATTGTTAAGTTGGCCACCAGTCTATTTTTGCTATACTGTGTTTACACTATGAATACACTTCTTCTTGATTCAACAGCAATGTTACCAATAATAACATTACATACTAAATGTTTGATGATTTATTCCAAATTGAAGGTACTTAGAGAACAGAGATGAATTAGTTACAAAGATTTTTGTATTATCTCAATAGCATACAACATTGATAATTTAACAGAGTGTCAATTCAGAAGTCTTATTCTATCATAAATTGTCTGAATTCATAAGCATTTGTAAGAAATTTCTAGAGCCAATGTTTGTTCAGAAAATTTAGAAGTTACAGTTATTTGCGAAATTATTATAATTTTTTATTTATATTATGGAAATTTCTCGGAGGTATAATATAATAAAAGTATTTTGAATCTTAATATTTGCAAAAGCACTCGGATGAGTCTTCACTTCGAATTGAGATTAGTTCTTGTATGAGAACAAGGAGAAAACAATATAATTGATTCAGCCTGAGAGATTTTCAAGGCACGTTGATCAATTCGGACTGTATTGTGTTACTATTCACAAAAATCTGAAAGCATAATTCGGTGAACATGACTATACTCTATTTGGTAGTTTCAAGCAGTTAGGTGATCTTTTCGCAAGTTATTTCTTTGGAACAGCTTTCTTCCAGCGATATTTTCACCGATGAAAGTGATCAATGATAGAAGTAATCCACAGATCAGAATATAGAAACATGTTTGTAAATGGTCGATTGACAGAGATTTCTGATCATCATCAGATGTATCTTTCCTTACAGTAAATTTCATATCTTCTTCCCATTTTCGCAATAAGCCAGTATCCATGAGACTAATCACAATTTCGTTCATTCGATCCACAAGAGGAAATTTTTTCAAGGTGTATAAACTACAACAAAGAATTGGTATGAAGCTAATGAATAGTTCTGACGATACAAAAGTGTACATGTATAGAGATATTGCAATTGATATAGTAATTGCTAAGATATGACAGTTGCTATTACACAGGCTCTTAGTAGGTGAGCTTAACTACAAGTAATAAAGTACTGGACTTGTACTTGCACTTCTAGTTTTACATTGTTCTTGCATGAGCTATTTGGATCTTGATTCTTATCTTGCACATTCAGTATTGCTGCTGGTCTTGCAGCAGTGAACTTGTAGTAGGAATCTAAAAGTAAGTCTCTAAGAAAGTCTATAACAACTTTCAGACTCTATAAGTCTATAACAAATTATAGATTCAAAATGATTTTCTAAACAAGCCTGTAGCTTATAGATTTCTATGAATATGTTATAGATATCTGAAACGTCAAGATTGGATGAGCTCTCAACATGAGTCATATGAAATGTCAAAATTAATAATAACTCAAGTGCTTTACGATTCGTGTATTTTTGCTTGAAGAGAACTCTGAGATATGAGTGAAGGAGTTTCAAATAACTTCAATATGTTTCCTAAATATAATGGTGGCAATATTTGAAGCCAAAAAATGTAATTTCTTGACAGCTGTGTGAGACAAGGTGAACACACACATCTTTTGTTCAAATTCATCGCATGTTACGTGAAAATAGTCTACCTACGGTGCTTCCAGATCCTCAAATCGTTGAGATCTTTGAAAATTAATTTATTCTACACGATGCAGAAGTATCATATACTGAAGACGAAATGTATGAAATCGAAACAACATTATTGCTATAAGAGCCAGTGTCGCAGAGAGTGCAAATGTATCGTTAAATAGTCATTCTCAAGAAGTTGGACTTTTAACATGAGTTTTGACGTGATAACGTCTTATAATTCGATAGAGCTGGCTGCACGCACGAAAAACATGACTCATACGGCGTTACCTCGCTCGCTCTGAGGCGTTCCATTACGTCATCACAAATGCCAATGATTATTCATCAATAAGAATAAATTAAATAAGTAATTAATAAGATTATGATATACTACTGTAATATGTTAAGAGACGACAGTTGTGTTGAAGATTTTATATGGGACGGACGTGAAACACGATTTCAGGTGCAACGAAGTAATGAAAAGATTCATTTAATTGGGATATATTTGTTTTCGACGTGACAACGTCTTATAATTCAATGGAGCCGGCTGCACGCACGAAAAAACATGACTCATGCGGCGTTACCTCGCTCTGATGCGTTCCATTTAAGGCTTGAAGTGCAAGCGAGAGCGCGGAACGAGCGACGAAGAGGCACAATCGGCATACGCGTTCGGCAGCGTTCGACATCTGTCTCTCTCCTATTTGAGTGAGCGATGCTATACAATAATACATTTACATGTTTTCGTCAAGTATGAAGTGCAGTGGAAAGTGAATGTGGTGTCAATTGTTTATAGCAAAGATAATTGCGGCGATAAAGGTAATGATTCTTTCGATATTAGATATATGTTTAGTGATATATTATCGAATATTCGTGCTTTCATCAATAAAATAAATAGCATCGGTCCGCTAGTGCAGCGATTGTAGGTTATGCTATAATTGACAAAACTATAACAATAAGTTAACAGAACTAGGATAAAGTGAATGATAGGTCACTATGATAATGCGCTTGCGCTCGAAATACATGTGTACAGAGTGAGTGGTAGCTAAGCAGTAGTCCTCAAACATGACATGTAAAAGTTTCATTATTTCGGTCCAACATGGAAAAGTTTGGTTCATCCTTCGAGGTGGTTTCCTCTCAAGTTCAGTCCCACGGGCGCGCGCAGCGCAAGTGCGGTAATAATCAGAGATGTTTGTTAAAGCCGCGAGCGTAGCGAGCTAACTTACAACCATTGTAACACATAAACACTGTTTTAGTACCACTGACAGAATTTGTTTTTACTGCAGAGACGCCAGTATCGCCATCTCTTTAAAATTGTGCGAAATGTCATAGTGACCTATTAGTCACTCTTACCCAGAACTATTTCACGATGAGTAAAAAATCAATGGCTTCACTATTCGATCGAAATAATTATCGAGCGTAGCTATGATTCCAAAAAATTAAAACATAAACGTTAAATCTTCCACACATCATAACAACGTGTCTGAAATGACAGGTTGGATCAGCCAGCCGTCAAAAGGAACAATTTTCTCCCATATCAAACACATTGAGGCGGGCTTTTCAAAAGCTAGAGTTACAAAAATTTTAATGATGTTTCTAGATTTAAAATTTTAAATTTAGGATTTATGAACAATAATTTAATCACAGTTTATTCTTATAATAAATTATTTTAGATTATCACTTTTTCGCAACAAGTTACGATTAAATTTGCGAAAATAAATGAGTAACTAATTGAACAACAACTTTTATTCAGTTCACTTGCTGAAAGAAATAATGTTGATACAAAACAAGAAATAAAAAAAATTGACATAATTGTATTTATGCGTACAAATAAATGTAACTTGATCAATTCAATTCCGGATTTCCATTTATCTCTTTCTCTATATCCATACAAAATATCTATCAAACTGATAAAATTGAAATTTTCTTTTTAAAAATGCAACCACTTCATCAGTATTTTCTCATGACGTTGTCACGTTAAACTATCGTCAGTAAACCGACTTCACAGACAACCGATTTTTGAGAAGGATTTGATTATCATAAGATCATGAGCATGATTTTTTCTGCAATTGAGCTTAAGAGAAACTTGAAAATTATACTTATTTTTATAAGAGAATCATCTTTTCTGATGAAGCTCATTTTTAGCCCGACAGTTCTGTGAACAAGCAAACCATCGACAAAAAGCTACTGTCTTGTGTGGTGTATGGCATCATGAACCTTATTTTCTCCAAAATAAGGGTGCAGTGCGGTCACAGTGAATAGCGGAAGATTGACGATGATAAGGAATATTCTGGAGCCTTAATAGGAAGTAAAGAATTTGGATGGCACATCCATCCAACAGTATGGTACCACATGAATTTCCTCTGATGAAACCATTGACTTATTGAGAGAAAAATCTCCTAGAATACTGATTTCTTGTGATGCGAGCAATTGAAAAAAAATTGAATAATTTTGACCAGATTTTTGGTCTCCAAGAAGCTGTGATCTAATATCATTGGATTTTTCTATATGGGGCTACATGAAGTCATTGATATTTGTGGGAGAATCACAGACAGTAGAGGATTTGTTTCTGCATTCGTACTCGTGGTGGACATCTGAATAATGTCTTACCCGGAACATGAATGACATCGATGGTACTTCAAACAATAAAAATTTGAATAACTTTAGTTTTTTCTCTTTTTGCATTTTCGGTATTTGAAAACTATCATTCTTATTGATGAACGCTGTATACTTGATTCTATCGATTGTATCTTCTCAAACAATGAATAAGCGCCAAGTACTAAGAATTCATTTAGAAATCATATGAGACGCAATGAGACCATCCGAAGTTCCAGACCATATTTTAAACGAATGACTCGCTTGGATAATATGGCTGCCCATAGTTTAGCTCAAGCTCCACAAAAATTTGAGAATGTTCATTAGAAAATTTATCATTAAGATACTTTTAGATTTCAGAATATAATTTCAGGTGCTTGCCCCTCAAAATTTTTTGGCTTTTCCATTCGCCTACATCTAAGATCATCTCCAATTAAACTCAGTCTACTACCTTGCTTTTATTCAAATAGTCCTTGATTCTTGATCCTGATGGGTCTGTGAGAGTACCGGGCTTCGAACCCTCACCTCTCTCATCGGATTATTTCGGACGGTTTGCTATAAATTTTGCACTGTTGTGCAATACCTTCTTAGCGCTAAATTTCCTAATTCACTAGCTAATTTCAACGGTTGAGGATGAGTTTTGGACGTTTATGACGTGATGGCTCATCTATGGCGTAGTTGGCCAGATTTTCCACACTGGCATTTGGATAAACCGGTAGTTTTCCGTGAAACATATCCGAAATTTTCAGAGCAAACTGTCTGATTGACGGGATTTTAAGATCATCATGAAGTTGCTGGTTAGTCATGAACCAAGGTGCATATGTGGCCATCCGGAGGACTTTATTCTGCGGTATTCGCAACTTGTTCATGTTTGTATCTGCGGTGTCTCCCCACACTGATATACCGTATGTAGCAGCTTGTCGGATGATCGATTTATGAATCGTTATTTTATTTGTTTATAGTTTCGAGTGGTGTATACACGCGTTTTTTGTTTCAGCCTTAAAAGCCTCGTTTTACGGGACTTATCGCTTGAATAGAAAGACAATTTAGTGTGACAGTATAGTGCAAAGAAGGGCTAGTTTTACTGACTCTGAAGTGGAAATCGTTTGGACCAAATAAACAGTGCTAAGTGAATCTAAAATATTGAAACTTTCTCAAGAAAGAGTCAGACTTAGTGCGGTTTGAGCACGCAAGTGTGAGTGCGCCGAGCGTTACAAGTTACACAGTGCCGCATTATAAAATTTGGGACACAGTTTAAGAGAAAATTCAATATCAGTGCGGTAGTTATTTACAAATAAATGAAGTGACTGATATCGAAAAGAGAACAGGAAAAGGGAGAAGATTACAGCGCAATATTCAATAAAAGTAAAAAGATAATAAGGTCGTCTGAACAAAGACAGAAGGAAAAAAATCTTCAAACAGAACAGACACTGTAGAGAAGAATCGAGAAAATAAGAATATAGAAGCAGTAAAAATGATGATACAAGCCATGATGAACAAGATGGAAGAAAATATCAAAGAAATAAAGCAAGAAATAAAGGATTTGAGAAATGAAATGGAAAAGAAAGAGGAAACATGGAAGAATGAGAGACAAACCCTATTAAATAGAATAGGAATCCTTGAGAGAAAAGTAGAAGGAGATGAGAAGCAGAAAAGGAGAAATAATATGATAATTACAGGAACTAAAAACATACTGGATCCAGAAAATGAAATATGGAAGTTATTGGAGGGAAAATTGTAAGTGGAAGTAGGAATGAAGAGAATAGAAAAGCTGAAAATCAACGCTAATATTACACCAGCTGAAATACAAAATTAGGAGGAAAAACAGAGGGTGATGGCTGGTAAAAGTGAACTGAGGAGTACGAACATATATATAGAAAATAATTTGATTTATGACAAGAGAAGAATTCAAAGAGAAATAAGAAGCATTGCCAGAGTAGAAAGAGAGAAAGGAACGCAAGTCAAAATTGGTTATCAAAGAATTATAATAGACTTTAAAGTATATCAATGGGAGAAGCAAGAAAACGGGGTAGTATTGAAAGAAGCAATTCGCCAAGAAAGTTCAAAAAACTAAGAAATTGGAAACCGGAAACCCAACACACGAAGACGATACGGCGAGAGAGGAGGATAATGCAAATAGGAACATGGAATATATAAAGTCTAACAGGAAAAGAAGAAGAACTGGTAGAGGAATTAGACAAAACAAATTTAGACTTATTAGATGTCACGGAAACAGAAAAGAAAGAAGAGGGCACAAAAAGATGAAAAATGGACATATAATGATATACAGCGGAGTGGAAACAAATAAGAGAGCAAGAGTAGGGGTAGGACTCTCAATTCATAGTAGAATAAGACAATCAATAAAAGAATGGCAATGCGTAAATGAAAAGATAATGGTCGTAAAAATCAAAAGTAATAACATGAGAGCAAAAGTGATGATAATTCATGGCCCGTCGGAGGACGAAAATAAACTGACTAAGGACAAATTTTGGAACCTGCTACAACTAGAGTATGACAAATTGAAAAAGCCAATATTTATAACAGGAGACTTTAATGCAAGGGTAGGAAATAAAAATATAGGATTGGAAGAAATAACGGGAGCAAACGGAGAGCTAGTCAATAATAATAATGGAAATGGGCTGATAGATTTCTGCATCATAAATCAACTTCTAATTTTGGATACATAATTTTCACATAAGGACTGTCACAAATTTACAAGAGAGGTGGAAAGTAGGAGAGAAAAATCGCCAATTGACTACTTTTTGGTTAATAGAATACTAAGATAATATTAAAATGATGTAAGAGACAAAAGAGGCAGTGACATAGGAAGTGATCACTATTTGACCATATTAAAGTTAAGGGTGGAAAAGGAAAAAGAGACGGAGCAAGCACTGAAAGAAGACAGTAAAAAGAGCAATAAAATTAAACTCAAAGTACATCAATTGAAAGATAAAAAGACAAGAGATGACTATCAAAGTACTATAGAGGATTTGATAGAGTCAACACCAACACCAGATATTAACGACGTAGAAGATATCTGGAATAAATCCAAACACATTATAATCGAGGCGACCAAACAAGCATGTGGCGGAAGTAAAACAACAAATAGTATAAGACAGATACTCTGGTGGAGTAAAGAAGTAAAAGACGCATTAAAGAAAAAGAAAATAAAATGAATCAAATAATTAAATACTGAGAGCAATGAGGACTATGAAGATTATACAGAACAGAGAAAATTGGTAAGAGACATAGTTAAAAAATTAAAGATGGCAACATGACAAGAACTCGGAGATATTATGGGATAAAATCTTGAAGATAATCAGAAAATGTTTCACAAAACCTTGAAAAGCCACAGTAAAATAGAGAAAATGAATTTTAAACAAATAAAAGACGAACAAGGAAAAATACTGCATGAAAATAAAGAGATGATTGCACGGTGAAAAGATCATTTTCGAACACTGCTGAAAGAGAAAAACAACACTAACAACAAGAACAGAGAAGATCTAGTACAAACATAGGAAAAAGAAACAGTAGGAGATATAGAAAATATTACACCAAAAGAGCTGAAAGCAGTACTTCAAAAACTTAAAGACGGCAAAGCACCAGGACATGACCAAATAAAAACGGAGCAACTGAAGTATATGAGCGAAGAAGAAGAAGAAATATTACTGGTGCTATTAAATAAGATGTGGGAGCTAGGGAAAGTACCTTCTAATTGTTAAAAAGCGGTTAAATTTCCAATACACAAAAAGGGCGACACAAGAACTTGTTGTAACTACAGAGAAATTTCCCTCCTATGTACAGCCGCAAAAATTTATGAAGCAATTATTGAGAGAAAACTTAGAATGAAGTAAGAAACAAAGTTAGAAAAGCTGCAAAGTGGATTCTAAAAGGAGCATTCAACGCAGGACCACATATTTACTATCAGAAAATTAATAGAGAGAACAATGGGACATAGCGGTGAACTTTCCATTTTGTTCTTAAACCTTGAAAAGCATTTGATAAGGTACAAAGGGATACATCATGGGAAATCTTGAAAAAAATAATAATAACTGGCAGACTATAGAAAGTATATAGAGAAAAGTAAATAACTATGTTGGAACCAGCAACGACATTTCTGGAGAATTCGTGACAACACAAGGAGGAGCTTTGAGTCCTCTTTTGTTCATCATATTTTTAACCGAAATATTAGAACAGATAAAAGAAAAGACAAAACAAGTTGAGATTGGTAACTATATCCTAAATAGGATAACGATAGCAGAGTGTGCATTTGCGGATGACTTTGCCATATTCGCAAAGAGCGAGGAAGACATACAACACAATTTGCACATATGGCATCAGGATTAACAAAAATACAATATGTCAATAAACACCGAAAAATCAAAAATCATGGTGGTATCTAGGGAGTATATATGCACAAATGTAACAATAAATGGCAAAGGAATACAACAGGTAGAAACTTACATGTACCTGGGCTCGGTCATACACAATAAGGGAAGCCTATTATGGAAATAATAATAGAGTACAAGCTACAAATCAAAAATTCTTCATGATGAGCACAACAGCTCCTAATAACAAATATGTAACGGATACAACAAAAAAGACACTGTACAAGACAATATGTAGACCAACACTCATATATGGAAGTGAAACGTGGATTTTGAATCAAAGGAACAGAAGTAAAATACAAGCGACAGAAATGAAGTACCTAAGAAAAGTAAAAAGAATAGCTGAATTAGACAAAATAAGGAATGATCAAATATGAAACAAGCTACAAACGGAAGGCATACGAAAGACAATAGATAAAAAACAGCTTGCCTGGTACGGGCACTTGATAAGAATGGCAGATAATAAGCAGGCGAAAATCATATGGAATGCTAGAACAGCAGCTCAGAAGAGAAGAGGCAGGCCAATGAAGACATGGGAAAACAACGTAAAAGAAATATTGAGAAGAAATAAAACCCATTGTCACACTGCAAGAGAAATGGCGGAACAGAGGAAAATATGGAAAGATTTTATTGGCACCATTGGATAAATAATTATGGTGAAACTAATCTCGACACCCGAAACGGTATATAGAGATGTGAAAAGACTATAATAATATTGATAATATTTTATTTGTTTGTGACGGCGCGCTTCTTCGACTTAGCATTGAACATATTCCAATAAGTGAATTTGCCTTTTGGATGATTATGTGAAGCCCACGTCATGCCCCGATCCATTGTAAGGCCCAGATATTTATTGAATTCGTTCCATGGGATGTTACTGTTGAACATTTGAATGTTGCCTTCGAGTTCTAGTGGTCGTTTCGTAAATAAGACGCAGCACTTTTTTCTGCATTCATGTGGACTCTCCATTTTTTGGACCAGGTCTCGAGTTTGGTAACTGCTGTTTGGAGTCGCTGTGTGATGATTGTAGTACTCCTGAATCTGTATAAGATAGCAGTGTCATTCGCTCAACAAATCTCAGTGCTGATGTTCTAACTTTGCTTGCCATCTGGCTGAGTGATGTTCTTGAAGCTGTATTCTGACCAATCTTGCAAGACGGTTGCTGATCATTCGGTCTTCAGGTCTGAAGTAACGCTACCAGTGACGCCTAGCCGCATTTTCCTTGCGTATTAGATTTTTATGTCTGCAAGAAGATCAGCAACGGGATTTGCAGTTCGCTCTGTTTTGACTTTGCTTGCTTATTCAGTGGCTTGTTGGATTGTGTTTGTCAGAGTTCCTACTGCATTATTGATGTCTTCTGTAGGATTTAAAATTTGAAGTGAATCGTTGAGTCCATCAAGCTTGTAGCTGAAGTATTCCCAATTTGTTATTTGCAATTCTTTTATTTCAGTCGGAGGCTCACCTTCACCCAGGTTAAGTAAGACTAGTAAGTGGTCAAAGTTGAGACTGTTGACAGCTTCTATGTGGTGAGCAGATGAGCTGAGACACCTCTTAGAGCTGCAATGTCTAAGACATCACTGTTGGCTCCGGTGTAAGGAAAGTAGGTGTGTTCAGAGGGTGCGATTATTGCAAGGCTTCTGTTGGTTATGTAGTCGAGGAGTATTTGGCCAATTCGGTTCGCGCGTCGGCTATTTCATGCAGAATTTTTTGCATTTAGATCACCAGCTATGATGGCTGGTTCTGGTTGTTAGAGAATTGCATCTAGATCGCGTGTGATAAGCTGCACTGGAGGATTGTAGATGGAAATCAGTCTTAGTGGGCTATTGAAAGCAGTATTTACTACTATTACAACAGCCTCTGAGTGCTGTAAGTCTGGCACAGAAGCATTGTAATGCTCGATTGTATTTTGGGTATTCGTGACAACTTCATCGCCTCTTCCAATGATACGATCTTTCCTGTAACAGTCGTAGCCACATATTTTTGTGCTATTTATGTCCTGAGATGTGTTTCATTGTTCATGAAAACGTCAATGTTATGTCTGAATGCGATTTCTTCCACGCTATCACGCTTGTTGACCATGCTATTCGCGTTCCAGAACGCGATTATCATAGAGACAGGCTGTCTTCGTTATCTATTCATGCTTGAATAATGTCATGGCTTGGAAGAGCGCTTTGGCCATTATGAGGAGCATTTCCATGCCACTTGAGGCTGTAGCTAGTTCAGTAACTACTCATTTCAATATGATGAAGACATTACTCACATTTATATCTCTCAGTACATTGAAAATATAATTTTTGCAATTTTGATTATCAACATGTGTGACGGTTTCTGTTTCCGCAGGAGTTTCTTGGGTTGATGTGGGTCGGGCGCTACCACCTGTAGCAGCAGCAGCAAATGATACTCCTTGTCTCACTGCATTCGTTCTACTTCTTCCAGACGTGTTTGAACGTTGAGATGGGCGTTTTGCTATTTCTGCAGCTGCTTTGTGGGTTTGACAGCCTTTGTAATTTGCAGTGTTACTTTCATTGCAGTTGCAGCATATTGCATTACCTTGGTGTTTGGTTGGGCAGATTACAGCCTGCGCTTGTATGGCCGTGGCGTTGACATTTGTGACACTGACTGATACTTGATTGTGGCCGTTTGGATTCCACAAATATCTTTAGGTGCAGAAGTTTCTCAAGTTGGAAAATTCCTTTGTTCTCAGTGTTCTTCTCAAGCTTGGCATGAATCAGTGGTAGTGGCTATTTGTCACGACCTGATATCATTCTTCGAATGGGTTCTATTTGGGAGTTCAGTTTCTCCAATTCGCTGGGGATTTTCTCCTCTTCAACTGATTCTGGAATTCCGCGAAGTACAACTTGCAAGAGTTTGTCTTCTTGCAGTTGATACGTGTGGAGGGCTATGTTGCCTGAGCGAAGTAGGTGGACAGCAGCTCTGAAGTGATCTGCAGAATTGACATGAAGTCGAATGCCATCTTTCAAGTTGACGGCTTCTTTGATCTCTACTCCGGATGAAGTTAGAGCAGCTGCAAGTCTTGCATAACCCTCTAAGTGTAGAGGATTATTGGTAGGACTTGCTTGTCAGCAGTTGGAAAGGATACTTCTGCTGGTGTATCGTCCATAGCTTGGTCTCCACCTACTCGATCCAGTGGAGCGAACTTATTGGATGTCGTCAAGAGGACTAGGTTTGGGTCAGTTTTGGCTCTTCCAGTCTTTTGAGAGGGCTCAAAATCATCAGAATCTAAGGATTGAGGTTCTACAGGATTTTTAACAGCAAGATTTGGTGCTATGCTGTTTTTGAATGATGAAGCATTTTCTTGGAATGAAAGTTTCTCAATGGCACTTTTGTCTCCTCCGTCTGGACGGATTTTTTCTTAAGAGCAGTAATTTTTGATATAACATTTTCCAGTGAGAATTGAGACCTGTTGATATGTGCCATCTTGAGTGATGCTGGTTGATGACGCGTCGCGTTACGGTGCATTTGTGCTATTCCCCTATGCCGGGAGCCTGACAAGACTTCTGTGAGTTGCTTGCCCCTCTTACAGCACTAGCAGATCGAAGCTACATGTTGTACCCCTGTACCGGGCGCTCGATAATGACTTTCTCAGGTTGCACTATTCCTTAGTCAACGTGTAGCGAAAATCGCGAACGGAAACGAGAATATGCTACGTGAAGCAGAGGCGTGATGCATGCAACCACGTGCAGAATACAGCAGTTAACTAACAATATTATTCAATTCATTCATTCATTTGCTTTTGACGGCATAATGTCTGATCAATCAATAATAATATACCTGAATATACAAAGACAAGTAAATTCTTCATTTTGATGATATATAATTCATTCAAATAATTATCGCCTTTTGTTGAGTTTATAGTGTTACTCATATTTTTCATGATCCAAATACACTCACAGCTCTATAGAAGTATTTATGGTTTTCTTTCTCTATTAGCTAGAATGAAGTTATTATTAGAAGGACGAGCGATCCATATTTACTTCATCTAATACTGATCTATATATAATATAAAATGTCGATAATCAAGAGAGAATCTTTATGTTCATTCTTCATGTTCTGAGCTTTCAACAGAATTTACCGAATTTCAATTCAAATATGTTAAAATTATCTATTACATGATAATTTGAGTTAGAATAATTATGAATCAATAAAATTGAAGACATCATAATTCTTGATGATTTTAGTCATGTTGTTACATGCACGATACACTTATTCTTCTTTTCGGGCTCTCTCAATTTTTATAACATACCCAAATGAATCACAATCTTGGATGAGATATATTAATCTGTATATTTTAACTATGGAACTAGAAGTAATAATAATTATAATTATACACAAAATATCACCTTCTATGAACTCTATGGACAGTAATGGGTTGAAGGTAATGCTCAATGTAGGGTTCGGGACAAAGATTGATTCAAAGTACAATTCAATGCAGCTGACTATACAAAACACTTACTCAGTCACATTACTTGTCACAATGTTGGTTATAACGCAATTCATTCTCTCGAACATCATCAGTTGTGTAATAATAATTGCCTGATCTATTGGCAATATTAATCTGTGAGTTCGAATGAACAGAGTTATCATGAAGTTGTAAATGATAGAAGTTTATTTATTTCAATAAAATCTATATAATAGAACTTCATTCATGGTTTCCAATGAGATTACCCATCTGTAACGTCATAGAAATTCAAAATAATGCTTAGAACTTCACCATTAGTCTTGGCCTTGAGAAATATTGCAGAATAAGATATTCATATTGAGAACCTCAGTTTTTTCATTGTAAATCTATAACAGAGCAATACCTTCAAAGCTATTCCCCTATTTTTGAGAAGCAATGAAGGAAAATGAATGAACACAGAAAATTGTCCTTGGTTTTCCTATCTCAGAGCTAGATTTGAGCCCGCAAGTTAATTTTCTGAGCAATTCTGTTCACTCAATTTGTGGCAAATACTCTTGCGCTCTGAGCCCTTTTAGGCTGCGCTCGATGTGACACTAATTTTAGCAGCACACTAAACAAACTGCGCCACTAACAGTGACTACAGAGCGTGGACTTGCTTATCACAAATATGGATGTTGCCAAAAATGATCATCGGAGAACAAGAAGAGCAGTGTAAGCTTACGAATCAATTAGAATGCAGATAAAAGAAAGAGAAGACTATGTTCAAGAGAGTGGCTGTTGGAAGCCAGTGCGGCTCCAAGCAGAGAAATTGCGTGAAAACTTGCATCGTTCGCGGCAATTTCAATAGACTGGGAGCTTGTGACAGGTGGATCTCTCCGATTTCATTTTGCTTGCCTTTCTGAGAGTTGATAATTCATCCCTTGATAAAAAAGATGAAAATGTCATTGGGTCATAGTTCAAATTCCGAATATACATCAGAGAAAAATGAGTTTCTCCGTGCATGCCTTTGTAACGAGGAATTTTGATCCAAAATCACGTACTAAAAAGCATGCAACTCGCAACAGCCCAAAGAGCGCATGTAATTTCAAAAAAATTTGTGAAATTGTATGCCAATCAAAAGAATGGAAATTTTAGTTATACAACCCTTGTGAAAAAGTTGGTATGTATTCCTCGTTGGCGCAAATATTTGAAATTGGGGGGAAATCTTGCCTAAATTTTCAACCAATTAGCCGTGATTTCAAATTGCATGCCATTTTAACTGTAGGTGATTTGTTCAATGAATAGTCATTTAAAAGGTCCGACGTGAACATCACGTAACTCACTTGTACATCATTTGATATATACACAAATTTATTCAATAAAGTTTCCTGTCACTTCAGATCAAAATTAATACGCTTTTAATGGTATTTTGACAAGTGAAATGTCAAATAAAATCAAAAAATTGACAACAGATTATCATTGCCTACCTTATCATTTCAATCAAACTGATTGTCTCAAACGGCAAATTCTGAATAGCTGTTATACATATAAACTGCACTTCCGGCTCAGTCGATTGATACAAAAATAGTAGGTAACTGTTTTGATGCTACAGCAAGTTCAAACACTAAATTTCGATATGCCATGGTTGATCATTCTAAATTTATGCAAAAAATTTGGGAAAAGTTTCAAGTAAAGTGCACTTCTGGCCAAGCCGATTCATACAAAAAAAAGCAGATGATCATTCTGATGCAACAACAAGTTCAAATACTGAATTTCAACATCCTACGGTTGATCATTCTGGATTTATCAGAAAAATTCGAAAAAGGTTTCAAGTAAAGTGCATAGAAAGAACCATAATGCGAGGTGCACAACTAGACCCTATACCAGTCTTGAATACAAAATTTAAGCATTATATGTTCAACCAGTTTTGAGATTTGCGAGTTACGCACAAACGCACGCGCGCACAAACATACGCACTGACATCAAGCCAAAAATAGTCAAAATGGATTCAGGAATGCTCAAAACGACTATTTCAATTAAAATCTAGATGGGTGAATTTTGCCGACTTCACGATACTTTCTTAGTACAAGCAAGTAAAGATGAGCATGCATCTCAGGATGTCCCAAATTAGAGACATGAATTGTGAAATTTGAAGAAAAAACTCGGACAATTTCTGGCACAACAATTGTAGTAATCACATATTTGATGGTGAATACTACCGTTTATAAAATGGTCCCAAGAAACAAAAAAGCTCCATCACTAAAGTTTTGGTGCCACTGGTTCAGAAAAGCTTATCTATGAACTTGAACCCAATTTTGTGGTATAAAATTTTAGCCGAAAATTCGTGCGCGTTCTCAAGTTATCGTGCTTCCACACCGACCGGTAAAAAGTGGTGTGCCAGGTATTTGTAACAGGCATAGACGTGGCACACTTCTTTTAGCTATTACAAAAATGTCTAATCTTTAATTTGATCGGACTCTGAAGCTGTTACTCGATAGGTCAAGTAACGGACCAAAAAAACGAATGAAAAAAGTGGTGGGCCAAGGCATGAGAACAGGATTTGATAAAGCACATAAGTATATTTCTTCTTTACTCAGTAAGACCTGAATTTTGAGAATAATTTCATGGTGTTACTTCATTGGTATGGTTGCTGTTAGAAAAATGTACCATAAAAAACTATACCATACTTGTGCACAACTTCTGCTCAGGCACACCACGAATTTTCTTATTGTCACGGTAAGTACTAACGTTTGAAAAACATTACATTCTGTTACTCGATTGGACGGGGTTTTTGCAGCCAGCTTTTGGACTATGCCATCAGAACAGCTCTGATAGCGAGAAAGACTCAAAGGACGATTTTAATACTGGTAAAATAGACGTACCACATCTCGCTGTGCCAACACAAAACAAATTTGATGTGCTTATAGTCGAAGAAATGGAAACCGCGCCCACTTCTCAGAATTTGAACAATAAAATAGAGACACCACCAATTTCTTACAAAAACTTTGAAAAATAGACTTCTCTTATCAAAGTAATGAGAACTCAAAACATCTAACTGAAATCATCATGTTTGACTGGCGACTTCATGAAACTGCAACGCACCAGTCTTGACGACTACAGGAAGTTGTAGTTTTTATTCAGGCAATCAAATATTGAATTCAATACCTTTCGGCTTGGAAATAGATTACCACTACAAAAGATCATTCGTGGACTCCCGTCCTCCATCTCATGCGATGAGATCACAACTGAACTCAAAGTGCTGAACTTTCTAATCCAGATTTGCTACGGGATTAAAAAATCCTAGAACTTGGTTGCGGTCAACCTTGAAAGATCTAAAAATTCAAATTGAAGCCAAGCGCAGATCTATGGTTCCTGGTCAATGTCATCGCTGCCAGCGTTTTGGATACTCTTCAGCCGGTTGCAACGTTAACTGGCTGTCGCTGTGCTGATACGCACCATCCGAGCGAATGCCCAATGAAAGATAAAATGGAAGTGAAACCCAAATGTGCCAACTGTGATAGCGAGCACACAGCCAATCACAAAGGCTGCTCAAGATACAAGGCAGCTCTGGAGAAAATGATAAACACTCGTGACAGTCACAGCTAGGCTAACGTGGTTAGCGTACCTTTTTCCACGACTCTTGCAAAAACTACAACCAGTACTACTTCAGTAATTCCGAAAGAACCTGCCGAACCTGCTCAAGCTAACAGCGTAACTGTTACGCCTGAACCAGGCACTACAGGCACAAATACCTCAAGAATGGTAGCTGTCGAACGAGGCGCTTCAATCATGAACACGCCAGGTTGGAAAATATAAACCAGCTGCGACTGCTTCAAGACCTGACCAAAAGTAATCGTCAAGCTTCCCAAGCTTCATGCTAAATATCTTGAAGAATATCAATGTTGAGTCGATCTTTCAATCAATTTCATCGGCGATCAATAAAATCTCCGTGTCAAACACAAACTACTGAAGATAGCACCTGAAATTCGATGATGAACAGTCAAAGCGACTAGACGTGTTTCAGTCAACGTGTGCAGTTGCAAGCTAAAAATCTATTTTGTGCAAAATATCTAGTTCTTTCTCCATTATTTAAATCCGATCAATAAAATGGTGACCAGATTCCAAAAAGAAGAATTTTCCGCTCTTATCAAAGATGTAATTAGTAGTGATGATTTTATTGAGAAAATTGTGGAATCAGTCTCAAAGCGTGTTGAGGCAATTTTTTCGAACGAAGTGTCGCAACTGACGGAAGAAATAAAACATCTACGGACGGATATAGTGAAGAAAGACTCCATCATCGTGGACCTGAAGGAAGAAGTGGACCGCTTAGAACAATATAGTCGGCGAAACTGTCTCAGGATATTCGGAGCTCCTGAGAAATCAACTGAAAGCACAGATGCAGTCGTTTTGGATCTATTTAAACATAAGTTGAACGTGACCTTGGATCCTGAAGCAATCGATCGCTCACACAGGATAGGAATGCCCACAAAAGATAAGTCACGTCCTAATTGTTAAATTTTGTCGATATAATGACCGAAGCAAAATTTATGCAAGCAAAAAATTATTGAAAAACTCTAATATTGTTATAAGAAAAGATTCAACAAAAGTTAGGCTTAATACCATCTACGCGGCGAAAAAACAATGTAGTGCAAAAAATATATGGTCACGTGATGGAGTTATATACATTAAAATCAAAGACAAGATTAGTAAAGTTTCAACAATGCATGAGTTCAATAACCTATCAAAGTAAATTTTTAGCCTTGAGTTAAAGCAGTTGTGTTTCTGTATATTTTTGATGAAATGTTAATCAATATTTGACTATTTTGCAAGGTTCCATTAACACACGTTAATTAAAATAAGCACAGATTTTAGTTAGTTTTTTTTTGTACTTCGTATTTAAGTAAATTCCGATTTTGTTTTAAGTCATAAATATAAGAATGTTAAAATTGGGTTTTTTAAATGTCAGATCTTTGACCAGCCAATTTCAAGAACTTAAAGATTTCATCATTCAGAATAATTCCGATATATTTTGTATTACTGAAACTTGGTTAAATGCATCAATTAGTAATGATGCTCTCTGCATACCAAATTATGTCTTGCTGCGAAATGATAAATTAACGAGAGGTGGTGTGTAGGATTCTATCTTAAAATTAGTTCACAGAAATATTTGTTGAGAAATAATAATGACATGAATACTTCAGATTATAACCTAGAACAACAGTGGATGACATTCAAATTGTGGAATCAGTCTCAAAGCGTGTTGAGGCAATTTTTTCGAACGAAGTGTCGCAACTGACGGAAGAAATAAAACATCTACGGACGAATATAGTGAAGAAAGACTCCATCATCGTGGACCTGAAGGAAGAAGTGGACCGCTTAGAACAATATAGTCGGCGAAACTGTCTCCGATTTTGTTTTAAGTCATAAATATAAGAATGTTAAAATTGGGTTTTTTAAATGTCAGATCTTTGACCAATTTCAAGAACTTAAAGATTTCATCATTCAGAATAATTCCGATATATTTTATATTACTGAAACTTGGTTAGATGCATCAATTAGTAATGATGCTCTCTGCATACCAAATTATGTCTTGCTGCGAAATGATAAATTAACGAGAGGTGGTGTGTAGGATTCTATCTTAAAATTAGTTTACAGAAATATTTGTTGAGAAATAATAATGACATGAATACTTCAGATTAAAACCTAGAACAACAGTGGATGACATTCAAATTGAATAAAAAAACATTTGCTTCAGGAACGTTATATCGTCCACCTTCAGGAAATGTAAATGACTTCATTGATTGTTTGGAAAACTCTTTGAGCTACTTCTTCCCATGTGTTGATTATTTGATATGTATGGGTGATACCAATATATATATTTGTTCAATTTTAATAGCAATGCTGTCAAAAATTTTACGAGTTTGTTAGATGAATTTGGAATGATACAGTTAGTTACTGATCCAACAAGGATAACGAACTTTTCGGAAACATTAATTGATGTATTAATAACTTCAAATACTGAAATATGTTCAAATGTTATCAATATTAATATGAACAACATATCTGATCATATAGCAGTATCATTTGATATCGGTGTTAATTCTTTTACTCAACAATCAAAAAATATTCTCGTGAGAGATTATAAAAATGCCAATTATACTAATTTCTATGAAGATCTAAGTGGAATATGCTGGCATAAATTCTATTTGACTGATGATGTTAATGAGAAATTGAATGAATTCAATACAAGTATTCTCAAAATCTTCAACACTCATATGCCTTGTAAGAGTATAAATATTCGTAAGCCTTTATGTCCATGGATAATAGAAGTGGTAAAGATCATGATCAAAGTGAGAGATAATGCTTTTTCTGAATATCGGAGATTTAAAACCCAAGATAGCTGGAATTATTACAAATCCCTGCGTAATCTTGTAACCAGATCTATATGTCTTGAAAAGCGGGCCTATTTGGAGCATAAAATTAAAAATAATAAAGTTAATATGTGGAATGCTCTGAAAGAATTTGATATTAACGTTAAGCATGATATTCAGTTACCCGGCAATTGGTCTGATACTAATTTGCTCAATAAGCATTTTATTGATGCAACCCAAAATACACCGCAACCACCCATCGAAACTTCAAGGTTTTACGAAAACAATGCATATACCAACTCAGAATTTGACTTTAAACTTGTCGATGAAAATGAAATTCTAAGAATATTTCGAACAATGAAGTCTCAGGCGATGGGTGCTGATGGCATTAATCTAAAAATGATCAAATTAATTTTACCAAATCTGTCACCTTAAATAACGCATCTAGTAAACTCATGCTTACTAAGTGGTGTTTTTCCTGACATGTGGAAGGAAGCTAATGTAAAACCTTTAGCAAAATGTAAAAATCCATCTTCATTTAATGATGTCCGCCCTATTAGTATACTTCCAGCATTATCAAAATTTCTTGAAAGAGTAGTTTATAATCAAATCAATTCCTATATAACTGAAATGAATATTTTGCCTGATATACAATCAGGCTTCAGACCAGGTTTCAGTACGACAACCGCTTTGTTAAAAATCACGGATGATCTTATTCAGTATATAGATAACAAAAAAATGGTTTCTCTTATTCTCCTCGATTTCTCTAAGGCATTTGACTCGATATATCAGAATTTACTTCTATCTAAGCTGAAATATATAGGATTCAGTCAGGATGCTTTGAAATTAGTTCAAAACTACTTTTGCAACCGTAGTCAGAGAGTAATTTTACATGATAATAGATCCGACTTATTAGTCATCACGAAGGGAGTACCGCAAGGATCCATCTGTGGACCATTATTCTTTTCATTATACACGTTTGATATGCATACTTGTGTTAAATATTGTAATCTGCATATTTATGCAGATGACACACAATTATACTCACCGTTTAACTTCATCGAATATAATGACGCAGTAATAAAGGTAAATAGTGATCTTGAGAACATTGCTATATTTGCTAATACTCACTGCATCAAGATGAATGAAAATAAGTCAGCTTATATGTTATTTGAAAATAAGGAAAACAGAATTTTTTTGATTCAGAATGATTTAATTGACATTGGGGTAAATGGTATTGCTATAGGTTACAAAAGTTCATTTAAGAATCTTGGCCTGCTAATTGATTGCGATTTGCGTTTTGTGGAACATGTTACGTTACAGTTGAAAAAAGCGTATTTGGCCCTCAAAAATTTATTTACGAATCGTTTTGTTCTGTCGCAAAAATATAAACAAATACTTGTTGATTCACTTGTACTTTCTGTATTTAACTATTGCGATGTTATATACGGTCCATGTTTAACTCTGAAGGAAGCAAAGAGAATACAGAAGGTTCAAAATTCCTGTGCAAGATTCATTCTCGGAATACCAGAATATTTGAAAAGAAAATTTGTTTCAGATCTCATATGCGAGGAAGAAGCTTAAGAGATCGTTCCATGTTAAATGTCCCAAAACACCACACAGCTCTTTTTAATCGTTGTTTCAGTTACAATGCTGCATCCGTCTACAACCTGGTTCCACAAGAATACAAAACTATATCGATAAAGGCATTCTCCACTAAAATGAAAAAAAAACTCCTACTCTGCCAATCAATCTAAATTTTTGAATTATTGTGTTTCATAAAGTCTGCATATTAATATTTTTTTGTTATTGTTATTTCTTCTTTTATCATACATACATTTACTTTTGTTGAATTGATTAATTTTTGTCTGTTTAGTCATTGTAAATGAATTGTCAATTCCTATAAATGTACTTATGTAAGGTTGAGTGAAAGAACAGCCAATGCTGAACTTGGCCAATAAATGAGTTTATTATTATTATTACTAAAAATTCGGCCTTTACTCATTTCTACACTTAATTATGGTAGCAAATAGTGTCAGAGCCGCCAAGAACTTTAGAATAATAGCATAGAACGCTGATTCCATAGCAAACAGAATCGATGAGCTGGAAGAGCTCATCTCTAGAACTCGAGCTGATTTAGCTCCAATTTGCGGAACGTTTCTGACCAACACAAAGCCTACCTCCAAATTCAGGAACTACAACATGCACAGAAATAGCCCCAATGGCAGTGGCAATCAGAAAGTTTCTCGATCACATAATGATCGATCCTTCAGACTGTTAAATCCTGGAAGCCAGCTTTGTAGGTCTTCAGGTTGAGGAACTAGGGATGATACGGCTAGTTACTGTGTACAACCCAACAACCAAAAATATATGTGCCTCAGACCTCTTGGCTGTGGTAAATCAGGACAAAAATCCTATAATCATAGCTGACGATCTGATCGCTAAGCATCCTGCGCGGAATAGTAAAGTTGCCAAAAAATATGGTAGAACTATATTCAAATTTGCAATTGAGCAGTAGCTACAGGTTCTAGGTCCAAACGAACAAACTCATTACAGAGGTTTTGAGAAACATACTCCTGATGTCCTCGATTTTGTTATAATCAGGAATATTGATACTAATATAACAATACATACGACAATTGAATTATCGTCAGATCATAACTCGATTGTCCTGAACTAAAGTAGGTGATGACATTTGCACAAGCAGAAATGACAATTGGAAATCTGCTCTGCAAGCTGCAGAGGATAATAATACAAGGCTTTGGATAATCTCCGAAGGCTTACGCACACAGCGAGCATCACTTAAAGCTATTCACAGTTTATGTGGATTAGCTCACTCTGCGGTAGATAAAGCTGAGGCAATCGCAGACAGCCTTGAGGAGCAATGCTCTTCGGAATATGAGACTGTAGACCAGGAATTTATTGTGCGAACACATCGAAAAGTGCGATAAAAGCTATCCAAAGTCCATAGCGAACCAATCAAATTTACCACTCCTCACGAAATAGGCGCAATTCTGGGGAAAAAGTAAAATCAGAAAAGCTCCCGGTACAGATGGCATCTCAGGCGCTGTTCTACGCGTATTGCCGTCAAAATGCATTGTAGCAGTATCAAATATTATAAATGCGATAATGCGACTCAACCACTTTCCAGCAGCTTGTAAAGAAGCAATAGTCATAGCACTGCCTGAACTCGGGAAAAATCTGGATTTCTTACAGAATTACAGACCAATAAGTCTGATCAACCCTCTGGCCAGAATTGCCAAAAAAGTTCTATTTGAACAATTAGAGAATCTTACTGGAACATTGAAAGCGCTATCAAACAAGCAATTTGGCTCCCGCTTTTAACACTCTATAGTGCATCAACTTGCTCGTGTTATCGACTTTGCTGCAGAATGCATGTAGACAAAAATGGGAACCGGTGCAGTGTTCCTTGATGTAGCCAAGGCTTTCGATAAAGTCTGGCATCAAGGCCTGCCAAACAAACTTATGGACCTGGGCTTTCCATTACATCTTATCAAGACGATTGCCTCGTACTTGAAAGATAGAAAAATTTGGTTGAGCTACCAAGGAGTGTTAATCGAAGAAAAGGAGATTTGCGGCAGGAGTAGCACAGGGCTCACTACTGTTATCTTAACTTTCTGATATTTTTGTGAGTATTATGTCACAGTCAGAGAGCCAAACAGAACTGGTACAATATGCAGACGATATGGCACTATTTAATCGTCATCATAACACTAAAATCATTTCCAAACGGCTCCAGATCGCCGTGGATATATCGAAAAATGGTGCATCAAGTAGCGTAAACAGATGAATCCTGACAAAAGCTTGGCGATGCTCATTACTAGAAAATAGTTGCAGCCACATGGAGAGAGACGAATTTTTTGGTCGACCAGTTCCATGGCGCGACAAAATCGTCCATCTTAGCGCAACGATTGATTGCAGATTGAATCTGCAAGAGCATGAGAGGAACATAATTAACAAAGGGATGGCTTCCTCTATAAGTATGCTTCTGCTCCTAGGCAGTCACAGCTATTTGAGTCAGAACAACAAAGTAAGATTCTACAAAGCTATCATCAGACCACAAATGCTATACGCCTATGCTGCTTAGTATCAGTGCGAACCAAATGAAAAAGCTGCAAATAATACAGAACAAAATCCTACGTTGTGAAGTCGACGCTCCACACTGTGTTGCAATCGACACCATTCATAAGGCCCTAAAAATTTCTACAATTAGGGAATTCATAAGCAGCGATGGGACAAAATTCTTAGTGAAAGCTGAGAATCATTCCAATCCAGCCATCCGATCGATACTCTTGATTTTGATGAGCTGAAGGTGACAAAATATCGCAGATCCAAACATGGTAGTCGCGATTATAGTGTAATAACACATAATACACAACACTGACACCAAAGAGTGCTAGCAGCTCAAAAAGAAATGAAAAGATGGAATTAACGAGACTCATAAGATCGAAACAAGAAAGCCAATGGCTTAAGCTTCACAGAATTGACACAAATACTTCATATCATGCAGAAATATTTTCACCATCATAAAAAAATTGAAAAGCTTATTATCAGAAAAAATAATTATCATCATAGTAAAATCATACCAAAATAGCAAATGAAGAATCAGATAATATAGATGAGTTTGAAATTGATAATAATGGTCTTAGAGCGGGCTACGAAAAAGTGTACTGATAAAACGTAGTCACAATTTTTTCTGAAGAGGTTGCGATGACATAGAAATAACAGCCCAATTTGCAGAAGTCGCATTGGTTGCAAAGATGGTTGGTAGAGAGTTAATCGTGTAAATTTTCCTCCCCAAAAAAAAGATCAAACATAGTTCTGCAAATCGGTATAATGGTGATTATTAAATGTTGAAATTGACAAAAAATGTTCCTAGAAGTGTAGGTTGCGGCCTTATCACTCTATGAAGCTATAAAGCGGTGGAATAAAAGTGGAAATTGAGCTCATAGAGCATAGTTCTGCTAATTTGTTTATTTATTTATTCATTTATTTATTTATTTATTTGAATATTTGGGAAGTCAACAGTCGCCCAATAATAGACTTCCACAATTTACGAAATACACAGCAGAAAAAGCTACAATGATGATACATAGAAAATATGATAGAAAGAATGAATCAGTTTGTACTGCATTTAATTACGTTTTTAAATTGACTTTGACTCAAGCAAAAGAGATCGACATGCTGATAGCTATCGTTATAAGTCGACATTAATCTATTAATAGGTGAATTTTTATTGTTGTTTGTATTTGATTTAAGAATGTAGAACAAAGTATTGTTTCTTGTATGAATTGTTGGTGTATGAAAATTGAATTTATCTATAATTTCGAAATTATCTGTCAAGTTGTTGAAAATTTTAAATAGAAACAGCATATCAGCATTCTTTCTTCTTTGCTTAAGTGGAGGTAACTCAATTTCATCAACTAAGGTGTGACAGTTGGAGCTAATATTAAATTTATATTTCAACAAAGCAATAAATTTCTTTTGAATAAATTCGATTATTACAATGTTTTTAACATACAAGGGATTCCAAACAACAGAAGCATATTCAACAATGGGTCTCACGTATGCGTTGTATAACAAAATCAATGAGTGTTCATTATTGTAGGACTTGGCCATTCTATATACGAAGCCCAATGTTCTATATGCTTTCTTAACAATATTGTCAACATGTCCATTCAGTATTAGCTTTGAATCAAAGAGTATGCCTAAGTCACGTATAGATGTTTTGCGTACTGAATTTGTTCCATGAAAACTATATTTGAAATTTATTGTTTTTATATTTCTTGAATAAGTAACTACATTACATTTGTCAGGATTTAGATGTAAATCATTCACAAGACAATAGTTTTGTAATCTTAATAAATCTTGCTCAAGACGTTGACGATCAATAAGAGATTCAATTGGCACAAAGAGCTTTAAATCATCGGCAAATAATAGAAATTTCGAATGTTGAAAACAATCATGGATGGAATTAATAAAAATATTGAATAAAAGTGGTCCCAGGTGCGATCCTTGTGGAACTCCTGAGGTAACCAGAATTTGCCGAGATTTAAAGCCATTACAAACCACTATTTGCGACCGATTTTTTATGTACGATTCAATCCATCTATACAGAGAACCGTGAATCCCGTATGATAAAAGCTTTGCCAAAAGAATGTCATGATTAACTCGATCAAATGCCTTGCTAAAATCAGTATACACTACATCAACTTGAATTCTGTTGTCGTACTCAATGAAGGGAATAAGATTGTTCAAAACTGACTTTTTGGGAGAAAACCCTGTTTGTTGTTGAATAATTATGTTATTCAATTCGAATTTGATTTTGTTGATTAAGAGGCTTTCAAAGATTTTTCCAAGTAATGGTAGTATCGATATTGGACGATAATTTGTAACATCACACCTATTACCTGACTTAAATATTGGCATGATATGAGATAATTTCCATATATCAGGAGAAGTACCAGATTTAAGAGATTTATTGTAAATCAAAAATAATGGGTAGGATAAATAATATGCGCATGTTTTAATAAAAAGTGGATGAATGCGGTCAGGACCAGAGGTTTTCTTGGTATCTAGATTGGATAGAGCCTGAAAGATTTCATTCTCAGTTATAGAAATTTCTCCAACATTAATAGAGCAGTTGGTATATGCAAGATTGATGTTTGCGTTATTTGATGTAGTATATACTGACTCAAAGTATGTAGCAAAAAGATCACTGATATCAGAACCGAAATGTGCCTCACTATCTTTATAAAATAAGGAATTAGGCAAACAATTATTAGTTTTAAGTTGTTTAGTATGATTCCAAAAGTGATTGATATTCGATTTTAGATTATTCTCAATATAATCAATATAGCTTTTATAATCATTAGACAACATGATTTTTGTTCTAGTGCGAAGCAAGGCAAATGAATCGTAATCACTTTTATTCCCATAATATTTCCAATTTTTATGGTATTTGTTTTTCTCTTTAATCATTTTTATTAATGAGTTAGAAAACCATTTTGGGTATTCGGGTTTTCTGTATTGATATTTGGGACAGAAAGTGTCAAGCAAATTATATATTACATCGTAAAATAGTTTGACATTATCATTTAATGTCCTATTTGAAAATTTATTGTTCCAGTTGACAGCTGATAATTTATAAATCAGGTCTTCATAGTTACACTTCTTAAAGCTATAAGTTGAGAAATTATTTGGCTTCAAAGGTTTAAAATTTTCAAGAGAAAAACAAAGATCCAGAGCAGGATGATATTGTTCATCCAATCTACTCAATGGTTGAAGACAATTTGTAACAGTTATGTCCAAACGATAGATGGAATTCTTGGTATTAACAATACTATTATACTGAGCTAAATTGCACAAAGACAGAACATTCATCAATCCTAAAATAATGTCAGTTCTTGACGAATATGTTGGCAGCAGTAAATTGTTGAATGTAGGCAACCAATGTAAGTCAGGTAGGTTATAATCACCAACTATTAAAATATTGTCACTTGTAATATTGAGTGAAATGTCTGAAATTTTAGTGAAATGACTAGAATAAATGGTGGACTCACTTTTCGGTGGTATGTAAACACAGCAGACGTATATTTTTTGGTGATTAGCACTAGAAACAGATACCCAAATGTCTTCCGCCACGGAGCACCATTGAAAATGAACATTAGAGAAAAACTTTTTATTTACTAAAATTGCCACTCCACCACCATCTGATTTATTAGAGTTATTGCGATCACGCCTGTAGATTGAATATTTATTTAAATCACAGATTTCACAATCACTTATTGTATTATTGAGCCACGTTTCCGTAAGGCAAATTAAATCATAATCACTTGCACCTATTTCATTATAAATATTTACTAACTTAGTTTTCAGACCACGTACATTTTGGTAATAGACACTTATCATGATAATAATAGAATGACGACAAAAAAAAAATTTTACATGAATTTAATTTATTTTTGCGATATCCGATTCAGAATTATTATATAGAATTGGTGCATTGTCCTGTTTTCTCACAAATATTCTAAAGTTCCTCACCCAAACATATTTGTGATTTTTCTCTCGAGCACAATCTTTTGCTTTCTTTAATAATAGTTTGTTAGCAGGACTTAAATGATCATTCACATAAATTTTATTATTTTCGATGAACTTAAGGTTGTTCGCTGTTAAATTTTTGCATTGACGGACACAATTTATAAACTTGTCCCGTTTAATTCGAGATACAAATCTAACAATTGTGTTTTTTTGCTTGATCGATGAATTAAAGGAAGCAACTCTGTGTATGGCGTCGAACTTACGTTATAATTTATTTATTCAATCCAATCCAGCAGGACATATGTCCCAATTACAGAATGATATATTTGAACATACAAAATTGATCGTGCGAATAAGCGTACACAAAAATAAAAATAGAAAAAAAAAATTATCATCAATAATCAATAAAAAATTTAATCAATGAATATTTGTTTCAAAATAAATTCTTAACTCTCTCTTAAAATATTAGGTGAAACTGAAAAAACATCTAATGTAACGGGAATACTATTGAAAAGAGTACACATCTGTCGTAAAGATGATCTTTTTTCATAATTAGTACGTACCTTGTTACAGTAAAAGACTATTTTATTCCTGGAATTGAAATGAGGAACATTTATTGGTAGCTTAGATAGAATAGCGGTGTCTTTAACAATATTGTTTAATATTTTGTACAAAAATAAACATGACTGTATTTTTCTACGATTTTCGAGTGAAACCATATCAATTTCCAGCAATAAATCACAGTATGGACGCTCAAAATTTGGATAGCATTTGTGCTTTTTAAAATAACAATATTTCACGAAACGTTTCTGCACTGATTCAAGTAATGAGATATATTTTCCGTAGATAGGGTTCCATACTTGAAAGCAATATTCCAATTTTGAACGTACAAAGGATTCATATAGTCGTTTCAAAGTAGATAAATTATGAAACTGTTTCGTAACTCTAATAAGAAAGCCTGAAGTCTTGTATGATGCTTTTACGACATATTCGATATGTTTATTGGAAGTTAATCTGTCATCAAAAAGCACTCCAAGGTCTTTAAACTGGTAAACACGGTCAAGATTTGAATTTTTCATCACGTACAAGAAAGTATAGGCAAATTTTTTACAAGATAGCTCATAATTTTACATTTGCTGAAATTGAAGAATAATTTAGATCTTTGAGACCAAGCGAGTTAATTATTCATATCTTCTTGCAATAATGAACAATCATTAGCTGAAATAATCTTCCTAAAAATTTTCAGATCGTCTGCGTAGAGCAATACTTCCAGGGCCTCTATTCTCGAATCAAAGCGTATACGTTTGTAACGTCGAAACGCATGAAATTCTTTAGTTGGTATTTTCGAGTGTGCGTTTGGTGAACGTATACGTTTCTAAACGTAGGACTTCCGTGCGTTTGACACGGTTGGGTAGTAACCACTCGTTCACTGCAATTTTCATTTGTTTGGCTAGTTTGAAATGTCATTTTGAGTGTGTCACAAGTATTGATACACAATGACAGCATTTGATGATATTGCCAACGCAATTGTGATTGATGAAGTACTGGGGGTCTAGTCAAATCTTCCACTTATGAGCTGTGGATGTTGCTCCATAAATTCAACCAGCATAACTTTTTGGTCTTGTGAGAATGGAGAACTTTTTTTTGATGGTTTATTCATTTTTATCTCACAAATGGCACAAACACAGCTTGGAAAATCAAGTTAATGGAAACGTCACACGTCAAATGTCAATAACAGTGCGGTCTGTGATCACTACGCAACGTGTTAGCACTACCTAAATATTTGAATCTGATTGGTCCATTCGTTGTGAAACGGTCAAGTGTGATGCCGTGCTTCAGAAAACCAAACGTATGCGACAATCGTGCGAGTGCTGCAAACGAATAGCAGTGGAGAATAGAAATTTTTAAACGTATACGTTTAGACCCCAAACGTTTGGAAACGTATGCGAATGCGAACGTATAGCTTCGAGAATCTGAGCCCAGAGCCCCTATTCTTGAATCAAAACGTATACGTTTGTAACGTCGAAACGCATGAAACTCATTAGTTGGTATTCTCGAGTGTGCGTTTGGTGAACGTATACGTTTCTAAATGTATGACTTTCGTGCGTTTGACACGGTTGGGTAGTAACCACTCGTTCACAGCAATTTGTATTCGTTTGGCTAGTTTGAAATGTCATTTTGAGTGTGTCACAAGTATTGATACACAATGACAGCATTTGATGATATTGCCAACGCAATTGTGATTGATGGAGTACTGGGGGTCCGATCAAATCTTCCACTTATGAGCTGTGGATGTTGCTCCATAAATTCGACCAGCATAACTTTTTGGTGTTGTGAGAATGGAGAACTTTTTTTTTTAATGGTTTACCCATTTTTTATCTCAAATGGTACAAACACAGCTTGGAAAATCAAATTAATAAAAACGTCACATGTCAAATGTCAATAACAGTGCGGTCTGTGATCACTACGCAACGTGTTAGCACTACCTAAATATTTAAATCTGATTGGTCCATTCGTTGTGAAACGGTCAAGTGTGATGCCGTGCTTCAGAAAACCAAACGTATGCGACAATCGTGCGAGTGCTGCAAACGAATAGCAGTGAAGAATAGAAATTTTTAAACGTATACGTTCAGACCCCAAACGTTTGGAAACGTATGCGAATGCGAACGCATAGCTTCGAGAATCGAGGCCCAGAATGTTTGACTACCTCCGTGATATCATTAATAAACAATATAAAAAGTAGGGGGCCAAGATTAGAGCCTTGCGGGACACCTGACGTGGCAAAAACTGGTGCCAGAGTAAAATTATTGATACGTACAGTAGATCTACGATATTGAATATAAAACTTCAATAGTGCTATTGGATCTGACGAAAAATTGAAACTGATACAAAGCTTTTGAAGAAGTACAGAATGATTAACAGTATCAAATGCCTTTTTAAAATCTGTGTAAACAACATCTACTTGTGAGTTATCATGAAGGGAGTTTAAAGTAAACTCTGTGAAATTGAGAAGATCAGTTGTAGTTGACTTTCCTTTAACAAATCCATGCTGTTGTATGGCAATGTTATTTTGTACACTATTGTAAATGTATTCATATGATATGGATTCATAGATTTTACTAATATTAGAAAGAATGGCAATCGGTCTGTAGTTGATTACATTGGAAATGTCTCCTGATTCTAAAGTTGGTGTGATAAAAGATGATTTAAGGGTAGCCGGAAAAACATGAGTTGATATTGACAGATTCAATAAGAATTTGAGCGGTTTCAACAAGAGATGAGAACATGCTCTAATAATGTATGACGGGATATCATCTGGACCAGGATGATGGGTTAGTTTTAATTTTTCAATGGCAGCTAAAATATCCTCATCAGTAATATAATTGCTATGAATGAGATTGGAGCAGGAAGAATTGGAAGAAGATGAGTGATTATTTGAACTTGTGATATCTGCATCCGTATAAACACTTGAGAAAAAATCAGCAAAGCCCTGGGCAATTTCCTGTGTTGAGTTAAGTTTTTGATTCTCAAATATCATTGCATTTGGTATTCTAGAAGAGCGTTTTTTAGTTTTACCAAATGACCATAATCTATTTGGTTCAGAAATTATTGAATTTTTGGTGTTTTTGATATATTTATTATATTCAGCATCGATGCTTCTCTTGATGTCTTGACGTAGTTGTTTGAACTGAGTCAAATAATTACCATTCTTATGTCTCTTGTACAGTTCACGATATTGATTTTTTAGTTTGATAGGTTCAATAATATTTGGATTAAACCAAGCAGGATACTTTTGTTGACGTTTTCTACAGCGCGGAATACATTTATCAAAAATTCTATCAATAATTTCATAAAAATTCCTAAATGCTGAATCAACATCATTAAATTGTTCCAAAATCGACCAATCCTCTTGTGCCAGTAAATTATAAAGTAGATCGTAATTACCAGATCGAAAATTATATGAAAAGGAGTTGGTATTGAAAGAGGAATTGAAATATTTCAAATTTTTATCGAAATTTAATTAAACAGATACTGTGGGATGATGAGCATCTTCATCCACAATAGGATCAAAGTCCCTGCTTACAGAGCAGGAGGCGTTAGTCACTACTACGTCTAATATTCTATCATAAGAAGTAACAATATTGTTGAATTGAGTAGCACCAAGAGATGCCACAAAGTTATTGAAATTGAGAGAGAGATTACACCTATTATTTGGACCACTCTTAACTAACCGTGTGATATTGAGATCTCCAATAATTAAAAAATCATTAATTGTAAATAAAAACACACTTGATTATCCACAAAAGTTTCATTTAACATGACGATCGTTTCGTCTTTTCAGACATCATCCGACAGTACAAGATAATACATAAAATGCTATTTAAATTCAAACTCTGTTAAGGAGAGGGAAATTAGTTACATCTAATTGGTCATTAGTAATGTTTTTGTTGGAATTCACAGCTTTCTTAATCTCTAAATTTTCCAAGAGGTTTCATCTCGATCCTTTGGCGGTATTATGTAATACTTTAAAATCTCCTGAGAATTTATGACAATTTGTAATGCAATGTTCTGCAAAGCCTGTATTGTTTGTTTGTTTAGTTATGGATTTTACATGTTCTTAAATCCTGATATTGAAGCTTCGACCGCTTTGGCCTATAAAAATCGCATTGCAGTCATCGCATTCAATTTCATATACTCCGTTTCGTCCACCTTCGGGAATTTTGATTCTATTGTTTGTAATTCCCGAAAGTGAACGAAACGGAGTATATGAAATTAAATGCGATGACTGTAATGCGATTTATATCGGCCAAAGCGGTCGAAGCTTCAATATCAGGATTAAAGAACATGTAAACAAACAAACAATACAGGCTTTGCAGAACATTGCATTACAAATTGTCATAAATTCTCAGGAGATTTTAAAGTATTACATATCATCGCCAAAGGATCAAGATTAAGCCTCTTGGAAAATTTAGAGATTAAGAAAGCTGTGAATTCCAACAAAAATATTACTAATGACCAATTAGATGTAACTAATTTCCCTCTCCTTAACAGAGTTTTAATATAAATAACATTTTATGTATTATCTTGTACTGTCTGATGATGTATTGAAAGACGAAACGATCGTCAAGTTAAATAAAACTTTTGTGAATAATCAAGTGTGTTTTTAATTACAATTATTGTTCAAAATGTTCCACCAAGTGCCGACTACGCAAACTCTTACAATTATAAAAAATTATTATTGAGAGTTGATGACAAGGATTCAAGGCAATCAAATACATAATTCTGTTGAGTAATGGAAATAAGTGGGGAGATATATACAACAATAATATAAATAAAAGATGATGAAGTTAAGTGAAGCTCAGTACAAATAATATCGGATAGAGATAGCGGATTTAAGGAAATAGGAATAGAAACTGATTTATACTTATTTCTAATAGCACATAAAACCCCTCCGCCATGTTCCTTGCCACACCTCAGTACATCCCTGTCTTCCCTGTAAACAACATACTCAGGCGTAAACAATTCAGAAGTATACACGCTGTCTTAAAGCCATGTTTCCGTTAGGCAAATGACATCTAGATTCAAAGTACATAGATTATTATAGAAAAATTCTAATTTTGTACTCAATCCTCTCACATTCTGATAATATATAGGTAAATGTGTCGATTCCATATATCGAATAGAATTCAATTCAGGCAAAGAAAAACTATGAGTACTGGAGAAAAAAAACTGAATGGTAAATTACTTCAGCCTTGCAGGTTATTAACCTTGTGGAGTTTTCAAAGACAGCTCAAGTTAAGTAAATTCAATTAATGAAATCCGTCAGAAATCGACAACAGCTGTGTGAAACAAAATTCAAATCTTAAGAGAAGAGATTTAAGAAAAAATTTTAAACAAAATACTTATATACTAAAAATATAGCGAATTAATCTAAAGGCAAATAAGAAAAAAAGATGAAAACAAATTACAAAAATAAAAATAAGAATAATGATGACGCTCCAAATATTGCAAATATATTATACATTCAAGAAATCAAGAAACGATACCTTTTTAATAACTCCGGCAATTTTAGCAAATATAATACCGTCCCTGGACCACACATTTTTAAAATCATATGCTTTGGAAGCAGAATTCAATAGTTCTAATCTATTTTTAGTGAGATCCTCTTTGATTGTAATATTAGAGCCACGCAATTTCCTACGGTTTTGGATGACCAAAGAGCGAAATTTGTAAGAAACAAACTTTATAATTATTGGACGTGGTTTAGTGTTCCCATTGTTAGTAAAAGTTGAGAATTTGATTTTACCAGTACGGTGGCAGCGGTCTATCATATTCGGTGTAACATTAACACTTAGTTTTTCATTTACACACTTAGCACTGAATCTTCAGTTACCTCATCTTTAGATTCTGGAACACCGAAGACACGGACACAGTTTCTACGGGAATACTGCTCCTGATCATCAAGTCGATCCTCCAGAAGTTTGACAGTAGTGGTTAATTCCGAAATTTTAGTCTCGTAGACGACTTTCTGTTCTTCAAGTTTTTTATTGAAGTTCTCCGTAACTTTGTTGAGCAATTTATCAATGAATTTCTCATTATCTAATAGTGAGCTGATCGTCTGCTTTACTATTTGGGCCATATTCCCAGTTGCGGACATCTTAAAAATCAACTTCGCACAGAAACTTAACAGCACTTTAAGAAATATTATATATTTTTGACGAAGCGACAACAAGTACGTCTACTCGCCCCGAAACATTGACATGAGTACTAATTATGAATTTGCAGGAATCTCAAGTGAGGCAAATTGGCCAAACAGTGCACTTATCGTTGTACACACGTATTCTAGAGCAAGATCCCAGGTCTACCAGACATTATTTATTTTCTGATAAACAAAATGTGCGGAATATAGTAGTGTTAGTATATACTTTCATCATACGCATACTGGGTAATTTTTGCCGACGGCCAATTTATAGATATGAGGTGCTAAAGGTACGTTAAGACATGACTCACTTTTTCAATCGTTTATTAGTGATGAAAAGGCCACGATATTGGTCATAGGAAGAATAAGCTTAATGCGTGTGTACAGTGATAAGTACACTGGTTCGACAATATACTTCGCTCAAGATTTCTGCAGATTTATAATTGGTTTGATTATACTGTAAGCTTGCACTAAACAAATTTGTAGAACTTTGTTTTATGAGTTCAATTTCTACTTTTAGTTCATCGCTTCTTCGCTTTATAGAGTGTTGAAGCCTCCACCCACACTTCTGAGAGCATTTTTTTTTAATCTGCACGTTTAATAATTACCATCATACGTTATTCTCTGCAAGTTTTGAAGAGTCTAGCTGAAATTATCACCGATGGAATGTATCTAGTATTGTTGATTATAAATTTTTAGCAATATTCTCTGAAACATACATGAGAATCAACACTCAGACCTTGAGAGAATTGAGTTATAGGGTATGAAACTTAAGGATCCAACATTGTCGTGAAAAAATTATCCGTCTTGTAGTTTTCTACACAATTGATATTCGGACGAATAGAGTACAAGTAATTAAATTAATTTATTGTACTCTATGCTGATGATGAGCACATTCGAGGCTCAAAACGTTCTGAAGAATCAAAGAGTATTTTAAACTTGACTGGATCACTTAAGGCCTGAAACTCTTCTCCTAATTAATATTGAGAACTATCAATGTTTCTCATATAATTTTCCAGTTATTTATGCAAAACGGAGAATGTATTGTTATGAAAGTACTGTGAATGAACTGTTACAGTTTTATTTTTGGTTGAGAAACCAACCTGGAATGCAGAGTTAATAAAACTTCTTGTGTACTTTATTCAGACCATAGTTACCAGCTTATGATTATTACAAATATGAATTTATCAAAAACTCCACGAATTTCGTCCCAGTTGCCTTCAATTTCTTCCATGTTTGGGGAGATCGCTATATTTTGTTTACGAAACTTGGAAGTTCGTCGTTTTACTTACTGTACACACCGCTGTTAAAAGTGATGGCGTAAGAACCTGCGTTGAATGCTTGCTAAAGCTTCACTTACGTCGACACGTTAAATGCTTCGATTTTATTCGAAGTTTGGAAAACATTATAGCTTTTGCAAATCCACGCTACTGGAATTTGATGTTTATTGTTCTCCTATCTGCAGTGTGTCCTGATAACTCACCTTATTAAATAGGAATATTTGGTTCTAGGAGTCTTTAGCACTTTTAAGTTGAAGCTCACACTGGGCTTTAGTTCATGAGGAATTTGTCTATAATTCTAACGCCAAGCCCTAATCTTCCGTCTCTTTCTGGTTCGTTTTTCGTCACACATGTTTTCTCACTCTCTCAACTTGCGTCAATTTTTACGTTTTATTTCTAGAGACTGGTCAAAACGAGTTTTAAAGTGGCGGACTTAGTTACGGGAATCAAAAAGTTTAATTTATGGTAGTTTACTACTGAGTGAATTTTTCTGAAGTTCTTGTGGAAATTTGTGTCGTCTAGATACAAATACTTGCGCCTCATCTGAGGGATTTGAAAAACTATTTGGATTTTGGAGGAAAATATTATATTTTCCACGGCATTGGCCGGATTAACTCGTTCCTGGATAATAGTTCTCACCACACGTTAAACTGGTCTATATCTCAGTCTCTAACGATCCGCACGAACATACGTTATCGTATAATTCTGGCTCTCAAATTTTGATGCCAAAATCTATATTTAGACTGGGTTCCATGGACGATTGCCACGCGGCCATCTTACCAGCCGGGAGCCCGAAATTTTGAGCTAGGACGCCATTTGAGAAAATTTGCACTTTTGACGCTCGTGAACCAACTCGCCCTGGCAACGCAAGCAGTCAACCAACTTCCAGATAAGCCATCCCTTTTGTACTCAAATTTTAAACCTTTATTTCATACATGCTGCGTTGACTATTTATGTATAGTATGTATGCCGGGTGTTAGCTCGTGCGAGAGTAGGTGTTTGGAATTTAGTTTTTAGTGCGTTAGTCACAGCGTACGTCAGGGTAGCGTCACCTAGTCTCTCGGATCATTGAGTTGTGTAAACTTTGTTTGAATACATCGCATCTTATGATTCGCGTACGCATTGGTATCGGTGGTCGACCAATGAATCCCTGCGCATCTCGCGTTCCGTATATGTTATATATATTTTTGACGTGATATCGTCTTATAATTCGATAGAGCTGGCTGCACGCACGAAAAAACATGACTCATACGGCGTTACCTCGCTCGTTCTGAGGCGTTCCATTACGTCATCACAAATGCCAATGATTATTTATCAACAAGAATAAATTGAATAAGTAATTAATAAGATTATGATGTACTACTGTAATATATTAAGAGACGACAGTTGTGTTAAAGATTTTATATGGGACGGTCGTGAAACACGCACCATAGAGAAACAACCTGACGAACCAGAGGATTTCACAATTGAGCTACTACCTTCGATGAGTGAACCCATGGAGGTTCAAGATGCTGTAGCATCCAATTTAGCAACGCCATTCGCGTAGCTAATAATCGCTGCTTCAAAATCGAAAGTACAAAAACAACGTGAGTACAGACAGCGTATCGCAGAATCTAGAACTCCTGCTCAGGCGGCTGCTGCGAGAAAATCAAAAAACGAAAGACAATGCAACAACAGATTACGCCAAGCTGCTAACTTGGCTATTGCCAGTGGTTCTCTTGAAGCGACAACAACATCTTCATCTCGTTCAGGGAAAGAGTCGAACAACGTTCAAACTAGAAGTCAACGACAACACGTGCAACAACAATCTACCACCACTGCAGATCAACCTGATGAGCGTGTCAATCTCACACATGAGCCACTCTTTCCGGCAATTCCTGTTCCCATAGAGGTTCAAGAAGCTGTTGCATCTACCTCTGCGAGCCCATTTGCAGAACCAATAACTGCTGCTCCAAAAACAAGGGCACAAATACAAAGTGAGTACAGACAGCGGATTGCTGCATCCAAAACTCCTGCACAGGTAGCAGCTGCAAGAGAAGCATGTAATGTAAGAGATCGAAACAACAGATTACGCCAAGCTCCTAGCTTGGCTATTGCCAGTGGTTCTCTAGAAGCGACAACTACATCCTCATCTCGTTCAGGGCAAAGGTTAAACACCGTCCATATTGATACTCAACGACAATTTACTGACCATCAACGTCAAACTTTAGCAACAGAACCAGCAGATACTACTATACAACCAAGTACTTCTTCAGATCGAATTGAAGTTCAAGCACGATCTACTTGGAACACTAAATGGGCATCATCAATCATGAGATTTTTGACGTGATAACGTCTGATAATTCGATAGAGCTGGCTGCACGCACGAAAAAACATGTCTCATGCGGCGTTACCTCGCTCTGAGGCGTTCCATTACGTCATCACAAATGTCAATGATCATTTATCAAAAAGAATAAATCAAATAAGTTTCAATAAGATTATGATGTACTACTGTTATATGTTAAGAGACGACAGTTGTGTTGAAGATTTTATATGGGACGGACGTGAAACACGATTTCAGGTGCAACGAAGTAATGAAAAGATTCATTTAATTGGGATATATTTGTTTTTGACGTGACAACGTCTTATAATTCAATGGAGCTGGCTGCACGCACGAAAAAACATGACTCATGCGGCGTTACCTCGCTCTGAGGCGTTCCATTTAAGGCTTGAAGTGCAAGCGAGAGCGCGGAACGAGCGACAAAGAGGCACAATCGGCATCTGTCTCTCTCCTACTTGAGTGAGCGATGCGTCCGCGTGGATAGCTGCTATACAATAATACATTTACATGTTTTCGTCAAGTATGAAGTGCAGTGAAAAGTGAATGTGGTGTCAATTGTTTATAGCAAAGATAATTGCGGCGATAAAGGTAATGATTCTTCCGATATTAGATATATGTTCAGTGATATATTGCCGAATATTCGTGCCTTCATCAATAAAATAAATAGCATCGGTCCGCTAGTGCAGCGATTGTAGGTTATGCTATAATTGACAAAACTATAACAATAAGTTAACAGAACTAGGATAAAGTGGATGATAGGTTACTATGATAATGCGCTTGCGCTCGAAATACATGTGTACAGAGTAAGTGGTAGCTAAGCAGTAGTCCTCAAACATGACATGTAAAAGTTTCATTATTTCGGTCCAACATGGAGAAGTTTGGTTCACCCTTCGAGGTGGTTTCCTCTCAAGTTCAGTCCCACAGGCGCGCGCAGCGCAAGTGCGGTTGTATTCAGAGATGTTTGTTAAAGCCGCGAGCGTAGCGAGCTAACCTACAACCATTGTTACACATGAATACTGTTTTAGTGCCACTGACAGAATTTGTATTTACTGCAGAGACGCCAGTATCGCCATCTCTTTAAAATTGTGCGAAATGTCATAGTGACCTATTAGTCACTCTTACCCAGAACTATTTCACGATGAGTAAGAAATCAATGGCTTCATTATTCGATCGAAATAATTATCGAGCGTAGCTATGATTCCAAAAAATCAAAACATAATTGTTAAATCTTCCACATATCATAACAACGTGTCTGTAATGACAGGTTGGATCAGCCAGCAGTCAAAGGGAACAATTTTCTCCCATATCAAACACATTGAGGCGGGCTTTTCAAAAGCTAGAGTTACAAAAATTTTAATGATGTTTCTAGATTTAAAATTTTAAATTTAGGATTTATGAACAATAATTCAATCACAGTTTATTCTTATAATAAATTATTCAGGATTATCACTTTTTCACAACAAGTTACGATTAAATTTGCGAAAATAATTGAGTAACTAATTGAACAACAACTTTCATTCAGTTTACTTGCTGAGAGAAATAATGTTGATACAAAATGAAGAAATAAAAAAATTGACATAATTGTATTTATGCGTACAAATAAATGTAACTTCATCAATTCAATTCCTGATTTCCATTTGCCTCCTTCTCTATATCCATCTAAAATATCTATCAAACCAATAAAATTGAAATTTTCTTTTCAAAAATGCAACCACTCCATCACTATTTTCTCATGACGTTGTCACGTTGTACTATCGTCAGTAAACCGACTTTACAGACAACCGATTTTTTATCCAGTCCTCGATTCTACGCTGGCGGATTTATCCTCACGTAGGGTTGTCATAGATATACGTTTTTGTTCTCTTGTATGAAAACGAGCACTCGCCCGAGTCGTTCTCCCTCGGTATTTTTTTTATTGTACGTTTTCTTGTTCTCTCCTAGAAACTCAATTATTATCATTTATTATTTTCTAAATATAAGATTAATTAGAGACATAGCCTCCCAGTTTATTTCGTATCGCCCTTCCCAGGATTTTGTTGACCAACTGGGGTTGAGTGATGTATTTTGGTCAACTGTCACCCACCATCTCTTCGATACTTTTGAACCTACTCCCATCTCCACTAGGTTTAGCCGACGTACAACCGGATCTTGTCCGGGATAATCCTTCAGGAGCGTAGCAAAACCTAATTGTATTACTATGAATATATACTCTGAATGTGCTCTGAATGAGAGTTCTACCTGCCATGTCTATAATTAGGAGTTTAATTGATTATGAGGCATTTTTCTTCAACTTTTTGGAATTCATCAATGTTGGTCTTATGTAACAAGCATGCAATTTCTTATTTCTACTCGAACAATATTCTTGATTCAAATATAGAACATCATGCAAAATATGTTTTCGGAGATTTTATCATTTTTTTGCAACAAAATTTTTCTAATGATCGGACAAAGCTGCATGCGTTCAATTTTCCATATGAATATGAGACAGCATTTATTGATGTAATAAAAGATTCCAGACAGAGTAAGGTTATAGAAATTTTGTGACTTTTTTTGCAACTCCCATTGTTATTTAAAATATGAGGGGCTTAAGCAGCATCCATGCCATTTTAAATTTATAACTATCTTAATATAAAATTAAGTTTCTGCTCTGTTTGAGGCATTTGATAATCATGAATAATTGGTTGAATATTTATGCAGGATTTTCTCAAAATTTCAAACCCTTGCACTAACGAGAAATGCATGCCAATTTTTTTACATGACTAAAACTCCAATTCTTTCAATTTGCATGTAATTCGGAAATACGGCATTTCACATACTTTTTTTCACAATTTTACGCGATCATTTGAGCTTCTTGGGCTGTTGAAAATTGCATGTCCTTTATTACTAGGCTTTGGATAGTATTAATTATTACATGTTACAAAGGTATGCAAAATGATGTCACGGAAAAAAACTATTTTTCTTATGGATCTATATTTGGGATTTGAACTATGATCGGAAAACATGCATCGCTCGCAAAAATTTTCATCTGTTTTATCAAGGGGTAAATTACCAACTCTCAAAAAAGCAAGCGGTTTAAAATCGGAGAGCCACACCTGTCACCAGCTCCAAGTCTATAAGGCTACGATATTTTGATGAGTGCTTCCGCCGCATGAACGAATCCCCTCCCTATCCTAGGTATAGGGTGTTGCTAGAAAAGCAAGAATATGAATAATTTAATATATTATCACAAATTTCATTGTGAATGAATTATTTTTACAGATTTCAGTGCATATATTTATTTTTTCTACAAACGTCAAAAAAACATGGCATTTGTACATCAATATTAATATGCGAAATATCGCTTTGGAGTTGTTCATCATGACAACGGGCACAAAGTATTTTGTGCACTGATTTTATCTTGTCAAGATAAAGAAATCTACTAATTTTCGTATTTTAATCTGATTTTAGTATATTCTTTTAGCTTTTTGACGTCTGTAGAAGAAATGTTGTATGCTATACGTGCAAGAAATTTCTTTGTCGCTTTCGAATAATTTGTATCTCGGCTCCCGCCTCGACAAAAAACTTTCATTCTCAAGCACCAAAGTATAATACATAAATAACTATTTCGCACTCCCGGGAGTAGGAGTCATATTTAATCCCTCATTCTAGGGACTTGAGTTTGAGCTCAGTCCCTGAGGATATAGATTGATCAAAAATCTCAGGGTACTGAAGTAGAATGAGCAAATTTCCTTATGACAACTGAAGAGTCAAAGTACCTACCCATATTTCAAATTAAATTTTTGTATATGAATTCGAATCATTATCATTGATGATTCATATTAGTATTATCGCAAATGATATAATTTCACAAATGCATCCTATAGTTATTCGTTAATTCTCTAGATTTTTGGAAAAATAATTTTACAGCTGATACCTCTTCAGCAGCGTTATCATAATAAATATCTCACTCATCTGTTGGCAGCAAGCTTATTTATTCAACAACTGCAGTAGCCAGCCTTGTTACTATGGTGAATTTATTCAACATTTCCAAATCAAGTTTGTGGTTGTCAATATTGTAGGATTAATTTAGCTGCTTTTGGACCATTGTGATTCAATTTAATACAGTAGTGCAAAAAATAGCGTAGATAACTCATGACTTGAGTGATTTTGATTCCTTAGATAAGTATTGCTCTCGACCTCGTCTCGTGCAATAAACTCTACCCTAAGGATTAGATCAAGCACTTAAGTCTCTTGTTATATAATGTATTGTTACAAACTCGCACAACTACAAAAACGCTCACAGTTAGTCTTATTGATTGATAATTCTCCCGCCAGCTCACGCGCTTTTATATACTTTTCTAAAACATAGAGCCAACATTCAAATGTCTGACAGTTTAGAACAATAAACCAGCATCAAGATGTCCAAAAATCGAACATCTCCCAACAATAAGCTAGCATCCGAGTTGTTACGTGCCAATTTGGTTTTTGGTCACTTTTTTTGCTGGGCTAAATTCTAAAATATAGTTTGGGTTAATTTGAGGTTTAATTTCATCCACTTCATTACTTACTTGGTTAAAGATATTTTTAATTTCCAATTTATTAATTTCATTCATATTTCAATTCTTTAATTCCGTTTCTTCTCTCTTCTCTGAGCTCAGAATTTTTTTTGGTTATAATAAAAGCGTGTTTTTGTTTACTCTCATTGATTGATTTCAGTCCATGATTTCTGTTTTAAATTGTCGCTGTTGCAATGCGCGCGCTGCAGGCAGTGACGTTACGTTGTTTTTTTTTTAATCTTAGTACTAGGGCGTCCGCTGAGTTTTTTTTTTTGATGAAAAACGGTTAATTTTCAATTGAGTCAAACTGACCAGATTTGACTTAATAGAAGACAGTCCTTGTATAGGACGGATGTTAGATTGATTGCTTTTTCGTTTTTTCACCACTACAATTTTGTGGGTTCTTCCAAAGTTTATTGCGTGTGCAATCCCAAGTTTGGAGATCCTTTTATGGAAAACCTGTGCTCCGGCCGATTATTTTGCGGCAGTTTGGCCATCAGTTTTATTCGGTGGAGCAGCCCACGTGTTGGGGATTTTTATAAATTGAGAGTGGTCGTTCCGATTCATTTCCATCGCTACCACCTGCGACTTAACGTCGTCCTAACCAAGGCATAACGCCGTGGAAGTATCTGACTCCCACCCTGGATTTCCTGACCACCTGGAATTCAGCAAAATTAGACCCGAAGGCCGAGATCCAGGCGCCAGGAAGGCGAGTCAATAAGGATCTTCAGTGACGTCACCAGCTAAGTGGTTCAGTTTTCATTCATTTTGTCATTTAAACTTTTTTTGTTGGTGCTTATTTAGTCATTAGACACCTCGTGGCTTCACCACGACTTTGTTCATTTTTTTGTGTGTAACTTTTTGCTGCGGTAGGCATTCGTTGTCACCTTTCTTTTTTATCTGGTTATGTTAAAAACTATACGTCCCGTTGTGAACCAGGTTGATCAATCTAGGGCCTGATTTTCATTATTTTGTACTTTTTTTCTGGAGTAGGTTTATAGGCGTATTTGTTCAGTTGAGACTTGCTGGAGTCTGCGTAGGGACGCGAATTGCCGCCATTTTGTTCACATCACCTTAATTAAACTTTTGTCGTTTTTCATATACTATATATATATATTCTTCATTTTTGAATTTTGAGCTTTATTAAATGCTCTATTATCTTGGTGGATTTGAATATAATTTCTGTTGTCAAAAAAAAAAGTACCTACCACTTTAATTTTCAGGAAGTAATTTATCCAGTGTTTTCTTTCAGCTGGTGTAAGTATTACTGTTCGAGATATTGTTTTATTTTATGTTCTGCAGCATCTTGATCGACGCCGATAGATCACATTATCCTAGCACCCAATATTCTACCCGTCCATCTTATCATCTTTTCTTTTACAGGTACTTTCGCAGTTGTGTGCCTGAGGACGGAAAAATTAACAATGGTGGGGCTCCCTTATTTTCTGTTTTATTTGGAGCTAGCTTACGTAGCGTCCAGTAGATTTATTTTGGTAAAGTTTGTATTCTTCTCTTAAAGCTAACCTCATAACTACCCAGTCCGGTCCTGGGATTATTTTGATTATAGTTTTTTGATACTAAGCTAGGTCGATTTGAAAGGTAGAGTCGCTACCATAATTCTGCATGTATTAGAGTATCTGACTACTGAATATTCTCCAGATTGTTGGTTAATACCAACAAGGATCACAATTACAGTACATTGTTGAATGAATAGCGAGTTCAATTGTCATAACTTAGAAAACTTCAAATCTGTGACAATATATTGTGGGAGCGAATGCAAGCATAATAATGTTCCTGAACAAAACACAAACTTCCAGTTATATTTCACATAGTCAAATTTACTGTCTTATAGAGATTTTGGGTCACAATTACATCTTTTCATAAATGGTCAAAGCTCTCATATTTTAATGTTCTGATCCAATTTTGTCGTTCCTGCCATGCTTACGAAATGAAATTTGGGGAAAAAAGAATTAGCGGAAAACGATAGGCAGAAGTGATCCACTTGGCCAAGGGTTCGGAATGAAGGCTCGATTGTGCAAAAAAATTATATCAATTGTTCACGTTCTTCTCGTTTCTGCCGTTTGGCCGTATAAAAATTGATATAATTGACTATCTCGTAGAAACGAATGGCATAAGTTTTCCGAATGACCAAGTCAAGATATGTACGAAAACATCTTGCGACAATTTGAATGACTTCGTGCAAATCTTGACTTGGTCATTCGAAAAACTTATGCCATTCGTTTCTACAAAATACTCATGATATAAACTTTCATACGGCCAGACGGTAGGAACGAGAAAAACTTTCTCTTCTCTTAGATACCTTGTCTGCGGTAGATCAGTTTTATCGATATTTTTTGCTGCTTTATTTTAGGGCCAATAGAGCTGATTGACTATCATTTTCTGGAGACAGTAAGTCAAATCCAGCTCCCCTCATCATAAGCTAAAGAGGTTTTACTAATTACCATGGCAACGTATTCTATCTCTTTCTTTTTCAATTATTTCAAAATATATTCATCTCCACTTATGATATTCTAGTGAGGCTTCTTTGAGTGGTGGAAAAAGCTGATGATGAGGGGAGCTGGATTTGACTTACTGTCTATAGAAAATGATAGTCAATCAGCTCTATTGGCCCTAGAATAGAGCAGCAAAAAATCGATAGAACAGATCTACCGCAGACGAAGTATCTAAGAGAAGAAAAAGTCAAGTGAATTGTTCAACTTATAAAACTACTGAAAATATCGTTAGCACAGAACTTTATTGGATTCTGCGGTTGATTGTTACATCATACTCAAGCATCTCGTTCTTGATGATAGATATCTTTTAGTAGGTACTGTCGAGTATGCTTGAATTTCCCAATGTTTTTGCATTCAAAATTAATCTCTCGCGAATAGGCCGATAGCTCATGCGCGCCTCTATCGGTCGACATATTTGTTTGGATATGCATACAGCTTCAGACTTCCAGAAAATTATATCTAAGTGATAATACTATTTGAATGAATTCAATTAATATACATTCAAGATGTAGGAACAGATTAATAACCTAACAGATTCATACAAAGCCAAAGGAGGAAAACAATACTGGCCAGTAAGAAGAAAGAGGATAAATACTAATAAATATAGGTTATCAATAATTATAAATGTTTCATATTCAAAACTTGTAAAACATGAAAACTTGGAGTCAAAAATCCACCCCTGCACTTATTTTGCCATTGGTTCCTGAATAAAGTAGATTGAAAAAAAATTGTACGTAGCAAGTTCGCCATTAATCTTCTCTTTATATGAAGTCAAGCGTGGTCTCTCAGGAGGCATTGGCATTGAAAACTAAGTAATCGATGTTTTGCTGACAAAAATGAGTGTACACTCACCTTAGAAAAGACGTACCAAATAACTCCGAAAAACTCTCCACCATTGGATCACCATTTGGATAAGTCCAATACTTAGACTTAATGAAAGTACTTTCAATAAACAATGTAACCAAGTCTCTTCTAAAAGCAGTTCGGTTCATACATCTACTACTTAAATCACAAAAAATCAGATCTTTCATAATTTTTTGATGTGTAGGGTTATTTTCATCAAATCTGTATTCCATTCCTTTTTGCACGCCGAATATCAATCCAGACTCCAATGCATCCTCGAATGATTTTATTGGTTTCTCATAAACTGGATTAATTAGAATATTCAAAAGTTGTGCGAAACAATAATTCGTGATAATCATACTCAGAAAGAGATAGCCAAGGAAATAGTAACTCAAAATATTATTTTTTGGAGCTTTCATTGGTACTAGCAATAGTATAGACCAACTATGTAATAGACAATAAGGCAGCTGGTTCCGACTGAATAACCAATACGATAGTCCATTGATTAAAACCAGCACAGATATCATAATCCAAAATTGCTTTGGAAAGCCAACTATAAAACGTTTCCAGTCTGGTATGGTGGTAGCTGCTGGAACATACCATGCTATCTCCATATATTTGAAAAGATTTATGAATGCAAAATAAGGCATATATCTGTGAGACCAAGCCATTCCTGAAGCAATCAAATCAGCTTCTCCTCTTTCAAGCATACCAAAAACGCCATCAATAGTTCCATTCGAATATAAATTGCCATTTGGTACATTTGGAACATGAACAAATTTAACGGTTATATTCATCTTCTCAATAATGAACCGGATCACAGGTAGAGCTATACCCTGTCTTTCAGGATTATTGTAAGTTAAGGGGGACATGTTTTCCGTTAGCATCCGAACTTGACATCCAGGCAGAACTTTTTCCACCTTCACAGGAAAAAAATCTTGGGACTCATCCTTAGAGCAAACTCCCAAATTATAGGGTATGATATGTTTGCCACAATCTGAGTTTGCAAACGGAAAATATGTGAATAGATTAATTTTTAAGATACTTTCGTTGATGACTATCACATTCAGGATATAATATTCCCAAAGTTTGCTCAAAACTTTTTGAACATTCACGGCATCCCTAAATACTAGAATATATTTAACGTCATTAGATAGATGTAGCTTGTTCAGTAATATCATGTATATCTCCAATTCCTCATACTCGTCAAGCCAGATTATGAAAATAGAGACTCCAGTCAAGTTTATTTCCTGCAGATGATTGTTTGAACTCATCCTTATTGCAGGTAGGCTTCTTAAATTAATGATGTCGAATTGATGTCCAACTGATACTGTACTATCAGCATTTCCAGAGAGTATTCGTGTTAAACAGTCACTGAGATTTTCCAATTTTGGCTCTGATGGATTGATATAAAAACTTTCTGCAACTATGATATGTATAACTGAGAAATATGCACATTTCAAAATCATTGTTTCAGATAGATAATAATGTATATTCAAAACACAAAGAGGAAATATTTTGACACCGGATTTATACGTTAATCAACGACATAATGAACTATTATCTGATATATCATTCGAATTTAGGGGTGGACAGATCCGACTTCTTGACGACTAAGCTATAATTTATATTTGATAAGACATGTAAAGATATTAGAGTCGATGTCTAATTTCAATAATTGATATGAAATATCACCTTTCAATCCAATACTTTTCTATTTAGCTCATAATTTATGTATAACTCATTGGAAACTTGATATATGTCCATTAAGCAAGTTTCAAATTTCAAGTGTTTTCTAAATAGTTTTGTCAATATTTATTTTGAAACTAAATATATTTGACCAATACCAGAGTAACTCATGATTTATTTTTGAACGTATCATAAAGAAAACTTAGATTCTAAACTTTTAATTGTGTTAGACAAGTTTGATATATTGTATTCTGTTTCATAAGTTGACAGAATTAGTCTGAGATATGTACCACAAGTTTCAAGACTGAATTCCTCTGGTAATAATGAGCAACTCGGATGTAATCATCATATAGCACTATCTAAATGATCTGCCTCAAATCAGATATATGAAATCTTATACGACGATAGTTTTTTTTCCTAACGCATATATACACAGGCGCTATACTTCTCACCATGATATCAGGTTTCTTGACTTCTTCTTCTGCAATTTCTGAGATAATGACCTGTTAGAATAAGATATATTTTCTTGATTGGTTCCGTGGCGAATAACGATTCATAGTTATCTTTGGCACATTCAGGGAAATGATGCATACTTAGAGGTACATAACAGCATTGGAATCATCTGAAAAGGCTCAAAGTTTCTTTGTGAATGATCGGTTGAAACGCCTGATCGTTATCAATAATCGATACGTTTACATATATCAGATGGTGAAAGTATCGCATATCCACTGCTTGAAATTGCAATCAAAATATTCACTGTAGCTTATTCAGGAATTCGTCAATCTAGTTAACTTCTGGGAGATAATTATCTGGCTAGTCTGGCAACTTTTACAACAATTACATCCGAACAACTATTGAAGAATCTAAAATTGGGAAGACTGAAGTCGGAGATACGTTGGTATAAAAGTGTCAAGATGGTTTAGTGTGAGAATGAAAATCAACTTGGCATCCTACTGGACTGCTTCTGGTCTTTGTCTTTTTAGCGCATTTTTCCGAAAGAAGCGCTATTATATTCACTTTGGCTGTCTGGCTGGCTGGCTGGCTGGCTGGCTGGCTGGCTGGCGTGCCGCTGAGCTCTCAGCAACTATACTATTTACAGACTTGAAACTGGTACTGAATAAAAGCTACTGTTTCGTAGGTTTGCACAAATTGCTTTAATTCAAGCTCAGTGATTGTGGAAGATTAAATTATTCAATTACTTGTTTCAAGTGAAACAATGCCCATGGATATATATGACATTAGGGATATAGCAACTAAAATTTATCAAAGTAGATAAAAATTTAGTTACAACTTTAGCCGGCAGTGTCACTATTATTATGTACAGTTGTCAAATCTGTCCGAGATTCATTCAATGACTTGTTTGTCGCAAATTTGAAGCTTGGTTGAAAATTTGTTTGATTTTGGTGTATTTTTTTCATATAGCTTTGATAAAGAGCAAATTTTAATTTTAAGGTACAGCACTTGACCTCCTGTCAGTCAATAACTAAACAATAAAGAATAAAAGGTATTTTTGAGTTTGTACATGCATAAATTATGTAGCTATCAAACTGTCAACTTGGAACTAGTACTAAATGGAAGCTGCTGTTTCGTAAGCTTGCCAAAACTGCTTGATTTCAAGGTCAGTAATTGTGAGATGGTAATTTGCGAAATCTCTGAGGTAACAAGTATTCATGAGCTGCCAAAAATGTGCTTTCATCATCTAGATGATTCTTCCATTTTTTACTTTTACTAAGCTCAAGAAAGTATTGTGAAACCGACAAAATTCACCTATCGAGATTTTGATGGGAATATTCGTTTTGAGCATCTATGAATCCATTTTGACTATTTTTGGCTTGATGTCGGTACGTATGTTCGTGCGTGCGTAACTCGCAAATCTCAAAACTGGTTAAGCGTAGAATATTGAAATTTTGTATTTGAGACTGGTATAGGATCTGGTTGTGCACTTCGCAGTATGGTTTCAATCGTCTGTACCGGAAGTGCACTTTACTTGGAACTTTTCTCGAATTTTTCCAATGAATCCAGAATGATCAACCGTAGGATGTTGAAATTCAGTATTTGAACTTAATGTTTTATTGGAATAGTTGTCTGCTATTTCTGTGACAATCAGACAGGCCAGAAGTAGACTCTACTTGAAAGTTTTTTTGAATTTTTTGCATAAATATAGAATGATCCGCCATAGCATATTGAAATTTCGTATAGAGAACTTATATAATATCTTATTGTACACCTTGCATTATGATTGCGATCGGCTGAACCGGAAGTGCACATTACTTGAAACTTTTTTTTAATTTTCCGCATAAATTCAGAATGTGCAGCCATAGATTACTGGAATTCAGCATTTTTAATTCCTACAGCATCTTAATTGTCATTTTCTATTTTTGTAATAATCGGCTGAGCCGGAAGTGCGCTTTATATGACAGAATTTTTGTATTTTCCGCATAAATTCTGAACATTCAGTCATAGAATATCAAAATTGTGTATAAGGCTCTTTTATAATATCTAGTTGTACACCTTGCATCATGATTGCTATCGACTGAGCCAAAAGAGCACTTTACTCGGAACTTTTTTGAATTTTCTGCAAAAATCCAAAACGATTGAACGCAGATTGTTTTAATTCAGTATTCAGGACGATTATACCGTCAAGATGCTCATATCCTATTTTTATTGAGATCCACCGAGCCAGGAGTGCACTTTACTTGACAGTCTTTTGGAGTTTTTCGCATAAATTCGAAACGATCAGGTGTAAGATATTGAAATTTAGTATTTCAATCTGCTGTAGCATCTTAATGTTTGCCTACTCTATTTATAATAATAGACTGAACCGGAAGTGCACTTCAGTAGGAGTTAATTCTTCCAATTTTGCGCAAAAAATCAGATCTGTTGGTAGTCGTAGAATTTTGGAAATCAGTATTTAGGAATTTTGAAATATAGGAATAATGGACTATTGTTTCCATAGCAACCGACTTGGCTGAAAGCGCATTTTACTTGACAGATTTCTAGAATCCCTTGGGTAAATTTTGTGTTTGAATATATATATCCAATGATCTATATGATCAAACACAAAATTATACCGTATTATATATATATATATATATATATATATATATATATATATATATATATATATATATATATATATATATATATATATATATATATATATATCCAATGATGAATGATGTACAAGTAAGTCACGTGATGCTCACGTCAGATTTTTTTTTTTACTTTTTCAACCAATATTTTATGAAGGATGTGTTGTCATCGTTATTTTTGCACAGCTCAAGATTTTGATGAATCTTCAGGTTCGAGACCCTACTGAACCCAAATAACATAACTGTAGCAAAGTCAGTCGGTCTGTCGGTCTGTCTGTCTAAAAGCACGATAACTTCAGAACGCATGGTGTTCAAGTGAGGTTTGATATTCAAGTTTTCAACTAAAGTACAATGTTGGATAACAAATCAATGAATTTTATTCTGGCGTTTTGTAATAATACCTACACTGCCACTGATCATAGAATTGAGTAGTTGAGCATTGATGTGGTCTCTTTATATAAGTGTATACCGCACCTCAAGCACGGCGTCTTCATGAAGAAGCCTGTCAAAATCGTGCATTGCCTTCAATAAAGAATTTTTTGAACGACTGAGGGATATCTTTGGTTTGAATTACAAACATTCCGCTCGTGTGGAATCAGGGCCACTCCAATACTTGTTGTAGAATATACTATTACAGGAAATTTAGGTCTACAAATCAGTCATCATGGCTTCACTGGTGCTTAGAATTACTGTGGGCATATTTTACATCAAGTAATAGAAGCGAATACATTTGTTTTCTAGAAAATTACTCGTATCTTCTAGCGTTTTCTGTAAACGCCTGGACGTTTGCAAGAAAAACGTAGTGGGGAGAGACTCACAATGTATATTCGCTGACTCAACGAAGAGAATTATTGATTTTGGCTCAGAGACCTTATATTATGGACTGCTAGTGGTTGAAATAAATTGTGTTATTTGAAATAGATCAATATGGACATGAATAATTGGAGTTGAGTTGGAGTGTAGTGTAATAATCTCAAGTTTGAATTAGAATCATTCATAAGAGATAGTGTTACCTATCTTATTCATCATTTTAATGAATCATTAAAATAAATAGTAGTGTTTAGTAACTTTTGCCCCTAAATTAACATAAATAACGTTAAAATTGATGATCAGGTGTGAAGTTTCAGATTCAGATGGATAAAATCAAAGACGGTAAAATTGAGTGAATTTGAAGTGGTTGATCCCAAGAATGAGCTAGAAGAACGAGAATTGGAGACAACAGGAACCAAGACCGTCCTTAAGCCACGTCTCCGACAAGCTTTGGAAAATGGTGGTGAGAATTCTAATTAATTCATTCCGCGTGACATATTTGATTCCGGGAAAATGAAAAAAGAGTTGCTAGAAAATTCTAGAATGTTCGAAGATAAATTAATGGGAAATTCAAGAAAATCAGAAAAGAACTTGATGGAAAACGTGTTAGCTGGGCTGTCATGGAAAACCTGTTTAGTGTACTTCGATGACATTATTGTGGTCGGTAAAACATTCGACGACCACATAAAGAATCTAGAAGAGTTGTATAGAAGAGTGAAGATGGCTAATCTCAAGCTCAGTCCATAGAAATGTCATCTTTTTCAGAAAAAGGTCCATTATCTGGGCCATATATTCTTCAAAAAGGTAATTGCAGTTGACCCATACAAAATAAAGGCTGTAAAAGAATAGCCAGTACCAAGAGACAAACATGAATTGAGAAGTTTTCTTGGTTTATGCACTCACTATCGACGGTTTGTCCCCGGATTCGCCAATATAGCCAAGTCATTGACACGACTCACTGAAGGAGGTAGAAGATTTACCTGGGAAATGGACTGTCAAGTAGCTTTTGAACAACTCAAACAGTTCCTAACTAGCGCACCAATCTTGCGCTATCCTTCGACTAATGAAAGATTCATACTGGACACAGACGCTAGTAACGTGGGAATTAGTGGCGTCCTTTCCCAAGAACAAGATGGGCAAGAGACAGTATTGGCCTCTTTTAGTAAGACATTATCAAGACCAGAAAGAGCTTACTGCATTACCAGAAAAGAGTTAATGGCAGTCGTAAGATCGGTAGAACACTTCTACAAGTATTTGTATGGCCGAAAGCTCCTAATCAGAACTGATCACGCTGCTTTGGAATGGTTGCTCCAATTTAAGGATCCTGAAGGGCAAGTGGCCAGGTGGATTGAAAGACTGCAGCAGTATGACTTCGTGATCCAACATCGACCAGGAACCAGCCATCGCAATGCCGACGCATTGTCAGGAAGACCGTGCCACGAAGACTGCAAACACTGTTGTCGCTTAGAAAAAAAACTTGTTGCCGTCAAGAAGATAACAGTAGTCGATGAGAGATGGCAACTGGAAGAGTTATGCAAAGACCAGGAGAATGGTTCGGATTTGAAAGTTGAACTGAAGTCGAAAAATAATGATGTTAGACCAGCTTGGGAAGATGTTACACCACACTCTCGGAATGTAAAATCGTATTGTGCGCAGTGAAATTCCATCGTGGTTGAAGAGGGCCTCCTTAAACGCCTCGTAGAGAGTACGGACGAAAATGAGAGTAGGACGCAGTTGATAATCCCTAGGAACAGAGTACTGGAAGTACTGGAAGGGATTCATGATGAAGCTGGTGGAGGGCACTTTGGAATCAGTAAAACGTTGGAAAAACTACGCCAGCGATTGCACTAGATAAATTATAAGAAGGATGTCAGAGAGTGGTGTAGGAAATGCGAGGTCTGCGCCAGTAGTGATGAGTCACAGAGAAAAGGAAGAGCTCCAATGCGTCAGTACAATGTAAAGAGTTATTTCGAGCGCATTACAATCGATGTGGCTGGACCGTTTCCAAAAACTAACAACGAAAATAAATACATAATCGTTGTGATGGACTACTTCAGTAAATTGGTGAAGGAGTACGCTCTACCAACCAGAAAGCTGTCACTGTCGCCAAACTTTTGGTGAAAGAATATATCCAGGGAAAAAATTTTGAGTCGGCTGTCTTTCAAAGCATTTGTGAAATCTTGGAAATCCACAAAACCAGGACCACTGCATTACATCCGCAGTCGAACGGCATATTTGAACAGATGAATAGAACAATCAATCGATATCTGGCAAAGGTTGTTTCCTACCATCAGCGAGACTGGGACCAACACCTTTATCTGCTTCTGTTAGCATACCGTTTAGCAGTACACGAAACAACTGGGCAGACTCCTGCGAACATCTTATTTGGATGAGAGTTGCGCTTGTTATACGACCTGATATTTGGTAGTAAACCAGGTGAAGATCTAGCAGGAGAAGACCACGCTACCAACCTTCAGAGAAGAATGGATGACATTCATGGTCGAGTTCGTTCAAACATCAAAAATGCCAGCGACCGAATGAAAGAAAACTATGACATCAAGGCTAAGAAAGGTGGTTATCAACCCGGGGATTTGGTGTGGCTTCATAACCCCCAGAAGCGCCAAGGGTTGTCACCAAAACTTCAGCGGAACACGGAATGTCCATATGAAGTGATGAAGAGAATTACCGACGTCGTCTACCTGATACGGAAAACATCGAACGTAAAGCCGAGAGCTGTCCACTTCAATCGGCTAGCCTCATTCGCCGTCGATAACCATAAAGACCGACATGAAGCCACGGTTCCACGAATTGTTGAGCAAGAACCAACCTTTGAAGAGTCAATTGCCAACTATTCCAATGGTCGTAAAATGCGGTACGACGTGACGAGAGAAGAACAACAAGATCTGTTCGCAGTGCATTTAAACCATTCCTAGGCTCACTGTGTGGCGAGTGACTTGAGGAATAGCGTCCATTTTCAAGAAGAATTATGGAGGATTAGAAGAACTGGCCAACCAACATCCATCAGTCAGGAAAACACTACACTTTAAGGACACCCGCACGAAGCACGAACGATATCTGTACTATATGGTGACTAAGTCATGCTCCTACCAGAAACCGACATACCGCACTATGTGGAATACTCTGCTCGACTTCTGGAAGCATCTATTGGACAACGACCTGATGAAGCTGGCAGTACCAAAGTTGGATTGTGGACTAGATAAATTGGATTGGAAGGTAGTAAGGAATATGTTGGAAACCCTCTTCCGGTCTACCAGAATAGAAATCCTTGTCTGTAGCTACAACCCTAAGCAGCAGATGAAAGATGGACGGATCATCGACTGCTACTTCTATAAAAAATCTCGATATACCAAGGATGATCAATGCAGATTCCGACATGACTCTTCAGGGATTCCTGAAGAACCGTTTCGGGACGAAGCAGTCCTAAGGAGGGGGCAGTGTAACGAATTCAGATCTATAAATAAGTCATTTCGGCCTTACTGATGCTTAGAATTATTGTGAAAATATTTTACATCAAGAAATAAAAGGGAATATATTTGTTTTCTAGAAATTTTTTGTTACCTTCTAGCGTTTTCTAGAAACGCCTCGACGTCTGCGTGAAAAACGTAGTGGAGAGAGACCCACGGTATATATTCGCTGACTCAACGAAGAGGATTATTGATTTTGGCTCAGAGACCTTATACTATGGACTGCTAGTGATTGACTTGAATTATGTTATTCGAAATAAATCAATATTGACATGAATAATCAAAGTTAAGTTATAGTGTGGCGTGATAATCTGCAGTTAAAATTAGAATTATTCATTAGAAATAGTGTTGATTATCTAATTCGTTATTTTAATGAATCATAAAAATAAGAAGTAGTGTTCAGTTACTATTGCCTCCTGAATCAAAATAAATAACGTTACACTATTAATAACATGCAAAAGAAGATAAGAATTGACATTGGGTATTTCCTAATTTACATGAATTCCTGGAAAATAGATAAGCTCATAAATAGAAAAAAGATATCTTGTTCGTACTTCACAAGAAATTTTGTCATAATGCAAAGTCTTGCCGTCATGAATTTGAATATCATATCTCAGTTCATGAATTCACATATAGACGTTTCGATGATAATGACACAATTTTACATAGAATATCAACAAAAAAAAAATCTACTCCCTATAAATATGTATATATAAACAAGCAAACAGAAGAAATAATTAATAATACAAATACGATAACATAATCGCATGTTTTTACATTTGAATGTTGAAAATATATAGTACCGCTGATAAATAAGGTTCAAAAGAATGTGCTTATCTTCCTTGAATAAATTCTGGTGATAAAAAGTACGAAATTTTTGTGATTGTTTGACATAGGTTTGGGAAGGCTACAGATAATGTTCATTTTCTGTTCAGTTCACAGTATAATTCAGAAGAATAGGTGGCTGAATATAAGAGGAACAACTGTTACAAATAATTTCTCATTATATTTGTATTTATAATTTTAGGACAAAATAGATAATGATCCATGAATATTTATCCTCTAAGAGAAAGAATAGTCTCAGTATCATAAAATTTTCATGAGGAGTGCCATTCATCAGATAGTTTGTGTAATGAAGCTTGCATGGGACTAATAGAGTAACATCCTTCCGTGATTCTATATGTATAATAAATGCGGATGAAAATATATTCTACATTCTACAACAAGTATTGGTATGGCCCATTTCTCCACGAGCGGAAGATTTATGATTCAAGCCAAAGGCGAGGATAGATGAATTATCATTCATCAATCAACTTAATCAAAATTTGATTATTTCATGTGTTTTATTATGAAATTCTCCTCAGTAGGAAGCAAATATACCCCATCGTTTGATCAATCTAGTTGGAATCTAGTACACGAACTTAATATTATCGATAAGGTACCTATACAGGGCTTGAAACAAAACGCGGAATATAGGAGTTCAGCATGGGATTTTCAAAATGTGGGGATATTGGCTCTCCTGTATATTTTAGAGCAAAAGTACAGAATTGGAGAGTTGTTTAAAATAAATTTACACGTACGAAAAGTTTTCATTCAATGCAGTAGAATATGTGTAGCATTAGATATTCAGAGAATAAAATATGATATTTTTGGCAAAAATCAGATGGCCATGACAATAAAAAGACGAATGAAACAAGCTTTCATTCTGACAGTTTTGATTCCGTGCCATTATTGCTAATTTTTTAATCGGAGACTTTTCATGAGATAAAATCAATTTCAAATTACTTTTCATTATTGTTGATTATTTTAGTAACACGGAAATGAACTGTCTGAATGAAAGCCTGTTCCATTCGTTTTTTAATTTTCATGGCTATCTGATTTTAAACAAAAATGTCATATCTTATTTTCTAAATATCAAATGCTACAGATATTCCAAGGCATTAATTTTGAGACTTTTTATGAGTGAAAATTCATTTTGAGCAACTTTCCATTCTTGTACTTTTTGCTATGAAATATACGGGGGAGCCAATATTCGCTCAATTCGAATATCCCATGTTAAACTCCTATGTTCCGCGTTTCGCTACACAACATGTATATGTAGGGATTGTACAAGGGTTTTAGGCTTAAAATAGTTCAAATAAAGGTTTAATTTATTTTAATACCTATTCAGTAATGATCAGAATAAATACATATGATTATATTATTGATAATGATGAAACTAAAACACAATTACATTGTGTAGAGTTACAAATAAATCTTTGCTCCCCAAAAAAATGAGAAAAACTCGAAACGCAAATCAAAAATTCGTTGAAACTCAGAACAATCATCTAATATTACCAAACACTTATGATAGACATCGCCAAGTTCTTCCAGAATACCGCGAAGCTGAGAGCCTTCGCACCACATGTCTAAATGTCTAATACAGAATGAACATGTAAATTACACAAATAACGTATATATAGAATGTTCACATGAAAATTGTGTCCAATCTATTTGTATAGGAATATTCTTCTTGAAACAAATGAAAATATTATTATTATGTCATTACTATTATCATAAGATATAATTGATCACACTAATAAATACAAATTTTGTCTTGTGCTACACTCATGCGGACACTTCTGGAAAAGTACAGAGTCCGAATGCCGATGGCACCAAAAATAAAAACGTGCAATATTTACAAGCAGATTTAAAGGTGTAACATAACAGATCGCAAAGCAATGCAACAAATACAGCAATGTGAGTATAAAAGAGACATTAAAAGACTTTTTGACGGAATCGAAGCCTCGAAATTCGAGCTATCTACGTGACAGTTCGATTTTTGAGGTAAGGCTGGAATATTTGCTATATATAATAGTTCGGCCAACATAAACATGTCGCAGTCATTTCGACCAAACGACTTGTTAGTAACGGCTACACAACTGACTGACTCCCGCCCTCGACGCGTTTATTTCTCGAACTCTCGCCTCGCGTCCCTGCGTTGAACGATGAACATGGAGGACTTGTGAATGTACTGAGACATGGGCTCATGCCTTTATCATCGGATATTCATAGAACTATGGACTGTTGAGGATTTTAGGAGTGCACTATTGGGCCGCCATCTTGGTGTCGTCTTAACATCTGACGCGGTCTTCTGTAACGCAGATTCTCATCTGCGTCGTACTCTGTCAGTCTCTTGATTCCGACATCAGAATGGTATTCTACACCAGACAAGAATTTGTTTGCCTGATTTATAGCATGATCGTGTATGATCTGAATCTAGATGAAGCTGGTCGTTGCGCACGAACCAAGGTGCATCCGTGGCCATACGTAAAAGTTCATTTTGCACTACCTGCAGCTTCTTTCATTTGTGTAGACACCGAGTATCCCCCCGCGGATATGCCATACGTTATTGCGGGACGTATTATCATCTTAGGGCTTAGCTTTTTGTTTGTAAGTGATATACGACCTCCACGACTTATGAGTGAATATAGCGAAGCAACAAGTGCGTGTGCATTTTGAAAATTTTTTTTGAACATGTGGTCTCCACGACAAGCTACTGTCAAAGAGCAGGCCAAGATATTTATATTTCAAACGCCTTGGAATGATGTCATTAAATATATCGATTTCACCAGATGGCTGAAATCTCCTCTTTGTGGAGAGAATTGCTGTTTTCTTTTCGTTTCTCGGCAGCTTGGTGCAATCGAGACGTTATCACGGCTTGATTTCGTGAGCGACTGCGTACAGCAGTGTCATCCGCATACTGGGCAAGTATTGTTCTGGTAGTAGCTACTGGTATATCACTGCAAAATATATTAAACAGCAGCGGTGACGACAAAAAACCTTGTGACAGGCCTGCTGTTGAGGATCGTTCTGGAGACTTAACGTCGTTTAGTTTGACTCTGAATGTCCTTTCCGCCAGGAATGAGTGAATAAGCTGTACCAGTGATTGATTGATGCCAGCTTGCATCATTTCATGCAGCAGCCCTTGTCAAAGGCCTTGGCAAAATCCAAGAAAATTGCTCCAGTGGCTTTTCGGTTGTGAAAGCCCTCCATTATGAATAAAACAACTTGCAGGAGTTAATGTTCAGTTGAGTGCTTTTGACGGAACTCATGCTGATAGTCAGGTATTACGTCGAATCTAGTAACTTTCTTTTGCAACCTGATAAATATAACTTTTTCCAACACTTTTCTCATTTTGCACAGAAGACTTATGGGTCTGTGGTTTTGTGGGCATTGTGCGTTTTATCCTGACTCAGGAATGACGCATATATCGGCCAGCTTCCCCTTTTCAGAGATGTAGCGCAAGCGGAGTGCTGCATTTGCAATATTAGTAAGAGCACCAACACCCTTGCCATCCTGGCGGTTTGTAAATTGATACCAGTCGTAATGCACCGGTCTGCGGTGTTTACAACAATTTCAACAGCCTCGGCATGTTGTAAATTGTAAGTCTTGCTCTAGTAATGGTCGATAGTGTTTTTAATGAAAATACCAACGCCACCTCTTTGAGCATTCACGCGATCTCTTCTGTTGAAAGTCAGCCCGCACATTTTTGGGTTGATACCATCTCTCAAATGAGTCAATGTTGTGACGGAAGACGAACTCTTCAGCGCTATTACGCTTGTATGAAAAGCTATTTGTGTTCCAGAACGCAAACCTTACTGTGTCTGGCCTTTTACGCTGTCTTATATTTATATGTTGTTGTTTGCAGCTGTCAGTTTCGGCAGCAATGACTCAATCTGAGAGAAAATTCCACTCAGATTGACATTATGAAACTTTGTAAGTAAGCTCAATAATGTGGTTTCAGTCTGCTTGCCTTGCGAAGCGGTTGCAGACTGTGTGATATGCTTAGGCTGTATAACAGCGCTGGTAACAGGACTTTAAACAGTAACAACTCGTGTTTGCTCATTTGATGAGTGTTGTGCTAGTTTTGGCGGCAGTCGAGTAAGACATGCCTTGTCTCAATGGCTTGGAACTAAATGTTCTTGGCTGCGACTGGCGTTTAGATACTTCTACAACTGCTTTGTGGGACTTGCAGCCTTTGTAGTTTGCAGTGTGTTTCTCATTGCAATTACAACAGACTGGCTACCCCTGATCTTTGGTAGTACAGTCGGCAATGTTGTGATTTCCCGTACATCTGAAACAGCTCTGTCTGAGGTTACAGCCCTAAGCGTTGGCAGTTGTGGCATTAACTAATGCTAGTTTGCGGTCGCTTGAATTTGATTGACACCCTCAAGTACATGAAAGTTTCGAGGTCAAAAACTTTATTATTTTCCGCATTTTTGACAAGCTTGACGTGGACAAGATGCAAGGTCTTCTTGTCACGACTAGCTGTCTAGCGACGGACAGATTTAACTGTAAAGTCGATTGATGCAAACTCGGATCTGATCGCATCCGATATGTCGCGTAGTACCACCTGCAAGAGTTGTTTTCTTGCAGCATATACGTGTGGAGAGCAATGTTTCTGGCACGCATCAAAGTTGCTGCAGCACGGAAGTTCTGTGCTGTAGAGAAGTGCAGTCGGACACAATTTTTGATGTTGACTGTCATCTTTATCGCCCCTCCAACTTCCACTAGTGCTTGCACTGGCTTGGAGTATTTGTCTTCTAAGTGAAAGACGATAGGCGGAATGCGCTTCTCATAGGCTTGAAACTTTAAGTTCTTCATAGTGTCGCCTTCGCCCCACTTGACTCAGTGGGACGAGACTATTGGAAGTTGCAGGAGGACTTTCTGAGTCCGGTTTTACTTTTTTCCGGTTTTGGAGCAAGCATAAAGTCGTCTAAATCCTGTACTGACTCATCACCGGCTTCGCGGGCTGCTTTTGACGTACTGCTCACAGTAACTGGTTTTGCTACTTTTTTAGCTTTACGTTCTAGATTCAACTCAGCTACATGAAGCTTGATCTTTCTTAGCAGAAGATCATTTTTGTCATGAATTACCTTATCAGACTGATCGGACTTTTGTCCGAGAGCCGCAAGACGACTGTCAACTTGTTTTATGCTGAAAGCATTTTAATACATTTTCAAACTTTCTTCCACAGCATGTGGAGAGGAAAGATGAGAGCAGTATCGACAAGATCACAATAATTGTGATTTGTCAATGTGTTTTCACACGCAGTAAATTGTCAAAGCCTTGAGGAGAGGCATGCATGTTAAAATAGTATAACACAGTAGCAGAGTTGAATCTCAACAATTCTTGTCACAAATCACCAACAAACGCTGTACCCTTGTACTAAGAACTCGATAACGACTCCCGGAGGTTGCGCTATCCCTGACACCAACGTTTGCAAGAGAATCGGAACGATAATATAATATTATATAAGAGCACTAGATTCTGCATATCAACATTTGCCAGATAAATCGCTTTGATGAAATATTATCCGAGAGCACTTGAACGCGCAAGTCAGATAAGAGACAAAGTCCAGTTATAACAAACTGTACTTGTCAGTTTCTGCAGCTAGACGCTTACAGCGGATCAGTTGCTTTACAATAACAGGTTCCTGTCTCGTTGAGAGAGAGAAAGGAATGTGTTGTCCCTTCAAGTCACAACTAAATAAGGTAATTGACAGTTATTCATTTTATAGTCTCACCAAATCGAATCAATCAATTACAGTAATAACAATATTTTCACAATTGGTACTTTTCATTTTATCAATAATTCTGATATATTCAACACCTAATGAAAAAGGTGTACTTATCTTTGATACTCAAATAAAATATTTTTTCATAATACCTGCATTGGAACGAGCCTGTTTCTGCCCGCTAAATTCATTTCTTATATCGTTTTATCCCTGGCACAGTCGCATGTGTACATTGAAATGAAAATCAAACAATCTCAGTTTATTTTACAGTTGTTGTATTCGTAACTGTAAAGATGACTAGTATCAAGAAAAAAAGTATTGAAAAAAAACGAATTTTGATTTCCAACTCTGTATACTCATTCGAGACTTTGACGATTCGATCCTTTGACTAAGTTTCAAATAAATAAACAAAATTTAAAATCATGAGTCGTTTTTCTTAAATGAAGTTCTGAATGATGTATAGATTATTGAAAAATGTATTATTTCGACAATTTGGATTACACTACAACATCTTATTGATAAAGCACAAGCAGCTATACTCTTGACTTGTTACCTGCAAAATCAAAAGAAAAATATTCACTTTGTTATGACAAATTTGTAATATGGAAAGTTAGAAATCTTTTCCACCTCTCAATATGCAAGTATATATATATCAGGGTAGTACACATCCCACTTTAGAGGCAGACATCTCAACGGAAGAGCTTCAGCTTAGTATAAACGCAAGTAAAACAAACAAAGCCCCAGGCTCGGATGGTCTAAACAATGAATTTTTCAAATATATTACTCCTGAATGGGAGCACTATATACTGCACATGTTTAACCAAATTCAGAAAACCGAAATTATGCCTGATTCATGGTCCGGTATCGTTCTATTCTTAATATACAAAAAAGGTAATCCCTCTGACCCGTTGAACTACAGAGGAATAGCAAAAATAAACTGCATATGTAAAATCTTCACTGATATTATATATAACCGTTTAGAAACATGGTGTGAAGAAAATAATATAATAAGTGAATGGCAATTTGGTTTTCGAAAAAACAGAGGTACCGCGGACAATCTGTTCTCACTTACAGGTCTTGCACAAATCACCTTGAGATTAAAGAAGCAGAAAGCATACGCAATTTTTATTGACTTTCGCAGAGCCTTTGACTCTGTGGACCGCAGCAGACTATGGGAAAAGTTGAACGACTTGGGTTTTCCAAATAAATTGATTCGAATTATATCCAACTTTTATAAAAATGCATACCTCCAAATTGAAACTCAAAACCAATTGTCGGAGAAAATACAAATAACGCAAGGAATTTTGTAGGGAGATACATTGAGTCCCCTACTCTTCACCCTTTTTCTTAATGATCTGGAATCTTTTTTTAGAAACAAGGGAGCCGAGAGACTTAACATAGACGGTAAAAGCGATTTATTGATGCTGGCGTATGCAGACGATTTGGTATTATTTGGCAAATCACCAATAGACACGCAAAGAAAACTAAACATACTACACGAGTATTGCACACAGAATCACCTATGTGTCAACGTAGATAAGTCAAAAATTTTGCTTTTTCATAGAGGTAGAGCCCCAAATTCTAGTCGGTTCCAATACAACCAAGTCGAAATCGAAGTAGTAAATAATTATGTATATCTAGGAGTAGCGTTTAGCTCTCCTGGCAAATTTAATTTAGCAGTACAAAAAACTTACCAAAAAGCTATTATAGCCACACAAAAAGTAAATTCTATTTTATGCAAGGGTAAATCCAACACCTGGTCAGAAAAAGAACAATTACTAAACTCTATTATAAGGGCTACAACATTGTATGGTTCAGAAATATGGGCTCTCAGATGTGGAGAAGCATTAGAGAAATGTCAAATCCGTTTTGCGAAATATATACTTATGTGTCCTAGAAATACACCAAACTATATGGTACGATTAGAAACTGGTATTATTCAACTAACATTCTTTATTTGGAAAAGAACACTTACATGGTGGAATAAAATGCTAAAAATGCCCAACGAGAGAATAACAAAACAATTATATAATCGTTTGCTACATCTAGACGCAAATTACCAAAATAACAAAATAGAGAACAATTGGTGCACTCAATTAAAAACGTTTCTCTTAGACTTGGGCTTCGCAAAGGTATGGGAAGACCAATATATTAATAAAGGTCAAATAGACCAAATATTGCAAAAGTATCTTTTAACCCTAAAACAAACGGATCTTTACAGATGCAATAATTCAAGATATTCTTCAATGTACAAAATATTGAAAACGAATTATTTCATAGAAAGTTATCTAACATCAGATATAAGTTAAGCAAAAAAAAGAGTGATTGCCCAAATCAGACTAGCAAGTAAAAAGTTTCTAATCATAACTTTAAATACCATAAAATACACTATAAATATGGAGGAGTTATGCTCCTTGTGCAACAAACAAGAACCAGAAAATATTTTCCATGTTTTTACACAGTGTCCAATTTATACTCCATACCGCTCTGTTTATCTTAATGATTCCATTGGCCTCAATGAACTACAAGTTCATACTATATTTGATAACCTAAATGCTGAAAAGATCAACCATATATTTTTATACACTATAAATGTCCTGAAATTAAGAAGTTTCATTATAAATGAATAAAGAAATAATGATTCTATTGGCCTCAATGATCTACAAGTTCATACTATATTTGACAACCTAAATACTGAAAAGACCAACAATATATTTTTATACACTATAAATGTTCTGAAATCAAGAAGTTTCTCTGTCAATGAATAAAGAAATAATGATTTTATTGGCCTCAATGAACTACAAGTTCATACTACTATATTTGATAACCTAAATACTGAAAAGATCAACAATATATTTTTATAGACTATAATGATCTGAAATCAAGAGGGTTCACTTTTAATGAATAAAGAAATAAGGATTTTATTGACCTCAATGAACTACAAGTTCATATTATATTTGAAAGACCAACAATATATTTATATACATTGTATGTGATTCAAAAGCAAATGTAAATATGCGTTGTAATTAAAAATGTTAGTATATGTCACCATTATTAATTAATTGTTGCTAATCAATGTAAAGATATGAGTTTCTCAAGACAATAAATTATATTATTAATATTATTATTATTAATATGGAAAGTTTTAATGCAGGTATTATGAAAACTACAGTGTGTGGCCCAGGACGATTCCAGCCAAGGGTGATGCCAGCCCTTGCTTCGCTCGGGCAAGCAACATTCGCCCTCAGTTGAAATCGTCTTGTTCCGTCCCCAGCCACACAATATGCTATTGTCTGTTCTCTGCTAACTTCAATTAGATTTTTCTTCATCAATTATAATGAAAAATAACGGCATGAGCGAATGACTGAATACAAAAATAAAATGACCTAATACAATTGAGGAGGATGAACCGATTATACAGATTATTGTTATCCAACATCAGTAGAATCTTCATCAGATCTTGTATACTCTTTTTCCCCAAAAATATCTATGGAAATGGTACAGATGGGATTAAGCAATTTTTGTTTTTCGTAATTGTATTTTTCATTTTATCAGTCATTGAATATAAGTGTATTATAATTTCTATATAATGCAGAAGAATCGGGAGGAATATAATATTCAAACTCTGATGAAGATTTTGCTAATGATGAAGAAGTAACAAATACTGACGATGAATAATAATGATCTGTAGAATGTCAATAAATAGTGTAGCGATTTCATATAATATTTGAAAATTTTGCCAAGGCTCGGCCTCCAAAATAATATTCTCAATCGGTAAGCTGTATTTACTGACCTTAATATCTAAGTAACTATTTCATTTAATGTTGAATACATGAAAATTCTAAATAAAATGGACAATATTGATTATGAGAATCTTTTTCTAATAACTATATGTATACCATAAGTCACGTGATCTTGCGAGAGTCAATCGCACCGTAGCTCATCACGACTTATTGTTAGCAGGCTGCCGATACACGCTCTCTCTCACACTGCTCTTTATCTATAGTTGCTTCTCTCTCGCACTCATGCACAACATTCTGTCATTTTGAAAATATGTTTTCCCAGGTACTAATATTATTCTATCCAAAAATATTTTTTTGATATTCATAAAACACAATCAAAGGAACCACCTGTCAAAACTTTGGACTCAACCACACAGTCCAGCTTTTCAATAATATAAATATATATATCATCACTAGGACCTACAGCTCAAGATGAGTTTTGACTATTGCAACAATCTGCCTCCATTCATTTCTGTCCTTTGCCTTGATTTTCCATCTCTTCACATTCACTATGATATCCGAGCCTAATCTTTCACTTAGTTATTTTATCAATCATTGTCTATTTTGAATGGAATTGTTGAAGCTGACTGGATGAGTGAATTCAAGTAAGTAAAACAATGTTGGGAACTCGGTCAATTATTTATTAATATTTCTATCCTACTTTACAGTTTGAAGATGTTTAAATAGCTTAGATGCAGCCAAATCCGTGAAGTGGGACAGAAATATTATCGAATAGTCGACTGAATTCCCAACGTTGTTTTACTTACTCAAATTATCTATTTTATACAAAGAGCATATGTAGTCATAGTTGATGTACTAAAAAATTGGCTGTAACAATTAATTATTTTCATTACTTGTCGAAATATTGATTGATCGGTATCCAATCAATGATTCCACAGAATACCAATAATTGTTTCTCCCTAACACTGTATTGGAATTTGTACATTCCATAGCCAAAAATCATGTTGGAATAATTGACATCCCAACATCACTTGAAAAATAAATTCGCATGCCGTTTAGAATTATTCAATGATTTTGCAACGAATCAGAAGCTGTTAGTTTGACTACTATGGTCATTTCCTAATAATTCGGGTATTTATTATTGGCTTTGCGTTTAAGGTTTCATGGTATGAAATATTTCTACTGGAATATTGTTGAGTCTCCAGAATCTTAGAGAAAGTATAGTCTACCTCTACAGCATGTTTCGAATTACGTATATCACACTCGCGAAGCATAATCCTCACCTTCGAGTCACATTTTAAACTTTTTGCTCGTTTGGAACACTACTTATTAAAGAATATACTATTCAATAATACTTACCAACGTATTCTACTTTTCCTTGTAAATATTGTACCGGGTCGAATAGAAAAACAACAATATTTGTAGCATTCTAAAAACTGTTGTTCAATCAGTGCAGTCATAGAATTTTTGTACTATTTGTGACCATATATATATATATATATATATATATATATATATATATATATATATATATATATATATATATATATATATATATATATATATATATATATATATATATATATATATATATATATATATACATTTCCCTGGATAATATTTATCAGCAGTACTATATATTCTCATAATTTAGATGTAAAAACATTCGATTATACTATCGTATTTGCATAATTAATCATTTCTTTTAATCGTTTGTTTCCGCATATACATAGGAATTTATGGGGAGTGAAATTTTTTTTGTCTATATTTTATGAAACATTTTGTCATTATTATCAAAATGACTATATTTCAATACGTGTATTGAGCTATGATATTCGAATTCATGACCGCAAAACTTCGAATTATGATAATACTTTTCGTACACAATGTACAGAATGATTTTTTCCTATTTATGAGCTCATCTATAAATAAACCAATTCAATCCCTAGGAAATTACATATGAATTGAAGAATGCCAATTCGAAGCCTAATTCCTTAGGTGATCGATACTCACGATATATTTAGAAAGTGTTCGAAATTGAGTTGCTTCCTAACGTGATAGCAACTTTCTTGAGAGAATAGCCAAAAATATGAGTATATATTTGTATGTTATATGTATTATTAGCAAAAAAACAATTGAAGAATGAAGAACGCAAACACTCTGTCAATAACCACACTTGTCTTATCATAAGTCAAAATATCAAGTACGCTGGTTCAACAAAAAATACACCACATAGCGGCAATGATGACTGGACTGATCAAATATCTATTGCCGAATTAATTTTTTTTTTTAACCAACTGCATCTCACCACAATTATGCAAAACATCACCAGCATCAATATAATGAATTGTAAAAGATATCCCAAATGAATTTTATGAATAAATAAATAACGAAAGTTACTAGTCTCTGACATAGCTCCAATCATCAGAATATTTGACTGCCAACACGGCCAACCTGACAGAAGCTTTGTTCTCGAAGCTTAAGACTGAAACAAAAAGCCACGTGTTGACTGATTTGGTCTTAATCGCTTGCCCCGTGCTTCACTGTAGCTGCCTTTTCAGGAAGTTAAGCTGAAAAGTAGATTTTCATGAATCATATGACAATTTTTGTATTATTATTTCCTAAACGGGAGTTCAGTCACAGCCTAGTTCGACCACAAAAGGGTGCAAACTGCTACATAGTGGCTTCTAACAATCCAGTTCGACCACTACATGACGCGAACTGGCACATAATGACTTCTAACAGCTCAGCTCGGCCACTACAGGGCGCCAACTAGCAGATAATGGCTTCTAACAGTCCAGTTAGGTCACTACAGGACTCTAACTAACAGATAATGGCTTCTAACAGCCCAGTTTGACCACTACAGGGCACAAACCAACACATAATGACCACCATAGTAACGGATACAGAATCATAGCGCAACACACATTTCAGTACTTACATAATTCAACCTGTAAGTCAATTTGATCTGCTTCCAGCAAGTCTAATATTCCTTGCATATCACAGCTCAAAGACCAATCAGTAGGCCATTTGCAAACTGCTCTTTGGCAGACTTAGTTATAACACTCGAGCCAACTTTCTTCAGTTCAAATCGATTCAAGTGATCAAGATGTTTAATCACCTCAAAAGGACCAAGAAATTCGTAGTCTGTTTTACTAATGTGTATTTTTTAGTTACGTTGCATGAGGACAAAATCATCAGCTGAGAGCTTCTCATTATATCTCTTCTCTCACCATTTATTTTATCCGACTTTGCAATAGTCGAATTCAGAAGCTTTTACACTTTTGTCGATATATTTCCCGGCTACGGATCGGGAACAGATTCAGAGATAAATCTCGCAGCAATTCCTGTATTAAAGGTACTGATCCTTCAATACCAAACAATACTTTATGCATGGTCCTGTTGAGCACCTATTGAGTTTCCCATTAATTGCTCGACCATTCTGACTTAACTTTTGTCTCAATGCGAATAAGAATCATGATGGTTCTCATATAGCGCTCGACTTGACCATTACCATCGATGAACATCTGAGATAATGAAATGATATTCAACACCCAATTCATTCTAAAATTTTGGCAGACTAGTATTTTCAAAATTTGAGCCTGCATTCATAACAAGTCGCTTAAGAGTCCCAAATAGAGAGATAAGAAATTTTAATTGCTCTTTTGTTTCGGTTGCTTTCACTGATCTCATCGGCAACAGCAAACATTTCTTAGTTAACGCATCCATCAAGACTAATATACGCTTGTATTCTCACCTGTAATGGTAGAGGATCTAAATAATCGATGTATAATGTGTGTAAAGATTGTGAAGGCCTCTGCACAAGAAGAATGTATCCTTGTAGTGGACTAGTCCTAGTCTTTCTCACTGCACACACTAAGCAGTGTTTTACATAGTTCCAAGAAAATAACCTTAGACGAGGAAACCAAAAGAACTTCGCAATTGAGTCAAATGTCTTGTCAGTGCCGATGTGACACTGTTTGTCATGAAATATTCTCAACAGACCTAGACGACTTTGTTGTGGCATAAACCATCTTAGATCAGTTGACCCGTCAGGATGGTTATTTTTATGCAGGAGAAGGCCGTCTGTTTCTTCAAACTGCTTTCAGACAAGTTTACCATTTCTCAGATTGTCCAGGATCTTCTAGGCTTCTAGGCTGCCTGTTTGCACAGCATAGAGCCAGTTTTGATGCGAAATTTGTCAAATGCGAGCTGGATTACGACTTGAGTAATCTACGTGTGGCAACGAACTGCCTTTCCTATAAACGATGTCAAAATTAAAATCTTGCATGTAAATCCACCATCTAGCAATCCGAGGGATCAAATCTTTATTGTGAGCAGTATTCGAACAAAAACAGATTAACAAAAATATGTACTACGAAAGTATAATCGCGGATCTTGAGGAAAAATTAGACCAGCAGGAGCAATACTCCTCTCGATACTGAGTGCATATTTTGGGATTATCAGACAATTGAAGCTAAGAATACTGGAGATCTGGCTTGGAACTTGTTCAACACAAATCTGAAAGTCAACGTCAATTATGATTGTATTGATCGCTGTCATTGCACCGATGAAAAGCCATCTTAATTCCACCCCAAAGGTATGTTCTGCAATAATTAAATTTACATCTTACAAACATCGCTGCTCATTCATGGAAAATCGCAAGCTATTGAAAGGATCCAAAATCACTATTGAAGAAGAACTGACCCATCATAGACTCAAACTCCTAAATATGTCATCCGCTAAATACGGTTTTGAAAATGTGTGAACACATGATAGGAACATTTTCACTTAGGTTGAAAAAATTATTAGAAAAGCCACATAGTATTATGAACTCTCAAAATAACAATATTCGGGGCTATTCAGTAGCTGATCATTATCTGTTTTCGATCGATAAGACGTTAATGATCTATAAATTTTTAAATTGGTATTCTGTAAGTCACTTGATCATTAAAATTGGATAATGACAATCGATAACTAGTGAAAACTTATCGACGGGGAATACGCTGTCATTTTCGAATTAATGATCGATTGTTTATGTCAAAGTCAGGCAGAAAAGGCGGCTTAATTTATTTATCCAATTGTGCTTCAACAAAATTTGATTGAAAGAATGCGTAAGTAAGTATTTTCTGTAATCTATATATTCACAATTCAAAATTATGGATTTTTTTTGTTGTAAATGTAGACGAAGATCACGAATTTGTAACAGGGCGCTCAGGGATGCTAGTGATTCTTTCTCTTTGCCAGAAGAAAATTTTAAACAAATATTTTGATTAAATAGAGATTTTTCTCGTTATCTAATCATAACACTTACGCCAAATTTACAAAAAAAGGACAAGAGTGACATCAATTCCAATTCATATAGAGGTTTGGCTGAATTTAGTCCTCAAATTTCAGTAAACTAATAAAGAAACAAGTATAGATTCTAGCAGCTTTACAATTCATGAGCAGTGGTCTGAGTAATTTATTGGGATAAGTCAAGCTGGTATGTCACGTTCTTTTGGAAAAGTTTGTTCTGCTATTTGCGAAAATATGTTGAACATATGGATCAAATTATCAAATAATCCAATTCAAATGCAGCAAATAAAATTAGGGTATGACGACTATCGATTCAGCAGTGAATCTAAAACTCAACAAGTATCTGCTTTGTAGTTTCTTAGAACGATTCAATTTCCCTGGAATATTGGGCAGTATTAAATTGTGAATATTTCTAGCATTTTATACCTATATTCTTTTTTGCATAAGATATATCTGTTATCAATATGAATCTTTCCTAGATCTGTGATGCTGACTTGAAAATTCTTTCAATCAATGCACGTTATTCAGGATCTTCTCACGATTCTGCTATATGGCAAATGAGTAGAGCACGACAGTTCCTGGAAGAACAATACACATTGAATGGTGTTAATGGCTGGCTATTAGGTGATTAATCAAATGCTTGATAGAGAAATTTTGGGAAGATCAGATACCTACCTATTATTATTTCTTAATATTACACAGGTGATTCTGGTTATCCACTGGAACCATATCTATTGACTCCTGTTTTGAATGCGAATTATGAAGCCGCCATGAGATATAATACAGCCCACTGTTTAGTCAGAAATACTGTCGAAAGATGTATCGGTGTATTGAAGTATCGACTCAGGTGTTTGTTAAAACATTGTACACTTCATTACAGCCCAGTGAAAGCTGGAAAAATAATTTATGCATGTGCTATATTGCATAATATTGCAATAACAAGGAACGATCCATTGACAAATGATGATTTCAGTACGTATTTAATACTTATTTTGAGATTAGAATACAAAATATTGAAAACTCACCTTAATTTCAAAGATGATATACCTGAAGATAGGAACAACGAAGATAATCTAATTGAAATGATTGAAAATAATGCTGGTCAACGTATGCGGAATCAAGTCATCAATAATCACTCTACTTAACTCTCTGTATAAAACGAGGTTAAGAAGTCAATAAATTCTTTGCTAATTTTTTGTTCGTACAAATGATCTCTTCTTAATCAACAGTAGTAACAATTATAGCGCGAAAATCAAATTCAAATAAATAAATCAATGATGAAGATCAAAATAGCTTATTTATTACTGGTAACTGAACAGTTGCATTTTTTATTCACATATAGTGTGATAGCCTCGGCGAGCTTAAAATTTGATTCGGCAACTTTTAAATTACTTTCTGCCAATATTTTGTTCACATCTGCAACACGATTATTAGATTCTGTATTTTCTTTGATCACTTTTGTAAATTCCTCTTCTAACAGACTATCAAGGTGTTTTTTTCTTCTTCTTGCTGGAGAAATAATTATTTTTGAATTGATTTATTCATTTTATTAAACTGTATTTATACCTATTCCCGTTCTCTTTGTTGAGTTCGTTTTTTCTTCTGTACGGTTCTCAGTAAGCTCATTGAATGTCCCTGATACAAGAGTATTCAACTGTAAGAGAAAAATGAATTTAATCTTGTATTTGTTCAGGAAGTAATTTATGTATACTTCTTCTATGGAAATTAAATTATCTATAAGTGTACACGTAATTGGAAGCGTTCCAACCGATGTGGGTTCATTTTCTTCTAAATTGATACTCTAGAACAAAGGGGAGGATATGGAAAAAAAGGACGGGACAATGGACAAATAGACGGATTCAAGATATAATGATATATCAGAAAGTGCATATTGGTATAACCTGCTCGAAGCCTCCTTTCTTCAATCTCTGTTAGTGGCTTCATATCTGATTTGCCACCACTTGTTTTCAATAAACTTGCATGTATATTTCTTGCTTTCTTCTCTACTAAATATTTCCATTCCGAAATCACCTAAATGAGAAAAGTATTAAGTTTTATCTAATGTTAGTTTAAAATTAATAATCCTTACCCTCTCCATATCTTTCATACTTTTCACTGGACCATTCCCTGTACTGTTTAATAAATTCGTTAATTCTTGCCACTTTCTTCAACACATTTTATTTTTGATGGATCGGTTCTAGAAAATAACAAATCTCTGTTATTTTCTGAATAATTAACTATAATTTTAAACTGTCCTCCAGTTGTTCTCTTTCTTTTAGCTTCCATAATTCATCACGTTTCAATATTTGTCTATTACTCACAGTTGCTATTATTTTTGTATGACATTGTTTATAACATAAACAATTGATTCACTTATGTGCTTGATTTGAGCGGATGCGAAGTACGTAAAACTTTCAAATAAATAACATAGAAAATGATTGGTGTTAGAGAATACCAAAATTGAGACAATCGATAGAGTGATCAATAAAAATAAACGATCGTCATTAACTTGCCGATCGAAAACATAATGATCAAGTTACTGAATAGCCCCGATTATCTCTTGAGCAAGTAATTCTATTGTATTGCATTCAACTTTATATACAACTTCATTCTTTCCCATATCTTTTTTTAGTGTTAAAAGTTGTTTTAAGTATCATCTGAACATAGTTTACACTTGTTCCATGAACCACTGATCGTACTTGATTTTCACTCAATATTTTATCACACTTTTCATCATTATAACTCAATTCCAATTACTGCTATGTAATATTGATTTATTTGTGTACAAATTATTCTCCACGTTTGGTCTAGTCCACTCAAAACCGAGAAATCAGTTGGGAACAGAGAGAGCGAGCAAACTATGTTTCTCATTTAAAATGTTGAATTAGATTATAACTCATTTTTTTTCATGTGAACCAGATAAGTATTTGGATAGGAAATTTTTATTGATTCAAATAGTGCTTTTTTTATTCGATTTAAATCATGATTTGATCCAATTGATTTGAATCGGATGATTTGAATCATGATAGCCTTACTACAAACAGTAGATATCAATTGAGCTTCTAGCTTGTCAAAGATCAACCAGGAAACAAAGTTTTTGAGGATAATTTTATCTGGGAAAGAATAATTATTTTTGTATTAAGTGTGCGAAGTGATTGTTTTTTTTTGTTGCGCGTGAGAATGTCAATTTTAACCGAGACCGTAAGGTCAAGGTAACAAATTTATTCGAAAGCGCAACAAAATACAATCCCTTCGCACACGTAATACAAACAATATTTTTTCGCCAAATGTCAAAAAAGAATAGATCAACAATAATTATTGTTTTATTCAGTAAAATGTAGGAAAAAAGTACAAAATAAAATTAATTTGCAGTCACCTGGGTATTGTAACCAAAAGAATGCGCAATTGTTATTTGATAAATAAATAACTGTCAAGAAATTTATTATTTCTCCCAGTAATAATTATTTTCCTTGTGAATGATTAAGAAACAATAACAATGAACGAATAACGAATACTGCAAACGCTGCAATTTCAAATTTATTACCTGTCAAGTCAAAACGGCAGTATGAGAATGCCTACGCTGAATTTCGTAAATGTTGGGCCACTAAAAAAGTGGTAAGAATCACAGAGAATGTAGTTCTAACGTATTTAGAAGAAAAATCGACCAAATTAAAACCACCAACTCTATGGACTTTATTTTCTATGCTCAAAGCAACTTTGAATGTAAAGGAAAACATTGATCTTCGAAAATTTCCAAAATTGGTTCCTTATCTCAAAAACAGAGCAGTTGGATATAGAGGGAAGAAATCAGAAATCTTTACAAGAGAAGATATCACTAAATTTATTGAAGAGGCAGATGATGAAACATATTTATTGATGAAGGTATTGACATTTAACTTTACCCATATCTATGTACCTAACTATCTCAAAATATTTTATTACAGAGTTTATTAATTTTGGGCATAAGTGGCGCCTGTCGTCGTGAAGAACTTGTTAATATGACAGTTGATGATATTGAAGATGTGGGTACCATAATGATTGTAAAAATACCAGATTCCAAATACATACTGAACGAACTTTCACTGTTTCAAAAAAAGAAAATATTGAGATATACCGCAAGTACCGTGCTCTACGACCGACTCACGTTTCAAGTCGTCGATTATTTATGAAATATAATAAGGGCAAATGTTACAATCAACATGTAGGGATCAATAAAATAGGAGAAATTCCCAGCTTAATAGCAACGTGGCTTGGGAAGGAAATGTTTGAAAGGTACACAGGCCACTGTTTTAGAAGAAGCTCTGTCACTCTTTTGGCTAATGCAGGAGGTAATATGACTGCTATTAAACGTCATGGTGGATGGAAATCAACCACAGTAGCAGAGGGCTATATTCAAGATAGTTTAAATAATAAAATCTAAATCTCAAATAAAATTTCAAACTGCCATCCATCAACTTCTAAAGAGATCAATGAGACCGAAAAATCAAACAATCAGCCCTGCCCTTCTGACAGTATTACAAAAGAAGCATGCGAGATGACTTTTAAAAGCCAACAATCTTCTGGTATTAACGTCGGAAATAATTGCTCCAATTGCACAATTAGTTTTTATATCCAAAAATAACTAGTATTATGTATAATTTCATATTTCTTTTTGTTGAATGCATGATTGTTCCTATCCTTCTAGCATTATTAGACTGAATGCTATTGGATTAGGTATGCAAAAATAAAATTCATTTTTTCACTAGTGAAAAAATATGTTTCATTTTTTCACTAGTGAAAAAATCACGAACTTTGCGTATCCATAACAATACAAAAATATCATGTTTTTTTGACAGTTGGCGAAAAATATATTTATATGGTTATTATTAAGTGCTAGCTCTGACTTCTGGGAATCTGATCTAGCACGAAATTGATTTAGCTAGAAAATCGTATTGTAGAGTTAGATGTCAGGATACCAAATTGTTACATCTTCTTAAATAAATCAAGATGGTACCCTCATATTGTAACTGAAGGAATAAAATAGATTTTCAACAACGGTAGCAATGAAATTGATCAGGAAATCAAAACTCTTGAGAAACCTGCAGGTTCTGAAGCGTATGTCTGGAAACAATTCTACGAATTTTGTGTTGAGAGGAACTACAAGCTAGATAATATCACCAAAGACTGGGTATATAATATAAAGGATTGTATATTCGAGAATATTTATAAAAATAGAAGTATCAAGTCAAGGGTACAGTTGGAAAATTCGAACTGGACATACAAGACGTCTTTGTTACCTGGAAATGGATTTAACAACGACATATCTACTGAAGCCCTAAATTTCTGGAAATAAAATATAAAATAAGCAAACTACTGGTTAATAAGAAGTCTCTACCACTGACACGTTATACAACCAATATCATCAACGAAAAATCACACTCTCTAGAGTACACATGAAAAGGGAATGCACGAAGTACAAAAGCACATAAACAGTATCAGGGAACATCGACCAGTTGACCTGCTCAAACCTCAGTCGGAAGCGTCAAACTGTCGACCTACTTAACTTCTACTGGGAGCGCCAAGGCTACATCTAACCAGTCTGCTCACCCTTTACCGGGAGCACCAAGGCTACGTCTAGCCGGTCTGCTCACCCTTTACCAAGAGCGCCAATACCAAGGTCCGTAGACTATACAGGTTACCTCAATCAGTTAGCTTGTGGGTATCGCTGAGCGGTGTGCAGAGAGGGAGCATCACGTCACTGCTAGCCCTGCCTGTACACCACGACTTTGTTTAGTCTATATCTTGCTTCAGCGTTTGTCGCTTGATATAATATGAATTCGAATCGAATTTTTCTAGTGTTTTGCTTAGTATTACTTACCTAACTTCCGCCACTCTTGCAGATTTTTATATTGTTGAACACTACGTTTTTGTGAACCTTAGTATATATAAATTTTCGAGAACTGTCATTAGAAGTGAGCATTTAAAATGGAACTAAGAACATGAGAAATTATTATTCTGTTTACAGGACGCGAAATCTTTTGCAGTCAGGATGCGAAGTATTCAAAAAAACTATATTGGTATCATAGCAACATTGAAAGTGACATTGATAGATTTTTTTTAACATTTTCATCAATTTTGGGACCTGATTTTCAAAAAAACGTTGTTAGATTCATGATTGCGAAATTCTTTTGCACTCTCGAATAATTTTTTAGTGAGCGTAGCGAGTAAAAAAGATCTTAAATTATCGAATGCAAAAGTGACATTTTGCAATCTGAAACTATTGGAGTTCCGCTCTTTACATCCTGCTATTTTTTTCTACTGTGCATTTTTCCTGAACACAAATTTATCGTGTCTTGAAATAAAGGGGAGATACCTTTGAGGTTTTATTTTCGACGCATAGATAACGTCTTTATTTTCTCTAATTATTTCCCAATAATCCAATATTCCAGCAAAATAATTCAGTAATATTCATTGTAAATGTACCTATAGTAAAATTGGGTTCTGAAATAAACCATTCGCACTCACTTCGCCTGAGAGATTATTAATATCAGCCAGCTGATGATGACACATATGACACTTTTAATTTCTTTGCCAATTCAAATTTATGTTTGTTCATATCGTAAACATCACAAAATTGTATTAGGTATTATGATTCAGCTTGATCTTAGAGCCAATTGCATCGCACTAAAAATCAATATATCAACTTCATAGTGTCACAATTTAGGTACTTGTTTGAAGGAAGAAATTGTATATATCATTCGGAGCAAAAATGTCTTCATGTGCTTCGAGTACTTTGACTGCCAAATGTAATGAGATAGTCAAACTGCAAACTTCAGCACATAGAGCCTAATTTTCGCTCCTAACAATATAATCTACTATTTAGGCAGTTTATAATTTCGTGCCAAGGAATCAGTAATTTTTCCATCATAAAAATAGTTTCCGTTTTTAATGAAATTAGAACAAATTTGTCAAAAAAAAGAATACTGCTGTAGCAAGGCAAAGTCAACGGTGGGCGTGGCCTCGCAGGGTTAGCGGTGACGTAGTCTCGGCTAACCAATTGAAGCAGAGTTGGCCCATTGAGGTAACCTGTATAGTTTACTGACCTTGCGCCAAGGCTACGTCTAGCTGGTCTGCTTACCCTTTACCGGGAGCGCCAAGGCTACATTCAGCCGCTCTGCTCACCCTTTACCGGGAGCGCCATGGCTACGTACAGCCGGTCTGCTCACCCTTTTTCAACCAACACATTGCATACTCATTTAATCTCACACACCTAGCAACTCAACTCATACTCGTAGCAATTCACACCAACACACTGATTCAACTCATCCTTTACTCTTCTAAAATATACCAAAACACTATAGGACTTATCTCGCGTAAATAATAACACAAACCGTGGTAATAAATGATTGTCGAGCTTTTTAAATAGCTCACGTATTGTGTAACTCTCTGAAATTTGTTAAAGATGATATGATTATTGATCTGACGTAAAGCCAGAGAAAAATATGCGTAACATTATAACTTTTTCATATAGCTCTTCTGATGGAAAGCATACCTGATATCGTTTATGAAGGTTCAAATTTGATCCAAATCTGTTCAGATTGATGTTTTTTATTTGATTCACTTGAGATGGAACTTTTGATAAGTATATTGGTACATTAGGTAAAATTATTATCGCCAAATTCCATAATTTCATCAATTTATCAAATCAAATTAGTTGTGTGATCGCTCATAACTGGATGATGAGTTTTAAATTATTTTGGCAGTTTAATTTCATCGTTTAGATAGTGAAGATGTGGGTATTAGAAATAGTGAGGTGTCAGTTCTAGTGCCAGGTGAGTTTATTCACTGGGTATGTGAGTTGAGTTACTTGGTGCGTGTGTAAAAGTGGAGTGTCTATGGTATGGATTGGGGCCGTAAAGCGACTGTGGTTGGTTGCCGGGCTGTAGCGTGCCATCAACAATGTAGCGAGCAGCTTTGGGCTGTAGTAACTCTTGTCAGGTTGCCAACGACTATGATTAAGCAGTGGAACAGTAGCAATCCCAACCAGGCTGCCAACAAGGAAATGTATGTATGGGAGAGTAGTGTGTTTATGATACGGTTTGGAGCCTGGTGTGTGTGACGCAACTAAGGTTGGCTGCTGACAGCTCATAGAGAGGCATTTGACCCAACGAGAGGAAAGTATGTGTGTGTGAGAATAGAGTGTTTATGGTGTGGCTCGGAGCCGGACATTTATGATGCGACTGTGGTTGATTGCTGACAGCTCAGCGAGCAGTTCCGGACTGTAGCGTGCTGTGGCTGGCTCCCAACGATGCAGCGAATAGCTTTGGGTCGTAGTTATCCCTGTCAGGTTATCAACGGCTGAGATTAAGCAGTGCAACTGTAGCAATTCTGGCCACGTTGCCAACGAAGGAAAAGTGTATGTAGGTGTATGATGTGTGTCGACTCCTATAATTTTTCATTGGTATAGTAGTTTGAAGTTTTATTTTCGACCTCTGCCATAAATTGCTTATTCATAAACTCAATACTTCTCAAAAATTCTTCACCATGAAAATGGATACCTCAATTTCGGCAAGTAAACTTCGCATTGTTTTCATTTTAAGGTTGTTAAGAAGAGGAGTGGGGTCAAGTTGTGGTGGGAATCTTGCTCTATGCTGAATATATAGGATGAAGTATTCATTGCCAACTTCAGATAAACAAAATTTGAATGAATGAAACTAATGAAAATGTTTGTTTTCGGTAGAAAATACATGATTTTGAATAATTTGGTTTTTTATTCTTTTCTATTAAAGAGCTTCCATCGTTTGAAATATTTTTCTTTCGTATTTCAATGAAGCTACAGTATGATGTGTATGATACGCAACGCATTAGACATTCGGAAGTATTTTTGACATCCAGTAATGGTACTGCGTTTCATTACCAAACAAACTTATTGATGATAAATCTACATCAAAAAAAGAATATCGATGGAATAATAAATGGGTTACTGAATGAGTGTATCGTCCAGTTGAGGAAGTAATAAAGACCTTGTATATTCCAATCGCACACACTCTTCCCATTTCAACTCATGCGGCGACGTTGCTGTCGTATCACAATTTGTTGAATTTTAGAAGCTTTTGTACAATTTTTCTGAATAATAATTCAATTTTCTCTGAAACTAGAAACAAGACGCTTTTGAAATTTAGTACATATGTTCATAAGACTTCCGTAGATATTTTGGCGACTTTTTGTAATGCTGTCATTTCAGATAGTCGAGATAATTACGTATAAATCAATGTGAAACACGTCGCGTGCATTTAACGCAATGTAATAACATGTCACTGAACAGCAACTTTGACATTTTTTATCTCGATAACAAACAAAAAGATTGAGTTCATACTTTGCCAGAATATTCTTCATTGAACAAATAATATACTGTTAAAATTTAGGAGAATTCTCATATATTTTGATTTCCTTCTCAACAACCTTAAAGTTAGAAATTGACCATATACTTACCCAGAATTTTACAATATTGTCCATGAAAAATTTTTCAATTCAGAATCAATCTCTATTGCCTTATGTGCATTCCTAAGACCACAACAAAAAAGTTTATAGTCTTGTCCAACAAATGTATGAAAGAGTAGAGTACTAAAAACACTTGACGTATAATCATTCATTTTTTGCGGGAAAGAGATGGAGGAAGATAGGAAATAATGAATAAGAAATAATGAACCATAATGTGACCACGAGACACTGTTCATGTTATCTAAGTGCATCCCTTTCTTCTTTGAGACACAAAATAGAAGTATTAAATCGCATTTATTTGTATATGCTGTCACGAGATTGAAAAACTGCAATTTCTGTTATAAGATTTGAAGAAGTCACAATTCTAAAACTCTGATTCTTAACTCATTATATACGTCAAGATATTCATAGAACTATTTCGGTGGTCTGAATTCAAGTTGAAACAAAGCAGCTGAAGAAAGTTAGATAGACATGAAACAATAAGAAGAAACACAAGAGGTTTCTATTCTTCATTTCTCCATCTTGTAATTGCTCTGATAATAATCAATGAGGGGTGGATACGTGAAGAGATGAATCTATAGTTGGTTTTGGAAACATTCAGAAGATCGTGAAATAAAAGTCTTCTAACTCCAACTTGCCGTTATAGCTGCCCGCCCCTCATTGCTTCACTATTGAACATAAGCTTCTCAAGATTCTATATAATTCAATGAATCCCGTCCTCTAGACTCAAGAGTTATTTTTAAAATTGTAATCTACTCGTAAATGTAGCACAATGTGACACTGGAGATGCTCACTTCTTATCTCTTCGTACTATGCTTATCTATCCAATCAACTAGTGATGCTCTAGATCTTCATCAATTTATGAATTCCAAATTGATACAATTCAAATCGAGAGAATCAACTGACTATCGAAACAGAGCGGAAAAGGATCCTATCAGAAATTCTTGGGAATTAATATCTATTATTGGAAAAATTGTTGTAAACATCCCAATTTATTCATACTTCATTATACTGAATATGCACGAATCATGTAAAGCATGTTAATTCTAACAAATAATATACAATTAAAAATCAGTTCCCGAAAATCCCTCTCCATATGGCAGATTCGTACTTGTTTTCAAATAGAAGTTGCCACGAGCTCTGGAAAATTTATGAATTTCTAATACTTCAGACTCTCATTATGATGCATATTTACCTTAGACTAACATTGTACCCCATATAAACAATATTTTGATTATTACAGCAACAATATTCAGATAAAAATAGTCGATCGCAGAACTTTGCCGGAAAAGCTCTTGTGTTTATGATTGATTCTGCGTAATATTCATACGATCTGGTATGACTGCAAGAATCTGAAAGGAATAATTTGAGTCAATATTAGCGGAAGGAGTGATTAGACATTTCCAATCTCAGGAAAGTATGATTCTTATGATATTGTCCAGGGCTCCAAATATCGTCCTGGAATTTGTAGTCCGTTGATATGTGTTCGAAAATACACATAATTTTTTTTCTTGAATATATGATATCAAGGCTACTGATACACTCAAAATCCAAATTTTACTATCATGACACTATATTTGTGCCTAACTGAGTATGTTTTCTAAAATTACATATAAATCCGTACCTGTTCTGTAATTGGATAATTCATCTGCAGAGTGATTTGAAATAATGAATAAATGTATAACAACTGGGAATGAGATTTGAATACGTTGAGTCCAAATAATTTGGATAAAATCAAAGATCTTTTTGGTACAAATTCAACCCAGTCAATACCAGCGAGAGCATATGAAAGATGAGAGGAATGATAAAATCTCTGGAATAATGACCTTGGAAATGTTATAGAACTATAAGCTCTATTATTCCTACAATCCACATAGTCTCCTTCTATGATAAAAAAAAATTAATATAGTATAATTATTGCAATAACATACTTTCAGTAAGGAGGTCAGCAATCAAATTCCAACTATATTGCTTACAGCCAGGTTGAATATCTGTTCCATTATTAGGAAAGAAATCCACTGTCCCAATACTTCTGTAATCTCCAGCGACTCCCCCATCTGTATGAATAACATCAACAAACCTCGCATCTTTCTGGTCCAGATGTTGAATGAAGGGGATATTATAAAGTGGTCCAGCTGGATCCAAACCTATTTGTTTCCATCAAATAAGAAATTATTATCCAAAGCTCGAGATAATATAAGATGGAAATTCGACGTAGAATGAACAAGTGGAAGAAATATACTGAACTGCCATTGAATGGTTCTATCAAATAATTAATGATGACATTCTTGAACGACTAACAAGATGATGTATAGTTGTCGGATTTACATATGACGATTGAGGAGTTCATAGCTCATATGCAGTGATCCAAATTTTTTATTCTAACTTTCATAATTCTGAATCTGCACTTATTCACACTACCAGCATAAAATGTAGTTTGCTCAAGATCTCTGTCTTCATTCCTGGGTGCAACAAATTCGAGAATAATCACTGCAATAATGAAGTTTAGCACGCAAATTCAGATTTCACACGTTTATTCGAAGCTAAAGATCAAGTTTTTCAGTCTTAAGGAGAGCTACAGCATTCAAATTGACAACTAGGGATTGAAAATGAGTTTTCCAGATTCCAAAGTGAATTAGGGAACGGGGTAGGCACCTTAAACTATAACAGTCTCTCTTATTGACGCCAAGAGTAGATCGGACGTAATTTCCGAATGAATTGTTGATTATTTTTAATATTCCTTCACCCGGAACAACTATTTTGGAGCAAAATTTCAAGTGATGGATCTTGTAGCAATATGTTTGATGAATACTTTCTTATAATGAATCAACAAAGTTTTTAGTGGTGTGTATAGGTTTGTTCCAACAAGCAGTTCAGGACTGGTTCTGTATCGCTTTCAGATTTGACTTATTCGTATGCGCGTCGAATGAATTGGTTTCGGACTGAGTCGAACGTGACGCGTGCTGGTACGTAGTTTCGACTGTTAACTGTCAAACACATAATTTTAGGTCATAAATATTCAAACGCAACGGAAGTTATTATATATACAAAAAAATCTACAAATAAAGTTGCTAGTGTTTCTAGTAAGCTATTCAAATGGATGTGAATTATAGATAAAAATCCCAATTTCTGGATACATACATATTTTTTGATTAATACGCCTGAATATTTTTATACTATTTGGTAGGATATAATTTTTGCTTCAAAAAAGCCTGTTAAGTTATATCTTCTAAGCTCAACAAAAGTCGAGATATTGAAGAAAAAATGGAAGAATCATCTAAATGATGAAAGCGCATTTTTGACAGCTCATGAATGCTTGTTACTTTTGTCACAATTACTGAGCTTAAAATCAAGCATTTTGGGCAAACTTACGAAACAGCAGCTTGAAAGTACTAGTTTCAAGTTGACTATTTGATAGGTTCATAATTTATGCATGTACAAACTCAAAAATACCTTTTAATCTTCATTGTTCAGTTATTGACTGACGAGAGGTCAAGTGCTGTACCTTAAAAGGATAATTTGATCTTTATCAAAGCTATATAAAAAAAAATACACCAAAAGTGAATATATATATATATATATATATATATATATATATATATATATATATATATATATATATATATATATATATATATATATATATATATATATATATATATATATATATATATATATATAGTTTCAATACCTATTGGCAATAATACTGACACTAGTATAACTGAATTTTGATGAAGCGTTTTCCATATTGTTCAGAATGCTGTTTGTACAGACGAAAGTATTTGAGAATCATGTCAGAGTCGTAGAAAGGAACTGTTCTTTTTTCAAAATGAAATTCAAAAAGCACACGAAATCAAATTTCAAATCAAAATGCCTGTTTTCTTGTAGTTTCACATGCCTATATAATTTATATTTCCAATTATTTGAGGTTATCTTATCTGTCGAATAGTACAAGTATTGGTCCATGGACTGTTTTGACTGTCCACAAACTGGTTTGCGGATTGAGTCGCACGTTGTTGGAACGCTTTACTAATAGTCAAAATCCACGTTTGAAATATGTTGGAACGCTTATTTGTAAATGCGCAAGCGCCGGACAGTTCCACATTGGTTTCTGTACTTATTGAAACAAGCCTTATATCAAATGATTGGAAAACAATCATTTTTGCACAGCACTCTAAGGAATAATGTCGTCTATAAGTCAACAAAATTTTGTCCCAAAAAACTGGATAGTCTCGGAGAGGCTAGTATTTTTATCACTTACTATTTTTTCACTTGAAATTGTCAAGTTCAGTTCTCATGAATAGTATATTATGCTACAAGGACCAAACGACTGTCATTTTTGTCACAGAAAAATCTGGCTGCACGAAGCTACGCCTTAGGCTTTGCCCTCGTCTTCACCTTGTGCTCCGCTCTCGCCTTCGCCTCGTACTTTACCCTCGTCTTCACCTAGTGCTCCGCTCTCGCCTTCACCTCTTACTTTACCCTCGTCTTCACCATGTGAAGCCAAATTCATCCACTATGCAATAATTCACACTTCGATACTGTAATAATGCTTGCACTCCACTAATAATTTGAATTATACTCATGTAATGCTCATGTAAGAGTGGAATAATCCGTAGCAATATTACTTCAGGAAATAATATATTATATGCTGCAGTATTCTAATTTATCATCAATTTCCATGTTCGTGTTTCTATAAATCCTAAAAATACCATAGATCTCTTGCTAGAAACAAAAAAAAAAATCGATCCATGTATTTAATAATGATATAGTTGCTCACTGATCTACGGCCTTACATATTATACCTTTAATGGCCGATTTCACTAACTTGAGTTAGAAACAGAAGACCATTATTCTTATACTACAACATTCCTAAATACTGATTTCCAAAGCTCTACGACTGCCAACAGATCTGAATTTATGCGCAAAATTAAAAAATGAATTCTTAATGAAGTGCACTTAAGCCTATTGTTCTGAAAATAGTAGGGAATCATTCAGATGCTACAGCAGACTGAAATACCAAATTTCAATATTCTACACCGGATCGTTATGAATTTATGCGAAAAATTCCAAAAGATTGTCAAGTAAAGTGCACTTCCAGCTTGGTGTATCTCAATAAAAATAGAATATGAGCATCTAGACGGTATGATCGTCCTAAATACTGAATTCTAGCAATCTACGTTCAATCGTTTTGGATTTATGCGGAAAATTCACAAAATGTTTCGAATAAAGTGCTCTTCCGGCTTAGTCGAAAGCAATCCTAATGCAAGGTGTACAACTAGATACTATCGAAGTGCCTCATACAGAATTTGAATATTCTACGACTGATTGTTTAGAATTTATGCGGGAAATTCAAAAAGTCTGTCATATAAAGTGCACTTCCGGCTTAGCCGATTGTTACAAAAATAGAAGATGACCATCAAGATGCTACAGCGATTTCAAATGCTAAATTCCAGTATCCTACGGCTGATCATTCTGTATTTATGCGGAAAATTAAAAAGAAGTTTTGAGTAAACTGCACTTCCGGCTCAGCCGATCGCAATCATAAGGCAAGATGTACAATGAGATGTTTTAGAAGTTCTTTATACGAAATTTCAATGTGCTATGGCGAATTGTTCTATATTAATACAAAAATAGCAGATGACCATTCTGATACGACATCAAGTTCAAATATTGAGTTTAAACATCCCACGGTTGATCATTCTGGATTTATTAGAAGAATTCGAAAAAAGCTCGAAGTTAAGTGCACTTCCGATACAGGCGATTGGAACCATAATGCGAGGTGCACAACCAGACCCTATATTAGTCTTAAATACAAAATTTCAACATTATTATGTTCAACCAGTTTTGAGATTTGCGAGCTACGCACGCACGAACGCACGAACATACGAACCGACATCAAGCCAAAAATAATCAGAATGGATTCAGGAATGCTTAAAACGGATGTTTCCATCAAATTCTTGATAGGTGAATCTTGTAGGTTTCACAATACTTGTTACTTTGTACAAGTAAGTAAAAATTATGAATATGGATCATGGATGCCGTTGTAATATTTTCATTCTAATGTTATTCATGAAGTTGGCACTTGAAAATAGTACATTAGGCAGCAAGGACTAAACGACTATCAACATTGTTCAGAAGGAGGCTGACTGCACATGACGAAGACGAGGGAGAAGCACAAGGCGTGGCATACAATGATACATCACTATTGAACTTAAAAATAAATTTAGAAAAAAAAAGATTTAAAAAAACACTTGGTGTAAGTTTCACAAAAATTATTTATTCACTTTATCGATTTCGGCTTCTTAGGCCATCTTCAGAAGAATACACATGGATCTAATCTAATCTATTATGTGTGCTCTGGTATAGGGACTCCCGTGGGTCCCTCTTCAGAGTGTGGTATGAGTGTAAGTGTGCCTAAGCTAAGTTAATGTTTGTGTCATGTGTCCAAGGTAGATCATCTTACAGTCCGAAGACTGCGCGACGATGTCCTTGTAGCTCAGCTTTCGTGAGAGACTAGCACTTGTTGTGCAACTGTAGTACAGCTACTCATCCAGAGGTGCCACTGCTGTCGCTTACGCGACAGGCTGACACTCACGTCCGCCAGAAGTTACTTCCGAAGAAGTGTGTTGAGAGTTTGGGTGTACCTAAGGGGGAGGAAACGGAAGTATAACTGAATTTTGATGGAGCGTTTTCCATATCGTCCAGAGTGCTGTTCGAACAGACGAAAGTATCTGAGAAACCTGTAGGAGTCGTAGAAAGGGACTGTTTTTTTTTCAAATGAAGTTCAAAAAGCACACGAAATTAAATTTCAGATCAAATTGCCTGTTTTCTTGTAGTTTCACATGCCTATATAATTTATATTTTCAATTTTTATTTGAGGTTATCTTACTTGTCGAATAGTACAAGTATTGGTCCATGGACTGTTTTGACTGTCCACAAACTGGTTTGCGGATTGAGTCGCACGTTGTTGGAACGCTTTACTAATAGTCCAAATCCACGTTTGAAATATGTTGGAACGCTTATTTGTAAATGCGCAAGCGCTGGACAGTTCCAAACTGGATTCTGTACTTGTTGAAACAAGCCTTATATCAAATAATTGGAAATCAATCATTTTTTTCGCAGCACTCTGAGAAATAATGTCGTCTGTAAGTCAACCAAATTATGTCCCAAAGAACTGGATAGTCTCGGAGAGGCTAGTATTTTTATCACTTATTATTTTTTCACTTGAAATTGTCCCGTTCTGTTTTCATGAATAGTATATTATGCTACAAGGACCAAACGACAGCCAGAAAAATCTGGCTGCATGAAGCTACGCCTTGGGCTTTGCCCTCGTCTTCACCTTGTGCTCCGCTCTTGCCTTCGCCTCGTACTTTACCCTCGTCTTCACCATGTGAAGCCAAATTTATCCACTATGCAATAATTCACACTTCGATACTGTAATAATGCTTGTAACCCACTAATACCTTGAATTATACCCATGCAACGCTCATATAAGAGTGGAATAATCCGTAGCAGTATTACCTCAGGGAATAATATAGTATATGCTGCAGTATTCTTATTTATCATCAATTTCCATGTTAGTGTTTCTATAAATCTCAAAAATAATATAGATCCCTTGCTAAAAACAAAAAAAAAATATTCCATTCATGTATTCAATAATGATATAGCTGCTCACTGATCCGCGGCCTTACATATTATACCTTCAATGGCCGATTTCACGGTCTTGAGTTGAATTAATCTGGTTTGAATGGTTCATTTCCTTGGTAATAATATCAGTTTCAGCATTTTTTGTGTCATCATTGATCAACAAAATAAATTGAATAAATCGCAACTCAGTTTATTGGTTGACTCCTCGTCATTCAAACTCAGGTAAATTTAACTCTAGGTCATGAAATCGAGCATAAGAAACTTATTTTGTATGTAAGCATCAATTTTAGCAAATTTCTATATAAAACGTTTTATTTGTGAAATATATCCAAATTCTTGTCTATCCCGCCATAATCACTGACCTTCCTGAGGCCTGGCTTACTCCAAAACAAGATTGAACCCTACAAAGCCAATAAGTACCATTTCACCTTAATAATAACATAGGCCTACACTGTAGTGGAGTCAATGGCAGAAATTTACAGTTGTGGTCTAGAATTGCTGCTTAATCTGCTTCAATCTTTGGAATGATCTGTGTTGGAGCTTTTATCTTTACATTCTCCAAGACACTCTACATGAATTACACTTCTTGACTTACAAATAGAATGGTTTGAGAAGCTCAAGATTCTGGAGATCTTGGAGTTCATTACATAAAAATTGTTACTTCTGAGCGTATCTTCAAAAAAAAATTATTACATGTTTCCAACATTTGAATACAAAAAAATTATATATATATATATATATATATATATATATATATATATATATATATATATATATATATATATATATATATATATATATATATATATATATATATATATATATATATATATATATATATATATATATATATATATATATTCTGAATGTAAATCTAGTTGGCGAATCCGTAATAAGCCAGACGGTTGAATGAAAGTAAATTAATTTTTGAAAAAGTCTTGTACAGCGCCGGGATTCGAACCCGAGATCTCATGATATATATATATATATATATATATATATATATATATATATATATATATATATATATATATATATATATATATATATATATATATATATATATATATATATATAATACGATGTGATTTTGTGTTTGATCATATATATCATTATTCATAATCAAACACAAAATCTCATCGTTCCACAGAGATTCGTTTTGGATATATCCAAGAGATTCTAAAAATCTGTCAAGTGAAATACGCTTTCAACCAAGTCGGTTGCTATGGAAACAGAAGGCCATTATTCTTATACTACAACATTCCTAAATACTGATTTCCAAAATTCTACGACTGCCAACAGATCTGAATTTATGCGCAAAATTGAAAAGTGAATTCTTACTGAAGTGTACTTCCGGTTAAGCCTATTTTTATGAAAATAGTAGGCAATTTTTCAGATGCTACAGCAGACTGAAATACCAAATTTCAATATTCTACACCTGATCGTTTCGAATTTATCAGAAAAAGTCCAGAAGATTGTCAAGTAAAGTGCACTTCCGGCTTAGTGGATCTCAATAAAAATAGGATATGAGCATCTAGACGGTATGATAGTCCTAAATACTGGACTCTTACAATCTACGTTCAATCGTTTTGGATTTATGCGGAAAATTCAAAAAATGTTTCGAATAAAGTGCTCTTCCAGATTAGTCGATAGCAATCCTAATGCAAGGTGTACAACTATATACTATTGAAGTTGTTAATACAAGATTCAGATATTCTACGAATGATTGTTGAGAATTCATGCGGGAAATTCAGAAAGTCTGTCATATAAAGTGCACTTCCGGCTTAGCCGATTGTTACAAAAATAGAAGATGACCATTAAAATGCTACAGCGGTTTCAAATTCTGAATTCCAGTATCCTACGACTGATCATTCTGTATTTATGTGGAAAATTAAAAAGAAATGTTGAGTAAAGTGCACTTCCGCCTTAGCCGATCGCAATCATAATGCAAGATGTACAATGAGATGTTATAGAAGTTCTTTATACGAAATTTCAATGTGCTATTGCGAATCGTTCTATATTCATATAAAAATAGCAGATGACCATTCTGATACCACATCAAGTTCAAATATTGAGTTCCAACATCCTACGGTTGATCATTCTGGATTTATTAGAAGAATTCGAAAAAAGTTTCAAGTAAAGTGCACTTCCAGTACAGACGATTGGAACCATAATGCGAGGTGCACAACCAGACTCTATATTAGTCTTAAATACAAAATTTCAACATTATACGTTCAACCAGCTTTGAGATTTGCGAGTTACGAACGCACGAACATACGTACCGACATCAAGCCAAAAATAGTCAGAATGGATTCCGGGATGCTCAAAACGGCTATTTCCATCAAAATCTTGATGAGTGAATCTTGTCGATCTCACAATACTTGTTACTTTGTACAAGTAAGTTGAAATTATGAATATGGATCATGGATACCGTTGTTATTTTTTCATTCTAATGTTATTCATGAAGTTGGCACTTGAAAATAGTACATTAGGCAGCAAGGACTAAACGACTATCAATATTGTGCAGGAGGAGGTTGACTGCACATGACGAAGATGAGGGAGAAGCACAAGGCGTAGCATACAATGATACATCACTATTGAACTTCTAAAATAAATTTGGATTAGTGAAATTATTTCATTGATTTCACGAACAGATTTTTGCACTTGGGATCACATTCACAGTAAACTAATACCAATACGTACTACAAAAAATAACTTTTTTCATTGATTGGTATTATGTGCTTGTAGGGTAATGGCAAATGCAAACACTATAACGAGCACAACACATAATATACATTCTCCCCCAAATAACAATATGATATATAACAATGGGAGGGAAAAATACCAACAGCATCCACAGTGATTTTTTCTTCCCTTTTAGCAAGGAGATTAGAAGCAATTATTCCCTGTCAACTAGAAGTTAATGATAATTGTTACCATGGTCCAAATTTACAGCTTTTGAAGGAGAATTCAGTCCAGTAGTAGGATACTTCCGATGCACGTGTTATTAAAAAACTTATAATACGAGATGTGTTCTTTATGATGTTTACATTTGCTGTGAAAGTGAAAGTTCGAAAACAGGTAGTAATTTCGTAGTATTGATTTGCAGAGAATATGATCGCAATTGCAAAAACTTGTCCTTAAAATCAATAATAGTATATCATGCTATAAGGACTGAACGACTGTTATTATTGTCTGGAGCAGGAGTCTCTAAACTATGGCTTAAGGGCAATACCAGCCAACCAGCACCACTAATCAGACCTGCTATAATCAATTTCGCTTAAATTGTGGAATAAACTATACTAGTAAATTATACAAAATAGTGTATAGTCATTTCCATTCAACGAGTAAACAATTTTGACTTTCGAGAATTGGTGGAGTAGTCAGTGTGGTCTCAAGGCTGGAAAGCTTGGAGATTCCTGGTCTTGGGTTGAGATGGCTACACTCGATGAAGGCGAGGGCGAGAAACAAGAGATGAAGACCAAAGCGAAACACAAGGCTTAGATCTATGCAATTTACTTTACCAGTAACAATAATAACGGTTGTTCAGTGTCTGAGTTGCATACGATACTTTTTATATCAAGTGTATCGGAGTTTTACCATACTCAACTATGTAGATTCCTTAGAATGTTTTGAACAATTTTATTGATTTCTCAAACAAACGTCTGTAAATGCGATCACATTATCAGCAAGCTAATATCACGAAACATAGCTTGTATAACTTACTTTATTGATTGACATCACATTCTGTTCTCCATGTTCTCTGTGTTACCATTTTCACAGCAAATGCAAATACTATAACAAGTACATCCCATTATACGGTTTTTTCTTCATCTTGGACTGCGAACACCTCAATCCACCATTCTAATATAGTTATTACCTTTCTCTACTATTTTCCATACCTGTGAGATGTGGTAGTTTTCCAACACCATATACTCGGGCAACTTTCGCCATAATTTGTGAACCCAAACTATGAGATGTCATCCTGATCAGAATGAGTGGTTGATCTTTAGGAATATATGCCTTGAAGAACTCTCCTATTGCTTGTCCAATAAATGTAGCATTGATCACGGATCTGATATAATTCCTTATTGGTTTCGCTTCGGCTCTAACTAATCCAGAATACCCGAAAGCAACAAAATTGTGAATTTTTTCCTGCAAAAATGCTGAAATAATGAAAGAATATAAGTATATTCCTAGGAGCAGCTCCAACTATCAAGGATTTCATCTAAGAACAAGTTGAAAAATTTTAAGCATCAACATAAGGATAGAATTCCTTGTGTCACTTCAATACTGTGATTGAATATGCTCTTAGATTGAATAAGTATATCCCTAATAGCTACAAATATTTTGGACTGCGTGCTGTGAGACAATATTTGTATATTTCATATAAATGAAAGATTTAGAACAAATAGCCGTGATTGAATGCATACCTTTCGCATTCAGGAGCAAGATCATCGGAAATGATCAACCTGGGCTTGAATACGGCTTACAGGAATTCACACAAGCAATTAGTTCCGTGAAATATGGGCAACTAAGTGTGACAATCGACTTTTTGGTATTCCCAATGAACACTGAAATCTACTATCACCAAAGGTTGTGAAACAACTGATAGCCACAGGGAATTATTATTGGATCAAGACTTCTTTAAAGCATTTACATTCGCAGTATTGGAATAGCAAAAACTAGACTAAACGTAATTTTTGTTACGCGGTGAATTGTCCTTACTCGGATGAGGCTGCCGGCTTCTCAGGGAGAAGTAAGTGGTTCGAAGGTACTTACTAGGGCGCCACGTGATCTGCCAAGTTGCCAACATCCGCTAGACCACGATAGTGTGGAAAAATTTACAACACCAACCAAAATTACGCAATAAAAAAATTATTGAATAAATATTGACACCATCTGCAAAATAATGCCTGAAAGAAAAAAAAAACAAGTGGGGGTGGCGAGCGCAAAAAGAAGGATCGGAATATATATTGAATGTAGAATATATCAGGAAAAATGATGAATGACACAAAATTTAAAAAATCATAAGATATCTGCAACTATATTCCACGCGAGTTCTAGAAAATAATCCCGAAATAATGGGTACTACAAGGGCCCTACTTATCTGAGTTGGCCAGTCAATTCATAACTAAATGGCGGGACAACTTACGCAGAACCGTTGCAAATTATAGCGCAGGCGCAACCAATATAAAATATGAAATTATATAATTCAAATATATAATTGAAGACGTCATCCCACAAACATCTACGTGTACACAAAAAAAGCTGAGTTGAATTAGAGTAGGGCTGGAGGCTGTATTAACAGAAAAATCACCAGCAATATAGTACAAAAACAAACAAAAAATTAAATCAAAATCCCAACAAAGGGTGCGGGCTTAGCCGCGTAGCACATAGTCTGGAATTGAAAGAAAAACGTCAGCCCAACCACTGCACTTATCTGCCTTACCCACGCGTCTCCTGCAGGTGAACAGCGATAGGAACGCCGACAGCTGTGCCAGTACAGGGCCCCCCAGTGGTGGTGTGGTCTACAGGGTTAAGTAGGACTCAGAAATAAAGTTACCGAAGTTTCGATTCCGGCTGAGGACCCGCAACGGTCACTATCTTGGCGCGCCAAAAAAATCCCCTCTCGTGTGTCGGAGCGAAATATTAAAACTAAAATCGAAATTTCCAACCGCGAAATTTAGTCAAAGTTTCCCTTCCCGAACAAATCGGCGTCGTAGAACATGAAAGTATCACGAAATACGAGAGAAATTAGCTTTTCAGCAGCAAATAAAAAAATAACCGGTAACTTTCGCAACCGGTAAAGAATTGAATGATCTTAGACTTGAATAATACGCGTCATCCCCTGTGGTTACGCGTTATTTTCCGCCAAAAGAAGTGCACTGTGGAAGAAGGAGAAAAGAGAAAAAATAGGATAGAAAATAATTCAAGAAACTGCGCTAGAAATGCACGGACAGCTACAAAACAAGAAAAATTTAAAGAGGATGAAAGATGCCAAAAGCACATTAGAGGAAGAGAGATAGTTGAGTAATCGTATACTTCCTGAAAATGCACAATGAATAGCGAAAGAACAAGGATAGAATATGGTCAAGATGATACGCCAGAGAGAGACAAAACATCAGCACACAAAATAACTAAATCAAGCAGAAAGAACGGTTGGAGTTTAACAAAAGTAACTAGATTCATGAATGACAGGAATAAATATTGAAGATAACCTGAAAATTTGAAATAAGGACATAATTGAAAAAAAGGATAAATTAATGAGATATGTGAGTAGAAAACAAAAACTGATAAATAGACTAACGAATAGGACAACAAATGACTCATTATAGGAACAACTAGATCAAGAGTAAGAATATCAACCAAAAAGAAAGATACGAACAAATAGACACGTAACAAATCCTATCTCCATGTTGTTTAATAAAAGAGCGAATGTAATCCAAATGACGGTACACGTATTCTATGTTCCAGCTGGTCAAGCTCTATTTTCTGTTTCTCATAGTCCACCACGTAGCATGGAGGTGCTCTCACAAAATTAGTGTTAATAAACAACCATATTGTAAAAAGTTTTATGTATGGATTTTAGCTGAAGATGAGAGCAGAAGATCTCTCGAAATATTCTGATTTATGTTCAAATAAATGACCAATCGAAAGTGAACTGAATCTTTTGAGGCCTAACTGAATTCTGCACTCCAAATTAGTTTTGCTATTTTTTGGAGATCGACTTATTATTCTGCTCAATTCGGATAGTCATTTTTCAAAGTTTATTGAATTCTCAAATTACACTGCGTTGCAGTTTTGTTACCTAAGTCATTTTATCACCATCATCTGTTTCTTCTCATTCACCTTGCTCTCCTGTTAGAACTAATGTTGATGCTAGATTGAATTTAAGTTAAGAGTGTCTCTCTGTTGAGCTTCGTAGAGTATTCTGTATTCACGTACTCCTTGGTTCACCTCAATCGTAGCTTAGTTTCCATAGTACTAATTGTTTGAGCAATTGTTACTAAGATAATTAGGCTTCCCTCAAGATTAACCAAGGACTGAAATACTGGCCCTGTGTCTTTATTTAAGTGGTATAATAATTATTAGCTAGTTTGAGCATTACATTTTTTTCACCCATCTACGATTTCATAGCAAATTTTTTCTTTACTACTGTTATTGAAATTTATTGTGTAACTACTCGGAAAAGCACTCCACGATAGCTTCGAGATATAAATTTTTTCGTCTTCGTGCCGTTACTTTATGTTCATCCATATCATTTCCTGCTTATTTCATTCCTCTCTAGTGCATATGCTATTTTTCTTCTACTGCTAGCTTCATGATATATTTTTTTCTTGTAATAATTCATTTGGGATGTAAACTTTTTCAAATTTGGTTATAACTTTTTCATATTCATTCAAATTTTATGAATGAGCCCAGTACACTTTTGATCATTTCGGCTGCTGTAATACACTTTTGATTGCTCCGGCTGCTGTGACTAGTTTTTAAGCTGGACCAAAGCTAAAACTGGCTCAAGCATCTTGGCGAGGCTTGTTCAATCCAGCACTATTCAAGGGCCCCTTCTAGCTAAGCAAAGTCAAACTTGCAGCCGATACAGTCTGTTGATGTATTGTGCTGAGAAATCATCCCTAGTTCCCAACTCAGCGGGAGCCAATTACTAGATTTGGTTGTGGTGGAGTTCGTACCAGTATTTAGTCGTTTTTTGAAACTTGGTATAGATTATTTATTTCAGTTCAACCTAGCGCATCTACCCACTTATTAGTGCAACTTAATTTTGCTCCAAATTCAAGCTGAAGAAAAATTTTCAAACAGTAGTTACAGATATTGAACTGTCCTAGTCATTTGTCATTCTAACTGATGATAAAATTTGTCCTACGAAGTCTTACAACAATCAAATCGAAAGATATATTCCGACAAACAGCAGAACTGTCAACTTTAGAATTTTCTGCTTTGAATAATAAGAAAAACTCAAAATTGAACGTTCTTTCCGAAGTACTATTGATTTAGTGAGACTCTCAAGTACAAATTGGAAATGGATCAATAAAATGATAATCTATCGAGCAAAGTAACAAGTAAGAAAGGTTGGCAATTGTTAGTCAAACTAAAGACAAAACAAAATTCAACTGTCGTATTATTCAAGTGGAAAAAAAAAACATTTTTGATCATATTTTGTGTAAAAGTGAGTATTAGAAGAAGTATTCCGGGTTCAAGCTTTCAATAGAAGCCCGGCTAGTGCAAAATATAAACATGATGCAACAAAAAGTATTAATTACGATGAATAAGTTCAGTATTAACGCTGTCTTCTCTAAGTTCTACTCCATGAATAAATTCAAAAGTGTTCAATAGAATTTGCTATCACTATTCTCAGCTGTAGAGAACACAAAAGTTGACCTTGTGATCTCATCAACAGAAAAAAGGAAAATGGCAACTGTGGACAGAATATGGCTTCTATTTTCCCCATACAAAACCAGATTAAGAATATCGATAACAAGAAAAATAGATATCAAAATATGGCTTTAGAAACTGCTAGAACCAGCATACAAAACTCAGGTAAAATAAATAGATTGGAAAGAAAATGAAAGAAAAAAAGAAGAAATTGAATTTTGGAATAAAAAAATTAGTAAAAGTCTTATTATCCTTTGGAGTTTAGCAAAAAAATCATAAAAACCTAGAATAAATTATTATAAACATAACCAGGAAGAACATTTGAATGAAAAGTATGTTAACCAGTGCATAGAAGTAGTTAGAAGAATAAATTATAATGATTAAGAGAGATAGCACAAAAATTATATCGATTTCCATTGAACTTGTCTAAGAGAAACTTGAATGGGAGACTGATTCAAACATTCGTTATCCTGAAGGAACTGGAATGTTCGTAGAAGATGATTTCAGCAAACAAGATCTCCAGGAAAGACATATTTTGAAACCTCATTCGAAAAGCTCCAAGGAGCAAGAATACAAAGCTTATCTAAAGAAGAACAAATTAAACATTAGGGCGGAAATTTATAATGCACAAGAATTGATTGAAAAGAATGAATTAGAAACAAATGAGCAAAAGGACACTGATGATATATTTAGCAGCAATGATGTAAGAAGAAGATTATCCAATTCCGCACCGCTCACACTTCATACATACAACATGAAAAATGATTCAGAAGATGGGGACATTCAGGAAGTAGAAACTAAGAGTGTGCGAATGGCTTCAGAAAATAGATATAGTAACAAATCCTACCTAAACATCGTCGCCAACGCATCAACATCAACAAATAATGAACATGCTAACAAAAAGTGTAGAAGGCAACTTGTTAGATTGCCTTCCCGAAAATAGAAGAGTATTCCTCAGAGACTCATCAGAAAAATTGGTGAATGTAAAAAAATAACGTTTGAAAAATATTCAGTGTACGTTGTCAAGAAGAAAAAAATCACTAATCTTATATTTTAATATGATTTTAATATATTTCTATAATTTTTGCCGTCTATAGAGGAAATGTTGTTTGCAACTCGAGCACGAAATTTCTCTGGAGCTTTCAAATAATTTCTTTCTCGGCTTCCGTCTCGTCGAAAAACATTCAATCTCAGACAACAGAGTATAATTTCGCGCACTAGATACATAAATAACTATTTCTTGTTCCTTATTTTTCTTGACCGAATAATTCAAGATTTCAATAGCACTCCATGGAATATATTTTCCATGAAATATAATGAATGACATACCCTTTGCGAGAGCTGCGGAACTGCCATCTGTAGCATCTTCTCCCCAACCGTGGTAATGGAAGACTGTCTGCTTTGTTACATCAAAATTCTTTTGCGTCTTCAATTCTAAGCCATCCTCTAATTTGAGAAAGATTCGATTCTTGAAAGCTGGACTAGAATCGAACCAATTTTGATTTATTATTTCATTATGACAAGTAACAAATTGGACATTAGAAGATGAGAAACAGTTGAATAAATTCTGACATGAATTAATATAACAAAAAATATATAGACAAACGGATGTTTGCATATCCTGTTGTAGCAAATATTCTGCACTTGATTTTTCGACTCTCAATTATACCATCACTTTACAAAAATTGTATCCAATTTTTTCAAAGGAGAGATGATTGAATGGCACCATCTGACCGAATGAAGCAGGTTTGGTGAAATTGTTACAAGAAATTAACAATGAACCTCCTGTTTTGACAGGAGTTCTAATTCGATAACATTTGGAAAAATAACAGTAGGTATATTTTGCGGAGCAAGACGCTCATTTGTGTTTCACTCAATTTGCATAGTTTGGTCGGATGCCTTGGCAGCAAATCAAGTATTTAGAACAGAATGACTGCTTCCTACTTCTAACTACAGAGTATTTCATACAAAATGATTTCCAGTGGACAGATATTATATAAGTAGAATAATAGATCATATAATATCCAATCAAGATCCAATTTAAAGCCAAAGATTAAATTTTTCAACGAAAATTAGAATTTTAATCGACTTATGGCCAAAAATTCTAAATCAAGCTTTTCGAATATCAATATTTCTTGAAATCCTAGCGTAGTGCAGTTTCGATATGACAAAGATCTCACACTTACGGCTTATAGATTACACTAGTTTACAAAATTCAACTGTTTGTCTGTTGCTGTGAATTTTATGGTTGATAATGTTCACTTATGACTTGTTTTTGTCAAAGATGACTTCTTATTTTTTCTACAGCTCTAGTCCTTTGTTCTGGATTTTTATCATTCCTGTGTATTTATTTGTCGATAAGTTTTTGTGACATGAGTAGTCCAAAGAGACGTTGTTTGAACAATCCAAATCATTTTTGCTCTATATGCGGAGAATATGTGTTCAAGGGTTGCAGAAAAGTTCATCAGAGTTGGTTGAAAACATCTATTTTCTGTATTTTGGGATGCTCTTGGACAAAAATGACAAATCTTGGGCTCTTGATTGTGTTTGTAAATCGTGTGTTGGATATACAAGATTATGGAAAAGTGGTGAAAGAAGTGCTTTTAAATTTGGAACACCAACCATCTGGCGGGAACCTCGAAATCATATCGATGACTGTTATTTTGTAATGTGAACATAGTCGAAATAAACGCTAAAAATCGAGCTAAATGGCAGTATTCAAGTTACAAAATTATTCTACAATCATTGCATATAAAACGGCACATCATAAATCAGTTTGTTAAATCACTAGATAGAGAAGGGGGCTGCTTTTCTTACATTTGCAAAAAATTTCCTCAGCTGACTATTGAAAAGATTAGAGCAGGTATTTTTGATAGCCTCCAAATTAGACAGCTTACGAAAGATACTGAATTCTAAAACTCTCTTACTGAGCTTGAATTAAGGGCTCTGCCAGTTTTATTCTCTGTGATGCAGAAATACGAAATCAGAAAATGATATTGAACTTGTTGAAGACCTATTTTTACAATTAAAAAATATGGGGTGCAATATAAGCATGGAACTCCACTTTCTCCATAGTCACCTGGACAGGTTTTCGGAAAATTTGGGAGATATAAGCGAGGAGCAAGGAAAGCGTAAGCATCAGGATATACACGTGATTGAAGAACGTTATCAAGACTTCTGGGATGATGTCTGACTATTTCTGATCTCTGATACGCTGTTTTCTTAAGTCTACACATAAGAGAAGAGCTCTAAAGTAAAGTTTTTCAGAGCTCAATAATTAATTCAATTTTATAATGAAGTTTTTCAATGCAAATACATGTTTTTTTCTGTTTTAAACGTACATAGCTGAAACTCAAAAACTAGAGCTGATGAAAAAGTTCTGCTCACATATTTAAAATAGGGATAACATATTCACTTCGTAACAGCTAAAATTTTCCCGGCAACAGATGTACTGTAAACTAGTGTTATATGATGACTCGGTGAGAGTAATCTAGATTTTTTTAATATGAATCAGTCCTGATAACCCTTAAAGGGAAAGCATCTGTATGATATACTCTTATTATTCGAAGTCGCGTAAGCTCTTTTACGTCTCATTCGAATACTATAAATGTGACATATTTACGTGGCTATAGATATATAATATATCAGCAAAAGATGAGAGTTGTCTTAAGCACGGCACAAGAAGAGTCCATTAAATATCTATTGTGAGAAGTTCCTATTTAAATAATCCTGATTGATATTGATTCTTTGTTTCCAGGAGATCCCTTGTTTAACTTCTTCCATTCAGGAGACCAATGCGCCAACCGCAAAAGATTGCGACTTGGTTAATGGGATGAGTTAGTATCATGTGAAGATACGGTGGAACTTGCTTTCACAATAAAACACCTCTATCGATAATAGTGCCAGTTATAATCATATAATTTTCAGAATAAAAACAGTAATTATAAACATACCCGCTATAGTAACATAGAAATATGTTATCAGAAATACTTTTTGAAACACTGAAACTCAATTGCGACCCTGAAACTAAAGAAAATTGTTAATTTCAGTTGAATTGAATGATGAAGATTTCCACATAAATTATTCTTGAGAACTTTTATCACTATCCTCATGGGACTATCCCATAGTTTTCCTATAAAGCCATAGAGCTGTAAAATACTATAAGTTCATATTCTTTTCTGATATTTCTTGTGAATGAATTGTATATTCATTGGAATTGATCTTATATTTTTGCTACAATTATTGTCTGTCCTAAGACATTACCGTGAGTTGGAGTATAGCATTATTTGTCTCTAAGATACCAAATCATGGAATTTATCATCTTGGGCGCAACAGTCTCCAACCCATCTTTATTCCAGATACGATAGATATGAAACTACAGTGATATTTTCTTATCCAATTTTTTCGTACCCTAATGCATTTTCTACATATTCAAGTCAACAAGAGGACAGCTCGAACTTTTGTCTTAAGACTGTTTTCTATACTTTTTTTTCATGACAAGACATCTGCCTTGAGAGCTTTTCTGATTCTGAAAGCAGAGAACACTGGAAGATGATCCTTCTCCTTAGATACATACACCCGCACAGCATCTTTGGGAACATTAACCGTTCATCCAGTTTTTCTCCAAGTTGCGGTGAAATGTCCAATACACTCATTTTATTAAACTCAATTTATGTAAAGGAGTGAAAAACTGCTGAACTGCTGATTGACTTTTAATTCAAAGCACCTGTGTAGCAGCCATTTCTGCTATCTAAGAAAGATAATATTCCAAGCTTTTAGCTTCTCGATTGTCAATCCTCACCTCCAACATCTTTCGATTCGAAAGAAACAGCTCATCAGTACATTATCCACCCGTGGGAATTTCGAAAGAAGCAACAGGCTAGCCTATTATAAAAAAGCTGTTCATTCCCACTAGAAATGAGATCTCTATTGATAGGAGCTGTTTCCGCTGCACAGTGCACATTCAATTTTTCGAGTAATAAAGTTCATCAGATTCCTCCAACTGGAATTAGTGTCTAGGCAACATTGTTGCTAGCTAACTGAAAGAATCTTTGTGGAGTCCACTAATAGATAGAGATATTTGACATATTTTTTTCTCACCACCTATGAAACATAGTTGACTTGGAATCTTTTTGCACCTATCTTAGAGTATAATAGCAAAATATTCTCTTGGTTTCGAATCATTTATATCAGAGTAGAGCCGAATGGGTTATACATGTGATCACATATTGATCAACTAGATTATTTTTCCACCAACTTATAAAGATAATTCAAATTTGACTACTCATATCCATCAAAAAAGGACAACTAACAATATTTATTTCAAGTTAAATTTATATTCTCGTTATGGACTCTATATTTCCACATCAACATTCCCACTGTTTCATATGGATTTTCTGGCCAATTCTTCAGGTGATGACATAATGCTTTCCGTATTTCATATATTTGAGTTTCTTATTTTCAGTCTTTTGATTAATACGTTTTTTTCTTCATCATTGTTCATCAGGCATAAATCGTGAAAAAAAGTATTACTCCCCGTATTATTTGTATCATAACTGCTAGCAAAACAGAGCTTGAATATATTTTTACAACGAAATTTTTTTAAGAAAGTAATAATTTCTTCGAACTAATTGATAGCAGATTACTTGGAAACACAATATTAATTTTTGATATTTTTTTCTTCAGAATTCAATTGATGTCTTCATGGATTGGACTCTCAATCCCAGGGCTCTTTTTTCACAGTGGCTTTTGCAAGATATCGATAAGGGAGAATAACTAGGTATATGTTGATAACTTTCTAATATGAAACAATTATGGAAATTTTTGGAAAGTATTGATTACTCCATGATTTCTTGTTAGAAAGAAACTACTACCATCAAAAATTCATAAGAAGTACTATTTACCATTCTGCCCAGAAGTATGATGCAGGAAAAACAGAAATAATATTTGATACAACATATCAAACGTGTCAAAGTCTAAAATTGTACTTCATAAAAAAATTCCAGCGCCTTTATTTATATGTATCATTTATTGCAACTCTCCATATCTATATTGTGAGCCAGGAGAATTATGGAAAGCGAATAGTTATTTATGGTTACAACTTTATAATTTAATAATTTTTGATATGATTGTGAAACTTGTAGACATTGGGTCAACACGTAGCTATGTTTATCTATGAAATATGAATGAATTATGCGTTTCATATATGAATATATTATTGTATATGAATATATGATTAATTGAATTCGGCGTCATTCAATTTTTTTGTCTAAAATCCGGTACAACTTCAAAACGCTGTAACTCAGGAACGAATTTGAGCTGTCATAATATGAAAGCTTAGAGCTATGATATGATGAATAGTCATTTGATTATCCATTGAGATGTGTCAGGTACGCTACGCCAAAGCTACAGTTAAGAAACATCACAGAAATCTATTGTTCTAAATAGAACCCTTCTTTTTACATGCTTGTACTAAGCACAAGAAAGTATTGTGAAACCGACAAAATTCACCTATCGAGATTTTGATGGGAGTAACCGTTTTGAGTATTCCTGAATCCATTTTGACTATTTTTGGCTTGATGTCGGTACGTATGCTTGTGCGTTCATGCGTGCGTTCGTGCGTACGTAACTCGCAAATCTCAAAACTGGTGGAACGTATAATGTTGAAACTTTGTATTTAAGACTAGTATAGGGTCTAGTTGTGCACCTCGCATCATGGTTCCAATCGTCTGTACTATTACGTAAAATTTGAATGATAAGCTTAAAATGACTGTGAAAATTCTACGCAACTCTAGCTCAGATTCAGGGAAATAATCGGGTGGAATGAGGCTAGCTTCAACAAAAAATATATACAATAAACTATAGGTGAATAAATAAATAGTAGGGCGCCACGTAGTTGAACTTATTTTTCCCAAGGTACTCAACCACGAAAATACCTGAAATTAAGGTGTTGAAAGGAATAATTGGGAAACAGGAGAATAGGTGTTAGTATTCTATTCGTCAGCGTCAATCTGGTTGCTGACTCCCAAATAATTTAATATAACTCAAACAGCAACTTACCTCGAGCTTACTGAGAGAAATTACGCTCGCTTCTACACTGCTGAAAAGAAAAGTGTGGGCAATTTTCATTCAATAAAAAAAAAGGTACTTACCCAAAATAAATGAATTTAATTAAATAAGTACTTTGAACAACGCACCTAGTAGTGCCAAATAAAAATAAATGAATATAAAGTAATTGAAATAAACTATTTCAAATTACGCGCCCAAATAACGCAAAAAAAATAAATAAATGAACGTAAATAGTAGGCCTTACAATGCCTTACGCCCAAGTAGCGCAAAAATCAAATAAATAAATGTAAATAAGTTAGGTTAGAGCCCTCGACGTTGTACAAAAAGGTACCAAAAAAAGTAAATGAAAAGGCGGAACAACTCGCGCGTACGTCTATGAGTATACCAAAAAAATAACAACAACAATAAATTTGGCCCTTCTTCGATCGAATCGAGTTCACAGCGAAGTATACCACATAAGCGTGAAAAAAAAGAAAACAAACTACTTCGTCGACTGACCCTATATAATTTACAAAATAACAGCGTGGTCCAAATGACCACGCAAAAAAAAGCAGTAAACAAAAGTAAATCAGATTCAGCCGTGTAGGGCGGTTTAGCCACCCAAAGTGAATAAGTAAAATTAAGGTAAAAATATCGGCAGTCCGAATAAGAGAAAAAAAAACAAAACCACGAACGTAATGCCACTTAGCTGTCACTTCCGGTTGGTTGCTGGAGCTCGTTGACCTCTATTGGTCTGTCACACCAAGATGGACGCCTCAAACAGATATTTCCCGGTCCGGACTGGCTCAGGAAATCTGGTGACGTCACACCAGGGTCAAAGGTTGGATAAAAGGGTGCCTAGGTGGTATTAGGCACTCCGTAGCCGAGATGTTGGTCAAAGTAGTTCAACTACGCACGCAGATGGTCGGCGCAAAGAAAGCGATGTCGTACACAAAATTTCAATAATCCTCCAACAATGGAGATGCTTGCGGAACAACACAAAACTGCACCAAGTGCCAAAAATGTTCCGCTAAGCTAAGAAAAGCTAGTTTTTTATCCCTCCTAGAGGATTGCACAAGGCAATATACAAAAAGCGATTCTTAAAAAATTTTAATGGACAAAAGTACTTTGGTAGTTGAAGACCAACTGTAGACTGACGACTTCTGTTAAGTCAATTCCGGACGACCGGACTTAATTAAGAAAAAACCGTTTTTCATTAATTCAAAAAAAAAACTGAGTAACGTCACTGACTATAGCGCGCGCATTACAACAGCGACAATTACAAAATCTTGAACTAAAATTTGATTGACAGAAGTAAACAAAAACACGCTTTTAATGTAACCAAAAAAACTGAGCTTAACGAAGAGAAACAAAACTAAAGATTTGAAATATGAATTGAAAACGATAGAATTTGAAACTGAAAATATCTTTAACCAAAAGTAAGTACATGAAATTTACTTGAAAAAAAACCCAAATTAACCCAAACTATATTTTAGAATTTAATCCTACAAAAAAAATAACCAGAGGCCAAATTGGCACGTAACAAAGTGCACCTTACTTGAAACTTTTTTTGGAATTTTTCTGATAAATCCAGAATGAATAATCTTAGGATGCTGAAATTCAGCATGCTGTAGCGTCCGAATGCTCATCTCCTATTTTCGTACCAATCGGCTCAGCCGAAAGTGCACTCTATATGACAGACTTTTCGAATTTTCTTCATAAATTCAAAACAATCGGTCGTAGAATATTGAAATTTTGTATCAAGCACTTCTGTAACATCCAGTTGTACATCTTGCATTATGACTGCGATCGGCTGAACCAGAAGTGCAGTTTACTCAAAATATTTTTTGAATTATCCGCATAAATCCAAAACGATTGAACGTAGAATATTAGGATACAGTATTCAAGATAATAGTACTGTCTAGATGGTCACATCCTATTTCAATTGAGATCGACTGAGCCGGCAGTGCACTATACTTGACAATCTCTTGGAATTTTCCGCATAAATCCAGAACGATCATTTGTTGAATACTGAAATTGGATATTCCAGTCTGCTGTAGCATCTGAATGATTGCCTACTATTTTCATAACAATAATAATAGCTGGAAGTGCACTTCTGTTGGAATTTATTTTGTGATTTTGCGTATAAATTTAGAGCTGTGAGCCGTAGAATCTTGGAAATCAGTATTTAGGAATGTTGTAGCATGAGAATGATGACCTACTGTTTCCATAGAGACCGACTAGACTAAAAGCGCATTTTACTTGACAGATTTTTAGAATTTTGTTGATAAATCAAAAACAATTAGTCGTGGAATGATGAGATTTTCTGTTTGATTATATACATCCAATGATGTACAAGTGAGACACATGATGTCCATGTCAGATTTTTTTATAACATAATAAATTTTTTTGCTGAAAATAAGGATACCTCATAGTTTAGGCTCCCATAACAAAAAAGCTTTCGTCTTGAACATTTTCAAATTATGAATTGAGAATTGCTGGAAAACATGTTGAAAACATTTTATGTTCGCCAGACTACTGAAAGTTTGAAATTCCGTATTTTTCATGAATTTTTGAATTTAGCTGGAAAAGGACGATTCTGTGAATCAACGTCTGACAGATCGTAATATTCAAGTGAAAATATACATATAAGCTTATATTTTGTGTGAAAGTGAGTATCAGAAGGAGTGTTCTGTGTTCAAGTTTTCAACAGATCCCCAGCTAGTGCAAAATATAAACATGATGCAGCAAAAAGTATTAATTACGATGTGTAGGCTCAGTATTAGCGCAGCCACAATGATGTAAGAAGAAGATTATATCTATCTATATAATAGTTAAAAATATGAATGAATTATGCGTTTCATATATGAATATATCAATGTATATAAATATATGATCAATTTAATTCAGTGTCATTCAATCCTTTTTGTCTAAAATCCGGTACAACTTCAAAACGCTGTAACTCAGAAACGAATTTGAGCTGTCATAATATGGAAGCTTGGAGCTATAATACGGTAAATAGTCATTTGGTTATCCATTGAAACGTGTCAGGTACGCTACGCCAAAGCTACAGTTGACAAACATCACAAAAGTTAATTTTTTTGAATAGAACCCTTCTTTTTTTATAACATAATCAGATTCTATGTTGAAAATAAGAATACCTCATAGTTTAGGCTCCGATGACAAAAAAGCTACCCTATCGAATATCTTGAAATTAAAAATTAAGAATGACTGAGAAACATGTGGAAAACATTTTACGTTCACCAGACAAATAAAAATTTGAAATTCGTTATTTTTCATGAATTTTTGAATTGAGCTAGAAAAGGATGATTCTGTGAATCAACTTCTGACAGATCTTCTGTAGGCCATTAGTTTTTTCTTTATGAAAGTGCTTTTTATAACACTTCCTTGTATTTTATTTTTAATAAACGCGCAGATTGAAATAAAGTCGTCACGCACTACTGACGACGCGATTAAACCGCAGCCTGAATCTATAGAAGACTATAAGAAGCTGCAGACGTAGCTCCTTTGTACAAATGTAGAATACTTCACTCATCGCTTGAAGAACGAGATTTCACTGCAAGTGGTAATCCGCGGTCTGCCGCTTAAAGTTGAGAGCGACGAAATTGTCAAGGCACTCAGAGCGCAGAATATGCCAGTTATAGAAGCGTACCGTTTTGGCAAATTCCAGAATCTTGTGGTCGTATATCTTGAACGCAACGATGACGTACGTGAGATCTATAAGCTACATCACTTGCTCCATATCTCTGTCAAAGTAGAAGGCAAGAAACGTAACAAGACCCCAAGTAAATGTCACCGCTGCCAAGCATTTGGTCACTCATCTGCTGGTTGCAGTTTGGCTTGGCGTTGCGTTCGTTGCGGCGAAAATCATGCTACTCACGCATGTGAGAACAAAAACAAGAAGTCGCACAAGGCCAAATATGCAAACTGCAAAGAAGAGCATACCGCCAACTATAAAGGCTGTGCTTTCTTTCAGTCAGCTGCGGAGAAAGCTAAAACTCCGAGACTAATTGAATCTCACAAAAGAGATTAGCGAACTTTCGCCCAAATTACAGCGTCAAAACCCAGCAGGACCACTGGCACTGTAACAAAAGTTGCTCAACCAGCACTTGCTCCACCAATCTTTGTGGACAAAACTGCTAAACTGCACTCACAGACACAAAGCTGCACTACCAAGGTTATCGTCAAACCAAAAACGGTTAAACGTGCTACCGCTATCAAAAAGAAAAGTAAAAAGCCGCTAGTCCATGGAAAAGACAAAGCTGACAAGTCAGCTAACCTGACTACCAACATTCTGCTCAAGCTGATCAGTAAAATTGACATTCAATCCATCTGTCAGACTCTGCTGACAGCTATAGATAGTTCAACAGAGTCAAACGCTAATATGAACTTATTAAAGATAGCTCTACAAAATTTGCCAACTATCTCAGCTCAGTTAAATTATTACAATAAAGAAGGCAAGCGCTGCAAAAATCATTCGAATCGTTGCCTAGAACGCTGATTCCTTGTCAAACAGAATCGAGGAACTCGAGGAGCTCCTATTTCGCTATCGAGTGGACGTAGCGTTGATAAGCGAGACAATGCTAACGAGCAATGTCAGAACTAGTCAAGCGTGCACTAGATCACGTCCTGCTAGGCACACCTGTTTCTGGAAGCATGCCAGATAGGTCTACAGGTCGCCTTATTCGCCTGATAGCTGTATACAGTCAGCCCCACAAATAACTGCTTCATTCTGATCTTAGAAGTATCTTCGACCAAGATAATCATCCTGTGATACTGGCAGGAGATCTTTATGCCAAGAATCCTGCATGGAACTGCAGAGTCCAAAATCTGCAAGGCAACAGCCTGTACAAGTTTGCAGCAAGCGACCAGATGCAAGTAATCGCCCCGGACGAACCGACTTACTTCAGTGGTATCGCAGGGCACACGACAGATATCCTAGATATTGCGGTGTTGAAAGACATCCAGACTCATATCAGGATTAACACGGTAAGCGAAATGTCCTCCCGTCATAATCCTATTATTATTGACGTGGCAACTGAGGTCGCTGAGGGTGTACAAAACCTAAAACGACAAACGGATTGGCACCAGTTTAGTAAAAAACTGGAGGATGACTTCAGTCCCATCAATGTGATTTCTAACACAGCTGATATAGATCAGGCTACTCAGTAGCCTACAAGCAAAATTCAGGATGCAATTAAAAAAGCTTCCCACGCTTCCAAAAGGAAGTACAAAAGTCCTCCGCTACCAGCTCACATTGTGCAACTTATCAGATTGAGGAGACAAGCCAAGCAAACTTGGCAGCACTCTTGTGATCCAGATGACAAACGCACATACAACCGCCTTTGTACACAGATACGTGACGCAATTAAAGAGCACAAAAATGAACAATGTAGAATTTCCATAGAGGCTGCCAATGACGACGATACCCGTTATTGGCGCATTAGTAAGAGCCTATGGAGCAAGGAAGCTCCGGTCAGGGAGATATACGGCCCAAATGGCAAAGCTCACTCAGCTCCTGAGAAATCAGAAGCTATCGCCAACAGACTAGAGACTCAATGCTCCCCAAACTACGAGCACGCAGATTTTGAGTTCATCAGACTAACTTATCGGCGAGTCAAAACTGAAACAGGTCAAGTGGATACATTACACGTTGACTTTACAGCTCCACAGGAAGTTAGCGATATCCTGACTACGCTCAAAGCTATAAAAAGGTCCAGGGCCGGGCGATACATCGGCCAGTGTACTAAAAGCGCTCCCAACAAGAGCTGTGTTCGCGCTCAGAAATATCATCAATGGAATTCTAAGACTCAACCACTTCCCTGAGGTGTGGAAGGAAGCCATCGTAGTGGCAATTCCCAAACCAGGAAAGAGTCTTAAACACCCTGAAAACTAGCCCATTAGCCTGCTCAACATCCTAGCAAAAACTGCTGAGGAAGAAGTACTCATCCGCTTGCAGGAAGCTACGGAAGAGCTGAATATCATTCCCAATGAGCAGTTTGGGTTCAGAAATGATCACTCCATGACCAACCAGCTAGATAGAGTCGTGGATCATGTCACAATTGGATTCAGTCACGGCAAAGCAACAGAAGCAGTGTTCCTAGATGTTGCTTAAGCGTTTGACAAGGCCTACTTATCAAACTACTGGACTATGGTTACCCACTATACCCAGTGAAGACCATCCAGTCATATCTTTAGGATAGAGCCTTCAGAGTCAGATTCCAAGGTGCACTACCAACCGAAAAACCAATAGTAGCAGGTGTGGCTCAAGGCTCTTTGCTTTCGCCACTGCTATTCAACATCTATGTGAGCGACATGCCTAGACCAGCGGGCACGACTAAAATTGCACAATATGCTAATGACACGGCGTTTATACATAGCAGTCCTAGTCTGAAACTCATCACGTTGAATCTACAAGTTGCGGAAGATAATCTAGAGGTCTGGTGCGAAAATGGAGAATGCTGTCAATACAGATAGAAGTACAGTAGTTCTTATTACTCACCGTAGACTCACTCCCTATAGCGAGATACGCATGTTCGGGCGTCCTATCCCTTGGAGGGACAAGACAGTGTACCTTGGAATATGCATCAACAAACGGATGAATCACCACTATCAAATAAAAAACGTTGTTAATTAAGCTCGAGGCTCGTTCATCAAGCTAATACCGCTGCTGGGTAGGAAGAGCTTCCTGTCCTTCAATAATAAACTGCGAGTGTATGAATCAATCATACGTCCGCAGATACTATATGCTTCCGACGCTTGGAACGGTGTAACTACCAAGTAGAAGAAGAAACTGTAAACGCTGCAAAATAGAGTCCTACGTTGTATTGTGGACACAACGCTACGTCAGGAGTGAGATCATCCACAAAGACCTCAAAATAGAGACAGTAGAAAACTTTGTACGCAACGATGCGGTAAAGCTTTTCTCACTGATGGAAAAGCATTATAATCCATTAGATCGAGCAGCAGTGGACTATGATGAAAGCCAGCCTTCAGAATACTGCGTCAGGCCGAAGCATATTTTGATGGCCGAAAAGTAATAATTGCCGCAGTGAGCTAGAGCGGTAGCAAGCTTTCTCACCGGAGGAAGCGCTGAAATAGGGACAAGAGAGCCCAAGACTCAGAGATCTTTAAATGAAATTAACAGTCCGAAGACATTAGAAACAGTAGAGTTCTTGAAGACTTCATTCAAATAAAATAGTTATTTCTGATTCTAGATTGCGAAATGTCAATTTTGTATTCGGGAAAAAGAACTTTTCTGTGAGCGTAGCAAGCGAAAAGATCATTCGAGAATGCTAGAGAATTTTGCAATTCTGTATCAAACAATGTTTTATTAAAAACTACGTCTTTGAATTATTAAATAGAAAATCTTGACATTTCGAATCAATCAATGTTGCTGTTATCCTATTTCCAAGGTAGCAGTAGGAAATTAAAAAGGCAATGTTTCATCACTATTTGGTAACAAAAACTTTATGTACTACTGATTGACACTAAATTCAAGTATTGGAATATCCTACCTTGGAAGTGAAGACTCAGGCTTGCTAATAAGGGCAACAGAAATATATTTCCTAAAAAATAGGTAATAAGCGCCACTCCCAGAAAATGATCTGAGGAGAAAAAGGTACTATTCTGGGAGACAATACCGACAGCAAAAAAGAAATAAAGCATAGACTTCGGAAACAATTATAAATTGAATTATTATTAATCTGAAGCAAATAATTCCATAAATTAGAATTAAAAAAACTTGGTAACTTACGAAAATGGTTAGAGCTATAATACAAAAGAATCTCACTGCAACAGCCAAAGAGGAACTGGAGAGTACGTCACAGATGTTCAAAATTACGTTACAAAAACTAGCTAAATATCCTCTTCAGGCGGAACTCAAGACTAGTATCGGCAGAGAAGATAGATGACGGAATGGTAGCCGCAAAAACAATGTCAGACAAGAACGTTCCCTGAATTAAGTGAAGTTGATCTTGCGTCTTATAGAACTTTGATAAATACCCAACGGTCCTTGAAGGTGTTAAGATTGGCCGTGCGCCTGGTAGTCAACTTTGGGAGTTATCAAGGTTCTTCCTAATCTCGTAGACGTGTTGATGATCTTCTTAACGTGAAGTTGGCCAGAAACTAGTATCAAGTGGTCACGGGCTCCTGAGATCCCTAGCAGTTTACACTGAAAACAAACAACCCAACCAGTATCCAATACATCTGAAACAGGAGGTTCCTATACAAAAAATGAGGAGCTTTCTTGAAACGTTAAGCGTTAAACTTGAATAAATAAATTTAGATAAAAATTGAAAGACGAATAAACTGTAAATTCAGTAAAAATTGAATAAAATGATCAGTATAGTTATTTATATGTCTAATTTCAAATTGTGCACTAAAAATTCACAAAATGAAGAGAAAAAACTACGCTGAGCATTAACGAGAAGAAAAACAAAGGAAATACAAAGTCTAGCAAGACAAGAAAAAGGATTACTAGCGACAAGTCGATAAATTCACGTGGTTCGATACTAAAAATTGGATCAATCTTCTCAAACTCGTAAGATTTTCCAGCTTAAAAACTGAAATTAGAGCCCACAACAAAATATTTTGAGCTTTTGAAACCAGAACCTACACAAACAACGTGAGAAACGGAACTAGGAGCTGTTGAATGACAAATCCACAACGCGTTGGATTCAAAATATAGTTAAAATATGTGTTATCAACCACTTTCAATAATCATTCATACATCAAATATACTAAGGTGAGGAAAGATGAAGGGAGAACGAGGATAGCCACAAATCTCATAGGGTTTTCACTTCGAATGTATATACAAAAAAAAAAATCGCGTATCACCGAATCGATATCCGCATGATCGCTTTTGGTAGTAAAATAATTTGAATCTCGAACATAAATGTTAAATTAATATAAAAGTTTCAAGTTTGTAAAAAGGTTCTGAGCACGAAAAACTAGCAACGAATTGAGGATGGAAGAGATAAATTTGGAAATCAGGAGGTTAACCACGCGGGTCGCCTTCAAACGAAATCGCTAGCAAGAATTATACTGAATTTGGAATAACGTGAACAAATAATGAGAAAAATACTTACAAAATCTTAACACTGATTTTATTAAAATAAAATAACCACTAAACTTAGAACAAGTAGCAAAATTACAAGACTGCTCAAAACAAAACTCGTCTGCCACCACAGCTCAGATACGAAAGTGGGCGAACAAGACACGCATGCTCCTCAAATTAGCGCCTTCAATCAAGTATTATTACAAGTACTGATTCACAAAATTAGTGAAAATTTGTTATACAGATGGTGACATAGGTATGGAATGAGAAAAAGGTTGTACAAAAAAGACGTGAGACGGAATTTTTGTAACAGGCTGAGAAATACTTTGCGTCCTGGCTGCGAAGTATTCCGCGTCCTGTAAACAACACAAACATTTCGCATGCTGTAATCGTAATTGTAAATATTCACTTCTTATGACAGTTTTCGAGAATAATTATTTATTTAACTAGGCGAAAGAATAGAAGATTTATTGACGCGGCTGGAGTTTCAGAGACGGGGCAAAGCTGAGTCTATGAATCCAGGCAAGGTGGTAAATCTTCATTTTTTACCGTGTTGAACACATAATTTTTTGCAGATTGTTAAATTTGATTAATTTCAATATTTTTGAAAACTGTCACCGCCATCAAATTATGTTGCTATGCATTTGTTGATCGGTTGCTGAGTTTTGATGCGTATGTTGTGCGGTTGCTGTAGAAGCGACACTTTTACTGCCTAGGCAGTAAAACTATCACTTTACAGGCTGTAAATTGTCAATAAAATCGTTCTTCTAAAGTCAATCGGCAAAAGAAGATATTCAAGGTACTTTTTGTTGAATTTATAATATGTTCAATATATTCACCATTCCAATATTCGAGACATTCGTAAAAATGTTTAGTCAAATATTTCAACGAAATACCATGATCATAAAACTTCTCACAAGTCTTGTTGACAAGAGGAATGTCTGACACGATCAGAAATGCACTCTGGAACTTCATCGGTCTTGCACAGAACCGTAACCAAGTGGGGATATTCCTAGAACTACTAAAAATAGATATAATGTTGATGAGCGAAATCCATTTTACTGACCAAACACACCTTAAAATCCACAATTATGAAATATACCTCACTATCAAGCCAAACAAAGCTACAAATGATGTATCAGCGGCTTACTGTCCACCAAAGTACAATATTGGGAAGGAATATTTTGAGGAATGTTCCGAAACACTTGATAGTAGATTCGTTCCAGGAGGAGATTATATCCGCAAACTGGTGACTAAGATCAACAAATCCAAGAGGCTCTGAACTACTCAAGGTAACGCTAGCCAAAGGATTGGACTACATAAGCACAAGGAAACCTATCTAGTTGCTCACAGACCCCAAAAAACGGCCAGACTTATTAGACTTTTTCGTAGTTGAAGATATTCTCAGAAACTATTTCAGTATAGAATCATACACACACGGATACCAATCTAGCGACTTTTCTGTTCCTTTAGGTGTATTGCAGGGCTCGCACCTTGGTCCACTATTATTCAATATTTTCATCAATGCCCTCTCTACATATTTTTCCCATGTTATTTTTGTGCTATACGCTGATGACTTGAAAATATATCAACCTGTTGAATCTGTTGATGACTGCGAACTCATCCAGTCTGATTTGAATAATTTTGTAGGGTACTGTGACCAGAATAAACTTTTTTTGAATATTTCAAAATGCTGTAACATTACTTTCACGCGCAGGAATAAAATACAGCATCAGTACAGAATCAAGGGAGAAACACTTGAGAATGTGAATCAGGTCAAAGATCTAGGTGTTATATCTTGGATACCTAATTGCTTTTTGATTGACACATTAATTATACTTCTTAGAAAGCATATGAGATGTTAGGATTCTTGATTCGTACTGTGAAAGATTTCAAAAATTCGCTAGCTATCAAAACATTGTACCTTACATCAGTAAGAACTAATCTTGAGTTCTCTTCTTCAAGTTGTTGTCCTCTATATGATATGTAAATCAAGAAAATTGCAAGGACACAAAATAAATTTAGAAAATTTTTTATTATTAAGTTTCTCAATTTTGATGTGAAATTGTTATCTCTTGAAAGACGAAGAGTATTAGCGAATTCCACGTTTTTGTATAAATTATTAAATAACCTTCTTGCTGTTTCAACTATACTTTCACGGTCCAATTTCAGAGTCCCTATGTATTCTACGCGAACTAATTGTCTATTTATTGTTCCTATAACTGCTTCCAATTCAGCTGCAAATTCACCTGTGAATAGGATTTCGACTTTATACAATGAACTTGACCTTACATTCCCACATGTATTCTCTGTTACTCTCAGAATCTTCATCTTATATCAAATAAATTACTAAATGATGAGTTTTTCTAGTAGTAACATAAGTCCAATATACTATTTAATATTGAATATTCATTAATTTTTTTTCTCTATTGTACTTCTACTTTGTTTTTTTATGTATATCTGTACTGAATTTTTATATACCCTAATTATTTTTGTACGAGTCGCTCTGTTATTGGGATTTATTCTTGTTGAGTGACTTATTCTGGTAAAATAAAATGGAATGAAATTATTCATCAATCATTCTTACCATGAGCTCAACAATAATAAAAAAGGAAAGTGTAACCTACCTTGCATCACAAATACACATACTTGGAGAAATTTAGAAAATAACTAAACGCAGAAATTAGTCTCAACATCTCGCTAAAAACAGCTGATGATCTAGACGAAGCAATTGAATATCTAACAACAATTATCCAACACACTTTATGGCACTCTACTCCCGAAATTAAAAACTCAAATAAAAATAACAACACTGCCAAAATATTACCAAGACAAAGTTGCTGAAGAAAGAATTGCTGAACATGGCAACAACAAACTCAACATCTCGATGACAAAAGTAAACTAAGCTACTTAACAAAAGGAATATGAAAAACCAATATGTGAAAATAAAAGACACAATCCAAGAATACGTGAACAATCTGTTCGCCTCTCAAAGTAGAAGCTCAAAGTTGGATCAGAGAAGACAAAGAAAAAATAGAATAATTCGCGGAGCACCTCTACAAAGTCTTTGAGCCTCATCCATCCACACTGACAGCTGATATATATATATATATATATATATATATATATATATATATATATACATATATATATATATATATATATATATATATATATATATATATATATATATATATATATATATATATATATATATATATATATATATATATATATAACGCACAACATCCACTATCTATCAAGCACTTCAAGCCTAAAGAAATTAAGACTGAAATTGAATACCTCCACATTACAAGAAGTCCTCGATACGATCTGATGAGTGAAAATTTTTGAAAAGAACCACTGAAGAAAACTATCGTTCTATTAACCTGCATAAACAACGCGATAATAAGAATTCTCTATTTCCCAGTGGAAGCCAACATGTTGGTTGCGATTGAAAAATTATCAGAAATAGCGGTATACTGTAGCGATATCCTTGCTGATGGCGGGGGTTGTCAACTTTGGCGGTCAAAACTGCTGACGATATGCTCGGGCGCCAATGCAGTCGGTGACGCAGTTTCTACGGCAGACGGCTGGACAGCTCAGACGGGAAGGGTTGGGGTTGTCAAAAATAATCATCAGGAGGTAGGTGTCACAATGAGATTTATTACACATGAAAACGACGACGATGAACATAGAACATATATTTTTCAGAACTTGCACGGAGACACTTGGCTGACGGTGATGAAACGGCTGTACATGACACTCGACACCAGCGGTCGCAGTACGGACCCAGGCGGTCACAGATGACGAGAAACTTCAAAACAAACAAATCGTGTAGCGATCTCCCAAACGGTGGATTAACTTATCTTCGGCGCTTGTGAAACAAAACTGGTTCCCAAATAGTGACTTTACGTTAACTAGCTCAACACGGTGAAGCCAATGATGACCCACTCAACGGTGACTCTACGTTAAAACAATCTTACATTGCGAAATCACTAAGACTTCGTCCGCGGCGACGCTACGCTAAGTTAATCCAACACTGTGAAATCAACAAGGACTTGATCAGCGGTGCTTCTACGTTAAATTATCAAAACACTGTGAAGTCAACCAAGACTTCGCCAGCGGTGATTCTACGTTAAATTATTCAAACACTGCGAAGTCAACAAAGACTTCTCTAGCGGTGATCCTACGGTGAATCATTCAGAAAATATTGAAAGCTTAAAAATTAGCAGAAATATAATAAGTTCGAAACAGCAAAGATATTTTACGTTTCTTTCACGGACTTATTAAAAAACAAACACATCCTATGGCAGTCAACAGTTTGTTGTGATGTTAGCACTAACAAGGTGAGGGGTTCTGAGAAGCGAAGAGAGTAAACATGCTTGTTATGCGGTTTGCCTGCTTTTATTTATGTTTGAGAAGAGCGCGCCTTTATTCTGTACTGTATGTATATATTTGTTGAAATAGAAGTAATAATTTGATAATTGATGCAAAATAAAAAAAAAACGAGATTTTTTCCACATCTCACAATCGATATTTTCTCAAATGGGAAACAACCTGCGATACAACGATGTTTACCCTCCTCACCCCACTGTTTACTCCTGCATCAAAACAAACGCCGCGTGCTGGGTCTACTGTTAATACGTCATTGGTTTGTACACATTGACTGCCCCGTTGACTTGTTGGATATACCACGCAGACTACGCCTGCGCGGGCGGAAGTTGCTTGCGTTGAGCGCCAGGAATGGGGTTGTTCATCCCAAGATCAAATGGCAGGCGGACGTGTCTAGAGTCAGAAGTCATTTTTGACTGTTTTTTACTTACTTATACAAAGTAACAAGTGAGTATTGTGAGACCGACAAAATTCCCCTATCGAGATTTTGATGAAAATATCCGTTTTGACCATCCCTGAATCCATTTTGATTATTTTTGGCTCGATGTCGGTACGTATGTTCGTGCGTTCGTGCGTGCGTAACTCGCAAATCTCAAAACTAATTGAACGTATAATGTTGAAATTTTGTATTTAAGACTGGTATAGGTTCTAGTTGTGCATCTCGCATTATGATTCCAATCGTCAGTACCGGAAGTGCACATTACTTGAAACTTTTCTCGAATTTTTCCAATAAACCCAGAACGATTCACCGTAGAATGTTGAAATTCAGTATTTGAACTTGATGTTGTATTAAAACGGTTATCTGCTATTTTTGTGAGAATCGGCCAGGCCAGAAGTGCACTTTACTTGAAACTTCTTTTGCATTTTTTGCATAAATGTAGAATGATACGCCATGGCATATTGAAATTTCGTATAAAGAACTTCTATACTATCTTACTGTGCATCTTGCATTATGATTGCGATCGGCTAGGCCAGAAGTGCACTTTACTTGAAATTTTTTCCTAATTCTCCGCATAAATTCAGAATGATCAGCTATAGGATACTGGAATTTAGCATTTGAAACTGCTGTAGCATCTGAATGGCCATCTTCTATTTTAGTAATAATCGGCTAAGCCAGAAGTGCACTTTATATGACAGACTCTCCGAATTTTTCGCATAAATTCCAAGCAATTAGTCATAGAATATTCAAATTCTGTATTAGGCACTTCCATAATATCTAGTTGTACAACTTGCATTATGACTGCTATCGACCAAGCCAGAAGAGCACTTTATTCGAAACATTTTTTGAATTTTCCGCATAAATCCAAAACGATCCAACGTAGATTGTTAGAATTCAATATCTAGGACGATTATACGATCTAGATGCTCATATACTATTTTGATTGAGATCCACTGAGCCGGAAGTGCACTTTACTTGACAGTCTTTTGGAATTTCTCGCATAAATTCGAAACGATCAGGTATAGAATATTTAAATTTGGTATCTCAGTCTGCTGTAGCATCTGAATAATTGCCTACTTTTTTCATAACGATAGACTGAACCGGAAGTGAACTCCAGTAGGAATTTATTTTTCAATTATGCGCATAAATTCAGATCTGTTGGCAGTAGTAAAATTTTGGAAATCAGTATTTAGGTATATTGTGGTATAAGAATAATGACTCACTGTTTCCATCGCAACCGATTTGGCTGAAAGCGCATTTTACTTGACAGATTCTCAGAATCTCTTGTGTAAATCCAAAACGAAAAATTGCGGAACGATGAGATTTTGTGTTCGATTATATATATATATATATATATATATATATATATATATATATATATATATATATATATATATATATATATATATATATATATATATATATATATATATATATATATATATATATATATATATATATATATATATATATATATATATATATTGTGTAAATCCAAAAAGAAAAATTGCGGAATGATGAGATTTTGTGTTCGTATATATATATATATATATATATATATATATATATATATATATATATATATATATATATATATATATATATATATATATATATATATATATATATAAATATATATATATATAAATATATATATATAAATATATATATATGTATATAAATATATATATATATATATATATATATATATATATATATATATATATATATATATATATATATATATATATATAAATATATATATAACGGTATATAAATATATATATATATATATATATATATATATATATATATATATATATATATATATATATATATATATATATATATATATATATATATATATATATAATATGGATAGCTGATATTTATGGGAAAAATTTTGAAATGTGGACCTAGTCATTGAACGAAACAAGCGACGTAATACTATACGCGTCAAGAAACATAGACATGTTCATGTCGATATTACTACGAGATTTTGAATATTTACAACAGTATCGCTATTTTGCAAAACAAAAATTCAAAATATATATCATGAGTTATTTTATGATGAATAATATTTCCACAAATTCGATCAATGTGTCATTTTAGTGTCTCTCTCAATATACCGTGGCGCTGATGCTTGCTCTGAAGGCGACAGTGGTGGACCAAAGTACCAGCTATCCATACATAGAGATCAGTGATCACACCCCATCGGAGTGCCCAATGCGCAAGCGTGGAGTTTCTTCCAAGTACCAGCTGTTACCTAGTCAGTGATCAGCACAGCATCACACATCACTTCATTTTAGATTTGTGAAAGTAGTGTTGTATGTGTTAAGTTTAGTGGCTTATTGTGATCACCATGTGTTTTATTGTTCATATTTTCCCAAGTGAAGTATTTTTTTCGTTGCTAGTTCATTAGCTTGCAGATTTTGTTTTGTGATTTTGTCCCAAGATTTTCTGGTGTAAGTTGTTTCATTTTTGTTTCAATTGAGTTGGGTATAATATCATGGAATTAACTTATATTTTTTACTTCAACATTGTTGTGATAAGTAATTGATTTATTGCAATGATTTTGTTCATATAATTTAGTTTTCATATTGAAAATAAATCATAAGCCAGCATTTTTAAAGAATGTGCTTCTGTAATTTATCAATTTATATTAGACTTACAGCTACACAAAGTTCATATATTTTTAATACCAATGCGCGGTGCATTAGATTCACTTTGATTGCATTTTCAGGTGAACTAAAATTTTCACTCCTCTAAAGTTCCGTCTTGACCTGAAGGCATTTCCAAATAGCTGGAAAAAGTAACACTAAGGCTGATTTATGGATTGACATGGAATAGAATGGAATGGAATAGAACACAAAAGCTGTGTGATCCCATTTATAGATCAACACAACACGGAAAAGAATGATGTCATCTGACATTTCGTTATCCTAACCTTGTATTCTTTGTTTGACTTTAGTAGCATCGTTGAGTATTGTTTTGATAATTTTAAAATGGATACAGTATATTTTTTTGCAGCTGCTGCATATATTATAGCGAATATATATGTCGCAAATAGTAAATGCTACAAAAATTCTATACTGCGTAGGTCAGTATCGCACGAACATTGTCGGATATACCCGAGCGGAACAGAAATAGAATGGAATGGAATACTAAATAAACTTTGGTCAATTCCTATTCCATTCCATTCCATTCCTTTCTGTGTTGCGAATCTATAAATCACTACACGCGTACTCCATGTTTTATATTTCTGTTCTGTGCTCTATTCCATTCCATTTCATTCCATGTCAATCTATAAATCAGGCTTTATGATAAAAATATAGATAGCACATAAATGTGCCTTACAAAAAATTTAATATTCCATAAATATTATTTTTTTAATAAAACGAACTTGAATTCTACTTTTAACGTGAATACGATAAATTGCACAAAATTCTCTTGCATTAATGTATTGATATATATTTAGTAGTCTCTGTGCATTATAATTCTTTTCTTTCGTTAACGTACTGCGTGAAGTTTCAGGGATTTACAAGAAGCTAAAGGAAGTTATTGAAGATACAAAGCTCTGCTGACATCCAACAACTGCATATTCTAATCGTTCACTGATTAGATAACGGAACAAAATTAATTATCTGTGGTGTACGAAACATTGGCAGATTATTGGATAATCAAAATTACGAGTATTTTTCAGGCCGTTATTATTTTTTCAAATCTCTATTAATAATTTTCCTTTAATTCTGCTAGGAACCTCAGACTGGTATCTCTTTAAAAATTAGTATTTAGATGATAAAACGTAGAATTATCTTCAGGTTATTCGTGGAATTTTCATAATTATGACTTGTATAAATAGCTATCAGTATTAAATATATTGTTCAGCTCTTTATTATATTATAATGTCTCAAGAATAATGAGGTCTTTCACAATTATAGTTCTGAAGTTTTTTGAACTGACCAAAACTATACCCATAACATTTTTTCAAAATCTCATCACCGTTGTACTCTAGCCTAGCGGAAAATGTTTGAACAAACATTTCTGACAAATTTATTGTTTTTGTAAATAATGCTCTGAAATATTTCTTGGGGAAATTATTTTATATCCAATATATTGAATATTTTATATCCTAGATGGGTACTTATTTCATTTCTTGGTTTATCTTAAATGTAGCTTAATTCCCATGGTAATGATTGTTAGAACAAAAGGTAATTAATTTCTGCTCAAAATAAACCAAGGAGTGAAAAATTGACCTCAAGAGAAAAATGCATTGACATTTGAATTGAACAGGTTATTTTACAAATAACAATTATTTCAGAGTTTTTAACAGACTTGGATGATAAAAATTATCATTGAACACAATAATGATATATTTAAATTATTGTTTATATTTTAATAATAGATATAATTGGAAAACACATGAAGACTGCATAGGAGTACAAGGCTCTTCTGATTGAAATGATAAAATATATTCCAAAAAACTGACAATTTCAATGTCGCTTATGTTCGATTATTACCGATGTGAAGTCGACTTTCGGTCGGAATGTGATGTAAGTAACTGGGAAATTGAAAATTTTATGATCGTTTGATCATTATTAATCATAGAAAATCCGCTTGAAATTAGAATGTTTTGATTTTAGTTGATAAAATAACATTTTAAGCATTACAAAAAAATTTGAGCTCTCTTCACATTGTTTTTTATTTGATACTTAGAGAACAGGAGTGCTATATAATTGTCAAAACTGGTCTCCTTATGTAATCTGCATGGAAGTGAAACATTTATTTTTCAATCTGAGGTGTATGGGGGGCATCTCAAAATAATCACAGGCTTGAATCAATCATTTTGTATTGCAGTGCTCTCTGATGTCTTATCTGAAGTAAGTTGATTTTTTAAATAATAATCCGTGTTTTTGTCCACTTTAATTGAAATAGAATAGTATTTATTGACGAACTTGAAAATACATTCTGTATATTTTTGTCAACCATCTTCACACATCTACTACAACTACTCCATTTCATTCTTCTTCTTATAGTAAAAATCTAAATCTAATTTTTAATAGTCTCTAATAAATGGATCTACTTATACTAATTTGAAATTCAAAAATGTCAAGATATATCAACACTCATTTTGTAGTTTTTGACTTTCGAAATCTTGAACATAATAATTAATGACTTACTACATTTTTCTAAAGTTGCTAACGTTGCTGCCTTTGTCAAGAATCCTGCTGTCATTGACTTTGTGTCCACATATTTTATTTTGATCTTATTTGTCGGCATTTCATTTCTTATGAATAAATATTTTCTTTTTACATTTTTTGTTCTAGAATGATATATATTATTGTTTGACAATTGTATAGCGGCTTGATTGTCAGCATGGAGAATTATGTCTGATTTAATATAGTTTTCGAATTTTAATTCTTCTAGCAACTTTTTAATCCGAATTATTTCTTTTACTGCTTCAGTAATTGCTATGAATTAACTTACGCAATAACTTAGTGATACTATTTTTTTGTTTTTCATATGACCAACTTATCGCTTCATTGGTATTATGCGCGCAGTGAAAAGTTTGCTCCTCACGTAAAATTGAAATATGACACCTGTATATGATTTTGGCTTACTGCACTTCCTTCTCCATGCAGACTTCAAATTAGTCAAGTTTCAAATAATCTCGTGTGTGCGGTTCAAAGTTTTCTCTTCACGTCGTAAAATGAAACTTCAAGTTTTCTGCATTCCTTTATATATAAACTCCATGTATACCAAATCTCACATTCTTCCGTACGTGCAATATGCTTGAAAAGATTTACAAAGCTTTCACTTCACGTATGAATATAAAGATTAAAATGGGGCATCCTGTGTATAATTTTCGCTTTCTGCACATCTTCTTCATATAAACTTTGAAAATGCCAATTCTCACATTCTTTCGTACGTGCAATATGCTTGAAAAGATGTACAAAATTTTCACTTCACGTATAAATATTTAGATTAAAATGGGGCACCCTGTATATAATTTTCGCTTTCTGCACATCTTCTCCATACATAAACTTTGAGTATGCCAAATCTCACATTCCTCCGTGCATGCAATATGCTTAAAAAGAGGTCGAAAGTTTGTTTCTGACGTATTAAGATTACATCGTGCGCGCAGTACAAAGTTTTCTCTCCACGTAAAATTGAAATAGGACACTTTCTGCACCTCCTACTTTACACAGGCTATAAATATGCCAAGACTCATTTACTTCGTATGCGCGGTACATAGTTTCTCCTTCACGTCGTGAAATTGAAATAGGACAGCCTGTATATGTTTTCAGCCTTCTGCATTTCTTCATATAAACTTCAGGTATGCCAAATCTCATATGTTTCTGTGCGCGCAATATGCTTGAAAAAGGGTACAAAGCTTGCTCTTCAATTATTAATATATAGATTAAAATGGGACACTGTATATAATTTTCCCTTTCTGCACATCTTCTCCATATAAATTTGAAGTATACCAAATTCCTTTATGCAAGCAATATGCTTAAAAAGGGGGCCGAAAGATTTCTCTTAGTGTAATAATATATAGACTCATCTTCAGAAACTGCATAACGGAAAATATATGCTTCTGAACATAACTCTTTAAAACCTAAATCCAGCAATTCCTTTTTGATTGTACAATACAATACAAAGTGAAAGCGCCTTATTTGGGTCCGTAAATTCCTTTTTAAAATTTTCATACTTTGTTCTTTTGTTTTTCTTCTAACCCGTCAGGAAATTCCATATATAGTTCTTCCTTTATATTCTCATGGAGGCTCGCAGTCGTAAAATCATATTGTATGAATCTAGATTTCCTTCTACTGCCAACGCTAACACTGTAAGTAATGTATTTATTCGTATTTATTCTAATTACAGGTAAATATTCTTCATAATCTAAACCTTTTCTTTGATTATACTCACGCGTAACTAATCTTACTATATATTCATTTATTGTACCGTCTTGATTTTGTTTTATCTTTAAAACTCACTTTGAATCTAAAATTGGTTCCTATTTGAGCCTGTCCATTATTGTCCAAGTTTTATTTTGTTCATGTGAGTTTAATTAATTTTTACTTGCTTTCCATTTTATAGCTTTCCTTGATTTTATTGCTATTGAAAATATCCTTGTTCTAGTATACTCACCTAATATTCATATTTCGCTTTCAGTCTACTTGATCTTCTGTAATTTTCTAAATTAATTTGTATTTTGAAGTTTGGCTTGTAATTTTCAGCAAATTTTCAGTATTTTTCTGTCCATTATGAACTGTTGAGTCGTCACTGGTATATTCTTCGTCTAAATAATTTTCTTCTGTGATTTCTTGGCTTTCGTTATAACTTGAATTTTCTTGATCGCTGTATTCTTAATTTCCATTATCGCTTGAAGTTTCTTGTTCGTTGGTTTCTTGATTGATGGTTTCGCTTTCATTTCTTGCATCTTCATGTAAATTTTCTTTTTGTTCACTGTCTTCATGTTTGATTCGTTCTTCGTCATCATTTATAATTTGTTGATCTTCATCTGCAATTTCTTCTGCTTCAAACATGTATGTTGGTAAACTATTCATTGTTGTATATTTATCTGTCGTTCTAGACTTCCGCATCTCGGACTAAAATAACTTGTTTGTTTCTTGCACAATATATTATTAAATGATTATTGATATCATCATAACCCAAAAATATTCCTTCATTTGATGTTGCATCTAATTAACTTGCTCATTGTGCTTAGGCTTGGCCAATAACAAGCCATCGATCCAAATATATTTAAATGTTTTACGTCCGGTATTTTGATCGAAAACTTTTCATATAGTGCTCGATTTATCTATTTGATGCAATGTTCGATTTTTCATATATACTACGTGATCTGCCGCTTCTGCCCAGAAAATATTTGATAAATTTGATTCTTGATGCATAGATCTCGTCACTCCAATTATAAATCTGTTACATCGTTCAGCAATTCTATTTTCTTGAGGTGTATACGCCGCTGTTGTTCCATGAATTATTTCATTTTCTTCTAAAAACGTTTTGAATTCTTTATTCTTGGATTCACCGCCGTTATCGCTTCTTATTCTTCTTATCTTCTCACCAGTTTTATTTTCTATTTCGGTTTTGAATCCCTTCAATTTTTGTATTGTTTCATTTTTATTTTTCAGGAAGTATGCAACGTTTTTTCCTTTGAATGATGGTCTACTTATTAAGTACATATATCTTGATCCTGATAATAACGGTAATGGCATAGGTCTGCGTAAATCCATGTAAATTATCTAATTCAAGAATTTTTGTTGTTCTTATGTTGTGACTTTTGAATGGCTTTCTTACAGTTTTTCCCGATATACAACTGGTACAAGTCTCTTCGGTAGAAGTATTTTGTTGTGAACCTAGACCATTTACTATTTTCTGTTTTTCATGTTTAATATTGTTCGATTTTATGCAATTCATTGATACCTACACTTGTTTTATATGGAACTTCTTCATGTAAACCTATAATTGTTGCTCCCATTTCATATAATCCGTTTACTTTTGACCCATCTTTTTGCAAGATATTACATTTTCCATCTTGAAATATTACATCAAGTCCTTGTTTTTCAATTTCGCTTACGGATATTAAATTTTTAGTCAGATCTTATATCCATAATACATTTCTCAAATCTATATATTTGTATCTGCAGCAATTGTTCAGTATTTTTATTCTCACAGTTTCTTTTCCACAGATTTTTATGGATCTCCCATCTGGAAGTTTAACAGTGTTTGATTCAGTATCTTCTATTAATGTAAATAGATTTCTATTATAAGTCATGTGACTTGTTATTCCTGAATCAATAAACCATTTTTCTGTTCAAGTGATTTCATAATGTTTCTCCTTTCTTCTACTCGCATGGCAAAAATTTAGTTTCTCTCTCCATTTATTTCCAAACTGTTTTTATTTATTATATTTGTTCTTTCTTGTCTTTCGTTCTGTTGTCTGTTTTTGTACTCTGGACCTGTATTGTTGTTTGTTTTCTCTGATTTGTCTTCATATTTTGTGTTATTTTCTTCATCTCTCTTAAAATCTTTTCGATAGTAACAATTTCTAGTCTAATGATTTGTTCTTTCACATAAGTAGCATGCTTTAGTGTTTTCGCTATTATGATTTGTATTTTTTTTCATTTCGTAGCCTTTTTGTTTCGTTAAACATGCTGCTTCTAATTTATCTCCAGTTTAAGTTATTTTCATCTAATCTTCTTGTGCCTTCAATCCAGATATAAATGATTCATTTGTTAGATTCTCAAGACCGTTTGCTTATATTTGTAATCGTCTTGTTTTGTATTTATTAAGCAATCTATCTATTATTAATCCAAAATATTTTTCATTTTGTATCTTTGCACAACATTGTGACATCTGGTCCCTTATAGTCCGTGAGACAGCGCATAAATTTTTTGTTGATAACCGCTCACTTGAAACTTTGTGAGTGGCTTCATTGTGATGAGTCCGACAACTTTTTCATTTGGCTAAATTTTAGATTTGGGGGCGTTTACCCGCGAGGGCTAATTAATTGAAGAATATTACCGTAATACTGATCTTTACACTAATCGAGAGATTTTTTGATAATAAAATGAAGGAAAAATATTGTCCGACATGAATATTGAGGCTACCGGTGAGTCCGACTTGTCATAAGTACCAACATACTTACCATTAGTACCAACATACTTATGACAAGTGCGGCTTGTCGGATTCACCGGTAATCTCAATATTCATGTCGGACAATATTTTTCCTTCATTTTATTATCAAAAAATCTTTCGATTAGTGTACAGATCAGTATTACAGCAATATTCTTCCAATTAATTAGCCCTCGCTGGAAAACGCCCCCAAATCTAGAATATTGTCCTCTCGAAAGGTATTTTTCTAGCGTTTCCTTGTGATGTTGCTTAAAGATAAACAATGTATGGGAGAAAAATTATGATGAAATTAAAGTCACGAGTAGTATTTGTGCAAATGAATAGAATTAAATCGCTGTTTTGAGTACCTATTGAATGATTAAATTTTTTATAGCAAAATGTACCAAATTGTCCATAAACTCTTGATATTTTTTTGTATATTTAAACTTCTGGTTCTCTACTTCATTACAAATTTCCGCGGAAAGTGCATTTTCAAAACGATTCAATTCTGATATTTACGTAAACTCATTGTTGGTTCATACTTAAATTATTGTTCCTCCATGGTGATTGCAATTTATTGCGATAAATAGCCTTGGGAATTTAAAAATGTAATCTCCCTTTGGCAAGCGACTTGTTACTATAATTATTGTAACTGAATTTTCCATTTGTGTCCTATGGGCTATATGGGTTAGTTATTCTTAAAACGGACAGTGGAGCGAATTAGTCATTTGGATAGCTAACGTTTCAATTTAATTTTATATCATCAGAACTATAATCTGGTGATTATTCAATTTTAATTTAATTTCAACAATTTTATTAGGCTTAAGACATATTGATTCTTTTCAATTCCATTACTAACATATCGAAGCTATACTACACGAGAAAATATGGAAAATTGGTCACTATTTCGTCCATGTTTTCTGATTAATGTATCAGCTGACTCTTGTTTATACGTGATAAAATGCATAATACAAAAGTTGAGAGCATCGTAATTGATGGATGGATGAATAGAATTTCTCAATATTTTGATAAGACATCAGAGTGAACTGCAGCACAAAATAATAGATTTTCTTAAACCTGCTATTATTTTGATTATCTGATTGAAATTACTCTATTAGCCATAAAGACATTCGGAATCTAACCAAATTTTCTCATACAAATTATGTTAAGAATGATTGACCCTAGTGTGTTGTAAATAGTATTAGATATTGGAGGAAAATCATAGTCTTGTAGCCGAAACCGGTTAACAAAATATAAAAATAAATTTTTGAACAGTGTGATACAATCGAACATTAGAGACATCTAGTTTGTCAGGTTTTTGGGATATATTTTGTCATTTCAATCAGAGCTTTGTACTTTTTATGTAGTCTTCGTGCATTTTCCAATTATTTATTATCAAAATATAAACAATAATTTCAGCATATTATTATTGTGTTGAATTACTACCTCTCCCTGAATTTTACTGGTTTCAGTGAACCCCAAATCCCCAGGAGGTCCACGTGGACCATTTTTGAAGTCACTGAATTATAGAGCCTAAATCTTTGAGCTTAGAACCGTAAAATAGATGTAACAAGTGTGTTATATAATTAGTGATTCATGAATTTGTTAAAACTTATACACTGATTCAAATTGAAATGTGGCTTTGAAGAATTTATAAAGTCAATAGAAAATTCTTTTCTCATCAAAAAGCCAATTTTTATTTTTCAATCAAATTTAACTTGAATAATTGGGATGATTTCAAGATTAAACAAGAACAGATTACCAAATGCAGAAGCATGTAAGAATGAAATGAAGTCTCTCAAAAAAGGAAGAATGTAATAAGAAAATCTGCATTCATTCGATACATTTGGTAATTTTATACCTCTTGGTACAATAAAAATGTGAATTCAATGATGTCACAAGCAAATATATATTTATCTTCCACGAAAATATTACATAAATTCATTTTGATGACTCATATTTAAAAATACATTTGTATGTTCAAGTATGCCCAAAATATTTATTGTATTCCATCCGATAAGATGGTAATAAAATTATTCAAATCAAGTAGTATTGTAGCTTTGGACACAATATACATGTCGAAGGCATGTGCGAATGTGCTTATTGTTAACAGTCCACCTAAAATTGCATTTGATATAACTTTGCTTGGTATCTTCTTTAGATTATTGTAGCCCATTTTCCTGTATTCAAATTCTATTCACTAAACAAAAATGAGACCAAATGTAAATGATAACAAATTATTCTATTATAATAGCGTGAAATACGATAACTGATTTAAGTTGATACTGTCCTTGGCTCCGAATGAAAGCACAAGACAAAAATTGGCGCAGCTGTTAATACGATCAAAACAATCAACTTAATAAAAATTAGACGATAAACATTCACGAATAGGCATAATTCAAAATTTTACAAAACATAATTTATTATTCTAATCGATAATGTTGTCGATGGATGGGGCGCCAGCTCCAAAATAGATGGAATTTTAAGAAATGCTTCTACTATACATGGGGATAATGGAAAAAATGATGACAAGTTGAAGTCAGACTCGTATGATCTTGGAATTACTCATGTTGGGCTGGAAGCCATTCTGTAAATAAGTGTTCGTGTAAACATCCCTGAATTTTACCGAATTGCGCTGCGCCCAACAGCACCAATTTTCTTTTCACACGTTTAAAATCTAGAGTTGATTTGCTGGATAAAAGTTCTCTGGTTTACAAGTTGGGCTGCTGTGGTTGTCATTCTGTCTATATAGGCGAAAATAAATAACGTTTGTCTTCTCGCATGTACAACCACGCTCACAATTATAGAAGGAATAACAACTACCACAGTGCCATTGTTGACCATGCGATCAACTCCAATCACAAAATTGATTTCGACAATGTAAAAATTTTGCACCTGGAGAAAAATCGTTTTAAGCGCTTGATCCTTGAGTCTTGCTATATAAATTCTACAGATCATACTTTAAACCGAAAAACTGATTTCTTGAATTCCGGCTTTGTTTACAAAAAATGTATAAGACTTTTTTCTTAGGTTATTTGTTAGTTCTCTTTTTAAAAATTGTGATCTTCAAATTTTGTAGGTTCCAATTCTACTGTACAGAGGTCTGTGAACATTGAAGTGAAATTATAAAAAAGCAGTTAAAGCACCTCAATTAGTTACATAGTTTCAAAATAAAAGATTAAAAAACAACATTCTGGAGTCAAAGCTCCCACGAGTCGAAACAGACTGAAGTTAAATCGTGAAAATTACAAAAATATGACTGCTACAAGACATTTTTTTGTAATTTTCACGATTTAACTTCAGTCTGTTTTGACTCGTGGGAGCTTTGACTCCAGAATGTAGTTTTTTAATCTCTTATTTTGAAACAATGTAATTAATTAAGGTGCTTTAACTCCTTTTTTATAATTTCTCTTCAATGTTCACCTAGCTGGTAAGCTACTTATACTTTAGATTTACTCATTATCACTTGTAATTGTTTGTAGACTTGATAATGGCCAAAAACAATGACCGTAACGTCATCATCGTATTTTCCAAATTATAACGTCATTTCTTAAAGCCAGTTTCTTTTATTCTCCTACCAAATTAGTTTTAAATAAAAAATACTAAACTTAATTTAACGTTTATACTAATACTCATAAATATATCACGAATTACGGGTTCTTAAGGCCCGAAAAGAAATTGCGGTATATGCAGTTTCTCCCTCACAGCGTCCTCCCAAGTGAGTGAGTGAGTGTCACAAACACAGCTTCTGAAAGAAAAACTGTCAGAATATGATTCATTCCTGGACAATGACGTCAGACGTCTTATTGAACCATTTCAACAGTTTTGCTATGCGCACGGTGTACAGACAAGAATAACAGACGTCAATTATAAAAAAAGAGAAATCAAGAATCTAATGCTGCAGAGAACACAAATCGCAGCGTAGAGGAGTAGGAGGATAACTAGGATGAATATGATGGTTTCACTTCTCTTTACCTACAAAACAAGTTGATCTGGCTTTGGAATACAGCAAAACAAAGAATTGTGTCAAACTTTCCAAGAATTCATTGGTCTAGCCTTTGCAACATGATAAGTACATACATTAAAGTGAGGCATTGTATAATCAAGTCGTTAATCGACTTTTCACAAAAATCTTATTCGGATTACTTTGTCACGAATGAAGTTCATGCGACCCTTGTTAACTACGAACATACACTCCAGTCAGTGGAACTGACTGTCGAAATACTAATTTAGTAATGGCAGAGTATACATTGCGTTTTATGGTTCGCAAGCTAGAAGACTTAAAGACTCTAGTCAGAAAAACTGGTCAATTCAATAAGAGAGTGTATCTCTGAGCGTCGAATAAATGTAACCGCAGCGTTGTCATATTTGAAAAATCCGAGCAGTCATCAAGATGATTCAAAACTATTGAAGCAGCAGGGCAACGAGACTTTTCAACTGTCTAGCAAGAGTATCGTACGAAAAGAAATCAAGAACATGATAAAATAATTATATCGCACTCCTGAACAACAATATCCTCTTCAACACGTCTCAATTTCTGATGATGTGATTAGTACTACCGAAAATAAATTGTCTCTTTCAATGATTGCAGATGATAAGAATTTACAGGGTGAATTGGAAAAGGCCCTTTGCATATCTTTATATCTATAGATAGGCTAGAATCACTCATACAGAAAGAGATGGATCTCTAAGTGTGGAGGAACAAGGAGGAAATTTTTATAGTTTGCCTATAATAGCTTTACTCTCGCTGGTGCCAACCAGTGCTGAGTCTAAAAGGACATTGTCAGCACTTTGTCGACAGGTGCATTCTACTATCTGACCCTATGTCAACAGAAACAATTTAACTGCAATCAAATCCACCTTATTAAATAATAGTTATCCTCCCAATTTGACACAAGTATGAAACAAAAATTGAATCACCTACACAATAGAAACAACCAGTATGACTCAAGCAATTCCTTGATCCCATGTCAACAAACCCAATTGAAATTCATGTCTTTACCATTTCATAAACACTTGCACCGTCCTCTCATCAAAATTTTTGAGTTACTCAATGTAAATTCAGCTTACACCTCTAGCCAGAATAAAGTTTCATTTTCACTCGTCTCAAATCATGAGTTAAAATTTGAGACCAAAGTTTCTTGATCTACAAATTGAATGGTGCTGAATGTGATTCTATGTACATAGGTGCAACCAAATAATGTTTATCCTCTCGTATGTACAACTATTCTTATAATTTAAAAAAAGGCAACAATTGTCATAGTGCCATTGTTGATCATGCTTCAACAAAAACACACCAAATTGACTCTGATAACGTTTAAATATTACACGATGAAAGAAATGAATACAAACTTCCATTTCTTGAATCTTGTTATATAGACCTAATACTTTGAATCATAGAACAGATTTCATTAATTTAAAATTATCATTAATTATAAAAATATCATAAATCCATTTTAGGTTATGTTGTCCTTTGACGTTTCGTTTAGTTGATTTGTTGATAGTTTCTCGGTTTTGGAAAGATGGCTTTACTGTCGCCTTGTATGCATTAGTATGTAAAGTCCAAGGTTTCATTTTCAGTCTTGTTTGACTATATCGGCGTCGGCGACTAAAATTACCGATGGCGGCGCTGCTGTAATATGAACCTGTCGGCTCTAAACAGTAATGTGTTTGACGTAGCATTCGATTTATGTGTATTGTATGCTATATTTGAAAATATTTTGCGACTTTGTTTGAGTGTAAAGGGAGTTGTATTCTATCATTACGATAAGTTTCAAGATTATATTATATATAACTTTGTTTTATGGAATATTCTTTCATGATCCTTATATTTGCAGATAAAGATGGAGGTGTTTAGGGGTTCTGGTCTCAAGCTAGTATCCAGAGAACTCTTTAGTTACTTGAAAGCAACAAATGCGTCATGAAATTTTTCGGAAGGCAAAAAAATTTTGATTAGTGGATTACTTGTTCTTTCTGGCATAACAAAGTTTAAACAAAACAACTGTGATGTATTTGCTTTGTGCTACTATTTATATCGCTTCATACACATTACCGTTTTGGAAGGTTCACATGGTTGCCACTAGAGAACTTCAAGTTGGTCCAAGTCGACAATACTTCAGCTCAGTTTTCTTCAGTAAGAATTCTAGGTATGTAACCTTTATAAAAATTTCATGTATTACTTTTCAACTATGAACTATGAATTCTACAACTTTTGGTAAGACTTTTTGTTACCTCATGGTCTATATATTTAGTCCAATTAAGATATTCACAATTTTAGAGTCGAAAATGGCCGCAACCCCTGGCCGAAGCGTCGTCTATTGGATATAAAGTATATAACTAAAGCCTTTTATTTTATATATTTCAAAAACTTTGTTTTTTTAGCCTTTTTACAAATTTTTTGGCTATTTCAACTCTTTCAATTATAAAAAAAAAAATATGAGGAAGTGATTACAAAGAATAAACTTGTTTTTTTTCAGAATTAATATTGTTTCTTATTCAATCAAATAACCTGCTGGGCAGTTTTCATCGGATTTTGGTTTTCCGGTTAATAACAATGGAGTTTTTCAAAAAGTGTGGAGATCTCGAAAATGCCGGAATCTCGCGACATCGGAATTCCTGATCTAGTGAGATTCTGAGCTTGCAACTTCGGCTCAAGATTGCATTACCTGGTTAGAATCGATCTATTCGTCAAGAAGACCAATCACAGCCAAAAAAATATACTTGAAGAATCAGTTGTTCGTATGTTCGTGTTTACTCCATTGCATCTTTCTGTTTGATTGCAGAAGATTGTTTTTCTCGCGCTGATTTGTATAGGAAAAAATATAGAAGAAGGAGCATCTATCAATTTTGCTAACAGTAAAAGATATTCGCATAATAAAACATGCAGTAAATTCAAGAATGAAGATATAAAAGATATGCAGACGGTGTTTAATGAATCAGGTGATAAATTGATACATTATGAGCCTAACTAATATTTTCTACTAACAGTGATTCGTTCTATTGAAAAAACTCAGAGGAGTCTTCAGATTAAAAACATAAAAATTAGTGATGGCAGTCTTTTAAGTTATTTCAATGTACTTCTTCATCTCATAATATGATAAGGAGTAATCAATCATTACTCATTCGTTTGTTTTTTTCTTACACCACATTTGTTTACATCAACAGCCACTGAAGATTACGGGTGCTGGATTGATTGTGACCTCGATCGTAGCAAAGGCATGAGTATTTGAAAAATATTTGAATTGTGTGCATTATGTAAGGAAGTATAGCATCTTAATAAGAGTTGTATTGTATTGGTTGTACAGATCATGCTGATGCGGGACACATTGAGTTTGTTTTTTGAGTGTAATATCCGTTGGTAAGAAGAATAACAGCTAGTTGACGGTGCTCCCTGGCTCAATGTGGGATCAGGACAGATCGTGGCGCAACCAGGGATTAAACTAGCGATTGAGACCTCAGTTCGCGAATGATGTGTGAATGTTATGTTCATTGCAAACACAGAGAAATATTGCTGCACTTTTATCACTCACTAATTAGGTATTGTTCGTAAATAGGTTGAGAGCCACTGCTTTAGGGTGAGTGGGGGTGTGCTACGACCCTTCAAAAGATCTGACGTAGACATAAAATAGACACAAACACTAAGTACTGAGTCAGTATTCAACTAGAGCGAATTATATTCAAAAGACTTAACAATTTTGCTAGATCTATCTAGGTAGATCACCTACTCACTTTTATCCATATACAATAAATTTATAAATAAAAACAATTACGAGTTCCTAAGGCTCGCAAATAGTGGTCTCTCATTATTTCTGCCTCATGTTTCTCACGGAGTTTTGTGAGTTTATGTCTAAACAGGTATATATTCATAGAACTGTTTTGATTACAGATAAGATTCAAAGTGGCCGTGATGCGTCGACATTCTCTATTTCGTCGCGCCCCCCCCCCCCCCCCCCCCCCTTCTTCTTCATATATTTGTTTTCATATTCACTATTTCATGTGTTTCAATTTTAATTATCATCATCCATATATTCAATGTTTCCCTGTTTCATTAATGTTTTGAGTTAATTATCCGCTCCACCGATACTCCTGACACAACTTTATAGCTTTTCGATTGTGTATTGGAGATGTCAAAAATAAATTTTTGAAGTTCCCGGACAAAAATATACTAGGAAGAAAAATATTGGGACCATGAAAACCAGAAATAAAAGCAGCAGCATCTAAAAGATCAGAATATCATCATCTTATGCCACTGTTATTAATTATTTTGAACTACAAAAATCAATTATCAATTGGTAAAATACATATCCTGATAGCATTTATACATCATTTTGAAGGTATATATTTAATTTCATGAGTACCGTTGTTTATTGAAGAATAAATGTGAAATTGAAGTGATACCCATGTTTTCGACTAAACCGTCGTCATCAGTCACAACGGTGATGCAAGGGAATGCGGAAAATATATTGTCTCCAACAAGGCGAAAAGAGAAAAGGATACTGTGACCCATCTATTTTTGCAATTCTCAAGCTACGAGAATCTATCACCATGAAAAAGCATATTCAAAGAGGCAGATAAAACGATTTCTAGAAGTTTCTTCTAGTAATTATTATTACGATGATCACGATTTGTTCTCTGATTCTTGTTCAATATCATGTAGAAAATACAGTAGCCACCAACAACAAAATAGATTATATCACAGAGTTGCTTAATTCGGCGGACACACTTGATGTTGCGTTATTAAAGAGAATAGAACTGTATGTGCCTCACAATATAGTGGGTTCCACCAAGATATACAACGCAAGCAAATGATGAAATTCAGTTGCCAGAACAACGAAATGAAACAGACAACAACGTAAACATATTTGGGTATTAAATACAAAACCTTAGACGAATATAATAGAAAAGCCACAGTCCTACTAAACAAGACTGGAAAAATAACATCAAGTATAAAAGCACACTATCAAAATCAAATTTTTTCAATCGGAACACCATAATAAAACTATACAAAACTACAATCGTACTATCACTCCCATACGCTGATAAAACTTGGACGTACGGCTATACTGAGATCTTAGAAAAAGGACAAAAAAATTTCTTCAGAACCATTTTTGGATGACACAGGAATACTCCGAATTACATTGTTGACAATGAAAATAACCGATACAAACTAGAACTACTTGTCGTGAGAAGTATGTTAAACTGGTAATATGAAATATTTTCAATGCCTGGCATGCGTTACGTAAGAATCTGCTAAAACAATCTCCTTATACTCAACAAAAAATCCACAATAACACCTGTTAAACAAGAAAAATTAAATTGGGCAAGAAGTATGCAGATCATACTAGAGAAAACCAGCTTCTTTTGGCTTTGAAACGATCCGAACTTCCTAACAAAAAAGAGATCGCAAACATTTTCAACTCCTACTCCGAACATCTCTACAACCTAGACATATTGCGTATAACAAACTCAAATTATAACAGTGAGTTTGAATCCTACCGTTTCGACAACCTATCTCAAACCTTTGAGTTCAAATTCCTCAAACTAATTGGCCTGATCCGCTTAGCAAATTTAAAACATTTTCAAATATTTAGGGATGGAGTAGTCCACAACTTTCAAACATGTAATATCTAAATACTAACAAAATGTACGGAACCAACATCTTTGTATAAGATTATTTTTCTTTGACAGATATATTATTATTATTATTATTATTATTATTATTATTACCATAGCAAGTTACACTGTTTCTGGTGTAATTATATATCGAAAATATTGCACTATCTGTATTGATTTACAAGGTTCGAGAACGGATGAAGCACTCGATTCCAGGCACTGTCATTTTGACCAAGTTTTTACATCTTCACCGTGACGTCATCACTTCTCCTGCATCTGCTGTTCTTGAAGTCGATCGAAGAAGAGTCGTTACATTTTCATCGTCGCTTTAGGTATCCGTATGGGCGTTCACGAGAGTTGCTGCTTTTGTAATCTCTTTACAGTATTTTCGAAGAATGTACGTCGAGTACTCTATTCTCAGGCGCATCTGGTATCTTCGTCTTGTAGCACTCTTTGGGTCCCAATATTTGATTTGTAATTAATTGAAACTATTTCCACGCTACTAAATTAATATTTATATTATTAATTTTATCTTATCTTTATCAAATTTAATTCACATGGTGGAGTAAATCTTCTTTTTTGTTAGTGTGAATTGCCTATCCTATTCATTCATATTTCAATTTCAGGGTAAGGTAGGTTGTATGAAAGTATTTGAATAATCATTTTTATGGTCAACCATAGGATCAAAGCTGACAGACTAATTTGGGAATCACCTCCCCTTTATCTTATGTCCCACATAAACTTATTTTAGGCATATTCGCGATTGTAGCCTGGAGACGAAATTTCAACTGTGTGGCGTCCAAATCGCATTAACCTACCTGACCCTTCAACCGCGCTATGCTATGGATTAGGACTGATGACTTTTTTTCGGTAATACATATTTTCTCATTTTCATTATTTTACTTACCTCTTACGATATGATTTGATATGGTGAATCAGATAGTTATTTACCTGTTTTGAAATTTCTCAAAATATCTGGTATTACAACTAAGAGCAATAATATTACACATGAAGACTTATTTTTAGACTGGACTTCGGCCCAACATATGGAGCTCAGTGCACCTGGTCGTATGCCATCTGCGCCAGTGATAAGCTCTTAATCCGGCCATACATTTAATCCTACCCAAAAATATGAACATTTGTACCAAACGAAAACCGTTGCACTCCTGGTATATCTGAGATTAATACAAAGTGTTCTAGGAAAGGCTATATTGAATTTCATTAATATTTAGATTTTATTTTCACTTTATTTAATAAAAGAACAAATCAAAACACATCATATAGGTATTCAGCTATTCACCAGACGGATTTTTGCGAAAAGTAAGACTTGCAGTTCCGAATTTCAGACAAGTGTTCGTACAATATAAAAGTAATTACTTGAATGAATTTGAACAAATTGATTTGTAAATTAGAATGAAGTTGATGGGAAAGCCCTTCTGATACATGTTCTGCGTTTATTGCGAATTAATCCTTTGGCGCGGTTGGTCATTTTCATTTTTTCCTGGTTTTAAACGTTAGCGCAGATGTCCAATGTGATAAGAAATTTATACCTGATCTGACGCAATTGACCATCGCCCGTGCACCCTATTGGCTGCCTAGAGCTCAAGTTCTGTCCCACTGCTCGCACTAGAGGTGTAGGCCAAGTTTTAATTAAGTAAAGACCCTATTTCTGTCAAGGGACGCTGTAAATGTTTATAGAAAGGTAAAGTTAAATATTTATCAATAACACCAAGTTGATTGGCAGGAACAATTGGTTGTGTGTTATTATTATTATCAATAATATTGTGAAGGTGATCTGATCTGTGTTCAATGATATTATCTATGAATTTAGAAGGGTAACTATTCTGTTATAAGGTAGTTTTAATCAATTGTAAATTTGACTTGTGATAAATTTTGTCACATAATAATATAGACCTGTCAACCAAACTTGTGATAACGGCTCTTTTGTATTTTAAGGGATAATTGAAATTGAAACTTGAATGATAAAATGTATTTACAATATACTAACTACGTTTTCCATTTTTATATGCCAATCTAGTGTATTTTTTTTCACTTATTCTACAGGAATACGTGCGGCGTATGTAATTGCCTATAAAGCGTGATGTCGAATAGAATTCAAGATGACCGCTATTCCATATTCAACATTATTCGATTGTCACTTTCTATGTTACAAAATAGTGGCCCTGTAGTTCCAGCAATGTCCAAAATTGTAGGTGCAGCCAGTTCATCCTCGTTAACGTTTTCCTCGTCTGTGAGTTCATCTACTGGAGGTGGTAGAGCCAGAATATTTGCCTCTATTTCTTCAGAGAATGCATATTTGGGAGCCTCTTCAAGAGTAAGAAAGTTTTTCGACTCATAGCTTGTAAAATTGCAATAAAATGGAATGTAACTGAATTACTATAGAAAGCAGCCAATGCCCAGTGTCTTCGATTGAGGACAGGCAAGTATAATCTATTTTTTCATAGGGCAATATGTGAAACACATCCTCGCAATTTATTGAGAATGTAATCTACCTACATAGGCTTGATGGAAATGATAAGACTCCACCTACCTCAGCAAAAAAAATAATATGAATATTTATATATGAGATAGCCAGGAACTCAACATATACACATGTTTGAAGTCGTATAGCACATATACATATACTGCGAAGTGAACCGCAAAGCCACTACATCCTAAGTCAAAACAACACTTGTCAGATATCTAACGTATACAATTTAACCATTCATGGAATCAGCAGATTTGTAGGAAAATATTTACAGAGTGTCCTCAAAAGAGGACGCTGGACGCTAATGGGTTGAAGCTTGAAATTTCTCAAATTAACATAAGCATACACGAATCTATTACAACAGTTCCTCTCTCCTCCACGCCATAGATAACATGTTGTGTGATTATTGTTCGAATACATTATCTGTAACAGGAAAATGTAGATTTGAATTCCTGGATGATCCACTTGAATTTTCAATTTTCCTATTATATTTGCTGTTAAATTGTAGCTATTTGATACTAATTTTAAATGAAAAGTTGAGGCGAAAAACTGCATATATCTTTCTGAGGGCGAATAATCCAATTTTAAACTCTGTTTTGAAAACTTGTGATAATTGTGATCTGCTGCATGTTGTCCTACATTGACCTGCTCTTTTTTTGAATTGTTCATGCATCTCATTGATCAAGAGTCCACCAACTACAAATTGTCTTATGGTACTCATTCATTGATTGTGGGTTTCCAGCCGATGGATACAATTAATGTGTGTTCCGATAGTTTCTCTTTTCTTGGTTGATTTTTGAGAATTCACAATGCCGTATGTTGGTTTCACAATTGTTTTTTTCTGCGAACGTGGACGGTATTATTTAATATAGACTCATTGATATGAATAATTAACACTTTTGTGAATAGTGTGGACTATAATTAGCACGTATTCTACATGAAAGTTGCAAGTTTTTTTTTTTAGTTGGAGCTCTTAACCGATTACTCCACTATTCTCCTAATACTCAAGAACAATAATGATGTTTAAAATTCAAAACACGTGAGTCTATCAAAATTCAAAAATAAAAAGAGATGAAATTTTGTATAGAGGGAAAATGAAGGGATACTATTGGTTGGGCTGTTGTGAGAAAAAGTTACTCTTTGGGAACCTTGGATGAGGATGAGGAAGCTCTTGGCACGGCAGCAAAGAGGACCAAAGGCATCATAAAAAGTTTTACTCCAGCACCCCTGACAAGGCGTTGGAAACGTGGCATTAATTTGAGTCAGATACAGTAACAATGACAATCCAATGCAGGAATGAAATTTCAAAAATGTCTCGAGAATTGGTAATAAGAATATAAGAATGAATTCCACACGATAATAAATTAGCACTCAGATACAACAATTTACAAAATAAACATGATTATCAATGCTACGAAACAAACTGAGGTACAACAATTTACAAAATATATATGATTATCAGGGCGACGGAGCACCGTCCACGTTTATCTTCATGTACAATGCCTGAAAAAGTTAATCTTCATTCAATAAAATTGAGAATCTTCTCGCTTTCCTAAATTGGGCTCTTAGAATGCCTAGCTTTGTCATCGAGTTTTTCTTGATATAGATATTTGATGATGTTTCAGCTGTAGAGTCCTTATACATGAAATGAAGTGATCCCACTGTAGTTGCACTGGAGCCAAACTCCAGTATTTCTGAAAGAGTAGAGCTCCGCATTCATTTTGAATAGCATTTATTTTTCTTGCTTGGTCCAACTTTGAGCCCGCTCTACATTGAAGTCTAATGTGTGTCGTTGGTCGTAATACATGGTCGACATTGATGTCTACAATGAAGTCGGTACTTGGCGGAACAATCTGTCATGTTAGTGAGTAGCGGTAGGGAAGCATGACTGGCGAGATTGGCATCAGCCGGTTGGCAGGTATCCTGAAAACCTCCTTTGGGTTCGATAGGAATACGGCGCCGATAGGGAATAATGGTGGCGATGTGCAACGTCCACGGAGTGTTGCTAATCGACGGCGAATCCTCTGGGCGTTATTCATCGGCGAGGACAGCGTTGGTCCTGGTCTGGTCGATAGCGCTTTCTGAGGCGACTCCTTGAGAAGTGACAGCAGCTCTGGCGAATGCGCGAGTGCGTTTCTTGGAGGGCATCCTCAAGTTGTCTGTAGCTGTGGATAAAAGACTAGGCTTCACAGTACTGAAGGTCTCTAGGCTTCACAGCACTATAAGGGTCTCGAGGCTTCACAGCGCAGAGGTTCTCGGCTTCGCAGCGTGAAGTGAGCTTAGTACTTGACTCGGTTTCTCAGTACAAGTCAAGTATGAGACTAACTTGCTGTGCCATCCAGTAGGCTGGTTTCGAAACTTTAACTGGTCAGTGGTATCTACTCATCACAGCAAGTCAATCTACATATTTAGGTTGATGTCGAGAAACTTGGGCTGGAAAGGAATAGCTAAGCCTAAGTTACAATTTGTCAAAGTTGTGGACTCATTCCCTTCTTTCTCTGCAAATTAAATGAAGCTGAACTTATCTGAATCTATGATCACTATGAAGAACTATTGTTTGAAAATGAAGGGCAGTCTCCTATTCTACTCTATTTCCGAGATACAACAGCAAATCAACCCGGGGATCGATGGGACACTAATTATTGGCAAAGGTCAAAGATAGGAATATTTCTTTTTCCAAATGATTTTTTGTCTTTTAAAGTGAGACGATAAGCATTGCAGTTTTTCATGCTTTCTTGTAACTTACCGCAATCCAGCATTCACTTTTGGTGATGCGACTAGGTCTTTTGGGCAATTTATGTCAGCGATAATATGACAATTTATGTCAGCGATAATACGAGCAGAAAAATCGAGCACCTAGGAACATCCGGGCTTTGGATTGAGATAAATCGTCATTAGTAGGCACGAGAGAATTATACTGGACAAGAAATTCATCAGTAACAGATATCGAGAGGGTGTTCCAGTAGATAGCAGAGTATCTACAGGTATTTCTTTGAATAATAAAGCATCTTCAGGTATCCTGGTGTTTGGCCATTCACAAGAATATTTATTATTGTTGCCGGTAGAAGGTCATCATCAATGAATATGTCGAAGTTGGGTTGCCAGGTACCAGATTTTTTATTGCTGCCTTTAAGAGAGTCACTTTCTTATTTCATTCTCATAACAGGAGTTAAACACGTCGACTTGTGTATGAGATCAAAGGGGACTCATGAATAAAAAGGCCGCATACGCTGCATGAGACCAATGTAGTCTCTCGTTATCGAAAAACTCATATCGCCACATGAAGCCTCTTTGTTAAAAATATGTGTATATAGAAAACTACTACATTCAGTAAAAAATTGTTCGTCATGAATTGATACATTGAAAAGAATTACATAATATTTGAAAACTACAGTGAATAAAATGTATATAACTTCTAATATAATATTCAAGCAAAAGTGCTATGCTTTTCCAGGAAACAATCAAGGCAAAAATATTGAGTACAACTTGAACACCCAAGGGTAGTTTGGGGACATTTCTCGTAGCACATGTGACAGCGGCTTCTTTCTTTTTGCTCTAAGTCTTCTGATATATGTGTAGCGGTAACTACTTCCTTACTGAATCAAGTGATTGATATATTTTCATCAGCAACTGATTTGAATGCTCTCCTTTTCTTCTTTTCATAGTGATAATTTCATCTTCATTGGAGTCACAGCTTTCCATGTACAGAACGTTCGAGGCTTGGAAGCTCCCTCTTGGAATTACACATAATGATAATAATTGTAGAAATGAAGCTTTTCCTTCACATATAAACTTATTGCGGCCTTATGGGAGATTACATTTGCCGCGTGATAAACGCATATACAATCATAGATTATCAAAAGCACGTAGATGTATCAAAAATACGTTTGGTATATTAGTAGCACGTTTAAGAATATACCATAGAAGGATAACTGCATATCCAGATACTATCGACTCGATAGTTAAAGCAACAGTATGCTTGCATAATTTTATTTGAAGCATTGCAGGCAGCCTTTATTGTCCAGCATCATTCGCGGATCGATACGATATTGATGAAAATTTGATTCCTGGCGAGTCGCGAAACAATATGTCAGATAATTAAAAATAAGAATCGGTTCAAGAAATCACGCCAGAACAGCCGAACAGTATGGGAATGTGCTAAAAGATTTTGTCAACAGTCCAACTGGAGCTGTCCTGTGGCAAGATTGTATGATTAATAAGTTAATGTACCACAATAATAAAATTTTTGATCATTTAGAAATTAAAATTATTCAATGAAATGCTAAATTGATCAATTTCCAATGTCTGTCCAAATAAAAGATGGAATAGAGATAATTTTCAATAATTTTCTAAAATAAAATTTATTGATCTTCCTTTACATCCTCCATTATGTTTAGAATCAAAGATTATGCCTTCCGCAGTTCTGTTTTTTTTTTCAGCTTGTTCAGGCGGTTGCCTGAAAATTTGCAGGAATTCTTCACTTCCTCGACACCGACTATATGTCAGACGGATCTGCAAACTGAATAGACGCCGTAATCGCTGCCGTCAGTTTATCGAGAGGATCTTCTGTCTTTCTCTTCCTCTTAGTTACCGGTGTCAAGCGCATTGGAACCGATCCTGGTTGATGCAGTGGTGTTGAGCACGGAATGTGCACTGTACTAGAGGTTGGAGATATCAATGATTCCTCCGAAAAGGATTGGATCATATCCTCTTTCGCTATGCCTTCGGAGCTCGTCTTTGGAATTGGTTCGAAATGAAATACTTCCGTTTCTTGTCTATATTGGGAATGAGTTTAACCAACACATTTTTAAACTTAATATAGTACTACATACTGTTATTTTTGTGGCACATTCTTTAAAAGATTCAACAGTGTTCTGAAATTTGAAAAGAATTGCAATTATTAATATATTCTGAACATTCTCTCCTATATTACTTTCTAGAACTGATGGAATCGTCAAGAAACCGCATTTGGTCATGTGAAGCCCAAGGCTTTGAATTATATGCAGCTGAGCCACTTTTACTAGATGTTTTTTCTTCATTCTTGCGCGTGATATATCTGTTGCGCAGGCTGGTGAGGAGCGCAGCAGCTTCTTTGGCTGAAAAAAAAATTCCTTTTGAGCCTTTCAATCACTATAAATGATAAATATTTACTTGTCAAACCACATTCTTTTCCTATTGTCGACCACACTGCTTTTTTCAAATAATCGTTCTTATAATTTTCGTCGGCCTTGTTCCATAACGAAGGATTGCTTTCTATAGCAGGTATATTAAAAACAAAAGAAAATTATACGAAAACTAGCTAAAATAAGGATTAAAAGAATATATATATATTAACAAAGGAAATAAAACTACGGAATATGGAACACAATAATTGAAAAAGAAATAAACGCAAACAAACACAACTTGAACACTACTGACAACAAAGTGACCAAGGCTTCGATAACAGAACCCATGAAACGACGACGCTAAGGCACATTCACCTGAGCCGTATTACCTTGTTTTCAAAATTATTCAAATTTTTCATTAAATTCACAATTATATGTTTGCATCTTATAATTGCTTAGTATTATTATTGCCGAATTAGAATGATTGTATATAATCATCTAATATTATTTACAGTAAGTTTATGTACTTGTCAACTCGCCATTAAGCTAAACAAAATGCTTGAATTAGAAGCATGAAACGGTCGAATTCTTGAATAAAATACAAAAACAAAGTCAGCGTTTACGTTAAGAGGAGGAAACCAAGCCTGAAGCTCCTGTTGATATTACGCCATTCACAGATGTATCTGCTGATTCTGTCATAATATAACCGGTAACTTGTTTGAGATCTTATGTACACCCTTCTTCTGATCAGGGGTCTATGGCTAGTTCTTCTTCTTATAAGATTCTATTTGTAGATTTTCTCGTCAAATATTATTCGTTATCAACTTTGTCGTCTATGAATTCGATTTCTTTGAAGTTATCTTTCGAAATACCTGCTGATTTTTCACAATATCCATTTCTTTCTCCACATCTCTTATATCCTCAACGTTTGTCTTTATCTTAATTTCTATTTCTTCTATATACTTTTGAGCTTCCGGACTCTTCACTCATTCTCGATACTGTTGCTAATCTCGTTTTTATTTTCCACCCGAATCTTCTTGCATGGATTGATTTCGACCTTAGAGATACCATGTTGATCCTCCATAGAATTCCTATCAATGTTTGACGTGGCAACTATCATTACCTTCATGGTACTGACTAGAACTATAAGAATTTGAATTATATCAGTGATTTTGATAGCGATTTTCATCCTATCTCGCCTAAGCTAATTACTGAAGTTTTATTCTGTAAAATACTGTCAAATTTTTCAGACACACTGTTTGAAGCGGCTAATAAATTTTTTTGTGACCATGCATCATTTCCTGATCTACTATTATCGTTTGTTTACATATAATACCAAAATGTTTTTTGAATTTTATTGCTTCTATGAACGTGATAGGATTATGCATTAATAAATATTTATGTAAATAAGTCAGACAACCTGTTTTGGATTTTTGAACTATTCTTTCTTCCAGCATTTCAGAACAAAAACCTCGTTATGCTGCATTATCTGTTTGTCCGATTGATTCACCACTATCATCTGCAAATTCTTCTATGCTTTCTCCTATCATTTTATAACAAGTTGCAAATTAATTTTCTAAATCATCGTAATTCTGCTGAGCCGATCACCTTTTCAAATTTTTAGGTAATGTCGCCCAATCTTGCGAATCTTTTATTTCTGAATTGGAGTTCAAAAAAGCTCTTCTCTGGAGATTTTTCGTCAATTTGAGCACATTTGAGTAGAAACAGGCAACGAATTGTTTTGCGTTCTTTCTTTTTCTGCATGAATACTGATATTCCAGGTATACCCGCTGTTACAACAAAGTTTGAATGATTTAATTGCATATTTGTTGGTTTTCCGTGGATTATACTTTTTGAATAATGATTCTGCCTCAAGAAGGCATTATAGTCTCGTCGGTACAAAAATATTCACCAAGGCACCTATTCTTATTTCATTTGTCAATTTGATATCTCAACAAGTTCTTGATAATATATTAGCGCATTTTGTAATTTGTTCAGATAATCCCCAAAAATTTAATGTTTGGTTAATTTCTTTAAGTAATCTATTTAATTCATCTTTAGATATGATAGAACTATGGGTTCTATGTAAATTACAAAAAGTTAAACTTATTTCAATCTCATCTAATATTTCAATGAAATTAATACTTAATCATATTAATTGAATTATGATATCTTTGATTTTTACTGCATTATGCCAATCCATGACCTCTCCTAACACATTATTCATATTTATAATGCAGGACTTTAATACATTTTCATTATACTGAATATTTTGAAGTTGTTTATGGAATTTTGAAATCATTTCTTTATTAACACGGATATTTTCCAAATTTTGTGCTTGAAGTATATTTTGATTCTTATTTATAGTTTTAAATAATTTATCTAGTCTAAAGTCTAAATTCCCAGTAATAGTTTTGATAATTGATCCTAATCCGTTTATCAATCCACTTTTTTACGCTCGTGTTTAAATAAATTATTAATCTTGTTTTCTTATCTATGTATATTGAAATTTAAAATGTTCAAGTAAGTCTGTGCTTCTTCTTTATAGTTGAAATCTATGGTTTCTTTATTATTTGAAATTGCAAGTACTCCATTCTTATAATGGACTATCTTATAATATTCTAACTCTGAATTAATAATTTTATAATTAAAATATAAATAATAAGATGATTTATAAATATTTGCCCGGCCTAGATCTAAAATATTCATTCCAGGACTGTCTTTAATTTCGATCAATTCTTCTCCTGTGCTTGTGCAAAAGCATTTGCAACAAATAATCGTTTTCTTTTAATTTTATCAATTTTATGTCTTTTATTTGAGTTTATTTTTATTGTCCCTAGTTTAGGGTTATATTTCTCGATCTTATAGATTCTGAATATTGGCTTTTTTATTTTTTTCATCCTTTTCTTGCCTTCTTCAATAAGTGCTGTATCTAACTATCTAAATTTTGTTTGGACGGTTTTTGTTTTAAAAATCTTTTATTCTTCTCTACTTGAATATTCTTATTTACATTCTCTCTTAACATAATAAGGTTTTTTTGCCATTCTTGTATAATCCTCGTTACTATTTTTCAATTTTAGAATATTATTATCCTTCTCAGAGCCAAACAATATTTTGCTTAGTGTTAATTTAGTGGTTGAACTCATAGAATTATTATAAGCCATTAAGACTAATTGTATTTTTCTGAATATTTTTTTGTTCTTTAAATTCAGGTCGTTGGTTCAAAATTCTCAAATGCTCGATTGAAGTAGAGTGAAACCTTCCTATTATTCCAATTGATTTTGGATTAGCAACAAAAGTCATGTGAATTTTAATACTATAACTTCTCAAAAGATCTTTTACTAAGTAGTTGTTAAATTCGGTGCCATTGTCGAAGGTTATTGCATTCGGAGTTTGATACTGTGAAAAGTAATTTAAAAGTGCGTCTGTTATTCCTGTAGCTGCAAGTGTTTTGATATTAAATATCTGTCCGAATTTGGAGAATAAGTCTACGAGGGCTTAATATTTTCTATTTTCTAATGTCAATATGTAACATGTCGAAAGGATATTTAGGGGTTGGTGTGAGATTGTCGGGGACTTGGTATGAAGTTCTTACATATTTGTTCTGCTGGCAAATATCGCAATTGTTTATATATTGTCACAATCTTTTCAACCAAAAACTTGATAGTATCGAGGAATTGAATTTCATGACAAAACGGAACAAAATAATCACCTACCTCAAATTTGGCCTCCAAGCAAAGCATCGACTAACTCGCAGAGAGGGGGTGGGTATTTTTAATTTAATTTAAAATAATAATTACTTGTATTATATGGGCGCCAGGTATTTTCATTCGCGTACTCTATGATCCAGAAAATACCAAACACCAATAGCTGAAAAGATAAGAGCACACGGGAATCTAGGGGTAGAGACATGAAATTTTGACAGGTTGATAAATAAATAATAAGCCCTGGACTGCAAGTTTAACCAATTTCCCTTCATGTATTCATTATTCGACTTAACATAATGCAAAATACACGAAACCGTGATAAATACTCTATAATTTAGACAGTCAACAAAGTAATCCACCCGATAATGAAATTTGGAATCACAAATAACTGAATTAAAGATTATTCAATAAACAAAGATTTGATTTTGATAGCTCTAATTAATATAAAATAAATGGATAGGTAAATGAGATGGTGGTGAGTTGAACTTACAGCTAAATACAAAATTCTGATTCATTTGGCAATCTATGCGATCCAGTGGCGTAGTTGCTTCGACAAAAATATTGTGCCTGATGGCAAAAGCTTCGGTTGAATTACTAATTAAGTGATATATAAAGTTATTGAATAGACATTCAATATTCCTGAAGCTAGGACCAAAGGTTCCAGTGAATTTTTGGCATAGTTCAAAGGGAATTTAATCTGCACAATCGCCCCGTAGGCACACCACTGACAGGAAGCTGCTAGATAATAACGTGCGCAAGCGCAACACACAAGATGAGCCGATGTGAATGATAAGAAAAATTGGAACTGAGGTTTAAATAATTGATTAATGGTACTCATCCGAATGGGCCGTGAAGATGGTATCCATTCCACTTGGTTGGTAGCTCTACCTCGGCGATAAATTGGGCGGCGGTGATCCAACGGTCAGAGATAGGCCAAAAGTCGACGACTCACGGCGATAAAAAAAAGTCTTACGGAAACTCCCCTAATAATACTAGGGACTCTCTGTGTTTCCACGAAAGGTAAGGTTCCACACGAACGGAAATAGAAACACAGAACAAGGTGCTCCACAAATCGTACACCTAGATCCTCAATTATTGAGATTATTTAAAGGATTGAGCTGATACTCGAATCACGAAACTTCACAAATTTTACGCTCTAGACTCAATCTAAATAATATGGTTCACGATAAGCGTGGTGCCAAACTTTGATTTACAGCTCGTGAAGATGGAGAAAGCTCTCTTTTTTCAACCGTTCACTTTCGCTGCTCGTACCGAACCAACCCCAGCTAAAAATCAACCGACCTAAGCCGTTTAATTATGAGCCCCAACTATCGAACATGAACTCTGATTTTTATTGTACTGGGTGAATGCGATGACAAGAAAAAATGAATAAACAAATTACTGCTTAATATTATAACGTTATAATATTCTTGAATATCTAGAAACACTTTTGGTCAATAAAATCTACGTTTTAATTTTCGGTAAGTTTTTAAAATACCTCTATGATTAGTTTATCCTAAATGAAAATTTTGAGCAATTTCTAATTGGTCTTCGGGTGTAAGAACATCTTCTAATACTTCTATACACTGAATAAATTTGTATGTATCTTTACTAAACATTTCTTGAAACACTTCATTTACAGGGATTATCAAGTCTTTATCGATCAAGCAATAATAGTTCACGTGGGGTACGCAAAAATCTTTTATAAATTTGAATATTTCATCTTTTATATTGACACCGCTTAAATTGATGATTAGTCTTTGTTTCTGAGTGCCAAATAATTTTTTCAAGGCGCAATTTGTTTCAGCGTCATGTTTTTTGATAATAATTTGAATTTGACCATTATTTATGCATGTGTCCTTATATGATATTCTGTTAGTTTCATTTTCGTCTGCTGAATGTGCCGTATCTGAATGTTCTTCGTCGATACTAGCTATTATGCTTTCAGTCTCGTCATTCATGTTAATTTCTTCGCGAATTTTCTCGTGAATTACTAATTTGACATGAGTTTCTTTGAATATTTCTTGCAATAAATTTTCTATTAAGGAGAAGGTAATTTTATCGCAACAGGAGCAAATTTTCGGCGTATGTATTTCGAAAATATCTTTTTGGATTGAATAGCTCCGTAATTTTATCAAACATTGTTTTATATTGTTTAGTGTGGGTTTGTCATAGTGATTTTGTTTCGTTACCAAATGAAATAATTTATATTTGTCGGAAATAGGTTGAACTATTCAACTTTCGTTTTTACTTTTCTTATTTATAAAATAATTTTTGCTATTGAAATCTGCATCCACCTGTTTTGCAAATCCTGCGCCAAGTTTGAAGTCTTGTGGAATACAATGTACTAAATTTTGCAGTTTTCGGAAAATATCATGTTGTGTTTTAAAAATTTGGAATTGAGGTCTCATTCTTGGAAGTGCATCAGCGTTCGAATTTAAAGTGCCTTTCTTGTATTCTATATCGTAACTGTATTCATCCAATCTTATTCGCCATCGCATTAATTACTAATTTGGATCTTTAAGACTCATCAGCCATATTAAAGTTCGATGGACCGTACGAATTTTAAATCTTGCTCCATATATGTATGGCCTTAAATATTTCACGGCTCAAATTATTCCCAATAATTCTTTCCCTGTAGTGCTATAATTGATTTCATGATCGTTCAATGTTCTTGATGCGTAAGCAATGGGCATATCTTTACCGTTAATGTTTTGGCTCAAAACTGCACCGATAGCAAAGTTACTCGTGTCAGTGGTAATAATATACTGTTTCTCAAATTCCGGGTATTGTAAAATAGTGGCATTAATCAATAAATTTTCACTATCGTTGAAACTTTGTCTATAATCATCATTATTTATACTTACTATTTGTCCTTTCTTCGAATATCTGGTTATAGGTTTAGTGAGCTTCGCGGAATTTGAAATAAATTTTCTATAATACCCTAAAAGGCCTAAGAATTGTTTCATTTCTTTCTGTGTCTTGGGAATACGAAAATTTTTGACTGCCTCGATCTTTGCTGGATTTGGTTTTATTCCGTCCTGTGAAACTACATGACCGAGAAAAGCTACTTCTTTGCGCATAAACTCTGATTTATCTAACTGGATTTTCAAATTATATTCTTTTAATTTAGAAAATATTTTACGGATGTTTTGGCAATGCTCTTGAAGTGATGTCCCTAATATTATGATATCGTCCAAGTATTTTTATTATCTTATTTATATATTTTCTCAAAACATAATTAATTAATCTCTGAATGTAGCTAGAGCGTTTTTTAAACCAAAAGGCATGCGGGTGAATTCAAAATGTCCTTCATCTGTATAAAAAGCTGTTTTTGGAATAGAATCTGGGTGTATTTTTATTTGATGAAATTCAGAAGCTGAATCTAATGTGGTATAATATATGTTTTTGCCTGATTGATCTAATATTTCTGAAATATTTGGAATCGGAAATTTATCGTCAATTGTTTTTGAATTATTCTTTCGATAATCAATGACCATTCTGAATTATATTTTTCCGGAGGCATCTGCTTTCTTCTCAACAAGCCTGACTGGAGAACATCACGGCGATTGGCTCTCTTGGATCATTTTGTTCTCCAATAAATCTTCAATTTGATTATTATATTCTTTCTTATAAACTTCCGGGTAACGGTAAGGTCTTGTATAAGTAGGCGTGTCATCTTTAGTGATAATTTTGTGTTGGACGACATCCGTATGTGTTAAAATCTCGTTTGCTCTTGGAATAATATTCTCATATTCCTTTAATAATTTATAAAGCTCGTTTTTTTCTTCCGAGTTCAAATGTTCGGCTCTAATTTTTATTTCTTCCATACTATAACCAGAATTTTGATTGTCAAAATACTGCAGTTCATATTTCTTGTTTTGGATTGTGATAACGTTGATACTGGAATCAATTCTAACTCGCATTTCAATCATAGTGGGCAAACTGAGTAGTAAATTGAACTAACTATGAAAATCATGTAAATGAGATTTCAAATCTGTACCTTCGAACTGCAGGATGACATCTTCGTTTCCACTGTGTTCTTGGACAGCAGTTTTGAAATTCAAATTATCTTTGTGAATTTTGAATTTATCCTTATTTTTATAAACGTAAGTTTTACTAATTAAATTGATGGTAGAAGCAGTGTCGATCAACATGTGATAATCTTTTATTTTCAGGAATGGTAATCTAGAGTTTTGAGGAATGTTCAAGATTTCTCGTGGATATTAGGAGGATTCTCTGAAAAATATTCGTCGTCGCGTGTTTTTTCAATTTCGTGCTTATTTTCTAAGATTTCCTCAGTAAAATAGTCGCAATTTTGTTCATTTGAGTCTTCAGGATCATGATCATTATTTTTGGTGGAGTTTTCTGTATTATTTATTTCCTCAACAATATAATTTGACTGATACGCTCCGATTTGCCTATTCTGTTGCGTGAAATAATTTCCAGGGCCTGGTCTGGGTGGAAATGACTGTCTCGTTTGTGTAGACATAAAAGTTGGCTGAGTCTTTTGAGAATTTTTGACTTGTTGCTTAGGAGCAAATCTTTGGTTATTGGACAAGTTCTTATTATGGATATTTATCGGTCCAGTCGGGAAGCTTGTACCGGGAAATCCTCGAGGAGGAATATTTGATAAATGTCTAGTTACGGTATTAGTGGTAGGTCTGTTAATTGTATTTGTATTGATATTGAATTTTGAATATTGAAAGATTTTGTAATACCGTTCCTACGTCCGTTAATTTCTGTGAATTCCCAGTTGCAAGTTTATTTCTGTATCGATCACTGATAGTTGAAATAAAATTATTTATGATCAATTTTTCAGCGAATCTCATAGTTACTAGTTTAGTGCCTGGATCGTTTTCTTCTTTACTTATTCTAGATTTAAAACTGAGGAATTTCCCCTCCGTGATTTCTAGCAATTTGTAAGGAATTTTAGTATTTTGTATTCTCAAAATTTCATTGATAATTGTGACCAAATTTGTTTTATCTTTGAAGTTACCTACTAAATGTGAACGTAATTCGTTCCAGTTGGTGAAATGGAGATCTTTTATACTATCTAACGCTTCATCAGTGATTTTATTTTTAATGTTCAAAAACATAATTGATTTGTCAAAATCCTCTAACGGTGGATTTAACGTGCCAAAGAGATCCTGAACTGTATCTACTGCGTTAATGAAATTGCTTAACTTATTCGGATTGCTATTGTATGTTGGCATTGAATTTAGGGCAAAATTAATTTTTCCGGTTCTATTATCCATTACTGCTGGATTATGAGTAATAACGTTTTCAATTTCTAGAATCGACTCTAATAACGCCGTATTATGTTCTAGTTTGAGTATTTATATCATCTATCCTTATATTCGCAATAAAAATATTTCTTTCACTTATAATTACTTGGAATCAATAAGTTAGTAAATAAATGTGTGTGATGTATTAAAAGTGGCTCTGTGTCGGAGCTTTGTTTCCGTCTTAACAGTGTTGGCCGTTGAGGAAACCCCTGTTTTTTTCTTGTTAATAAATAATATTCTATTTTATTGATAATATATTTTTATATGATATTTTGTAGATAGTTTTTTTCCACTTACAGTGATACTATGCTTACTAACACTGCGAAAGTCTGCATTGGAATTAGACACTCGCTGACTCGGTTCACAAGATCTGAGCAGTGTTGTGTTTCCGGAGGTTAACGAACCTGGCTCTCGTTCTTCGGGCTCTGTGGTACGGAGCTCTATGTACTGTCGTTTCGGCTTGGAAGTCCTGGGGCTCTGCTTCTAGCGGCTCTGCAGGCTCTCCTCATGATCTTTGTATGTGGATATTCATAGTTAATGGTAGGAACCAAAAAGCGATGATGATAACGAATTAAACTTTTTACAAGTTTTCGATCAGCTTCTTTTCTACGAATCCTACCGACTGCGCCAGCTAAGTAATAGCAACTAAGAATTTGGTTTTTAAGAAAGATTCATTCTACTGAATGACTGTTGACAGAGAACTAAACTTGCTACATGTTGTTTTACAGTATTTATACATAATGAATGATGAGCAAGAGAATGGAATCGTCTTACAATTTTAAGTATACATAACTTGTTCATCTAGTTTAGAGCAGTAACTCAGAACCTGACGGTTATTGTACAGATGGTTATTCTATAAGTTGCTACAATTCTTATGATCACACATATAACATTAGATAATATACCATTCTTCTATAGCAGGATATGAATGACCATCGTAAAATGTTTATCAACAAATAGTCATCCTATTTATGAGCTCTTTGTTTCTTTCTATTATTATTAAAATGAAATTCGTAATTTTATATACAAACAGATGAAGAAATTCACAGTATATAGTAAATAATTTGCCTATAATTTGATGATTATACTTGTGGTTCTTATTGAGCTCCCAAAAATTATTTGTTTTTCTCTAACTATGGCACCGATGCTTCGGCGATTTATTTTTTACGGACAGCGTAAGGACACTCCATCTCTGGCACAGTGTCGTCGTATATTAAGCCATCTGGAGAAGAACAAATAAATGGGTTATGCAACAAAACAATCATTCCACAATCTTCAACTACATTGTTTGTAATTTTTTTGTACCCATTTTTCAAGACTTCCTTCATATAATATTCCATGATTCATTGATTTCGTCATAACTTTTTCTCATTTATGAGTGAATGCATAAAATTATTTGAATTTTTCATGACTGTCACACAGCAACCTTCTTTAAAATAACTGGATGTTATCCGGTAGCACCTTTCTATATGCCAATTCTCATTATTTCTTCGACTACGTGTACTTATTTCAATGTTCATTTGTTTTAAATTTGTTAAATTACTTAGACTCAAATTGTCCAATAATCTTTGTACAGGTCTGTCGACTCAATGATCGTGATTAATTCCTATACTTCTTATGTTAGCAGCACCGAAACATTGCATAATTGACATATCACCATCACAATTATTGATGCAAATGTTTTTAAAATACTCTTTGTGTTATGTGTCTCGTTAATTTCTTTTAGGACGGGAATCAAATATGTATATTGCGATCACAGCCCGAGAGTTTTGTTTTTCTGCAATCTTTGAAAACAAGACTCTTCAAGAAGAATATTCTTTGTTTGACAAAAATCTTCTACGGCTAGTAATATGGTAGCTATATGCTCACAATTAGCCCTTTAACCTTCTCCTGCTACAAATTCGCATTGATATAGAGTAATACTGTTTTCCAAGTCCATGAAAATATTCATATGGTATACAATTTACTGCTACTATCAATGAACACTCTGGAGTAAGACGAACAGTATTTCACACGTTAAACAAATTTATTTTTATATACACTTGGTGCGTGCCGACAATGCCCTCTAGAAAATCCATGTTTTTGGGCTTGTTGGTATGTAATATCATTAATATTTGTGAATATGAATGAATAAACAAGTTTAAAGAGCTCTATTAATTTTGAAAGTTATTGAAATCATATTCTTGGATTATTCTGGACTGATTTATGACTATATTCGAGCAATAGCCATTTAGCGATTAACAATTCAATCTGCTTCTCTGTTACGTTCATGGCAGTGTGGCTCTTCTTGGTCGATTCTTAAATAAGAAATCATTTGTAACAAATAATGATAAGTATGATAATACAATGCTTTACCAATAATTGCAATCGCTAATTTCAATCTGTTAATTCTTTTCTCTCCTCTGTGCCCTTGCCAACTGTATTCTGTGGCAAATTCATTTGAAAGAGTTCTTGACATTATTCTTCTTATATATTCGCCTACATTTTCTCCCCCGATTTGAGCCATTAGAGATACCTGAAAACACATTTATTCTGTATAGTTACAAAGTTTTATTTAAACACCAAGTTAAATAAATGAATACTCATTCAACAGAAGGAAATCTGCCGTGGTCACTGAGTACTTTCCCGACTATGGCTAGTTTCATTGCTGTTCCATAAATTTAGAGTGTCATATCAATCAATTGCACATTTCAAAGTGACAACTGACATTGTCAAAGTGACATAACGGTTTATGAAATTACTATTTTATTTTACAAAGTTTTATGTCTATTTGCTATAGTAGATCCCTAACATGCTATAATCGGGTTAAGTTGTGAAAAAACAATTAGGAATCGCAAAAATTATCTATTCTGGTTCTCGAATAGAGCTCATCTCTCTGAGAGCTGAAAATTGATACAAATCTAAGCATCACTCAAATAATTTGTGAAAAAATAATTGACAATAATTTAAATATTCTCTCTGACACTTCTATGGAATTATTCCCGCAACTTCAATATGATACCAAACACGATAAGACCAGATAAACTATTTTAAAAAACAATTGACGAACGTTCGAGTTTGATGTTCAAATATGAGTAATAATAATTGTAATCTCACATTATATTTTCTATTATTTCTCTATTCTGGAGAAATATATAACGAATTTCATAATTATCCGAATTTTAATAATAAATTAACCGCTAATAGTTTTGAGAAATGCTTCAGGTGAATGCTGTGCCAATTCATTCAAGGATCAATTCTAGTCATTTTATATTCCATGATAAATACTTCTGTTCACAAATTGAACTCGGAAAAAAACTAGATAATTATTTCCGAGATTACTCAATTGTAACTCTGGCTCCATGGCACGACATTATCTAAAATATTCATAATTCTGACATCAATAACTATTAATATAAACAAAACTGTCGAACAAATAAAAATGGTCTAGCGACATTATTAATTATGAGAAGGATATGGCGAAATTGTCGAAATAGAAAATATCTCAAAAATACCAAGAGTTATTTGGCAAGAAAAGTGGCTACGTGAAAGAGATGAAGGAAGAGGTTCTTAAAATATGTTAGGAAATGAACTTCTCATTGAAGAGCCGGAATCATACAGAAATTATATTAGGATGGATAATGAAAACTTGGATTCTTTACTATCTTTATTACTACCAGATATAGAAAAAAAACATACTCAATTCCGCGAATGTATTCCTGCTGAAACAAGGTGAGTGCGATTAAAATGAAACTATTTCAAAATCATCTTATTTATATTATTATTTTTTAGACTTTCTGTCACTTTATGGTATTTGGCTTCCAGAGATTCGTATAGAGATGTCATGTTTGCGACTAGAGTTCATGAATCCACTATCAGTTTAATTGTACCAGATGTATGCTAAGCAATTATTGATCATTTGATGCCTACATATATCAGAGTATAGTGAGCATAATTTCACGTATAAATTTGCAGTATATACACTTTTATATTCAAATACGTTCCAGATGCTCGTTACCACCAAAAGTTGGAAGCGAATTGCAGAATATTTTCAAAAACTATGGAATCTACCAATATGTATCGGTGCTTTAGATGGAAAACATATAAATTTCAAAGCTCCCAGAAGTGCTGGGTCATTTTATTATAATTACAAAGGAGTACACAGTTTAGTACTACTAGCTTTAGTAGACGGTAACTATAAATTTATATACATTGATGCTGGTGTTAACGGACGAATGAATGACGGAGGAGTATTCAAAAAAAGTAAATTGCGTGAAGCAATTGATAATAATATTTTGAATATTCCTCCACCTGATTTTTTACCAAGTTCAAGCTCTAAAGCTCCTTATGTAATAGTAGCAGATGATGCATTCCCTCTTAGTAATAGATTGATGAAACCATTTTCACAACGTGATTTATCTAAAGATAAACGTATATTTAATTATCGTTTGTCCAGGGCGAGACGCGTTGTAGAAAACGCGTTTGGAATTTTGAGTAACAGATTTCGAATTTTACTAACAACCATTAATTTTAGTCCTGAAAAAGCCGAAATCATAACACTAGCATGTTGTACTTGAAATAATTTTTTGGCTACAAATAATTATATGTATATTTCTGACTTCGACAATTCTACTCTAGATTTGAGTAGCTCGTTACAACAGGGTGGCAGTAGATTATGACAATATGGCGACCGAAGATGATGTTGTTGTCGTTAATAGAAGAAAATTTGTAAAATATGCAGTGTGAAAGTGTGCTGCATCAAAATTGTTGTATGAGGAAAAATCTTGTATTCATTGATAATATGATAAAGTGCTGTAATTTGAATGACAGTTTTGTGGATGCTAGTGACGTACTTGAACCAGTAACAACTGTGACAAGTGATTTTGAAATTTTGCGTAACGAAATCATGTATTTGAAAAAGCTGATCGAGGAAAAAGACTTGATTATTAAAGATAAATGCAATATTATCAGAGACAAGGAGACCATAATATTTCTGCTAAAAAAACAGAGACAATCATTCTCCTCAGATTCAGTAGTGCCACCTGACAATTTATTTCATGCATGTAAACAAACAAACCATAAATTCACGAATAAAGTAGCTTTGACGACATGTAACAAACCTATGCAAAGTACAAAATCGTCAGATACGACCACTACAAGGTCAGACCTAGAGTTGTCAAAAGATGTAAACATAGAATTGAATACCGAAAATGCTGCAACTGAAATCATTTCAAATAAGACTGAGAAGGTGGCTGATCCTTGGTCAAATATTGTTTGTGGTCGAGGAAGGAATAGACCTAATAACAAGGGTATTACAGGCAATGCTACAAATTTAATATCTATCAAAACAGCTCCAAAAAAAGCATTTGTTTTTGCCTCACGTATAAATCCAGATACTAGTTCTGCTGATCTTATTTCTTTCCTCAAGCAGGATTTTCTAGAAGTAGAAGTAGAGGAGAAGATTTCAAAATACCCGCAACATTTTCTATCATTCAAAATTATACATACATACATACATAATCCGGTCCTCTTGTACCGTGAGGTGTCGAGGTTAATGCTTTTCTTTGGGCCTACGGTCTTGTATGAAGGCTTTCCATTTTTTTCTGTCCCTGCTCAACTGTTTGGCTGAGTTCCATGTCATTCCCGCCTTTTCCAAAATTTGCCCTGTGCTGTCATCCCACGTTTTTCTTGGTCGGCCCACTCTATTTTTCCCGTACGCTCTGGTTTCCCACACTCTTTTAACTTGTTTTTCTTCAGTCATCCTTATCAAATGTCCAAACCACATTAGTTTCCGATTTTCTAGGGTTGTTTCTGCTGAGCTAACCCCTAATTCTTCTCTTATTACTGCATTCCTTATTTTATCCATTCTTGAAACTCCGTGTATTCTTCTTAGAAATTTCATTTCAGCTGCTTGTATTCGGTTCTTTTGCGCTTGTGTTAGTACCCAGTTCTCTCCTCCGTATAGTAGGACTGGTAGATACATTGTCTTATAAACCGTTAGTTTAACATTTTTTGATATTTCTTTGTGATCTAGAAATTTCCGCTGAAGAGCGTAGTGTAGTTTGTTTGCGGCCTGTATTCTTTTATTTAGCTCATCCTCCACATTTCCTTTATTGTTAATTGTACTGCCTAAGTATTTGTACGTATTGACTTGTTCTATAGCCGTGTTATTTGCTTTGAGACTTACATTTTTTTCGCTATTACTTATCACCATAGTTTTAGATTTCTCTGGATTAAGCAGCAGATTTTGTTCTGTAAGTACTTCTACCCACACGTTCAGGTTTTTCTGTAGATTTTCCTCCGAGTTAGCGAACAGTATTACGTCGTCTGCAAACGCGCATGCTTCTGTGGATACTGGCTGGAGATTTCTGTATCCAATGATAAATTCATCCATTCTTTTTTGGCAAATTTTAATAACATTATCCATCACACAAAGAAATAGTAGTGGACTTAGAGCGCTTCCTTGTCGTACCCCTGATGTTGTGGTAAAGTTTTCGGACATTCTGTTACACGTTCTGACATTGTTATTTGTCTGTTTGAAAATATTTTGTACAGCCTCTATCAATTTTTCCTCGACTTGCAGCACTCTCAGGCTTTCCCATATTTTATTCCTGTCTACCATATCAAAAGCTTTCTTCATGTCTATGAAGCAAACATACACATCTTTGTTTTTAATGAGCTTTTTTTCTACTATTTGCTGTACTGTGAATGAATGGTCCTGTACACTATGGTTAGGCCTGAATCCGCTTTGAACACTTGATAGGCGCTCTTCTACTTGGACTCGTATCTTTTTTTCCAGAATGCTCTCATAGATTTTAAAAGCTACACATAAAAGGGTAATACCTCGATAGTTCGAGCAATCTTTCGTGTCTCCACTTTTATATATTGGCACAATCGTTCCTATTTTCCACTCTTCAGGTATATCCTTTTGTTTATGACATTCATTAAGTATTTTTAGCAGCTCTATTTTTCCTGTTTCTCCCATGTATTTTATTAGTTCAGGACTTATTTCGTCTGAACCAGGCGCTTTTGCTATTTTGATTCTCATAATTGCATCTTCTAGTTCATTTATCGTTACGAAATCTTCGGTAATAATATTTCTTGGATTAGTTGTTACTTGCGTATCTTTATTATCGTCAATATTGTTACTTTCACATAGTAGTTCTTTGAAGTATTCTTTCCATCGTTCAATAATTTCCTCATCCTCCATTATTATGTTTCCCTCTTTTGTTTTAATTTGTTGTAATCTATATTCTGGCTTCTTTTTGAAATTTCTTATTACTCTGTAGAACATTTTTCTATTCTCCGTGGCATTTATTTCTAATTTCCTGCCAAATTCTTCCCATGTTTTTTGTTTTGCCTCCAAGACTACTATTTTGGCTTTATCTCTAAATTCTCTGTAGATCTGGTAGTTATCTTCGTTCTTGTTCTGTAAATATTTTTTCCATGCGTGCTTCTTTTCTTTTATCGCTTGTTTTACTTCGCTATTCCACCAACTAGTCCTCTTCATACTTTGATTTGCTCTATTGGTTCCACATATTTTTTTAGCCGCTGTTAGTAAAGTGTTCTTAAGACTTTTCCATCTATCATTGATATTCATGTCAGGATTTGCTGAATTTTTATTTATTTCTTCTGTTACTAGATTTTGGTACTCTTTTATAGCTTTACTGTTCCTTAATTTATATACTTTAATTTTCTCTTTATTATTACATCCAAGCCTTTTTCCTTCTGTTTTCCTTAACTCGGTTTTTTCCTTGATCACAGTCTCCACTAGAAAATGGTCGCTACCTATTTCGTAACCTCTTTTTACTCTGGTATCACAAATCTCTGTCCTGTTATCTTTTTCTACGATTATATAATCAATTATCGATTTTTCTTTTCTGCTTTCCATTACCCTTGTATATTTATGTATGTCTTTGTGCTTGAAGTGGGTATTAGTAATTATTAGATTGTTGTCCATACATATTTCTAATAATTTTCTACCATTTGTATTTATTTTCTCTTCCCCATTTGAACCTATAACTCCCTCCCATTTTTCTGTCTCATTTCCTACTCTACTATTGAAATCTCCGGCTAGAATCAATTTTCCTTTACTTTTTTCAATCGATTCTTGTAAATCGTTCCAAAATTTATCTTTTTCTACTTTCTTCTCGTTTTCATCTGGTCCATATATTACTATGAATGTTATATTTACTTGTTGTCTTATTAATTCAATTATAAGTATTCTTTCGCTTATTCTTTCCCAGTTTTTAATTTTCATTGACTCTTTTATTTTAATAAGACATGCTACTCCTGCACGCGCTCTATCATTTTTTTCCACCCCTCCATAAATTAGCCAGTAACTATTATCAAATAATTTTAATCCTTTTCCTTTAAGTTTTGTTTCTGTGATAGCTAGGATTTCTATTTTTGCCTCTTCAAGATGTACTATTAGCTCGTTTTCTTTACAATTTAGTCCTCTTACGTTCCAAGTTCCTATTTTCCATCGTTCATCTTTCTTCTTTGTAAATGTCGATTTTCCTTTATTCATATCCGTTTCATTTGCTAAGATCATCATATTGTCGTTATCAGAATTTCTTTCTAGTTTTTTGTCGTTTTGTTTTTAACATAGACTGTTTCTACTTCGGGATCGATTAATAATTTTCCCTGATCGTTCCAGTTATGGCATTTTCCATTTATTATAAGTTGTTTATATTTAATTTTAACCTCGTTGCCTTTAGATTTTTCCTCTCTTGCTTTTTGTAATAAAATATTTTGAATTTTCCTTTCTTCCGGAGTAAGTTCATTTTCTATATAGATATGTTTTCCTTGCAGTCTATTTTTGGCACGCATTATTTCTTGTTTTTCTGTTCTGCTTCCAATTTCAGCTATTGCAAAATTTTTCCCGCTTCTAGGTTTAATAATATTCGCCTCTGTAACTCGTACATTTACTTTTAAATAATTCTTAATAAAGCTTTCAATGTATTCTACTGGGTTTTCGTTATTTAAATTCAACCCTTTTATAACTATGTTATTCGCTCTTGATCTTTTATCTTGTAGTTCCAGTTTTTTCTCTAGCTCTTCTATTCTGCTATTTAATTTTTCTTTTTCTTTCTGCCATTTAGTTTCTTTTTCCATCATCTCTTTCCGAATATTTTCTATACTTATATTGTTTTTCTGAATATCCTCTTTTAGTTCATTCTTGTTTTTTTGCATTTCCTTTTTAATATCAGCTGTCATCTGCGCCATTAATAGTTTAATCTCATCCATATTTAATGTCTTATTCACTTGGAAACTTTTCGCCGGCGACCTTCTTGTCTTCTTGCTTCTTATAAAAGCGTCTTTTTCTACACTTACTTCTCTTTTTCTTTTTTCAGAATCTGAATCAGATCCTACAAAACTATTTCTGTCCGCACTCATACCATTCCCGTTATACTGTTTGCCTGACCAACGGCGTTATCAGGTGACGATCTACTGAATTTACTGAGTCCGTTCCGGAATTCAGGATTGCGCACGCACTTTTATTTGAGAACAGATGTTTTGCCTTACCTTTTGCTGTCTCTTGATTTAATTATAACACAAATCTTTCAAAATAACCAAATCACTTTCGTAGATAACACTTACAGTAAACAGTTACACTTAGTTAGTTTATTTTATTCACTCCCTAGTTGATTTAGCGTAATAAATTTCGATATACGAAGAAAATTATTGACGTTAGACAACCGCGACCTTCACACTCCACACTTCACACTGTACATCCAGTCTTCAAAATTATAATAAACCATAATAATTTTGAAGAAATCATGAAACCTGAAAGATGGCCAAGCGGAGCATATGTTGCTCGGTTTTTTCATCGGCGCAACACAATTCAAACCTCAATTTGACATCAATTCCTAATAGATCAGGAGCGTGCTCTGCTTCTCTTTCCATAGTTCATCAGAACATCCAATGCTTACGGAACAAAGTTGAGGAAATCGAGATTTTCTTGACCGTTCATCCTTGTGACATATTGTGTCTTTCTGAACACTGGCTGGTGCAAAATGAACAGTCTGCGTACTCTTTTAGAAACTTTCAGATAGCTAATGCGTACTCTAGACAAACATATAGCCATGGTGGTGTTATTATTTATCGTAGAAACACACTTAATTATCAAAAAATTGATTTTATTGCAGATCTGAACATTGAGATGACATTTGAGTGTTGTGCCATGAAATTCAAACTTTTGAATATTGTAAATTATATTATAGCTATATATAGGTCACCTAATTTTGAAATAGGTGACTTTTTAAGACAAATAGACATGTGTCTGTCAAAAATAACAACGAATGATATTACTTCAAATATATTTGTTGTAGGTGACTTCAACATCAATCTTTTAGTTGATAATATGGATAAGAAATCTTTTTTGGATGTTATAAATATTTATAATCTGCATCATACGATGAATGAACCAACATGTATCTCAAAAAACATTCAATCTTGTGTAGATGATATATTCACAAATGTATATAAGGGCAATTACAAAGTCAGTGTAATACATAATAATATTTCCGATCATTCTGCCCAGGGAATTTGTATCAAAAGTCAACCACAAATAACTGCAGAAAATATCAAAATTAGAAAAAGATTATTTTCAAAAAGTAATCTAGATCATTTTAAATATCAACTAGCACAGGAACAATGAGTTTCTGTTTTTAATGAATCTGACGTGAACAAATGTTTTAACAATATTATGGAAACTTTTATGTATCATTTTGAAACTACTCATCCCAAAATTACGGTATCTAGTCAACATAACAAGAGCAAATCTTGGACTACTTCCGAAATAGAATATTAGTCAATGAAAATTAAGGAACTGTACGAATTATGTAAATTGGGGTTTATCTCTAAGGAACATTATACTTAACTCAAGTGTGAATATCGCAAGTTAATCAGGAAAGAAAAACATAATTATAACTCAAACCGTGTGGAAAATTGTGATCACAACACGCGCAAATTATGGAGACTCATCAATAGTAACTTGAACATGGATAATACTGACACATTTAAAAAAATTGATGAATTAACGAACAACAGCAATACTGTAAGGAGCCCCTTAAATATTGCTAATATGTTTGATGAGTATTTCATCAATTTACCACAGGATATTCAAAAAGAGCTACCCTTGGCTCCTGATTTTCATTTAAGTTCTAGAAATGATTCTTCGATATTCTTACACTCAGTTACTGAAAACGAGCTGCTATCTCTAATCTTATCATTAAAAAATTCCTTTTCTTCAGGAATGGATGAAGTTTCGAGCAACTTATTGAAAAATTGTTATGATACACTTATTGCACCTTTAACTCATTGCATCAATTTGACGTTATCAGAAGGTAGTTTTCCTGATCTTCTTAAATATGTCAAAGTTATAGCATTATACAAGAGGGGTAATAAAGAATTAGTCTCAAATTACAGACCAATCACGTTGATTTTAGTGTTTCATAAACTTTTCGAAAAAGTAATGTTGTCGAGAATTCTTCCATTTCTTGAAAAGAATAAGATCCTGATTGGAGAACAACACGGTTTTAGGCACAACATCCGCTTTAGCTAACTTTTTAGGTCCTGTTTACAAGGCTATGGACAAAGGTCTGGATATATTTGGTCTAATGATTGATCTTTCAAAAGCGTTTGATTGCGTTAATCATCTTACTTTAATTGGGATATTAAACTCGTACGGTTTGAGAGGTACGTGTGCAAATTGGATCTTTTCTTATCTGCAACAAGTGGTGATTTACGCAAACCAAAAATCTGATGCGCAGCCTGTCAGTTGTGGAGTGCCGCAAGGCTCAATTCTTGGGCCAATCTTATTCATTTTATACATTAATGGTATAAAACATATATTAGGATCTGATACTTTTGTTGCTTATGCAGATGATGTGTCAGTTTTATTGTCCGATGTTGAGGATATATCGAAGGTAGCCGCAAGTCTGTCATCTTGGTTCGCGTCACTGAACTTGTCACTTGATGTCGACAAATCAGTTGTTATTAGTTTTTCTAACAGAAAGAGAGAGGATAGTACTTCTTTTCCTTGCAATGATCAGCTCTTACCTCAAATTGAATGTGGTAAAATTTTGGGGCTCAATATACATGAAAATCTGATATGGGATCCACACATTGATGCTATCTGCAGGACGCTAGCCTCACTATGCCATCTTATAAAAAGACTCAGAATAGTTTCCAGCGTTCCCATTGCGAGGACCTTTTATTTTGCAAAATTTTATCCTATTCTAATTTTATTTTCTGGGGATACTCACCTTCAGCAAAACGAGTTTCTAGAATTCAAATAACTGCAATTCGTAATATTTTCTCGCTCAGCGCAAGAGCATCTTGTGAAGATATGTTCAAACATGAAAAAATTTTGAATCTTCCCTGTCTCTATATTTATTCTGTGACTATGTTCATAAGGAATAACAAAGACAATTTAACGACACAGAGCGACTTACATAATTATGATACTCGCAGTAAAGAGAACCTTACTGTTTCAAATATAAAATCAAAAAGATCAAAAAATAATCTCAACTACTTTGGTTTGAAGTGTTACAACAACTTACCACAATACTTGAAAGATATTGAGACAAAAAATAGTTTCAAACAAAAATTGAAATTATATCTCTTAAATAAGAGTTATTATGATATTGAAGAACTCCTTAAGGATAAGCCCCAATAACACGATTGTGTGTACCATTTGACTTTTCTCATGCCATGTAATTTTTTGTCTCCAGAAATAAATCATTTATTATTATTATTATTATTGTACTAATGAAGCCAGCGATATTCGACAGACTTTCACAAATTATTTCTGTTCATCTCTGGGTAGTGTACCCTGGCAAAATAATGCTGTTGGTATTAAATAAAATAGAATACATTTGTTACTCCTTTGTGCAATTTTTTATAATGTTTGTTTTTCGTTGTATTGATTTTTAGTGATAATATTGGTTGTCAGATGTGGCGTCATTATGGAAAAGGATCAAATAAATTTGTCTATGCAATTTAAAAATTATCATCCATTCTTTATGTTTGTATTCTAACAATATCCTGTATATTTCGAGCTTCGCCTGGTTCTGGTATAAGCTCTCTGTAATTGACGTCAACTCCGTGGCGACAAACTCTCCGAAGGTCCTCTCCTGGTGTAGCAGACTGTGACGTCTGTGACTTTCGAACAAGATTGCTAATATGTTTGGAAATCTCCTGCAGTATGACCTGTAAGATAATTCAATTTTTTACTTGACGGCGAAAACACTCAACAGGACAAAAGTCCTAGTTTCAAAGTGATTACCATATCCGAATGTTGATCCTCTTTCACGTTGAAAGTTTTTCTTTTTCTCATTTTTGATCCCATTACAGGTGTTGTAGATCCACTTACGCTTGGACCTCTATCCGAAAGAGCACCTTCTACTATCTTGTCATTTTCTTCGCGTGGTGAATTAATCTTCGGCCAATTCCTGTTCATCAGACTTAAATAGAAAAATAACAGATTACTATTATAATATTCATAGCGAAATGTCAAAATCAGAGAAAAAGTAAATTGATCCCTACCTGAACCTGCTCCATAATTACAAGTGGCGTCTCCACTACTTCCTCCTGAAGAGAAATATCCACAGGAAATGAAGACGTGGAGGATCTGATGGCTAGGTGCTGATTGATGAATGCTGTTTTTTCATAATACCACAGTTGTGGCTTGTACACCTAGAACAGACAAAGCTTTATTTTAAAAACAAGGGCTGCTACCACAAGCTCTGTTTTTGGCTATACTAAGAGAGTTGTTTTAAGAAGAGTTTTAAGCAATATAAATGTTCCTAAATTTTTTAATAGCAATATCGAAATAATATATTGTGAATAAATATATTTTCTGTATCGTGGACTTGAAAGTTATTTTTTAAAGGGACTAAGAAAATTTTGACTGTCCTAAAACAATTCTTGAAATCACGCTCCTAGTACAGATTTCGTGGTACCAGCCAAATTGTTTAACAGTGTGAATTTGATCTTAGTAGTTATCAAAAACTTTCGTAAATCTTCATTTGCAAATTTTATGGTGATGAGTTTTCTTTGATATAAGTATTATTTTTCATTTGAAAGCAAGATGATAATGTATATGTTTGTATATTCACCTCATCGGACCTGCTCTCACCTCGCATTGACTCCAATACTTTTTTTCTCTCTTGGCTGTACGTCGTCCGCAATCCTTGAAATTTTTTTTCAATTTCTATTTCAGTAATACCAGGTCTGATTTTCTTTAATTTTTCGGCTATTTTTTCGAGAGCCATGTTCCTCTTTTGCTTGTTGCTGTGGTCTCTGCTCTGTACCACATACAAACAAGAATACTCTTCGTACTCCTCAATCAATTGAGCAGTTTGCTCATTCGACCAAGACATCTGTAACATCGAATATTTGTTTAAACTCAATTATTATTTATAATAGTTAACAAAATCATTTTAATTCACAAATGCATATTGAATATATAATTGTTTTAACTCAATCAAATAGTAACAAAGCACAAGCACGAAAATAAAATGTTATCATCAATATTAAATCAATTTACGAGCACTATCACTCTACAATTAGATAATTTAAGAATAACTAGATATAAAGTTTTATATACAGGATGTAACAGAAATAAATACATTAATTTCAACCTGTAATGCAATTTGTCAAGCATAACAATTTTTCTTAATAACCTTTTTCCGTGAATCCTCTGGATATAGAGTAAAATTTCATCAAAGTTTTGTCAAAAATTTCGTAGTACGCCTATGGTTCAAACTGAATTTTTCTCATTTGTTGAAAGAATGACAGCTGTCGATTGATAGGAGTATTTTGCAACTTTGAGCTATCGCAGTCTTGTCAATCATTCTTTTGGAACTGAAAGAATATTAATATTTTGGCAATATATTGATATTAGCTCACCTCGATGATTCTATTTTTGCATGTTGGAAGAAAGACTAAATTTGTCCCTGTGATCAACAATTTGGTCTTTTAGTCGTATTTATATGTCATTTTTGGAAAATTTTATTTTTATCTAGGGATTTCACGTATACTTTCGGACAGTACATATCTTCAACATAAGATTGTCTGCACAATTTCATTGCACTTAAATCACCTCTAAATTTTATATAAATAACGCCGAAATAGAAGATGTCGAACATTTTACCTACTTGGGTTCGGTAGTCTCTAAAACAGGAGGAACCGAACAAGACATACAAGCGCGAATTTCGAAAGCCCGACAGGCCTTCGGGACTTTGCATAAAATCTGGTCATCTAACCATATCACTAGGAGAACAAAGATACGTTTATTCAATAGTAACGTAAAATCCGTACTACTCTATGGCTGCGAGACCTGGAAAACTACTACCACATTAATTAACAAACTCCAAGTGTTTGTTAACAAATGTCTTCGCAAAATCTGCAGAGTATACTGGCCACAAGTGATAGGAAACGAAGATCTATGGAAGATGACCAATCAAGAGCAAATTAACCGAGATATTAAAAAAAGAAAATGGAAGTGGATAGGCCACGCTTTGAGAAGGGACCACGACAATATCTCCAAAATGGTCCTTGACTGGAACCCTCAAGGGAAAAGGAAGCCGGGTAGACCGCAGACTACATGGAGAAGATCAGTCCTAAAAGAAGCTAAAGAAAACGGAAAATCCTGGAATGAAATCAAATTGCTAGCCAAAAACAGAACCAGATGGAAAGTATTCGTAGAAGCCCTTTGCTCCTCCTAGGATGCTACAGGAATAAATAATAATAATAAATCAGCTGATTTGAATTATCTGAATCTGGGTCAGGAGTGTCGGACTGTGCTGCCATCTAGGAGCAGTTCAAAAAGTAGCTGCTGTTCCCAACGTACTTCATCAGAAACATCAAAAGAAAATCATTCAACGATTTGTTTAAAGAAAACGGTGAAATATCAAATGGAATGCAGTTCCTAATTAATTAATTCACTGAATAATTCAATGGAAATATTGCTACATGAAATTTTATGATTCTATTCTTGAAGAGCAGAAAATATAACCTATAAATGTATCAAACAGAATTTGATAATTGATTTTGAATATTTTCTGAAATATATGATACAATATTTTATTTATTCAGCAGATCAATTCACGGGGCTTACTTTATTGAAACGTCCTGATTGTGAAGTTTGTAATAATATGAGAAAAACTGATACACAGGTGTTTCATTTATAAATTAGTGTATTTCATTCATTTCATCTGCTGTTTTACGTTTCAGATAAATGTTAGGCTCTATCCATGATATTCTCATCATAATGTATAGGTGCATAATATTTTGACATTAAATACATCAGCATAACCACAATAATTCAATTTTTAGTGAAAACTGACAACTCGAAGATCGTCCCAAATGAATTCGCTAAGCTAATCCCAAGCTGCCCGTGAATTCGTAGACAAAATTAATAATTTATAATCGGTTCTATTCCACAATTTATTTGAAGGAATTGATAATTGACATATATCAAAATCAATTATTGTTCTGTTGCAACTGCTACTGGATCCGATAACTATGCACCTGAACGACTCATTGAATTATAGGGGATAGAAAATGCTGAAAAAGATGAGAATTCGAGAAAAAGTAACTAAGAGAAATTGTTAGGCTTGACGAGAACTATCACTGGTTAAAATCAATGTACTTATTTCTGTTACACCCTGTATTTCATTAATAGTTTACTTACCATTCAAATAGAAGTATGAATTTTCACTCACTCGCAAAATTAAAAACTGGTATTTGTATTTTTCTTCCACAAATTCACGACAAATAATGTGAAAAAACCGCCAACCAAGAAAAATTACAAAAAGACACTCTATGTACGCAGTGCGCATGCCCAAAACATATATAGGTTCCAATTTATGCGCGGATTAGAACATGTTCTATTTCTCGCGCACATATTCTATATTACATCCTATCTACTGTTTTACACTAGCCTATTCAAATTGTTTACAATTTCTTGTCCCATATCTAGGATAATGTAAAACAGGCTTAAGTAAAATTGAGAAAAACTATACTTATGGTTTGCTAACGCAGAATCTGGATTGAATTTAAAGAATTTCTTTAAATTGCTTTATATCAGAATCAGTAAAATTGGGTAGCTCAAATATCTTTGTTTTTTGATACAATCAACATCTAATGAAAATTCAGGCTGATTATATTGTATGCTGATCTTTTTGTTTTGCTAATAGCATTTTATATCTGTATGGGATACCGCTTCTAATGTAGTAACATTGTTCCTAAAACATGAAGAACCAATGAAGAAAACGGAACATATACTTTATACAATATTATCATATAAATAAAAACGAACTAGGCTTTGATCTGCCATAAATAATTTTTGACGTACCTGGAGCAATAAATAAGTACAGCTGCTATGTGTTAACATCCACCGCTATTTCCTGCTTTGCAGAAGCAGTGCATTTTCTCAATGTTTATTGTTTCATTTATATGAAAAACGCCGGTAATAACATGCGGAGGGGAACTTGATGCACTTGTCTCTTGACATAGCGAATATACATGTAGTTCGACACTAGTTATTGATGTTAAGCCACACATTATTACATGTCCTGCATTAAGAACTTGTCGTCTTCAACAATGTTTCTTGAACGAGTACTTGATTGTAGATATAAAATAACAATATGCGATTTCGGGCGACATATCCGTTCACCTCCGTTCACTTGGTTGCGGTAAGCTGCGGTATGCTTCGGTCAGAGATGTCGCCAAAAATTTAAATTTCATGTCTTGAGGTAAGCAATACCCGCGTAATTCAAAATTTATGTTGTATTAATATGAGATATCTAGTAGTCTTCTTGAAACATTATGATGAAGAAGATAACCTCATCATAAATACAAGTGTAAATTTGAAAAGTTTTGTAATCCATTTGTTCTATTATAACTGTGCTTTTTTTTTTGAAAAAGATGCATGTGAGCAAGATAATTTTGTATATGTACTTGGCACTTGAGGACGAGTTTAGTACCACAGTAGTTAATAACAGTGCTTTATTTACATTTCTTTGAAAAAAAAATAGCTCATCCAATGGCCGGTTTTATAAAAGACGAAGTAAATATACTACTAAAGTAAATTTCTTTTATCAAACAAATTCTTATCAGTTTGTATTTTCTTATGACAACAAAATCATTACAGTCAAATAATCGACTGTCATCTAATAGAATAAATTTTATTTACTATGGAAGTAAATTACTCTGCCCTTTATAAAACCGGGCATCAGAAAAGAAAACAATGATAACCTAATGAACTTCACAATTTTAATATTTACTACATTTGATATATCTTAAAAGAGGACAGAAAGAAGATTGAAAGAGATAGAGATAGTGAACGCTCATCTAACCCTCATAACAAGACCGTTCAACTTGGAGCACTAATCCAAGCTTACTGGGTTATCTTTTTGGCCGCTCGAATGAGTGAACGCAACATACCGCAACTGAACAATTGTCGCCAGAAATCGCTTAATGTTAAATACTTATGTACTTGATTTAATCATTTTCGTCAATATGAAATAGTTCACATATTTTTTATTTTAATGTAATAGATAGTTGATATCAATTAAATTCAATTTTCAATTTTAAGATTTGAGTACATTCATATGTAAAGTGCGCCTGAAGTTCGCAAATATACTGCCGTTATATGCCATCAAGGCATCGACACTAGCGCCACCAACAATAATTACGATCGCGAATAATCGAATGAATAGCATAAAAGAAGAAAAAGTCCCAGCCAGCAGAACACTATTAATTGGAACCAAAAAAATTGAAGCACGCCTAAATAGCGTAAAAAATAAACTAATCAGATGAAACTAAGAATAAATGAGCACAAAAAAATAGCGGATGCTTTAACAAGCAATAATTAACGCTAGCGTATACTATGATATGCTTTTGAATATAGCAAATGGTGGCAACAGTATTGACAAATATCATTGAGAATAGTAGTATAAGTAGAGCGAATTCATTGTGGATGATTCTTTACGAATCAAATTTGTTTTCCTACTTCGCATCGAAGAGAGACAAACGCGATTAACATCTGAATTCAACCACCATTGATAAAAGTTTTTTTACTTTCTTTATATTTTCAGTTTTATCTCGAAGTTCAAGAATGGACCAATAATAAGTGGAAGACTCTAATCAAATTGAATAAGAAGAAGGCCTGTTCGACTTTAAAACAATTGGGTGGACCACTTTTCGCAGAGATCGCTCAAGATATTGGTCTTAAAAATACAAACTGTCATGTAGAAGAGGTAAAATCAATTCATAAACTTTGAAAGTCAGTCCATATTATTCAATGTTTCAAGTATTGGCTAGTTGCTCAAGATATATTACCCCACAGATCAGCTGGAATGAACTCATCTACTACAGTTAGTGATGTTATTGCTCGATTTTTGTCAGTTTTGAGTATTTTTTCCCTCCAAATTTACATTTTGGGAGAAATAGTTTCGTTAACACTCATAAGTCTCTACGAACTATTTCTTCATGATTGAAATTGGAAAAATGGTACCTCTGCTGATCAAACAAAAAAATTATTGAGCTGTCAAACGTCGGATAGAGTTATTATGTCTTTATAGCAAGAATGTAATAAGAAGACAATTGATAAAATCTTAGTTGTATAAAGACTAGCTTGTAGCTGTCACTCCATAGGAGCAATTGGCACGTGCCGAGCAATTTTTTTGTATTAGCATTCTTATTTGAACCAGACTCTCAAGGAATTGAGTATCTTCCTCAAATTATAATGTTTATTTGGCACAATAATTATCATTTCTAGTAATTGAAAATAGATCAGTTATTATATTAGTTTTCTCTCATCAGTTCTAAGGTTGATGATATTGATTTTTATTAAAAAGAAAAAACAACGACCTTTTCGTACTTGAAGCAATCTAGCTCCACACAAACTAGACGAGTGAACGAGCGACATACATACATACATCAATATAGGTGAAGGTCATTTTGATCATTCACGACCTCTGTCCGAAATTCATATGCAAAAGAATTTGAAATCGAACAATGTTTCAGACACATAATCGAACAATCATGCTTATCTTAGATGAGCTAGAATGACAACAAGGTTGAATGAGGTTTACTACACGCTAAAATACTAATAGCGATAGACTACCGGTCCGATCTGGGTTTAATAAAATCTAGTCATATGCACACTGCTGTGAGCGTCCCAGTACGCTTTTCATCCAGTCAGTCTGGTCATGCAAAGTACTGAGCTCATTCGCTTACAATAATGCACAGGAAGAAAATGCTTGAAATAAGTCCCAGATCATTAATGGATTTGAAATTAACACACAAAACTTTTCACGATCTACAATATTGCCAATTATCAGCATCTGGATTCATCTCTTCTTTTTCGCTTATTTCTTCCTCATTTTGCTTTTCGAACTTGGTGAATTCATTCACTAAATGAGAATTCAGAGTTGCTGAACCATCTCGAAGATCGTTGTATCCTATTTTGAGAAATTTATCTACACGCAAACGATTCTTATATAGTTAGCTGAAACTCTATGCTTTTTTTCGTTGGAGTATGCCTCCGCATAACTGGTAGTGGCATGTTTTTTGAAACTAGGAAGGCATGCTGCAGACCATAATGAAAATTCATAGGCCATCAATCTCATGAAATCTACAATAAATGTTTTATTGTAAAAGCCATGTTTATCAGTTCCTTTGATATCTATATTTTCTGCAGATTCTTTAATTTCATTTATCCATTTTATAATCATTGAGCTACTTTCATAATCTTTCCTGATGTCCACTTTTTTTGATCTCTCCATATCATAAGCAGATAGTTGATCTTCATCAAGTCCGAAATGGTCCGTACGATCACTGATTAATTCTTTTAAAGCGAGTCGAGCAATGTGCAATGACTGGTCTCATGATGGCTGATGTATCTCCAATGGCTCTAAGAAAAAGTGTATCAATATACGTTTCAATATTTTGTTTATCAAAAGATAATGACACAGCGTTTATTAATGTTCTCGAGTTATCGCAACTAGCCTTGGCAGGCTTAGGAGCTCCCATTTCGATCCAATTCTTCAGCCAATACTCCATAGAGATTGTGCTTTGATCATCGGTCAAAAGTTGGTGGACTGACAGTGTGAAATGATTGAAATTAATCACAATTGCATGAATGAATATATGACCAGTTGCTCGTCCATCACCGTAATCAATATTCTTGCAAATACTTCCTGTGCCGTCTATAGCAATGCAAGAGTCCTCTTCCTTCATTTTCATCAGATGGTGATATCTTCTGTAAGCATGTAGCTGCACATTTGAACTATAAAATATACTAAATTTATATTACTTCATATCTCGGATGAACTCCCTGAATTTTGCTCTACACTGCATCTTTTCGATTGTTTCATAAACATTAATACCGTCTTTTTTGTCTCTGTCAAGACTTTTGTCTTTGAATTCATTCACACATTTTTGTACGACCACCATTTTTGGTACACTTGGAAGAATACGACGAATACCTCGAGATGCTACTTGCTTTTTCAGCCAATTACCACATCCTATTGCTGCGACCTGTTCTCCTACGTTAACTCGCTTTACTTGGCGAATAGGTCTCCTTAAATCTTGATGGCTTTGATTAAATAATGTATCCCGTGTTTAATGCAAATTACGAATGGAAACATTTCAGGTTTTCTATCAACGAATCCATAGAATGGATTATTACACTCTTTACTTTTGCATCTTCCACGATTGGTGATATGATGAATGCTGCTTGTATCATCATAAACTTTGGTTTTTTCAAATAGAAAAGCACATCGTAACTCGCTTTCTTTATAAAATTAATCGGCGATATAATCAGTCCAAGCTCCTCTTTTTAGAATATTATATTTGGGATTTTTATAATCGACAGTTATTTTCACACAATTCATTATAAAATTGTTCATCTGCGCTGATCAGAAACTCATCGAATCCTGGTAATTACTATTCAGCATCATCAGAGTCATCATCATTTAGAATAAATGATTTTTCAGCTTCAGATACATCTATTAAACTGTTATCTATAGTAGCATCGGTTTCCTCTGGATGTAATAGTGACCACAGCTGATGTCGGTTTTTCGTGCACTCTCGGTACACATGTCGCGCTTTCCATCTTTCGAAGACGTTTTTAGAAATTTCTGCCCAAATAGTTTGTCAGATAAGGGCAAAGTCCAGTTATAACAAACTGTACTTGTCAGTTTCTGTAGCAAGAAGCTAACATCGGATTAGTTGCTTTGCAATGACAGGTAGAGCTCAGCGGGATTCTTATCTTGTTGAGAGCAGGGAACGGCGACTATGCGACACAATGGTGATCAAAACTAGTAAGACTGGTGAATCTCTTAGATCTCCCCACCATCAATTTAATAAAATATTTTTGAAGTGGGTGGATCTTCAGTAGCTTTGTAACCACCTAGAGGATATGTGTGCGCAATTTGAGCTAACCCTGGACATTTCCTGAATATTTGAAGAACAAAACGAAAATTATCAAATTGTGATTTACACCAATCAGATTTTTTGTTGCTTGCTTGACTTGAAGAAACGAGCATATCTTCATCAGTAATGAAAACTGTTACATCATGTACAGGGTGGGGCAGAAAAACCTATCCGATTTCAAATCCCTTTTTCTCAGAAGAGGGGGCAGGTAGAGTAGTGGGGTGAAAACCGTTAGAAAGCCGGTTTTATGCCATTTGTCAGTAGTCAACATGCCTTGGTCTGGTGAACATCGTGCTTTTGTTATTGAGCGGTTTATCGAATGCGACGGTTCGATAATTGCTACACAACGTGCTTTTCGAATTCATTTCGGACTCGGGCGTCATGATCCTGTTCCACATCACGCTACGATTAAAGTGTGGGTGTTAAATTTTAGACAGACGGGTTCAGCATTGAAAAAGAAGTCGCCTGGACGTCCCAGGACAGCAACAGGACCTGAAAACGTGACCAATGTGAGAGCCGCGATTGAACGTTCCCCGCGTCGTTCGGCGCGAAAACATTCGCTCGCTTTGGCGATTTCCAACCGCAGTATTCGGCGCATTTTGCACCGGGACCTCAAAATGCATCCCTACAAAATGGTTGTTGCACAGGAATTAAGTGAAAGGGATTTTGAAACCCGTACGAACCTGTGTCGCGATCTCCGAGAACTCCCAGACGACGATCTCACCGGATCTCACTCCATGTGACTTCTTCCTTTGAGGTTACCTCAAATCAAAGGTTTACCAGCATCGACCAAGGACCCTCCTCGCTTTACGAAGGGAAATTGCTCGGGCAATTGAAGAAATTCCTGTGGAAATGACGGTGAAAGTCATGGAAAGCTACCGCGAGCGCCTAAATCAGTGTATCCGCTCCCAAGGACGACATTTGAGTGATGTGCTTTTCAAAACTTAAATTTAAAAATGGCATAAAATTTGCGATATGTTAATAAAAAAAATTTTTTGACAAGTTGACTGGTTTTAATTTTATATCGTTTTGGAATCGGATAGGTTTTTCTGCCCCACCCTGTATAATACTTCAATTTACCATTTTCTTGTTTGTTGATCGAATATTTTGGTATTTTTGTATTTGTTTGAATTACATTTAAGAAGCATTAAAAAATATTGCTGTACCTAGTATATCTATCTATGCACCATAACTCTATGATATGCAGAAGAAATCGTGAATATGCAAAATATTTTCAGCGAAAAAGTACACATTTAATATATTTTGAGGATAAAATATTGATCAATGCTTGTTACTATCCATATATTTCTCTAGAAACAGTCCAATTTCAAACTATTGGTACAAAAGTAGAGCTAGGTGTAAATAGAATAGTATTTCACGGAAATAATGGAAAAAGTTTCGAAGAGATTGCTCAACAAAAATAATGAAAATCACAGTAAACAATGAGACTCTTATATCTGATTTTCGTAACATTGGGTATCATATACTTTTGTATATTCTTGGACTAGTACTAGTCAATGGACGAAACTTCTAGATCGAAACAAGGCTGGAATAAGAATCCTCGGGCAAATTCTTCCCGTCTTCGATGTTGTACTTGTTTACCTAAATTTATCCACAACTCACAACTTGATATAAACTCTGTGTTTCGATTCCACACGGCACATGCGTGCTAGCAAGTGAAGATTGAATTATGTTTTTCTCTATCTTCTTTTTTTTTAGCAGGTATAGGTAACTGTAAGTACTCTTCTGACACGAAGAGCTTGTTTTTCCACTATAAATTTAATTCAACTCATCTTTATTTTCTGTCTTCGAAGAAATATCTTGATTTGGAGAAGAAATACTTACACTATGATGTTAGGATTTTCTTTAGCCGTGAAGAGCAAACAATGATGTTGTCTTTTGCTCCATCGCTCATTTTGTAGAACTTCTTTTAGCATAGGAATTCTGCTGCTCACAGAATCTACGAAAATATCAATATCATCTCTAGCTGACTTTTGCTTTTTTCTATTGCTGCAGCGATTTCACTCATCGTGCTGTTAGCTTTTTCTAACGCCTTCGTTCCACTTCTTACTGCATGAACTGTTCCTCTTTTGTTTTTTTTTCTTGAATTTGTTGCGATGAATTACTAATATTTTCAACAAAAGAATTTTTCGCGCTTACTTTTGCTAATATTGGTAAAGTTGACGGATCAGAGCATATTTCTGTTGAAGAAGAATCAGCTTCCACTAGTGAGAAGAAATCCTCTGAGTCCTAGAATGCAATTGAAGTGGTTTAAATTTATTTCAGTGAATTGGAATATAATAATTACTTCTTACAGAAGATATATATGTGCAGTCAGATCCGGATGGTGACAACAGATTTGTCTCAGATAGAGTTCGGACTGTGTCATTTTCAAAATTAATATTTTCTCCCATTATATATTCTGGAATAGAAATCTTAGCTGTCCGAGGAATATTGTGCTCCAATATGAAATACATATCTTAAAAATCGCAATCCAGGAATATATATCTATAAAAAAAAATACGTAGGGCCTATATGCACTACTCCGAGCTTCATGACTCAAACAATTACCTTGTCTGTTCCAGCATCACTTGATTTGGATTTCTCAATTTTCCTGTACTCAGTCCTAAAATTGGATCTGAGCTCATTCATTTCGTTTTTTCTTCAACAATTGACGTTGTCGACCGTATTGTCTTCAAGAAACTGAATATTGCCGCTTGTCTTGCATGTTTATTTTTATATTGCGCAATTTTTACAGTATACAAACACTCCATTTTTCTGTATTCTTCGATAAAAGTACACTTGATCATGTGACCACGACATTTTGGAATGTTTGAGATGCTTGCACTATTATTATTTTTTATCTCCGGATGGACTTGAATGATAAATCTAACAAAAATTGCATCCACAATAGGAAGTAGCAAATAAATTTGATTACTAACAGTTCGAATGAGGTCTAACTGATAAATCAAGAATGTGGGGAAGGATCCAAAGTTATCATTTAGGAGAAGAGTTTTAGGCCTTGAGTGATTCAGTCGAGTTCAAGATATTTTCAAATTCCTCAGAACGTTTCGAGCATCAAATGTGCTCATCATTAGCTGTATTAAAAAATTTGACAATTATACAATCAATAGATCAAAAATATAAAAAACCTCCTACCATAAAGTACAATAAATTTATTTAACTACTTGAAAAGTTGAACTGCATTGTAGTGTTATAAACCATGAAGTTGGAAATGCACATAATAGACAAATTGAACAGAATGTGAAAACCACGAGAACCAACCAAGTTCTCATCTTAAAAGTCGGCGAATGACTGGATAAATTAACAGCTGAACATTAAACGTTCAACAAAAACACCAGAATCAAGTTGGTAGCTTATAATAACCTAGGAAGTTCGTCACATACCTCATATTGTTTTCAAAGTCTGTTTGCGTATTTATAGTTTTTTTGTCAAATAAATTGATGTATAAAGACTCATACAACAATCTATGTTGTTGTTTGCTGATCTTATCTATGATCTCCGCATTTCTAAAATGAAGAATGTGACCAGTTTCGATGGTATGGTTAGACAATGCGCTATGATATATGTTACGAGACTTACAGTGGTAATTATGTTGATATAGTCTTTTTTTCAAATGTTGCGAGGTTTCTCCAACATAAACTTTGTTACAAGGAACACATTTTACTTCATAAACAACATCTTTTGTATCTTCAAACGCCTCTTTATCTTTGAGGTCAGAATGTAACCGACTTGTATCCACAATATTATTATAAGCAATCTTTATGTTTGATCCAGCCAGCCAAAAATAATCCAAACTGTAATTAAAAATTCACACCAGCAACACAGTAAGGAAGTAGTAGAAGATTGTAACAAAATGACAAATGAATGGGAGAGTGAATGAAAACACAAATAGGTTAGCGCGAACAAGTCTGAGATCAGACGAAGAGGTAGAATTGCTCAATTCAGTTGAACAATCAAATTTTTATAACTGAATATTTGAATTGAGATTTAAACTATTTGGCAAAAAGTTTTAAACATGAATGTTTTCTAGTGATTATTGACATTGCAAAAGTGTTTGATGGAGTGAATAAACATTGTGTGTCCTCGGAAGAGAGTCAGAAGTATTGCCAGAGGGCAATGAGTGTACATGGATTTTGAAGTAAATGATTACGTATTCAAGAGTAACACTATTAATTCAACATTAGAATAATAAATGGAAAGAATACATCGAATTCAATTGGAGACGGTTTCAATTGAATGTAGGTGAATGAAAAAGACACTCGCGAGAGAACTTTGAGTGGCAAGAACCTGAAATTTTATTCTTGAGCATGAATATTTCTTATTGATGTATTTTGCAATGACTATTCTCAAATTGATGCAAAGTTCATATTAAATTTTTGGCAATTGTATTATCCGAACAGAACAATTGTTTAAAATGCTTATCTAGAGCTCCGAATGGGCTTATTGCATTATTTAGATTTTTTCATCAATCCCACATAATTTTTGAATGAATTCTCAATACAATCATTGGAAATAAATGCTAAGCTTTTATAATCCTTCACCAGCCAGAAGTGCATTAAACGCAAAACACCTTAATTACTATTTACTTTGACATTTCATATGTTTTATGGTTAGAGTTCATCTAATCTCAACGTTATAGACATCTATTACATATTTGGAGAAATCTATAAGCTACAGTCTCTTTCAGAATATCATTTTGCCTATCGAATCTGTAAGTTGTTATAGACTTTCTTATAGACGCTATAGAAACGTTCAGAATCCCACCATTAATCATGAGAATAATAAAGTTACTTCAAATAGGAAAAGAAATTGAAAAATTGAAATTCATAACCAAAAAATCGTCACGTAGCCTCTGAAGGAGACACGAGTTTGGGTGAAAAAGACCTCACACAAAATTTAGAAGAATCTCATCTACAAAGAGCTCAAAACCAGAAACTTAGAATAATAATAATTATTAAGGATACTACATAAAAAAGTAAAACAAAATGCACAAGGTTAGAATTTGGGAAAATTCAACAATACAAGCATACGATATTATATTTAGCCCATCCAGCAACCAAGAGAGCGAAAAACGGCGCCGGCAATTTGTCCTAACCGGCCTGTCATCCACAGCGCTAAGGCGGCGAGAAAGAAAAACAAGAATATTGAATGCAACCGGTGATACCGAAAATTGAAGCTAAGTAGTATACTACTACGCTAGTAGCAGTGAAAATGAGACAGCTATAGCACAGAGCACAAGCACAAAAAGTGAGGTTATAAATGGTGGGTTGCCATTGACAGCGCAATACGATATAGTGCGAATATTATCTATGCAATATTTGACGAAAACATTGAACGAAATAGAGCAAGCTCTATTATTTCTCGAACAAAAAATTGGGTGGATAATAATTGATTATTACGACCTGTTTGCGACAGTCGATTTTTTCACAAACAAAACATTGAAATAAAAAATTTACAGAAAAATTGAGCGTGTCACACGGGCTCGATGTGCAATTGCATGACATACGGGTTCTAGAAGCATTGTGAATTCATATGGAATACAGAAATAGCCATTGAAAAATGAGTGAGCAATCCATACACTCGCACTGATATTCAGTCTATTGCTGATCGTTTTCCAATTAACTCTAATCATTCTAACAATAATAATAGATTTGGAAGGAATGTTATACTCAAGTAATAATTAATTTGTGGAAATTTCTCACATTCTCCAATGTTATTACAATTTAGTTTCAATATTAGCCTCGTTTCAGTCGTGAATTCGGATCTAGGGAAGTTCACACAATTCACCGAAAAAGCAATTCACCAAAGCAATAATCCAACGAATTACAGTTCACCGAATTAATAATTGAAGTTTTTCATTCAACCAGTTTTCAATTCAACAAAATGATGATTCACTTTCCTTTAAACTCTATCCAGGATTAGGACTGGCACAAAATGCTGGCGTGTTTAAAAGTTGGAGCTTTGTTCCCGTTTGATAACCTCAATAAATCACTATATTTTTGGATGATCTGCCCCAATTTGTGTTCCAATACCTCGATGGAATTATTTGATTTAGTTAGGTCTTGTTTTACTCTATCGAAGCAATTCCACATTTCATGAGAGAAATGAGATGGACACCTTCCCTGACGTCGCTGGAGCCGTCCAATCCAAACATCTTCAGAATAATCAACAACAGGCTGTATTTCTGGAGATAATATATTTCCGTCACATAGACTATTGAAAGCTTCAACTACGCTTTCCGTTGGAACAATGCCGGTAGTAAATGAGGCTTCAAAGTAAAATCTTAGGCTCTTATATCTTCGCTTGAGACCCTGTGACTGAATTTGTCGATACATGCACTGGCAGAAGTGAAAAAAACATCCGCGATGAATTGTTTGCAGGAATTATTCTTTCACAATTGCACTCACTATTGTAGATCTTCCAGTTCTCTAAGAAGTCAAATATATGTTTTTCTTCTTTTATCTGGTAGTAATGTAAAAAGTAAAGGTCTTGAATTGTTATTATTCAACCCGTGAAATGTATACAATTCGTAAAACAGATGTAGTACAGTTTTGAATGTACCATCTGTGTACCAATGTGTGAATCCGGCCGAAAAGTGCAGGTTTCTTGATGCAAAAAGTCAGAATTCTGTAGGTTCAGAATCAAACATTAAAAACTCGCCACCTTTGCTTGCGACATTATACTTTTCAAGTTGAACACTATCTTGGCGGTTTATAGGTAAAGCTGGAATGTCTTCATGCATGATAGGTATGTTTCTGATTGTTTTTTTTTTCATGTTTCTCACTTGTGATGACTTTGTTGCTGCAGACTGTGAAGGCGGCTGCTCAATAGCCCTAGAACTAGAAATTGAACGGTACTGAGAAGCTATTGAGAGCGACAACGGGAACGTAAACGCCGACCAGATGCACAATTGCAGCGCGCGAAAGATTGAGAACAATGTTTTGACAGATAACCTGACTTCTTATATTGTTATGTTAGTATTCTTGAACATGAAAAAGAATTGCAAGTTACTCGTCTTACTTACACGTCTCTTCTTATTACCTGATCTAGAGCCTGAATGTGGCTTTTCGGTCTACTATAAAAGAGCCAGAACAAATCTGTTTCTCAAATTGTCCCATCCTTTCCTCACTTGAGGAAATAATAATAACTTACCATCTGAATATAATACATTCCCTATGGAAACCCACGTGTTTTCTTTCATGTTCTCATCTCTATAAAATTCTTAATTTTTGACGTAAAGAATACAATTGAGTTCAACAGAAACTATAAGTTTCTCATTAAAAACACTTTCTTAATTGTTCTTCATCATGGGTACCCCCTCCATAATCTTCTTTCAAATCATATATCTGCTGTTGAAGACAAAAAGAATCAGTGCAGTCAGAGCACAAGTATGAGAGCAAATAAACTCTCAACTATCCTGTATCCTTTGCTCAAAAATAATGAACAATGACGTCACGCTTGTATCCCATTGGTTATCTAATACCTCGAGAACGGAAAACTTGAGTCTTGACCATCGTACCCGTTTTCATTCCCGGTCGACCTTGATCTGTCCGTTCCAGGAATCTTATTGTGCAAGTGTACATACAAAATAGCACTGTTCAAGTTCACTTTTGTTCTGGTTCCCGTTACCGCTTCCGTTCTCGTGCTATTATGCAGCTGCCCTGAAACCCCAATCGATGCGTTCAATAATAAATAATGTGATACATCTTTTGGAAATGAATTTATGAAGTGTAGTGTTCAGATATCTTGAAGGGTACCTATGTATTGATCATAGAATAGAAAAAAAATGATAATTTGATACAAAGAAACAACAAATTTTAACATTTGACAATATCTATGGATTATGAGTATTTCTCTCTACAGTATTGGCCACATAGATCACAACAAAAATGGGTCGTATTGCGTATAGAGATATAAGAATTTTGTATTTCCAGAAAAATAATTACTAGACATGAATTTGTCTTTCTTCAAGATCTCCCATTATTTTTATTGCTGTCAAAATATTGAATATCAATTATAATCTTATATTGCACCTTATGCTGCAAGCTTCTTGTGGTGAATACCGTATTATAGTGTAATACTTGAGCTAGAGTTTCATTTAAATCAAGTTGTAGTTCATAGATTTAACTCAACCCTCAGCTACTATCGTGATTTCTTCTAACGTGAGTACTATCGTGGGTTAATCATAAACCCAAGAACAATGCTTGTGTAGGTGAACTGAATATTCCAGAAGAGCAATTAGCAAGGCTCCTTGTGTGTCATTATGAACATACGTTTCAAGAAAAACATTTGTATTATATCAAAAGTAACAAACAAAAAAATATTCTACCATATATTTACGCTCATCACTGATTCACTGACTCCGTGAAGCTCTAAGATAGATATATAGATATAAGTCAGTTACAGTCACAAATTATCACAGCAGTCTACATTTAGAGGTAGAGTGTTAGTCTATGGTTCGATGGGTATCAAGTTCGAATCGCCCTCGGGTGGATTTCCATTTCTTTCTTCTTCTATACAGATAACCATTTTATCAATGTTACTTACCTAGAGCATCATCATTTACATTTGAAATATTTCATGTTAGTTATTTTGTGCTAAATATATCTTCTATTTGACTGACGACTCATCACTTCTCAACAGGCGCCTTAGGCGCCTTGCATACAGCTAGTTTACAAATAGTTTTTCTGAGCACAGTGTGAAATTTTGCAGATAAAATAAGGAGTGTTACAAGTATACAGAGTTTTACGCTGAGAATATTTTTCAGCAGTTCAACATTATTTAATTTAGTATCAAAGTTCTAAGTAAATCTTGATCTATTTCTGCCATTAATATATTTTCCAGAACTGAACGCGTCTTCGCTTTCCGATTCATATTGTAATAATTCAGATGCAGTTTCATGAATTCCATGCTCATTTTCGTCAGCAGGCAATTCAGGATCATTTCCTCCCAATTTTTGTCGCCAAGTAAAAATCACATGACTTCTTTGACCTTTTATAAGCAGCGATCTATTTTTATAGTGCCGGTAGCCATTTTTACAAAAAACTCTGAGACTGAATGAAAATTATTCTCTCACACAAGTACTATTCTTTGGTTATCAGAGACCCCAAAGTTTTGGTAGCGCCAAACCTGCTTCACCCATATATAGGACTGATACGGAACCTTATCAGTCACTCATTTGTAGTAGAATACCTATAAGAATGCATATGAGCGGCATTCGACTCACAATAGAATTATACTTAGTTATTTTTCACTTGAGGTTAATCTGACCCCTTGTTAGTGGTTGAGGGTTGAATGAACATGTATTAATCACATATCTAATTTGATATATCTAGTGGGTGAAGCACATCTCGTTTCACTGTCTATGATTTCAGGAAGAATACAATTGAAGTAAAATCCAGGTAGGAAAGAACGATCGGGCCAGGCTTGGATCTAGCTTGGACCAAGCGTCGCCAATATTGAGCGAGACTAGAGGCAAGCCTGAGCTGAGCATTGGGCAAGACTTGATTCAAGCCTTGGATGATAACAATGTTCCAAGGCTTGGGCAACAATAAAACCAAAGTTTGCCCAAGCCTTGCGAAACGAAAAACCAAGGTTGACTCAAGCCTCGGGATAAATGTGTTTTGAAAGTAGAAAAAGTTTATTCGACTATATAGAATACATTTTAATATTGTAATAATAACTCATTAAAGCTCTGATAAAAAACACAAAAGTATGAAATATTTTTGTCGCTATTTGCAAGATAATCTTTCTCTCTCACGATCTCCAGCTCCAACAAGATAAGTACTCACGATAGTAAAAATTTTCATCTTGTTCTCAACTTAAAATATGGAATATAAAATAATAATATTAAAAATAGAAGATGTGAATATATAGTTATACAGAATTAAATCAATAATTATTTACCCTCAATCAATTGATACGTTCTGGTAAGGCTAAAATTTTTTTTACCTACACCTTTTCTTATCCGGCCAACCCTACTGTACAGTAACTGTACTTGTTTTTTAATCATTTCTGACATAATAGCTTCGATTTCTCTCTCGTAGTCATGACTCCCCGCGGTCCAAAATTGAATCATTGTTTTCCGTAGAAAAAATATTATATATTGATAAATCTAACTCAAAATTATGATTACAAACATTTATTGGAATGTAAACAAGGGATGAATATTCACGACAGCATCTTTTTTTAGATCGTTAATTTCTAAATCTTCACCGAATGATACAAATAAAGTGAATATTTGATAGGAATATTATTTCTCCAAGAATCATCCGAAAGTTTTTCCGGCTCCGTTTCACTGAGCACTTTTTGAGATGAAGACATTTGATGAATTTTTTCATTGATATATAGAATGCTTCTCTTGGCATTGATAATTTTTTTTTCTACTGATTCAAATTTCAAGTCTATATACTCGATAAACTGCTCTGAAAAAAATATAACGGTGTTAAAAATACGATGAATATTATCAATGAATATGAATCAAATTCAGCATTTACTCTGCTCCGGAGTCATTCCATTTTTCAGTCCCATCAATTCTTCTTCCATCGCTGCTTAGGCCGTTTTTTCTGATTTTTCATCTACTTTCGTGCTTAGACTCGATATTAGAATAATATTTTAATTATATCGGTTATCACATATTCACTTCTAATCCAGAACTAAATAGAATAATATTGGTAGCTGTTCGCTTGGTTGACGAGCTATTATTTATTGGAATATTATCACTATCATTAGTAGTCTTTGGATTCATTGATACTGTAAAATAATGAGATAATGTTCAATACATTTTTGTCATCAAATATCAATAATGGTCAATTATTTCTAATCAATTATAGAAAAAGATTATAATTTACGAATAACTAATAAATCTATTGACCAAAAATTCAAATCAGAGACCTTCTTAAATCGACTTTCCGATGATTTTTCAATGGTTTCCAATGACGAAGATTCATCAAGTATTTTATCCTCTGGGTCACTGGCAGCTTGAGCTTCTGTAAGAGCTTGCTGAAGTCTTTTTAAGCCTTGTTCACAATAATTTAGTTATAAGCACAATTAAATAAGATAAGCAGAGTATTAATAAGTGACTTCATTCGATTTGTTTCTTCAAGTAAATTTAAAAGCACTTACTAGCTCGATATACAACATCAACCCTGTGAGATGCCCACTTCTTGTCAGGCTGATGTAACTCTTTTAACCATTGTTTCAAGTATTTCTGGGCCATTTCAATGGGTGGATATAAACAAAAGCACTTATCTTCTTTATTAGTTCTTATCCAGGTTTTTGGAACAAGTTCCATTATTTTACAATAACTCAAAAACACGAGTTTATGACAATAGTTAATTTTGAGTTTTCTCTGAAAATTAACAATGAATATTGGATTGAATCGACCATACAACATGTAGTTCCTAATTATACATGATGATTATATGTGAGGTTATGTAAAGTTTCAGCATCACATATAATTGACACAGTTCACCTTGAATAGTATGGCTCATGTACTCAACTTAGAATAATGATAATAGTAATAACCGTTTATTATTCAACAGGATAGTGCTATACCTGTTACAAAATAATATCACATGAAAACTTGTAAAAAATAGTGAGATAAGAAAACAAAACAAAAATTGATAGATAAATTCAGCTTGAACCAAGCATAATTGAAACTAAACAAAGAGCTACACACTATCCAAAGTTACAATATTGTATCTAACTTATTCCTAAATTTTTCAATACTAAAAGAGAAATTTAGATCGGATGCTACAGTATTGAAATTGCGGCACATCATATTGATTGGCGCATTTGAATGATAATTTGTACGAGATAAATTACAAACAAATGTGTACTCCCATCTAGTGTTACATGTGTTAACGTCAAAGTTCAATTGATCCAACAGAAATATATCACGTGACGTAGCAGTCTTCGTTTTGAATCATAATCTGCAATTTCCCAAATATTAAATACCATACTAAGAAGTCATTATTTTGTCAACACGACAATTCGATTCACTCAGCCTTTTTAACCGTAATTCTGTTTCATCTGTTATCTTAACAAGTTCATTCTGTTAACTTCTGTTGATGATAATCAACTCACCACCGTGTAGAAATTCTCCGTTCCGTATGAGACCCCAGTTAAGGTTTCATTTGAATTTCTACAACATTAGTCAGTTGAGGTTGAATTGCAAATCCCACATGGTTATATGTAATGCCGAATCTAGATAATAATAATATCTTATAAGACCATACTATAGTTTAACATGAGATGTAACTTACCGTTAAGCAATAAATTTATGTATAATAGTTCATTGTTTATTTTGAGGAGTTTTTTTTCTGCCTGTCAAAGCTACGTTTGTTTATCCTTTTGTTTACCTGCGTTTGTTGTTAGTTTAAATGTTTGAATAAAGAGCCATAATATCAGTCGCCATCTAGCGAGTAGTTAGGAACCGTTGATTTATGTTTAAATTCAGATAAAATATATTTAAGGGAAGAAATGTTATAAATATGATTTGTAAATGATTTATTCCTGTACAAAATATGTATTTTATTCAACGGATGATTTTTACATTGACAAGGTAAAGTCACATCAGAAAGTACTCAAGTAAACCTGCTCAGTAAGGATTCGATGAGATCGGGGTATAAATACAGCCCAAAATCAAACAGTAAAGCACTCTATTTTGAGACTTGAGGCCAGTGTATTGAGACATTTGGCTCAATTATCATCACTCAGTAACTAATAAATTATAATAAACAGAATATGTCCAATGTTTCTAGTAGGTAACATAATACGGCGCCACGGTCAACTCTAAGGGTCGCATTAGTTAAAGCACAGATGGCCAGTCATAAATTAAGACAAGTGGTTGACCGTAAACCATAGCCAATTGACCATAACACAAAACAGCTGTGAATCTGTGACATCTTAAGGGTAGATTAGTACAAAGTCAGCAGAAAATAGGAAGGCAATAAATATTGAATATCTCAAGTCTGAAATCCACTAAGAAAGTAACTAACTTTGATTATGAACAAGCAAATCAATTGAACTGTTTTAATCGGGAAATAATCAGTAAACACATAGAGTTTCAAAAAGAGGTTTATAATATAATTATTATAGTCAAACCGAAATGAGAGAGGGGGTAAATATCAACTTTGTATCCACTATCGCAGTCTGGCTCAGTGGTTAGCGAATGGATCTGTCTTTGTCTATGGAAATTAAGTAGGGGTAGTTTTTTAGCTATGATTTCGCATCGCAGTTTAGCATATGGGCTTTGATAATTGTTTTGACTCACTCGTAAAATACGCACACCTAACGCAAAAGGGAAGGGATGAATTGGTTAGATGCCTTGCTCTCTCTAATGCATGCTGTAATACATATAATTTGCTCTATCGTTTCGCGCATGTGAACTATGAAAATTTAACAAAAAGCTAAGAACAAATCAACGACCTAAGATTCAACCCCACTTAGAATATCCTTACCACCACTTACGATACCAAGACCAATCTTGCCAATATCCAACCCTACTGATTCCACGAAATCAACCACGATCTCTTTTTGTTGCATGAAGATTGCATCTTCTATCTTTTAACTAAACAAGTGCATTTTCTCAGAAAAAAGCATGTCGTTCCTGTCTAACTTATGGTTATGTAATACTGCATTGCATTCGCACACTAAAACAAGGGGGGAGAATTTGTTGTATAAAAGATGATGCTTTTCATCTGGAAAGGCATCTTGGTCTCGATCAAGATCACTGACATTGCAGCTGCGGACATCAGTATTGGAGTTTGCACGCTTTGTCACTATAGTTCAGCTGCGGAATTCAGTATTGGATTTTGCACGTCTATAGTCAGCTCTAATCAGCTGCGGACATCAGTATTGGAGTTTGCACGTTCGGAGTTAAAGTCTGCAGATAGTTTTTTTTCTTCTGTAGCCTTTGCGGTTCAGCTGCGGAATTCAGAATTGGATTTTGCACGTTTCACGAAGCAACTGGCCTTAAACCGCCACAAACCGGCCTCACAAGCCACAACTGGCCTTAATCCGCCACAAACCGGCCTCACAAGCCACCCATTGGTCTCACAAACCAATAATTAGAATCTGCGGTACATTATTCGTTGCCGTAGTCGCTGTAGTTACAATTAACTACACCGCAAGTACTTTCCTGTTCAGTAGGACGAAAAGAGTCTGTTCACAGAGAGCTATTGGACCGCTGTCCATCCACTGGGGTACCGAGACTGTGGAGAGTAGCGCCACTGGTCCGTCCAACTCAAAGGGGCCATCGCGCCTTCCAGGCGTCACTCAAAGCCACTATCATCTCCCGGACCACTACCGATCCACCAAGGGACGTCGAGTCCACCAAGCCGACAAGCTTCCTGCAAAACCGTGAAGCCGTGGCCGGCTAGCCACGTCACCCGGTTCCAAGGCTCCCAAACTGTCCCTCTTTGACTGAGTATACTTTATCAATGAATATTTAGTTCTAAAACCAAAAAGACAATAAAACTGTTTATATTTGTGATCTGAATATATGTTGTATTTCTTACTGTTTTCCTCTCACAACCACGACTTCAATTAAAAGAATTCTGGGCACTTTTAAAGTAAAAATAAACACAACGTAGGACTAATTAATTAAAAATAAATAAGAGACGATCATAACGCTTGCCGCGTTACAGTATTATCCAGCGAAGTTGTAAGTTCAACCGACGTCCGAACCGTACTGTGAGTGATCTCCATCCGTCTGAGTGGCTCCCGTGACGTGGGTTACCAGAAACCTTCTGCTTGAGTGATCCCCGTAACGTGGGTTACAAGAAACCTCCTTTTGAGTAACCCCCGTAACGTGGGTTACAAAAAACTTCTTTTTGAGTGACCCCCGTGACGTGGGTTACAAGAAACCCCTTTGTGAGTAACCCCCGTAACGTGGGTTACCAGAAACCTTCCGTTTGAGTGGCCCCCGTAACGTGGGCTACCGGAATCCCGTTTTTGACCGTAATGTGATTTGATTTATCCTCGTTGTCGCCGTATGTTTTCTTATCCGTTTTGGTTTATCTGTTTTGTGTGTTCGATAAATACTGTTTGTCCCAGCTACACGTTTCAGTTTCATTCGTCAACAAACCCTTTTCCATCCCGCTAGCTACCCAGCACCAACATCGCCAAAGAGCTGCACCGTACTGGCGCCCGAGCATTACCGACCGACACCAGCTCCAGCCAAAAAGTGGCGTCACAATCATGAATATAATTATTAACAATTTAATATAAAAATAAAATTTGACTCTTGATACGTTTTTGTTGTAAAAGTTCAAGGTTAAATTTTTGAAGTATTTCAGTATGTTGACAATTCGGCCAGTGTTTGAATAAGCGATAAAATACAATTCTACAGAATTTTTTTTTAATTCTTCCAATTGACTCAATCAAATATTGTTGTGTGGGGTTCCAAATTGTGGAGCTATATTCCAATTTACTAATGACAAGAGATTGGAATAACGATTTGTAACATTCAATGTTTTTGAAGCCAGAGGTTGTTCGAAGTGGAAATCTTGAGATTTTATGACAAGCGTTAATCATATTATCTGTGTACAAGAGTCAATTTTTGATATAAGGGCAAACGAATGTAACACGAAGTAATATTTCATTATTCATAGAATATTGATATGTTATGTTCATATGCTTCCGACTAAAAGTGATCACCTGACAATTATTCGCGTTAAAGTTGAGATAGTTTGATAAGGACCAGTTGTAGATTGCATCTAAATCCATCTGTAGGGAAGAGCAATCATATAAATTAGATACTGTGTGATATATTTTGAGATCATCAGCGTATATGGCATATTTACAATATTTTATAGCGTTAGTTATGTCATTAGCAAACAATAAGAATAATAAAGGGTCTAGGACGGAACCCTGAGGAACACCAGATGATATTGTAAAGTTAGATAAAACAAATCCATTGCACACTACGTACTGAATTCCATTGTTTAGATATGAGTCAAGTAGAGCATATAACTTATCCGAGAAACCAATCTTCTTTAGTTTATATAATAAGATTTGATGAGCTATTGAGTCGAAAGCCTTCGTGAAATCGGTATAAATCACGTCAATTTGCTTTTTATCTGCAAAAGCATCAAAAATAAATTGAACAAAGCTCGTTAAGTTCCATATAGTTAATGGACGAGTTACGAAGCCATGCTGAAAGTTGCTTATGTATTTCGAAGTTTGACTTTGAATATTTTTGAGCAAAATTAATTCAAAAATTTTTGCTGTCGAATTTAAACAAGATATGGGTCTGTTATTTTTTTTTTTTTGACTTTTTTTGCCTGATTTCAGTAGAGGAGAAACTTTATAAAATTCCCATATTTCAGGGAAAGTATTGAATTCCAAACTGAAATAGAATAAACGAAACAATGGATAACTCAATATTTCACAGCAACCTTTGTATTCTTAGAAATATCATCTGGACCAACAGATTTCGTGTCTTTCTAGGCTTCAATAGCATCAACTACCTCCGATAAGGAGATATTTCTAATGAAAATTAAATCGCACAAAAAAGCATCTACGTCAATTTTAGTACTTATAATCAATATTACAACCCATTTGGTTATAGACACTTCTGAAGAAATTTGCGAAAGATTAAGCAATATCAGAACCAGAACTAAAAGCTTCATCATCATTTTGGATGGTATTTTGTTGGGATCTTTTTTGTTATTGACAGAAGTCCAAAATTCACTGGAATCGTGGGAAATGTCTTTTTTGCATAGAATTAATGTAATTATTATAAGTGTTGTCGATAGATAATTCAACGGTAAAACGCAATGATCTAAATTTATTCGAATGATAAACAGAATTTTCTGTGATGCTCTTTAAGTTTCAAATTGAAAATTATATAATGAGTAAACTAAATTGGATACCTAATGTTTCTCATAATTTTCTTAGGAATACTTTCACCAGAAGCATCATAAACTAATGTATAATATTTGTCAACTGCGATGATTACATCTTCACAAGCATCTATCCATTGCCAATCTACTTCATTTAGTAAATTGTAAAGTAGTGTAAAATCAGCTCGTTTAAAATCGTATGTTGTTTTCTGGTTACATTTGAGATTAGATGGTGAGTGATAAGACACTTCGCATTCAATATATAGCGATGGATGGTGATTATCCTCTAGTAGAAGACTGAATATGCTGCTTTCAAAAATTCAATCCAGATTCGAAATAACAATATCTAATAAATTATTGTTGACATTTGGAACATTGTTGAATTGAAACATATTTATTACATTGATGAAACTTGAGAAATCATCAACATTATTATCCAAAGTTTTATTGATATAATATTGATTTAAAGTTGTTAAATTCAAATCTCCAATAATTAGCGTTTTCGGGTTGTAAATATATATATATATATATATATATATATATATATATATATATATATATATATATATATATATATATATATATATATATATATATATAAATCCTCATATCATTTTGGCGTCCTAATATTGCGCGTTTGCATTTAATCTGGCGTCCATTGTAAATTGGAGTCCGTATATCGGACGCCACTTTAGAATTGCTTCAAAATTTTTTCCTGGCTTGTTCCCGACCTCTAGAGGCTAAATTCAAAATCTCATTTTGACGCCAAAATGATAGGGAAATGAAAATTTTCGTATATTTTTAGTTCCGAAAAATTCCGCTCCAATTTTTAGTGGCGTCAAAAATATACGTGTATATTCCCACTACATATATTTCGCCATCATACTGGCGTCCAGAAACTTGACAACACTGTCGCAGAACATCGATCGATAATGAAACAGATGCTTGCGCTTCTGACATGGAATTTGTTGGGGGTATAGCTTGAATTTGGAATTGCATTTCTTATGTATGTCATAACATAATATTTTTACCAATATTTTATTGCAGACTGAAATATTATAGTACAGTTACTTGATGTCAGAAATTATTCTTGCTTAGAAGTAATTCTTTATCAACTTAAAATTTGAGCAGTCAATTTGAAATATTAGGAAAAAACAGTTGAGTACTGACTCAAGTATGAGGAGTAAGTGAGCAAATTCATGTACCTCTTTCTAATAGTTCAAGAGCCGACCGCAGCCTAACGTTCCTAGTCAGATTTAGGGCCGAATTGTATATGAATTGATCGAAGATATAGCAGTCATTAGGATGTCACCTTTATAAATCCAGGATCTAGTCCTAAGGATCAAAAAGGCCATATCCGGTCAATAAGTTCGTGGTTAATCTGAAACTTGTATCAATCGATTGCAGAGGTCAAGTACTTCAGGACAAAACCAGGATACTACCTCTGTTCTATTCAAAACAGAGGAAAAAGCACAACAATCATAAGAGAAATTCTAAACGACAGGGCAGAGGGTGATACCTTGGTTTTTTCTCGGAGTATCCGACCTTCGCTACTAACAAGTACCAGTTTCAATTATAAGTTCTATCAGAGAAGTTGACTCTGACGAAAATTGACCGGAAGTAGCCTTTTTCTGACGCTTAGGACAATATTCCAGATTTAAAAAGTCTGTCACCCAATCGACCACTATATTTTTGATTGATTCATATAAAATTTGACCGTAAGTTCGATTAGGGAACATAAGGTGCGGTCGGCTCCTCAACTATAGGATCACTATAGAATGTGAGAACTCGCTATTTCATCCGTGATGTGGTCTTATAATTGTTGTAGAAAATAGTTATTTACATTACAAGATGCGAAAGTATACTTTTTGTGTGAGGTGGTATTTGAATGGCCGAGGTGAAGCCGAGGCCGTTCAAAACCTCCGAAAACCTGGAAGGGCTTTCGCATCGTGTGATGTATTAAATTTTTTCTGCTACTGTTCTATATATATATATATGGCTATATTTAATAATGATTATTATATTTAAAATAATGTTATGGAGGCTGTTTAACCTGTCTAAAATTATCCATAGAAACGGTTTATTTACAATGTTATCTGTCATCAGCGCCTGTCACAGATTTTGAATTCCAGTAATTTAGTGAAACATTGCATTTGACCGATTTAAAATGTTAACAGAAAATAGAAATGGTATTCAAAAGGCAGCTAACAATGCATGTGCCTCATTTCTTGCGGATGAATCCAAAGAAAGGTACAATCAAACATACAGCATGTTTTCTAAATGGCTTGCTGATAAAAACACTCGAATTGACGAAAATGTAATGCTTCGGGTGCCGATATTTTGGATTTAAAGAGCAGATGGGAGTCTTCTTCGTGAAGTAATGAAATTGAAATTTCTAAAAAGGTGTTACATGAAATTCACATTAATATTTCCTCAAATAAAGAAACAGTGACAAATATGAATTTTGACGTAATTCAAAATGATAAAAATCTCCCAATACGAAGTGAAGAAGTTAATAATTCAAATAATATTCCTACCATGACTTTTTCCAACTGTTCAAATTGCATAATTTCCTTGAAACCAATAGATAGATAAAATTAAATCAAATAATTGGATAAAATCATATTATTGTTATAAACTACTTATTTACTGAATAAATATTGAAATTTCCAATATATTTGCATTTTTTCAAACTTTTACTTTTTTGTCCTGGCCCCGAAAGTATCACTTTCGTAGCTAGCAACGCATAGCAACGAGGTAACACGAAGGTTTGCTTTCGTTATCGTTCGAGTTGCCAGGGCTACAAAGCTCACTTACTTATACAGTAGCAGAAAAACAAATTATATCGTTTGTACAAAGCAAGTGGAACATTTTTGTTGCAAGTTCATCATTGCTGTTACTAGCACCAAATTGATGAATCTCAAATTATTCATGTTTTTGAAGTCCCTGATGGTCACAAAGTTGCACTCTCAGTGTGATCGAAAGAAAATTAGAATGGATGGATGAATTATTATTATTACATATATCCTGTAATACATTATAAGATTAATATAAGCTTGTGATAAACAAGGGAATGAAAACTAATTTTTGCTCCTAATAATATAATCTATTACAGGATATCACATCCATCATGGCTGAAAAATGTAAAGAGTTGGTAAACAACATACATATGAGTTGAAACTTGGCGGAAATATTATTCGGGTTTTTCTTTTTGTTCAATTTAGAATTCACTGGCAACATAAAACCGGAACAATTTTGTGTAAGAAACGAAAATGTTGCTCTATTTTTCTTGAATCTTTCGGTAACAGAGTACACCAGAAGATAATTTGAGTTACTGTGAAAAGCCACAATTTGGTTCAAGGTACAAGTTGAATTTTTTTCAAATGAGAGCTTTAACTATTCGAGTGCCCGGTTTTTGCAAAGGGCTATATATTGAATGTATTCAACAATAACTGTAGTTTGGAAATGATATGCTCAAACTGATTCCATATAACATACATCCATCATATTTCAATTTGTGCGAGTTATCATATCATCGCTTCTCTTATTCAGTTTGTGGATAGATGAACATTGACTCTGTTGTCGCAACTGTGTGAAAACATTTCTTCAAGTCGGGGAGCCGGCCGCACCTTAAGTTCCCTGATCGAACTTATGATCAAATTGTATAATATGAATCAATCGAGAATATTGTGGTCAATGAGGTGACAGACTTTATAAATCTAGAATTCTGCTTCAAGTGTCGGAAAAAGGTTACTATTGCTCATTTTTGTTAGGATCAACTTCCCTGTTGGATCTTATGATTGAAACTAGTACCAATTGATAGTGAAGGTCAAATGCCTTAGGAAAAAACCATGGTGCTACCCCCTGCTCCGTTCGGAGGGGAAAGGAGATGAATAGACAAGGATAATATTATGTGGTGGCAAAATTAGGCTGGTAGCATTTTGAACAATTTTGCATTCCATATTTAATCTTTGATGAAAGACATAACACCGTTTTGCTCGAAAACATGAAAAAAATCTAATGTGAACACCACATGTCTTACTTGTACATCTTTTGACTCAATAATTAACAGTTGATACTAATATTGACTCTAGGCAAAATCGAATCCAACCAAAATTTGAGATGATAATTCAATCATTCAGATGCTACAGTTCATTAATGGTCAGTTGTACCGCTCTAACTCAAATTTTAAACTTCACTTATACAAAAAATGTCGAATCGAAATAAGGACAGCAATGTTCATGTCACATTCAAATTTCAAATTTTGATACGATATTGTTGAGTTAGGTGGCACCTAAAATTTAAGTGACAGCGGTGCAACTGGCCATGGAACGCTTTAGCAGTCTCAAATATCAAATTTCATCATTCTACGGCCTAAGTCTCGAATTTATGCGAAAACTTGAGAAAGATTGTCAGATAAAGCTTACTTCCAGCTAATAGATTGTTATGAAAATATTAAGTTATTATTCGAATGCTACAATTTCTTTAGATACAAAATTTCAAGATTCTACGGCTGATTGTTCTGGATTTATATGAAAATTCGAAAACGTGCATAGTAAACTGCACTCCTGTTTAATCCGACTGCAGTCATAATGCAAGGTGTACAATTGGGTTTTATAGAAGTGTTTGATACGAAATTTCAATACTCCACGCCTGATTGTTTTGAATTAATACAAGAAACTCGAATAGACTGTGCAATTTCAGCACAGCCAATTAAAATTAAAATAGAAAATAACCATTAAGATGCCTCAGGAAAATTCAAAAAAAATTCCAAGTACAGTGCATCTGCGGTACAGACGATTGCAACCATAATAGGGGCTGCAAAACTAGACTTTGGACCAGTCTCAAATACAAAATTCAACTATATAGATACATACATTCATACGTACGTACCGAAGTCAAGCCTAAAATAGTCAAAATGCATTTAGGGATGCTCAAAACGAGAATTTCCATCAAAATCTCGAAATGTGATTCTGGCGGTTCAACAAAACTACTTATTTATACTTTGTATAAGTGAGTTATAAGAGATTCACTTGGATTACTTCGATACTTATTGAATGTTCATTATTTCATATTATAAGTAGTATCTGACTTTGTGCACCATATTGCAACACGAACAGCGAAGGAAATTCTTAGGGATATACGATATGGAAGACTCCCGACTTTCAAAATTATAAGTTTACCAATTTGCATTGTGGAAAAACTAATCAGAGAATGTAGTTGTACATAGTTCAACAAAATCCATTCTCAACGCTTGAACTTTTTTCCTTTAGATTGATATATAAGATATGAAGAATGAATACTGATATACGACATGCTCCCAGCAACTTTGGAGAGTAGGAGTCAAATATTTGGACAATTTTGGTCGTAGATAATTTTATGCCCACATAATTGTTGTATTTATCATCAGTTACAGTTTTGCTTCAGAAGTTTATATGCGATGTGCTATATATCAATTTTGTAGGCGATTATAACGGAAAAGGTATTTCTATGGCCCTTTTTGTTACCATGGAGTTTTACTTACTTGTACACATCTATCTAAATTCACTATTTGCACGATTGGGCGTATACATATGTTTACCGGCTCTCCATTCAAGGTGGTATGTTGATTTAACCGGCAAACTGTGATTACTATGGTTATGCTTGCCCATGAGCAAAAGTGGTAAGTGGAAAATTGTGGACTTCCACAGAAAGTATAAATTTATTTATCGTTATTTATGATTGAATATTCACAATAAAATGTCAAACTTGACAGCTGACAGCGAGTGCGCTATGAGTGGTTACTCAATTTGAAAGAGAATATTAGGATTCATATTTGGGGTAGGTCTTCCAATCGTACAAAAAATTTTTTAAGCATCACTGTCAATAATTACAGGACTGATTTCGCTCAATATTTAGCACCTCGCCAAGGCTCGGCCTCCAAACAATTATTCTCAATCGGTAAACCGTACTTACTGACCTTAATACTTGAATAACTATTTTGGGACTGATCTATCCAATATTACTTTTTTGGGACTGATCTATGAAAACTACTTGATTAATACTTCACACTCATCTCTATGGGCAGTTTGATGAAGTCTTAGAAACAATTTTCGCCGAAATATGTATCATATCCTTCCGTCAATCTCTATAGATCTTGCAATTAGAGAAGTAGATACGCATTTTCAGACAATAAAATAAGACAATTTCAATGGCAACTAAGATAAACATTTGCAATGTTTCAGAAACGAATGAATGAAATTTAGTTATTTTAAATTCTTTCGTGATGATCGCCTAAAAAAACGAAATATTCTGATATTCTTCTGGTCTCAGCTGACGTTTCGGCCGTGAACCACGAATTCGACCAGAAAAGATCACCTCCATGGTCTTGATACACTAATTCCTTTTTTGTATATTCCATATAATTCCTATTTTGTATCTTCCATCTAACAGGATCGATTCATAATAGTGAAGTGAGTTTTCTCTCAGTTATTCATAAGGATATGTATGAAGACTACTCGATAGACCGGTATTTATTATTGAAGTACTAAGATGAGGCATCTTATGAAAGCAACAAATAATAACTCAGTACACAGACAAAGTTTCATTTATTTGCCTGAAACTCCATTACTGTTGCTATCCAAATTTCATTCCCAACCAAAAGTTTCTGTAGGGAAGATTTCCCAGCATTTCAATAATTTAAATTGACGATTATTGATTGAACTGATAACGCATACTTGAATCAGGGTAGCAACACTAGTTTAAATATTTTGAATGTTGAGAGGTAATATGATAATAATTGTAGACAAATATTTTATCCGCTAGAGCTGAATCCAAGGGAAGAACTCTAAAACATGTACCAAGTAGTATAGGGTATTTGATAAGGTGAGTAGGAAGTATTCCTTACCAGAGCCAGATTATGCATAAAGCCCGATAGGCACGCGTTCACGGACCTTGGCTTAAAGAGGCCTTAACTTTGAGGATTTCACAAGCATTTGAGTCACCAGCTCATGGATCTCATTGAATTACGACCTATGAGCTTCAATGAGTCTTGATCCGGCATTTGTGTTGATTAAGAGAGGACGTAGACATGATAATTTTACAGTGAAAAGTATCTGAACTAAGATTGTGAAGAATTCAATACTCTTCCAAGAAGTTATGAGATTTTTTTGTGTGCCTTACGGCTCTTAGGATATTGCAAAATACTCTGTACTTTTTCTTACAATATAATGACCTAATGAGGGGAGGTTTCCAGCTCCCAGAATTAAGATTTATATTCACACTGACCCTCATCACACATTTATAGAAAAATCTTGAACAAAATGCAAGTTTAGACCAAAATTTTGTCACATTTCCATAGAGCAATTATTATCACAATTTATATGACATCCGTAAGTCCTTCCTGATAAATTATCCTTCACATACTTCCATCCATGGAATCTACCAACAGTTCACGGACATGGCAAATACATTTTACTTCAGAACTCGAAAATAGCAATTATCAATCAAAAATCCATATTTTTTCGCAAAATCTTTCAACTTACCATGAGTTCTCTATCAACCAATGACAAATTACTACTCTATGAAGATGTCTTAAGTATCAACCCATTTCAAAACTTGAATAATGTGATTCTTTGAATATATCGCTTCACATGTGTCATCGATAGAACATTCTACGCAAGAGAGGTGCTTATCGGACTGTAAAAACTAAATCTGGCAACAAGGGGGACGCCACTTCAAACATGAAGTGAAAGCATATATATAGATAGGACGCCACTATAAACGCAATATGTAACGTATATTATTGACGCCACATTGATGTTATGATGAAAGGAGGTCATATTGTATAGGAAATGGGAACTCTGTGAATATTGCGTGAAATGGAATTTCTGTATGAAATCTGAAGAGCCCATGAGAAATTATATAATATACTTCGATCAGATCTCAACTATACGCGTTCCTTTCAGTAGACGCCAAAATGAACATCTTTGTAAGGACGTCAAATTGATAGGGTGATTTATATATATATATATATATATATATATATATATATATATATATATATATATATATATATATATATATATATATATATATATATATATATATATATATATATATATATATATATATATATATATATATATATATATATATATATATATATATATATATATATATATATATATTCCATAATAAAAGTGCAAGCTAAAATATAATCAGTATTCAGATTACTAGTTCGAAACATCACACACACAATATCAATGTTGGTAGAGTTGCAGCTGATTTCTTGTTGGTGATGGGTGAAGTTATCATTGACTGCAATTAGAACACCGCCACCACGACTTTTGCAAGTACGAGTCAGATCACGGTCACTTCGATACACAGTATAGCGCACATCCATCAGTTCAGAGTTCAAAATATTGTTAGAAAGCCAAATTACACTAATGGCTGATTTATAGATTGACATGGAATGGAATAGAATACAGTGTATTGTATTGTGTAACCCCATTCATAGATAAACACAGAACACGGAATAGAATAACGTCATCTGACATTTTGTTAACCTAACTTTGTTTGATTTCAGTAACATCGTTGCATTGGGTCTTCTTGCTGCTGCGGCATTTATTATTGCGAACTTGTGTGTCGCAAACAGTAATCGTAGAAAGAGAAACTGTAGAATAAGAGAAATAAATGAAACTAGAAAAGAGTTTGGGTTTTATGCAAAATATTTTAAGCCGATGAATCTATGTGATGAAGTTTCATTCTTCAGGTATACCAGAATGAATTTCTTTATTTATTCATTTATTAACAAGAATAACACCAATAATAAGAAAACGTCACATCAAAGACGGCATCAGTCCAGAGGAGCGATTGGCATTGACCCTACTGTAAATCTTATAAAACACGTGATTAATTGGTTAAATATAATCATGAATTACTCATTAACAATTTCTTATCGCAAGGCAGCACAATGAAAACAATAGCCTGGAAATATTCGATGGGACATGCTACCGTCCATTGTATTGTAAAGGAGACATGCGAAGCCATCTGGCAAGTCTTGCAGCCAGTCGTGTTGACACCACCTTCAACAGAAGAGAAGTAGATAAAAATTTCGGACGGGTTCTCCGAGCAGTGGAATTTTCCCAATTGCCTGGGTACGCTGGATGAAAAACACATGAGAATTCGAGCTCCTGCAAGAAGCGGCAGTCAGTATTTGAATTATAAAGGCTATTTCAGTACTGTGCTGCTTGCCATTTGTGATGCAAATTAAATATTTAAATTGCTAAAAATGCTTTCGGCATCATGACTAGTAGATGGAGATTATTGTCCACAGAAATTAATGCAGGTGTAGAAAATGTTGATTTATTTGTAAGAGCAATTGTTTGCCTACATAATTTTTTTAAAATAATGCGGGCGATTTGTATCGTCTTTCAGGATATGGCGATAAAGATGAGGCAAGGGGGCAGTGGCGTTTCGTTTCAACCAATTTGAAATCAGTGGGGAGAATTTCCTCGAACAGAGCATCCAAAGATTCATATTTGAACAGAAATATATTGAAAGACTATTTTGTTAGTGACATCGGGTCATTCCCGTGGCAACACAGAAATTTGACAGAAGGTTTTGTGTAATAATTTATAATTCTTACGATTTCATTTTGATTTGATTTTTTTTTTCTTATTACTCACTTTATATTATTATTATTCACTTAAGTTTTTCATTATTCACTTCACTTTCTCATTATGAGCTCAATAACAATACTATACTTGATAGAAAAAATAAAAATAAATGATTGCTCCATATTTATGAATTAATTATCATTCTAATAGAATATCTGTTAGTCTCTTCTGTTCCCTTTTCGCCTCTTCGCTTGGCATTTCTGCTAAGACAGAGGCGATTCATCTTCCATAATTGTCAGAGATAGAGGTAGTCACATTTTTCAGGGCGTTGCCGATGTGGCCAAGCGCAGCCTCGATCCTCGCGGCTTCCAGTTCTCCTGGCTCTTTTAGCCCGAAGAGGCTCTGGCGTGCGAGAACTCGAGCTTCCATGACTCACAGCTGGTCGTTCCACCGAAAGAGGGCGATCAGGCTCTTGCCCAGGCTCTGGTTTGGACTCTGAATAATCTATAATATTTACCTCATTAGAAAACTCCCCTGGAGTCGATGCGGGTGTGCTTCTGAAATTGAAATATCATTATTATTTGGGAATGTCAAGAGGCGTATTAGTAACAAGGCTTTTAGATTAATGTTTCTTTGACTTACCGTCTAGATGGTACATCCTCTTGAGACTGGGATTCTAATGGAGCAATCGTGCTTATAGAATCCCAGCTCGATGCATGCTCCTTGGAGCTGGAGCAGCTTGGCGTGGGTTTGGTCATTAGCGCAGCTTGTGGTAGATTGCTCATGGTTCTGTAAGTATATAGAACGTATGAAAGATATCACAACATCATTTTTAATGGGCATCATACTGACATATAGGTATTTTTAATGGCATTTTCATTATGTTATTTATATAAATGTTTTTGTCACTCACTTGCTGGGACGTACTATTGTTTCCAAAAAACCTAGATATTTCAAAAGGTCCCACTCGAATGAAGTATCTTCCACACCGGATCCCGATGGCGTCATCCTTAGTTTTCCTTTAGAGAATCGCTGCCTGATGGACCACCACCTGGTTTTCACTTCCTCAGCTGAAAAAAAAATATTGAGCTCACCTATAACCAAATGTGTACAACAAAAAGTACATACCGTCTGTCCCCAGAATGATGGCGATTGATTGCCAAACATCTTCCTGTTTTTCCTTGTTCTTAGAATCAGGTCTTCTTTTGTCATACAACAAACTATGTCGTTCGACTAATGATATCAACTTAATGTCATCAATCGTCATAATTAACAAAAACCGATGAAAATAACACTAAGCTGAATACAGAATAAAAACTTAGCAAGAACAAATAGAAGCAAAAAACAACAAAGGAGCACGAATTCAGATACAACTTTTACCCTAACACGCAAGAAGTCACATGAACCGTTATGCTACAAAAAGCTATTCTGCGCAAGTCTGTACTTCACGAACGTTGTCGATTATACCCTAGCGGAACAGGAATGGAATGGAATGCAATCCTAAATAGATTTTGGTTAGTTCTTATTCCACTCCATTCCATTTTGTGTTGCGAATCCATAAATCACTACACGCATGCTCCATGTTTTATATTTCTGTTCTGTATTCTATTCCATTCCATTCCATTCCATCTTTGCAGCTAAGAAAGACGCTAACTAGCGTGAAAAACGAGAAGCTCTCCATGCTACATTGTTCATTGACAGTTCTATAGCGATATAACCTGTTTGAGCTCTTTTGCTAACTACCTTTGGCATTTTCCGTTTGTTACTCTCGTAATTTCGTTATATTTTGTGTGTATTCATTTATTTTTCTATTTATATTCATTTTGCCTAATCTGCATTCCTGATGGCATCTAATTGTTGTGTGCCAATGTGCAATTCTTTAAGAAAAAAGAATCCAGCAATAAGTTTCCATAAATTTCCTAATAATTTGGAGAAAATTAGTTTCCAAAAATAATTATGGAGTATTCGAGTCTGTGAATAGAAAGAATCTTTGGGCCAGCAAACTGAAAATAGGCAAAAAAATTAGCCCATACATGAGAGTATGTTCTCTTAATTTCAATGAAAATGACTTTTTCACAGTTCGACATCGAAAGAATTTGAAGAAAAATGCAGTACCTTCACTTAACTTGCCGCAAGTTGTTCATGGCAGTTCATCATCAGCTCAATTTTCATCTAAAACTACATTAGCTTCAGCGCGTGGAGAACGTTTGGCCATGAGGACTAAAGTGAAGGAAGAAATTGGCATTCCGATTTCTGTGAATTTGTGTGAAGTGGAAATAGAAGATGAAAAAATTGTAGAATGCTTAAATGAAAGTGAAATTGAAGCTGCGAATACATTATTATCATTGATGCAAGCAGACGTTGAAAATTCAAATTAAAAGACTTTCCGTGATTTTGAAATACAAGTAAATATGCCTAGGAAGTATACGCTATGTGATTTTATTACATCAGATGCATCTTTGACAAGTTTAACTGGAATACGTAGTCATCAGTTATTGAACAAAATTGTTTCAAATGTAGAATTAGTGTACAATGACAAGCGACTCCACAAGTTGACACTGTAGCTGTATTATCTCACATTCAATAAACGCAATAATTATAAAATAAAACCAAAATAATTCAAACCAATCTATTTTACACTGATTTGAAATATGACAAATAGTATTTATGTAGCATGCAAGGGTTCAGAGTTTCGCCGCCTTGGCCCTGCGATCTTAAATTCAAAGGCCAATAAATCAGCCTCAAGTACGATAACGTCATAATTTGTAGTAGGAACATTTGAATAAAGTTGTGGCAACTTGGTGCTGAGGCCGCGTACATTCTGAAAGTAAAATGAAATATACTTGTGGGATACAGATTCATTCGGTTTTTTCAAAATACAATACGGAGAATATTATTCACATATTGATTACGAAGATTTTTTTCACCGTTTTTCGTACGGTTCTCAAGTTCACAATGAAGTATAGTTAAATATTCACTTTGCTTTGGAGTATTGTCATTGGAAATTTTTAAACTGCTGAACTTACTAACTTTGAATTTCCTAGAGTTCTTCAAAATGTATGATGCATCAGATGACTTTCCCAAAATCACTTTGACAGGCCTTAGACAGGCAATAGAGGAAACAATTCCACTCACGACAGATTAGTCATCAGATTTATTATCGTTTTCGGGAAGATTATAAATAATAGTATCTGATTGACAGTTATTTCTATCGTTGATTTCTGAAATAATATTTTCGGGTCCGATACTTTCCACGGCTTTGCTTCTACTGGAGCACTGCAGCTTGGATTTCATGTCTTTCATCTCCGATTGCAGACTTAGAAATAATTGTTTTAGCTCAGAAATTTCTGATAGATTTAATTCAGCAGATTCGCACGAGTCGCAGAACCATTTCAAATTTTTCTTAGCCCATAACATGCGACTATCGGATGTTGAAATATAGACACATTCAGCGTGAAAAGAAAGACAACAGCCCTTGCAAGAAATTTAGGATAACTTCTTTGAACGAATGACATATATAGCACACATGATCACTTGTTTATTCAAACGGTAGAACTATAATATTTATGCTGTGTGTTTTGGCGATGACACGTACAAATTGGTTGAGTTAATAAAAACTCTCAACTATAGTGAATAAGATGATTTATCACGAAGAAAACGCACAACTTAAGATAGTTGACAATATTACGCACACTTTGATATAAAATTCAGAACACTATAAACTGTAATTCTATCATTGGAAGCAAAGAGACGTAGAGCAATAGAAACAGGTCTGTCTCTCACTATAATTCTCACTATTTGATACTCATGTACCAAATTTGATTCTGTTTTATATCAAAGAAAATATTTAAAACGAAAATTGTTCCTCGGAATTATGAAGTTCTTTGGCATATCGCATATCAGACCCAAGGTTTATAAATACAGAAGGTTGCCTCATTCAACGAATTCAAGATGCGTAAGTGCTAGACCCTCCATTCTTAGAAGAACATCATCTGGATAGGATAAAACACAGTAACATGCCGCTGAATTGAATATTTGGATGATCTTTCATTTTTGCAAAATTTCTATGTCTGTCATCTTGTGTAGAGGGAGAAGAGTATATTTTGCAAAATGAATGATTTTATTTTAGAAATATTAATTGTTGTAATAATGATATTGTACGTACAAATAGAATAAATATAATAAAAATAATTTGAATTCACATATTTCACTAGAAATAACTACGAACTCAGAGTTTGTAATATTAGTTTGCAATAGAGATATCAAAAATTGAAATATACACGCAAAATTATCTGGATTATTCATATTGTTTGAATTATTATGACTTGAAAAAGATTATATGTGTTGATTTCAATGATTGAGGGCTTTTTTCATTGCTTGCCGATAATTTTATCTGACAGTTAAAAACTATGGCTACGATTGTTGAAGCACTCGTTATCATAGCTATCACTCGTTAGACAAATTCATAAGTAAGCGGTGAGACTGATCGCAGATATCTTGTAAACAGATATTCATTTCACACTACAAATGATAAGAAACGCACTGGGTAAAGAAACTATTCGAATGATATACGAGTAAATTTCATTCTAAACTGTTTTACTTGTATACAGGTGAAAAGCAGAAATGTTCGAAAAATACATACATTCAATAGTGCCGCCTCTAAATCGCGGGTCTAATCTTCTTCCCAAAAATGTTTGGAACAAATATGACATGCATTTGCATTCTATTTCCTATTTCTCTTTCATCATTGCACCTATTGTTTTCTGATGCACTCGTTTGTCGGAAAACTGTGGTATGATATTTGCTACGATGATTTTTTTGTCTTGGTCAAACTATTATCACACGTTGCAACAGTACATTGCGTTCCTGGCATCTTTGATCATAATAACTATCAGAAATTAGAATGAATTCTCAATCTAGAAGAGTTTCATCTACCTTGGATTAAATATGACTAAATTCAGAGGCAGATGTAGCTAGATTTGGGCGCCCGTCTTGTTTTTGATAAGCTCCCTCAAATGAACTGTGCATAGCATAGAACATAGAAGTCAAACCAACTGTAAGGTTCTTGAAAGTTATAATGAAATTCTGAGAAGGATATCGGTTACGATAAATATTTCTTCGTAGAACTTGGATTGAAGCCAAAATAAATCATGTCTACTAAAGGGATAATTGAACTTCTCTCCTAGTTCGTGTTAAATCAAAATAGGTAGAGTATACATCTTGCCTTTTTAATTTTAATTTTTATTCATTCTTCAAAATTTGGTGCCCCCTGAAATCTGGGAACCAAACTCTGAGTCGCATAGGCCTAGACCTAAATCTGCTTCTGATTAAATGTGGTTATTCATTCAAACAAAAGTGCCAGAAAAAAATATAAATATATCATTCTACTTGTTAGACAGTAGCAGCCTATCTCTCTGGGTCTAGCGTCGACGTCATTTATCCCCACTACTACTTCCACCACCGAATACACAAAGCTTATGGGATTGAGGCAATTTTTGTATGTATGAATCTTGCTTCAGACCGACAAAATGTGTTGGATGGTAAACGCGAGTCAGCAAGAAATAAACATTTCTGTGCAGCAATGCGCTCGCGCATCTTCGAAAATTCCGCGCATATTCAAAAAATTTACTAAACACTTGACAATTTCTTATTTAATATCTTTTACACTATATTTTGTGTAAGAGTCTATGACAAACAACTGATGAACAAATTAATAAGATTTTGGTAGTCATAGCGAAATAGAAAGTAACCGTAAAAAAGTAAAGGCAATCCACTTTTTTTCAATCAAAATGATTTCGATCTAAAACAAATTTTCCTTAATAATACTTATCATGAATCTGAATACATAAAATTAACATCCAACATTAAGCTACAATTAAGAAGTGATACAGCAAACTTTGTGTAATTCATTTGTAATAACAAGCACTTTTTTTTATTTCACTGATAATAAAACGTTTTATACTTATAGAAAATTGATATACTTTCACAGAGCCTAGATCAGAAGATTCACACAGGTTTTTGAAGATATTTCCGACTAGTGAAGCATCAAAACCTTCGACAAAGAAATCTTAAAGTTTCTTAGAATCCAAATTGTTGTCACTTGGGAGTATCGAGTTTATTACAAAGATGGTATTGTTTTAAAACTGTACAATACTACCTGGAGAGTTACAACTAACAAATATATCATCTAGTTTCACATAGTTCACTGTTATCATTCGCTTTGTATCTTCAATAATTTCTGCATTATCATCAATGTTATATTCCTTTAGAAAATCTTTTTTCCAATCGTGATATTGTCTGCAGAATCAACGGCATTCAAACGATTGACAATTTGTGGCAAAGGCTTTGCTGCTGATTGTACAAAATTTTTGAGTCTCGCGATGTAACTTTTGCCCCAGAATGCTGAAAAATCATTCAAAGGAATTTGGAGACGTCTCACATCATCTGCCAGATGAATACAGTTAGAAAATTCATTACTTGTAACGATAACCTCGCTGATGGCGAAGTGGTTAATTCTGGCGTCGCTGTTGAAACTGCAACGGTATATTCGGACGCCAATGCGGTTGGTGACGCAGTTTCTAACGGTTGACGGCTAAGTAGCTCGGAGAAAAGGGTCAAGGTATTTTTGGGAGTAATATTCAGGATGAGAAGTACTACTATGAGATTTATTTACACACAAAAATAGAGCTGTTGTACATGCACATATATTGCAGGGATTTGCACTGAGATCGCTGAGCTGAAGGCTGTCGACAACGATGCGGCGATTTCCCAAGACAATCAACATTCGCGGAGTCGCGAAGCAACTACCCGAACGGTGGATCAACTTTACTACACGTTCTATGCGGGTGGAACCATACTTGCAGTGATTCTACGTTAAGTCGTTTCGATACTGTGAAGTCGCCAGGTTTTCGCTACATCAGTGATTCTACGTTGAGTATTTCAAACACTGTGAAGTCAGCAACGATTTTGCCAGCGGTGCTTCTACGTTGAATATTTCGAACACTGTGAAGTCAACCAAGACTTCGCCAGCGTTGCTTCTACGCTAGATATTTCAAACACTGTGAACTCAACCAAGACTTTGCCAGCGGTGCTTTTACGTTAGAACAATCAAACGTCGCGAGATCACAAAGACTTCGTCAGCGGTGCTTCTACGTTAATCCAACGTTTGCGGAGCGGACGACGGATGTCAAACAAAATTCTTCTAAGTTATACTTTGCAAGAATATTTCAAGTCAAAAAATAGCAAAAATATTCTAAGTGCAAAAACAGCGAAACGCACTACCGGCCTTGCCACGAAAACTTCGAACGGACGTTGAACGGTAAACACAGTATAAACTTTGGAAGATGGCTTGGAGAACTTACTTTCAAAAGGAGTGACCTAAGTCGGGAGGCCTTATTTATACTTGAATTCTGATGAATCCTAACTTAACATGTTCCAAAAATTAAATTTATATTAGCGCTTTCAGTAATGTAAAAAAGACATACAGATAAAGAGAGGAAGTAATTTTACAAATACAAATATCTTCACGATCACAATTTTCCTATTACTCTCCTGTCGGATACATCCTTTCCTGATTAAATCCCCTTAAAATCAAAATTGTCCTGCATATCCATTTATCTGTCAACTGTCGGTGATGTAGTCAACTGTCAAATGTCAGATGTTCATTTGTGTATGGTCAGAGGTCACGAATATGACATCAAAAAATATACAATATACAACATATTCACAGGACAACGGTTGATTACATTCTGAGTTTATCAACGGTAAGGCGCATTTAATTTCAGGTGTTTTCAAAAACCCTAACCTCATTCCATCACATGTGAAATATCAAAACAGATTTATTGCAATTGATGACTGATAGAATAAAGGTGAGCGGTGTTGTATGTTCAAGCAGGCTCGGTTACGGTCGGTGTTGCCAGCGGAGGTACGGCGGTTGACAGCCTACCCGGACCCGTTTCCGGTCTGGTAGCGGTTGCGGCGGCCGGTTCAGACAATGTTGCCATGGATTGGATCCCCACGACACCAAGTGGGGTTGCTGGAGGCCGACGGACGGGAGATACGACACCTCTTGGACTGGACTTCTGCCCAACCCAGAAGTGCCTCTCCGGCGTTAACAAAAGGGCCGGCAGCGGATAGTCTTCCTCCGAGGGTACCGATGACGTTGGCGGAGTCTGGAGCAGGGCCTCCAAGTCCCACAACGGTGAGCGGAGTCCGAATCGGCGACGCGAGGAGTGCGGTCTCTCTCCTGGGAGTGAGGAGGAGCGAGGAGAGGCATAAACGTGGTGGACTCATCTCCCGGCTCCTGATGCCACTAGCCCCTGCCCTGGGGCTAGCTTCCGGTGATGGCATCTTCTTGGTAGGCAACACCTGTGGCTGCGGCGGTGGAATCGACGGCGTCTTTCTAGGCAGCGATGTCAGAGGGTTCTGCAGACGCTCGTCTGGCCGGCATGCGGTCATCAGCAGGGCTCCCACCACAGGCCAGATCTTCGGTCGGCAGGTCTGCTTGGCAGGGCGATTCGGAGGACGCTTCACGGCATTCTTGAAGGCGTCAAGCAGTGCCTTCGGGACGGTCTTCGTCTGCTTCCTTGACTGGCCTCTCAGGTATACTCATCTGTAGAAGCCAGTTCCGAGTCTTCAATGTGTATGTTTTTACAGATTTTGCCGTGTGCTCCACGAAGATTGTGTACACCAGGTGACCCTTTCAGTAGTGATTCTACGTTGAGTATGTCCAATACTGTGGAGTCAGCATTGACTTCGCCAGCGGTGCTTCTACGTTAAATATTTCGAACACTGTGAAGTCAACCAAGACTTCGCCAGCGGTGTTTCTATGCTAAATATTTCGAACACTGTGAAGTCAACCAAGACTTCGCCAGCGTTGCTTCTTCGTTAAAACAATCAAACGATGCGAAATCACGAAGACTTCGTCAGCGGTGCTTCTACGCTAATCCAACGTTCGCGGAGCGAACGGCGGAAGTTAAACAAAATGAGTATAAGTTGTACCTTGCAAAAATATTCCAAGTTAAGAAATGTGCAAAAATAGGAATAAAATTGAAAAATAAACCAAGTTCCTTCCACGGACTCAGAAAAAAAACAAAAGAAGACAATCAAACTCACAATTTTCTTCTGAATTTAGGATAAACCTGTGGAATCAGATTTATTGTTCGATAAATAAAACTGTAGTTTGGAAACTGGAAATGTGGAAGTCATATTTTTTTTCAAAATAATTAATAACTTTTTCGAGGATAATTTCGTCATCACATAAATTTTCCTGTATAAAAAATTAATTAGTTGAGTAAAATGAATTTTTCAATGGATAAAATACCTACCAGTTCAAGAACTGGAAGTTTCTGAGTTATTTTTTTTTTAAATAATGTGAAACTTTTCTATCGAATATTTAGTGGGAGATGTTTTTTTTTCTTCTAAATTGAATATGATCTTGCTGAATTAAATTATTTTCTCATGAATGAAATTTTATCTGGAGTGAATGAGGACTGACAATCTTCTATTTTTCACTCTAACAATTTAGTCTAATCGAACAGTGAGTTTTTTAAGAAAGATAGTTCTGAACGGTCAAAAAATATGAGCAATAGCTCATTTGGCTCGGAATGAAACTTAGATGAAAAGTTTTTCAGGATTTTTCTTGCCAACAAAAATTGCAATTGTTATTGACAAAAAATTAAAATGGAAAAAAGTCGCATAGTTTACTAGCGATGACTGAGAAACTATGAGGGATAGTGGAAATCGAGAAAAATATTCTAAGGAAGGAGAAAATTTTTATTAAAAAAATCTTGTTCATGGAAAAAATTATCAAATGCCTCGAAGAAAATTTGGACAAGGTTTTTGAATATCCTTGTTAGTCATAAAACCAGCAGTAGCATAACATATACAAAGATAATTCCCTTCAACAATATCTATTAGATTTCTAATTTTTGTGCTGTCGTTGCGCTCGTACTATATCGGTTGCTTGGAACTCTATTTTCAACAATAAATTAAAATTATAGACAGTACAGATAGAGATTAGCAAGCCAGAATTTTCCATTGCAAATTTTCTCGTCTTTAAGAATCTTTTTTTCGATTTCCACTATCCCTTATAGTTTCTGGGTTATTGGAAGAGAATTATGCAACTTTTTTTGTTGAGCTTTTGTTTATAGTTTTTTGACTCTCAGAGCTATTTTTCTCAGAAAACTCACTTCTCGACTAGACTAATTATAGTTTATTGATTGAAAATGTTCATAAATTACCTTTATTAGAATTTAGACGTAATGATGTTCCCAATTCAAATATTCTGCGATTAGTCTTCTCACTCTCATATCTTTCATCATCGTTGCTGATTCTTTCTTCGTAACGAGAGTCATCATTTTCTTCTGACATATACATTTTCTCTTTCAGATGTCTTAGAGTCGTTCTTTACTCACTTGTACTCAGTACAAGAAAGTATTGTGAAACCGACAAAATTCACCTATCAAGATTTTGATGGGAATATCCGTTTTGAGCATCCCTGAATCCATTTTGACCATTCTTGGCTTGATGTCGGTACGTATGTTCGTGCGTGACATTCAGAATTTGCGGTATAAAACAATTAGTTCAATTGAAATGATAATCTGTTTCAATTTTTCTATTTTGTTCGACATTTTACATGTCAAAATATTTTTCCCAAAATTTCATTTCGTAAGCATGACAAAAGAGACAAAGTTGGATCAGAACATGCTTTTCATACAAATTTGAAATAAATTACCATTATGTTGGTCAAACGGTCCATCTTTAATTTCAGCATTATTGAACTCCAAATATACATACTTATCAAATCTCTTGAAGGCATGAAAAACAAAATAAGGCACTGTAATCTACGACTATCTGACTGTCTAAAAGTGAAAGGAAATATTGTGAGACCGACGAAATTTACATATCGAGATTTTGATGGATATGTCCGTTTTGAGCATCCCTGAATCCATTTTGACTATTTTTGGCTTGATGTTGGTACATATGTACGTATGTATGTGTGTAAGTGCGCAACTCGCAAATCTCAGAATTTGTCAAACGTATAATGCTGAAGTTTTGTATAATTTTCCGCATAAATCCAAAACGATATTGAACGTAGAATATAAGAATACAGTATTCAAGATGATAGTACTGTCTAGTCTAGGTGCTCATATCCTCTTTCCATTGAGATCGGCGAAGTCGAAAGTACACTATACTTGACGATCTTGGAATTTTGCGCATAAATTCAGAACTGTTGGTCGTAGAATCCTGGAAATCAGTATTTAGGAATGTTGTAGCATAAGAATGATGACCTAATTTTTCCATAGCAACCGACTGGGCTCAAAGCACACTGACTTGACATATTCTTAGAATCATTTGGATAAATCCAGAACGATTAGCCGTGGAATGATGAGATGCTGTGTTTGATTATATATATACAATGATGTATAAGTAAGTCACGTGATGTCCACGTCAGATTCTCTTAAATACTGGTCGCGGCGTTGGCAAAGCTTTAGTAACAACCAAAGATTTGAATACAATGGGCTCTTTACTTTTTATTGAATGTGATAACTAGCATAACTAATATCGATAAATTGAAGTAGCGATCAGAAATAATATTATTAGAATTACGATATCGATGATAATTGATTCTGTAATTATAACCCCATTATTTGGAAGCTATGTTGCATGACGCATTATTTGAATGATTAAAATGAATTTGTATCGATCAATTTCGGTATTATCATCAAAATTTTACTGCATCACGCTTCTTTGAATATAATAATGTTGAATGATATACGTTGTCAATAATTACTAGCCTTTGAGATAATGGAAATCCTTACTAATATTATAAATGCGAAAATCACTCTGTCTGTCTTTCTGTTACGCTTTCACGCCTAATCCACGCAACCGTTTCTAGTGAAATTTGGTACAGAGATGAACTAGAGCTTGAAAAAGGACATAGGCTACCTTTTATTGCGAGGGGGTCAGAATAGGTGATGAAAGTATATATGGAAGTTCATCATTTTCACAGATAAAACCATGAAATTTTGTATTCAGGCATCAGGCACTTGATAATAAGTGAACAAACATTTCTCTCAGCGTTTTTGTGATTTCGAACTACATGAGGATGAAATAGAAGATGAAAATTCGTATTGAAATCCAAGCGCCTGCGCACACGGCGTAGTGGGAGAAATATCACTGAATGTGGTCACCCGAACGGTCAGTCACGTTATGCCAGGTAAGTGCAAATATTAAAAATGAATGAGTTGTTTCGTAATATAGTTCTTTTAACTTTTTGCTTCGATTAAGTTCATGAGTAGAATAAATTGTAAATAGTTACAGCGGTTCTATCGATTTTGTTCAATAAAAATAGCTTTACAATTGAAGTAAGAACATTTTTGATGAAGGAAAAAACTTTTCAGAACTCATTTTTCAAATAAATATATTTTATTGGATATATAAGTTTTGTATGAATCAATTAGAAACACAACGTTTCGACAGCAAAGTGCTGCCTTCTCCAATTGAAGAGAAATATGAGAATAAATAAATAAAATTATCAAGACAACAAAAATAAAAATACAAATAGTAACTAGATTAGTTCAAAATATATTCACTCCTAGGATCGTAGAGCTCCGCCTGTGGTTGATGATTCAATATCCACAGGTCTTCAGGAGATAATAATGAAGGTCTAAATAGGGAAATTGTCAACTCCCTGGGGTTCTAGGTCAATATGGCTCTACTCTTTTTGATTTGGCGCATAACTGAACCATCCACAGATCTTCAGGAGATGGTGATGAAGTTACTCTTGCAAGAGTTAGTTCTAGCAGGGATCGTGCTGCGAAAGTTGCTAGAAGCAAAGTGTCTGAGGAACAGTCTCAAACCCGTTTGGTCTTTTGAAAATGCTGCCCAAAATAAGTATTTCACACGCACGAAGTCGCGGGAAAAAGCTAGTATTATATAATGGCCAATTTTTATCGGGTTCACGTTGTTGTTTTATCCATTGGTCAATATTCTTGTAATGTTTCTTATTAGGATGATAACACGTGTTTTCATCATATAACTAAGAAATCAGGACCAATTTCGCACATTTCTGGGAATTTACGAGTTTTATTATTCTCAATAAAAATGACAAAGGAACTGCACTCAACAGGCTCAACAAAAACTAGACGAGACTGATTTCACACCAGTGATGCCAATCGGCATGCACAGAGATCTTTAGATGTGGAACATAAGTTCCCTAGAAGCTCCTTAGATTTGAAATTTGAATGAAATACGGAACAAAGTGATGAAATAAGTCGCTATAATCAGTTCATGATAAATTAATTTTCAAATTAAACTGCATCCATAAAATTAGGAATAAATTTGGATTAAGCCTACCACACAGGTCTTGAAACTCATCAGTAGTGAGGATATCCCTTATTGAAACAGCTTACTAGTTATTAAAATTACCACAAACGGCGTTACGATCGTGAAGATAATTGTGCGAGAGAAACAGAAGACATGCATTAGAAAGAAAAGAGACTGCGACTTATTTGAGTCTGAATTGGATATTCAAAAATATATCATAAAATCTAATATTAAATATCATTCAATATTCAAAATACTGACATTAAAATGATATCAAAAGTACAAAATTAAAGAATAAGTTTATTTGTTATTTGAAGAAACGTTTTCAATATCATTTATATAGTAGGTTTTATTCGTGATAATTTTATATTTTATACGTGTAGTAAGGTTATAGGATATTGACTATTATTTATGTGTAAATCATACATTTTTGTTGCACATGGTCAATTTAAGTATTATTTTGTCCTGTTTCCATGATATTATTTCTATTACACCAACATCAATTGACGAGGCAGTAAAATCAAATATTTCTTCCCTTTGATTTTCTAGGACACCATATATGAATAAATTGTTGATATTTTTTATTATTATGCGATTCTCATTCAAATTCAATAAACTATCAATTATGAATATTTTATTACTCAATTAATGTATTACATTATTTGGGGGAGAACAAGAAGGTGTAATACTGCGTTATCAATTTCTTCAATTTTGGAATATCGTTTTTTGTTGTACTCAAATTGAATGGTAAATGATTCAAACTTGCATTTGCATAAGATTTTTAGCGCATTTTCTGTAAAAAAAGCGCTATTATATTCACATTGGCTGTCTGGCTGGCTGGCTGGCTGGCTGGCGTGACGCTGAGTTCTCAGCAACTATATTATTTACAGACTTGAAACTGGTACTAAATAAAAGCTGCTGTTTCGTAGGTTTGCACAAATTGCTTTAATTCAATCTCAGTGATTGTGGAAGATTGAATTATTCAATTACTTGTTTCAAGTGAAACAATGCCCATAGATATATATGACATTAGGGATTTGGCAACTAAAATTCATTAAAGTAGATAAAAATTTAGATACAACTTCCGCCGGCTTTGTCACTATTATTATGTACAGTTGTCAAATCTGTCCGTGATTCATTCAGTGAATTGTTTGACGCGAATTTGAAGCTTATTAGAATGAATTATTATTATTGGATGAAAATTTGTTCACTTTTGGTGTATTTTTTTAATATAGCTTTGATAAAGATCAAATGATCATTTTAAAGTACAGCACTTGACCTCCCGTCAGTCAATAACTAAACAATGAAGATTAAATGGTATTTTTGAGTTTGAACATGCATAAATTATGTACCTATCAAATAGTCAACTTGAAACTAGTACTAAATAGAAGCTGCTGTCTCGTAAGTTTGCCCAAACTGCTTGATTTCAAGCTCAGTAATTGTGAGAGATGGTAATTTGCGAAATTTCTGGAGTAAGAAGCATTCATGAGCTGTCAAAAATGCGCTTTCATCATATACATGATTCTTCCATTTTTTCTCATCTTGATGCTATCATCTGTTTCCAATTCAGATAATCGATTCGCTATTTGTATAAGTGGTTTGTTAGATGATTTCATCAAATGTTTCAACAAACCAATATAGTCTTCTCCACAAAATGCAGATATTTCACTCAATGGCACTTGAAAATGGCGAAAGTCGTCTGGTACACGAATTGTATAGTGCATAGACGCTACTTGTGAATTTTCACTATATTCTAAGGGCAGTAATTCGAAAAACTCCCTCAACCGATCTTGAGCATAATCCACTAACTCAACTGCTTTAGTATCATCATTTGAAATTCTGCATGATACATATAATAATAACAATACTTCTTTTTATATAAGACATCTTTGATAGCTAGAGCCCCAATGTAAAATAAAACAAAACGAAATTGCGTCGCTTTTCATTTAGAAGCTTGATCGAGGTCGTGAATTTTTCTTTCAAATTCACAAAGGATGTCTGATGATATTGATTTTATTATAACTCTTAATTTATTACCATAACAACTTCTCAACCGAGCAGGATTCTTTTTCAAAATGAATAATTTTTGAAATTAATTTTTCATCACGCCAAGGTATGATAGGTGTATAGGGGCTAAAACAATATCGTTTACTGGATTAGAATCTTCTAATTTGCATAGCGGAGACGTGTCATTGTCTAAATGATGATCAGCCTGTTTTTTTTTCAATGAATGACTTTTATCTGAAGATCACAATCTATTTCCGGAAACACACGTCTTCGGTTTACAGTTAAGCCTCGAGTAATACATCTTTCGCAAACATGAAAACCAGTTGAACACTTACAACACTTGATGAAACATCTTGCAGGCCCATCCGCAATCATACAAGAGATTTTAAATTCATATTCTTTTGAGTGAGTTTGTCTTGGGAATTCAGTCAATATGTTTTAATTTCTTTCCTACTTTACAGTTTCGGCTGTACCTCAGCCATCTTCAGAAGTGAAAAGAACTTAAATCGTGACAAATTAAAAATGTACATGAAATGTGATGTCGAGTTTAATAAAATAGCGGAACTTTTTTTTTCCATTTGTCAAATGCCACAACCTGCATCTGTGGAAGACGTTGACCAAGTGCAGATATTTCACACACATTGACAAATGGAAAAAAAAATATTTTTTTTCCGCTATTTTATTAAACTCGACATCACATTTCATGTACATTTTTAATTTGTCACGATTTAAGTTCTTTTCACTTCTGAAGATGGCTGAGGTACAGCCGAAACTGTAAAGTAGGAAAGAAATTAAAACATATTGACTGAATTCCCAAGACTTTTTACTCACTCAAATTCACTCATCCAGTCAGCTTCATCTATTTTATCATATTCTTTTCTCATGTAAAATAATCCCATTTGAAATACATTCATTAGCTTCTCCTACTGAATCATGTAAATAGTCCTCCGCTGACGCAGGTTTCAAATCAACACAGTAGGTTTACTCTCATAATTCTTACGATGAACTTTTAAAATAATAGGTCATACCTGTATTATTAATCATTAAGAATCTAAATGCCATCTATATGTAACTGAGCACTTATAGTTTTTTCTGTATAAATATTGCGAGATATTATTTCATGAAGAGCATTTCTTATTCCTATATATATGTAAGACCCAGTTGTCTCTCTCTTGCTCAGCATCGTTTGCGTAGGAGGACAATGTCTTGTTCCAAAGACCTGTTGAGCCGTGTTAGGTAAGTTTTCGTGGCCATCTTCTCTTAACACTGTTAACAGCTCTGTAACAGCATTCAATGTTAATATGTTGATATTGTTTAATGACCAACAACAAAGTTTTTCAATGAATGTCTTCCCAGGTAAAGCCTCTTCAACTATTTCAACATTTTGCTGTGAATCATTCGTACATTCGTCTATCAACTCTACATTATTTTCATCACTAAGTTGCAATGAATCATTTGAAGAATTAATTTGATTATCACTACCTGAACAGTTACAAACATCACTATTCACTGTTAGGCTATCAAGTCTTATGTCACTTGAACCGGCGTTTCCAATCAAATTATTTTTATTACTTTGAGCATATTGTTCGTGGAGTAAAGCATCAGCTTTTCTCAAAAGACGAAATTTTTCCAATTTATGATTTCGACATTGTTGTTAGTAGCAGCAAGACTTAAGAGAAATAACACTCAAAAAATTGGTTGTAAAAACTTCCGATGTGATCACTGTTAACTGTGAAATTCCTACTACTATCGACCATCACCCCACACAACTCATTTTAAAAGCCAGAGCTGAGTCAACTAGTTCTTTTCAAGCCTGGGTCTACATTAGAGGACCAGAGCTGGGCTGCCCACAACTGGGCCTTAGCTAGGGCAAACGTTGGGAAGCCAGAGCTGGGCCAACATTGGAGAGCCAAAGCTGAGTTGTTCACGACTGGGCCTTAGCTAGAGCTAACATTGGAGAGACAGAGCTGGGTTAATTAGTTCTAGCTCAAGCCTGGGCAGACATTGAAGAGCCAGGGTGGGGCTGCCCACGACTGGGCCTTGGATAAGACCAATACTGAAAAGCCAAAGCTATGTTCACCAGTTCTGGCTCAAGCTTATGAGTTCAATGGCAGATACATATAATGAAGGAAAAAACTTTATCTAATTCCGTTTTGAAAAGTCAAACTTTACATCAATTCCTGACGTTATGCAACGTCCCATTTTTCATATCTGCTATGCAACAGTTGCGTAAAGTAGCATAAAGTAGTTACGTAATGACTTTACGTAACTGGCCATGTTTCAGAGCTAATCAATTATACTTATCTGCGTACAATTAAAAGAAAGATTTATTATTCACAGTATGCAGCATTGGCAGAGTCTTTAATATCAAAGAGTACTATATCACTCAGGATATTACTGCTTGAGCACATTTAAAAAAACTATTTTGACGTTTTGTGAAAATTCGATATTTGTTTATTTCAGTGCACTCTTGTTTCTGTAGTAACAATAGATGGTCATGAATCACAGTCATCTGAATTTGGTGATGTGACGTGAGAGATGTTCCCATTGAAAAATATAGTTAAAATTATTCTGACGGAATTAGATAAAATTTTGTACAGAATACGTTATGAAAAGCCATATTGTTTGACTCACGTAATTTGCAAAACTCGCTTCGCTCGTTTTGGCAAATATTACGTTTCGTCAAACAATATGGCACTTTTCATAACTAATTATGTAAATAACTATTTCAATACTCATTTTATAAATGAATATGTTTTATTGGGTATAAGTTCTGTAATTTATTAGAAACACAACACATTTATATTTATATTTCTTTTCACTTGAAAAAGGCAGCACTTTGCTGTTGAAACGTTGTGTTTCTAATAAATTACAGAACTTATACCCAATGAAACATATTTATTTGCATATACATATGTTTTGCTTAAAGATTTTCCATTCATATTCTAATCCACTTGGCACTCTTTCCTCCCAGGCAATCTTGCATGACCATAACTTTCGCAATTTATTAGTTCCCAAATTGACATTGTTAAGAAAATGCTACGTGAAGCAGAGGCGATATACATGCAACTACGTGCAAAATACAGCAGCTGAATTACGGTATGAGTACCTTTACGTAGGTGTTAGCTAGCGGTTTGGAACTCGCAGGTAGAGCGCAGCGCAGCTCCGAACTGTACAGCAGACAAAAGTTGACTGATTTCAGTGTTGTTTCAGTAGTTCATAGGGTCAAGTCTCTTCTGCATAACGCCTCTACAGCGAATTTGAATGGCCGCAAACTGTCAATCAAGTCTTTTATTTTCCACCATTCAAGATCACTAAATCTCATGTCAGATCATGTATCTATGGAAGCTTCATCGATACACATTTTCAGTTCATACAATTTTTCTATCATAGCCGGAAGACTATTTCAGCACGTGCGGCAATCCAAAATAAGGCTCAGTTTTTAACCTGTATCTTCTTCTCTGCAGATAGATATCGTATTTAGTGAGTGATCTTGACTTGTTATTGATAGCTTCATTCGATGAATATTCAGCTAATACTAGTCTGTTGATATTGATCTTTATGGTTGTTATTCATTGAGAGCCTACAGAAAGTATGGATATAATTTCACAAGATAAGTAACTTAAATTGTCTATAAATAGAATATATAAAAATTACACACCAAAGAAAAAAAAATACAATATACTTGAAGAAAGAAGGGAAGATATATATATATATATATATATATATATATATATATATATATCTTCCCTTCTTTCTTCAAGTATATTGTATTTTTTTTTCTTTGGTGTGTAATTTTTATATATATATATATATATATATATATATATATATATATATATATATATATATATATATATATATATATATATATATATATATATATATATATATATATATATATATATATATTGTAACAAATAAGGGTGTGAAACTTAAGATATTTCAAAACAACCTACCTGTCACACACATGTGCCTGGCTAGCTAAAAATCAGACGGTGGCTGGGTCGGAGTAAGCAGAAGCTTCCAGAACTATTGTGCTTAACTGAGAAAAAAAATTTTAACGCCTCATCAAGCAAGTGATAAATTTTCAGCAAGTATTGTTCTGAGAACTTGGGATTCCTAGGCTACAGATGATAAGTGACAAATGAAGTTCAAAAATTATTTAATGAAAAATATTAGAAAAATTTAGTACACCAAAACTTTGAAAACTAATTTTGAAATATAACTTACAACAGTATCGAAGGGAATTGGCAGGCGTTCCACTCTCTCGTAAGTAACCCCTGGAGTCCGCTGACTCTCTGTTTGTATCAAGGAGAACCAGAACTCACGGTCGGCGAGTGTCCAAGACGTTACTCCTGATTAGCGATGGTGGTAGTAGGCGAGGGTGCTCCAAATAGCTCTCAGCTAGGCTGGATATAAGCTGAGCTTAGTTCGATGGTAATGTATCCCAACTTTTAGAGGGCTTTAAGCCCGGAGCCTCGATCGCTGTCGTAGAGGTGCACTTGTAGGAGAGGTGATAAGAGCAGTTTTTTTTTTTCGGAGCAGCAGTTGTTAGCGCCTTCTGGTCAGGTTGAATGCTCGATCCTGCGACCGGTACCTCAATGGTTCTCCTCAACACAACCAGAAAGACGGCCTGACTCCAACCCTAAAAAAAACCCCAGAACAGCAATAGTGTCCTTTACAAACAAGCCAGACGGGTTGAATACTACAAAGTTGTTACAATAACGTTGAAGAGAGATGGACGCAATTGTACAAAAAAATTGAAAATTAATTTGACTTAAATAAGAATGAGGCGTAGTGATACAATGACAGTGATTGATGACAAGAAAAAATGATAATGAGGATGAAAAGACTTGAATACAACCCGCAATGGTGAAAACGCACAAAGCGACTCGACTGATACTAATCAAAGCTTCTGTGAACCGTAATAAAAATTTAGCAACACACCTGCTCGCGCAAACAATCCAAAAAAAGACGCGCGAAATGCAGAAAAATTGAGAGAACTCTCGGCTAACAATTTCATGACTTCAAAAAGCGGCATAAAAGTCCAAAGTCAAAGCTCACAGTTAGTCAAAGTCCACTCAACACACTCTCACACCATCTAGGAGTAAGTAGGACAAAGAAGGGATTAAATCGCCCTGGAGTACAGCCTGCAACACCCCGATCGGGGGGAGCAACCTGTCAAACCCGGGTTACGGTTTTAAACTGAATTTAAACAATAGCAAAAAATTTGATGGTGACGCCGTGTCACAATTGAAGTTACAATTGGCAATAACTAGGTTGAGGTTATGCCTCTTCCGCTGCTTAATCGATGAATCAACAAATTCTCATAATTAATAAGAATTAAACAAAGCAAGAATAAGCGAAACAATAATTAACTTAGACTGCTTAGGCAGCAAAGCTGTCAAAAAGGGTCCCCCGGGCACCGGAGCTCAGAACTTTGTGACAAAAGTTACTCACAAAGACGGAGAATCAGGTCAACCCAGCCTGTGAACAGGACAGGAAAGGTAGTAGGGAAGAAATGGATTCTAAGTTCAGATTCTACTCGACACAAAAATCTAGCTCAATATAATCTCTGCTTAGACTCTAAAATCTCCAAAAATATGCCTCAAAATACACCCGCAACCCTCGGTAGGAAAGTTAACAACAACTTAAAGCCAAAAAAAGAACAAAGATGCTACCAAAAAATACCGATGACCACAAATGCGGCCTGGGCCGACATTTTGAAACACACGTGGACACAACGAGACGTAGTCTTGGAGATTTTACAGGATAGAAACAAAATAGTCAGAAGACTTACCCTTGCCACATAGCACTACACTAGTACTTCAAGTACTCAAATATTGAAAAACAAGGCTCAGAAAACAAACAGCAAAGATTAGGCTCAGCGCGGATTTAATGTGACTATCGCCGCAGAGCTCTGAACCAAGAATGTCAAATTTTATCTCGTATCCGCTGCGGGTCAAAATCACATGACTTCAGGCAGGTCAAACAACAAAATTTTTAATTCGTCTCGTAGCCAGCGAGGGCTTCACAGAACACAAAGAATGTTATTACATGGGCGTAGGTGAAAATAATTCTAAACGTAACAATAATTTGTTACAATATATATATATATATATATATATATATATATATATATATATATATATATATATATATATATATATATATATATATATATATATATATATATATATATATATATATATATATATATATATATATGTATTGAACAATGAAGATGACACCTATTAGAACAAGGAAACATGGCCCCTTAATAATAATTTCACATTACATGAAAGAGTGGACGATCTTAAGCGTGATGATGTTGATGGACTTTTATTTAGAACATACTGAAAAATATAGCTGAATGAGCGTTTTACTGAAGTTGAATTGAATTTTGGTATGTTATGATTGATATATCTGAGATTACATAGATGATGCTGACTACGGATTGTTAGTTGATTGTGTAAGTATGGTGGAGATTTAGTAATAAATAGACGGTGTACTGAACATGCAACATACAATATCCCAGTTTGTTTCATGTTTAACCAACTCAGTTCACTAAGGTAGGGAGAGATATGGTCACGTCTTCTCAGACCAAATATGAGTCTGATACAGCAGTTTTGTACCTTTTAAATTCCACCCGCATCCACAGAAGTGATAAAGTAACTTCAAATTATATATAATATGAGTGACTTGTATCACAATAGGTAAATATTTATATTACTAAACTTCTGGATAGGATCATTCAATTTTTTTGCGATAAAATCTTCATATAGAGATTCGCTGGACTAGCCTTTCTGATCAAAAGAGAAACAAAGCAATTAAATCTCAACTCATGATCAAACCACAGTTTCAGACTTCAGACCAAATAACATCACCATAGACTTGGACTGATTCAGGTGCAGACAATGAGCAGAACAATAACTAGCCAACGCTTTCAAATCAGTATTCATATCACTGACAGCAACACATATATAATATATAAAATATTTTTATTGAGACATTATTATTATACAGATTTTACAATTTGAACTTACATGCGACCCCTGGTACATACACAACCTTATTCACATATTGATCTTATATACTAAACAAATATGAAAAAAATTGAAGTTAGCTAATGATTGATAATGGGATGAGTGACATGAGGCTATTACTAACATATTGGAAAGAGCAAACAAAAAAACCAATTTTTAATATTCTATACTTAACCTAATGATAGACGATATGATTATTTACAATGAGGTTGATGATATTCACAACGTACATGATATTCGATAATGTTTTGGTTAGTGGTGATATAGTTTTATATGTTGTATGAGTTAATGTTTGACATGAATTGTATGGCTATTAGTGCGCGTGATTGCTGATTTGGTGCTGATGACAATGATGAATTGAGTTCCCTAACAAACCCTAACAGATTATTCAAATTTATGAAATGATTGAGATTATTAAATTCTGTAAATAAGTCGGACATCACATCAATGTTTACATTTATATTGTCTTTGTATGGCTGAGTGGGTGGGGCGTTGCTTATGGCAGGGGTGGGGCGTGAGGTTTGACAGCAACACAGGTATCTTCCTGATCAAACGATAGATATATTTGTGTATCGTCAGCAAACATTTGCGTTCTGCGATTTGCAATGCATTTGGCTAGATCAAAAATGTGAATTGAATATAAAAGTGAACCTGAAATGGAGCCCCGTGCAACACCTTCAGTGAGAAGAGCAGAAGTGGAAGTATTGTTGTCGATCAGAACTACCTGATGGCAATTAGAAAGGAAACTGCGAATGAATTTTTCGCTAGTTCACTGAAGTCTATAAAGTGCAACTTGACCACTGGAATTTCATGATTTAGTGTATCAAATGCTTCAATGAAGTCTAGAAGTGGTAGAAGTACCATATATTTGTAATCAATATGCGTTACAATAACATTAGTAACATAAAGCCTTTGCTGTGCTATATTCGTGTCTGAAGCCTTGATTGATGTTCTGGTAAAGTATTATGGCCAGTTACATGAAGCACAATTTGAAAATGCACAACTTTTTCAAGAATTCTAGATAAAGTAGGTAGTATGCTAATGGGTCGCAGATCATTGAATGGCGATGGATTCTTACACTTGATAATTGGTTCCACTACTGTTAGTTTCCAGTAATCTAAAACAGTAATTTGGAGAATACATTAATTGATAATATGAGTGTTAAGAAACACTATTTTCATCATATTAAGATTAATAACAACATCACCTGCTGCAGTTGATTCCAACGAACTGCATATTTTCAATATTTAATTTTCTGTGACTAAAGAGAAACAGGAAGGAACGTATTAACATCATGAAATAGTCTATGAACCTGATAGTATTTTAATGTAGGATCATCGGGCTCGGAAATGGGTATTAAATTATTGGAATGTGAGTTCAACATGTTGACATCACAATGGTCATTGGGAATTTTATTATAAGTTACAGAATAATTGCTAAACCCTTTTATAGCTTTCCAGATATTGCTTGTATTACAGTTCTCAATTTTAAACGCAAAATGAGCTTTTTTTTCCTTCTAATCGCAGTTGTACTGAAATTGCCGAGAGATTCATAATAGTTCCAATGTGTAATAGATTTTGTACGTTTAAATCGTGAAAATGCGTTATCTCTGGAATCAATCCTAAACTTCATGACCTCTGTGATCCATGGTGATGGTGGATAACGTACTTCAATACATTTCATTGGAGCGTACAAATCAAAAAGTATGAGTATAATGTTGTTCAGAATGGAGAACTTCTCGTTAATATCATTAGATATGTAGAAATAATGCCAATCCAATGTGCTGAGATGTACCAATAGGTTGTCAATGTCAGCATTCTCCGAATCTCTATATCTCTTATAAACTGGAGAGCGGTTAGTCGGTTGTTCAGACTTGAGTTTGCATGATATTGAACTATAATAATAATGATCCCATCAGGAAGTTCCTATACAAAAAGATTGACAACATAATGCACAAAGGAGAAATATGAAATAATGTAGAATAATTTACAATGTAATATATCAGATGCCTGATCATCTATAAATACATATGCTTTCAGAGCCGTGCACAATAGTACGAAAATCGGAGAAAAATATACAAAATGATATACTTGATAACATTCAAGTACCTATGAATAGAGGGATCTTTTGGTTTCATTTAAAGGCTTCTGAGCCTTGGGCTCTCTTGTACCTATTTCGGCGCTCTCTCCGGTGAGAAAGCTTGCTACCGCTCTAGCTTACTGCGGCTATTATTACTTTCCGGCCTTCCAGATATATTTCGGCCTGACGCAGTATTTTGGGGGCTGGTTTTCATCATAGTCCACTGCTGCACGAATCAATGGATTAGGATGCTGTTCCATCAGTAAGAAAAGCTTCACCGCATGGTTGCGTATAAAATTTTCTACAGTCTCTATTTTGAGGTCTTTGTGGATGACCTTATTCCTGACGTAGCGTTGTGCGTCCACAATGCAACGTAGCACTTTATTTTGCTGGGTTTGCAGTTTCTTCTTCTGCTTGGTAGTTGCAACGTTCCAAGCAGCGGAAGCATATAGCATCTGCGGCCGTATGATTGTTTTATACAGTCGCAGTTTATTATTGAGGGTCAGGAAGCTCTTCCTACTCAACAGCGGTATTAGCTTGATGAACGAGCCTCGTGCTTTACTCACTGCGTTTTTTACTTGATGATGGTGATTTATCCGTTTGTCGATGCATATTCCAAGGTACACTGTCTTGTCCCTCCTAGGTATAGGACGCCCAAACATGCGTATCTCGCTGTAGGGAGGGAGTCTACGGCGAGTAATAAGAATTGTTGTACTTTTATCTGGATTGACTGGAGCTCTCTTTCTCCGTGGGCTCTTACTAATGCGCTAATAGCGGGTATCGTCGTCAATGACAGCCTTTATGGAAATTCTTCATTGTTCATTTTTGTGCTGCGTGATCGCGTCACGTATCTGTGTGCTGAGACGGTTGTACATGCGTTTGTCGTCTGGATCACAAGAGCTCTGCCTTTTGGAAACGTAGGAATCTTTTTTGATGGCATCTTGAGTTTTGCTTGTGAGCTGCTGAGTAACCTGATCCATATCAGCTGTGGTATTCACTGACATAATTCAACAGAGCTAAGATGGTTGGCAAATTTTGAAGAGCTATCTTCACTAAGTTCATATTAGAGCTTGACTCTATTGAACTATCTATAGCTGTCAGCAGAGTCTGACAGATGGATTGAATGTCAATTCTACTGATCAGCTCGAGAAGAATGTTTTCAGCTTTGCCTTGCCCATGGGCTAGCGACTTTTTACTTTTTTGATAGCGACTGCACGTTTAACCGTTTTTGATTTGACGACAACTCTGGTAGTGCAGCTCTGTGTCTGTGAGTGCAGTTTAGCAGTTTTGTCCCAAGATTTGGTGGAGCAAGTGCTGACCGAGCAGCTTCTGTTAAAGTGCTGGTAATCCTGCTAGGTTTTTTTGACTCTGTGATTTGGGCAAAAGTACGCTCATCTCTTTTGTGAGATTTCATTAGTGTTGGAGTTTTAGCTCTCTCCGCAGCTGACTGGAAGAAAGCACAGTCTTTATAGTTAGCCGTGTGCTCTTTTTTGCAGTGTGCACATTTGGCCTTGTGCGACTCCTTGCTTTTGTTCTCACATGCGTGAGTAGCATGATATTTGCCGCAGCGAACGCATCGCCAAGTCGAACTGCAACTGGCAGATGAGTGACCGAATGCTTGTCAGCGGTGACATTGACCTGGGGTCTTGTTACGTTTCTTGCCTTCTACTTTGCCAGAGATATGGAGCAAGTGGTGTAGCTCGTAGATCTAACGTGCGTCATTGTTGCGTGCAAGATGCACGACCACAAGATTCTGGGATTTGCCAAAGCGATACGCTTTTATGACTGTCAAATTCTGCTCTCTGAGTGCCTCGACAATTACGTCGCTCTCAACTTGAAGCGGTAGTGGAATGTCGTTCTTCAAGCAATAAGTGCAGTATTCTACATTTGTAGCGCGGAGCTGCGCCTGCAACTTTCTACAGTCATCTATAGATTCAGACTGCAGTTTAATCGCGTCGTCAGTAGTGCGTGAGGATTTTATTTTAATCTGCGCGCTCTGAATGTCTCATGACCGCAGTTCATGAGATAATATTTTTGATGACTTGACAGCTTCAGCTCTTGGTTTATCATGTTCACTTGCTGAAGGAGTGAACCTATTGCCAGTAGGAACGAGTGGTGTTGACTCAGACAGAACTCTTGGTTTTTTACTACTGTGTTGAACAACAGTAAAGCCTTCAGTTGTAGAGCTGGAGCTGCTCGCAACTTGCGAGTCGTTCTTCATCAAGTCTTCACTGCCTACTCGATCAAGCAGATCCGACTTGTCTGGTGACTCAGAAACTTTTAGTTTCTTGTCCTTATGGCTCTTTGAACCATCAGAAGAGTCACATGGAATTTTAATAGTTGTCGCCGCCGACTTAGCCTTGATGGCCGGGCTTTTCCTTGCGGAAACAGGCGAATTAGCCTTGGCTATACCAGCTTTGGAAGCTAAAGGATTGTTACTCTCCTTGCGGTTGAGCTCAGCTTCAAGAACCTTGATTTTTTGAGCTTACGTCATCTCTTCCAGCTTGAAGACTACTAGGTTCATATTGACTTGTCGGATGGATCGAGTTTTTACTCAATATTAAAGCTCAAGCAAACGTTGTACCCCTGTGTAGAGGGCCCGATAATGACTCCCGGAGGTTGCACTATCCCTGAGACCAACGTTTGCAAAGACTAGGATGTTGTTATGTGATAAATATATGCAGAGGCACTAGGCTCGCAAGTCGATAAAATTCACAAAAAGAGCAGAGCAAGTACTGTTAGACGTAACAGCACTTGGTGCTTGGTCAAGTCTTGATTCAATATCCAAGTTCAAGCAAACATTGTACCCCTGTGCAAAGGGCCCGATAATGACTACTGAAGGCTACACTATCCCTGAGACCAACGTTTGCAGAAACTGAGATGTTGTTATATTATGACGAATATATGTAGAGGCATTAGGCTTGCAAGTCAATAAAATTTACTGAAAGAGCAGAGCAAGTACTGTTACAGTAACAGCACTTGATGTTGACAGTGAGCAGGAGAATGTAGCTAGGTACAAACACCTGTGCGGTGAGTCAGAGGATAATCCCTAGGACCCGTATAGCGCAGCGGAGTTCTTGCCTCGATGAGAGCAGAGAACCGACTGTGACTAGGACGACTGTGTGTTTTTGACGAGGACGAATAAAGCGAAACAAGTTACCAGTTTATTATTTTTTTCTCTACTGATAATGTAAGACACATACCTGGGATAATTTTAATACAAAATGAGGCTGAAATACCTAGAACAAAAATTACTCATTTATACAAAAACTACGCAATTTGAATGCGCCAATGATACATAAGTATAATGTCAATTTTTGTCTTGTTTTTATATGTTATATTCGCTTAGGTATGTCTTTCTTAAGTTTGAGCTTTGATAAACAAGAAATTCAGCAAAAAAATGGAACAAAACTTTTGTTTTATGAAGATTGCAAACGATATATGAGCTCAACGAGTTGAATTCGTATTTGATGTTTTTGAAAAATATTTTGAGGCCTTTATCGCTTGATAATCTAATCCGACAGATCAAATTCTTCTCAGCTATAGGCATTTGAGTTGGCAGATAATTTTCAGTAAAAAATTCTTCTTTCATCAATTCATACGAAGAACTGAAAGAAGAGTTGGTCAACTTCAAGAGATCAATCTCAATAGCATTGTTCATGAAATACTTTCGATAGTTAGCATGCGTTAACTCCACTATATTGTTTCGGACAGTTCCGTACAGTTCACTTGAAGCAATATTGTTAAAGTGTATTTCCAATGTTGAATACAAGTAGTTTATTGATAAAAAGGGATAATTGATATTATAAAAGGCTGTAGCTGAGCTGAGTGAATTATAGGCGATCAGAAAGGTAGGAAACGAGCTACAAAACGGTGTTATTTCAGAACATGTCAAAGAGACAGTCGTTCAAAATCATTACGAGAAGATAGTATATACTATTTACTCCACATATCGACAGAAGAAAGCACAAATTTCTTGTGAAGTACGCATGACCAATTGTTTTGAGTGTGTAAAATAAAATTCGTGGATGAAATCATATCGACGTGAAGATTTCAAACTCTGGATTACGTAACAAAGGACACATATAATTTTCTCTTGATTTTTATGGTGGCACTGGGCCCACATAAGCTGAACCCAACTAAATATCAATAAAAAAATTAAAACTAGGATATTTTCTATCATACGTAGATTATACATTTTTCACTTTGCGGATACACAAACGCTTGACATTTGCTATAAATACACAATATATATATATATATATATATATATATATATATATATATATATATATATATATATATATATATATATATATATATATATATATATATATATATATATAACCACCGTTTCAATTGAAGGCAAGAATGTTTCTCTAATTTACCATACAACAATTTTGCCTCATCAATCATCTATTCATCCAATATGATACTGAAAAATGTCTTTGGCCCTATTATTGCTGCTTATTGAGACGAAACTGTCCAAAACAATACAGTAAAGTCAACGCATGCTAATTTTTAAAACTTTTTCATGAACAATGCTATTACGTGCTTCTTATCTTATATTATCAATTTCATATTTGGTAGTGAACTATTGAAATGACTGTTCACAAAACAGAAAACCCAGTTCGAAGAGGAATTTTTTAATTTGACCGTGCCAGTTAAAATGAATTTTATCAATCAGTGCATTATCTAGTTCTACTAATCTTTAATAAATTATGAATGGTAATTGCTCGTCAGACATTCGTAAAATTGCAATCCTTCATTTTAAAATTCCTCTCCATACTTCCACAAGTGCATGCATTGTTCCTGTCTCCAATCCAACCTAATATCCTGGAGTATTAATTGGTGAACGTGGAACGTATTCTATAAACTGTAATTGAGATTTTTTAATGATATCAAGATACAAAGAGTTCCAAATTCTTGACACATGTAGCATTGTAGCGTTAACTATAGACTGATGTGACGACAATGATATTGAACAATGGTCAGTTACTTAGTGCATGCTAGTAACACACACATCAGAGCAAATCTCTTTTCAGGACATGATAAACACATCTATCAGTGTCTCCGAGTTGGAAGTTTCACGTATTGATTCAGTGATGATTTGATACAGATCGAATTCAATTAGTAAATCATAGAAAATATAAAGTGTGTTGTAATTGGGTGATATAAAATTAATATTTATATCACCAGCTTATATATTATGATCCGCTTCTGGAAAAACAGAAGAAATAGAAGATTATAAGCAATCAATGAAACCCCTACATGACCCGTTAAGAGGTCGATAAATTGCACTGATAACTAGCTGCACAGTACTAATAGTTAATTTTATCCAACATTGTTTCAAATAAGGATTAATAATATTGATGTCCTCTAGAATCTGAATTCTGTCATATAAGTCTGAGTTTACAAAAAGTCCAACTCAACCACCACGCCCTGTTCGTCTGTCATTTTTAATCAAGTTGTATCCATTAACGCAAAATTTATTACTGCCAGCATGTAACTAAGTCTTACTCAAGGCGAAAATATCAAAATTATGTTTCAAAATAAAGTTATCAAAAAATGTGCTGCTGATGATCCAATATTCACATGTCCAATATGAAGCATCAAATTCCATATGTACTAATATGGAAAAATGTAGTCGAATGCAAACAATTGTACAAAAATCATTTGAAGTTACTAAGAGGTCAATGACCAAATCTTCATTCAAGCTACGGCAGATACAATTTGACCATACGACAAGGCCGAGATAATTAACAATCAATAGCGAAGTTGTGAATGAATAGAAATAGCACACAGGGATAAAATACAGTCTCTGAACCAAATCGACTTTACGTGACTAAGGATGACTAAAAACTATTAAGATACGCAAAATGAAGATAATTCTTCTCTCTCTTCTTTTTTATATGTTATTTGATATGCCAAATATTATAAATAATGAAAAAACCCAAGAGTTTGGTGTTACTTTTTAACACAAAATCGGCAAATTAGTGTGGCGAAGTGTGGGTGCTTAAAATAATCTTACAATAAAGAAGGACAGAACTAAATAGATTTCACAAGTAAAAGCTGATAAGACGGAAGTACACTCAATGAATTACTTAGTAAGATCGTATAATTGTTTAAAAGTAGCTAATTTGTGAACTACATTGCCTATTTTGATACCTACATATTATACCGTCTCTTGACCACGTATTTCACACCAAATTTATTTTCAGCCTAATTAATAAGAGTGAGTCTTGCTTGAGTGAGGTCCTCACGGATTGTGGTCCCAGTCCATTTCAGTTAACTTTTTTTCTAGAAAATTGCCGCACGATCGTTGTATCGGACAAATTTGACAATAAGAGGCCTGCACTTATCTTTCATTGGCTTTCCGATACGGTGAAATCTGTCGATGTATGATGGCTCCAGGAGAATGTCAAGCTTTTTCTTACACAGCTGCAGATAATCATCGCCGGTGGATTCATCGCTCTTTTCTAGAACTCCAAATATATGCAGACAGTTACGTCCACTATATTGTTGTAGTCTGTCGATCTCCTCTCTCATGCTTTTGATGACTTTGTCCTTCTCAAATAGTTGTTTATTTTGAGCTTTTATATCTTTACTCAACAATGCAATTTGCTATTTGAATGCTGCTTCTACACGTGACACAATTTTATTCATGAAAGCGTCCCCACATAAATCTAAAACCACTTGTGTAGCAATAGTAGTTAGATCTTCTTTTTGTGCACATGTACTCATTTTGGTAAAGCGAATAGGAAATAGAGAGCTGAAAATACCATAGTTGGTAGCAAAAAGCACTACACTGTAAAACCCGTTCAATCTGTTTGATAGCTCATACTCATATCAATACTTATTAGATTGAAGACTATAAGATACCAGAGAACGATAAAGACAATGAAAGTAACCAAGGTATAACAAAAAATATAGTTCTCAAAGAAATATTTCAATAATTCACTTGAAATAATATCTATTCAATAGAAAATTCCGATCTGAATCTAGGACATAACTATCAGTTTACTGCTGAATCTATTGTAAATGTTATTGATAATTTGAATTCTGGAATGTATTTTTCCAAGGACAAATGGTTTTTACACTTTCCTATTCCATTCCATTACCCATTGTGTAGTATTTATTGGAGAAGAAACGTATGAAAATAAACAGCAATGCTAAATGAAAGCCAACATGATGATATTCACAGGCTAACAGCAGTTCTATACACATACAGTACTCCAATTATATTTCACATGTTACAAAATATAGAATGGAAGGAAAGAAACCAATCAAAATACATTATATAAATTTAACAGATATATATATATATATATATATATATATATATATATATATATATATATATATATATATATATATATATATATATATAATATATAGCTTAAAAATTCAATTGAGGTACATGGATTACGATTTGAATTATCACCTGTTTTCTTCTATAAACTGTGGAGTAAAACAGAACAGAGGATAGAGTTTATCGTACAGAACAAACAAAATGCAAATGTCCACCATGACCATAGCAAAGTTCCATATGTACGTCTTCACTTTCGAATCTGTTCTTGCCTACTGTACATCTAAATAATCAACATGATATAGCTAATGCATTCTGATAGACAAAAAAAAAGATAATCCACGTACCTCATATTGAGAATAACTCCGATATTTTTCAAAATTTCTCCGATCAACCATTTCTATTCAATAATTCTAAATATTCTCGAGCCTTCATGCTCAGTCATAATCTACATCGAACAAACTAAAATTGAAATATTTTACCAGGATATGTTAAGACGTGTTATTGAGTTGCAAAAAAAAAGTTCTTCTTATAATATGAATAAAATAGAACAGAATTCATCATACAGGTATAACACAAAGAAAAATCTCACATTTTCATACCAAGTTGAATATCTTCACTTATACCATTGATCAGTTTCCATTTACGTTACTATTTTTTTAATAGATTTTCTATTATTCATAACGAATCGATATATCCACTGAATGAGTTCATTTCAATCATATTGTATGATAAAAATGATAAAAATTAATGAAGAATCGTTTTAATTCTCATCACACACAAATATTATTCTATCAACTCTTCATATAAGTATTGAGACAAATAGTTTGATGACGTATATTTTCTTTCGAAAATTCCATTTAGATCATATCTTTTCATCACAGAAAAAATAAAAATTATAATGCACAAATATTTCCATTCCATTTCTTCATCTTTAATAAAAGAAGTCAAATTAGCTCAAAAAACTCAATTGGGCAATGTGGATCACGATTAAAATTATTAATTGTTGTTTCCTTATAAATTGTGAAATAAAATAGAACAGGGGATAGAGTTTATCGTGCAAAACAAAACAAAATGCAAATGTCCATCATGACTAAAGCAAAGTTGAATATGTACGTCTTCACTTTTGAAACTGTTTTTGCCTACTTCACAGTAATGCATAGATCAATATAATATAGCTTATACATGTTAATAAGAAGATAATGATAATCCACATAGCTCATATAGAGGATAAATTTGACATTTCTCAGAATTGTTTCAATAGGCGATTCTCATTCAAATAATTTTGAGTATATCATAGCTTACATACTAAATTATAACGTGAATAATACGAATCAAAAATATTAAAACGTGCCATGAATTTCAATTTCTCTTTTTATTATAACAAGGAAAATAACAACTTTTGAATTCAGACTAAGTAAAAATGTGCTTCTTATCTCTTTTTATGTTCTTATTAGTTATCACGTTAGCATGATCGAATGGATCTTTCATAGTATGCAGCAAATATATTTACGGTCTCAAAGTTTGGAACATCAAAATATTTTGGGAAGATTACGTCTAATTAGAGTCACTATTTTGAAAATACTACGAGGAATATCGTCATATCCTAGGACATTTTGGAACGGTGCGAGGTCTCGCCCTCGAAAACTGAACCTTATGTCTCTAGAATTCATTGTATAAAAGAACGATGAATATAGAAGAACAGTTAAAATATATATGAGAAAGATTAATCACATAGTGAGATTACTGAATTTGTCTCTATGTCTCCTCCACCTAAAAATCCTTTGACTCCCATCCTCTCCCGGCAAGAAATATGCTTCTACCTTCACGTGGTACTTGCTGAACATATGTGTAATCAGATACACCTATGACTGAATGGAGCATTATCTTCTATCTATCGAATACAAACCTCCCAATCAGTTGACAGTATCCATGCTTCCGGAAAGAATTGACTAGAATTAGAAAATTTAAAAAAATCTTTACATATGTTTTATTGAAAATAAATTCTGTATGAAAATGATTAGAAATTCAACCTGCCGAATTCATAGTAATCACAGAAAAACTCCAGAAACATGCTGCATTGCTTTGATACAAGTAATATCTCAATTTCACAGGAACATGGATATTATAATAAATGAAGACAAATTTCTTTGGCTGCACTTGAGCCCTCTTCAGAAGTTATATGAATACAATTTAGGTAGAAAAATCACCGATATATTGTTGAATAATATATGAGAAAAAAAGAATAGGTGAATGGAATACAAAGAAATGACATACAGCAATTGAAATATGCGAAAATAGCATATAATTATTGCAGCTAATTCGAAACTCATGAGTAAGAATTAAGTTACAAATGTGGACGTGTTTTGTCATTGATGATAAAAAGTAGAAGAACTATTATTCTTGTAACTATTGATTGAAAAACACGAAGTTTCATGTAACTCATTTGAAGATTCAACTCAATTACCGTAATTATATGCTTTTTGGACATATTTTAATTGCTGTACGTCATTTCTCACTATTTTATTGATAATTTCTTCTTATAAATAATTCAACAATCCGTAAGCGATGTATTTTTCTGTCTGAATTGTTTTCATCCAACTCCCGAAGGTGGCTTGAGTGGAACCGAATCTGATAGATGTGGATTGATCAATAAAAAAATTTTATGGCTGAAACCAGAGCTTTTTTTGCATTTGTCACTTTTTCCTACAGTCAAGAAACATTATGATTCTTATAAATATAGTAGTTTTAGCTAAAGAGTAGAGAAATGTGATGTTTGTGAGTTTCAGAGTGATGATTAAATGGATAAGACTTATGTTTCGCGGACACATAAGTCAAGCAAAGTGCGTGAGCTGTGAAATTATTACTGGGAGTAAAGAGAACATTCCACAAAAAAAGGAATTCTTCCAAGGAGGTAGCCTTGCTTGATAGAAAATTCCGTTATTTCACTACAAAACTTTGACAATGACCTAGGAAAGGCTTGATTGGAAATCCTGTTATCTTCCTGTGACGTTCCAAATTCAGACTCTGTAATTCGTAGAAGAATTGGAATCAATTTATCCGATTGATGAATACATGAAATAATATTGAGAATTGTCAATAAAAAATAGTGAAATCACGAGTAGGGAGAGATGCACAAATATAATAGGGAGCAGGAGGATTTTGTGGGCTAAAAATATATTTTGAATTTATCTTATAAAGACAGAATTTTTGCCGGAGGCGGTTCACATATCGAGCTGCGAAGCCTAGGGATCAGGCCTGCGTAGCAGGCCAAGCGCTAGTCTTATATACTAAAACGCAAAATGTTTGGATTACAGAAAAACTTTGCCCTAAGCCACAGCCTAAACCAAAATTCGGATTATTATAATATTTTTTTTACAAATATGGTATTCTTGAGGAGGAGTGCCTTTTGAGGGTGTGAATTTTTTCCGTCTCATAGATTTTGTGCAAAAAATCAAAAACCGACGAAAATTGGACAAAAAAAATCAGATCCAGTTGCCAGGAGTTTTTAATTGTTGAACATCAATGTCATCTGGCAGTTTTGACGTTTGAATCTCAATATTATCACATTGAATATTGTAGAATTTCTATATTATTCAGGGATATTATGTATTATAATATTAATTACAAACATGAGCGAATAATTCTTGATACATTTTATGCTTCTATTATGTTTAAATAATGAGATTACTATTTTTATGACGTTTAAATAAATTCTGTACTGCCAACTTATTTTCTAAGGAGAGAATGTACATGCGTACTCGCTTTTACGCAAAATTCCAATTCCAGTTTACAACAATGAACACATCTCACAAATAAAAGGTAAGTAGTTTAAATGGATAATATTAACAAAATGGCAATTTCATGTGATACTTTTTAGGCTATGCTCAAAAATTTTTTGGAATAAAGTAATGTGTCACAATATTTATGCATTTTCAACACAAAACAAATAACAGGCATTATTAGAAGTGACCTATTTCTTATCCAGTTTGGATGTTCCTATCCCCATGGTATATAAATTTGGACATGAAATATTTTCTTGTTGATTCTGCTTTCAATTCTGACATATTGAAGCTGTATTCTTTCGTTCACGGAGTACTGATCTAACTGATCTGGTTCACTATGTTCTTGTTCAATCGTTTACGGATCAGTTATCCCCACTCCAAATTTCAACTACTGCAGGTAATACGGAAATTATTTGAATGTTGTATGTTTATCCAATAGTGATCATATTAAGTACTCGATGAAATTATGTACGCATAACATCAATTCATTCAACTAGATCTTATTAATAATTTTTTATACACAAGAATCTGGAGCTTGTTCAGTACTTGCGCTTATGAAGCGAGTAGGTGAAGTTGTTCCAACAGTTGGTAACATTGTTGGGTGTGACGTAGACACTCGGGTGCGCATGCGTAAGATAGAGTGGATAGAGATCCTCTGTAAAAGTCAGATATTATTCTTCTTTCAGTGTTTGTTCATAATATCAGTTATTGAAATATATTGTAATTGTGAAGAACATGAGTGTTTTGTTGAATAAAGAGGAATCGGATAACAAGTAGTCAGATGATACAACAGCTGTCTACATTTTCATTACTACATTCATTAATTTCATTATTTTGATCAATTCCTAAATATTGTATGCGGTCAAATAGGCACTTTGAACAACTAATATAGATTTCATGAATAATTTTGCTGTTCTCATCAACAAGACTGCAACAGCAATTCCACTCAATTCCAATTGTGATCAATGATTAATTGTTGCGATCGATAGAATGAGTATTTGATGGACATTGTATTATTTACTACATACTATGATGAAAAAGTTATTAGTATAATCAACAAAAAATGCTACGTACCAGTCACATCCACTATACTAAAAGGCCAAGTGTAAGGATTACTAATCTGACTTTACCTGAGGCTACAGCCTGAACGGTCCACTCGATTTTTGATTTTTTTTTATAAATTGCGTATTCACGAGGAAAAGTGCCTATTATATGTTTGAAAATTATAACGTGTATAGTATTTACAGGCAAAATCAAAAACCATCAGTGAGAACTGTCAATAGTGACAGCTCGAGATAATATCAAGCTATCAATACTATAAAATTGATGAACATCGAGTCGCTTCTGTCAAGTTTGATATACAGGTATTTGAAATAATATTCAAAATATTATAGAATTCACTATTGATTGAAGATATTATGTATGGTTATATGAATAAAATATTAAATTGGATAATTTGTGATGCAATTCAAGCTTTCATAAAGCTTATTTTAATGAAAATCATTTCTTTGACATTTACAATGGAATGTCAGTATTGCCAACTTATTTTCCACACAGAGACTGTACATGCGTACTCGCTTTCACGCAAAATTTCAATTCCAGTTTACAACAATGTACACATCTTATAAATATAAAGTGAGTAGCTTAATTGAATAATATTAACAAAATGACAATTTTATGTTATATTTTTGAGGCTATGCTCAAACATTTTCTGGAATAAAGTATAATGTCACAATGCCCATGCATTTTCAGCACAAAATAGAAAACAGGCATATTTTGTACAATATAAATTCTTTCAAACAAGCGATCGCATAAGTTTCAAGATGATTTCAACATGTAATTGTTATAAGGAAATCGATTCTTATAATCAAGAGATTTATTTCTGTAATTCAAGTGTAACTTCATGTAATATTTTTAAGGTTATGCCCAAGGACTTATTGAAAGCTGGTATAGCAGAATGCTTGATAAATACAATTCCAAAGTGATATTGTTGAAGAAAATCCAATTATTTGTAGGCACTGAAGAAGAATTAATAAAATTTGAAATGTTTGCTCAAGTGATATGAATTTAATTCACTGATACTGATTCATCTATCCTCCGACGATCCATCATTTGATTATACTATTTTCAAGATACGATTTATACTCTAATTCATAATATTGTTCCCCTGTTGAATAAGTACTGAAGAATAAATGCCACTTGAAATATGTCAAGTAACTATAGTTTGATACATGTGGTGAATATTCTGCAATGAGAAAATAAATATTACGATTAACTTAGTATTTGAGATTATGTAGAAGATAATCCTCCTAAAACCTGAATTGCGCTGATGAAACACGATAAGTTTGAGTGTAAACGATTTAAATAATAAAATAATACTCAGATAAACTGTACATATATACCTATTCTGTAAATCCACTACAATCATTTAACGATATTGAAAATTTCTTAAAAAGTGTAGGAGACACATGATATAAATAGATTAAAAGTAGTTATTCCAGAAAGAGTTTTGGCGGAAAATGTTGGTAGATTATACGGGTTACTGTAAGTAAGAACTCACTGTTGTAATCAGCTGATTTCAAACAAACAACACAGACCACTGTTCCAACAGTTCGTAACATTGTTAGGTGTGACGTAGACGCTTGGGTGCGCATGCGTAATATAGAGTGGATAAAGATGTTTTGCAAGAGTCAGATATTATTGTTCTTTTATTGTTTGTTTATAATATCTGTTATTGAAATATATTGTAATTGTGAAGAACAAGAATGTTTTGTTGAATATAAAGGAATCGGATAACGAGTAGTCAGATGATAGAACAGCTGTCAGCATTTTCATTGCTTCATTCATCGATTTCATTATTTTGATCAATCCCTAAATATTATATTCGATTGAATAGGCACTCCGAACAACTAATATTGATTTAATGAATAATTTTGCTGTTCTCATCATCATCACTGCAACAGCAATTTCTTTCAAACTAGTACTGTTATTGTAGTGAGTATTATGATCATATTATCAACAATAATTCCTGAGTAGAAATCATCGATTGTTACGGGCAACAATCATTTGTTGTGATCAATTCAATTTTGATTGTAATCGTAAAGTTATTGCTGATTCATTAGATAAACGATGAAAACTTGGTAAAAATTATTGTTGTCATTTACTCAATTCCAATTGTGATCAATGGTTGATTGTTGCAATCGGTAGAATGACTATTCAATGGATATTGTATTACCAACCACATACTATGATGGAAAAGTTATTGGTATAATCAACAAAAAATGCTACCTACTAGCCACTATCAACAATTGATAATTAGGATTACCTTCTAAATCTTATTCTCATCCACTCAATCATTATAGGGATGAACAAAATATTGTTGCAATCGATTGCAAACTGATAGCTGTGATCATTCAATGATCACTGGAGTGAAAAAATTCCAAAATACAAAGCGTAGATTTTATTCAACAATTCAGGGTTGTCTTCTGATTTATTTCTATTGTAGTCAAAAAACAACCGATCGAGAGCGAAGTGGGCAATTGACAATACTGCACAAGTTGGGGATACTATTTTTCATTACGAATGCAGGATTAGTACTATTTTGCACTTATTTTTCCGAGCAATAAATGGTTTGCGTGCGACAAGTTTACTTGTTGCACATAAATTATACCTGGCGCACTCAAAAGCCAAAGAGCTTTTTACCTGCGCAAAGTAGTACGTATTCTGCATGAGTGATAAAAAATAACTCAGATTGATTCCTTCATGAATTGGCACAACATTCACCTGGAACATTTCCCAAAATAATTTGCGGTTTTATTTCATTTATTATAAAATTCGATAAATTCTTTTAAACTAGGGAAATAATTATTATCAATGTGAAATAAGAGTTATTTATACTCATATTTGGACGTCGCAAGCCAAGATTTGACGATGGTAGCGTTGACGATGAGTTCGACAGAACATGTTGCAAATTAGAAGGAACAACATGAATGTACAAGAAATAAATGATGTTCGCCAACTCTTACATTGTTGCAAATTTAATACATGAAGTAAAGTATTTTTACAGGGGTAATAGCAATTTGAAAAACTTTTGCAGTTTTCGATGCAAGAATAGGGCATGTTAATTCACGCACCACGGTCTTATATATAGGACTTGACACTAGCATCTCACTACCATTGGCAAGGGATTGACTCTTATTGAGATATTCAGTTATTATCAGTTCCTCAAGATGTGAGAAGTTGTAATATATTGTAGTTGATGATTATAAATCTACTAATGATAATTGTTGAAGGGAGATTGAGGGAAATATTCATTTGACACAAGTTCAAATATCCATTTTTGTGAATACAAAGGAATTAAATGTGATTATTATGAAATATTAGGAATTCTATTGCTATTTGATGGCAATATTTTGAATATTATTGATATTGAGTGCTATATATCAATGAATTTCAGAATGTAAAATTAAATATTCAATCCAGACTTGAATTATTCGAATCGCTGTTTCTTGTCTTTCTGATGCACATTTTCTGTTTTCCTTGCACACTTATTTTGTCGATCGTAACACCGTCTGTAGTAGTTTGAATGACTAATAAGCTGCTTCAATAATGAATACCCTTACTGGTGAGTATCAAGACCTATGTATAATATTGGAAATTGTGCGGCAAGAGTGGTTCTTTTGAAAAGATAGTTCTACTAAAGGAACAACCTCGCCATCTCGTCGCTAATCCTCAAAGGGAATGAAATCGATGATTTTCTACCACCAACCAAGGTGGCCACCTTGGTTGGTGGTAGCCTCGAAGTCACATTCACACATTTTTTGTGATCTTTGAGCTATTTGCTATTTTTATATTGTTATTTTTATATTGTTATCAATAAGTATTGGAAGTTTATTTTCACAACTATGCTGTAAACGAAGCTATAGGATTGTAATATTTCAATAGAACGCTGAAGATGGATGGATACACATCCGAAACGTCCAAAAATTGAACAGTAGCATAAATAAATTTAAATGGACTTCAATACCTAAAAAATTTTTTTCCTAATCCATATTTAGGTCCTTTAATCTGCATTCAAACATAAATAGAAAGTAAGTAGTTTAATTGAATCATATTAACAAAATGACAATCTTATGTAATATTTTTTAGGCTATACTCAAACTTCTTTTGGAATAAAGTATAATGTCACAATACTATGCATTTTCAACACAATATAGAAAACAGGCATATCTCGTACAATTTAAATCCTTTCAAACAAGCGATCGCATAAGTTCCAAGATGATTTCAACATGTAATTGTTATAAGGAAACCGATTCTAGTAATTAAGAAACTCATTTTTGTAATTCAAGTGTAACTTTATGTTATATTTTCTAGGTTATGCTCAAGGATTTATAGGAAGCTGCTATAGCAGAATGCTCGATGATTATGATGCCAATTGTTATCAGGAAATCAATCCTTTCAATCAAGAAACTTACTTTTAAATAAGATGCCAACAATAGCTCTTTTCATAATGGGAATTTTTTTGTGCGCATGCCTGGACATCCGCCATGTTTCTTGGACACTTAATACGTAGATAAGCCGTTAATACTATGTTTTCAATGTGAGATTTGAAAAAATTCATATTTATTATAATTTTGATATATATTTACAGTAAAATCATGATAAAAGCTTTTCAATGAAAATATATATTGTTATCAGTTCACAAAGGGGCAGAATAGCGCTGTTGTTATGAAATATGTCACAGCGATATGCGTAGTAAGTGATTTTCAAACAATTATTATTATTTATCTAGCTTCTCAAAGCCTTGTCTTGAAATTCGTCGAAAACTTATCAAATCAACGAAGCAAAAGTATCTGAATGTGTTAAATGTGATCTATTACTGAATTATTTGATTATTACTCTCTGTATTCAGAATTGATATTGTATTGAATAATTTGAACCTAATATGAAAATAATTGTCATCCTAGCGTATCAATAAGTTCTGCTTTATTACCACCATGAGGACGAGCATAACATTTCAATCATCGTCGTTATTGTATGAACACACCATCAATTACTCTTTCATATTATTGAACTGGTAATAGTGGTAATGATCGTTGTTGCCCAGCCTTATTTATAAAAAGTATTCTGGCTTTTGCGACAAATTTTTTTTAGATATTTCTCAAATCAAATATATCCATTCAGGATCATCAACGGGATGAGGTTATTCATTGGTATGTATTCATAATTATCCAACTAACTCCGTATTTTATATCGTAGAGTCGAATAAATCATCAAGAAAAGTATTCGAGATGAATGGACCATAAGCATGTATTCATGAATACACCAGACAATTTATCTTATATTTAAGAATATTTAAGAATCATGCATACAATAAATTCATAATTAGCGCTTCAGGTTGAAGAGAAGTTCAGTCAGTCTACTTGGTACCTATCCAATCACAAAATTATAGTTTTGTGGTGATATTATTGAAGCAAATTCAATTATTTGTAGGTACTGGAGAAGAATTAATAAGATTTGAAACGTCTGCTTGAGTGATATGAATTCAATTCACTGATACTAATTCATCCATTTTCTGACGATCCATCATTTGAATATACTATTTTCTAGATACGATTTATATCCTGATTTACAATATTGATTTCTTGTAGAATAAGTACTGAAGATTAAATGCCACTTGGAATATCTCAAGTAACTATAGTTTGGTACATGTGATAAATATTCTGCAATAAAAAAATAAATATTCTCATCAACTTTTTATTTGAGGTTATGTGGAAAATAATTCTCCTGAAAACTGCATTGAGCTGATGAAACAAGATAAGCTTGGGTGTGGACGATTCAAATAATAAAATGATACTCGAATAGATTAAACGTATATATTCTGTATACTATAAAAAAGTGACCAATTTGATATTCATTATGGATGTTCCTATTCACTGGGTAATTGAAATGGAAAATGATAAGAGATAATTACTAGATGATTCTGCTTTCGATCCCAAAAATTCGATCGATGTACATATACTGCAAATATTCATTCAAAGTTTGATATAAAGACAATAATTATATCATACTGCTATATACCGTTGGAAGATCCTTGCCTATATTAAGTTCATTGAAAAGAGTAGCAAATCCCAGTAGTTCTAAGATTTCGATCTGAAGTTTCTGACATCTAATAGCCTAGGCTCTGATGTTTATTCATGAGCTAATGACTCGATGCGTAGTAGATAAATCTGATGTATTTACTAGAGACTTGAATGGCATTGTTGAATTCAAGAGTTCATTGTTGTACACAGGTTATATACAAAAAACGTAGCCTATATGGATTACAGAAGATATGTACCAAAAGATACTCAACTTGGAGGAGTTCTTAATGATAATTTTGTACATAATATTCCATTAAAATATTAGTGTGGTGCTCTTTCTACGTTTTAGATGTATGAATCAGACATTAACACATATATTGCAAGGACCAACCAATCCAATCGTACATTTTGTTGAGGTACAACAATGAAACATGCAATCATCAGCAGATTATAAAATCCCTTTCAATCAATGAAGCCAATACATTGAAAATTCAATTGAATCAACGAATAGGAGTTTACATTGATCAAAATTGGTGGGAACCATCAGTCCGTCACCTAACAATGGATCAAATAGAGTAATGACATTAGATTACGACAATGGGGCCATCAATCTGAATTTTTTATTTGTTCAAAAATATGAATCAAATATTTCTTAAGGAACTAACTGTACCTAAATATTTTGTGCAATAATCTATGAATCATCGAATGGATCATGTTACAATAGGCGTGTTTCTTCGACAATCATACTGTGCATCTCAGGATCATATTCGCTGTATATGAATCATGATTATTTTTTGAAACTAGAAAACAACGAATTACGAATCATGGATCATTTATTGCAGCGATCCTATAGTGAGAATACTAAATTAAATATTTTGATTTGAAAATATTTATATATTCGTTTTAAAAAATATATTTTATAGCTATGATTTTTGGCGATTTTTTTTTCTTTTGATTGGTTAAAATATTAGAATTTTTCCGTATTGATTTTTATTATAATTCACCAAATAGTTTGTTTTTCATGCACTATCTATTATTGTATGATTATTCGTATATTTATTCCATCATATAAGATGCGGAATGTGCACTTATTGTTTTACCAACGATTTTCTTGTTCTGTTCTATCCGCCATTTTTCAAATTTACACAGATTCTGCTATCGCAATCATCGTGAACATGCAAAAAGTCCGATTCAAAAGGGTAAGGGGATTGTCATTTAGTGATCACAAAGTGAAGAAGTGGGGATGACAAATAACGACCAAAGAAACATGATTCACTTAATCATTGTCACTTAGATCACATAGATTGCCCGAAGAAACACGCCTAATATGATGCCACAAATTCATATTAAAGTATAAATAGTTCTATCAATTTCGTATTTGTAGTATTCCTATATTTCTCCTAAAAGCTGCATTTAGCTGATAAAACACGATAAGCTTGGGTGAAAACGATGATGAAAGTATCATTTGTCATAATTCATTCTTTCTCAAATTTTGAGATACAAACGGAACGTACGCATACACTTCTAAACCGTTTGTGCGCATGCGTCAGTTGTCAATTATTAATATGTTGCTGCAAACTAATTTGAAATCTAGAAGTGATGTTATTCTATTAAACTTTCGTATGCGAATAGAGTCTTCCATTAGACCATAAGTAATTTGGGTAGATTTTTACAATAGGAACCCAGTGGTAGTTATAAAAGTAAAAAGAGATGGCACCACAGTGATTCGAAGAAATTTTCCAGTGGCACTAGAACGGTGGGGACTGGTATTTTATATTCAAGAAAAAGCAATTTTAACATAACCTAAAACGAGCTTTCCAGGCCAATTAGTATTGGAAAACAGTAAATCAGTGTTTTTTAGCTCAAAAAATACAGAACCTAACCTAAACCGAGCTTTTTAAGGTCAAGTAGTATTGGAAAACAGTAAATTAGTGTTTTTTCAGTTAAAAAAAAAAACAGCCAGAATAAAACCTAAACCAAGCTTTATAAGCCAACTAGTATTGAAAAAAATTCATTATTGTCAGCGAGCCACACACTTGTACGTATTTAGGTGGAATGCTCTTTGTTTGAAAGTCACTGACTATAGCAATATATGTACAAGGTACGCGCATGCGCACGTCACTAGGTTCCTGGCATAAAAGTGAGCCGTAATTTGTATTTGTATTTTTTTCTATCAGATATTCTACAGCTTTTACAATACTTATTGTTTCAGCGATGTGAGAAAATGAAATTTTATATGTTCACGAAAAATTAGAATGTCGTGACATGAAAATATTTTAAATTTATAATGGGACAGCAGATTCTAAAATATTGTATCAATCTGTATAATAGATAACAATGTATGAAATAGTATATTGCAGCGAAAGTATCAAGTTCAATGAATAATTGTTGAAAGTGATCAATAGTATATTATATAACGAGGGACTTAAGTGCTTGATTTAATCCTGAGGGTGGAGTTTATTGCACGAGACGCAGTCGAGGGCAATACTCACCTGAGGGATTAAAGGCACTTAAATCATGTGTTATCTACGCTATTTTTCGCACTACCGTATTATATTAAATCACAATAGTCTAAAGTAGATTAATTAATCTTACAATTTTGACAACTACAAACTTGATACAAAAATGTTGAGTAAATTCACCATAGAAACAAGACTGGCTACAGCAGTTGTTCAATAAATAAGCTTGCTGTCAAAAAGATGAGTGAGAAAATTGATATTGATAAGGCTGCGGAACAGGTTACTGTAAAATGATTTTGCCAAAAGTCTAGAAAATTTACGAACAACAATACGATGCATTTGTGAAATTGTGTGAATTGCAATAATGCTAATACAAATTAAGAATGAAGGTTTGAATTCTAATGATAAAATTCAATTTGACATTTAGGTAAGTACTTTGATTATTTAGTTGTCATAGAAAAATTTGATTATTTTACTTCAGTCCCTTGAGATTCTTGATCATTTTAGATCCCGGAGGGACTAAACTCAAACTTAAGTCCCTGAAATGAGGGATTAAATTCGTTGTTTACTCCCGGGAGTGCGAAAAAGTATTTTTTTCTATGGTTAATTTATGTCATGAATAGTCCAAGGACTCTTACGGCATTACGATTTAAGTCTTCCAATAGACTTAAATGCGAATATGATTCACTCATAATGAATATAGGTTTCACAACAAGTTTGCTAGAAATAAAGTCAAGAAATAAGAGCAACAAATATAGTCACATATTAACCGAATGGAAGCAAATTTGAATCTTCAAAATAATCTGTTTATGATAATTGATGAGCAACTGATAAATGATGCAACTGACACATAGCCAAGTGTTATTGTGCTTATGTGAAACTGGTTCGCATCATGGTCAATCGGAAGGCTAGAATCATAGTCCCATAAGAATCTTTGGACCGTTCCTAACCAAAATGTATTATAGAATTATTGTTATTCTATTAAAATTATGATCTATTTCAGTTAAAAATGTGCTACTTTGATTTAAGTCTTCTGGACCAGTTTTACAATAGCATAAAATTGTACTTTGCTATCAGACAGTTCCATCTACTGTTAGTCGTGCATCAGACATCAATAACATCATAACTGAATTCATGCAGTCAGAAGATTCAAATTAGATCTGTTCAGGTAGTTGATGTATATATTTGTTGCTCTTATAACTTGATATAATTTTTAGAAACAGTGTTTCAAATCATGTATATTTATTGAGAGTAAATCGACTCGGTATCTCAGTCAACCTGGAGGCTAAGATATTGGTCCCATAAAAGCTCTTGGACCGTTTTTAACTGGCATGTCGAATAAAAAGTATATTATTCAAAGTAATTAGGAGAGAATATATGATATTTCTAATTTGTGAAAACTCTCAGTTTGAATCAAGAAAAGATTGGTTAAAAACAACAATGTAGATATCAATCAACATTATTCATTTGTTGAGAAATTTAAATTATGAAACTTCACTCAAATAAACTGTGAGCATATGATGAATTCTGTTTAATTACTCAACTAAATTTGTATTCTGTATCGTAGAATGAATGAGTCCTCAAGAACAATTTTAAAGGAAAATTGAACATGACTAAGTATTTATGAATGCACTAAACAATTTATACCACATTTACAAATATTGTAGAAAACATGCTCTTAATAAATTCATTATTAGCGCTGCAGGTTGTGAAGAGGTTCAGTCAATTTACTTGGTATCTAACTACTGCGTATGTCAGTGAAATTATTGTTCTGTAATGATATTGTTGCAGAAAATTTAATTGTTTGTAGACAATGAAGAAGAATTGATAAGATTCGAAACGTTGGCTCCAGAGATATGGATTTAATATACTAATCCTGCTGATTCATCCATCATCCGACGATCCATCATCCGACGATCTATCATTAGATTATACTATTTATGGGTACGATTTTGCGCACATTTCGAATTTCAATTCACAACAATGTACACATCTCATAGAAGAGAATGTAGGTAGTTTAATCGAATATTAATGAAATGACAGATTTCTGTGATCTTCAGGTTATGCTCAGAAATTTCTAGGATAAGAGTAATATGCGACAATATTATTGCATTTTGAGTACAAAATAGGGAGCATGCATATTTCACACTATAAAACTCTTATCAAACAAGAGATCGTAGAATCATGTAGCTATTGAATGAACTGCAAGATGAAATTACCATATAATTGTTATAAGAGAATCCATTTATGTAATTAAGAAATTTATCTTTGTTATCAAGAGATATAATATTATTATTATCAAGATGAAGTAACCAATTGTTGGAAACAAAGTATAGCATGAAATTTGAGTCCCTCATCGTCAATTTACAATAATTTCAATCTCTTATTTCTAGCAACTTGGAGTGGAAGATGTCAGCTATCACATAAAATTTCTTGAACGCAATCAGGTACTCTTCAACTGAATTCTGCCAAAGATGTGCCAGATTGATCTTTATTAAATTTATTTTGTTCTCAAAAATTCATTTGGCTACTCAATAATTTGTAATCATCTAGGAAGATAGATCTGTTGTAGAAACGTGTTTTTTTCAAGGGGCTCTGAAAGAGTGGAGCTTGTGTTCTTCGGTTTATGTCTATCATCTTGCAAATTTTCAGTGATTGGAGCAAACATATATTTGAAATTTGATTATGAATACAATAGGTAACATACTCGAATATTATTGAATGTAACATATTGGATACTTGCTCTGCATAGCTTTCCTGAGTATTTGGAACTTGAAGTTACAGATCTAAAATTAAAATTGAAGATACAGATCTAAGTTTTCAATCATCAATTTCTCCGCTATTGGTATGCAACTCCATTCAAAATAAAAATTGAAATCAACCACTGAGACGCATTTACAAGAAAGTATAAGGACAGTTGTCGCTTCCAATGAATCTTCACTTTTTAGACCCTACTGATCCCAAAAACATAATTCAAAAGAAAGTCAGTCGTTGTTTGTCTATGTCTCAAAACACGAGTACTTGAGAACGCCTAGAAATCTTTGACTGAAATTTCATATTCAAGTTTTTTATCCGAAAAATAAGTTCATATTTATAAATAAGGTACCTTCAATCTGTAATACCAAAATATCATTGATGGAATGTTTGAGTTTTTTGCCTTTATTTTAACAACGGTGGTATTTATCAAAAGATATAAAGTAACTTAGATTGATCCCCAAATGAATTGGCACAACATTCACCTGGAACATTTCCCAGGATTATTAGCGGTTTAATTTTATTTATCATAAAGTTCGATGAATTTAAAAAAAAAATAATAATTATTATCATTGCACAATTAGAATTTTCATACTTATATTTGGACGTGACATGCCAAGGATTGTCGATGGTAGCGTTGACGATGCGTTAGACAAAAAACGTTGCAAATAAGAAAGAACAACATGAATATATAAGTAAAAAACTATGTCCGCTAACTCTTAAATTGTTGCAAACTTAATACATGGAGTGAAGTATTTTCACAGTGGTATTGGCCATTTGTAGAACTTTTGCAGTTTTCCATGCAGAAATAGAGCATGTAAATTCTCGCATCACGGTCTTATATACAGGTCTTGGCACTAACATTTTACTACCATTGGTTGGTTGACTTTTATTGGAGTATTTAGCTATTATTAGTTCCTCAAAATGTAATATATTTTATTCAATTTTGACGTTTTAAAGCTACATTATTAAATCCATAGCAACAGTCATAAGTAAATCTTCATTCACTAGTGATTTAAAATGAATTATTAGTGATTTAAAAAAATTTAAATCACTGTTGGAATAACTTTTCATAAAAATATTTCGATTTCTAAGGAATAATTTTCCCAGTTGCAGCGACTGCTTCGAACAGAATGGTATCGGGGACGAGAACATTGTTTTAATCACTTTCTTCCATCATTTCAGACAATACTTTTCACAATTATAACGCTTCAATTCAAAATTCACAAAATTGACAGTTTACTGACAGTCACACTCCCGAATGTTTGAAAAACAAACACTCGTTGCGATATCAACGAAGCTCCCTTGCAACTGCAATTAATTTTTTTTGAATTTTGTTCTCAGTTTCATGATCCAAAAATTTACACAAAACTGAATAAAATTATGTATACAAACACGTGAATTAAACCTCTTTATTTGCTCTAAGAATTGAACCACTCGCGTTCAACGCGCTCGTGATTTGAACTTTCTTCTCGCAAATAAACAGTGGTTCAACTCACTTGTTGTATAAATAACTAGTATTTGATGATTATATATCTACTTATAATAATAGTCTTAGGCCCGGTTGAAAAGATGGTTCTACTAGAGAAACAATTTCGCCATCTCGTCGCTAATCCTTATAGGGAATGATATCAATGATTTTATCAAAGAATTTTATCTAGATATCATTGGAAACTGTCAATCAATTCAATCACGGGCAGAGAAAAGTGTAGAAATATAATATGAATCAGAGGAATTATGTGAGCTCAATTCACATTCGAGATTGATTTTGTAAAAGAAGAATTCTTGTCAGAGAGGCGGTACATATATGAAGCTGCGACGCCTAGTGTTTCTGTAGTTTGTGAAGGAGTTGAAATCAATAATTTCTCACCAGATAAATACATAAAAAAAACATTGGGATTTGTCTATAAAAAACAGTGAAATCACGAATAAGAGAGAATGCAGAAATATAATATGTGGCAGAAGGATTCTGTAGGCTAAAATTATAATCGGAACTAATCTTATCAAGAAATTATTTTTGCCGGAGGCGGTTCACAGATGGAGCTGCGAAGCCTAGCGCTTAGACCTGCGAAGCAGGTCGAAACGCTAGTCCACTATACTAAAAGGCCAAGTGTAAGGATTACTAATTTGTCTTTGCCCGAGGCTACAGCTTAAATGGTTCAGTCGATTTTTGTAATTTTTTTTTTATAAATTGCGTATTCACGAGGAGGAGTGCCTTTTATATGTTAGAAAATTATTACATGTATAGTATTTACAAGAAAAATCCAAAACCAACAGTGAGAACTGTCAATAGTGACAGTTCGAGAAAATATCAAGCTATCAATGCTAGAAAATTGATGAACATCGGGTCGCTTCTGTCAAGTTTGACATACAGATATTTGAAATAATATTCAAAATATCACAAAATTTACTATTAAATCAAGTTATTAAGTATTGTTATATGGATAAAACATTTAAATGGATAATTTGTAATGTATTTAAAGCTTTCATCAAGCTTATTTCAATTAAAATAAATTTTTTGACATTCAATAGAATGTCAGTGTTGCCAGCTTATTTCCCAAACAGAAACTGCACATGCGTACTCGCTTTGACGCAAAATGTCAATGCCAGTTCACAACAATGTACACATCTTATAAATAATAAGTAAGTAGTTCAATTGAATAATATTAAAAAATGACGATTTTATGTTATACTTTTTAGGCTATACTCAAACATTTTTTGGAATGAAGTATAATGTCACAATGCCCATGCATTTTCAGCACAGAATAGAAAACAGGCATATTTTGTACAACATAAATCCTCTTAAACAAGCGATCGCATAAGTTTCAAGATGATTTCAACATGTAATTGTTATAAGGAAATCGATTCTTATAATCAAGAAATTTTTAAAGTGTAACTCCATGTAATATTTTTAAGGTTATGCTCAAGGATTTATTGGAAGCTGGTATAGCAGAATGCTTGATGAATACGATTCCAAAGTGATATTGTTGAAGAAAATTCAATTATTTGTAGGCACTGAAGAAGAATTAATAAGATTTCAAATTTTTGCTCAAGTGATATGAATTTAATTCACTAATACTGATTCATCCATCTTCCGACGATCCATCATTTGATTATACTATTTTCAAGATACGATTTATACTCTAATTTACAATATTGTTTCCCTATAAAATAAGTATTGAAGATTAAATGCCACTTGGAATATGTCAAGTAACTATAGTTTGGTACATGTGGTGAATATTCTGCGATGAAAAAATTAATATTCTGATTAACTTTGTATTTGAGGTTATGTGAAAGATAATCCTCCTAAAACCTGCATTGCGCTGATGAAACACGATAAGTTTGGGTGTAAACTATTTAAATAATAAAATAATACTCAGATAAACTGTACGTATATACTAATTCTGTATACCTACTACAATCATTTTACAATATTGGAAATTTCTCAGAAAGTGTAGGAGACACATGATATAAATAGATTAAAAGTAGTTATTCTAGAAAGAGTTTTCGCAGAAAATGTTGGTAGATTATACAGGTTACTGTAAGTCAGAATTTACTGTTGTAATCAGCTGATTTCAAACAATCAACACAGACATCTGTTCCAACAGTTGGTAACATTGTTAGGTGTGACGTGGACGCTTGGGTGCGCATGCGTAATATAGAGTGGATAGAGATGTTTTCCAAGAGTCAGATATTATTGTTCTTTTATTGTTTGTCCATAATATCTGTTATTGAAATATATTGTAATTGTGAAGAGCAAGAATGTTTTGTTGAATATAAAGGAATCGGATGATGAGTAGTCGGATGATAGAACAGCTGTCAGCATTTTCATTGATTCATTCATCGATTTCATTATTTTGATCAATCCCTAAATATTGTATTCGATTGAATAGGTACTTCGAGCAACTAATATTGATTCAATGAATCATTTTGCTGTTCTCATCAACAAGACTGCAACAGCAATTTCTTTCAAACTAGTACTGTTATTGTAGTGAGTATTATGATCATATTATCAACAATAATTCCTGAGTAGAAATCATCGATTGTAGATTATTACGGGCAACAATCATTTGTTGTGATCAACTCAATTTTGATTTTAATTGTAAAGTTATTGCTGATTCATTGGATAAACGATGAAAACTTGGTAAAAATTATTGTTGTCATCTACTCAATTCCAATCGTGATCAATGGTTGATTGTTGCAATCGGTTGAATGACTATTCAATGAATATTGTACTATCAACCACATACTATGATGGAAAAGTTATTAGTATAATCAACAAAAAATGCTATCTAGTAGCCACTATCAACAATTGATAATTAGGATTACCTTCTCTATCATTGCTATCAACAAAATATTGTTTCAATCAGCTCATCTATTGTTGTGATCAACCAATAATAATTTATTGCTAGCAGCGAACAACGATAATCCCTAAATCTTATTCTCATCCTCGCAATCATTTTAGCGATGAACGAAATATTGTTGCAATCGATTGCAAACTGATAGCTGTGATCATTCAATGATCACTGAAGTGAAAAAATACCAAAATACAAAGCGTAGATGATTTTATTCAACAATTCAGGGTTGTTTTCTGATCCATTTCTATTTTAGCCAAAAAACAACCGATTGGTTCTCTATTCAAGCAATTCATTCTTCATCTTTTAATGCTGTTTCAGATGTGAAATATGAGTCAGCATAACAACTGAGACTTTAATTATATTTACCAGTTTTTCTGAACCGATATATTCAGGCTCCTAAGCTGAGTCCTAATTTTCAATTGATTTGGACAAATTCGCTTCGGATTAAAAATATCCTTGGAGATGTATTTGGAGCCAATTTGCTTTTTGTAATGAAATTTCGCACAAATATATGAAAGTGAGGTTCAAAGCGTTTCTGCTTCTTTGGAAATAAGCATCCCGAGAAAGGTTTGAATTCTCAAAATCACATTGAAAATAAAAAAACGCCCTTATTCTTTGTTCAGACCTGGAAGAAAAGTTTCTTATTGAACTCGATCATTGTGTCACATCGTATATCCTGATTTTGTTACAAGGGTCGAAATTGATAGGAAAATGAACTTATTGAATGGCTTATAAATCAGGTGTAGAAGACAATGGAGAAGAAATGTGTATTATTGTAATTACTCTCAATTTTTTTCTCCGCTATTGGTATGCAACTTCATTTAAAATTGAAATCAAAATCAATCACTGAGATGATGCATTCACAAAAAAGTATGAGGACAGTAAACGCTTTCAATCAATCTCTACGTTTTAGACCCTACTGAACCCAAAAAACATAATTTAAAAAAAAGTCAGTCGTTGTGTCTGTTTATTTCTGAAAGCACGATAACTTGAGAACCGCTAGAAATTTTTGACTAAAATTTCACATTCAAGTTTTTTACCGAAAAAATAGGTTCATATTCATGAATAAGATATATTCAATCGGTGGTACCAAAACTTCTTCGATGGAACTTTAGAGTTCTTTGCGTTCATTTCATAATCGGTAGTATTCATCCAAGAATAAAATAGTATATTGTGCAACAAATGCGATAAGTTTTTGAAGCGAAGTGGGCAATTGACAATACTGCACGAGTTGGGGATACTATTTTTTATTACAAATGCCGGATGAGTACTATTTCGCACTTATTTTTCCGAGCGATAAATGGTTTGCGTGCGACAAGTTTACTTGTCGCACATAAATTATACCTGGCGCACTCAAAAGCCAAAGAGCTATTTACGTGCGCAAAGTAGTACGAATTCTGCATGAGTAATAAAAAATAATTTAGATTGATTCCTTTATAAATTGGCACAACATTCACCTGAAACATTTCCCAAAATAATTTGCGGTTTTATTTCATTTATTATAAAATTCGATAAATTCTTTTAAAGTAGGGAAATAATTATTATCAATGTGAAATAAGAGTTATTTATACTCATATTTGGACGTCGCAAGCCAAGGTTTGACGATGGTAGCGTTGACGATGAGTTCGACAGAACATGTAGCAAATTAGAAGGAACAACATGAATGTACAAGAAATAAATGATGTTCGCCAACTCTTACATTGTTGCAAATTTAATACATGAAGGAAAGTATTTTTACAGGGGTATTAGCAATTTGAAAAACTTGTGCAGTTTTCGATGCAATAATAGAGCATGTTAATTCACGCACCATGGTCTTATATATAGGACTTGACACTAGCATCTTACTACCATTGGCAAGGGATTGACTCTTATTGAAGTATTTAGTTATTATCAGTTCCTCAAGATGTGAGAAGCTGTGATATATTGTAGTTGATGACTATAAATCTACTTATGATAATAGTTTAAGGGAGATTGAGGGAAACATTCATTTGTCACAAGTTCAAATATCCATTTTTGTGAATACAAAGGAATCAAATGTAATTATTATGAAATATTAGGAATTCTATTGCTATTTGATGGCAATATTTTGAATATTATTGATATTGAGTGCTATGTATCAATAAATTTCAGGATGTAAAATTAAATATTCAATCCAGACTTGAATTATTCGAATCGCTGTTTCTTGTCTTTCTGATGCACACTTTCTGTTTTCCTCGCACACTTATTTTGTCGATCGTAACGCCGTCTGTAGTAGTTTGAATAACTAATAAGCTGCTTTAATGATAGATACCCTTACTGGTGAGTATCAAGACCTATGTATAATATTGGAAATTGTGCGGCAAGAGTGGTTCTTTTGAAAAGATAGTTCTACTAGAGAAACAATCTCTGCATCTCGTCGCTAATCCTTAAAGGGAATGAAATCGATGATTTTCTTAAGGATTTATACCTAAATATGATTGGAAACTGTCAATCAATGTAATCTCGGGCAGAGAAAAGTGTAGTAAAATAATATGAATCAGGGGAATTACGTGAGCTCAATTCACATCCGAGATTGATCTTGCCAAGAAAGAATTCTTGTCAGAGAGGCGGTACATATTTGGAGCTGCGACGCCTAGAGTCTCTGTAATCCGTGAAGAAGTTGAGATCAATAATTTTTCTCAAGATAAATACATGAAATAACATTGAGAATTGTTTATAAAAAATAGTGAAATCACGAATAGGGAAAAATGCAGAAATATAATATGGGGCAGGAGAATTCTGTACGCTGAAATTATGATTGGGACTAATCTTATTAAGAAATTATTTTTGCCGGAGGCGGTTCACATATGGAGCTGCGAAGCCTATCGCTTAGACCTGCGAAGCAGGTCGAAACGCTATTACTATATACTAATCGTCTAGTGTATCACTCTATGTATAGATTCATTACTTTTTTGTCCACCTCTACAGCCTGTATTTATTGATGGATTTTTCTGAATTTTTTTTTATTTGATACATCTTTATTAGGTCTAGTGCCTTCCGGGGGTCTCATATTTTTCGTGTATATAGTGTTCGCAGTAAAAATTAAAAACGGCGGAAATTTGCGTTGATCAGCGTGCCCCTATCTTTTATTCATCTATTCAACAGGGGTATACAAAATCACACGTCATTTTGACATTTCAATTTCGAAAACATCTTCATGAATTTTATTATTTCTGTTATTTTTACGTTAATTTTAACATAAGTTTAATGTTTAATATGCATGAGCAAATGTCCTGTTATACAATTCAATTGTTGAAAAGGTATTTTAAATAATTTATGAGTACAACTTTTATAAATTTTGTCGCTCTACTGTGATTCATGCTTTTTGCTGTATTTCGAGAACGTCACTTTGACATGTCAGGCTGAAAAATATTTTGGTAGATTCCATGAATCTACTGTGTCTACATAAATTAGAATGATAGTTTAGTACATAATAGTCATGAGCAAATGTCATCTGATGCATTTTATTTACTGGAAAGTTGTTTTAAATAATTTATATCTCCAACATTTATTAGTTGTTTCGCTCTAATGTAAACGTGGCTTCTGCGACAGCGCCGGATTAAGTCAGCCTGCGTTCTGTAGCAAATTCTATCTAGAGGCCCTACCTTGGTTCGGAAAAATACTTTTATGGTCCCAACCCCAACTCGATTGAGACATTTTTTTTTACATTTACATCAGGCGTTTGTGCGTAGATATCACAAGCTGCGGGGTTTGTAGCATTTAATATCGTTCCAATGTGGCTGGTCCTGCTCTGATCATTGCGACTTGATGTTAATATTCAATTGTTGAATTGACATTTCAACTTTTTGACATTTTAAGATATTGTTGAAAGCGTATACATAAATTTTGAGAATCATTTCGGAAAAATGAAATTTTCACTTGATGAATTTAGTGAATAATTAAAGACGGAACAAAATGAGGTTATTCATGGGTATGTTTTCATAATTATTAAACTAAATTTGTATTTCGTACCGGAGAATTGGATAATATGGGCATGTAGTTATTAATACACTGGACAATTTATTTCATATTCACAAATATTGTAGGAAACGTGCATACAATGAATTCAAGAGATTGAAGAAATGGTACTCTCAGTAATTGCTTTGTAATGATATTGTTGGAAGAAACCTAACTGTTCGTAGGCACTAAAAAATAATCAATGAGAGTTGAAACGGTTGCTCAAGTGATGTGAATTTTAATTACTGATACGGATTATCTGTCATTCGAAGATCCATCATTCAATTATACTATTTTCTGGATACGATATTCCAATTCACGATGTTTCTCTGTTGTGGATGGAATAAGTATTGAAGATTGAATGGAATTTGGAACATGTCAATTACAGTTTGGTGGTACATGTGGTAAAAATTCAACAATACACGAGTATCTATTCTGATTTTCAATATTGTTCATTGATAGTTTGGTTCATACTGATCTCACACTTCTTTTAGTTGAATAAGTTTGAATTTGGATCTTGATGAACCCAGCCAATCGAACATTCTGTCCAAATACAACAATAGAACAAGCAATCAAGAGCTGACTATAATATCCTTTCGCTATCAATGAAGCTAACACTTTGAATATTCCAACGAATGAACAAATAAGAGTTTACATTAATCAAAATTTGTGAGAATCATCAGTCTGTATCAAAAAACTGAGTCATATCAAGTTATGACATCTAATTACGACAATGGAGACATCAATCATTATATTTGACTTGTTATAAAATATAAATCATACATCACTCAATGAACTGTACCTACATTATTTTGTATACTAATCTACAAGTATTCAAATAAATACTATCCAAGATATGGCAAGTGACTTATTTCTATTCGAGTATAAGTATTTTTATCAACTTCGTATTTTAGGCTATGTAGTAGATGATTAAGTATGAATGTATTTTTTTACTTGGTATATGAAACTGGATATGAGATATTTTCCCGATGATTCTGCTTTAGATTCTAGAAATTTGATCAATATACATAAACTGCAGATATTCATTTAAAGCTTTTTGTTAACTATCATCTTTTTCTGCCATATAAGGTACATTGGATGAGGCAGCATTCCCAGTAGTTCTAAAATCTGGATCTAAAGTTTCTGTCATCTAATATTCTAGGCTCTAATTTTTATTCTTTCCATGAGCACTAGGTACTAGAGTGTGATTGTTGGTATCAAGAGTTAATTGTTGTACGAAACGAACAGAGAAATATGTACTCGGACAAATATATTTCCAAAAGATACTCTTCTTGTAGGAATCTTAAATATTAATATTGTACGTTTTATTCCATTTGAACATTTGAAGAGTGCTCTCTCTACGTGTCGAATGGATGAATCAGTTTTTGATACGGACATTGATAAATATACTGCAAAGACTATAAAATCAGAAACTAGAAGTTAGGACGCGCATCACTGCCCGTAGAAGCAGATTTTAGAATCAAATTTCTATAACTATTAGATACGACCCCCCGCAGTGATAGACATATACGAACTAGATCTCAGAAACAGATTTATCTCATCAATTTATATATAGGTCTGTCATTCTATTAAATGAAAATGAGATTTTAGCTTGACAGAATTAGCGCAAATACATGCTTGAATCAAGAAGATTGATAATTTAAAATATTTTTTTGTATTTGTTAGTTCATAACGTGACAAATAACATATTCTATTTGTACGCCGCTACAATGTCAGAAAGGCTGTCAAAAGAAGGTAAAAAACTGCAAAAACGGTTTTTTTGCGTTCTGCTAAAAAACTACGCATCTGACAAAAAATAGTATTCTGCTAGAAAAAGTACGCAATAGAAAGACGAATCAAGTAAATACCTTTGAATTTGGATCAGTCCAGCTGCTTTTGGGTTGACTGCAAAAAGTCGTTATCTTTTTGTCATTTTTTCGGAAACTCTTAACTTGCATTGTATGTGTTATTGGGACTCGAAACTCTGACAGAGTGTAGGTAGAGTAGCTTTTAAAATACGCATCAAATTTTTCAGAAGATCGATTGTGAACTTTTTGAGAAATGTTGAAAAAACCCAAAAAAGGCCCTGCCGAAAACAGGCTATAAAAAATGGTTAGCCAGCAAAGATCAATTTCACAGATTGCATTTCCTTTGTCAAGAGTTACTCCACAAAGTGACTAGATGGCGTATCTCTTGAACAAGTGTGAGTATGGAAAAGATCGATTGCAAAAATCGCATTTCACCAATACAAGGAATAGTTTCCGTAGTTTTTTGTGAAAAGCAATGTACTACTTATATTTATTATATAATTGGAAGTCGAATGAGTGTATATAAAGCCTCCTCCAACAAAAAATCATGTGAAAATAAGAACTAGATTAAAGTTTGGTATAATATGTTACGATGAATTACGAAAGGGCAGTATTATTGCCATGCGTCAATCACTTGCTGTATTGGCCGCTCAGTTGAGAGGTTGAGAGAGGGGAACGAAATCAAGCAGCAATATTAGAGGCCGTTTGGATAGAGGCAAGAGAGAGAAGAGAGTTGGAGAGCAGCAGCAGCAATCAAGGCTGTTTGGTGAGGGAAGAATCGGTGTCGTTCGAAAATCAGTCAGTCTCCGTCATTCTACTGCTCATGTGAAGAATCATAACGTTGCGATAGAGGCATTGCTTAAGAAACCGTATTTTTGCGCTCTGACCGCTGGCAAGTGGTAGAATGCCGCTACGCTCGGGGGGCCATTTCCAATTCGCGTGGACCGACTACACACATTCTGACTATTGAGAATGTTGTTTGAATGGTCAATAAACAATAACACAATAACGACTCATGAAGCCTTCTCTATAATTGTTGATACTCCAAAAATCGTTATCGCAGAAGTGCGGTTTTTTGCAATCGATTTTTTTTCATACTTTCACTTGCTCAAAGAGAACGCCATTCGGGTACATTGTAGAGTATTTCTTTAAAAAATGAGAGCTTTTTGTAAAATTAGAGTACGTTATTTAACAACTTTTCAATGGCCGTTTTTCGGAAGAGCCTTCTTTTAGTTTTTTCAACATATCTTCAAAATTTTACAGTCGATTTCCTGAAAATTTGATGCATGTGTTAGAATCATTCTTTACTCACATTTTGTCAAAATCTGATGTCTAAATATTAAATACAATACAAGTTATGAATTTTCGAAAGAATGGCAAAAAATGTCAAATGGGATATGTTATCTTTTTTCCAAGATATGCTAATTCTATCCGACTGTTTATGGCTTTTCAAATATTATTCGCCTCAATTTGTACATAAACATATATCTTTGTATCCACACACTACAAATATGATAAGATAGTGGATTTGGAATACGTTTTTTGACTGAACAATAATCTATTGTTGATTGACTGAATGAAGCCAGAATAATCCCAAGTAACAATGACTGACCCTCGACCAGAATGTGACGTCAGATTTTGGTCATAATGAAGTCATAAGCTGACGGTTATATTTCGACGTCATAAGACGTTGAATCGACGTCACATTTTAAGTCAAATTGTGGTCATTTCTTGACGTCATAAAATGTTGAACAGACGTCATAATTTGACGTTATGTTTCAGCGTTTGGAGAAATCATACTTATGCTCTATATAATGATTCTTTAAATATATTTTTTCGATCAGTGTACTTTGCGCTTACGTTTCCAACCAATTGAGTCTCATTTTTCAGCTCAACGTCACTTTATGACGTAAGTTCGACGTCATGTTGTGACGTATGTAACATTTTTATCCCAGCATTCATTCTATGACTTAAATTCGACATTATGAGTATCGGTTATCAAGATATGAAGTTATAAATTATCATATAGAGATCAGTGTTCAATTATGGGAATTATGAACAAGTTGAGTTATGAAATATAAATTAGGTGTGTTCGGCTTTTATATTCCAGTGTAGATAAAATCTTATTTATTCCTATAAATTTCTCTAAGCAGTCTATGAATAAAAATGAAGAGCCTGATCCTCTATTTATTTGGGTTACAAGCATTCAACGGGTAACATATTTGACTTTTTGCTCGGAGGCCTCCCGCATCTTCTACAACAGTTCGGAAATCTTTGGTAAGATTCGGACTATTGAAATATCAAGCTATAACCAAACCAATCGTCTTTCTTTTGTTGTTCAGTTCAGGGAGGTTCATTTGTTTGTTTACATGATATTGCTCCACTCAAGAATTTTGTTAAAGTTATTGGAAGGTAGGTATCAATATTAAAATTAGAAAAACGTGACTCATCGTATATCCAACACATTGAATAATTTGCTATCAATTTAAAAGAATTTTAAAATCTAGAAGCAAATGTATCATAAAAGATACTTCCGAATTGCATAACTGTTATTGAAAATTTTTCTAGCTACAAAGCTGATGATTGATAGGATCTGAATAATAGTGTTGAATCTTGAATTACTGAAAATCATATGAAATTGTTTTCCAGGATGACTGTATATAATGGTGCATTTTTCAAATTTCGACTCAATTGCTGCAGTGCCGGCTATTGACACTATCGTCATGGTCACAACATTTGAATGAATAACCCGAAGTTATACAGAAATTGGTCCAGAATTTACAGATGCTTGACGATCAGTTTTTTTCTTGTCATGGTGATTAATTTTTTCTTAGGTTTTGATACATATAATTTTTTTTTACTTGATAGTTCTTTATTACCTGTAATATATTTGTATTTTGAATAAATCAATTGAAAATACAATGATGTTTTATTATTCACTAAGTATCTGAAAGTTCCTTGAATAAATAGTATTCAAACAGGTGATATGCAACGTAATAATGTAACCATATGACATTTTGATGTTCTATATTACTTATTTTATTATTATTTACTTCTTGAGGAACTTTTAGGTGATGACTAAGATCATAAAGTGATGTTGAATTCAAGTCATAATATGATGTCAAAATTAGGTCATAATGTGACGTCAAACTAAGGTCATAATTTGACGTCAAACTTAGGTCATAATACGACGTCAAACTCACGTCATAATATGAAGTCAAAATTACGTCATAATATGACGTCATATAGCTCCACGCATTGACGTCTTGCTGACGCGATTATGACTAAAAATGTGACGTCGTATCGACGTCATATGTGGTCATAATTGTTACTTGGGATAGTTCATCTCCATTCCAATATAGATGAAGGGACTAGATATACATAAAATATTGAAATAGAATCATTGTGAATCAGAATTTAAGATCAGGGTACTGATTATAAGACTCAAAGATTCAGTCATTCTGAAGGCCTATGCTTCTGGACTGTTTGTGCGGATGCGTCAGTCGTCCATTGCAAATCGACAGCTGCAGAGATATACGTAGTCTAGAAGTGAGATTATCGGGAGCTAATTTTATTGAACTTCTCCATGTGAATGAAAGTTTTGTTGATGTATTTGAGCGTAAGTTATTTCCCATTTTCATTTTTTTCTGTGAAACATTTTATAGCTTATACAATGATTACTGTGTTAATGATGACTCATGTTTTATTTACGTGATTCTTGAGGAATTGTTTCTCCGCGCTAGAGATCCTGAAGCAGAAATTATGAACTGTCCAAGAGCTCCCACGGCATTAAGATTCAAGTCTTCTGAATGACTGAGCCGCGAACATGATTCACTCACAATGAATTCAAAGTTCACAACAACTTTGATGTGATTGAATCCAAGAAATAAGAGCAAGGAGTATACCCACATATTACTTGAATGAATACAAATTTCATTCTTTGAACCAATCTGTTCATGATAATTAATGAGCAACTGACAAACTAAGTGCTATTATTGTGCTATTGTGGAATTAGATCAAATATAAGTCAATCAGAACGCTTGAATCGTAGTCCCATAACAATCGTTGGACAGTTCTTAATCAAAATGACCATTAGAATAATGTTGCTCTCATCAAAATACAGTCTATTTTAGTTGAGTCCTGCTCAAGGCTCTTATAAGACTCCGATTAGAGATCTCCGATAGGCAGAAATGCGAACCAATTTTACATACGCACAGAATCGTGCTTGGCTAACATCAACTGTTAGTCGTGCATGAAATATTTTTATCAAATGTATGCAGACGGAAGATTCAAATTGGATTTTCTCGAATGGTATATGTATATAACTATTGCTCTTATGACTTAATCCAAGTTTTAGAGAGTGTGAACCAAATTATGTATATTTACTGGAAGTGAATCGTGTCTGTATTTTTACCAGCATGGTAGATTGAATCGTTGTCCCATAAGAGCTCTTGGACTGTTTTTAACTGGAATATCGGACAATTAGTGAATTATGAAAGAATTGATGTCAATTCAAATTTGTAATAATTCTAAGTTCTAATCAAGAAGACATTGGTTGAGAATAAATACTGAAAGTTTTTGTATTTGATGGAGTAAAAGCCCTACCAGCGTTGTTTTGAGAGAGATAGTGTGCTCACACTCAATATGATTTATTCCGTAAAAATGTCTTACATTTATTTGTGATATCATAAATTGGAAAAAAATTAATTAAGAAGTCAATAATAATAGAGAATATTTTTCCAGTTTGTATAACTTTGGGAGAAATATAGAGTACGTTTTTGATAAATCGGGTGAAAGAACCAAAAAAATATTTTTCTACAGTCACAATAGAATAATGATCATTCCGCATGCTTGGAAGTTCTTGAGTAAGCCACGTAATATCTCGAAAAAACTGTTTCATTGTTGGCATAGTTTAATTTTTCTTGTGAATTTTTCATCATTTCTTCCAAAAATGGAATCAATTCAAGTAATTTCATCAACGTTTGATGAATTTGAAAAAGATTATTGAAGCATAGTTTCTCTCAGAAAACGGTATATTTTAAATATAATAGGTAAATGAATATCAGTCACGCCTTCCATCTGGTGAGAGTGCACCAGGCAATCTGTGAAATCAACTGATATTCTCTGAGAGTACTGTTACCATTCGTCAAAATACGGGTACTCTCAGTTCTTACTCTTGGAGAGTACGCCACCGAGTACATTATAATTCAGTAGAAATTCTACCAACGTCCTCTACGTCGGTAGAAGACTCGACCCCACAACTTCCAAATCACAAATCTAGCATACTCACACTGAGACAAAACTATATATTCCATTTCTCTCACACAACAATGTTCAATTTTATTTTAACATTTTGGAGTTGTCATAACTTTGTGCTCGAGTTCTCAGCATCTCATTATCTAGGCCCCAATATTTATCAATCTCTGTATTTTGATATTCTACTTATGTTCCAATGCGTAGTTAAGGAAGAGATAAATTCTCTGGTGATTGCATTTCATTAGCGTATAACAGTTTTAATTTTCTGACATTCAAAAAAAAAATATTCACATTACAGAAATAGTTTTAGGCTTTTTTTTGGGGTGGACGTACATTGCAAAGTAATGTGGAATATTTCATAGCTTGTTGAAAAGAAGTAACACCGACTTGTTGAAAGATAAAACAATAATTTAACGGAAATTACGGTGGTTGTAGGGCAGAAACACTACAGCAGAAAAGTTTCATTTAGATGTTATTCTTATTTAAAGTCCAATATTTCGTAACAATTTTGTTTCTTCATCAGGGATACTGAAAACGTACATAAATTCTTTCAATACTCATCCAAAAATATAAATTTTGAAAACAACTTACAAATAGTTATAACTTGGAATAAAATTGTAAAATTTTTTGAAACAGTTTGAAAATTTTTCATTGTTAAAAGTCTTCGTAACACACATTTATTACGTGACTAACTATGTTAACACAAACTCAATTTTTTGTCAAACAATACAGCCATATTTATGATAAAAATTATTTAAAAATTCACAGCCAACGTTGTGACACCATGTTTTTGACTGCCGGCTACACGTAAACGACGAAAACTAACTCAACAAGAAGAGGGGACGGAAATCCTGTCATCAGAAATAAGCGCGCAAAATTTAAATTATTAATACTTTTAAAAAGACCCCAGAAGATGAGCGTACATTACACTCAGGTTCTGAGTGTCAGTTTTATAGTTAACAGTGATATTTTTATTTAATTTAATATGACACATTTCAAGAAACAATCTTTTTCTATAGTTATTTTCTAATTCTAAAATGACTATTTGGTCATAGTCCACAAAATGCTGCGTTTCTTGAACATGTATAGCCATAGCACATTTATTACTGATGTCAAGCTTTCCCTCACCTCGTCTATGTTGAGACATTCTAGCACTTAATTTCTGAGAAGTTTGGCCGATGTAACATTTGCTACAACCACCGCATGGAATTTTGTAAATTAAGTTGGATTGGTTAAAATCAGCTGTTTTATCCTTTAATTTTGAATACATTTGATTGACGGTTTTCAAATTTTGCTTAGCGAAAATAATATGTTTTTCATCTTTAAATAAACCAATAAGATCAGATGTGAGGCCTGGAACATTGGAAAAAGAGATATACCTTTTTTTAGTTTCGTTGTCAGTGACACTTTCTCGTACAGCAACAGCTGAGCTGGTGTTAAACAAAAGACGTTTAATGAGACGCCTTGGATAGGAGTTCTCGATCAATATATTCTCTAACCGTTGCAACGATGGTATTTTTAAAGTAGGATGACAAATTTTTTCTATCCTATTTTTTAAACCTAGTATTAGGTTAATTTTTGTTTGATTTGTGTGCCCGGAGTGATAGTTGATGTACTTCCCAGATGATGTTGGTTTCTGATACCAATCAAGTATAACTGTTTGATTTGATGTACGGATAACTTTAGTATCCAGGAACGGAACGCTCCTGTCCACTTCCGTCTCCACAGTAAATTGTATGTTACTGTTCACGTTGTTGAATATATTCAGGGTTTCTTCAATCTTATCCGCCAGAACTGCACAAATCAAATCATCAACGTATCTGAAAATAAACGGAAAAGCAAACGGTAATTTAGGAATGCATTGATCAAGGACCCAATCCATGACAAATCTGCTAATAATGGGACTCAATTTACTTCCCATTGGACAGCCAAAAATCTGCTGGTAATATTGTCCATTGTAAATGAAAAAAGTATTGTTAAAAATGAAAGTGACTAGATCGATGAAAACATTTTTTGAAATATCCGTATGATGTTCAATGGCTTCCCAATTTGAAGTAATTATATTAATAACAAGTTCTAATGGAATATTGGTGAAGAGGCTCACTACATACAAGCTTATTAGGACGAAATCATCTGGTAATTGTAAATTCTGAATATTTTCAGCAAATTGAAAACTGTCTTTGATAAAATAGCGCGTTTCGCCTTCAATTGAAAGTGATAAAATTTTTGTTATAAACATACACAAATTAGACGTAGGAGAAAGGATCGACGAAATTATTGGTCTGACTTTCAAATCTTGTTTATGAATTTTAGGTAAGCCATAAAATTTGGCACTTAGAGCATTATATATAGTTAGTGATTTAGCAACTATATCTGAGATAAACTTTTTTGACTTAAGCTCACTGATCCTTTTATCACATCTATTCTGTGTAGAAGTTGTCGGATCTTTATCAATTTTTCTATAATATTTAGGATCATCTAAAGCTGAAAGGCAAAGAGAATTATAATGTTCTTTATTCAAGGCAACAGTTACGTTACCTTTATCAGAGTTAACAATTATAAGTTCTGGGTTATTTTTGAGAAAAACTTTTGCATTATTGAAGAGTTTTCTAGTGATGGTATTGAAGGATTGATCTTTATTAAAAAAATTGGTAACAATGTTCGTTGCTCTAGCTCTCAGAATGTTCTGATCGCCTTTGCAAGCGTTAACTACTTGTTCCACATCTGCCAATAAATTTTTGGGCTTAATGTCTTGTTTCTCAGGAATAATGCAAAACTTTTTTCCCAGAGATAGAAAATTTTTTATGTCTTCAAGAATTGCTACTGTTGACAGATTTTTAAACCAAGTATCTTTCGCTTTGACAGTGGTTTTCATTTGATCTTCAATCAATTCATTTAACTTTGATATATTTCTATTCTTAATTTTATTAAAGTTAACATTATAACCTCTCATTTGCTTACGTTTGAACTCAACAAAGGTAACTGTAGGTAAATTTTGATCGCTGGTGAAAGAATTTTCAATAGAAATTTGATCTCTTTCAATTGAACGCAATAACTCGCTAGTTATATTAATTTCTAGTTTTATGATTTTATCCTTCAACCTGTTATTGAATTGAAGTGCTTTTGAGTCTAGTTTGGTTGGTCTTGAAGTTATCAGGCTGCTGATTCCTTGAACGCCTTGTGAAATGTGGTTAGGTTTGACATCGTTGTTTTTACAATTGAGTAGAAAAATTCTCCTGTTCCTTAAATTTGCCAATTTGGTGTTGTTGGATGCCCATAATTTGAAGTTTTGGCAGGTGGTCTGACCATGTGTACGTCTTAAGTATTCGAAAAAACCCATTCCTGGAAAATGATGTTGAAAAGAAGTAATACCGACTTGTTGAAATATAAAACAATAATTTAACGGAAATTACGGTGGTTGTAGGGCAGAAACACTACAGCAGAAAAGTTTCATTCAGATGTTATTCTTATTTAAAGTCCAATATTTCGTAACAATTTTGTTACTTCATCAGGGATACTGAAAACGTACATAAATTCTTTCAATACTCATCCAAAAATATAAATTTTGAAAACAACTTACAAATAGTTATAACTTGGAATAAAATTGTAAAATTTTTTGAAACAGTTTGAAAATTTTTCATTGTTAAAAGTCTTCGTAACACACATTTATTACGTGACTAACTATGTTAACACAAACTCAATTTTTTGTCAAACAATACAGCCATATTTATGATAAAAATTATTTAAAAATTCACAGCCAACGTTGTGACACCATGTTTTTGACTGCCGGCTACACGTAAACGACGAAAACTAACTCAACAAGAAGAGGGGACGGAAATCCTGTCATCAGAAATAAGCGCGCAAAATTTAAATTATTAATACTTTTAAAAAGACCCCAGAAGATGAGCGTACATTACACTCAGGTTCTGAGTGTCAGTTTTATAGTTAACAGTGATATTTTTATTTAATTTAATATGACACATTTCAAGAAACAATCTTTTTCTATAGTTATTTTCTAATTCTAAAATGACTATTTGGTCATAGTCCACAAAATGCTGCGTTTCTTGAACATGTATAGCCATAGCACATTTATTACTGATGTCAAGCTTTCCCTCATCTCGTTTATGTTGAGACATTCCAGCACTTAATTTCTGAGAAGTTTGGTGGTTGTAGCAAATGTTACATGTTCTATTCCATTTGAACATTTGAAGAGTGATCTCTCTACGTGTCAAATGAATGGATTAGTTTTTGATACGGACACAGACAAATATACTGCAAAGACCATAAGAAACCAGAAGTTAGGACGCGCATCACTGCCCGTAGTGGCAGATTTTAGAATCAAATTTTTATAACTTTTAGATACGACCCTTGCAGTAATAGACATATACGAGCTAGATCTCAGAATCAGATTCAGCTCATCAATTCATATATAGGTCTGTCTTTCTGGTTAATGATGATGAGATTTAAGTCGCGCAGAATTAGCGCAGATACATGCTAAAATCAAGAAAATTGATAATTTGAAATCTATTTTTCTTTATTTGTTAGTTCATAACGTGACAAATAACACATTCCAATTGTACGCGGCTACAATATCAGAAAGGCTGTCAAAAAAAAAGGTTAAAAACTGCCAAAAACGGTTTTTTGCGTTTTACTAAAAAACCACGCATCTGACGGAAAATAGTGTTCTACTGAAAAACGTACGCAATAGAAAGACGGATCGAATAAGTTCTTTTGAATCTTGATTAGTCCAGCTGCTTTTGGGTCAATTGCAAAAATCGTAATTATTTTGCCATTTTTTCGGAAATTCATAACTTGCATTGTATCTGTTATTGGGACTTAAAATTTTGACAGAATGTGAGTAGAGTAGTTTCTAACATACGCATCTAATTTTTAAAAAAATCGGACTTGAATTTTTCAATAAATGTTGAAAAAACTAAAAAAACGGCCATAAATAATGGTTAGCCAACAAAGATCAATTTCACAGATTGCCTTTCTTTTGTCAAGAGTTACTCTACAAAGTAACTAGATGGCGTCATACTCTCACTTGCTCAAAAAGAACGCCATTCGGGTACATTGTAGAGTATTTCTCAAGAAAATAAAAGCTTCTTGTAAAATTAGAGTACGTTATCTAACAAATTCTCAATGGCCGTTCTAGAGAAGAGCCTTCTTTCAGTTTTTTCAACATATCTTCAAAAGCTCACAGTTGATCTTCTGAAAATTTGATGCATGTGTTAGAATCATTCTTTACCCACATTCTTTCAGAATTCGAAGTCTAAATAACAAATACAATACAAGTTATGAATTTTCGAAGAAATGGCAAAAAATGACAAATGGGATATGTTATCTGTCATGTTATGAACTAACAAATGAATAATAGAAATTACTTACCTTCAAGATATGCTAATTCTATCCGACTATTTATAGTCCGGTCAAGTTAGCCCTAAAAATACGGATACGCTTGCATAAACTCCCAAGTAGCTGAAAATTGGCATGAACGTTAGGGATCCCATGTGTGCAAAAATTTTATTCGATGTCAAAGCTTATAGAAATGGGTTTTTCAAATTTTGACCGAAATTGTCAGTTTTATGATAGAAATAGCTTGAACAAAAATTATAGATCTTCCAATTTTCTACAAAAATAGTTCTCACACTTTTTTTACCAAGATTTGCCATTTCTGAGAAAAAGCCATTCTAAAGTTATAATTTCAATAATATGCATGATTACGCTGCCTATGTACATGTGCCCGTCTGTTACTTACTTTAAATTATTTGTAAAGATAAATTACGCTACGTATCTTTTGCAAAACATACACGCAATAAGAACGGTGTTCAATTGGGTTGTCTTCCTCTAACCTTGGCTTCTGCTCATCAACATTTTTATCGAGTTCATGGATGGCTTGGTAATCAGCTAAACCCAGAAGAATGGGGATGGAAGCTAATTGATGATGTATTGCAACCAATCCACACTCTACTTCTACCTGCACCAGAAAAGCTCTCTAATACTACTTTTTTCAACTGCAAAATGGGATTTAATTCGAAAAAAATTGGCTTACTTTGTTCACCAGCATGCACCAGTTATGAAGACCAGCCGTGTTCAATTACTGAGTCTCTAACAGAAGCTGATCTTTACATCAACGACGGAACAACTGATGTATCGCCGTTGGAACAATTTATGTCAACTCAGGAAGATGAAGAATAACAAGAAGCAGTTGAATAACAAGACTTAATATTAAATTGAACTCCAATATGAAGACCGTGGAATAGGACTACCGGAAAAGCCACGACGAAAAATACGCGCCAAATACACTACCTCATAGGTGGCGTGGAAACGTGTGCATGTCATGGAGAATATAGCTTTAGAATGGCATTTTCTCAGAAATGGTAAGCCTTGAGAAAAAAGAGTGAGCACCCTTTTCGTAGAGAATTGGAAGATCTATAATTTTTGTCTAAGCTATTCCTATCATAAAACTGACAATTCGTTGCAAAATTCGAAAGACCTATTACTACGAACTTTGACCTCGCATGAATTTTTTGCACATATAGAATCAATGGAGACTTACCACAACTTTATCATAATGGTATCCCTAACGTTCATGCCAATTTTCAACTTCTTGGGAATTTATGCAAGGGTGAATGTCTATTTTGACTGGACTATTATGGCTTTTCAAATATTATTCGCCTCAATTTGTACATAAACATATATCTTTGTATCCACACACTACAAATATGATAAGATATTGGATTTAAAATACGCTTTTTGACTGAACAATAATCTATTGTTGATTGACTGTATGAAGCCAGAATAATAGTTCATCTCCATTCCAATAGATGTAGACTAGATATACATCAAAATATTGAAATACAATCATTGTGAATCGAAATTTGAGATCAGGGTACTGATTATAAGACTCAGAGATCCAGTCATTGTGAAGGCCTATGCTTCTGGACTGTTTGTGCGGATGCGTCAGTCGTCCATCGCAAATCGACTGCAGCAGAGGTATACTTAGTCTAGAAGTGAGATTATCGGAAGCTAATTTTATTGAACTTTTCCATGTGAATAAAAGTTTTGTTGATGTATTAGAGCGTAAGTTATTTCACCATTTGCATTTTTTTCTATGGAAGATTTTATAGCTTTTACAATGATTATTGTGTTAAGGATGACTTATGTTTTGTTAACGTGGTTCTTGAAGAACTGTTCACCCACGGTAGAGATCCTGAAGCAGAAATTATGAACTTGCGGTAAGAGAAGCAGATGCTGCAAGATTCCATGATCATTAACATTGTCAAGAAAAGTATTTGTTGTCACTTTTTGATGAATTGAATTAACAAACATTGGATTGACATTCTGAAAGAGATATTTCATTTCAGCTTGGATAAAAAGGCCGAAAATTGCAAAAACATCGTCTTTAGGAGAATAAAATTTTATATATTCACAGATACCAGGATGCCATGGCAGAAAAACTGTTTCAAATTGAAAATGAGGCAATAATAGATTCTAAAAGATTGTATCATCTGTATAATAGGTAACAATGTATGAAATAGTACGTTGCAGAAAATGTATCAAGTCCAATGAATAATTGTTAGAAGTTATCAATAGCACTTCCGCCTATAGTTCATGTGTTTCAAGAACAGTCCAAGAGCTCCCACGGCATTAAGATTCAAGTCTTCTAAATGACTAAGCCGCGAACATGATTCACTTACAATGAATTCAGAGTTCACAACAACTTTGCTGTGATTGAATCCAAGAAATAAAAGCAAGGAGTATACTCACATATTACCTGAATGGATACAAATTTCAATCTTTGAACCAATCTGTTCATGATAATCAATGAGCAACTGACAAACTAAGTGCTATTATTGTGCTATTGTGAGATAAGTTCAAATATTAGTCAATCAGAACGCTTGAATCGTAGTCCTATATCAATCTTTGGACAGTTCTTAATCAAAATGACCATTAGAATAATGTTGTTCTAATCAAAATACAGTCTATTCCAGTTGAGACCTGCTCAAGGCTCTTATAGGACTCCGATTAGAGATCTCTGATAGGCAGAAATGCGAACAAATTTCACATCAGCACAGAATCGTACTTGGCTAACATCAACTGTTAGTCGTGCATCGAATATTTTTATCAAATGTATGCAGACGGAAGATTCAAATTGGATTTGTTCGAATGGTATATGTATATAACTATTGCTCTTATGACTTGATCCAATTTTTAAAGAGTGTGAACCAAATTATGTATATTTACTTGGAGTGAATCGTGTCTGTATTTTTGCCAGCATGATAGATTGAATCGTAGTCCCATAAGAGCTCTTGTACTGTTTTTAACTGACATATCGGACAATTAGTGTATTATGAAAGAATTGATGTCAATTCAAATCTATAATAGTTTTTAGTTCTTATCAAGAAGACATTGGTTGAGAATAAATACTAAAAGTTTTTGTATTTGATGAAGTAAGAGCCCTAGCAGCGTTGTCTTGAAAGAATTGGTGTGCTCACATCCAATATGGAATATTCAATCTGATATATCATAAATTGGAAAATAATGAATTGAGAAGTCAATATTATTAGAGAATATTTTTCCAGATTGTATAACTTTGGGAGAAATATAGAATACTACTTTGGTAAATCAGGTGGAAGAACAGAAAAAATTTTTTTCTACAGTCACAATAGATTAATACTTATTCCGCAAGCTTAGATGTTTTTAAGAAAGCCACGTAATATCTCGGAAAAACTGTTTTATTGTTGGCATAGTTTAATTTTTCTTGTAAATTTTTCATCATTTCTTCCAAAAATGGAATCAATTCGAGTAATTTTATCAACGTTTGTTGAATTTGAAAAAGATTATTGAAGCATAGTTTCTCTCAGGAAACGGTATATTTTGAATATAATAGGTAAATGAGTATCAGTCACGCCTTTCACCTGATTAGAGTGCACCAGGCAATCTGTGGAATTGACTGATATTCTCTGAGAGTACTGCTACCATTCGTCAAAATACAGGTACTCTTAGTTCTTACTCTTGAGGAGTACGCCACATAGTACATTATAATTCAGTAGATATTTTACCAACTCCTTTTACGTCGGTAAGATTCGACCTCATGACTTCCAAATCACAAAGCCAGCATACTTATACTGAGACAAAACTATATATTCCATTTCTCCCACACAACAATGTTCAATTTTGTGTGGACATTTTGGAGTTATCATAACTATGTGCTTCCAACATTCCCAAAAATCATGTGAGATGTTCTAAAATTTGGATCTCGAGTTTTTAGCATCTCATTATCTAGGCCCCAATATTAATCAATTTCTGGATCTCAATATTCTACTAATGTTCCAATGCGTAGTTAAGGAAGAGATAAATACTCTGGTGATTGCATTTTATTAGCGTATAACAGTTTTAATTTTCTGACATTTCAAAAAAATATATTCGCATAACAGAAATAGTTTTAGGCTCTTTTTTGAGGTGGACGTACATTGCAAAGTAATGTGGAATATTTCATAGCTTATTCTAGCTGAGAACGGTGCAAAGACTTTTATGGGACCACAATTTGAGCCTACTGATTGGCGGAGATATAAACACAATTTATCTACATTAAATGCTCTCTTAAATGAATTCAATGAATAAAATAAATAAAATAGAATTATTTTTCTATATGTAATTTTAATTTTCATACTGCACAAATTCATTTATCATGATTAATGAACGGCTATTAGTTAATGCAACTGACGGATAGCCGAAGCCGATGTTTTCGCCTATGTAAGATTGATTCGTATATCGGCCAATTAGAATACTTGAATCGTTGTCCGATAATAACTTTAAAGTGCCCTCAATTGGGATAGAAAATAGTTCAAATATATCCGAGTTGATTTTATGATGGTCTTTGATGTTATTTTTTTTTATTAGCTATTTTGGAGGGAAAATTTCATTTTTATCGAAGAAGAATTTGAGACACATGTTGAATTGATTTTAATACAAGTAATATCACAATTCCAGAGAAAATTGGATATTGTGGCTATATATAAGGAGTCAAAACATGTGGTGTAAGCTTTTGAGTGCCAGAGTAGTGACTGAATGGATAAAAAATATGTCTTTGGAAGGCAAAAGTATATTAAAGTGCGTGAGCTCCAAAATTATTACTGGAGGAACGTGGAACATGCATGTTTCTTTAAATGCACAATTGGAGCTGAGTAATTCAGACTTAAAGCAGTGATTTAGAAGAAAATCTATGAGGAAAAAATGTTACTACGGAAAAAATTGTCCTGCTTGATAGGCGGTCTATCAATCTCGCAATTGAGCTCAGAAATCAGATACGCTAATTCATGGAAGGAATCAACTGAATGATTCTCCTAAGAGAAATATTTAGGATAATGGGAGTAAGTGATGAAAACACAAAATTTCAACTGAAGTTATATTTGACTTTTCCACTCGATATTCTCGGTTACACCTGGAGTAACCATCTTTTTGTATATTCGATGTACATGCATCATTTCAGTCAGCATTATCAACCATATCTATTCAAAATAATATTGAGAGTTGCAAAGGAGGCAGAAATTACATACAAATTGACGAACAAAGCGAATTGTAAGGATGTAAGTATGTCGTCAAGATAAAACAGAAGGATTACAGGAGTTGTAATAACTAATACTCTAGTTTGTATTCGAAAACAGTGAAGCAATGACTGAGAATATGCGAAACATGGCACAGGCATGTTATCTCGCTGTGAAGTTTTGAATTTAGACTTTGTAATTCGTAGAAGAATTGGAATCATTTTATCCGATTGATGAATACATGGAATAATATTGAGGATTGTCAATAAAAACAGTGAAATCACGGGTAGGGAGAAATGCACAAATATAATATGGAGCAGGAGAATTCTGTACGCTGAAATTATGATTGGGACTAATCTTATTAAGAAATTATTTTTGCCGGAGGTGGTTCACATATGGAGCTGCGAAGCCTAGCGCTTAGACCTGCGAAGCAGGTCGAAACGCTATCCTATATACTAATCCGCATAAATTTTTGCAATTACAACTGTCAGTTGGATGTTACCAAAAAAATTTTTATCCATCGCTGCAGCTTCAACGGTATATTCAATTTTGTTCATTTCTTCTCTATTTAATGCATCTTAATGAGGACTAGTGCCTTTTATATATTTGAATACCATGACATGTATAGTAATCACAGGAGAAGGCCAAAACCATCTATTACAATTGTCAAAAATGACAGTTCACCGGCCGTCGAAATATTCTCAAGTTATCTCTGACAAAAAATTAATGAACATCGGGTCGCTTCTGTCAAGTTTGACATACAGGTATTTTAAATATTTCTCAGAATATTACAACATCACTATTTAATATAGATATTATATATTGTTATATAGATAAAACATTCAAATGGATAATTTGTGATGTATTTGAAGCTTCTATGGAGCTTATTTTAATAGAAATAAATTTTTTGACATTCAATAAAACGTCAGTATTGCCAACCTATTCCCCAAGCAGAAACTGCACATGCGTACTCGCATTTGCAGTCAATGACAGTTTACATCAATGTACGCATCTCATAAATAGAAAGTAAGTAGTTTAATTGAATAATATTATCAAAATGACAATCTTATGTAATATTTTTTAGGCTATACTCAAACTTCTTTTGGAATAAAGTATAATGTCACAATACTATGCATTTTCAACACAAAATAGGAAGCAGGCATATCTCGTACAATATAAATCCTTTCAAACAAGCGATCGCATGAGTTCCAAGATGATTTCAACATGTGATTGTTATAAGGAAATCGATTGTAATAATCAAGAAACTTATTTTTGTAATTTGAGTTTAACTTTATGTAATATTTTCTAGGTTATGCTCAAGGATTTATTGGAAGCTGCTATAGCAGAATGCTCGATGATTAGGATTCCAATTGTTATCAGGAAATCAATTCTTTCAATCAAGAAACTTACTTTTATATAAGATGTCAACAATAGCTCTTTCCATAATTGGATTTTTTTTTGTGCGCATGCCTGGACATTCGCCATGTTTCTTGGGCACTTAATACGTAGATAAGCCGTTAATACTAAGTTTTCAATGTAGGATTTTAAGAAATTCATATTCACTACAATTTTGATATATATTTACAGTAAAATCATAATACAAGCTTTTTAATGAAAATATATATTGTTATCAGTTCACAAAGGGGCAAAAAAGCGCTGTTGTTATGGAATATATCACAGCGATATGCGTAGTAAGTGATTTTTGGACAATTAATATTATTTAGTTAGCTTCCCAAAGCCTTGTCTTGGATTTCGTCGAAAACTTATCAAATCAACGAAGCAAAAGTATCTGAAATTATGTCCAGAATGTGTTAAATGTGATCTATTACAGAATTTTTTGATTATTATCCTCTGTATTCAGAATTGATATTGTATTGAATAATTTGAACCTAATATGAAAATAATTGTCATCCTAGCGTATCAAAAAGTTCTGCTTTATTACCACCATGAGGACGAGCATAACATTTCAATCATCGTCGTTATTGTATGAACACACCATCAATTACTCTTTCATTTTATTGAACTTGTAATAGTGGTCATGATCGTTGTTGCCCAGCCTTATTTATAAAAAGTATTCTGGCTTTTGCGACAAAATTTTTTAGATATTTCTCAAATCGAATGTATCCATTTAGGATCATCAACGGAATAAGGTTATTCATTGGTATGTATTCATAATTATTCAACTAACTTCGTATTTTATACCGTAGAGTCGAATAAATCATCAAGAAAAGTATTTGAGATGAATGGACCATAAGCATGTATTCATTAATACACAAGACAATTTATCTTATATTTGAGAATATTTCAGAAACATACATACAATAAATTTATAATTAGCGCTGCAGGTTAAAGAGAAGTTCAGTCAGTCTACTTGGCACCTATCTAATCACAAAATTATAGTTTTGTGGTGATATTATTGAAGGAAATTTAATTATTTGTAGGTACTGGAGAAGAATTAATAAGATTTAAAACGTCTGCTTGAGTGATATGAATTTAATTCACTAATACTGATTCATCCATTTTCCGACGATCCATCATTTGAATATACTATTTTCTAGATACGATTTATATTCTAATTTACAATATTGATTTCCTGTAATATGAGTGCTGAAGATTAAATGCCACTTGAAATATCTCAAGTAACTATAGTTTGGTACATGTGATAAATATTCTGCAATAAAAAAATAAATATTCTCATTAAGTTTTTATTTGAGGTAATGTAGAAAATAATTCTCCTGAAAACTGCATTGAGCTGATGAAACACGATAAGCTTGGGTGTGAACGATTCAAATAATATAATAATATTCGAATAGATTGAACGTATATATTCTGTATACTATGAAAAAGTGACCAATTTGATATTTATTATGGATGCTCCTATTCACTGGGTAAATGAAATGAAAAATGATAAGAGATAATTACTTGATGATTCTGCTTTCGACCCCAAAAATTCGATCGATGTACATATACTGCAAATATTTATATAAAGTTTGATATAAATACAATTATATCATACTGCTCTGGCTATATCTAGTTCATTGGAAAGAGTAACAAATCCCAGTAGTTCTAAAATTTTGATCTGAAGTTTCTGACATCTAATAGCCTAGGCTCTGATGTTTATTCATGAGCTAATGATTCAATGCGTAGTAGACAAATCTGATGTATGCACTAGAGACTTTTTAAATGGCATTGTTGAATTCAAGAGTTCATTGTTGTACACAGGTTATACACAACAAACGTAGCCTATATGGATTACAGAAGGTATGTATCCAGAAGATACTCAACTTGGAGGAGTTCTTAATGATAATTTTGTACATAATATTCCATTAAAATATTAGTTTTAAATGTATGAATCAGACATTAACACATATATTGCAAGGACCAACCAATCCAATCGTACATTTTGTTGAGGTACAACAATGAAACATGCAATCATCAGCAGATTATGAGATCCCTTTCAATCAATGAAGCCAATACATTGAAAATTCAATTGAATCAACGAATAGGAGTTAACATTTATCAAAATTGGTGAGAACCATCAGTCCATAACCTAACAATGGATCAAATAGAGTAATGACATTAGATAACGACAATAGGGCCATCAATCTGAATTTTTTATTTGTTTAAAAATATGAATCAAATATTTCTTAAGGAAATAACTGTACCTAAATATTTTGTACAATAATCTATGAATCATCAAATAAATAATTTTACAATATGATGACACAAATTCATATTATAGTATAAATAGTTATGGAGAAGATATTTCTCCTTAAAGCTGCATTGAGCTGATAATACACGATAAGCTTGGGTGAAAACGATGATGAAAGTATCATTTGCCATGATTCATTCTTTCTCAAATTTTGAGATACAAACGGAACGTACTCATACACTTCTAAACCCTTTGTGCGCATGCGTCAGTTGTCAATTATTAATCTGTTGCTGCAAACTAATCTGAAATCTAGAAGTGATGTTATTCTTTTAAACTTTCGTATGCGAATAGAGTCTTCCATTAGACCATAAGTAATTTGGGTAGATTTTTACAATAGGAACCTAGTGGTAGTTATAAAAGTAAAAAGAGATGGCGCCACAGGGATTCAAAGAAATTTTCCAGTGGCACTAGAACGGTGGGGACTAGAATTTTACATTCAAGAAATAGCAACTTTGAGGCGGGTCTCTGCGTAAAAGGCGATAATTGTCACATCTCAAATCGTTATACAGCTTTCATTTATCATTGGAATAGCAAATGTTATATATTATTTTGAAGATTAGGCGCTTATAAACAATTGTACGTATCGAAATTTGATAATCTTTTCTAGATCCAAAGTAAAAAGCCCCTAAACATAGTACAAATATTGATTTTAAGGCTTTTCAAATCGTTTTAACTCAAGTATGATTTGACATACACTCATGAAAATCAACTATAGGAAAGATATTACTGTCAGCTTCAAATAAGCGTATAGAATTTCCAAAAAATTATACCAGTCTTCAGTAAAAAAATTGTGAAGTTCACTAAAATAGGTACTTTTCAGACATATTTTTCTTGTATGAAAATCAGATAATCAGTCCAAATACCTATGTTGATTTACTTTCAACCTTTATCTCTCATTTTTTAGCCATATATTCATCAAGAAAACCATGTATTCGGGGTAATTAGCAAAATAAAATTATAAATATAATTTATTTCGTTGGCTCATAGATGGCGTTAGTGAAGTGATATATTTTCTGGAAGACTAGCCTTTGGCTTAACTCCGCCTCCCAATTTGTTTCCAGAACAACGAATTTTTGAATGTACTGTTAGGTACTTGAAAGTAAAAGCGGTATGAATGTGAATTTTGTTGGTTTTTGAGGGATTTACCAGGATTTTCACTTTTCGTCATTCGATTGTCGATTGAAAGTGAAAGTGGTTGATCTGTGGATTTTGTTGGTTTTTGATTTTTTGATTTGAAGTTATAGCACGCCGTTTTGCTATTTAATAGCAACAATTTATTCCACTTAAATTGAAACTATACATTCTTATTATCTTGTAAGATAACTTCAATTCATTGAATTTTTATGATTGAATTAAAATTATGTACAAAATGGAAATTCAGAATTATTATTATCTTGCAAGATAATTTTATTGTATTGAATTTTCATGATTAAATTAAAATTATATACATAATGGTAATTAGGGATTCTTATTATCTTGCAGGATAATTTTAATTTATTGAGCTTTTTTGATTGAATTAAAATTATGTACATAATGAAGAATTATTATTATCTTGCAAGATAATTTCAATACATTGAATTTTTATGATTGAATTAGAATTATGTACATAATAATAATTCAGCATAGAGACTATCTAGCAATATTATACGAAATCGTTGAATTTTTATGATTGAATTGAAATATGGACATAATGGAAATTCAGAAAAATTATTTTCTTGCAAGATAATTTTGATACATTGAATTTTTATGATTGAATTGAAATTATGTACGTAATAGAGATTCGGAATTATTATTACCTTGCAAGATAATTTTGATTAATTGAATTTCTATGATTTAATTAAAATTATGTACATAATTTTAATTCAATTTATATCCAATCATAAAAATTCAATGGATTGAAATCATCTTGCAAGAAAATAATGATTCTGAATTTCCATTTTGTACATAATTTCAATTCAATCAAAAAAATTCAATGAATTAAAATTATTCTGTAAGACGATAAGAAATCCAAATTCCCATTATGTACATAATTCTAATTCAATCATGAAAATTCAATGCATTAAAATTATCTTGCAAAATAATAATAATTCTGAATTTTTATTATGTACATAATTTTAATTCAATCATAAAAATCCTATGAATTGAAATTATCTTGCAAGATAATAATAATTCTGAATTACCATTATGTACATAATTTTAATTCAATCAAAAAAATTCAATGCATAAAAATTGTCCTGCAAGATAATAGGAATTACGAATTACCATTATGTACATAATTTTAATTGGATCATAAAAATTCAATGAATTGAAATTATCTTGCAAGATAATAATAGCTCTGAATTGCCATTATGTACATAATTTTAATTCAATCATAAAAATTCAACGCACTAAAATAATCTTGCAAGATAATAATAATTCTGAATTCTCATTACGTACATAATTTTAATTAAATCATAATGATGCAATGAATTAAATTATCTTGCAAGTTGAGAAAAATGTTTAGTTTAAATTTAAGTGGAATACGGCGTGCCATAAACTGACGTGCTTCCACCCTGGTTGATGAGGTACTGACGATCCTCCCTCCTCATCAGTCAATACTTATTTTAAGCCCCACCCACAATGCTGCTTTCTGTTACCGTCTCCTTTACACCTCCAAGACCTTAGATGGTTTATGATTGCAAGACACCCCCCTTAACATAACCTAAAACGAGCTTTCCAGGCCAATTAGTATTGGAAAACAGTGAATCAGTGTTTTTTTTAGCTCAAAAAACACAAAACTTAACCTAAACCGAGCTTTTTAAGGTCAAGTAGTATTGGAAAACAGTAAATTAGTGTTTTTTCAGTTCAAAAAAAAACAGCCAGAATAAAACCTAAACCAAGCTTTATAAGCCAACTAGTATTGAAAAAAATTCATTATTGTCAGCGAGACACACACTTGTACGTATTTAGGTGGAATGCTCTTTGTCTGAAAGTCACTGACTATAGCGATACATGTACAAGGTACGCGCTTGCGCACGTCACTAGGTTCCTAGCATAAAAGTGAGCCGTAATTTGTATTCGTATTTTTTTCTATCAAATATTCTATAGCTTTAACAATACTTATTGTTTTAGCGATGTGAGAAAATGAAATTTTATATGTTCACAAAAAATTAGAATGTCGTGACATGAAAATATTTTGAATTTATAATAAGACAGCAGATTCTAAAATATTGTATCAATCTGTATAATAGATAACAATGTATGAAATATTATATTGCAGGAAAAGTATCAAGTTCAATAAATAATGGTTAGAAGTGATCAGAAGTATTTTTGTCTATGGTTCATTTATGTCATGAATGGTCCAAGGGCTCTTACGGCATTACGATTTGAGTCTTTCCATAGACTGAAATGCGAATATGATCCACTCACAATGAATATAGGTTTCACAACAAGTTTGCTAGAAATAAAGTCAAGAAATAAGAGCAACAAATACAGTCACATATTAACTGAATGGAAGCAAATTTGAATCTTCAGAATAATCTGTTTATGATAATTGATGAGCAACTGATAAATGATGCAACTGACACATAGCCAAGTGTTATTGTGCTTATGTGAAACTGGTCCGCATCATGGTCAATCGGAAAGCTAGAATCATAGTCCTATAAGAATCTTTGGACCGTTCTTAACCGAAATGTATTATAGAATTATAGTTATTCTATTAAAATTATGATCTATTCCAGTCAAAAATGTGCTACTTCGATTTGAGTTTTCTGAACCGTTTTTACAATAGCACAAAATTGTACTTTGCTATGAGACAGTTCCATCTACTGTTAGTCGCGCATCAAACATCAATAACATCATAACTGAATTCATGCAGTCAGAAGATTCAAATTGAATCTGTTCAGGTAGTTGATGTATATATTTGTTGCTCTTATAACTTGATATAATTTTTAGAAACAATGTTTCAAATCATGTATATTTATCGAGAGTTAATCGACACGGTACCTCGGTCAACCTGGAGGCTAAGATATTGGTCCCATAAAAGCTCTTAGACGGTTTTTACCTGGCATGTTGAATAAAAAGTGTATTATTCAAAGTAATTAGGAGAGAATATATGCTATTTCTAATTTGTGAAAACTCTCAGTTTGAATCAAGAAAAGGTTGGTTAAAAACAACAATGGAGATATCAATTAACATTATTCATTTGTTGAGAAATGTGAATTATTAAAATTCACTCAAATAAACTGTATGCATATGATGAATTCTGTTTAATTACTCAACTAAATTTGTATCTTGTACCGTAGAATTGAATAAATCCTTAAGAACAGTTTTGAAGGAAAATTGAACATGACTAAGTATTTATGAATGCACTAGACAATTTATACCACATTTTCAAATATTGTAGAAAACATGCTCATAATAAATTCATTATTAGCGCTGCAGGTTGTGAAGAGGTTCAGTCAGTTCACTTGGTATCCAATTACAGCGTATGTCGGTGAAATTATAGTTCTGTAATGATATTGTTGCAGAAAATTTAATTGTTTGTAGACAATGAAGAAGAATTGATAAGATTCAAAACGTTGGTCCATCATCCGACGATCCATCATTTGATTATACTATTTATAGGTACGCTTTTGCGCACATTTCCAATTTCAATTCACAACAATGTACACATCTCATAGAAGAGAATGTAGGTAGTTTAATCAAATATTAATAAAATGACCAATTTCTGTGATCTTCTTCAGGTTATGCTCAGAAATTTCTAAGATAAGAGTTATATGCGACAATATTATTGCATTTTAAATACAAAATAGGGAGCATGCATATTTCACACTATAAAACTCTTATCAAACAAGAGATCGTAGAATGATGTAGTTATTGACTAAACTTCAAGATGAAATTACCATATAATTGTTATAAGAGAATCCGTTCTTGTGATCAAGAAATTTATTTTTGTTATAAAGTGATGTAACATATTAAATACTTGCTCTGCATAGCTTTCCTGAATACTTGAAATTTGAAGCCACATATCTAAGTTTTCAATCATCAATTTTCCTGCTATTGGTATGCAACTCCATTTAAAATGGAAATTAGAATCAACCACTGAGACGCATTCACAAAAAAGTATGAGGACAGTTGTCGCCTCCAATGAATCTTCACATTTTAGACCCAACTGAACCCAAAAACATAATTTAAAGGAAGTCAGTCGTGTTTGTGTATCTCTCAAAACACGATAACTTGAGAACGCCTAGAAATCTTTGACTTAAATTTCATATTCAAGTTTTTTATTCAAAAAATAGGTTCATATTCATAAATAAGGTACTTTCAATCTGTGGTACCAAAACTTCATTGTTGGAACGTTTGAGTTTTTTGCGTTTATTTTATCAACGGTGGTATTCATCAAAATATATAAAATAACTTAGATTGATCCCCAAATGGATTGGCACAACATTTACCTGGAACATTTCCCAAAATTATTAGCGGTTCAATTTTATTTATTATAAAGTTCCATGTATTTTTTTAAAGTAGGGAAATAATTATTATCAATGCAGAATAAGAATTTTTTATACTCATATTTGGACGCCGCATGCCAAGGTTTGTCGATGGTAGCGTTGACGATGCGTTAGACGAAAAACGTAGCAAATAAGAAAGAAAAACATGTATATATAAGAAAAAAATTATGACCGCTAACTCTTGAATTGTTGCAAACTTAATACATGGAGTGAAGTATTTTCACAGTGGTATTGGCCATTTGTAAAACTTTTGCAGTCTTCCATGCAAAAATAGAGCATGTAAATTCACGCATCACGGTCTTATATACAGGTCTTGGCACTACCATTGGTGAGGGGTAGACTTTTATTGAAGTATTCAGCTATTATCAGTTCCTGAAGATGTAAAAAGCTGTAATATATTGTATTTGATGATTATATATCTACTTATAATAATAATTTTGGGCCCGGTTGAAAAGATGGTTCCACTACAGGAACAGTTTCGCCATCTCGTCGCTAATCTTTAAAGGGAATGAAATCAATGATTTTCTCAAGGAATTTTACCTAGATATCATTGGAAACTGTCAATCAATTCAATCACGGGCAGAGAAAAGTGTAGAAATATAATATGAATCAGAGGAATTATGTGAGCTCAATTCACATTCGAGATTGATTTTGTAAAAGAAGAATTTCTGTCAGAGAGGCGGTACATATATGGAGCTGCGACGCCTAGTGTTTCTGTAGTTTGTGAAGGAGTTGGAATCAATAATTTCTCTCCAGATAAATACATAAAAAACATTGGGATCTGTCTATAAAAAACAGTGAAATCACGAATAAGAGAGAATGCAGAAATATAATATGGAGCAGAAGGATTCTGTAGGCTGAAATTATAGTCGGAACTAATCTTATCAAGAAATTATTTTTGCCGGAGGCGGTTCACATATGGAGCGGCGAAGCCTAGCGCTTAGACCTGCGAAGCAGGTCGAAACGCTAGTCCTATATACTAATTTGCTTAAAGTTTTCAATTACAACTGTCAGTCGTATGTTCCCAAGAAAATTTTTATTCGTCCCTACAGCTTTAACGGTATATTCAATTTTGTTTATTTCTTCTCTATTTAATGCATCTTAATGAGGACTAGTGCCTTTTATATATTTGAATACCATGGCATGTATAGTTATCACAGAATAAATCCAAAACCATCGATTACAATTGTCAAAAATGACAGTTCACCGGCCGTCACAATATTCTCAAGTTATCCTTGACAAAAAATTCATGAACATCAAACTGCTTCTGTCAAGTTTGACATACAGGTTTATAGAAAATTTCTTGAAATATTACAAAATTCACTATTTAATATAGATATTATGTATTGTTATATAGAAAAAATATTCAAATGGATAATTTGTAATGTATTTGAAGCTTCCATCAAACTTATTTTAATAGAAATAAATTTTTTGACATTCAATAGGACGTCAGTATTGCCAACTTATTTCATGAGCAGAAACTGCACATGCGTACTCGCTTTCACGCAAAATGTCAATGCCAGTTCACAACAATGTACATATCTCATAAATAGAAAGTAAGTAGTTCAATTGAATAATAATAACAAAATGACAATTTTATAATATATTTTTTAGGCTATGCTGGAACACTTTTTGGAATAAAGTATAATGTCACAATAATAATGCATTTCCAACACAAAATGGACAACATGCATATTTCGTACAATATAAATCCTTCCAAACAAGCGATCGCATGAGTTCCAAGATTATTTCAACATGTAATTGTTATAAGGAAATCGACTCTAGTAATCAAGAATCTCATTTTTGTAATTAAAGTGTGGCTTTATGTAATATTTTTTAGGTTATGCTTGAGGATTTACTGCAAGCTGTTATAGTAGAATGCTCGATGATTACGATTCCATTCGTTATCAGGAAATCAATTCTTTCAATCAAGAAACTCACTTTTATATAAGATGCCAACAATAGCTCTTTTCATAATTGGAATTTTTTTGTGCGCATGCCTGGACATCCGCCATGTTTTTTGGGCACTTAATACGTAGATAAGCCGTTAATACTATGTTTTCAATGTGAGATTTTAGGAAATCATATTTATTACAATTTTGATATATATTTACAGTAAAATCATGATACAAGCTTTTTAATGAAAATATATATTGTTATCAGTTCACAAAGGGGCAGAATAGCGCTGTTGTTATGAAATATGTCACAGCGATATGCGTAGTAAGTGATTTTTGGACAATTAATATTATTTAGTTAGCTTTCCAAAGCCTTGTCTTGAATTTCGTCGAAAACTTATCAAATCAACGAAGCAAAAGTATCTGAAATTAGGTCCAGAATGTGTTAAATGTGATCTATTACTGAATTTTTTGATTATCACTCTCTGAATTCAGAATTAATATTGTATTGAATAATTTGAAGCTAATATGAAAATAATTGTCATCTTAGCGAATCAATAAGTTCTGCTTTATTACCACCATGAGGACGAGCATAACATTTCAATCATCGTCGTTATTGTATGAACACACCATCAATCACTCTTTCATATTATTGAACTGGTAATAGTGGTAATGATCGTTGTTGCCCAGCCTTATTTATAAAAAGTATTCTGGCTTTTGCGACAATTTTTTTTAGATATTTCTCAAATCGAATATATCCATTCAGGATCATCAACGGAATAAGGTTATTCATTGGTATGCATTCATAATTATCCAACTAACTCCGTATTTTATATCGTAGAGTCGAATAAATCATCAAGAAAAGTATTTGAGATGAATGGACCATAAGCATGTATTCATTAATACACTAGACAATTTATCTTATATCTGAGAATATTCCAGAAACATGCATACAATAAATTCATAATTAGCGCTGCAGGTTGAAGAGAAGTTCAGTCAGTCTACTTGGTACCTATCCAATCACAAAATTAGAGTTTTGTGGTGATATTATTGAAGAAAATTCAATTATTTGTAGATACTGGAGAGAAAGTATTAAGATTTGGAACGTCTGCTTGAGTGATATGAATTTAATTCACTAATACTGATTCATCCATTTTCCGACGATCCATCATTTGAATATACTATTTTCTAGATACGATTTATATCCTAATTTATAATATTGATTTCCTGTAAAATAAGTACTGAAGATTAAATGCCACTTGAAATATCTCAAGTGACTTCAGTTTGGTACATATGATAAATATTCTGCAATAAAAAAATAAATATTCTCATCAACTTTTTATTTGAGGTTATGTGGAAAGTAATTCTCCTGAAAACTGCATTGAGCTGAAGAAACACGATAAGCTTGGGTGTGGACGATTCAAATAATATAATAATACTTGAATAGATTAAACGTATATATTCTGTATACTATAAAAATGTGACCAATTTGATATTTATTATGGATGTTCCTATTCACTGGGTAAATGAAATGGAAAATGATAAGAGATAATTACTTGATGATTCTGCTTTCGATCCCAAAAATTCGATCGATGTACATATACTGCAAATATTCATTCAAAGTTTGATATAAAGACAATTATATCATACTGCTATATACCGTTGGAAGATCCTTGGCTATATCAAGTTCATTGAAAAGAGTAGCAAATCCCAGTAGTTCTAAGATTTCGATCTGAAGTTTCTGACATCTAATAGCCTAGGCTCTGATGTTTATTCATGAGCTAATGACTCAATGCGTAGTAGATAAATCTGATGTATGCACTAGAGACTTGAATGGCATTGTTGAATTCAAGAGTTCATTGTTGTACACAGGTTATACACAACAAACGTAGCCTATATGGATTACAGAAGATATGTACCAAAAGATACTCAACTTGGAGGAGTTCTTAATGATAATTTTGTACATAATATTCCATTAAAATATTAGTGTGGTGCTCTTTCTACGTTTTAAATGTATGAATCAGAAATTAACACATATATTGCAAGGACCAACCAATCCAATCGTACATTTTGTTGAGCTACAACAATGAAACATGCAATCATCAGCAGATTATGAGATCCCTTTCAATCAATGAAGCCAATACATTGAAAATTCAATTGAATCAACGAATAGGAGTTTACATTGATCAAAATTGGTGAGAACCATCAGTCTATAACCTAACAATGGATCAAATAGAGTAATGACATTAGATTACGACAATGGGGCCATCAATCTGAATTTTTTATTTGTTTAAAAATATAAATCAAATATTCCTGAAGGAACTAACTGTACCTAAATATTTTGCGCAATAATCTATGAATCATCAAATGGATCATGTTACAATATGATGACACAAATTCATATTATAGTATACATAGTTCTATCAATTTCGTGTTTGTGGTGTTTCTATATTTCTCCTAAAAGCTGCATTGAGCTGATAAAACACGATAAGCTTGGGTGAAAACGATGATGAAAGTATCATTTTTCATTATTCATTCTTTCTCAAATTTTGATATATAAACGGAACGTACACATACACTTCTAAACCGTTTGTGCGCATGCGTCAGTTGTCAATTATTAATCTGTTGCTGCAAACTAATTTGAAATCTGGAAGTGATGTTATTCTATTAAACTTTCGAATGCGAATAGAGTCTTCCAGTAGACCATAAGTAATTTGGGTAGATTTTTACAATAGGAACCAAGTGGTGGTTATAAAAGTAGAAAGAGATGGCGCCACAGAGATTCAAAGAAATTTTCCAGTGGCACTAGAACGGTGTGGACTAGTATTTTACATTCAAGAAAAAGCAACTTTAACATAACCTAGAACGAGCTTTACAGGCCAATTAGTATTGGAAAACAGTAAATCAGTGTTTTTTAGTTCAAAAAATACACAACTTAACCTAAACCGAGCTTTTCAAGGTCAAGTAGTATTGGAAAACAGTAAATTAGTGTTTTTTCAGTATTTAGGTGGAATGCTCTTTGTTTGAAAGCCTTTGACTATAGCAATACATGTACAAGGTACGCGCATGCGCACGTCACTAGGTTCCTAGCACAAAAGTGAGATGTAATTTGTATTCGTATTTTTCTCTATCAAATATTTCACAGCTTTTACAATACTAATTGTTTTAGCGATGTGAGAAAATGAAATTTTATATGTTCACGAAAAGTTAGAATGTCGTGACATGAAAATATTTTAAATTTATAATGAGACAGCAGATTCTTAAATATTGTATCAATCTGTATAATAGATAACAATGTATGAAATAGTATATTGCGGGGAAAGTATCAAGTTCAATGAATAATTGTTAGAAGTGATCAAAAGTATTTTTTTCTATGGTTCATTTATGTCATGAATGGTCCAAGGGCTCTTACGGCATTACGATTTAAGCCTTTCAAAAGACTGAAATGCGAATATGTTCCACTCACAATGAATATAGGTTTCACAACAAGTTTGCTAGAAATAAAGTCAAGAAATAAGAGCAACAAATATAGTCACATATTAACCGAATGGAAGCAAGTTTGAATCTTCAAAATAATCTATTTATGATAATTGATGAGCAACTGATGAATGATGCAACTGACACATAGCCAAGAGTTATTATGCTTATGTGAAAGTGGTTCGCATCATGGTCAATCGGAAGGCTAGAATCATAGTCCCATAAGAATCTTTGGATCGTTCTTATCCGAAATGTATTATAGAAATATTGTTGTTTTATTAAAATTATGATCTATTTCAGTAAAAAATGTGCTACTTCAATTTAAGTCTTCTGAACCAGTTTACAATAGCACGAAATTGTACTTTGCTATCAGACAGTTCCATCTACTGTTAGTCGTGCATCAGACATCAATAACATCATAACTGAATTCATGCAGTCAGAAGATTCAAATTAGATCTGTTCAGGTAGTTGATGTATATATTTGTTGCTCTTATAACTTGATATAATTTTTAGAAACAGTGTTTCAAATCATGTATATTTACTAAGAGTAAATCGACTCGGTATCCCGGTCAACCTGGAGGCTGAGATATTTGTCTCATAAAAGCTCTTGGACCGTTTTTAACTGGCATGTCGAATAAAAAGTGTATTATTCAAAGTAATTAGGAGAGAATATATGCTATTTCTAATTTGTGAAAACTCTCAGTCTGGATCAAGAAAAGATTGGTTAAAAACAACAATGGAGATATCAATTAACATTATTCATTTTTTGAGAAATATTAATTATGAAACTTCACTCTAATAAACTGTAAGCATATGATGAATTCTGTTCAATTACTCAACTAAATTTGTATTTTGTACCGTAGAATTGAATGAATCCTTAAGAACAATTTTAAAGGGAAATTGAACATGACTAAGTATTTATGAATGCACTAGACAATTTATACCACATTTACAAATATTGTAGAAAACATGCTCATAGTAAATTCATTATTAGCGCTGCAGGTTGTAAAGAGGTTCACTCAGTTTACTTGGTATCTAATTACTGTGTACGTCAGTGAAATTATAGTTCTGTAATGATATTGTTGCAAAAAATTTAATTGTTTGTAGACAATGAAGAAGAATTGATAAGATTCGAAACGTTGGCTCAAGAGATATGAATTTGATATACTAATCCTGCTGACTCATCCATCATCCGACGATCCATCATCCGACGATCTATCATTTGATTATACTATTTATGGGTACGCTTTTGCGCACATTTCCAATTTCAATTCACAACAATGTACACATCTCATAGAAGAGAAAGTAGGTAGTTTAATCAAATAATAATGATGGAATGACAAATTTCTGTGATCCTCTCCAGGTTATGCTTAGAAATTACTAGGACAAGAGTAATATGCGACAATATTATTGCATTTTGAATACAAAATGGGGAACATGCATATTTCACACTATAAAACTCTTATTAAACAAGAGATCGTAGAGTCATGTAGTTATTGAATGAACTTCAAGATGAAATTACCATATGATTGTTATAAGAGAATCCATTCATGTAATTAGGAAATTTATTTTTGTTATCTAGAGATATAATATAATTGTTATCAAGATGAAGTAACAAATTGTTGGAAACAAAGTATAGCATGGAATTTGAGTCCATCATCGTCAATTTACAATAATTTCAATCTCTTATTTCTGGCAACTCGAAGAGGAAGATGTCAGCAATCACATAAAAATTCTTGAACGCAATCAGATACTCTTCAACTGAATTCTGTCAAAGATGTGCCTGATTGATCTTCATCAAATTTATTTTGTTCTCAAAAAGTCATTTGGCTACTCAATAATTTGTAATCATCTAGGAAGATAGATCTGTTGCAGAAACGTGTTTTTCTAAGGGGCTCTGAAAGAGTGGAGCTTGTGCTCTTCGATTTATGTCTATCATCTTGCAAATTTTCAGTGGTTGGGGCAAACGTATATTTGAAATTTGATTATGAATACAATAGGTAACATACTCGAATATTATTGAATGTAACATAGTAAATACTTGCTCTGCATAGCTTTCCTAAATATTTGGAATTTGAAGTTACAGATCTAAGTTTTCAATCATCAATTTTTCCGCTATTAGTATGCAACTCCATTCAAAATTAAAATTAAAATCAACCACTGAGACGCATTTACAAGAAAGTATAAGGACAGTTGTCGCTTTCAATGAATCTTCACTTTTTAGACCCTACTGAGCCCAAAAACATAATTCAAAAGAAAGTCAGTCGTTGTTTGTCTATGTCTCAAAACACGAGTACTTGAGAACGCCTAGAAATCTTTGACTGAAATTTCATATTCAAGTTTCTTATCCAAAAAATAAGTTCACATTTATAAATAAGGTACTCTCAATCTGTAATACCAAAACTTCATTGATGGAATGTTTGAGATTTTTGCCTTTATTTTATCAACGGTGGTATTTATCAAAAGATATAAAATAACTTAGATTGATCCCCAAATAAATCGGCACAACATTCACTTGGAGCATTTCCTAAAATTATTAGCGGTTTTATTTTATTGATTATAAAGCTGGATGAATTTTTTTGAAGTAGGGAAATAATTATTATCAATGCAAAATTGAAATTTTTATATTTATATTTGGACGTGGCATGCCAAGGTTTGTCGATGGTAGCGTTGACGAAAAACGTTGCAAATAAGAAAGAATAACATGAATATATAAGTAAAAAATTATGTCCGCTAGCTCTCAAATTGTTGCAAACTTAATACATGTGGTAAAGTATTTTCACAGTGGTATTTGCAATTTGTAAAACTTTTGCAGTCTCCCATGCAGAAATAGAACATGTAAACTCACGCATCACGGTCTTATATACAGGTCTTGGCACTAGCATCTCACTACCATTGGTAAGAGGTTGACTCTTATTGGAGTATTTAGCTATTATTAGTTCCTCAAGATGTAATATATTGTATTTGATGATTATATATCTACTTATAATAATAGTCTTAGGCCCGGTCAAAATGATGGTTCTACTAGAGGAACAATTTTGCCATCTCGTCGCTAATTCTCAAAGAGAATGAAATCAATGATTTCCTCAAGGAATTTTATCTAGATATCATTGGAAATTGTCAATCAATTCAATCACGGGCAGAAAAAAGTGTAGAAATATAATATGAATCAGAGGAATTATGTGAGCTCAATTCACATTCGAGATTGATTATGTAAAAGAAGAATTCTTGTCAGAGAGGCGGTACATATATGGAGCTGCGACGCCTAGTGTTTCTGTAGTTTGTGAAGGAGTTGAAATCAATAATTTCTCTCCAGATAAATACATAAAAAAACATTGGGATTTGCCTATGAAAAACAGTTAAATCACGAATAAGAGAGAATGCAGAAATATAATATGGAGCAGAAGGATTCTGTAGGCTAAAATTATAATCGGAACTTATCTTGCGAAGCAGGTCGAAACGCTAGTCTTATATACTAAAAGGCATAAGATACACTTTCAGTTAACCACGGCTACAGCCTAAACGAGAACTCTGATTTACATGATTTTTTTTTTATAAATTTGATATTCTTAACGAGCAGTGCCTTTTGGGGTTCTCAATTTTTTCAGTCTTATAGGTTTTGAGTAAAAAATCAAAAACCGTCAAGAATTCCTCCTGGACATAGTAGGCATGTACAAATAATTGTTGAACATCGACGACATCTGTTAGCTTTGACGTTTAGGTTTCAATATTATTTCATTGAATATTGCAAAATGAGAAAGATTTCCACAAATTTATGTATTAATACATCTATTACAAACATGAGCAAATCACTTGTGATACATTTTGAGCTGATATTATGCCCAAATATTAAAATTACAATTTTTTTGACATTTCAATAAATTCAGTATTGCCAACTTATTTCCCGAGCGAATAATGTACATGCGTACTCGCTTTTACGTAAAAATAGTAGCCATATACAAATAATTGTTGAACATCGATGACATCTGTCAGCTTTGACGTTTAGGTTTCAATATTATTTCATTGAATATTGCAAAATGAGAAAGATTTCCACAAATTTATGTATTATTACATCTATTACAAACATGAGCAAATCACTTGTGATACATTTCAAGCTAATATTATGCTTAAATATTATAATTACTATTTTTTTGACATTTCAAAAATTCAGTATTGCCAACTTATTTCCCAAGCGAAGAATGTACATGCGTACTCGCTTTTACGCAAAATTCCAATTCCAGTTTTCAACAATGTACACATCTAATAAATAGAGAATAAGTAGTTTAATTGAATAATATTAACATAATGACAATTCTATGTAATATTTTTCAGGCTATGCTCAAATATTTTTTGAAATGAAGTAATATGTCACGATATTCATGCATTTTTAACGCAGAATATGCCTGATCGCAAAATGGATTAGTTGTTGGCTAAGTTATAGAATGATTTCAACATATAATTGTTATGAAGAAATCGATTCTTATAATCAAGGGATATTTTGATTCATGACGTTTCTCTGTTGTGGATGAAATAAGTACTGAAGATTGAATGAAGTTTGAAACATGTCAAGTATAGTTTAGCTGGTACATGTGGTAAATATTCAACAATACTCGAGTATTCATTTAGATATTCAATATTGTTTAGTAATAGTTTAGTATATGCTATTCTCACATCTCTTTCAGTTGAATAAATTTGAGTTGAAGACTTGATAAACCCAGCCAATCGAACATTTTGCTTGAGTCAACAATGAAACGAGCAATAATCAACTGATTATAATATTACGATAATGGAGCCATCAATCAATATTTTGTACTTGTTGAAAGATATAAATCATACATCACTCAATGAACATCTATTAGAGTATGAATATTTCCGATAACCTCGTATTTGAGTTTATGTAGAGAGTAATTTCACTAGAAGCGGCATTGAGCTGATGAAATACACTAAGCTTGGGTGAGAACGATGATGAATATATCGATTGTCATCATTAATTTTTTGAAAGATGTAAATTATAACATATAACTGAAATAAACTGTACGTAAATGTTCTGTATAATACATATTATTTTATAACACTATCAAAAGTCACTAATTTCTTATTTAGTGTGGATGTTCCTATTCAATTGGTATACAAAATTGGACATGACATATTTTCTTGATGACTCTGAAATATCAAGTGCATTGGGGAGAGTAGCAAATCTCAGTGGTTCTAAAACTTTGATCTGTAGTTTTTGACATCCAATAGTCTAGGCTCTAATGTTGATTAATTTCATGAGCTAATGTTTTAATACGTAGTATAGGCAATTCTGATGTATGCACTAGAGACTAGAGTGTGATTGTTGGAATCATGAGTTCATTATTGTACACAGGTTGTACACAACAAACATAGCCTATATGGACTACAGAAGATAAGTATCTGAATAATGCTTTTTTTCAAATAACTCTCTTCTTGAAGAAGTCTTCGATAATAGCGTTGTACGAATTATTCAATTCAAACATTTTTGCTCTCATTACGTTTCAAATGAGTAAATCAGACATAGACATATATATTGCAAGGACCATGAGATCTTAAACTGAAAGTTGAAACGTGCATCACTGGTATTAGTGGTACATTTTAGGACTAAGTTTCAATAACCCATAGATAAGACCCTTGTAAGAATAGACATATACGAACAAGATTTTAGAACCAAATTATTTCATCTACTTACATACAGGCCTGCCAAATTGTTGAATATTAACGAGATTCATGGCTTCTTGGATATTCTTTGCCTCAAATTGTACAATTTTATTAAACGTCAACAAAATATATCTTTGTATTTTAAAACTACAAATACGAAAAAATGGTAGATGAACGAAGATAAAACGAAATGAGAATTATTGGTTAGAACTCCCAATTTAATAGTAATCGGTAATATCGATGAGAAAAATCATATATGGGATTGGAAAAAATTAATTTCTCAAGAAATGTAGGAGACACATGATATGGATAGATTCAGTGCTTTATTCTCAGATTAGCCGTATTCCAGAAAGGGTTTTCGCAGAAAATGTTGATAGATGATACGGGTTGCTGCAAGTGAAATTTTACTGTTGTAATCAGCTGATTTTAATGAATGTCATTGAAACAATCAACACAGGCATCTATTCCAACAGCTGGTAACATTGTTAAGTGTGACGTAGACTCTCGGGTGCGCGTGCGCAGGCGCGCGCGTAAGAAAGAGTGGATAGGGATATTTTGTGAGAATCAGATATAATTTTTCTTTTGGTGTTTGTTCATAATATCAGTTATTGAAATATATTGTAATAGTTGAGAAAAATCATATATGGGATTGAAAAAAATTAATTTCTCAAGAAGTGTAGGAGACACATGATATGGATAGATTCAATACTTCATTCTCAGATTGAACGTAGTTATTCAAGAAAGGGTCTTCGCGGAAAATGTTGATAGATGATATGGGTTGCTGAAAGTAAAAATTTACTGTTGTAATCAGCTGATTTTAATGAATGTCATTGGAACAATCAACACAGACATCTATTCCAACAGTTGGTAACATTGTTAGGTGTGACGTTGACGCTCGGGTGCGCGTGCGCAGGCGCGTACGTGAGAAAGAGTGGATAGAGATATTTTGTAAGAGTCAGATATTATTTTTCTTTTAGTGTTTGTTCATAATATCTGTTATTGAAATATATTGTAATTGTGAAGGACAAGAGTTTTTGTTGGATATCAAGGAATCGGATGACGAGTAGTCAGATGATACAACAGCTGTCAACATTTCCATTGCTACATTCATCAATTTCATCATTTTGATCAATTCCTTAATATTGTATTCTATTAAATAGGCACTTTGAACAACTAATATTAATTAATTAAATAATTTTACTGTTATAATCAACAAGCCATTATTTTCATCAACATTGGTATTGTTATAATTGGTAGTTTGGACGTTTTAATTACCTTATACTGTTGTTTTAATGCTACGATTAAATTGTATACTCAAATCCACAATTTTATTTTTGGAATAAATGATTTGATTGTTGTATTCAATAATATTTTTATTATAATCACATGACTCTTTCAAACTAGTATTGTTATTGTAGTGGTTATCATGATCTTATAATCAACAATAATTCCTGAGTAGAAATCATCGATTGTAGATTATCACGGGCAACAATCATTTGTTGTGATCAACTCAATTTTGACTTTAATCGTGAAGTTACTGTTAATTCATGAGATAAACGATAAAAACTCACTGAAAATTATTGTTGTCATTTACTCAATTCCAATTGTGATCTATGGTTGATTGTTGCAATCGATGGACTGACTATTCAATGGATATCGTACTATTGGTATAATCAACAAAAAATGCTATGTACTAGTCCTTATCAACAATTTATAATTAGGATCACCTTCTCTTCCATTGCTTCCGACAAAATATTGTTTGATTCAGCCCATCTTTTGTTGTGATCAACCAGCAATGATTTATTGATAAGGATGAGCAAAATATTGTTGCAATCGATCGCAAACTGATAGCTGTGATCATCCAATGATCACTGAAGTGAAATAAATTGTTGGCATCAATATCAATTTCAAAATACGAAGCGTAGATGACTTGAGTCAGCAATCCAGGGTTGTTTTCTGATTTATTTCCGTTGTGGTCAAGAAAAACCGATTGGTTCTATATTCGAGCAATTTATTATCGATCTTCGAATGCTGTCTTAGATGTGAAATATGAGTCAACATAACAACCTGACCTGATCATTTTCACCAGTTTTTCTGAATGAATAAATTTAAGCTACTGAATTGGGTCCTAACTTTGATTTGATATTAAACAAATTCGCTTCGAATTCAAAATATCCTTGGAGATAATTTTGAAGCCAATTTGCTTGATGATTTTCTTAAGGATTCATACCTAAATATGATTAAAAACTGTCAATCAATATTATCACGGGCAGAGAAAAGTGTAGTAATATAATATGAAGCAGGGGAATTACGTGAGCTCAATTCACATCCGGGATTGATCTTATCAAGGAAGAATTCTTGTCAGAGAGGCGGTACATATTTGGAGCTGCGACGCCTAGAGTGTCTGTAATTCGTGAAGAAGTTGAAATCAATAATTTTTCTCCAGATAAATACCAGAAATAACATTGGGAATTGTCTATAAAAAAGAGTGAAATCACGAATAGGGAAAAATGCAGAAATATAATATGGAGCAGGAGAATTCTGTTCGCTGAAATTATGATTGGGACTAATCTTATTAAGAAATTATTTTTGCCGGAGGCGGTTCACATATGGAGTTGCGAAGCCTGCGAAGCAGGTCGAAACGCTAGTAATCTATCTAAGAGCGTTATGGAGTCAGTGAATAAGTGATGAGCGTGAATATATGTTAAGATGATTTGCTCGCCACCTTTTTTGTCTTTCTTTTGTCAAGCGACGCTCTCTAGAAGCAGGATCTTCGTTCTTACTCCTTCTAACTGTTAAAAAAAATTAATACGAACCGATTCGGGAAGACCATTATAAAGCATACAATAATTCACGCGCAAATCAACTCACATACAGAATGATACAATTGAACTCTAATCTGTGGTACATATTATTTAATTTTAAACATCAACAGAAATATGAATTTTTCAATACTATCTTACGCTGTCAATCCGATCGTATTTGTTCCGCAATAAAACTTTCAAGGTGTAGTCTGGACTCAAGAAAGTCTAAACTAATAAGAGGTAAAGTTCACAATTCACAATTATTTGAATTCAAAAATCAATCTGAAAATTGTAATATCACAGCAATACTTCAAAGTGACAGTACTGTTGCCAAGTATCTCCATCATCACACGAAATATTGCAGATTCATATGAAAATAGGAAATATATTCAGCACATAACATAAAACACCTCAAATGTAAATGATGATGATTTGGAAAAATAAAATTGATGGAATGATTACTTGTAAGAAGAAAAAAAATATGAAAATTTATTGCACTCGAATGTGATTTGAACTTCATACCTATCAAGTCGTAGTCTAACGCTTTACCTATGAGCTAAGAACTGCTTTAGAAATTTATGGCTGTAACTGAGTTATCTCTTCATCTATCTTAGAGCGTTACAGAATCAATGAATCAGTGATGAGCGTGAATATGTTAAGATGAAATATAAAACTTACTTACTATTACCTTAAGTCTACATTAAACTGAAAATAATAAAATGGTTCACTTTCATCTCAATTCCACCTCAGTTGCTATCATCCACTTATTTATTTCACATATCTCCACGTTCACCACACTCTGTATTTTTCTTCCGTTTGTAGCGTGACCTGGTGTTCCGATCTCGTTGTTTTTTTACCCCAAATGGTGGTACCGGTAACTTCAGTGAGGTTGTCGTCGACGTCTTCTTACTTTGCCATAAATCACATCCCTCTGGTTGATGAATAATCTTCCTAGCATTTTTTTTTTGTATGTACAATATTTGGTGTACTCCCTAATAAAAACTCGATTTAGCCTTTAGTTTACTTTTATTCTTGATTTTAAATTTCTTCACGATTTGTTTAAATTCTTTGTTTTCGCTAACACTGCCCATGGTTAAAACAGAACTAAAATGTTTTGGTCTTGGTAGACGCCTCGCTTGAGATGACTCAAGTGGTTGTATCCAGAGTCGTACGAATATGAAGGGTTTTGGTCAGTGGTGGAACTTACGTGAATTTGCCGTTTTATATACCCCTTTTATTGTTCTTGTGATCCTATCCATGATTTGGTATGCATTGCGGTACCTTTGGCCCTTGATTTCATATGGTCCATCATATAGTAATTCGAACTTTGGAATTCTTATGTTTCATGGGTCGGCAACGCGGTTGGTCTTCAGCAGGACGAGCTCTCCTGGTTTATATGATATTGATATTGTTTTAATTTTGTTTATTCTCACAAAGCTCGGCATTTTTCCTCAAATTTTCTTTAGCGCTTCTTAATTTTTCTATTTAGGTCATGGTGTTCTCTTTGTTTATATATTTTTTCAACACATCATCCAATAGGCGCTTCGGAGTTGTGCCTATCGCTAGTTCACACGGCGAGAACCCGGTACTATTATGTTTGATACTGTTGGAACATTCTTCAATGTTGGCTACCTTGTTATAAAATTCATTCCTCTAGTGCTCTTGATGAATAATTAGTGAAAATTACTTCCACGATTGTGGTAGGCAAATAAATAATATTTCAATAAAGTATTAATAATATCAATCTGAGTTAAATGGCTCCCACTTGAATTACTGGTGCAGTGTATTATGGGTTGAGCCAGAGACGGTGCCACGGCCCTTGCGATTGGAGTAGACCAAAAAAAGTTAGTTCGAATTGTCGTTGAATTATTTGGGCTGTATCTGCGGTCTTCGTCGGTTGGACGAACCAATACGGTGGGTGTTGACAGCCTCCCCAGGAGCGTTAATAATAGGTAAACAACTTTGGCTGCTCCTACGGCTGGTATCCGGTATCTGCTCTCAGCCCAGCTACGTTTCCTTGCTGGTGTAATGATTACACGACACACTATCAACTGAAACAGCTTACACTAGTAATTTGTTCGAAAAAATATAACAAATGGCTTGGATAACGACATCAAAAAAAATTACAATATATGTACAACTGAATTCTGGTACCAAATTAAATGAACAAATATAAAAAAATCACGCCAAAGCAAAAAGATGGAGATGTCACAACACAAATGGGGTAATCGCAAACATACAAAGTGAATGAACACATGAACGCTATGACAAAGTTAAGACGAGTAACTTGTTGACCGACAAAAAAAAGGTTCTATCTGTAAGGTTCATTCGACCGGATAACCAACAAAGAAGTTATAATGTCAAACCAAAAAATAAAAATAAGAAAGTGATAGAAAGCTTCTTGCGGATAGAAACTGCAATGCGCAAGATCCACGAAGCTTTCAAGCTGTATCCAAAAAAAAATTGTCAGTAATCACATTCACACCTCACTCACTCATTCATTCTAGGAAAGGATAGGAGAGCATGTAAGAAACGAGTAGAAGGATGATACTGATTTGTGAAGCTCACCCAAAGATTAATACTGCGTCGTAATCGAACTAGTTGTCAAGAAACCAATAAAAAACCAAGTGTTCCGCAGAACAGATCACTAGTGCGACAAAATTAATCAAGCAAAGAAAAACGCGAGTATTAATAAGACTAGAAAAAATTGGAACTTTACAAATGCAGGATCGGACAAAGAGGTAGAAAATGAAACAGGAAGGAGAGTACGTCACCTGAACTTGAAGTGAAGAAAGGGAATTCAAAAGGCCCCAAAAAAACTCGTGACGGTCTTCTTGCGATGGGCAATACCCCGCCGGAGCCTCAAAGTCAGATAAAAAGTAAGACCACGAATTTATTTTACGTCAGAAAAGTAACCTCAAAACGGAGCCTTGAGGACTAAAAAAATTCTGAATCACAGTAAAACTGTTTACAGTAAGGAATCAAATATTACGAAAAGCAAAGTAGTGATGATAATACACTATCGTAAAATTGAAACTGTTCAATAGTTATTGAAGTATTAAGGTCAGAAAGTACAGTTTTCCGATTAAGAATAATAGGAGGCCAAGCCTCGGCGAGGTTTCCAAATATTATACGAAATCGGTATTATACTTATTGACCGTCATACTTACAAAATTTTTTGCACGATTGGAAGATCAAAAAAAAGGGTCCAAATTTTAAATTTCAAATTAAACTACTACTGATGATTGCTCATTCGATGTCAGCTGTCAAGTTTAATATTGCATTCGGAATATTCGATTACAAATAAAGATGAATAAATGGATTTTTCTTTGTGAAAATTTACAATTTTTTTCTCACCGCCTTTGCTCATGGGCGGTAAGTCAGCATAACTATAGTAACCACAGTTTGCTAGTAAAATCAACATACCACCTCGAATAGAGGGCCAGTAAACACATGAAAACGTCCAATCGTGCAAAAAGTAATATTGACAGGGCACTGACCACCGAAAGAAGAGAACGAAAATAGCCTTGCCGTGCACTATATGCTCTCGCAAGCCCAGTGGCGCTCTCAACTGCATACTTGGGAGGGCCAGGGACGGCTCAAGGAATTTCTAAACTCTACTAGCTATATTTATGAGAGGATTGGTAATGGTTGCAGTAAAATAAACCTCAACAACCTGTTCTACCCTTTTGGTGTGTTAGAGATGATATATGATTTATTAATTCTACTAGCTCTTCCATTACACGTTCCGATGGGTAAAAAGCGGGATGTCTGATACTGGAATATGAATATCTGATAGCATTTTCCGCCAATTTGTTTCTCCATATTTCACTTGTGAACTGCGTTCCATGATCACTCAATATGGTTTTTGGTGTTATGATATCTCTGAATTGTATTACTAGATTGACACATGCTAATGCTGTCGCTCTTTTTAAAGGGCATAATCTCACAAATTTCGAAAATACATCACTAGTATGAATGTAACTCTCTCTCTCTTTCCCCTGGGGAAGTGGTCCATATAGATCCACGGCAACTATCTCTTCAACTTCTTTGACTAATACTGGTTGTAGTAATCCATCCAACTGTCGGTTGGGCCATTTAACTTTTTGACAAATATCACACTTCCGTATTGTTTGCCTGATGGTACGGTCCAACTTGTTTATATAAAATAATTCTTTCATGATAGCATATACTTTGGCTGGTCCGAAATGTCCGATTTCTGCATGATGATGCTGGATTAGTGGTATGGATAGGCTGTCTGGAGCTACTACTGTGGTTCTATTGCGGACTTTGTCGCAATGAAATAAAATATTGTCCTTGATGTGAGAGGCATCTAAGTATCGCAAACATTCTGCATCCAATATTGTAGGATATTCAGTCAGATAGTTTTTATTTGATATAATGGAACGTCTTCCTTTTGTTTCTCGATGGAATTTTTCAGTTCTTGTTTAATTTCCTTGAGTCCGGTCACTGTGAATGCTGCTATTATTGGGTCCTTGCTTTGAAATTCACTGCTGCTCAGACTACCTGCAGAAAACGGGAAAGTGTGTCAGCCACCGTATTATATTTGCCAGGTATGTGTTCAATAGTGAAGTTAAAATGTTTTAGGAACAGTACCCATCTTGTTAGTCGTTCGTTGAGTAATCGACATTTCTGTGAGATCGTCAGCGCTTGATGATCGGTTTTAATGGTTAATTGAGCACCAAGAATGTATGTTTGAAATTTGTGGAGGGCGAATATCACCGCCGAAAGTTCTTCTTCCGTGGTCGTATAATTTAATTCGACCCCTTTCAAGGTTCTACTTACAAATCCGACTACTTCTACTACTCCTTCGTCATTTTCTTGAAACAGTACTCCTCCTATTCCATAGCCGGAGCTGTCCGTTTGTAGGACATAGGGTCTATCGATACGTGGATGCGTCATGGTTATGCTTTGCAAAAACTGTTTTTTGAGATTTTTGAAAGTTCCTCCCTCCGTTTGTCCCCATTGCCATTTCGCGCCTTTCCATAACAGATGTAATAGTGACTGTGAATACTTACTATAGTTTTGATAGACTTTTCGATAGAAGTGGCATACTCCTAAAAAAGCTCTTAGATGTTTTACCTTGGTAGGCGTGGAGAAATCTTGAATCGCGGCCAAATTGCTTGGATCGGGACAGATACCTTTTCCATTTAAAATATGTAACAAAAACTTGACTTTCGGCTTGAAAAATTTAGTTTTCTCCAAATTGATCGTAGCTCGTGCTGCGTGTAAACGTTGTAGTACCAACTCAAGTGAGTTTCTTCATCTGGAGAGGCAATCAATAGATCGTCTACGTAGCTGACTGTGAATTCTCGTATTTTCAGTCCCAGGATGATATCCATGCAACGTGAGAAACTAGCGACCGCTGTTTCCAGTCCAAACGGTAATACTTGATGAGTGTAACTTAACTAAAAATGCTGTATATTTTCGGTTTTCTAATAATTGTGTAGAAAGTCTATTTTAAAGTCGTTGTATGTTGACCAACATCCTAGGTATACAATTGCCCATTTATTGGTATCTTCGACTAGGCATTCACGTGCCGTCTCCAGGCGATATTCTTCCAGCAATTGTATTCGCTCAAGATACTTTTCTAGGGCGTCCATGAATCTCACTGGATTCGTCAATACGCAGTTACCGTCAAATTCTGGCTTTGACGGCAGCGTTGCCAGAAAATTTTCCGATGCGAATGGTATTGGTTAGGTTGCAGGAGGTAGAGAAGTAGCCGCTGACACGCAATGTGTAGTTGGTGAGATACCATCATGATTTGGTGATATGCTGCCCGCATGGCTATCTTTACTCGCCTTCATTCATTTAGGATACCGGCGAGGTCGGAGGTTACGAGCACTATTGGCTCTCTAACGTCGTTAACACTAGCACTCGAATCGTCCATTGTCAATGGCTATAGTTCCAATTGAAATACATATTGAGAATCTGTATCCAGGAATATCTTGGGAATGTTGAATTTTCAAGCTCTGTCCAAGCACAATCAACCTCAAGAACTTAAATCCTGGTCACGGCACCAATTTATGTAACGCGGCGAGCGTTGTTATCGTCTATCATTTGTTTTGTTCAATTAGTCCTACGTTGTGCCCAGAATACTTTTAATTGAAGCTGTGTTTGTGCAGGGTGGAGAAATAGAAATACAACATAAATTCGGACCAACAATATACCAATCGTTTATTTTTCTCACAATAATACATGATTCATGCAAATAGCGGTTTCATATACTTAATGTGGACAATCGGAGGGCTCCCGGAATTGAGGCTCCGGGACGTCGGTAGAGGCTCCGGACTGCGTTCGGCTCGGTCGCTGGCTGTAGTGCGGCAGGAGTCGGACGTGCGCTGATCGAGTACAGCGGCGTGCGTCCGATAGCGGCACTGAGCTACCCACGGACGAGACAGTGGCCCTGGACTTCCCTCTTGGTCGATTTAGGACGCCTGCGGCTAGACCCCGTAGCGACTCATTAGGGACGCTTTCACACTTTCCTATCCCCTGTATAGGTTGATGGCAATTCCACAAAAAATCTTCAATCAAATTAAAAGAACTTACTCTGCTGGTAGGCCTGCGCTATAGTCTTGTTGCAATAACGACTATATCGACTAATTATAGCGCTGTAGGTTTGATAAAGTTAATCAGTCGTACTGGTGCAATACTTTGATTAGTAATACGGCAGCGTAGGCAGTCTTATGTCATAGTATCAGCTAAAACGACTATAGCGGCCAATCAAGTTTCAATGAGGGTTTGTGAGAACCTGTAGAGTTGGCTTGTAAGGCCTCTTAGAATTGGATTGTGAGGCCCCATCGAAGAGTTTCCTTCGAACGTGCCAGTATTCACCAAGCAGCTGGACGGAGGGTTGAGATGGCTTGTGAAGTCGTATCGACGGGTTTGCGTCGTAGACGTGTCAGTATTCACTAAGCAACTGAACTACGACGGCTCCTCCGAACGTTCAAGTATTCACCAAGCAACTGGACGGAGTTAGCTACCACAGAGCGTGTCAGTATTCACCAAGCAGCTGGACTATGATAGATTTGACAGAGCGTGCCAGTATTCACCAAGCCTCTGGACCGTCAGTGATCAAAGCTGAAACCAAGATGCCTTCCCAAGTGAAAAGCACTCCTTTTACTACAACAAAATCTCCCTCCTTGCTCCAGCGTGCAGGTGCAAACAAACATTACGTAACCAAATGTAAGACGAATACAGCATGCTTTCTTCCGCGAAAATGTACTTGATGTTACCAAAGATGGAAGATTCAATCTCCATGCATTAAAGAGAGATCGCTGTTGATTTCTTGGAAATAGTATTGTTGGTGGTGGATCGCATACGTTGGAGAGGTTTGTTTCTAGGATGTTGATTTGTTCTTATATTTGTGTCAATTTGCATGATTTCGCATGCGTGAAAGGATAGAACGAGATATACCGTTCATATGTGCATTAAGAGGGGAAAAGTAGCTTGACAGAGCATCCTTTCTACTTAGTAGTGAGTGTTAACTTTTTAGTGTTTTTTGAAGAGTGAAAACGAATGCTATAATCACATGCTAAACTGAAAGGTTAAATCGTAGTTTAAATTCTACCCCTACTTGATCTAATTGGAGGAGGAAGAAGCTATGGGAAGATTTGTTTGTCAGTCTGCGATAGTAAATACAGAGTTGAGATTTACCCCCTGACTCGAAATGATTTGGCTTCAATAATTATATTCTGAAACCCTTTTTGAAACTTTAAGTATTCAATAAATTCATTTTATGATTAAACAACTCAGTCAATTTTATTATCTCTTTGTATTACCCTTGTAATGTGAACAGGTATGCATTTACCCAATACCAGGACTGTATTGGCAGATGTCTCATTATTCATTGGTTTCGAAAGGGTATACTTTCTAGCGGCTTCAATTATTGTTCATAATTACTGTTGATTCCTTTTTAATGGATTAGAGACTCGATATACTCAATATTTATTGACATCTTATTTCCAGCAGGAATGAAATCACAGATGTTATGTGTCACGGTCAATGCCTTTGGTTTATGGTCAGCCACTTGAGTAGGGATGGCGGTTACACGCTTATACTTAATTTATGACTTTCCCGACAACCCTTATGGCTTGGTAATTTTACGCTAATTTCTGATAATTGGCGTAAGATTCTCCGTCTTGCTTTGATGATCCTCTCCTATTTCAGAGTCCTCTTGCTATGAATTGACGTGATCATCTTCATCAAGTTCTTTATTTGATTCTGCTTCTTCAAGTTTGAGACTTACTACCTGTTCGAGTTGATTGTTGACAGCTTCTCTTTAGACACATCTTTAGAGTAAATATCACTTCTCGTTTCATCTCAATGTTATCGCCTTCTCCAAAATACACCTTACAACCTTTGGTATTGTCCGAGTAACCCATAGATACGCCGGTTTTACTCTTCACGCACTAGTGCCCAAACTTGGCATTCAAACAGCGCGTTTCAATAGATTTCAATTGAAAGTTTTGTTGAAGAATAACTCGAATGGTGTCTTGTTCGGAGTTGGACTGGAGTTTGTGCGATTTAAAAGTAACACTATTGTGTTTGCAGTCTCAGCCCAGAAACGCTTCGCAAGTTTGGTTTCAGCTAGCATAGGGCGAATGGCTTCTACTGCTGTACGATTTTCTCGCTCAGCGCGGCCATTTTGTTGGGAAGTGTATAATATAGTGTGGTGATGTTGAATTCCTTTGTTGTTCAACAGCTTTAATATGTCGGCATTTACATATACCCTGCCATTGTCGCTTCGGATAGTTTTGATTTCTCTACCCGTTTGAGTTTTGAACCAGGTTATGTAATCTTTGAGTCTCTCACAAACTTCATCTTTTGTTTCAATAGAGTAAGCGGTTCTGTATGATGTGTGGTCGTATTTGAGAAAAAGGATGTATCTGGATCCTTCGAGAGAAGGTGCATCCATAGGCCCGCATAAATCACTATAGATTACCTCACCTACCTCGCTTGCTCGTGATTCGCTGTTTAAAAACTTCTCCCTGTGGTGTTTTCCTTGAATACACGACGTGCAGATAGTCTCGTTCACGGGGAGGTTATTCCGTTCGCCTTCAAAATTTTCTTGACGTGTCACATGTTTTCATGTCCAAGAACAATGTGCCACCACATTATATCAAGATTTTGAAGAGCGTCTGCGATGAAGCATTTTTTAGTTCATTCTTCTTCGTCAGCACGGAAGATCATGGGAAATAATTTACCGTATCGTTTGGCCATCGCGACAATATTACCGTCAATTTTTTCGAACCTCGCGATTTCTTTGTTCGACGTTAGTTTTGAATTCTTGTTCAAGGCAGTGCCTAGTGAGAGAAGGTTTACAGTTAGATGGGGAATGTAGTAAGTATTTGATAATTGGACGTCATGAAAGTTTTCGCCGTTGAAAGCTTGTAGTTTCACCGTACCAACGCCGATCGCGTTCATAAAGTCTCCGTCACCGGTCTTAATCGCTTCCGATTTGTTTAGACATTTTTTGATCGGGACACATGTGTTGCGATGCACCACCGTCTAGAATCCAGACCGTATTTACTTCATGATCAACGTTGTCAAGAACTTCAAAGTTAGTCATTAGCGCAACAACGTGCTTTAAGGAGTTCTTATTCTTGCTTGTACTAGCATTCGTACTCACACTTGAACCGGACATTCGGATTCGCGCGCACCATTTTTACGTTCGTAGAAGTAGCATTATTTCACCGTGTGTCCACGTTTCTTGTATTAGCTGCACTCTGTGTCCGTTCTTTTGCATCTGTTGCAGAAATTTTCGTTGCTGTTGCTCGACATGAGCGCAACTGTTTGTTGCTCTTCTGCACCAGAGTAATTTCGAAGTCTATCTTCTTCTATGAGAAGCCAAGAAGTTGGATGATCTAATGTTTGTTTGTCCAACGCGACACTTTCCCATGCAGACCGAAAATACTTGTATTTGTCAGGCAAAGCCATGATGATTCTTGTGATCACCATGTTTTCAGGGACATCTTCATCTTGTTACCGGATCTTTGCACGTAAATTAGACACTTTCGAAAAAAAAATTACTGATAGAACCTTCAAACCTCAAGTCGTAGAAATGTTCATTTAGTAAATGCATACCAACATCAGATTTTCTCTCGTTAATGCATTCGAGTTTATTCCACATTTCTTCTGCTGAGGCAAAGTGCATGATATGGGATAATGGCTCCTCGTCCATGTGGATGACGAGTGCATCCTGCGCCCCAGCATTCCGAAGCTGCCACTCGTCTTCGAGTTGAGGATTGCTAGTCGATTTTACTCCTTTGCGGATTGTTATGTTATATAGGCTTTTAGACATCAAAATTACTTCCACCTGGAATTTCCAGACGTTCCAGTTGTTGTTGTTCAGTTTGTTCACAGCGACCAAGCTTTGAGCGGCCTTCATCTTTTTCTGTTCTCGTTCAACTTGATTGCCTGGGCCCATAACCTGTTATTGTGAGGCGGTGGAAGGACGGAGAACGGAAATACACAACTGTTCTATTTAATCATGATGAACAAAGTAATATTCATTTAGAATGCACACAAAGTATAAAATAACATTCGTAGGAGCAATATGGATGCTTCTCGTGTCGTGCACGTTTCAAGCGGATCGTCTGGATCGATAACTACACGCGACTGTGCCCGAACGCGAATATCGTGAGCACGAGCGTTATTCGTTGTGCGCAGTCGTACTTGCCTTACGCACTAAGTGGTGTGATTGCAAATTTAAGTTTAGATATTTACTTCTTATATAAAATCAAGTAACAACAGCAAAAGTAGCCCACAGATTTGAAGGAAGATGGAATTTTTCGCATTGTTCAGGTGCAATCGATGGAATACATGTTTGTTGCGTTGCTTCTTATAATTCTGGAAGCCAATATTTCAATTATAAGAATTACTTTAGTATTTTTTTGCTCGGTATTTGTGTTGTAGAGATTACCAATTTATTTTTGCTGATATTAGGGATTACGGATTGGAAAGTGATTGTGGAATATTTGCTGGATCTCATTCTAGGCAATGTTTGAGAAATAATTTGTTGAATATACCGGATAAGGCATTTTAGAGAACAATTACTTGGAATTAACATATTACTTTATAGGAGATAGGGCATTACCCTCAACCCTCTATCGGTCAATGCAAAAATACTCCTACGGAAAATTCTATATTTACAATACTGTCTCCTGGTGACTCAAATATGCTATTGCAGGTTCCCGCGATGCTCTAGTTAGCCACCAATTAGGAGTTTGATAAAGAACCCATATGGTAACATTGCAAAATAAAGGTAAAAGTAAGATAATAAAAGAAATATACAGAAACTACTTATATTTATTATTTTCATGTCATATCAGGTACATAGGGTATGTTTATTACATATAAAAATAGGAAAATAAGATAGATTCTTCATATAAAATCTTCAACAAACCGAATAATATGATTAAATATATATATATATATATATATATATATATATATATATATATATATATATATATATATATATAGATATATATATATATATATATATATATATATATATATATATATATATATAGATATATATATATATATATATATATATATATATATATATATATATATATATATATATATATATATATATATATATATATATATATATATATATATATATATACATATTTGTTTATATTGCAATGAATATATTATTAGCTATGGAATGCGATAAAACAATTCTTGTCTCTAGTAAGACAGAGCCTTGTGTTGCATTTCTGACACATCAAGCGACTAGTACCTTTGTAGTTTCTACATCTTCCTTTAGATGTATGTACCAGCCAGTGCGCAAACGAGTCACACCTTTATGTTTCAGGAGGTCTTTCTACCATTGGATTAGTATTTTTTTCTGTTTTATCAATCGATTTTGGCCTACCCCGTCTACTCTCCTTGTAGGTAGTTGCTAGACTATCAGCAATTTCACTTCTGGATATTTTTGGGAGTTTATGTTTCATTTTCAGGGCTGAACAGTCTCTTCTATATAAGATCCAAGCGTTTACCATGCAAATATCCAAGATGTAAATGAATATTGGAAAATACCAATGTTTTGATTTACTTGGTGATCTGTATAGTCCCATGAGAGCATTTGCTTTATCGACACCTTCCATATGCTTATTATAATTCACTATTATATTTGGGCAAGGATAATCGACTTCTTTCTCTCTGTTTTGTTGTACCTTTTACGTTACTTGTTGGTTCAACTCCAAAACAAGTACTACCTAATAAAATACATTTTCTGTTGACCCATTTCACAATTATTATCCCTCTCTCTAAATCTGCTTTGTAATCAAATGATCCTCTTTTCTGTTTCATTGAAACTTTATCGGTTACAAATGGACATTCTGCTATTCTATTAGCTCGCAATGTTCTTAAGCTGAGAATATTCATTTCATTTTTCAAATACATGAATAAAGGTAAACTAGAGAAATAATTGTCGAAATATACTGTCAAACGGTGGGAGTCCAGTAGAGATTTGCATAATGATATAACTATACTGGCACCTACACCTAATGTGGCCTCTTCTCCCCTTCAATTCATCAGAAGTTGTTCCTCCTTGATAAGGTATGACATCTACTATGATTCCTGAGACACCAGCGAGTACAAAAAATTTGTATCCCCATTTATGAGATTTACTTTCTATGTATTGGCTTAAATTACCCGCACGAGTTCCTTTATACGCAACCATAGTTCCATCAACAAAATATTCGCTCTCAATGTGGATTTTTTGATAATTTTGTCGTACTTTGTCGATCAAAGATCTAATTTTAAAAAATCTATCCTTTGTATTTTCTGTGCAATTTTCGTTATTGTTGAAGTGAACGTACCGTCTCAAGAGCTTGAAACGTCTTATTGGCATTATGTTGGCAATTTGTTCAATACGTGAACCAATTTCCCAGTAGTCTTCATATGAAGGTAAATTTATAAGTCCTATTGTCAATAAAATAGATATAAAGTCTGTTATCTCGGATTCATTTGTATTTAGGCTTTGACCTCTTTGTTGAGTGCTGTATAAGTTTGTTTGATCTATTATATCAGCCATTATATCAAAGGAGAAAAATTTACAAAAAAATTCCAAAGATGGAAGCAATTCTTCAACAAATTTAATGAATATGTTCTCCTGATTTTCTGTTATATTGATGCCAATATCTTCTTTTGTCCAACTGTACGTTTGTTTCTTCTTTTTTTGAGGTGGTTCAGATGCAGTACTTGTCGAATATTGTTCAGGAATGATAGTGACAGCACAATCGACGTTGTGATCATCTTCTGATTCTGCCATACTTTCTTCACTTGAATCATGTATTACATTTGTTTTTTTGGTTTTGCCAATTAGGTGGCTCTTCATCATCGGAAGTGTCGGATGAGTCTGAGACTTGAGGATTTGGCGGCAGAATGTATTTTTCTCTCCCATAAAATGAGACAGCACTTAGTCCTCTAGGACAGGATCAAATAACAGTGCACTTGGAGCATTTAAAATTAGAGATGAGTTGAACGATTATTCTAATTCAGATGGAGGCTTCTTACCTTGACAAATAAAACATGTAAGAGGAAGAAATAATTTGAGAATATTTGTAATAATTTTCAAAACAAAAATTACTTCATTCATATCATTAAAAATTCATAAATAAAGTGGAATTTTATCTATGGAAATGAAACTATGCGCTATTATTCCTCAATCACTATATCGCAGGACTATAATTAACTAAAACAAATTTCATTTACAACTGATTTATTTTTCTCGTCTTTTAATTCGAAGATTGTAATAGTGATTGTTTTTTTGGCCAGCTTAAAATTATCTGCATTTCTTCAGTTTTGATTTAACCACTATATACTTTCCAAATAGATCAATGGTACTCTCATTTGGAGCAAGAGGGTTCATACCGCGTTCGTCAATTTCATTTAATGTCTTACCAACATTTAATATAGCGTCATCCACGGAATCAGAAATCTTCCTCCTTTTACTGCTTGTTGGCGAAGGAGTACTTCTAGCCGGAGGAAACGAAGGGATGCTTTTTCATAAAATTGCATCCTCAATCTCCAATTCAGATTTTTCTTGCTGTGGCTTTTGCAGTGGCATACTCGTGTTTTCTTCAATTTAAAAATCAGTGACAGTTTGATTATTAAAAGCACCTTCTGTATTAGTAAAAAGCAAATAAAAATGTACTTACTAGTTATCTTCATTGCATGACTAATAAACTCCCAGGTATTCTCTTTTTTATTATCTTTATAATCCTTATGGCCTTTATCATAGAGAACAGGATTACCTTCTGCTAACGTAATTGATAAATCTCCGTCCATCTTTCAAGGTTAAAATGTCACAGAAAAAGTGTAAAAAAATATTTTGAACCGCCAAAAAAAGCACAACTGCGCCGGCGCAGACATAACACAGCGTCCAAAAGATGAGTTGGAATCAACTGCTGTGTTATGTCAAATGACTTGATGAACAAGTCATAACGTACGTGACATGTTTCATAAGTTTTAAAAGGTCTCATCATGATGGCATAACATAGACATGACATAACATAAGCTATGTAACTGTAGTTTGAGTGAGTATTATGAATTAGAGTAAGAAGATTGACATATGAGGAAAATATGTACATCGTATTTTCATTGATAAATCCATATTCAATAACTTCACTGAATGATTTTGCTTAGCAGAGAGAAATTAAAATTATTGGGTATACCCCGATTACATTTAGACGTGGATCATTGAAGGATATTTTTGAAACAAACTGTAAACCAATCATATGACAGACTTTGCATGCTTTGCAATGTTACAAACACTTGACATCCGGTATGTTGTTAACAGATAATAATAGCTTCAGCGCAATCCTGATAATATTCGTTAGTTCAGCACGTTTTCATCAGCAAGGCGGTAAGACAACAAGGTTTTTCCAGCTTGTCCAGCTAGTACCTACGATGTAAGATGCTCTCAACACAATTCCTTACTTTAATAATTTCATGTCTCAAATAATTTTATTAGCCTCAATGGAATAATATGCCAATAGGGCTTATATTTCAGAATAATTACGTCTGGAGGGCAGCTGCCGCCCGTCGGAACATGATGCCAGGGTGCCATGCACTTCCGCTCTGGACGCCTTTTTGATGATCACTTTGAATCAGTTGCTATTGAACGGAAACTATAATATTTTATGAATAATACCCATACAAATCGATTAATGATATACATTTTTACAAAAATCTTCTATTTAGGTAATTGATTTAGTAGACGATCTTATAGGTGAATTTCTTGTGTGCCACGAAGTCCCAATTCAGAATAACATACCCTTCATGTAGAGCTCCACGAGTTTTCTCTCCATATTTTTCACCCAGAAATCATCATCTCTATAAACCTGAAAATTGAAGCACACCAAGTATTTTCAAATGTTCATTCCAAATATTCCCTTACCTTTTCTTTAAGCATTCCTAGAGAAGTCCAAATAGAAAAGAAACAATGATCTAGTCCAGTTATATATACCTGTCCCTCTATTTGGTAGAAATATTTATTATTTTTCCTCAATTTCAATTCTGCATCTAGTATTGTAGGTGTCAAATCCTTAAACGAGAAAGAACATTCAATTTCAATGAGGCCATTATTATTTACTTGTTTATTTGGTGCAGCTGCTAAGAAACTATATTGTATATCAATGAAGAGGTCTGAATCTTGAATAAAAACATTCATTTTGCTGAAAAATTCTGTTTTTGGATCCGTATAAAGTGGCCTCGTTTCCAGAAAATTTTAAATACAAAATCTCTGATATGAGCTTTGCTGAAAATGTGATTTTTTTCTATTTACAAATTCTTCCAAATCATGACGCTATTAGCCGCTTTGCTCTATGTTGAAACCATTTTTGGTTTTTATTTTGTCCAATTGTTTGTTTCAATTACGTTTCTCTCTTTTTCTGACACGGTTAGCTCTAGTAATGAATTATTCTTCATTTCTTCATAAATTTTAGGAATCATAGCAGGGGTGTCGAGAGCTTCTTCACTGTGATCGAAAGTTTTGTGAGGGAGTCGCTTCTCTTTCAGTCCGTACTTTCGGTTACTAATTCTTTTGACATCGTTTCTCAGAGCAAACTTTTTGTGTATTTTTTCGGGATAATGGAAGCGACTAATTTATATATCGATCTTCAATATTCTTATATTGTATTTTATGATATAGATGTAGCTTCACATCTCATGCTGCAGCTTTCCTTCAATGAAAAATTATAATATAATTATTTGTCATATTACGCAACAGTCTTCTCGAATTGGTTGCAAGTTGACTTAAACAAGTCGATAGTTCTTCAAATAATTCACTTGCTTTAAATTCCAATATTCTAGTTTTCTCTGCTTGGCTACTTTCTTCACAATAATAGCTGTCACAACTGTTGTGATCCCCAAGAACGTGATAAATACTGATTAGAATAACCTTTTTCAAAAGATGTACTTTTTGAGAGACATTTTAGTCTATATTTTTCCTGTGCTTCATAGCACAGACAATTACATTCCTAATAGGCCTGTTGCGTTTCTTCAAATTTCGACGAAAGCACCGCATATCACTCAGAAATCACATCTTCGAGGTGTTGTCACCTGTCTGTTTTGAAATATGTCAATTTGCTTTGAGATCAACATGAAACCCATGACATACCATCTATATTTCCAATAATAATATTGTATTCAATTTATGACAACATTTGTGGACAAAAATATTCTAAAAGAAGCAAATCAACCATAATCATTATTATTTTTTATGGTTTATGTGACTCATTTAAAGGTAATCAATTACAGTTAGATTCATAATGTGTTAAATACGTCCAGAATTTGAGCGAAATCCTTGGAGAAAAAAGATTTTCTCTTCTTGTTTATCTTTAAAGCAACTCTTGAATTTTGAGAAGGAAAACTATCAAGCAATAATTTGGTGCTTTCAGTAAAGGATTCTAAGACGAACTCAGGTATGTGACGGTTCAGTCGATTAAGAAACTTATCTAAGGCCCAGTTGTATAGTCTAAGCTTATCCAAAGTTAAGTTAAACCAAATTTAATTTCTATGCTTACAATTGCTGAAAAAAATGTAACCATGGAGATTAAACTTGGTTTCACCAAACTTTAGGGCCCTAAGTCAGTTAAATTCATCTAGAGATTATTTTGAGATAGTAACTATAGTAACAATTGTATCAATAATAGTTTTCGTATAAAATAACCTCTGGATAAATTTAACTGGGTCTGGTGAAACTGGCCCTAGATAAGCTAAGACTGTACAACTTGGCTTAAGTGGTATTTATTGAGTTTCTTTACAATAATAATGAATCATATCTAATAGATCTTCATAAATTATTGCATAAAATCACACTCGTTTAACTGCTATTATCCACATTTCTCTTTGTCTTGATTCATAATCTCTTCCCGGAGACCTATTAAAATGTAGTTCTGTCTGCTTCAGTATAAGTACATCCAACAACACAACAACTTCTAAGTGAATGATTCATACTCATGATTATCGGATAATATGACATACAAAAATAACGTTTGTCAGTTTGACGTTTTTGACGGCACACTTCGTGGATGTAAAATTCAGCCGATAGAGCGGAGCCACTGAGGATACGCAATATTGTTCATATATTATCATTCAGACAATTTCTTTGAATAAACGGATAAGTTCTGTTTTTTTTCCATAAGTGCTCGCACCTTTGTACAATAATTTCTTAATGGATGATACTTGCACTCAATTTTGTGGTTAATAGGATCAAATCTATATAGTCTTATTCATTGTAAGTTTTTTGTGACAGTGCTGTCACCGTCAACTACTAATTGAGCATATTTTACGCTTTGCATTTTCATGCTTCGACTCAATTCTTCTAGAATTATTTCTGCTCCCATATCTTCGAAGAATTTGTTCCAGTTCTTGAATAATTCATGTGCCGGAGTAGTGCTATTTTTATTTTCTGCGCGAACGCAAACACAGCATTACTTATTTTTGATAGAGTTCTGCATGCTTTGTATCCAACAATGCAGTCTTTTCAACCAAGCTCCATCAGTTATCAATGGATAACCAGTCAGATCAAAATTTCCCGCTTCAACTGCTATTTGAGCCTCCACTCCTTCCATGGCATACCATGCTGCATGGTGTATATGCTCTGCTAATTCACTTCCACATTAAGTGCATATTTTGTTTGTCGTACAGGAAATGTTGCATATGAGAAAAAATCCCCCAACTGTGGAAATCCGCATCCAATTAAGGTAATCTCAATCTCCATTTCTTGAAAACCTTCAGATCTTATTTTATAACAAACTTTGCAGAATTCTTAAGACACATTACAGGAGGAGAAAAATTCAACACGTTCTGAATTCATGTTAAAACTCTCTGTGGTACAGGAGAATAATTGATGATCAAGTCTTCTCATTTCGTTGAAAAAATAATGTATGTTCACAAATCTTCTTTTACAGGCAGTATTTCCTTGTAAATTTTCTCAGACCCTCGAAAACCCTGGAAAAAAGAATCAAACTCATCAATTGCTATTCTCTAAACTCTATACTTGAATTGCAGACGAGTATATTTCAATTTATCATTTTCATTTGCTTGCATTGAATTCAATCAAGAATGATCTATACATGTTCCATCAGAATTATATCATTATAAATAAATTTTTTGGATTATATTCTGTATATTTATTCCATTTTCTAACGTTTCGACTACAATTTCAAAATTTCAGCCCCTAATAAAATATCTATTTGTCCGCACTCGTTAAAGCAAGGGTCGGCTAGTTTCATATTGCTAGAGATTTCTAATGACTCTGTTGAAATTCTGTTAAGTGGTAAATCCGAAGTAATATTTTCTAAAATTGAACAATCTGATTGTGCAGAAAATGATGATGTTCGTGACTCAATTATTATTTTAGTCTTATGAATTATTCCGTTTATATATTGACTAATTCCTGATATTGCGATATCAACTGAGTTTAATCTTAAACCTAACTTGTTGCTCAAACTTTTGATGATAAAATTGCTTTGAGAACCGCTGTCTATTAGAGCGCGGCAAGTATGCGGTTCATTATATTGATAAAAAATTTGAATTAAAGCTGTTGATAATAAAACCGTTTTTTGTGTATGATTGCTACTGGAAGCTGTAACCACTGAATTACTATCGCAATTAGAACTGGCTTGCATTGGTTTCTGATTTTGGCTTTGTAATGAAATATCGTTTTTTGGTTGTTCATGTTGATGTAACAACGAATTATGCTTTTGATTGCAATATGGACAGTTTCTGGATTGACACTGATCTGCTGAATGCGCACTGCGTAAGCAAATTTGACAAAGACTATGCTCTTCAATTTGAATCAAACGTTGGTTGATTGGAAGCGCTAAGAATTTTCTATATCTAAACAATTTGTGTTGTTGTTTACATAAAATGCAGTTATTATTAATTGACTGGTGCTAGCATGTGACATCGACTGATTGAATGAACCTTTTTGAATTTTGTGATTCAATGGCAAAGACGGTTCATTCGATGTTTAGTTAATTTCGATAGACTCGAGCATTTGACAACGCTGAGTTAAGAATTCGATCAATTTTTTAAATGTTGGTGGATCGTTGGTTAAATTGTTTTGCCACGCCATGGTTGTGTGGTAATCAAATTTAGTTGTGACCAAATAAACCAAAATATTGTCCCAGGTTTGAACTGGGCGATCTATTGATTCTAATGCCTCTAGATTAGTTGTCAAACCATGCAATAACCGCCTTACGGATTTAGCGTCTTCAGTTAATTTTGGTATAGCATAAATTGCGCGTGTGTGATGTTGAATGATTAGGCGCTTGTTTTCAAATCCGGATGTTAATAGTTCCCATGCGACTTCATAATTGTTATCTGACAAAGTTAAATGTTCAATAGTTTGTAATGCGACAGACTGTAAACAACTTTTTAAATAATGAAATTTCTCTATTGGTGTTAAATTTTCGTTGTTATGAATTAAGGATTGAAATGTATCTCTGAAAGTTACCCAATCTGTGTAATGACCATTGAACTTTGGTAAATTGATATTTGGGAGTTTTATCTGATGCGCTGTGCCGACTGAAATTTCAGAAATGTTTGATGTGAGATTTGTTGCATGTACTCTCGTATTCGATTTAAGATGCGACTTTACTGCACTGATGAGCTCATAATAACTATTTTCGAAATTAGTGAGCTCTTGTTCGCTTGCTTGATTCAAATCTAAGCATTCAATTTGTGAGTGAACATCCTCGAACTCTTTTAAACAGCTTTGAATACCTTCAAAACGATTCGCAATTCCATCAAATTTACTTTTGTTATCCGCATTTTGAAAGAAATTGGCAAATCTAGTGAGCCGTGATTTTCTTTTGGACTGGGTACTTTTCAGAACTTTGAGATCATTTTCTATACTTGCCGTCATTATGAGAATGTATACAATTGAATGATTGAGTGAATAATTAGGTTATTAATTGGAATTGAAGAGTTAGATAGGAATGGCGACCTAGTGCACTAATCTTTCTGATGCTGTTACCCGTACGCTTCCGTGCCCTGGATGATTTCCTGAAGGGATGATGAAGATCGCACTGAAGTAATAAATCTGCTTCTTTGTTTGCAATGTATCGCTGATTTGGCTTCCGAAGGACCATGAATGTTTCGCCTTTGTGTGTGGAAACACTTAAAATGTCTGAAGGATTCCTTTAGACTTGATTGTTTGTAAATAAAAAACATACACGTAATTACGAACTAGTTTATTTGAATAATTAACAATATGTTCAAACGTGATGCTGATGAAATGATGTTTCGGCTATCTATTGACAATTGACTGTTAACTGAATGATAACTGGTTGATAACTTAATGATAACTGGATGATAACTCGATGATAGCTGACTTAAATATTTTCTTTTAACATTTGTAAGTGGGGTAGCTTAGTGGGGGTGAACATCTAGTATCCACCCCCACCTACACAAGAGGTGACATCTTTGGGGCAGTTAGGCAACAACATCGAAGTCTATAAAATTACCTATATTTCCAAACTACCGGAAAAAAATTCCAGGTATAACCAGCAAATGACTATAATACATGAGACGTTTCCGTTTATTCGGTCCAGTTAGCCTGAGCAAATTTTATGTATAGAAAATTCGATCAATCTGACGGGTTCGTAGATTTACTCGGAGCAACCCGATTAGATACTCCGAGCAAAATTTTCCGACCCTGGTCATTTGCGCGCGGAATTTCAAGTTTTTGTATGTTGTGTATCACGAGAAATATCACAGATCAACCCTAAACATAAAGTTCTTAGAGGAAATGGATGCAGTATGCAGTTTTTGTGAGTTGTATGCAACTTTTACTCAAATAAGCAATCACATTTATTGATTTCATGTGAATCCTGATGCTCATCCAGAGCTCTTGAATGGAAACAATAATAATATACTTACACGTAAGTGGAAAAAGGGTTATGTTGCATTGTTCGTATACTGACTTAGGTGCTCCACAGGTGCTCTAAAGGAAGTTAAAAAATTGCGGTGATCTACCAATAATACAAAATTATTGTTGAATATCATATGAGTGCGAGAAAGGCGTGAAAAAATTGCACCTTACAAAAAAAAGTGTTTTATACAATAATAACAGCATTTAAATTAATAATAGTAACTTTTAGTAAGCCTGTTTACTATAATTTTGCAATTCTTGTATGTGAATAGTTGATTAATTCCACTGTTTTCAATACCGAATGTGTTTCAAATTTGAGATAACTCTCAAGGCTATTTCTTAAGTCACCGTTGCGCTGAGTGAAATTTAATTACTACGAGCTCTAGCAGGCTTGATAATCAATTGCAGTGTTCTCAACTGTGTTGAATACAGATGATATTTTTGATACTTGGAAAAAAAAATGGCTACAATTAAAGACATTCAGATTCTGCTTGCACCTCTCAATAACAAAATAGATCAACTACAACATCAATGCATACTTTCAGTAGTTCAGTTCAAGAAGATAATACCCAGATCGCTCGACTACAGGAGGATCTCGAAACAAAAGACAAGCAGTTAGAATACCTACAAATGGAGCTACGGGAGAAACATTTTTTATTTTTCGGCTCAAGAGAAATTGAAGGAGAAAACTAAGAACGAAAGATTCTAAGCCTATTAAATATAGATATGAAACTCCTAACTATCTCTGTCAATAATATCGAGCATATCAAAGGACTTAGCAAGCTTATGAGAAATAAGACAAGATCAATTCTAGTTGAATTTAAATCAAGAAAAAAATGTTCAAAAATATCAGCATTTATATCGAAGGGGACTTTTCTTCTAAAATTTTACAAGAATGCAGACTCTTAAAAACTCATCTTGCCTCAGCAAAGAAAAAAGGTTTCAGAGTTTCAATAAAATACAACATTTTATCCGTAAGCGGAGAGAAATATATTGTAAATGACTTAACAGATAACAATACCAAAATAAGAAAAGATTTCGCTACTCGGATACATCCTCGAAGACTTCTGATCTCTCTTCCTTCATTGGAAACTGCTCAACTTACAAGTGAAACTCAAAACGAAACACAAGATAATTATAATAATCATCCATCGAATTCAGAGGATTTCAATGAGATATCCACCTCTACTCTAGAAGGAGGTCAGAATCTGAGCAAAAACTTGGAAAAACTATCACAGAAACAGCTACAAAAGTCAAAAGAACCTAGTACAAGTCAAACTCCTCAATATCAATCAAAAAGAATAAGAGATAATTGAACGAAATCAGGTCCTTCAGACAAACATTCTCAAATAAAACTCCGCTCTCAAACGGCATTAAAAAAACTTCCCAACTCCACAATCAGCATACCAAACGACATAAAAAAAAAATTTCATTCTGAAACATTCAAGGCTACGGAGATATTCTGAATCTTAATTCGCATGACGAAAAACATGTGCTACAACATGACATCATTTGTTCTACAGAAACATGGGTAAATTTTGAACTCAAAGAGGACCCACCTCTTCTTATAAACTACAACAGATTCCAGCAAACAGCGACAGAAGAAGCTAGTTTGGGCAGAGCTAGAGGAGGGATTATAATTTTTTCAACCTATCACACGAACAACACTAAAGTTATTGGAAAAGAACCACACTGGATAATCCTCTGGTTCCAGAACAAAACAAAAAAATTTATCATCGACACGATCTATTTCTCCCCATCTTATAATTACTGTACTCTTCTGGAATTGTTCTTACTTAGTTTGCTGAAGTTACTTGGTTCCAAACCACTGTTATATATTTGGAGGGGATTATAATGCAAGAATAGGTGATTTGAATCAGCTATCTTAGGACATTTCGCTTGATAACAACTGGAGCACGACTAGAATAGTGGATGATAAAACGATGAATAGAAAAGGTAAAAATCTAACAGAATTATTTGAACAAGAAAATTTCATAATGCTGAACAGCAAATCCATCTGTAATACACCTGCCGAATTGACTTACATTAGTGCTCCTGGTAAAAGCACAATAGATCGAGTGTGGGTCGATCCAAACGCACTACAATATATTATTGATTCTACAATTATTGAAGATGTAATTGTTATATCTTTTTAGTTCTAAATAGCGTTCGGAGAATAGCACTTTACATGAAGAGTGATTATTCAAGTAATTATATTGAAATCATACTTTTATTAAGTCTTGGCAGTTACATCTTATTTAGTTACATTTTTGGACGACGAGGCAGCGTGTGGGCAAGCGCGACATCCACATAATGGCGCTAGAAACAAAACTTCAATGTTCATACATGACACGCTCCTCCTCTAGAAAAGTTCAAATATAACCATAAAAATACATAATCAACACATGAACATATATTTTACAAATTCAACTTTTTTGGTTGGTGAACAACACGCCCACTTCTAGTTACAGTTTCAGCTGAATTCATAATAATATTATTATTAGCGTTAGAATCATTCACAACCAGGGTTTCACGCACCAATTGGGGAGAGTCACAGTTTATTCGAGAATCTTCAAGCTCGATTTTGATTTCTTCGTTTTCCATATTGAAAGTTCTCAATGGTCTTATGAGTCTACGGTTTCATCTGTAGATTACAGCATCGATCTTTACTGCATAATATTTTGGTCCTGATTAATTCATCAGTACTCCGGGCTTCCACTTTCTTGTGTCAGTTTGCATCATAACAGATTGATCAGGATTGAGACTAGTTAACTTTTTAGAATGTCGATCGTTATATGATTTTTGTTATCTTTGTCTCTCTTTTAATACATCTCTCACATTTCTCGCAGAGTATTTTGGATTTAATAGACTTTTAGCGACTGATAATCTTGTTCTTAGTCTTCGCCCTATCAACAATTGACTAGGAGCCGGTAGATCTTGTTTTGGAGTAATGTTATAATTTAGAATGGCTATAGATGGGTCTTCACCATCTTCATAAGATTTTGTTAATAGACTTTCAACAGTTTGGATTGCACGCTCTACTATACCATTTGGAGTTGCATAGTTAGGACTAGACGTTGAGAGATGAATATCATATTTATGAGCAAAATTATGGAATTATCTTGAGTTAAAAAGGGATCCATTATTGGAGAATATTTCCTGAGGGATTCCATTGATAGAGAAAATATTTCTCAGTGCAGATATTACACTATCAGCTGTTTTACTTCCAAGTTTGTTGACAATGATGAATTACCTGAAGTAATCTACAACTACAATAAAATCTAGAGGTCCGAGAAATTTAAAATTAATACCAATCTTCTGCCACGAACGTTCTGGAACTGCATGAGGTTGAAAAGATTCTTTTGTATTTGCTCTTGCATGCTTTTGACACGTTACACAACTTAGAACGGTATTTTCAATATCGTTCATTATTCCTTGCCAATACACTGATGACCTTGATGAGACTCATGAAGTAGATCAATAAATTCCTGTTTGAGTTTGTCAGGAATTATAACTCGTTTTTTATGAAACAATATTTCTTTGTGAAGAAAAATATCATTTTACAGTGACCAGAATTTTTTCAGAGTTGGTGCAGTGTTACTTCTATGACAAGACCATCCATGCTGTACATGATGCTTCAGTTTACTAAGTGTGTAACCGTTTTTCGTTCTCTTTGAAGTAGATAACAGAAAAAACTTCAAGTTTATTTTAAGGATATTGTGTATTTATCTAGTAGTTTGTTGGATCTCGACATAGTGACTCTGGTACTTGCAGATCTTCTCCCGGTATATGTTTTAATTCAAACTTCTGTCTTGATGGCCTAAATGCTAGCCTTTGAATTTTTGGTGACATTTAATCTAATGCTTTTTTAGTTTGCTAATAGAGGTCGATGGTCTGATTCAATTATAATTTTCTGACCAAAAACATAATGATCACAGCCAAACACCACAGCTAATAGTTCTTTTTCGATATGATTCTATCTTTGTTGAGTCTGAGTTAGTGATACAGACGCATATTCAACTGGGTGCCATCTTGATATATTACAGCACCAAGGCCAAAAGGACTGGCATCTACAGATAAAGCGATTTTTTTACTAGGATTTAAATAGGATAAGACAGGAGTAGAAGTCACAAGTTTATTAAGGTTATTGAACGATTTTTCTTCGTTTTCACTCCACTGCCATTCAACTTTATTGGACAGAAGCCTTCTTAGAATACTGATTTCCTTTGACACGTTTGGTATAAATTTGGCTGAGTATGTAATCATACCTAGAAAACGCTGAAGATCTTTTTCATTTCGAGGTGCTTGTATATTAGTTATATGTTCAATTTTCTTATTGTCTGAGGCGATCCCTTTGCTACTTAATAGGTGCCCCAAGAATTTGACCTCAGTTACACAAAATTTTGATTTTTCTCTGTTTAAAGTAAGACCAGACATGGAAATTCTTTCCAAAACGTTAGTCAAGTTAGTATTATGTTCCTCCTTGGTTCGTCCGAATACAAGAATATCATCAAAGTAACACACAATGCCAAATAAACACTCTAGTGTCTCAGACATAGACCTCTAAAAAATTTCGGGAGCTGAGGAGAGTCCATATGGTAGTCTCACGAACCTGAAATGTCCTAAGGGTGTTGCTACAGTACATAACTTTGAGCTTTCATTATCTAAAAGAATTTGAAGAAACGTTGAGGAAGCATCTAGTGAAGTAAAATATTTTGCACGAGCTAGTTCCGAAAATATTGTATCTTAAGTAGGAATTTGGAACAATTTCTGTTTTACATGTGTCCAATGCACAGGGGTCCATGCTAATCCGAATATCTCAATTAGATTTGGAAGCAATCACAATCGGGTGTATTCAATCTGTTGGATCCGTTACTGGAACGATTATATTAGCAGCAACCATATTGTCCAATTTTTCTTTGACTTTATTCTTCAAAGTGATTGGTATATAACGCGAAGCGAATATGCTTGGTACGTTATTGTCACATAAAGTTATCATAAGTTTTTGAAATTTTCCAATTCCGTTGAAAACTTGTTCAAAATTTTCAATTATTTTGTCAGTAGTTTCAAAAGTTATTACTTCCAAAATATCATTCTTTATTATTCCAAGATCAGTAGCAGCACTGGGTCCTAAGATAGAAGCTGAATTGTCCGAATTTAAAATGTGAGATGATAGGTATTTTCACATTTTGAAATTTGCACTTTGAAGTAATTTGATCTGCAATGTCCAAAGTATGATTTGAGTAAGAAAACTAACGCGATGTTACCTTGCAAAGTTTATTTTTACTCATTTTGAGCTTGTCAAAGTCTCTCATGTTCAAAATATTCATCTGGCTTCCGCTGTCGACTTTGAAACTTATACTTTAACCATTGATATCAATTTTTTCACACCACTCAATTGCACTTACTAAGGTATTATTTGTATTATTATTTTGGAAGTCTGAACTTCTCCCTGTCCACACCACTTCTTGATTATAGTCAAGTTCATTTTCACTATTTACTTCTGATTCTACAACTTCACTCACGTTTTTGTTCCTGCAGAATTTTCGATAATGACCCTTACGTTTGCAACGACTGCAGTATCGTGTGTATGCAGGGCATCTTTTTGTTGGCGATTCATTCAACAGTTTGAACAACTGTTACCTGGAGTTTGTCCTGTTTCCCTGCTTGTACCAGTAACAGCATTTCCAGAATGATGTTCTCCACGAATCACCGGACGACTTGAATTGGAATATTTGGGTTTGTGATTCCCGCCCTTTGAGCTAACTGTATTCACGGAAATAAAATCCTTTTTTACATCACTTGATATTTCCTTTTGTTTTGCCACAAAACTCTCAATCGCACGACAAATGGACACCGCTTTTTCTAAAGTCAATTCTGTCTCTTGCAATAGTTTTTCTTGCATTCGTGGATCCCTTATTTCCAACACTATCCAGTTCATGATCATCACGTCCCTTTCTTCAAGCTCACATGTGCTTGCAAATTGTTCCAGGGCGGTAAAGAACTGATCCAGTGTTTCCCCTTCAAACTGATCCCGCTTGAAAAATGTATCATGTTCATAAATAAGGTTTTGATAGGATTACAGTAGCTATCAAATTCATCTAGGACTACTGAAAGCTTTTTCCTCTCCTCATCTGAAGCAAAATCAAAAGTATTGTATATTCGCATTCCCTCGTCACCTAGAGAGTTGAGAAGAATCGCCATCTTCACCCCATCTGTTTTTGAAATTCTTCTACTGGCGAGTAAATGAATGCCAAATTTTTGCTTCCATAGCCTCCAATTATGAGCTACATTTCCTTCAAATAACATTTCTTTTGGGGGTTGTACTTGATCCATTGTGTTCCCTTATCTTTATCCCAAGAGCACAAATTATTGAGTTTTATTCCTGTCAATTTTCTGTTCACTACCTAACCTCTTTACGCGTTTTTTCCACCAGCTGCCACAATGTTATATATTTTTAGTTCTTAGTAGCGTTCGGAGAATAGCACTTCACCTAACATAAAGAGTAATTATTAGGAATAGGGCAAGGCCTTTCGAAATCAAGTTTTTCTGTATCATAATTAGTTTATTATGGACGTTTTGGATCCAATTGACCCATCATCAGCTAATGAAAGTAAGTTGAATAGAAACAAGGAACTAAGAAATTGAAAATAACCCCTAACAGTATAACAACAGATGGAACTTACGTAAGTTAATTCATAATTACAATAGTAAAGTCATGAAACGAAAGATGCATAAAAATCTTAAACACAAATACTGGAGAGACCAGCCTCCCTGTAGCAGAGATAGCAAAAAACTGACCTATCAGTGGCATAAACAACAACTGGAGAAAACCAAAAAAAAATAGATGAAAATGATGAAAAGAAGAACCATCAGGCAACTTTTAAGTTAGCAATATGAAAGTCCCCAAAAAACTCTCAGCATATTTCATGTTATTCTTTCAATCTGTTCGTGTATTGACACTTTGTTTATTGAATAAGTTTATATAAAGGCTCTCATATAATAATCTTTGTTGCTTATTGGAGACCCTGTCAATGATTTTAGCACTTTTAAAATCAGAACAGTGACCAGTTTCCAACGAATGCTTGCAAAGCGCACTATGGTAACTATTCTTACAATAAACATTATATTTTCATTGTGCTGCAGCTACAAATGGTAATAATATTACCACTAAAAAATTACATTCTAGCCTCAAAGATAGGGAGGAGCCTTTAGACAGCCAAGATGTCCTTTATGAGGTAAAATGTGTACCTTGCCAGAGTGAATACATTGGTGAAACATCCCAACCTTTGAAAAAGAGATTATACCCTTACGAATATAATATTTAATGTAAGAATGTTTACCATTGTGCACTTTGCAAGCATTCGTTGGAAACTGATCACCGTTTTGACTTTGAAAGTGCTAAACCTATTCAATAAACAAAGTGTCAATACACAAACGGATTACAAGAATAACATAAAATATGCTAAGAGTTTTTTGGGGACTTTCATATTGCTAACTTAAAGGTTGTCTGATAGTTCTTCTTTTCATTATTTTCATAGGTTTTTTTTTTTCTCTAGTTGTTGTTTATACCAGTGATAGGTCAGTTTTTTGCTACTTCTGCTACAGGGAGGTTGGTCCCTCCAGTATTTTTGTTCAAGATTTTTATGCATCTTTCGTTTTAATCATGACTCAACTATTGTGATTCTGAATTTACTAACGTAAGTTCTACCTGTTGTTATACTGGTAAGGGTTATTTTTGATTTGTTAGTTCTTTGTATTTATATAACTCACTTTCATTAGCTGATGATGGGTCAGTTGGATCCGAAACGTCCATAATAAACTAATTATGATACAGAAGACCTGAATTTCGAAAGGCCCTGTCCTATTCCTGATAATCATCAACGGATCCTTCGCTTTACTATTCATAAAGAGTAACTATCCAAGTAATTATATTGAAATTATACTTTTATTAAGTCTTGACATTCACATCTTATTTAGTTACATTTTTTGATGACGAGACAACGTGTGGGCAAGCGCGACATTTACATAATGGCGGTAAAAACAAAACTTCAATGTTCATACATGACAGTAATAATATCTGATCACTTCATGTGCTCAGTAGCAATCACAAATCTCATCAAAAATTCCAAAAGAACAGATTTAGAGCAACTTACACCAACATTATTAGAAACTAAATGGGACACAAGAAAATCACCGGACTACAAACTAGAGCTTCAGAATAAAATCGATAACTTCGATAATATGACTTGGGCAGAATGCAGAAATATACAAGATAACGGCATCCGAGATCATTAGCGTATCTAATCAAACAGGGATCATACATAAGACTCATTTATTCCAGAATAATTATACCAAGTCAAAAAAAAGCAATGGCTCACGGACACCTACAACAAACATGAAATAGAAACTGGAAGACGTCAGAACTACTACAAAAAAAAATGGTTACGCGGAAGAAAGTCTAAAAAAATATTCAAAGTCAAAAGAGCAATACAAGCTGGAAATAAATGAAGAAAAGAGTAAAATAATTGGAAATCAAAGGTGCATTGGCAAACTATAAAATCTTTACAACTATCATCCTATATCTCTAATCCAATAAAAATAGACAACTGGATAAAATACTGTCAAGAATGGTACAGTGATAAATTGAATAATGAAACAACATATTTTGATATCCATTACCCAAATCTTGACGATAATATTACTCCTGCTGATTTACTCAACGCTCTGAGGAAACTTAAAAGTAACAAATTTCCAGGAAATGATAGAATCATATATGAGCAGTTGCAGAACCGGCCAACAAACTGGGTTCTATATCTTCAAACATTACTGAATCAGTTTTTTACAGAGGAAGACATACCTCAAAACTTGAAGACTATAAAACTTTCCTCACTCCATAAAAAAGGGATCGTCTAATAAAAAGTTATAACAGAGGCATAGCATTAATATTTTCTCTCGCCAAATTATGCACGTATATCATAAACGAGAGACTCCAAATGTAGGTGGAAAGCAAAAACTTATTACCTGAAGCACAAGCAGGCTTTCGACAAAAAAGATCATACATAGACAAAATTTTTGCACTTAATGCTCATTTCTAACAAGTACAAAGGTGATTTCCAAAAAGCGTTCGATGGTGTTCCACACAAACCCTTATGGAATGAAGTCTACAACTAAGGCATAAGTGGCAAGGTAATCAGATTATTAATAGTTACTTATACAGCAAGTGAATTAAACCACTGTTTATTTGCGAGAAGAAAGTTCAAAATCACTAGCGCGTCTAGCGCGAGTGGTTTAATTGTTCGAGCAAACAAAGAGGTTTAATTCACGTGATTGTGAACATGATTTCATTAAGTTTTACGTAAATTTCTAGAACATGAAACTGAGGAGCAAAATTCAAAAAAATTAAATTGCAGTTGCAATGGAGCTTCGTTGTTATCGCGGAGAGTGTTTTTTTTCCCAAAATTCGAGAGTTCGACTGTCAGTAAACTGTTAGTTCTGTGAGTTCTGAATTAAAGCGTTATAATTGTTAAAAGTTTCGTTTGAAATGATGGAAGAAAGTGATTAAAACAATGTTCTTGTGCCCGATACTATATTGAACGAAACAGCCGCAGCAGTTGGGAAGATTATTTCTCAGAAATCGAAATCTTTTCATGAAAAGGAACTCCAACAGTATTTCAAATTCATTTTAAATCACTGGTGAATAAAGATTTACTTATGACTGTTGCTATGGATTTAATAATGTAGCTTTGAAACTTCAAAATTGAATAATAGTTATGTATAGCGTTTCGACCCGCTTCGAGGGTCTAAGCGCTAGGCTTCGCAGCTCCATATGTGAACCGCCTTCGACAAAAATAATTTCTTGATAAGATTAGTTTCAATTATAATTTTAGCCTACAGAATTCTCTTGCTCCATATTATATTTCTGCATTTTTCCCTATACGTGATTTCACTCTTTTTTATAGATAATTCCCAATGTTATTTCATGTATTTATCTGGAGGAACATTATTGATTTCAACTCCTTCACGATTTACAGAGACTCCAGGCGTCGCAGCTCCAAATATGTACCGCCTCTCTGACAAGAATTCTTATTTGACAAGATCAATCCCGGATGTGAATTGAGCTCACGTAATTCCCCTGCTTCATATTATATTACTACACTTTTCTCTGCCTGTGATTATATTGATTGACAGTTTCCAATCATATTTAGGTATAAATCCTCAAGAAAATCATCGATTTCATTCCTCTTAAGGATTAGCGACGAGATGGCGAGATTGTTTCTCTAGTAGAACTATCTTTTCAAAAGAACCACTCTTGCCGCACAATTTCCAATATTATACACAGGTCTTGATATTTACCAGTATTCATTATTAAAGCAGCCTATTAGTTATTTGAACTACTACAGACGGCCTTACGATCGACAGAATAGGTGTGCGAGAGAAAAAGAAAGTGTGCATCAGAACGACAAGAAACAGCGATTCGAATCATTCAAGTCTGGATTGAATATTTAATTTTATATCCCAAAATTTATTGATAAATAGCACTCAATATCAATGATATTTAAAATATTGTTATCAAATAGCAATAGAATATCTAATATTTCATAATAATAATCTCCCTTAAACTATTATCATAAGTAGATTTATAATCATCAACTATAATATATTACAGCTTCTCACATCTTGAGGAACTGATAATAACTAAATACTTAAATAAGAGTCAACCTCTTACCAACGGTAATGAGATGCTAGTGTTAAGACCTGTATATAAGACCGTGATGCGTGAATTTACATGCTCTATTTTTGCATCGAAAACTGCAAAAGATTTACAAATTGCTAATACCGCTGTAAAAATACTTTACTTTACGTATTAAGATTGCAACAATGAAAGAGTTAGCGAACATAATTTTTTTCTTATATATTCATGTTATTCCTTCTAATTTGCAGCATGTTTTGCCTAGAACTGCTAATAATTCTGGGAAATGTTTCAGGTAAATGTTGTGCTAATTCATTCAGGGATCAATCTAAGTTATTCTTTATTACTCATGCAGGATAAGTACTATTTTGCGCACGTTTTTCTGGGCGGTAAATGGCTCTTTGACTTTTGAGCCAAGTATAATTTGAGTGCGACAAGTTTACTTATTTATGAATATGAACTTATTTTTCCAATAAGAAACTAGAATATGAAATTTCAGTCAAAGATTTTTAGGCTTTCTCAAGTCATCGTGCTTTCAGAAATAGACAAATACAACGACTGAATTTATTTTAAATTATGTTTTCTTTAGTTCGGTAGGGTCTAAAACGTAGAGATTTATTGGAAGCGGCAACTGTTCCCATACTTTTTTGTGGATGCATCCCAGTGGTTGATTTTAATTTTAATTTTAAATGGAGTTGCATACCAATAGCGGAAAAAATATTGAGTAGTCATCACAATAATACACATTTCTTCTTCATTGTCTTCTACACCCGATTTATAAGCCATTCAATAAGTTCATTTTCTCATCAATTTTGAACGTTGTAAAATAATCAGGATATACGGTGTGACACAATGATCGAGTTGAATAAGAAACTTCTCTTCCAGGTCTAAACAAAGAATTAGGACTTTTCTTATTTTTAATGTAATTTTGAGAATTCAAATTTTTCTCGGGATGTTTATTTCCACACAAGCAAAAACGCTATGATCCTCACTTTCATGTCAAATGAAATTGATATTGATGCCAACAGTTTATTTCACTTCAGTGATCATTGAATGATCACAGCTATCAGTTTGTAATCGATTGCAACAATATTTCGCTCATCCTCATCAATAAATCATTGCTGGTTGATCACAACTAAAGATGGGCTGAATAAAACAATATTTTGTCGAAAGCATTGGAAGAGAAGGTGATCCTAATTATAAATTGTTGATAATGACTTGTACATAGCATTTTTTGTTGATTATACCAATAGTACGATATCCATTAAATAGTCAGTCCAATCAACCAAAGATCACAATTGGAATTGAGTAAATGACAACAATAATTTTCAGTAGGTTTTTATCGTTTATCTCATGAATTAACAATTACTTCACGATTAAAGTCAAAATTGAGTTGATCACAACAAATGATTGTTGTCCGTGATAATCTACAATCGATGATTTCTACTCAGGAATTATTGTTGATTATAAGATCATGATAACCCCTACAATAACAATACTAGTTTGAAAGAGTCATGTGATCATAATAAAATTATTATTAAATACAACAATCAAATCATTTATTCCAACAATAAAATTATGGATTTGAGTATACAATTTGGTCGTAGCATTAAAACAACAGTATAAGGTAACTAAAACGTCCAAACTATCGATTATAACAATACCAATGTTGATGAAAATAATGGCTTGTTGATTATAACAAAGAAATTGCTGTTGCAGTCTTGTTGATGAGAACAGTAAAATCATGCATTGAATCAATATTAGTTGTTCAAAGTGTCTATTTAATAAAATACAATATTAAGGAATTGATCAAAATAATGAAATTGATGAATGTAGCAATGAGAATGTTGACAGCTGTAGTATCATCTGACTACTCGTCGTCCGATTCCTTAATATCCAACAAAAAACTCTTGTTCTTCACAATTACAATATATTTCAATAACAGATATTATGAACAAACACTGAAAGAAAAATAATATCTGACTCTTACAAAATATCTCTATCCACTCTTTCTTACGCACGCGCCTGCGCACGCGCACCCGAGCATCAACGTCACACCTAACAATGTTACCAACTGTTAGAATAGATGTCTGTGTTGATTGTTCCAATGACATTCATTAAAATCAGCTGATTACAACAGTAAATTTTTACTTGCAGCAACCCGTATCATCTGTCAACATTTTCCGCGAAGACCCTTTCTTGAATAACTACGTTTAATCTGAGAATCAAGTATTGAATCTATCCATATCATGTGTCTCCTAGACTTCTTGAGAAATAAATTTTTTTCAATCCCATATATGATTTCTTTTAACTATTACAATATATTTCAATAACTGATATTATGAACAAACACTAAAAGAAAAATAATATCTGATTCTCACAAAATATCTCTATCCACTCTTTCTTACGCACGCGCCTGCGCACGCGCACCTGAGAGTCTACGTCACACCTAACAATGTTACCAATTGTTGGAATAGATGTCTGTGTTGATTGTTTCAATGACATTTATTAAAATCAGCTGATTACAACAGTAAAATTTCACTTGCAGCAACTCGTATCATCTATCAACATTTTCCGCGAAAACCCTTTCTTGAATACGTATAATCTGAGAATAAAGCACAGAATCTATCTATATCATGTGTCTCCTACATTTCTTGAGAAATAAATTCTTTCCAATCCCATATATGATTTTTCTCATTGATATTACCGATTATTATTAAATTGGAAGTTCTGACCAATAATTCTTATACCGTTTTATCTTTGTTCATAGTCCAAGAGCCCGCTCGGAAATACTACCTTGAATTGTTAGACGATTCTTACGTGTTCTAAACGATTCTTCGTGAAAACATTACCCTTAAAAGTCAACGGTGCCATTTTTAATTCTGCCAGAAGCAATTAATATTAATTATTTATTCTGTGAATTTAACGCACAAACTACCTTTTTATGTTAGACACTTGAAAATTACACTGGAACATGTATTTTTATGTGTAAAACAAGAAAAACTCACGGTGCCGAGTCTCATTCTGCCACAACCCTCGGCACCGTGGCTTCAAAGTGGTTGGAAATATCGATAAAGTACCTTTTTCTGTTAGACGAAAAAGTCCTATACAAAAATTGTAGCCAGAGACCTGACGAATTCAAAGAACCAACGGTGCCGACTCTCATGTTGCCAGAAGTCCTCGGCACCGTGGATCAAAGCGGTTGCTCGCGCGCCCTATTTTCAGTCTGAATAAAATTTGCATACATTTATTTCTGATGCAACAGTACCTTAAAAGGGAGAGTGTAAGGTGTAGTATGGAATAATATTTGATATATTTCGTCGGCTAATGAGCTTTTGATAAGACAGTGGGATGGTATTGTAGCAATTTCCTCAGTACCATTCCCAATGTGGAGTAAATATCCAGCAAATTCTTGTTCATTCTTATTTACCCGCATGTTTTGTGTCAAGGATAGTTTTTTGAATAGGGGCCACAATGAACTACGTAACATTGAAATTTTGATTATCGCTGTTCTATGATTCGAATGTTGAACTATTGGAAGACATTGTGGGAAATCGCCCCCTAGAACAATCACTTTTCCTCCAAAGAGTGATGAATTATCCATTAAATCTTGTAAAACTAAATTGATAGCTTTAAGTGCATATGATGGTGCCATAGTTATTTCATCCCAGATAATAATGATTGCTTTTCGAATCAATTTACCTGCATTACTATTTGCTGAGATTTTACATACGCTATCTTCATTTATTGGTACGGGAAGTTTGAATACAGAATGAACTGTTTGACCACCTTTTAATAGAGTTGCCGCAATTCCGGTCCTAGCTACAGCGAGAACTGTATGTCCTTGTCCTCTTAAAATGCTGATGATGGTATTATAAAGAAATGTTTTGCCGGTACCGCCTGGACCATCAATATAAAAGTAACGCTCTTCACAATTATTATCATTTACTGCATTCAAAATATAATTGGAGATTTCTAATTGTTCAGAGTTAAATTTTTCTGCATTTTGTGCACCTTCGCGTCTTTCCAAATCTCTATCAATTGTACTGTCAAAATCATCTTCGGTGATCTTGACTGGTTCAGGAAGACCAAAATCTTTCAATTGCAATCTATGTACAATTAGAATTTCTTGAATTTTTTGTGAGCATTTGTTTTCAGCGACTTGCTTAGAATATTTTCGTGAATAGTCTTCCATCAAATATTCTTTAAAATTTTCCCACAAACGAAGTGCATCTGTTGAAGTATGGAAACTGATCAAATATGCAAATAATTCACGTAATTGCTTGGGGAATTTGTCGAGCACAGCTTCTTGTAAGCAATTTTCGCATTCTTCATCATTTTCTAGTAATCCTTTCGCTCGTGCTGCTTCCTGATAAGTGTTGTATAATTTACCATCGACAGTTCGTAAATCGTCAAAGCTTTCCGCTCCCATAACATTAACTAAGAGTAATCGGAGATTGAATCTCTCTATATCTTTTGGACTTACAGAAACTATTCTACCAATTACGGGCTTAGTTTCTCTCTGTCTTATTTTCCATACGTTTTGATTGAAGAATACGTAGTATTTTGGAATATCCATATAATTGTATTGTCGTGCTGCAACATCGGTTTGATTCAACAAGAACCAAGCTGTCAATGTTGTATGGCGTGTTTTTGCTCGTTCTATTGCTTTCTGTATTTGTGCTGGATGAAATACAACTGTTTGTTGATATTGTAGATGAACTGCTAAATCAAAAACTGCATGTGATTTATCATAAAGTTGGTATTCAAATAGTCGCCAAATACACTCGACTGGACAAATGTATCTTGTACTTTCATAGCCTTTAATTTCGTCCCAAACGAAATTTTTCTCGTTTTCCACTGGTCCCAATTTGATGGTAGCACAATCATGTCCTTTGCATAAATAATCACATATATATTTTATACTCTTAACTGATGAACAAATTTCTACATTAATATGAGTTCTATACTTCTTGCTTAAATATGGATTATACGGAACAATCCACCTGTTGTCTATTTCATATATGATAGAACCGTTTTTGTAAAAAATGTACATAAGAACATTGTTATTACGTCGTCTGTAAATAGGATATCCATTCACATTTTCAATAGATTCGTTTCGGAAATCCTTCGGATATTTTTTGGAACATTTATTATCATTCATACATGGCGAATTTTCATTCAAAACACCACAAGGTCCATGAATCATGTGCGATCTGATCACTTGATATAATTCCTGTTCCTTATCTTCATCAGGTATTTCTGCACTTACAACTGCATCAATATCATCTTTGTTTCGTATTTTGTCATTTTCGTCCAATGTAATTAACAGATGCATATGCGGTAGGCCGCGTTTCTGAAATTCTATTACATATTTATAAGCAATTACTTTGCCAAAAATACTTTCTTCAATAATCTCATTCAAAATCGATCTGTTTTTACCAAGGAAAACACGTGCGACAAGATCTGGTCGGTCCGAAGCAGTTTGTCCTTCATGTAAGTTTTCTGTGATCTCTTTCCACTTTGGATTGCAAGTAACAGTTATGAAAAGATCAGGTTTACCGAATTCACGAACAATTGCCATGGCGTTTTGATACATTTTTTGCATAAATCGCGGACCGTCTTGAAAAGTTGAGGGTAATATTACCATTGTACCTGGTTTTGCACCTTCGCTGGCTGATTTATTATTGATATGATCCATCAGCCCACTATATAGCTCTACTCTCAGCATTGGTTGATTTTGTCGAATAAAATTCAAACGTTTCTATTTTGGTCAATTCTCTCCAAAGTATGAACGTCAATATTTAAGCTATTCAAATCTTCAAATTTGGGAATATCTTTGAGTTTTACCGGAAGTGTCAGGCCAGAATAATTTAATACTGTAGAATAATGTGGATAAGATGTTGTTCTGTCTACATGTTGCAATGAAGGATATAATGCTGATATAACAGCCCATAAGAAACAATTATTATCATACATATTTCTAACATTTATAATAACATGCTTTCGTGCTATATCTTTCGGTAACTCAATATAGCTTCCAATGTTAATTGGTGTGAAGTTATTTATGTTCACTTTCAAATGTAAAATCTCCCTCAGCGCCCAACCACTATCTCTCTTCTGAAACTCTTCCAGATCCGGTAAGATCTTTTCGAAAACATAAGAACTATACCACTGATCAATATTTGTTGAATGATCGATAATACTATTTCTGGTATTGGAACTCTTAATTCCCAATTTTCCTGTACTGGAGAGAATGAATTCTCCACTGAACATTACATTCACCTTCAACAGCGACTCTTTCAGGCAACTTTAAATCTGATTTCTGAATATTGTTTTCGCTTTGCTCAAGAATATCTTTGGATCCTTAAATCCTGCTTTATTGATGATAGCTCCTGTTCTAACATGTCGGTTAAATATTGAGTTCACACTTTGCCATAGAAGTGCACTCGATTTTTTAGCACTTCCCGAACCTGCACCTATTTTCACTTTGAAATTCTTCAATTTCTCTCGGTATACTTTCAAAATAGTCAAATTAGCTTCTAATTTGAACGAATTCCCTTTTTTGTTCCTACCAGATGTTTTCTCCTTACGAATACCCTTATATAGGATCAATATCATTTTATTCACATGCTTACGCCATGATTCAACTTCCTCTATTGTTTTCAACAAAGAAAAACTCCTCTTATGTTTTTAACCACTCTATCACTCAGTTCTGACAATGTTTCTACATTAGACGCCATATGCAAACAACGATTGAAACACCCAGTGAAAAATCTTAATTAACAATAAAAAATTCAAAGTAAAACCGCGCAATTTATACAAACCATACTCCCAACCGCACAACGATAACGAGACAGCCCCCGGCCCCGCTTCCAAAAGTCACCCACCAATCAGCGCAAGCCGCCGTCGGAAAACCACTCTAGATTGCGTCACAGACACATAGCCTTGAAGCTAACCACAAGTGATAAGCACTTCTCGTGACTGGACGGCCGGAAACCACACACATTCGTCCAGATAAGACGTCCGATGAAATGCGTTCAAGATAGCCTTGAAGCTAGTCACAGATGATAAGCATTTCCCGTAAGTGGACCGGACGGCCGGAAACCACACACATCCGTCTAGATTAGACGTCCGGTGGAATGCGGTTAAGATCACCTTGAAGCTAGCCATAAGTGATAAGACTTCCGGTGTTTATCAACGCGACAGGCCGGATGACCTTGAGAGTGGTCCAGAACACTCCCTGTTATACTACTAGTCCAGGCACATATAGATTAAAAACATATAACACGCTCGACATCCCATATAGATTCAGATAAACATAAAAAAACACTAGTTTAATTATGGGACATATGCCATTGGGCATTAATCCCGCACGCCATTGTAATTATTTTTATTTTTTGATTAATTTTATTTTAGGTCGTTTTACAACAGCGGGGTTATTAACGACCACAAAGGTGTTCACATTTTATATTAAATCTTATATCGTACGGATTTTGTTAGCTAGGTATACAGTCACTATATTGGTAGTTTAATGTTTTTAATAGATGACAATGCCTTGGGGAAAAATTTGGGGTTATTTAAGTTGACTTTGATGTCAGGCGATAGTCCTTCCATGTTCTATCTCTCTTGGAGTCCTTGGCATTCTGTGAGAAGGTGTTTTACCGTTATTATCGAGTCGCAGTAGGTTCATTGGTTTGGGCTTTTCTTGGTGATTAGATGAATATGACTTGTGTTGGTATGTCCGATACGTAGTCCTGTTAGCGTACTGTATTCTTTTCGGTTTAGTGTTGGTAATTTGTCAAAGATATTGTCACGTACTTCATGAAGTTTGGTAGGTGGAAGTGGTCGCCACTTACGATTCCAGTAATCGTATATTTTCGAGTGAATATATTTTATAGCTTCACGGTGAATAATTGTTGTACCTTGTTCTATTTCAAGTTTAGTGGCTTCCTTGGCTGCTGTGTCTGCCAATTCGTTCCCTTGTATTCCTTGGTGTGCAGGGATCCATACAAAAATAACTTTAGAAATATTTGTTGTTATTTGGGCAATGAGTTGCTGTATTTCATGAATGAGTGGGTGGTTGGTATTATTATTGTTGATGGCTTTGAGAGATGACATTGAGTCGGAGTAGATAACGCTACTGGTATTTTTGTTTTGATTTATGATAATATCTAGTGCGAATATAATTGCGGATATTTCAGCTGTAAAGATAGAGCATTGGTCATGCATGCGATGATTTGCTTAGGTTGATGTTTTGGATGTGACGGCAAAGCCGGTTCGATTATTCATAACAGAGCCACCTGTGTAATATTCGTCAAAGCCTTTGTACCTATCCTGGATGATTCGGAATAAGGTTTGATATGTTACGGGTGCAGTTATAGTTTTTTCTTGTTTGCTTAGCTCCCAGTCGAAGTGATTGATAGGTGTTTGCCAAGGAGCAAAGTAACTGAGGTTTCTTGTTGTTATCGGTGGTAATATTATCTCTAGCTCTTCTTGATATTGTAGAGTGCGTAGGCGAATGGGTTTGATAAGTCGTTTATTATTATTGATTAGAGGTGAAGAAATCTTTGGATATGTTTGAGTGAGCTGAATTGTTTGGTGTTGATGCGATGGTAGCTGTGTATTTGAGACACAATTCACGTCTTCTTAGTTAGGGAGGGTTCCTGTTTCAGCTTGCAGGCTGGATTTAGGGCTGGTCCTAAAAGCTCCTGTGCATATTCTTAGTGCAGTATTCTGGACAGTATCAAGTGCATGTGAATTTGTGGCGTTTGATGAGCCGTAGATGATGGAAGCGTAATCGATTTTTGATAGAATGAGGGTCTGGTAGATCTTTAGAAGAATAAGTGGACTGGCTCCTGAACGTTTAGCTGCTAAAATTTCTAATACTCGAAGTCTAGATTGGCATTCACTTACTAGTATTTTAATGTGGGGTTTCCAGGACATTTTGCTATCAAAGGTTAGTCCAAGAATTTTTATAGTGTACACTCGTCTAATTGGTTGGTTATTAATTCTAAGTTCGGTATTTTCATTGATGTCATGGCCACGTTTAAAGAGTATAAATTCACATTTTGTAGTTGAGAATTTAAAGCCAGTAGTTTCAGTCCATTCTTGAGCAGTGTATCTTGCATTGTTTTGAAGGTTAATCGGGCATTATTTCTTAGGAGAGCGATAGTACAGTCATCAACAAATAGACAATCTTTGATGGGACATTTGACTACATTGTGTAATTCATTGATTGCTATGAGAAACAGTAGGACACTAAGGACGGATCCTTGGGGGAGGCCATTTTTGATTGTGATTTTTCTTGATAAGGTATTGAGTAGTTTCACTCTAATTGTTCGGTTAGTGGTAAAGTTGGTAATATAGGCTATCAGATAACCGTTATATCCCCATTCGGTTAAAACAGAAACTACTCTTTTGGTCCATGTCATTTCGTAGGCTTTGTCAATATCTAGAGAGACCATTAGAAGGTGATCATTCATTGCAAGTGCATCACATATGTTAGCTTTAAGATTGATTAGGTGATCCATGGTGGATCTCATGTAACGTGAGTCGTATTGAGTGGGTGAGATTAGATTTTCATTCTCAAGTTTCCATCTCAATCGTTTGCAAACCATTTTTTCCAGTATTTTACTTAGGTTGCAAGTTAATGAGATTGGTCTATAGTTTGTTGCTTTGGTGTGGTCTTTGTTAGGTTTGGGGATGGGTACCACCGTGGCTCCCGTCCATTGGTCTGGAAAGGTTTGACTGATCCATATGTGATTGTATATTGCTAAAAGGTATTTTATACATTTTTCTGGTAGATTTTTAATCAGTGTATTTCGGATGTCGTCTGGTCCAGGACTTGTGTTTTTACTGATTGTGATAGCTTGGTAGATTTCATTGATGGAAAATGGATTATTCATTGGATCCAGGTTGAAGTTAAGGTTGAGGGGCTCTTGATAGCTAGGTCTCTGAATTGTTTAAATTTGTCGGTGTAATTTGAGTCATCAGAATTGGAATCAAAGGTTTCAGCAAGATGGTTTGCTATTTGTAGTGTGTTTGGTATAATGGTATTATTTGTATTGGGTAGAAGAGGAGTTGGCATTGAGGAATAATTACCTTTTATGCGTCTGACTTTGTTCCATATTTGTGGCATTGATGTTGTAGGTGTCAATGATTCTGTAAGCTTTTGCCATTGTTCTCTTCCACTTTCTTCTGGCAATAGCTCTTGTTCGTTCGAAATGTATGATGTTTTCTTTAGTGTTGTTTTTCTTTAGTTTCCGATATGCTTTTTTGGTTGCACTTATAGCATTTTTACGTTCATCATTCCACCAGGGGACTGCTTTTTTCTATTCACAGTTCTTGGAATCGAATTTATTGCTGCATCAGTAATAAGTTTGGTGAGGCTTCCGAGTATTGAATTGATTGGTAATTTGTTGAATATATTTGTATTGGGAGGTTCGTTCAAGTGGTTTGTAATATGATCTTGAAATAACTCCCAATCAGCTTTATCAACTAACCATTTTGGAGTGTGGGTTTGCTGGTTGTTGTTGTAAGAATATCTGGTGTCATTGATAATGATGGGATGGTGGTCACTATCGTGAAGATCCTCTATTACCATCCAGTCGTAGAAGCAAGCTACGTCTCGGGATGATAGGGTGATGTCGATAGCGCTGCTTTGGCCTGTATTGATATTGAAATGGGTGTTTGTGCCATTATTAAGAATTATGAGGTTGTCGTTGGTATCAATCAAGTCTCTGATGATATTTCCTCCAGAGTCAGTTTTGGTAGAGCCCCATATATGGTTGTGACTATTAAAGTCGCCTAGGAGCAAGAAAGGTTGCGGTAGTTGGTTGATTATATGTTCCAAGTCTTGGCATACAAAAGTTTCGCTATTTGGTAAATATATATTACATATGGTTATAGGAGTATGGGAATTGATACGGATAGCAACTGCTTCGAGGTGAGTGTTTAGTTTTAATTTTGTGAGTTGTAAATTGTTTTTAAGATATATATACAGTCGATGGTTGATTGTTCGTGTTTGGTCGCAAATCCGTTTAAATTCCACTGTAATAGGTGCATTGCGATACAAAGTTATATTGGGATTGAAGGAATACGATTGCTTGAGGATTCATCGTTGATTTCATTATCTTATTCCATAAGACTGCCTGTGGATGAGAGAGAGCACACTGATGAGGTATCGTCGGCAAGGATTCCAGCTTCTAATTTTCTGATTAGTCTGGTGAAGCGGCTTCTGCTAGTTTTAGACTCCAGTGTTGGATAAAGTGTTCTCAGCATTTGGGCAAGTTCTTAGGTTTGGAGTCTACATTCATCAGCAACTTGTTCTATATTTTTATTAGTTATACATTTGTTCAGAAATTCATTTGGTTGAGAGCAGCTGTATGGGTATTCTTGAGGATTCACAGCTATTGTGTTTTCGAGGATTGTTTCAGTTTTGTTTTGAAGATAGTTTTGAATTTCTGCTATTTTGGTTTGTTCAATGATTTTGGACTTTTTATTTATCTGTTTGCTGTTTGTTCCCAGTAAGTTTGTTTCTGGTGGTGTGTTCATGGGTGGAGGCATGTTGGGCTCTGATGAACTGTCAGATAATTGTCGTTTATTTGGCTGTAGAGTGGATAACTCTTGGATAATAGGATAGTCCTAAGTTTGCGGTATTTTTGTTATTGAAGGGGGATTAGGGAGTATCGGTAGGTTAGAGACACCATAGTTATGTAGTTGGTCGGTGGTTTTTGTTTTTTTGTTGCTTTCAGTAGTATTTACGGAGGATGTATTGTTACTTACGTTATTTGTGTTGAATGGGCCGGATTTTGCAAGATGACCCACTTCTTTACATGCAAAGCACAACATATTGTCGAGTGTGGGATATATCCAATAGGTTGTGTCATCAAATTCTATTTTCCATGAACTAGGAATTTTCTTTATATCTTAAGGTTTAATGTAGAGCTGAAGTCGGAAACTAAGGTTGTGTTGATAGCCTGGGATATTTATTCCGGCTCTTAATGTGATAATGTTGGACATTGGTGTTATACCAGTTTCCTTAAGCTTGAGCTCGATTATGTTGGTAGGGACTATTGGTGGTACGCTTGATAATATGAGTCTTTTGTTGCGTGAGATAAGAGGTCGAATTATAATTGTTTGGTCACTTACTATTATGTTCTTATGGATATCGATGAGAGAATCAGCTAGTTCTTTTGTTGCTATGTAGATGCAGACACGGTTGTTGGCGATTCTGGAAGTGTATCGGATGTGTTGTGGTCCAATTTTAGCACCGATTGCTGTTGCATAGGTTTGAATTGGTGTTTCATCAATTGCGTCAAGGATGATAGCTTTTTCCTTTGTTGAGATGAATTCTGTTTGGAGAGCTTTGGTGTAATTCATTGTTGTAGTCATGGTACGATTTACTAGGATGATTCTCCTTGGAGAATTATTGTTGGTCGGATTGGTTCGATATAAACGTACTGTTATGTGGACAATTTAGCACAAATTAAACATCAATCACTGGTAAAACTCGTAGAACGAAGTACTTATGTAATACGTCTGTTCACTTCGAGTACTACAATGTAACTGTGACATTGTAATATTATAACATTGACTTATTGTAGAAATGTACAGATTGTGAATAATAAAGCTGATTTATAGAAAAAAATGAAAATCTGAAAATAATAAACTCCATTATAACAAAAATATATATTTTTAAACAAGTTCTCATAAATAAAATAAAATTATGAAATTACGAACATTATTTTATATATTATTTAAAATAACATTCTATGTACAAATTTATACAAACTTATCTCCGGATAAAATTGGATTAGATAGATTTGTGACGGCACAAATTATTTGAAAAATATGTTTTGTATTTGGAATAAGCGACCAATGAATCTCTTCACAAAGTATTTTGAACTGCTTAATTCTCTGATTCACTCTTTCTACGTGAACTTTGGCTGCAGCAATTTTGACATTGTATAAAGCCTTTTCAGCAGACAGTTGAGATTTTCCTTTTAAAAATGGTAGTCTGTATATCTTCAAGTTTAATTTTGAACGAACATCTTTTATTAAGAATCCCTTATCAACCATAATATCATCGCCACTTTCTAGTAATTCAAGCAACGAACAGTTTTCAAAAATGTATTTGTCAGATGCACGTCCTCCATAAGGTTCACTTATGTAAGTAATTAATCCAAACACCAACCATATATTTAATCGTATCATGATCTCTATGATAGAAATAAAATTTGATTCTGCAACACAAACATTTCAGTTTTTGAATGAAAATTTCTGTGCAATCAAGAATTATTCGCACATTCGGAAAGTCTGTGAAACATTTAGAACTCTGTCCTTCACATTTTTCATCTAATTTGGAAGATGTTGGTTCTGGTTGTGATTTGTACTCAAATGTACGACTTTGTCTTGTACTTATTTTTCGCCACCTAGTAAATTTTTGGAGGGACTCTAAAATAAGAAACAAAAATTTAATAATTCTTACATACCAGACATGTTGCAATAACTAACCTCTATAATGATAGTCATTCTCATCAAAATGAAGGGAACACACTTTCATAAATCTACTGACTGGTTTTTCATTCTTCAGTTTCATGTTCCAGGCTTTTAACTTATCCAGTTTTTTTGTTTCACCACATTTATTTTCCACCTCCACTTGTCATTGACCACTTTTTGGAAATGCGTTAAAACTTAAATTTCTGTCCTTTTTACTTATGTACTATATACAAGCAACACTGATCTCTATAATAACACTGGATTGGATTTAGGCCGCCGAGATGCGCCCCCAATTAGGCGTCGCCATCTTGGCAAAAACTGAGATTTTGTGACAGATCAATACCGTATTGGGCCGCGATATTTAAAATTTAGCTGTTTGGTTTGACGGTATTTTACGTATTTTATTTATCAAAAATGATGATCGAGTGCATGTTTTGCGGAAAGAAACCCGAATCATCGAGAAATCCAACACTGCACAAGTAAGTACAACGAAATAACCTGAAGTAACTGTCGTTATGACTGAAATAAATAAACATTACTCATTTTTATTGCTATGCTATGATGTGAATATTTTCAAGATTTCCATCCGATGAACAATCGTTCTAAAAATGACTTGAACAAATGTGTTTGCCAAACTTAGAAATGAAAAAGATACACGACTCTGGCAAATGATGTTGTTCCGACTATTTTCAACGAACTATACTAAAACTATAGCGTTAACTGCAAAACCAAAAAAAAGATTTCAAATAGTCACACAATTCTCAATACGATTCATTTATAGTTTAGATTCATAACAAAAATCATAAAACTATTCAATGAATTCGATAATTCAGAGCTAAAATGCTTAAAAAATATTTTAAATACTGATACTAAAAAGTTAGCAAATATTTTGAGCTATTAATGAATATTTTTAAATATTTCAACTATTATAACAATTTTGAAATACTTCTACCTATTATTGATTATTAATGTGTGCATATTGACGTATATTGAGAATAATTTCATCATCTATTATGCTTCGAATCTCATCGAGTATCTCCTTCAAGTATTTTCAATTTGCCGCTGAATCGTGTCACAAAACCTCAGTTTTACTGTCAAGGTCGCCGTTCAACCGGGGCCGTTTTCAGATGCCAGAGTACGGCCTAAACCCAATCCAGTGTTATATAGAGATCAGTGACAAGGAAGTATTGTGAAACCGACAAAATTCACCTATCGAGATTTTGATGGAAATATCCGTTTGGAGCATCTCTGAATCCATTTTGAATTTTTTCGTTCTGATATCGGTAATTACGTGCGTTCATGCGTTCGCTCGTAACTCGCAAATCTCAAAACTTGTTAAACGTTTAATGTTGAAATTTTGTATTTAGGACTGATATAGGGTCTAGTTGTAACCTCGCATTATGGTTCCAATCGTCTGTGCCGGAAGTAAACTTTACTTGAAACTTTTTTCGGATTACTCCAAAATGATCAATCGTAAGATGTTAAAATTTAGTATTTGAACTTGATGTTGTATCAGAATGGTCATCTGCTATTTTTGTATGAATTAGTCCAGCCAGAAGTGCACTTCACTAGACACTTTTTTCCATAAATCCAGAATTATCAGCCCTAGCATATTGAAATTTAGTGTTGGAACTTGATGTAGCATCAAAATAGTTATCTACTATATTTGTATCAATCAGCCAAGCTGGTAGTGCAGTTTATGAGTATAACAGACATTTGAAATTTGCGGTATAAAACAATCAGTTTAATTGATATGATATGGTAGGCAATGATAATCTGTTGTCAATTTTTTAACTTTGTTTGACATTTTACATGTGAAAATATTTTTCCCTACATTTCATTTCGTAAGCATGACAAGAGCGACAAAATTGGATCAGAATATGCTTTTACATACAAATTTAGAATTAATTTTCAATTTATTGGTCACACGCTCCAGCTTCAATTTCAGCATTATTGTACTCAAATATACATACTTATCAAACCTATGAAGGCATGAAAAACAAAATGAGGTACTGAAATCTACGACTATCTAACGGTCTAGAAGTGAAAGGAAATATTGTGAAACCGACAAAATTCACATATCGAGATTTTGATGGATATATCCGTTTTGAGCATCCCTGAATCCATTTTGACTATTTTTGGCTTGATGTCGGTACGTATGTACGTATGTATGTGTGTATGTGCGTAGCTCGCAAATCTCAAAATTCGTCAAAGGTATAATGCTGAATTTAAAAGACTGGTATGGGATCAAGGATCTTGGGTGCACTTCGCATTATGGTTGCAATCGTCTGTACTGGAAGTGCACTTTATCTGTTACTTTTCTTGAATTCCTCGCATAAATCTAGAATGATTAGCCGTAGGATACTAGAATTCAGTATTTTGAATTGCTGTAGCATCAAAATGATCATCTCCTATTTTCGTCCCAATCGACTAAGCCGGAAGTGCACTTCATATTACAGACTTTTATAGCATCTAGTTCTACACCTTGTATTATAAATCCGGAACGATTGAACGTAGAATAGAATACAGTATTCAAGATGATTGTACTGTCTAGATGCCCATATCCTATTTTCATTGAGTTCGACTAAGTCGAAAGTGCACTATACTTGACGATCTTGGAATTTTACGCATAAATGCAGAACTGCTAGCCCTAGAATCCTGGAAATCAGTATTTGGGAGTGTTGTAGCATGAGAATGATGACCTACTGTTCCCATAGCAACCGACTAGCCGTGGAATGATGAGATGTTGTGTTTGATTATATATATCCAATGATGTACAAGTAAGTTACGTGATGTCCACGTCAGATTTTTTTTATGGATTTACATCCATACATTGAACAATAAACATCACTCATTTTGACAAATAGTGCAATGTAAAATTGAAAGCTCGAATTTGTTTCAATTTAAAGAAAACAACACGAATCCTGTCTATGTATATACAATTTATTACACGTCCGGTAGTTCTACAATCGGCCGCCAGATAGAATATCGCAGAGCAAGACTCGCCGAAATATACAAATAAACTGTACATTTTTCTTAGCATAATTGAAAAAAAAAAATTAGACTCCCACCAATCCTATCTCAATATGATTTGAAAATAATTTTATTCACCTGTTATAACGTTCTATGTTTCTACTCTTCTTTCGTCGAGCAGACAAATACATTCGCTTCTTCACCTCGATTTTCGCAATATTCTTTTTATCCATCTTTAGGAAGATAATTCTTAAATCTAAAACTCTGGAACATCATTTCATATGCTCTCCAATGAATATTCAAATAAGTGAGTAATATTAATATCAAATTTATTGAGAAAAAATATATCAACATGATTTCTAACTTCTGCTGAAGATATCAATCACTTGAGAAAAATTAATAGCATAATTGGATCTTAACCATTTATTTACATCCAAGATGTAAAAAGTTGAAAAAAGTGTATACATTGAAAAAATTTAATATTACATGATCGAAAGAAATTGAAGTTGAACTGTTATAATAACTCTATGTTCGCTTCTTCATACATACAAGAATTATAAAATTGAGAATGGAGGTACTTATGTAATTCACTAATAGCCTTTTAATTCTACATCACTTATTGCCTTTTATAAATCTAATATATTCTGCAAATGGCAAAATCCACCTTTTCATAAAATAAACACACCTCACTTCCTGCACTAACAATTCAGCATAACTCTAGAAAATTCCCAATCGTAATATTCTTATGCTTATAGGAAGGACATTTCTCTTCTAAAAGTGATTCACGATTTCATAGAAATGAATACAACTGCAAACTTTGTCTGGTCTACTGTACTACAGTGATGTTTCGAAGAATGGCGCTAGAAAACAACATAGTATAGCCACGAAAAATAAACTTTCAGACCTGATTCACTTCATTATTGAATAATTATGATTGGATCCTTCAAATGTTGTTCATAAAGGTTCAATGAAAATTCTTGTTGTTTTAAATTTGGCATATTCTTCTTCATACCTTTTGAAATAAGATTTAAATACGTTTAATTTTGTTATAGTTTGTTACTGTTTTCTGAGGAAGATACATAAATTATCAAATAAATTGAACAACAGAAACATAGATTGATATTTCATCTTCCCATATTTTTTGGTTTCAAGACAGAAATATATACCAATTGGCCCATAGTTGTATAGGCGCAAAGCGGTTTTGAGCATAAATTTTAGCTGTGAAGCATGCTCTTGGGATAATCTTTGGGGAATTAGTTTGGAAGGTTCCTACCTATGAAAAATAATTACCAAACATCAGAATATGAAAAAAATTGTCTATTCTAAATTCCAAACTTTAATATCTCAGTTTATTGAAAGCTGTATTGCAAATCTAAAGTGATCCAAAAACCTGCAAGTAAAATAATATTTGAACAAATATAACTCTCCTGGTAGCTGAGGAGCTGATGGCAATATGATTCCATAGTAGCTAATAATAAAATGTAATGAAGGCATCGATACTAATTACAACTGACCGATTGATGCAGCTACGAGCATGATGGTTGCTGCTGAGTTTTGGAATAAACGGATCACAGATGTCAAAACTGAAAAAAAACAAGCCTTATATCAACTTATTGTCTCAGGAATTGCTACAAAATTACTCGTTTATGAAAACTTGGCATGAAAAATAGTTGGCTGAAGCTCATTAATATAATGACTGAACTCATGAGAATATTAAATAAAACTATGAATTAATTTTTATTGTTTCAAATGGAAAAAAGTCGAGAGAAAATGTATTAGAGCAAAATATCAACAAACGAATAAGAATAGGTTGAATATATCTATGATCTAGAAGAATTAGTTCTTCCACATTGTTTGAACCATATTTTTAATGAATCTACATATTCAAAATGATATTTCTCCAACATTGTTTTGGAATTTGCATTTTGCATAACCAAAAATTATGTTGGAATGAATAACATTCCAAAAAATCGTTTAGAATGATTCCGCATGCCGTTTGGAATGATTCTGTAAGCCTTTAGAATCATTTCGACGAATCAAAAGCTGTTAGTTTGGCTACTACCATGGTTACTTCCTAACAATTCAAGTATCCATATCTGGATCTGATTTTTGTCATTTATTAATTTTTAAAGGTTCCTCTGAAATATTGGTGAGGTTCCAAAAGCTTGTTAGAGAAAATATAGTCTACAACATGTTTGGAATGGCGTATTCCACACTCGCGAACCGTAATCCTCGCCTTCGGCTCGGTTTACAAACTTTTCGCTCGTTTAGAATATAGGCCATTCCAAAACTCACTTAGTGAGGTAATTCCTGGATGTTATTATGGAATAATCATCCTTGAGAACTTTTAAAATCTTTCCTGTTGAATGAGGGATATATAGTAAAGATTTATAGACGACATCATCAGAGGAAGATCGATTGCTCAAATTAGAAGGAAGAGAAATTGATGAATTGCAATAATTAACATTAGAATTGATATTTTTTCAAATATCATTATTATTATTCTTGAAAATGTATTTATTGATAAAATGTAAAATATATATATATACATATATATATATATATATATATATATATATATATATATATATATATATATATATATATATATATATATATATATATATATATATATATATATATATATATATATATATATATATATATATATATATATATATATATATATATATATATATTAGAGAGTTATCTTTAATTTGGCCGAAATAAACTGCATAGCTCACTAACCTTTTCAAGTCAATATTTTGCTGTTACAACACATCATCTATATATATATATATATATATATATATATATATATATATATATATATATATATATATATATATATATATATATATATATATATATATAGATGATGTGTTGTAACAGCAAAATATTGACTTGAATATATATATATATATATATATATATATATATATATATATATATATATATATATATATATATATATATATATAGATGATGTGTTGTATAGTACAGGACAAATTATTTTAGCATGGCTTTAAGAAATCTTCACAGTAAGAGGGCTATAAGCTGCTAATAAATTTTCTTTTTTCTGGGTTGTACTAAAATTATTTTGACTTTAATTTTAATATTAGCTTGAATTCAAAATAAAGTTACAGTTCAAGTATTATTTCAAATTTTAAAATTGAAATATATATAAAATAATTACCAGATACGTTTTTTTTACTTCTAAGTATTATGTTCTAGGAAAAGTACAGAAATTTACTTAAAAGAAAAATATTCTTAATACCCCCCTTTTCCACAGGTAAACAGAACTCATGCTGTGCCGCGGTTTACCATGCTATTAGCAAGTAAAACTCATGCTAAAATAAATTGACCTGTACTATAACAGCAAAATATTGACTTGAAAAGGTTAGTGAGCTATGCAGTTTATTTCGGCCAAATTAAAGATAACTCTTTTCAATACATCGAGCTTTCGGAAAACTTTATTCCTTCTTCTGGATGCTACAGATGTATGAAATCAGTAAATACAATATCTTCTGATAAAATAGACTTACTTTATATGAGGTTGAATAATAAACATTGGAAACAATTTAACATTGAAAATCTTGTGAGAAAATTGTTTGAAATTGTGGAAATTAAATAAGTTTAAAAATATGTGACAAAATATTAAAATGAAAAACTATTGTGAAAATTAGGAAAAACATGCTTGATGCACATTGCACAGGCATGAATTAATAGATTCATGAAATAATTGCTACAAACAACACCACTTGAAGCTTTCAATTTTCAGATGGAATTTATCAAAACAGACATTCCAATTACCTGTGACAAGAGTATTCAAACAAGGATAGTATATATAATCAAAATACAAAATATTGAAGCAAGGTTATACCCTACTGAGTTTTTTTGTCAATAGATAATAAATTACAGTATATATCGCTCAAATCATCAATATCAGTCTTTTTATTCATAGTATACCCTGTATGGTGGATATGTACATTCCAAGGAAAGCTCGTTCATGAACGATTCCATTTCCAAGAACTTGAGCATTATCAAAATCAATTTTATGTTTTGTGGAATGACGGTGGATGGATGAAACTGTTGCATTGGGCATAAGCCTACAATCACTTTTATGTGAAGTAATTCTGTCATTTAAGCTACGCATCGATTGACCAATGTAACATTGTTCACAATCACCGCAGGGAATACTATAAATAATATTAGACTGTTGGAGTGCTGGAGTTTTATCCTTCAGCTTTGAGAGTATCATACTCACAGTCTCGCAGTTTTTAGTAGCAATTTTTTTATCATCACTGCATAGAACCTTCGGTATTCTTGTGTCATATCAGGTATATTAATAAAAGAGGCATATTTTATATTAAAAGCTATATTAGAATGAGAGTTAACAACATTATCATTGATTATTATTAAGGAATCAACATTGAAGAGCAAACTATTTACCATACTTTTTGGATAGCTATGTTGCAACAAAATATCACGCAATTTGTATAGATTTTTTTGTTTGAAACTGGGATGTGATATTTTGAGTATACGATTTTTCATATCAAGTATGAAATTGATTTCATTATGTTTAGATTGTGCTGATGAAAATTGTATGTAACGACCAGATGTCATAGGTTTTTGATACCAATTAAGTATTAAATAACCATTATCATCCCGAGTTATAAGAGTATCTATGAATGCTATGCAATTATCATCTTCAATCTCAATAGTAGATTGTATGTTAGTACTAAACTGATTAAGAGTATTTAAGATATCATAAGTTCCGTTATTTGGAATAGCACAAATAATGCTGTGAACATATTTTCGTATGAATGGAATTTGGTAATCAAGTTGAATTATAAAATTGTCCAAGATGTATTCTATTTCATATTAGGCAATTATAGGACTCATAATTGCACCCATAGGATACCATTTACGCTGCAGATAATATTTGCCATCATATGTGCAATAGCTAGTGTCAAAGATAAATTGAATTAGAGATGTTAAATCTTGTGAGGTAAGAGTAGTGAATTGTTGTATTGTAGGCCATCTTTCAGTTATACATTCTAATGCCAGTTCAACAGGAATATTACTAAATATAGAGACAACATCAAGGCTAACAAGGAGATGATTCTGAGAGATCTTATAATTGTTAGCAGACGCAGCAAATTCAAAAGAATCTTTTGTATAATGAATATTATTCTTATCATAAGCTGTTGTTAGTAGATCAGTAACAAATTGAGATAATTCACAATTTGGAGAGTCAGTGGATGCTATTATGGGACGTAGACTCAAATTTGGTTCATGTATTTTAGGTTGTCCGTAAAACTTAGGAGCTACAGAAATATAAATGGTTAGAATTCTTGCAATTTCAAGGACTTATTTTATTATTACTTTTGAAAAAGGAAACAATTTTGTTAGCTCTTTGTTGTATCGTATCAGTAGGATCACCTTTCAGTAATTTGTAAGACCCAGCATCACTCAATATATCAAGAGCTAAATCATGATATTGGACTTTATTCATTAAACATATTTCATTACCTTCATCAGACTGCAAAAGTATGAGGTCTGTATTCTCTCTAAGGTACTTCTTACATTTGCTATAAAGTTTATTCAAGTAATCGGATTCATTATCACGTGATTGAAAAAAGTTCATTAAAATGTGAGTTACTTGAGCTTGACAAAGAAATTTTCTTTCTGTTTCTAAATCAACAATTATATATTCTATGTCACATAATATCTTACGCAAAATTATATCAGACTTGATTGTCTATGCAGAATTTAGGACCAAGGCTGAGTATGATATTAACATCAGTAGGTTCGACTGTCTGCGTGAGATTTTCAAACCATTCAAATTGAATATGTATTATAGCATGTTCTTTGGAAATGAGAATATTCAATTTTGCAATATTTCTATCTTTTGTTTTGAAGGAATGTCGGTTAGATATCATAATAAGGAGAGTAAAATTAGATACAGAATTATAAGAGAAACTCATACTGTCATATTGAAATGTAGAGTACTAATATTTATATAAATATATACACAGGGTCTCACTCTAATGTCGGATGGTAAGGGGGACGAATTCAAGTTTATCCGCAAGCTCAGGGGTAAGGTTATCTGACATTTGAAGGAGAGAGATTATTGGATCCTTCAGCTTTACTTGTGGAATCCTGGTGTTCCTTGAGAGTGGTAACTGTAGTAGGGCTTAAGGCACTACTTGCTGAGGAACCGCGGACGCACCGATCCATGAAACGACTTTGCAGATTATGCATGCGCTCATTCAACGGCTGAATCCCCGCTAACTGGTGTACCTCTTCTGAAGGATGGTTCCAGAAGAGGCCAAGAATGCGTCGCAGAAATCGTCTTTCCAAGGAAAGCATTACCTTCAGCTAATATGGTCGAGCAGCCGCATATATAACTGCTTAGAAATCGGCCAACAGTCTCACGATCATCTTGAATGTCAAATGCTGGACCTGTATCGAGCATCCCTGAAGATGGCCTCGCAATTTAGTGATGAGAGCACATCTTTGCCTCATTGATCGGACACAGCGTTGAATATCTGAAAACAATGAACCTAGATAGGTGGCTTGCTGCGCTGTTCCAATGATGGTGTTCCAGAGTCGAACATATATATGTATATTTGATGCTCTAATGAATTTGCTGAATAGCACAAACTGTGTTTTATCAGGATTTGGCCTGATCCTCCATCTTTGCATCCATTGCTCAACTTGCTGGAGTTGAAGCTGCAGCCTGTCTCTTGCTTGGTTTCCTCTACGCGTTGTAGCCCAGTACACTATGTCATCAGCGAATTGTTGGATGAAATAATTGCGTTGAATCGGGCCTGGGATGTCGTGGCAGAATACTAGGAAAAGCAGCGGTGATAGGATACTGTCTTGGGGAGTTCCTGCTCGGCAGACGAATTTGCGAGATTTTGCGCCCTGGACTCGGACACAAGCAGTTCTGTTCTCCAGGAATCCTGCTACGGCTCGAATGAATTCGGTTGGCATCTGCAGTACTACAAGCTTGGCAAGGAGCCCATAATGCCAAACAGAGTCGGAAGCGCACTCAATGTCGAGAAACGCTGCTGCGACTACGTGGTGCTGGTCAAGTGCCCGAGTGACACTTATCGCTTGACGCAGTGTAGCATCCTGGACCAAGTTCCGCTTCCTGAACCCGTATTGGAATAGGGACAGCATCGAGTCTTCTTCGCAAAATGCGATTTGCTAGGATTCTTTCCAGTATTTTTCCTGGAGTATTGAGCAAAGATATAGGCCGGTAGGATGCAGGATCTGATGGTTTCTCTCCTGGTTTCAGGACCATGACGACCTCCGCAGATCTCCATCGGGCAGGAAAGTAGCCAATTTTGAGGCAGGCGTTGAAGATTGCCGTTAGGATGACAATCGCAAAGACAGGCAAATGTTTCAACAGAGAAGCCGTTATTCCGTCTTCTCCTAGAGCTGTTCTTTCTATTCTTGCAGCAAAAACTTTTTCAACTTCTCCTTCTTTTATCGGTGAACCTCGCTCTTCCTGATGAAGAGGTACTTGCAGGATATTGACAATCTGATCTTCTGTTTCTCTCTTGAAGTCATTGTCAAACTGTAGATCAGGGTTATCACTGTAGACATTTTCCAGCATGTCAGCGAAAACATTCGCCTTGTCCTGCTGATCCTCCACGATGTTGTAGTCAACTGTAAATAAACAGATTTGCTTGACCTCTGGCCAGTCAGTATTTTGAACTGTTGCCAAAACTTGGATCCGTCACGTGGATCAAGTTCAGCGCAAGCATCACTCCAACGTTTCGCCCGATATCAAAGATGTTTCCTGCGGTTGCAAGCATTTCCCCGATTTCATTGCCTTTTGATGTGAGAACTTCTTGTGTGCACAAAGAGACGGTACAAGCGTTTCTTGTTACGTATAGCACCTACGGTTGTGGTTCGGGCGCGTGAGATGGCTCCACGCGATGAACGTGGTCCCTTAGTTCCAAATTCCTGCTTAGTAGGTGGTCCTGTGTGGATTGTGACTCTGTCACAACTCGTAGCAGATAGGTGTCGCTGCCTCCTGCCTTCTTGGAGCGTATTCTCCAAACATCCACAAAGGAAAGATTGGCGTTCTCCATCTCGAACTTGACGTCGTCGACCGGTATTCCTTTGTCGACATCGGTTACTACGCAGGAAAAGCGTGACCTTCTCCTGATGTCGGTTTTCTCGGCGCGCTGAATTTCTAATATCTCAACATCAATTGAGATCATCATTCTCAGCTTCTTCAATTTATGGGCTACATTTGGGTGGTAACTCTTGATCATTACGGCCCCGGATCTAGTTCCGTACACATCCAACGTATGTAGATCCTCGATCCGGCGTAAGAACTCGTGGAGACCATGAGGAGACTGGTACTGCTTAGGAAATCCCGTAATACGACACAGGAGGGGTCACTGAGCTGCTGTAGATGTCTTCAGAGGCACTGTAGATGACGTCATCAAGGGCGTCCCCAAAGATGATGATGTTGTTGCTGGCTGTAGGACCCTGCGTGATTGTATAGCGGCATACGAAGCCGCTATATGCGGACCACGGGCTGTCACTACAGTGTAGGTCTGAAAGCTGGACGTGATGCATGGCACGACAGTGTATGCCACGCCGTCTTTGGTGCTGTAGACTCACCCTTCCTCTTTTCCTTTTTCTTCTTCTTCTTATCTGAAGAAGATGATGTTGGCGGCTGTTGTGATGATTTCGAGAAATCAGACCGCTTGGGCTCTTGGATTGGTGGACTGGCGACTTCGATCCAGGTGCCGGTGGACGTTTGTTGCGAAATCTAAAATCGCTTCCGTTGTCACCGTATTCTAATTGATCACAATCAGAAATTGAGTATTTAATTGAAAGTAATGTATTAAAAACTTACGTATTATCCGTTTCAGTAAAAATCTTCTGAATTGAAGTATAACAAATTTGTAGTACTATTTCAAACTATTCTGTGATTATATTCACCGTAAATATGTAGTATTTATATTGGGAAATTTCCACACATGAACTCAATTTTGAGTTACCATATTTATGATTCTTTAATTTTGAATTTTGAATTCCTATAATAGGTATTGACTATGGCTGTTAGAATTGGAAATTTTCTTGATTATTTTTACCATCCAAATTTCGACCAATAGAATTGCACCATTCGACGTCACGTGGTACAACCTACACGGTTTTCAAGTGGAAATTTTTTGGAAATTTTGTTTGTTGGTTATATATACAAAACAAAGAATATTCAGCCGCGTTGATTCAGCATCTGTCAAACTGACAGACAGATTAAATGTGAAAATGAGCAGATTCAGAGTCGAGTCTCTGGAATATATTGATGAATTTGGATGGGAAAAATAATCTTCCGAATACCATTCGTGATTAAATTTAACCTGGCAAAATTTTTAGATTGTTACGAGAGCTTGCTACCAATTTATTTCGTGATATTGATCAAAAATCACTCGCTTGACAGCTCGTGATTTTTTTGTCAATATTGTTGAAGAAAATAGCCTTCTATTCTATTATGTTAAAATTGATTTCGTTTCCATAGATATAGATATAATTGATTTGAATGTATTATTCCTTTTTGATGTATGACATCTTTCAACTAAATAAAAGGTTTTTCAAGTTTACAACAGTAAAACCAGTTTGTTCTTCCTGAGTATTTAAGTAGAGGCATTAGATTGAAAAACGCAACAGGTTATGGTACATGTACGAGCTTTAACATGCGTATCGAGAAATCTGCTGAAAAGAAGTTTAAATGAACTATTTTGTAAATTTATGAATCTCATATTTCTGAAAGAGAGATAAAGCATGGATTTTAGCCGACATATCAAGCCTTTAACCGGAGAAGCCGATTGGCCGATGTGGAGACGCAAAATACTAGATTTACTTGATTATCACGAGGGTGCAATCGAAGTAATCGATGGAAAGCTGAAGAAACCAGAATCCATAAATGCCGATGCACAGGAGACAGAAAGGAAACAATATAAAGAACGCTGTGATTTGTACCGCAAAGCGAACAGCTACGCCAAATCTATGATCGCGAGTACGGTCACTGATGCGATTTACCAGAAAATCATGGATAAAGAAACAGCCTATGAAGCTTGGGAATCACTAAAGCAGCAATTTGAAGCAAGTTCAAAAGATCAGTTGTTCAAAATATGCACAGAGTTTTTTGCTTTTAGTTGGATTCAAGGAGAAGATGTTTCAACACACATAGCAAAATTAAGGAGTCTCTGGAATGAACTAAATAATGGTCTTGAAGCTAGAGAGGAAAGTAAATTGCCTGAATTAATGTAAGTTTGTAAAGTTTTACATATTTTACCAAATAAGTTTGAAACCTTTGAATCCAGCTGGATGCTGCTGGCAAGAGATGATGAAAAGTCATTTGAAGAACTAACAATGCAATTTTGCATGTTTGAAAGGAATTTCACAAAAGTTGAAGATGGTAGCAAAGCTGTTCAGGAAGCACTGGTAATGGCAAAGATGGAAAGGCCAAGACAAGATGTCAAAAATAAGTCTAAAACCAGGAAAGAAGATATCTGCAATTACTGCAAACGTAAAGGACATTGGGTAAAAGACTGCAGAAAATGGATTTCAGATGGAAGACCACCAAAGACAAAGTCAAATGTAGTATCAGCAAATATTGCACTGATGTCTATCTGTGAAGAAGCGTACGCAGCAGAGACCAATTCAACAGCATATTGGATCGACAATGGAGCAACTAGACATGTCACAAACAATTCCACATACTTTGTTGACTTTATAAAGTTTGATAAACCTTATGGCATTAGAGCTGCAGGAAATGAAATTTTGGATGCACTAGGAAAAGGCACTATCAAATTTAGAGCAACATTTGATGGAAAATGTCAAGAAATTCTTCTGAAAGAAGTTTGATATGTACCAAACATTAATCGAAATTTATTTTCTGTGCTCGCTGCTCAAGATAGAAATCAGAATAGTGAATTTGTGTCAACTTCTACACAATGCTGGTTGAAAGTCAATGATAAAGTGGTACTATACGGATCTTGCAGTGTAAATGGTACTTTATTCAAGGCAGATATTGAACCAATTTCACCTGAAGAAGTAGATAATGTTGAAGTGGAAAGCTCCTTGTTACAGTTGTATCATGAGAGATGGGGTCACCAAGATAAGCGCCATATTAAAAACATTATGAAAAAGGAGCTAGACATTTGTGTAAATCTAGACAAAGAATTATGTGAGCCATGTATCTATGGTAAAGCACATCGGTTATCATTTGGCACCAGGAAGAAAGCCTCTGAGCCGGGAGAACTAATTACAGCTGACGTATGTGGACCATTCGATGAGTCTTTTCAGAAAAAACGGTATTTTGTCCTATTCAAAGACAGTTTCACAAAGTTTCGCTATGGTTATATTATAAAAGAGAAATCAGAAGTTAAAAATGTCTTAGAACAAATGCTTGCACATGTCAAAGTCCTAGGATACTCAGTAAAGGAATTCCTCAGTGACAATGGTGGTGAGTTTGACAATGAAGATGTTCGTAAAATTTTGTATTCAAAAGGAATCACCGTTAGACTGACAGCACCTTATACTCCAGAACAGAATGGAGGCAGTGAACGTGAAATGAGAACCATAGTTGAGATGGCCAGAACATTCAAATACGCAAATACTGAGGCAAATTTTCCTACTGCAATATGGGCTGAATTAGTTAGCTCTGCTATATACATATTAAACAGGACAGGCAAGTCATCAGTAGAAGATGTTAGTCCATTTGAGCTTTGGCTGAAAAAGAAACCCAGACTAAAACACTTACGCATAATTGGATCTACATGTTACGTTCATATTCCTATTCAAAAACGAAGAAAGATGGACAAGAAAGCTATTAAAGGCTATCTGGTAAGATATGATGGGGATGAGCGTTACAGAATTTACGTTAAGCAAAATCATAGTGTGATTCCGTCAAGAGATGTAATCTTTGAAGAAAAGGTTGGCAAATGTGATGACCGCACTGACTTATCATCACAAGATAGAGTAGAAGAAGAGTTAAATCAGGGAAAGTCTGAAGAGCAGCAAATAGAAAATGAAGAAAACTCCAAACAAGATGATCAACGCCAAGAAAGCGAAACAAGCGAGACAGATAGTGAAGAAAGTGATGCTGAACTCACATCTAATAGACAGCTAAGAAATCGCTTACTTCTGCAAAGACCTAAACGCTTTGAGGATCATATTATGGAAGCTGAGGCATATTTAAATGAAAATAATAATCTTGAAACATATGAAGAAGCAATTAATGCCAAGGATAGCATAGACTGGAAGAAAGCCATGAACAATGAAATGAGTTCATTGAAGGAAAATCAAACATGGGAACTGACTGAACTACCAGCTGAAGCTAGAGCAATACCCTGTAAGTGGGTTTATAGACTCAAGACGAATCCAGATGGTAGCATTGACAAATACAAAGCCAGACTTGTTATCAAGGGCTTCAGTCAACGGCAGGGCATTGACTATAGTGAAACATATAGTCCAGTAGCCAAATTAGGAACAATACGTGCAGTATTGAGCATTGCAGCTGAAGAAAGTATGCACTTGACACAATTTGACGTATCAACAGCATTCCTTTATGGAGATTTGGATGAAACCATATACATGAAACAACCAGAAGGTTTTAGAGATGGTACGGAAAGAGTGTGCAGACTCAAGCGTAGCCTTTATGGTCTAAAACAATCGCCACGTTGTTGGAATAAGTGTTTCGGTAAGTTTCTAACAGATCTTGGCTTCAAAGCAAGTGAAGCTGATCCATGTCTCTACATTCGTGAAAGGAAAGGCAGAAAATTGCTTATAGTGCTTTACGTTGATGATGGTTTGATTGCTGCAACTGATCAACAGGACTCTGAAATATTCATCGAGGAACTGAAAGCAAAATTCAAAATTTCTGTTGGAGAGGTCTCCTGTTTCTTAGGACTGGAAATTGAACGTAATAGCGATAACTCAATTACAGTTAATCAAAAAGGATACACTAGAAAAATCCTTCAACGTTTTGGATTTGATAAGTGCAGAGCTATAGCAACTCCTATGTTGAAGGATTCAGGATCAGAGTTACAAGAGCATGATACGACCAAAATCTTAGATTTTCCATACAGACAGGTAGTTGGTGCTCTTATGTATTTAATGGTAGGAACTAGGCCAGATCTAGCCTACAGTATAGGATATCTTTCAAGATCACTCGAAAACCCATCTGCAGAAGATATAGTACGAGTGAAGAGAGTATTGCGCTATGTAGCTGGCACAATTACGTATGGAATCACATATCGTGCAACAAATAGAGGAATACTTTAGTGTTATAGTGATTCGGATTTTGGTGGCTGTACCAAAACTGGCCGATCAACCTCTGGGTATGTGATGATATATGCTGGAGGAGCTATATCCTGGCGTAGTCAAAGACAAGCCATTGTTGCCACATCAACCACTGAGGCTGAAGTTATAGCAGCATCAGAAGCAGCCAAAGAAGTGATTTGGCTTCGTAGATTGTTTGAAGGTATTGTGAATTTAAAAGAAATTCCTACACTCTACGTAGATAATAGAGCCGCTGTGAAGTTGTCACACAATCCCGAATATCATCGACGGACTAAACACATCGATATAAAGCATTTCTTTGTACGTGAAAAAGTTATAGAAGGAAAGCTTAATGTTGAACAGTTGTCAACTGAAAAACAAGTCTCTGACATCTTGACGAAACCATTAGCAAAATCAAGACTACTGACATTGTGTGATCAGATGGGATTGTACCAAGAGGAAACAAAAACCAGTTAACAAGGGAAAGTGTTGAAGAAAATAGCCTTCTATTCTATTATGTTAACATTTATTTCGTTTCCATAGATATAGATATAATTGATTTGAATGTATTATTCCTTTTTGATGTATGACATCTTTCAACTAAATAAAAAATTTTTCAAGTTAACAACAGTAAAACCAGTTTGTTCTTCCTGAGTATTTGAGTAGAGGTATTAGATTGAAAAACGCAACAAATATCACTCAATAAATTGCTAAGCAACAAGCTCTCGTAACAATCTGAAAAAATTTCCGGTAAAGTTTTACCACTTATGATATTATATATGATTACTTAGGGTCGTATTGTTATATTCATATACTTACCTCTCCCAAAGATGTAGTGTATGGTGTATCTTGAGTAGGATTTAAGGACCTCTGTGGAAATTAGTATAGTTTATAGTATCATATTGCTTATTTGAAAACGCGTCTTATAATCATTGTAGACCGATTTCAGTAACCGTAGACGTATTCAAAAATCAGAAACGTATTCTAAATTAGGCAACAGTTGTACGTTAATTTTGCTCCAGTGCTTCAGGCTTAGATATTTTTAATATATTCTCGTATATAATATCACAAGAGACTGTAATTTTATCAATAAATTTTTCTTAAAAACATTGATTACCTAGCAACATCGTGAGAGTCATCTGATCGATCAAATGACGAGAGCGTAGCTCGAGGGATTTTATCTGAGCAGATGACTCGAAAGATGTTGCTTAAAGGTAATCAATGATTGAAAGAAAAATTCATGATAAAATTAAAGTCGCGAGTGGTATTTGTGGAGAATACTTCTCGAATGAAATTGCTACTATAAGTACCTATTAAATAATGTTAGTTGCAACTACTAATCTTTTTTATTGAAAAATGCACTAAATTGTCTCCATATACTCTTGTATTTTTAGATTTTTTGTTTTGAATTCCATTACTTCCAGCGAAAAATGCATTTCCAAAACGAATAAATTTTGACATTTCCGAGAACTGATTGTTTGTTTATATTAGAACTGTGTATTGTTTCTCCATGACAAAGGCAATTAATCGCGATGAATCGCTTGCCAACGGGAATTTACCGAGGTAAAGGGAATTTATCACTATGAATTCCCGTTGGCAAGGAATTTATTATTATAATTGTCATTGTAACTATGCAAAATTTGTCAGTATAATTGACATGAGTGAAATAATCACCATAAACCGAATTGATATCGTTTGCTTTCAAATTTAACATACTTTTTCATCAAAAAATCAGAGAAATTTCTGACATTGCAGATTGGAAGTGCAAATGGAGATGCTAGGCATTTCATTGAATGAAATAAAATGGAATGAATAATGCTTATTGTATAACAACATTCTATTCAATTCAGATCTAACTCATTCATACCGACAATGCAAATATTCCATTGCCATGGTATCACTACAGTTTCAAAAAATACTGTTCGAATTTTTCGCAGGTACTAGCTGCATTTTTTGTATACGAATCATTTCCTATCCGTTTCATATTTGAAGTAGATTATCAGAATCATTTCTCCATTCACCTGTTAAAATTTCTCCTGCATCTAGATCCTCGCGATCCGCATAACTTAGTTGATTTACCATCCGTTACCGATTATTACGCGATTGCACCGAAATGTGAAGACAAGTAACTGCCTCCACAATATTCTCCACTGTTGCTCGTTCAGCAATTATAGGAACTGATATACTATGATAATAATTTATTGTATGTAGGACTTTGTCTTTTTACAATGGTTGGAATCCTTTTTTACACGTACTTATTTCATATTTGCTAGTTTACAATAATAATAATATTGATAATAACAATTACCGATTTCCAATATACAAGCTAATGATTCAAATCGATCAATCAATATGATACTGGGAAAAATATTCCAATAATAGTATAATAATTGAACAAAATAATATAATATATAGATCTTTGATAAATAGACTTTTTTGGTTTCAATTCTGTATATTTAATTTTATTTTTGTCGTTTCGACTCTCTTACCGACAGTTTCATCAGAAAAAATGATACAAAAATAAACATCATTTGTATCATTTTTTCTGATGAAGACTTTCGGTTAGAGAGTCGAAACATCAAAAATGAAATTAAATATACAGATTACTATGGCAATTAAGATACGTTTAAGGTGAACCATGGACTGAAATACTGGGCCTAAGTCTAAATTATCCAATAGTATTTTCATATCTATCGAGATAATCTTGTATTGATCCAATTTGGACAAAATGAGCTTAGTCGAAGAGAATTTATCAATAGCCATTATTGTATTTATCTCATGTATATCAATAATAGACCGCTAAGTCTTGATTATTTGATAGCGATTCCATAACTGAGGCAATCTTGGATTGTACCAATGGGCTCTCATTATTTATTCAAACAAAATGAGCGAAATCTTAGAGTATTTGTTATAAAGTAATATATTGCATTTATCTAATGTATATCGATGTTAGACTACAGTACGTGATAATTTTATCCAATTATTTCTCATTTTGTGGGCAAAAAAGGCTCAATGAATCTATCTCTACAGGGCTCGTGGAACGGACATTCAAGAAATTTATGATATAGAGTTCATTCCTCTTGCCTGACACATATTGAGCAGTCTCACAGTTGGATTCAGCTCATATTTGAATTTGTTCATATTAAATGTTGGCGCATGTGTTATGATATTCTATTTTGTGCCAATATTTGAACTTTGCACGTATCGTCATTACTATTCAAATAATTTTCCATATCATAATCACTTCTTATTACTTTGTAAAAGTTATTGTATTCTAAGTCCTTTGTTTTCTAGATATCAATCAGTTGCAGATTGTTTGTAAAAGCTTCACCAAGATTGTTTATATAATTTTTTGATACTAGCTGTGCATTCCAGATCTCGCAGGCCACAAGAGGTGAAAGTAAATTTTTGAGCTGGGAGACCCAGTTATAATCTATTTTATTACTTGTAGAATAATCCAGCTGTAGGGATCTATTCGAGAGTAATTTTGGGATTCTAGTTTCATCCATTTGAGTTAATTTATTCCACCACATCAAAGCTTTTTTGGAGACAGTGGTTTCCACGTGCTTAGCACCAGTTTCCATCTTTGAAAACTGGGGCTGTTTTTTGACAGCACAACAATCGTTTGAGATATGTTGTTTGTATCTTCCCGATTCCATTTAGATATCTCAAGTCCCAAATCTCCGCCTTGTAAGTTCCGGTAGCTAATACAATAGCATTGAACAAGAAATTTTTCTGTTCCCAGTTGTTTGATTTGGTTTCAACTAACATTGAGTCTACTCTTTGGATAGCCAAGTTTGTTCCTGATCTATCTGATGTTTTGTAGCTTCCAAAAATTTGCCTTAACTACTAAATTTGATTCCTAAATCAATGTAGCTTTCGGCTATGTCAATAATATCGTTATTATATTTAAACAGTCTGGTTAGTTTCTTTTGTCTACCTTCACAAAAACTTACTATTTTGGTCAAACTATTGTCAAAGCTGTATTCTGACAAAATATTAGGTTTTCTTTGAATATCAATTCCTGAATGTCCTATGATAACAATGTCATCGGCAAAAGCCAATGGTATGAGATCATTTATGCCGTCTATATCAATACCTTCAGCATTTTTCCTCTAAAAAATGATTCAATATCATTTAGGAGCACTGTATATAATAGAGGACTTAAACTCTCCCCTTGCAACACCTGTAGATATGTCAATAAGCTCAGAGGTATCTTTGTTATCTACTCCCGATATTTTCATCTTAGTATACAATTTTTTGATTATTCTGATAATTTTTGAACTAATACCGCTGTGATACAGCTTCTCCCATAAATGGTTATGGTTAAGTGAATCAAATGCCCTTTCGCAATCCACAAAGATAGCGTTAAGTTGGTTTTTACTTAATCTTAGTTATGGATTTATAAGTGAGTAGGGAGAATATATGTTATCCGTGTCGCCTCTACTTTGGCGAAACCCTGCTTGAAACTCGTTTAGTATATTATTGGTTTCTAACCAATTTTGTGGACGTCTATTAATAATTTGGGTGGATATTTTGGTAGTACAATTTACTAATGCAATGAATCTATAGCAAGAAGCGTCTTCCGGTTTTCATTCTCAAAATTCTTGCATAACCTAACTTTTCTCCAATTTTCAGGAATTTGCTCCTGTCTAAAAATTCCATTAAGGAGGCCTAGAAGTATATACAAAATGTAACCAATTTGCAGATAAACATTCATGGAATTGCTTTCATCAACCTTGCAGCTATCTGTAACTTGAGATTGTTTAGGCACTCGGTGATTTGCTTCATTTTTGTTGGATCCTGAGCCAATTACTCTCTTTTTCTGTTATTCATCCTTATACATATGTACCTACACCTTCTGGATGTTAGTATTAGCCGTTGCGTATGACTGCTTCAATTATGCTCTATCTTGGATTCAGCAAGAGCGTGTCTTGGTTGTCGGTGCTTGACCGACAGCCATTCGTCCACATCCACTGTCTGGTGGATCAGGCTGTGTCCTTCATAGCTCGCAAAGGACTTTGTTGCTTCTTTCCGCATGTATTCATGGACTATAGGGACTTTCAGGTCCCTGTGTATTGTGGACTAACGAACATACCACGGTGCGTTCGCGATACGGCGCTGTACTCGATTCTGGAAGATTTGTAGTCTGTTTTTCTGCGTATCCGAGCAACATCTCCACGCGGCGGAAGCGTAGGAAAGCTGTGAACGGATAATAACTGTGAATACTCGCAGCTTGTTATTGATAGTTAACTGGTTGCGTCTGCTCAGTAATGGTAGCAATTTAACAAAGCTGGTCTTTGCTTTGTTGATGGCGTCTTGTACGTGTCCGATGAATTTCAACCGGCGGCTAAGGCTGCATCCCAGATATGTTACTTTGTTCCTCCTGGGAATTGGACGGTCGAACAAGATTATTTTACCCACAGGTTGTATAATTCTCCTAGTGAAGAGTATGGCAGAACTCTTCTCTGGATTTACTGCTATTCGCCATTTTGCGCACCATTGCTCAATGCTGCTAACTGCCTCTTAGAGCCGCTTTGTGATAAGCGCAGGCTGTTTACACGAATAAATTATCACAGTACCGTCCGCATATTGGGCCAATTTCACATTCTGACCTGATATCGGGATGTCGCACATGTAAATATTAAATCACGTTGGGGATATTACTGAACCTTGAGCCACGCCTGCATACAACTTTCTGGAGGACGAGAGTACACCACTGTGTCGCACTTGGAATGACCGGCCATGTAAATACGAGGCGAATATTTTGACCAGTTCTATTGGAAATCCTAATTCCATGAGTTTGAACAACAGCCCCCGATGCCAGACTTTATAGAGCGCTTTTTCAATATCCAAGAAAACAGCGCCAGTAGCCATATTCTTGTTCATGGCGGATGTTGCCAGCTTCACCACCTTAACAAGCTGCCGCTCGGTGGAGTGGCCGCTTCGAAAACCAACCTGCTCCTCGGGGATAATTTTCAATTCATTGACTACTTCCATGGTTTTTGTTGCAGTATCACTTTTTCTGCCACCTTGGCAATAAGGTTGAGCAGGCTTATGGATCTGTGGTTCTGAGGAAAGTTTCTGTCTCTCCCTGGCTCCGGTATTGTTATGACAATCGCTTTCTTCCATTTAGATGAGAAATGTTATAGTCTTATTATGACATTTTTTGAAGAATATCATTGAGTATATTGTTGAACCTTTAACGATATTCATAAATAAATGTTTCGAGGATGGTACATATCCTGCCAGTTTGAAAAAAAGCAAAGGTCATTCCAGTCTTTAAAAAAGGTGATCAGAATAAGGCAACTATCAAAAGTTGTTGAAATAATTATTAAATTTGATTAATCTCATACTTTGAAATGAATAATTTAATAAGTGAGCAATAATATGGCTTCCGTACTGGACGTTCAACAACTCAAGCCGTTTATAATATCATACAAAATTTAATTGAAGGTCTAGGAAAGGGTCATCATATGGAAATCACATAATGTGACCTTTCCAAGGCTTTTGACTGTGTGTCTCATGCTATATTACTAAAGAAATTGGAATATCACGGTATTACTGGCACACCTTTAGAATTATTCAATTCATATTTACAAAATAGGATTCAATATGTAAGTGCCAATGGCAAATTTTCAGACTTTAGAAATATAGACCATGGGGCTCCGCAAGGCTCAATTCTGGGTCCGCTACTCTTCTTGATATATATAAATGATTTTAGCGACTTTATTAAATCATGTAATTGTATACTTTTTGCTGATGACACGACACTCATTAGAAGTTTTTCAAATTATGAGGCACTTCTCATTGATAGTGATTTGATTCTGCAAAGAGCTGAGGACTGATTTGCTGCTAATTGTTTACTACTGAATAAAGAAATACGCAGCAATTATTAGTATCGAATAATACTACTAGTAATGGTGGAAAATTTATATCAGTTTTGGGCTTGCACATTGAATCATCTTTGAATTGTTCTACACACATGCAGTATATGAGCAAGAAATTATCAAGCGTATTATTTTTACTCAGAAGATTGAGAAGCCTTGTCGATTCAAACAACTTAAAAATAGCTTATTTTGCTTTGTCCAACTCAATTATATCCTATGAGATTATATTGTGGGGTAATTCCGTCCATGCCATTGGAATTTTTCGCTTGCAAAAAACAGCAATTAGAATAATAAGTGGCCTTAACGCTAGGAATCATTACCAGAATGCTTCCGTCAAATTAGGGATTATGAGTTTTCCTTCATTATATATTTTTCATTCTCTAATAGAAATTCATAGAACAAGAAGAAATTACTTGAGAAACAAAGATATACACTCATATAATACTAGATCTGCTGACTTATTGAGAAAACCTTGTTTCAGATTATTAAAATCGAAAAAGTATACTCTTAAACCAGACTTATTCAACATCTTACCTGAAAGTATTAGTGATTTGAATTTAAGAAAATTTAAAGTAGTAATAGAAAAGTTTCTGATTAGTGAATCTTTTCACGACATGAATGAATTTATAACTTATAAATTCAATGAGAATGAGTTTTGATGTGGAATATACTTACCATTTTTATAATTTTACTTTGTTCGATACTGACATGTTACAAACAATATTTTTTTGTAAAGTAATGAAATATACAATAAACAATATACAATATACATTGATTATTATATTTGCCAGCGCTTTGACTGCTGTCATGGGAATAGCTCCAAGTGCTGCTGCTGGGACTCCGTCTGGTCCTGGAGTTTTTTTGAGTTTGATTTTATCGAGCATGTGCTTGAACTGATTGGGCATGACAAATTTTTGGTCTTCATCACTAGGATTGTACAGCTTTTGTTTGACGGTTCTGTGAGTTTTGCTGATGAATTTCAAATCAACATGCTAATAGTTAGGGGTGCACTGGTTCTCCAAACTGTCTGCTATGGCCTCGGCTTTGTTGCTAGCAGTATAAACTAGCCCTTGAGAGCTGTGTATTGCTCCTGGAAAGGTTTTTTTGTTGCGAAGAGCCTTGCCAATGCTCCAGAACTTCTTGTCCTCATCTTCAAGTTCAGAGAATGTCTCTCCAACAATCATTTTCATGAGATCGCAGAGCATCTCTCAATTCCGTGGTCTTTCTGTTATATTGAACCTTGTTATTTGGGTCCAATTAGCGTTGTCATTGTCTTCTAGTGTTTTGTCGGATTTTGACCAATTCCAAAATCTCTGTAGGGAGTTTAAGTCTTGATACTTTGTTTGAAGCAATTTTATGACTACAGACTTCCATTGTTTCCTTGATCTTGTTTGTGAGCTGCTGTATCACTTCCTCTAATTAATCGGTGGTTCCAATTATTGGAAGAGGGCTAATGCTCAGCTGGAGGATTTCCTTGAAAAGCTCCTAGTTGATGGTTCTGTGAGCCGAGATTTCCTGATCTCCAGCAGCATCAAAGCTAACATCAAGACAAGTGGATATATAATCTGAGAAGAGATCGTTGATAGCATTTATGCTGCAGGATGCATTTATTTTATTCAAAATTGCAATGTCCAGTATTTCTGACCGGTCCTCTCGAGGACTGAAGTAGGCTGGCTCCTCAGGGCCGATAGCGGTAGGCTGGTTACTTGTTACAAATTCATATAGTACTCGTCCTCTGCTGTTTGTAGTGTGGCTGTGCCATGCCGGGTGCTTAGCATATTCAAGTCTCCAGCAATGATAAATGGTAGACTGTGATGCTGTAGCAGTTTGTCATCTGCACCTAGTATTTGAGACGATGGATTATACGCTGATATAATGCAGATTGGACCCTGCCAGTCTGTGTTGATGACTACTGCAGAGGCTTCCAATGTATTCAGTATAGGTAGATCTACTGCAGAGTGATCTAACGTCTGTCTTACATATACAGCGATGCCTCCTCCACAAGTCAGCCTATCGTTGCGGAACAAATTAAAATTGCTTAACGTTGTTTTTTGTGTGTTTCATTCGAAAAGTGTTTCACTAACTAGAATAACGTCCGCTTGATATCGGTGAGCGAATTCCTCTAGTTCATCGATTTTTTCTTGCAAAGAGTTTGCATTCCATGCAATAATTCTCAGTTTCTTGGCAGTTTTAATTGTTTGTATTACCATTGTTGGTGTTAATTATTGATAGTAAGGCCTGCAGGGCCATCTCCACGAGTCGGGTAGTTGCATTCTGGGTGCTGCAACTGTCAATAATTTTAATTATGGTCTGACAGACGTTGTTCAAGGAAAAATTGGTCAGCAGATCCATAATGGTTTGCAAGTTTATATTACTGGGATCACTGCTGTCGAGTACAGACTCACCCTGCTTCTTGTTTGAAGACTTTTTGCATCTTGCTTCATTACGCTTTTTTCCCACAGCAGGCCTTTTGATGAAGCTAGTTACTGATTTTATTCTCTAGTTTTTTGCTTCCGCAGTAATATTTGCAATAGCTTTGACACAAAGAGCTGCTGATGCTGCTGCAGTAGTAAGGATTGTTGTTGTAGGGATCACAGCTTGCCGCGGTTATGCGTCCTCATTTTTCTTGACTGCGTTGGTGTATGATCGCCTGTCAATACTACTGTTTCTCGGCGGAGCAGTTCTCTGCTCTAACGCTTTCTTATAAATCACACAGACTTTGTAGTTGGTTGTGTGCTTCTTGTTGAAGCTAGCGCACTTGGGTTTGTGCTCTAATTCTTCTTTCTTGTCGCATTGCGTGATTGAATGGTTCTCTCCGCACCGCACGCAGGGCCGAGTGAGCTGACAAGCAGCAGAAGAGTGGCCATACTGTTGACATCTATGGCATTGATCTGACGTTGTAGAACGACGCTTGGCCTCAACTTCAATCTTCAGGTATAAAATTTCTGATAGATTATAAATTTCTCTTGATTCTGTGCATCTTGTAATCTTGATCAATACGATAGGCATTATTGCATTATATTCCAGCTGTTTCAGCTCTTCAAGGATTTCTGTGCAGCTGACTGATTGTGGCAAGCCGCGAATCACTACTTGCACTGGCTTCTCAGTTTAAAGCTGGAAAGTGAAGATTTTAGCGTCTTCCAAGTGTTTTTGTAAGTTGCGGTAGTCCTCGACCGCTGTTGGCTGGAGTTTTATTGAATCACCAGTGGCACAGCATGGTTTGATGCCTATTTTTACCATACGGATTGCATGGGAAGTAGCCTTCCAAGATTTCACTTTTTTAAGAAAGATTGGAGCTGGAGTTTGCTGTTTTCCAGCACCGTTGTCTAACTTATCTTGCTGCGTGTGCAGAACGTCAAATTTGTTCAAAGTTTTCAAAGTAAACTGCTTTGTGTTAGTTTCGGGTTTCCTTTTCTTCTTCTTTTGTTGAGAAGTGAAACCTTCGTGGTCAGAATTTTCTAAGTTTTAGGCGATACCGCAACGTTTAGGGATAGTTGCAGCAGCCTTCGTGGTAGATGGCGCTCCTAACACCAAAGTAAATGGCATGGCAGTTGAGGTAGATGGTATGCTGCTAGCTTGTGCAGATGGCGCAACGATTGTTGCCGTGTCATTCGGAGTGGTTGACATAGATGTCACCTCTGTTGTATCCATCGAGTCGCCTCCGCTAACTTGGTTTGACAGGTCAGAATCCCTGGATGTTATTGAGGATACGTTGGCAGTTCCGTCATCTATATCATAGTCGGATGATATACGACTAAGCTCTGCTGAGATTAAATCTATCAATTTGGCTAGATAGATGGAGAGCTTGGATTTTGCTCTTTCGCTCAGAGTCTTTTGGCTGCATATGACACTGACTTTTGCCACAATGACATTCCTCTTGGAGTGGAACTGGTTGAAACGTGGCATGGTCTCCAGAGGAATTTGCAACGAAAACTTGTCGCAACGATCTTCGATTTGGCCGGACGCAGTATTTTGCGTTGACGCTAGAGTATGGGATGAGAGCCTACTAAATTCAGCTCTCCACCCTAAGATCGCTGACCAATTTTGTCGGGCTAATCGACGCGACTCAAACGCACGCGGCGGAGTATGTATACCCTCCAATTTCCCGTTGTTTACAAACGTTGTGCTCCTGTGTGGAGGGCCCGGTAATGACTCCCGGATGTTGCACTACCCCTGAGACCAACATCTGCTAACTTCAATACTAAACGTGAAATTGAATGAGGAGGCGCTAGGCTTGCAAGTCCATAATAATTGTATTACTCAAGAGTAATAAAGTACAGCACCTGTACAAGACAGGTGTTGCAGTCAGAGCTCAGCGGATTAGCTTTGTCAGGTAGCGCACAGCGAGCGGGGTTCTTGCCTCGGTGAGAGCAGAGAACAAACTGTTTTGTTTAAGCACTCTACTATCTCAGTCATTGTTATTTAGAAGTGTGCAGTCACTGAGAGTTGGATAAATTATACATTTCTTTGAATATGCATTTCTGAGATAAGATTCTCATTCATCAAGTGTTATTTTATTAAGGACAAAGTCCCCTCTATTTCAAGAGTCAGCAATATTCGTATTCGAAATAGATTTCATTTTATTACGACAATTATCAATCACGTGACCAAACTTCTTACAGAAATTACATCGCGGTCTATCGCGTTTAAACATCTTTTCTTTCTTGCTTTCGTCTTGCTTTTCTGTTTTGACTTCAACAGAGGATTCTGACTCGTGTATAGCTTGTTCGATTTTACGCGCTTCTTCCAAAAGTTCTTTGAAAGTTGTAATTTGGTTCCGTAATGTACGTTTTCTAATACGGCGGTTTAATAATCCATAAACCATGTCAACTTGTTTTTTTTTTCTGAAAAATTATCAGGTATATCAGCTAATAACCAGCGAGCTTTGCACAAAAATATGTCTGTTGGTGTGTTCGAGTCTTGTTCCATCGCGAATAATTCACGGTAGATTTGGAAAGCGGGTTTTTTCCTTCAATATGCGTCTCGCATAGCTTGAATTGTCTCATCCCATGTCTTTATTTCTTTTCTCACGCCTTGCCGCCACGTTGCAGCAATGCTGGTGAGCAGCATAGGCAATCCGCTCAACGCGTTTTTGTTTGATACATTCGCGCAGTCTTTATAAACTTCAACCGCGTCAATGAACGCACTACTCACGTCTGAGTTCGATGTTGCATCGAATCGCGCGCTACACTTCACGAAATCACCTGTTCCTGCAGTACTTGTAGGCACCTGTATCTGGGTCTGCTGTAAGCTTGAAATCAGCAAATTCAATTGTTCGCTTGACATGGTGATGACTTCTGGTTCTTCAGCCATCGTTTCCGCGTTTTCGTTCTTCTTTGGTTGGCCTCTCTTTTTCTTTCCCGAGTTGGCACTACTCATTAACAGTACACTATGCTTTAATATCAATTTATTACTTCTGGCTCCTCCCTTTGGGCGCCAATTTGTAGGGGTGGTGTTTATTTCTATTATTTAATAGAATAGTTTTATTGTCAAAACACTATAGAATTCAAAATAATAGTAATTATTACAGTTTGATTTCTAGAAGCTATTTTGATATTTATTATCAACACATGTAATATTAAATACGAGAAAATATATAATGAAAACAAAGCATATGTTTATTCGCTGATGTTACAACTCCAAATGCCCCAGTGGCACACACACTCATCGGTAACGTAGCCGAGACGATCTTCGGGGGGCGGCCGGTATTACATTCCCTTTAGAGTCTCTGGAGGCTAGAACGTTAGGAACGACTCCGACCTTGCTACGTGCTGCACTCTGATATTTCAAGTTTTTCTATTTCATTCATAAATTGTAGATCTCCACAAACCAAATTAATAAGGCTATTTCCTAAATGATTAGCGAAAGTAATTTTACGTGGACAGTCCCCCTCTGTTCGGCCATTCAGCACGTAGAAACCAATATCTCCCACGCCATTTACCAAATTCATGCCCCAGGTATTTAGCTATTCACATTCAGTACCTCTGCAATTATTCATATTAATGTTATCAAATATAAATTCTTCAACCTGGCTTAATTTTCCTATTTTTGCGTTGAAATCACCAAAAACTCCAATTTTGTAGATTGTAACCAGGATATCGCTCATTTATCTCGTTTATGGTCGCACAAAGCATCTGAACACACAACCAGTTATCTAGATTTGAGTTCTAGTACACAATGCCTGAAATAGATTCTTGATTACCATTTATAAATTCCATAAAAATTCAAAGATTACATCTTTCAATAACGTTAATTTCATCAAACATTTTTTCTCTAACTATACAAGCTACAACTCCTGATGGGCGACCACGAACAAGTTCGCGAGTTGCTACACTAACAAAAATATTTGGTTAAATGCTTCTAAATAATTTGGTAAACTTAAATTTTCGTTCATGCACATTGTTTCGACAAAAAAAAAAATATCCGACTCAGTTATAATATCTACATCTTCTTGCTCTAAGTTGTCTGAATTACTGATACTAGTTATGTTCCAAAATAGGATTTTCATATTATCAAACCTATGAACCCTATTAACTATTAACTTAGTATCTAGCTTGATATTATTTTCCTTACTTCCCTTGTGATCTTCCGCGACACTCGTCCTTCTGGTATTATAAGCAAAAGCTGGCATATTATTTCGTGGTGTAATTGTGCAACTACTGAGGGGTGAAGGCATCTAAAAAAGGGTCCTCGCCTTGTATTGTCGGCTTTTGAGTTACTTATTTTGATATTTTTATTTGGTGGCTGCTTCTCGGGAGCTGATGAATCACTTGAGGAGTTTCTTTGCCTTTTGCTTCTTCTCTTCCTTTTCTGTCTTCCTCGTACCGTGAGGTGTTCGTTCATATATATTATTGTCCCTTCGAGCATAGTTTTGTACTGATAGACTTTATTTCTTGTTTCAATAGATGTTAAAGTAGAAAGTGCCGGTCTCGAGGAGTTTTTGCCACTTCCAATCAAACAAGTTTCATCAATATCCTCTTCATGACATTTATTTGAGGTCTATTTTATATTTATAATTTCAATTATTGCTTACTCTAGATCTTGTGGTTCATCTTTCAGGCCCAATATTATCAAATTTCGTTCTCTAATAATTTTTTGTAACTTACTATTCTCAGTCAAATCAAGGTTAGATTTTTCTTATTCCTTCATTTTGACATCGTGTTTTTCTAGTGCGCTAACCATGTTATTAGTTTGCGTTTTGATAGCAGTGATATCATTCTGCATGGAGAACAATCTTATCAAGAGTGCATCTAGTTTTTCGGAGTCGTTCATATTTGTTGTATCTTAAGGAATGTAGCAAGAATTATCATTAATTTTTCTGAGGAACAGAGATTTCCAATATACTCCTCCGTCGCTTTGTCTGCCAGAGGCACCTTTGTCTACTATTGTAAATGGGTAATTTACATCTGCAACCTCCAGTAGTACAATACCATAATATTCTTTGTCATTGGAGAACTCTGAGCCCATATTGTTCATAGCCACATGCTTGCCATCTGTAGCACCAAGATAATTCGGAGAATTCTACTGCTTATTTAAATATTGTGCAATTTTTCTCCCAATTGTCTTCATTAAGCGCCATAAAAACTTCTTTACATGAAATTTGTCACATAATAGCCGAGGTCTCAATAATGATATCAGATAACGTTGTTTTCCTCAAACGATATCCATATGCAAGAGTGGGAATACTGTCTTCAGTTGCCAAATACCTATTTAAAATCGATAATAGAATCATTTATGAGATGACGCGTGAAAAATGAGATTTAAACTAAAATTACCTCAACACAACGGCTAGTCTTTGTCCTGGTGGAATGGTTCCTCTTAAGAGAACTTGATTTTGCAACGCGGATTCAACAAGTCCAAGGAGCTCATCGAACATCACTGGTGCCATCCGCATATAATTGAGATACTATCGATTTCAGTCAAGTTTATTTCTTCCTATAAATTATAATAATGGCCTTGTTGTACCCTATTCTAAGATATAGGGCGAGCTCATCATCGTTTCTCTTTGTTGAATTAACAACAAAATATGACGTTTTCGTTTTCTTTGCTTCTCCATTTCTCAAAATACTCTATTGAAATAATTTTATACTGTCGTTTGCTGGATATCTTGTGATGTTGAGGCCATGAAAACAACGCATGCGCATCGACGAAAGTCAATCTATGCCACGTAAGACAAAATTTGATCCACCAAAGCCACGCTAACCGCGCTAAAGAAGCCATCATGAAATTGATGCTCAATACTTGGTATTCTGACAATGTTGTTACTCCCAATAGTAATGAAACACATACGTCCAGTTTTTTCTGGAGGGCTCTAAAAACATCTCCACTAAATACGATAATTCAATCATAAAACCTACCCGCTCGACCAAAATATTGGGCCTGCATATGGAATTTGATCTTGGACTGCTCACGCTGAGTACTTAGTTTGGAGATTTAGTAGTGCTTGTTTGTGCTTCGACATTAGGAAAATAAGGGCCTTACTATTGAAGTGCTACGAATGTACTATTATGCCCAAGTACATTCTCTTTTTTCATATTGCGTGATCTGCTAGAGTAATTCTATCGCAGCTTGCAAAGTTTTTACAGCTCAGAAGCGAATTATCAGAGCCAATGCCCGATGTGAATTTTTTCTATATCTTGCCGAATCTACGTCATTAATTTTAAGACTTCAACTTCTTCATGTGTTTATATCTTCAACTGTCCAGTTTTTATGAGATCTATTTCCTCCCTTCTTTAAATCAATCAGCAGGTCTTTGGTCTCTGGTTTCAGTAATACAGGACTATGTGATAACTTGAATCTCTCGGAGCATACAACAAGTTCCTTTCATACAAGCACCATTTACAGCCAAACAAAATCTATACTCATTTATCAAAGTATTTCAAAAATGAGACTGTTCCTGTTTTTTCATCTTGTATCTTGATTTGATTGTGAGTCTATTTGAAATTTCTTAATTTTGCAACACATTTAATTCCATTTTTGATTGAGCTGTTTCTAAGTAAAATTGAGCTGCTAAAATTTCAAACTTGTGTATGGTTATATTGAGGCGGTGGATATCAATTTTGTTGACCAAAATACCACGATATTGAAAATTTTACTCTGTCAAGGGCCTATTTGCCTCCCTTTTCATCTGGTTTTTCACTTATAACAATCGTATGAGTGTTTTGATCTTTTGTGATATGTATATACGTTTCAAGTACCAATACTACATTTGTAGGAAGGTGTTATCTGGTAAAGAATTTCTCTCCAATGAATTGCCTCACCAAATATACCACATTCATAGATAGTAGTCTGCAGAGGTCAATAAAACTAAATATATCCTATACAATAAATATTTTTACCTCCATCAGAAAAGAGAATGTTCAACATTGAATGAACTGTCAGGTACCGTAGTATAATTTCAAATGCCTGCTCTGACTGTCAGAATAACCGTAACCGCGTTGCATAAAATAACCGATTTATAGAAAAGTTGCTCATTTTTGTTCTACAAGTTGAATAATAGTTATTTACTTACAATAAGTTATAAAAAGTGGCATACTTTTTGACGAGTTGTAATATTTGCCAAAACGAGCATAGCGAGTTCCGCAAATTACGTCAGCCAAACAATATGGCTTTTCATAACATATTATGTACAAAATTTCATCTAATTCCGTCAGAATAATTTTATCTATGTTTTTAATGACACCATTTTTTACAAAATAAGAAGACACATGATTCAGCTATTGTCACTACGTAAACAGGAGTGCACTGAAATAAGCAAATATCGAATTTCCATAAAATTCAAAATAAATTTCAAAAATGTGGGTACTCGAGCAGTGATAGAAGTACCCTCTGATAATAAAGATGTAGCCTATGCTATTCACTGTTATTAATAAATCATACTTCTGATTGTACGCAAATAAGTATGATTGATTCTCCTTGAACAATTGATCAGCTCTGAAATATGGCCAGTCACGTGAAGTTACTACGTAACTACTTTACACAGCTGTTACATGACAATTATGAAAAATGTGACGTTGCATAACGTCAGAAATTAATGTAAAATTTGACTTTTCGAAACTGAACTAGATAAATAGTCTTGTCCAAAGTCTGCTTTGATTCTCTTTGTTGTATTGATGTACTTTTTGATCTCGGCGATGCTTAAAGTACTGGTACTGATGATTCTTTTGGAGTTGAATAGTATATTCTCGATGCTGTTATTGCAGCAGATATGATATTTTTTGTATCATCCATATCAATTTCTATACAGAGTGAAACTGAACCTTTGTAACAGAATTCAATGATATGTAGTACTGGACGTACTGATCATGAATCAAAAAGAGTTTTGCTGGAATTCGTAAAAATAGCGGTAGTTTGCAAAAATACAGCATTTTGGGTACCGCTGGTTGTCATAGGTACTCCTACACAAAATAAATAAAAAACCATATTTCACAATATTCACATGCGTAATTTGCTATTAGTTTAGCAATGTAATTAATTGAATAAGAATATTTTTATAAACTGCACATTAAATAAAATTTGTACTGCACAAGATATTACTTGAATCTAGAAGAAAGAATTGGGAGATTATGAATTTATGAAAACTTCCCAAAATTGTCGCCGTTCACAGCAACACACAATGCGGCACGTTGAATGAGGCTAACGATTCAAGCTCGACGGAGGTAATTGTGTTCTTTTATTATCTCTGCACTATTTTCAATATGCTGTTGCAGTTCTTCAATACTTTGCAGCGCATCTTGGTTATCATAAGCTACTGACTTTAAATGACTCCAAAAATTAAAATCAGGAGGATTAAGATCTGGTGATCTCGAAGGCCATGGTACAGGACCACCACGCCCTATTCAATGACCTCCGTATGCAGTATCTAAATGCTCTCTCACAAATCTGCTGTAGTGCGAAGGTGCACCGTCATGGAGAGACCATGCACGCTGCCGAACATCTAGCGAGATGACCTCTAACAATTCTGCTAGAGTGTTTTGTGAAAACTCTAAGTAATCGTCATCATTCATACGCGCAGGTAAAATGTATGGACCAAGTAGAGTACCATTCATGATCCCAGCCTGAACGTTCAAAGATAATCGATGCTGGAAATTACTTCTTCTGATAACATGTGGGTTTTCTTGTGCCCAGTAATGTGAATTGTGGAAATTATAAATACCATCTCGAGTGAACAAGGACTAATCGGGAAAAACTATATTTATTGTGAAATTTTGGTCTTGAGCATGTTGGTGAAGAAGCCATTGGCAAAAATCTACTTGCTCGAGGTGATCACGTTGCATCAGATTTTGATCTCCTTGGTAATGGAACAGATGGTACCTTAAACCTCGAAGAATTCTCCAAACAGTAATATAAGAAACTTCTTGTCCCAAGTTGCGTGAAATTCGGCGAGTACTAATTGCAGAATCAACATCAATTATATCCGATTGAACATTTTGAAAATTCTGTCAGTATCTTTGACGTCCTCCACCTCTACTAGGATCAGGTCGGAGTGATTCTGTATCACGAAGACGCTGTAGTAGTCTTCCAAATATTCGATGACTGGGATGCCGTCTGTCAGGATATTGTTCTGCATACAAACGCAGCGCTGCTCTCCCGTTTTGCCCCACCTCTACGTATACCATATTCATATCAGTTAGTTCTAAGCTACTTAATGCAATATCCATTTCCATTTTTTTTTTTTTTTTTGGAATTTAATAAATATAGCATCAAACACTGTTTTACGTTACAAACTTGTGAACTTTTGCCGACAGAAATTAATAGAAAATTATTTGATTCATTTATGTATTGTGCAGTATCTATTTGATCTGTGATTAATGGTTGAATAATATATACGGGTATTGCTGCAATTATAAGAGAAGCTATCAACCCAGTGGCCCAAAGCTGTTCATTTGATTCAAGCCATTTCTCAATTTTCGAATTCCAGCGAAATCCTTGTTGATCCATGATCAGTATATCCAATACTATATACCATCAAATTTTGTTACAGAAGTTTAGTTACACCTTGTTTATTCATCCTGGAGAGGGGTTATTTCTAGAATTGATGGTTCCATCAACGGAGGCTGTGGAACTAAAGCAATCCCTGGTTTTGGAAGGTCCGATCCTTCAAGCACAACTTTTCAAAGAGCATTTATTAATTTTTCTTCCGTCTAGTTCAATGACTTTGATATGTTAACGCCACCTCCTGTCCTGGTTTGATAAGCTTGGATTTCTCTATATATATATTTTGGGTTGGTTCTATATTCCACAAATACCTAATTGAACAATATAATGTGAAAAAAAATATAAATACGATAATCTTTATCGGCCCTTTTCCATTGTTGTGTGATTTTTTGTGGTCCCATAACATTTGCATTCAATGATTCTGTTAGCTCGTTCCATTTTTCGTTATTTTAGTTCAAATATTTTATTGGATCCGTCCTATCCGCCGTTATCATATCTTTGTTTGAACATATTAAATCCAACATATATATTATTGATTCTTTGTTGTTCTTGCAGTTCTTTTTGACATTTTGCTTCAAATATTGAACTTAAGGTTTTACTTGATTAAATAACCTTTTTTACACACGATTTGACAACAGAGACGTCAAAACAATCGCACGTGTTTGTATACTGATACCAAAACCAATTTTCCCTGAACTGAAGCTATCGTTACTTGTATTTATTAGCGACATCGATAATATTTGAGTTTTAGTTATGTAACGTAATTATTTATTTATCCACTATCAAAATAATACACGTCACTTTTAATTAAATGAAACAGAAGAAAACTCATAATAATATTGAAAGAACAAACAAAATAGTGACATTTATAAAACGTTGTTAGCAACTAACTGATATTAGTACTTCTTGTCGGGGGGGGCGGGGGGTGAAATAGCTCCCTCCATCTAGGGTCATTACACTTCTCCCCGTCTGATTTTCTTTTGGCGACCTCGCGAGGAAGACAGCACTTTTCTAGGTCGACCACGTCGTCTTTTTGGCAACGTTGGCTCTGGAATTTTTTCGATTCGCCCGAAGAAGGATTTCAAATCTGAAACTTGATACTTTCCTATTCTTCGATTAGTATGAGGATCGAAAAGAAAAAAGGTGGTGGGAGATACAGATTTGTCGATTTCGCAGGGGCCATCCTGTCGCGGCAGTAACTTGACAGCGACTCCTTTTGACGTCGAGCTGATGAGGTGCGTTCTCAACAAGGCCAGATCCTTGGGCTTATGATACGTACAGATTCTTCGTTTTTTGTCAGCATAAAATTAGGACTTATTTTGCTTGTGTTCAATCGTCTTCTTAGCTTCGACTAAAGATTCTCCTAGAATCTTCAAATACGGGATTATCCCAGCTACAAAGCTCTCCGACTCTACAACATGTCGTAAGTCGTAAATTGGGTCATATGGGGCACGTATTTCACGCCCAAATGTTAAATATGCGGGATTTATTAAACATAAATCATTGTTCCTCAATTACTCGCTAGATGGTGACTGATATTGTGGCCTTTTATTGAAATATCTAAACTAACAACAGACGCAGTTAAACAAAAGGATGAACAAACGTAGCTTTGACAGGCAGAACTGAGACTTCTCAAACAATGAACTATAAATTGCTAAGTGGTAAGTAACTTTTCAATAAACTATAGTACGGTCTTATCTCATGTTATTCTTATCTGGATTCTGTATTCCGTATCACCATGTGGGATTTGCAATTTAACCTCAAATGACTTATGTTGTAGAAATTCGAACAAAATCTCAACTGGGGTCTCATGCGAAACGGAGAATTTCTACACGGCGGTGAGTTGATTATTATCCCAATACGGACGTGATATGGTCGGCTATTTTGCAGAAATGAACTTGGGTCGGTCTCTGCTGTTGTGACTTCATCACCAAATTGAGGAAGTTAACAGGATGAATTGTAAAGATCAAACAGATGAAACAGAAATACGGTTGAAAGGCTAAGTGAGCCTAACGGTAGTGTGACAAGTTAAATAAAGTAATGATTTCTTAGTACGGTATTTAGCATTCGAAAAGATTGCAGATCATGCTTCAAAACGAAGACTACTTCGTCAAACCACGTGCCTGGGAATATGTATTGCTTTTAGATTTTTCATTCATATTCTAATTTAGTTGGCATTCTTTCGTCCCAGTCAATCTTGCATTGTCATAACTTCTGCATCAATAATTTAGCCGCAACTATAATCGGACCTGCTTCAACACGTGACACAATTTTATTCGTGAAAGCGTCTCCACATAAATCTGAATCACTTATCTAGCGATAGTAGGTAGATCTTCTTTTTGTGCACGGGTACTCGTTTTGGTACAGCGAATAAGAAATAAAGAACTGAGAATAGCACAATTGATAGCAAAATGCGCTAACTGTAAAACACGTCTAATCTGTTTGATACCTCATACTTATACTCCTACCTATTAGATTTTGTTGGTGTTGTTGCTTCTTCTTCTCTTTTTATATAAAACATCGACCTAGGTTAATTTTAACCCATGTGCGTAGCGCAATTGCTGATAGCAATTCATTAGCTTATCTACTTTGACCATCATACTTGCATCGCCAGTACTCATGCCAATAATATCAGTATCTGAATCAAGTCCGAAGCTTTTTGAGCGGTCTTCTATTACACTTGAAGTGTGTTTCGCAGTGCACGAACCATGTATTCTAATCAATCTCAAATTGAAGGGCATCCAAATATCGGTGATTTTTTTGTGAGGTCCATTCATCAAACTCAAAAGAAACCTCTTTCTTTGTTCCTTAAGGTTCTTGAAACCAATTATCAAGTCGGCTTCAACGGTATTTGTGAAATTCCAGACTATGGTACCTATTCTCATTCAACAAGTTGATAACTTAACAAGGTCTTGATAACTCACTAGTACATCTAGCGGATGGCTGAAGAAGCTCGTGCGATACGTCATTTGTGACATATAGGCCTTGATAAACTGAGCGACACCTCTGCTAGTGTAAGCATTGCGCAGATTAAGAGGCATGCCCACAAACTTAAACAGGCTGAATGGCGTGGTGACAGAGGTTCTTTGTATGACGTTGGGGACCACTGAAATCTGATAAAAGGCTTTGTGAAGGTCGATGAACGAGAGAGCCTTGCCTATCGCCTCTTGTAGGAGGACCTCGATAGTAAAAAAAGTAAAAATGGCTGACAATGTAGTGGACGATTTTAGAGTGCTCTGTATCCAGTGTAATTTAAGCATTAATACTGAAGATGAAATAATAAAATGTTGTGGAAAATGCAACGGATCAATTATCAACAGTGTACACCATATAAACCAGCTGAACTCGGATTCATAGAGAAAACATTAACATCAAATATTTCTGTCAATCGTGCTGTGATGAAGCTGAAACTAACATCATCAAAACGGTGAGTGATGAACACCTATTGCATGAGAGAGTTGATGAATGTTTTGTCTATATGAATACTCAAAATGAGAAAATAACACAGCTTACAGAATTATTAAATAAATTATTCAATACTGTAAGTTCAGACCGAATACCTAATTTCATTCAAACACACGGCACAAGTTTGGCAGCACCTACTGACACAGAGAAATCACTTCAAACACTACTCAAAATAAACAATCCAGAGCTCGCACCAATTAGCAAACTGCCTGAGACAAATAACCAAGGACCAGTTTAACAGACATAAGCACGCGAACTTCGATCAAATTCGACAAATTCAGTGGCGGGAAAAAGCACTACCCAGCATAAAAAAATAAAGACTCCACCGAAAATCACAACGAAATTAATCATGCTAATTCAGCTTCAAAAAATTCATAGAATATAACAATGAAAAGTAGATGGATTTGAAACTGTGAAATATAAAACAAGAAGAATGAACACAGGAACTGCAATTAACACTACGGCGGACAATTCATTCGCAGGGATACGAAAGGCCTGGATTTTCATAACGAAAGTTGGACTCAACACTACAACAGAAATGATTGAGACTCACAGGAAAAGCAAAACAGGAAATTCTAATACAAATATTATTATTGAAGAGGTGAAGCATTCTCGTAAAAACCCATCATATCAAAGCTTTAAAATCGGGGCGGACTTCTCACTGAAATAAACTCTATATCAATCGACATTTTGGCCTTCCGGTGTATGTTATTCTAGGTTTAACTTCAAAATTGGCTATTAAAGCACTAAAGTATCGAATAATTTTCAAGCAAATCCCCAACAAGTGGTCAAAAATATATAGCAAATAATTATCTGAACACATTTACTATAATACACAGCAACATTCAAAGTTTGAGAAAGAAAATATCCGATCTTGAAATGATGGTGGCAAAACCTCACGAAGTTAGTGTCATCTGTCTATCAGAGCATTGGTTGATTAGAGAGGAAATAGAATTCTCCCATTTGAGAAATTATATCTTAGCCACATATTTTACTAGGTCAAGAAAAATTCATGGTGGAGCTCTAATATATCTAAAATAGAACATATCATTCAAAAAAATTACATACTTAGAACAACTTGATAGTGAAATAAACTTTGAATGTTGTGCAATTGAACTGATAGACGGAAAACTAATCATTGTATGTATATATCGTTCGCCAGCTGGTAATCCTTACTAAAATTATAAATGCGAAAGTCACTCTGGCTCTCTGTTACGCTTTCACGCATGAACCACTCAACCGTTTTCGATGAAATTTGGTACAGAGATGAACTAGAGCTTGAGAAAGAACATAGGCTACCTTTCATGGCGAGATGGTTAAAATAGGGGATGACAGTATATATGGAGATTAGTCATTTTCGAAGATAAAACCATGAAATTTTGTATTCAGGCATCAGGCACTTGATAATAAGTGAATAAACATTTCTTCCAGCGTTTTTGTGATTTCGACCTACATGGGGATGAAATAGGAGATGAAAGTTTGTATTGAAATTCAAGCGCCTGCGCAGCACGGCATAGTGGGAGAAATATCACTGAATATGTTTACTCGAACGGCCAGTCATGTTAGGGCAGGCGAGTGCGAATATTAAAAATTATTGAGTTGTTTCGTAATCCGTAGGAATATTTCGGAAAACTGTAATCTACCGTATGAGCGAAGCGAGCTCGGTCAATGCCAAGCTGCTTTGCGAGCGAAAAGAGCTCAGTTAACGGCAAGCTGCCGTGCGAGTGGAACTAGCTCGGTTGACATAAGCTACCGTGCGAGCAAAGTAAGCTCGGTCAACTGAAGAATGTCATGCGAGCGGAACGAGATTGTTCAACGGTAGAAGATGTCGTGCGAGCGAAGCGTGTTCGGTCAACGTTAAGACGTCGTGCGAGCGTTGCAAACTCAGTTAAATACAAGCAGCCGAGCGAACGAAGCGACGTCGCTCAACAGTGAGCCCCCTATAAAAACAAAGCGAATTTTGTGAACTTGGATTATTCCCAGCATATGCATATTCATTTCACTGTTACATTTTGGTTAGGTTCATATTCGAATAGACAAGCTAGGTCCAATATAATAATAATTTCTATATAATCACTTGCTTGAGCATGTCATGTGGGATTCATATATTCATTGTATAATCTTCAATAAATTAACAACACAAAGATTGATATAAACTCGAAAGACATTCAGTGGAACTGCAAAGTCTCGGCCAAATTTCCTATTTGGATTGATTTCCTGATAAATGAGCCTACGCGAATAACAGCCACATCTTCCACTTGCTTGGATAACTTCTCAATCAATAAAAACTTGTGTTGTGAGTATAAAGTTTTTGAAAATAATTACTCGGACCATACAACTCAAATACTATACATACGCGAGATTGAATTCATAACCCATGACACATTCCATTATATTAGAGATTTTTCAGAGCAAAATATCAGCCAATTTTTATATCTATTATCCAAGGAGATTTGGCCTGATGTTATCAATAATGAGAGTGTAGATGAGTCTTTTTCTCAGTTCTTAGAGACATTTTCATATTACTTTAACTTGTGTTTTCCATTCAAGAAAGTATTTAATAACAAAAAATGAAAACATCAATATATAACAGCTGAAGTCAATAGAATAATATTTCATTTTAAAATCTGTGACTGAAAACATGGTTGTTTTCCTCATTTTTATTACTCGGACTTAAATTTAACTTGTTACACACATATGTCAACACATACACACTTTGATTTCATTCACTCCTGAAGATGGTCCAGGTGAGACCGAAACTGTAGAGTAGATTGAAATAAAACTCTTGACTGAACTCCCACATTTCGTTTTCGTCATATAAATGATCATACTTACAACACAAGAAATGAAGATAAATTCACAACCAAAAAATCTAGATTAACTGTTGTTCAGAAAGGAGTCCAAAATGAAATGATCAAAATATATAATCATATCCCAGCAGATATAAAGAACCTACTATATGGAAAATTCGAAAAAAAAATCCAAAATATACTTGCAGAAAGATCCATATTATTCTGTAAGGGAATATTTTGAGAATAATAACACCTGTTAATCTCATAAATTATACTAACTGATTGATACCAATTGTTTTGACTTGTTCCTATACTTTGTATTCCTTTAAACGAATGAATAAATAAATAAATAAATAAATAAATAAATAGGCATTTGATGCCGATCTGGCCGTGTACAGGTGTTGAGTTGCCGGTAGTTGCCCATGATACACCAACCGCCACCTGGATCGGATACTAAATGTAGCTGGCTGGCGCATTGGCTATAGGAGAGTCATATGGTGCCTTGCTCAAGCAACCTGTCAAACACGTACTTGGCTGCGTCGAGATACTTATCAACCAGGCGGCGAGGACGCGTGAAGACGGGCAGACCGTCGGTGGCGATGTGATGATGACAGGCAAGTTTTGTGGAGTGGCCATTTCTCCTGGCGAAGGAAAGTCTTGTTCGAATTTGTTTATGAGCTTCTGATACCGCTCACTAAGAGCACCAGCTAGGACAGTGTATATTTTAGTGATGCTAACAGTTTGTACATCTGGAGCTGGTCCAAGCGAGCACACGGTGAAGAGGCTGGTAAGACTGTCCAGAAGACGACGTTGTCGTAAGTTGATGAGCAGGTTATGATAGCTGAGGGTGTTAGCTTCCAAGATGGCAGTGTGCACATCTGCGATGGTGAAAGACCAATCGAATAGGCGGCGTAGGCACAAGTTCAAAGTTAGACGTTTAGTGCCAAAAGTGGCAATGGATGTGGCGTTGGCCTGCTTCTGAACCGGCTTAGCGATAAGCTTTCTTGGTAAGATGGAGAGAGACGAGCTCGAATCCATTAAGAATCGTGTATTTGTGTTGCGGTCCGTGACATAGAGACAGCGTTCTTTGAGGGTGCCGACGATGAGCGCCAAGAACAAAGCCAGCGACTTCAGTTTCCCTGCATCGATGTGAAGGCGAACTACGCTGGGAAGGTGCAGGGCTGCTTACATCGCAAGACCAGTGCGTCGTGCTTGGCATGATACCAGTAGTAGCCTGTGTGGACATTGAGGCCAGGCGTCATTGAGCGTTCGCGCCACTGCTGAGTACTGTGTGATTGAACAGCCACGCTGAGAGCTGTTACTTGTCTTTGATTGAAGAGCGTCTCGGATGATGCTGGTCCGCTGAGCGATGGCAATACGAAGAGCAGCGAACTCTTGCGTGGTTTGGTCTGAAGTCTAGGGCAGCGTTAAATATTCAATAAATCCAAATTTTGATATAAAATGCGGAAAAATAGTAGATGCACCTTGCCAGAAAAATTATTTTAGTGTACTCGAATGGCATTCAAATACTTGCTATAGCTCGTACTTAAACTTGTCATACTCATGCAGTAAACACTGAGTTTTCTGAACTGGGAACGTGATATACTATTGGAGTCATCATGCTCAAAACTTGCAACAAGGTAATGGTGAGAAAAGTTATAATTGTAGCTTAAGATATCTATGGACTTTCCAGAAGAACTGTGGAACAATTAGCTTTACGAAGAAGAGTATACATATTGTATCTGTGGCGCCACCTTCACTGCCACCCTCTGCGCAGCGCCCTCGGCGCAAGCAGGTACTTGCGCCTCGGAAGATTTTGTTTTCCAACCAGCTCAGCCAGTTCCGGTTTAGTCATCAAGTTCCGCCTAACTGTTTTTTTACTTACTTGCACAAAGTAGCAAGTGAGTATTGTGAAATCGACAAAATTCACCCATCAAGATTTTAATGGATATATCCGTTTTGGACATCCTTGAATCCATTTTGACTATTTTCGGCTTTATATCGGTACTTTCGTAACTCGCAAATCTCAAAAACCGTCGAACGTATTATGCTGGAATATCATATTTGAGGCTGGTATAAGGTGTTGATTCGCACCTCGCATTATGGTTGCAATCGCCTGTACCGGAAGTGCACTTTACTTGAAAATTTTTTGAATTTTCCGCAAAGACCTAGAATGATCAGCCATGAGGTACTGAAATTCAGTATCTGAACTTGATCTAATATCAGAATGGTTATCTGCTATTTTTGTATGAATTGGCCAAGCCGGAAGTGCACTCTACTTGAAGCTTTTTCTGAATTTTTTGCATAAATCTTGAATGATCAGCCGTAGCATATTAAAATTTAGTGTTTGAACTTGATGTAGCATCAATATAGTAAACCACTATTTTTGTATCAATCGACTGAACCGAAAGTGCAGTTTATATGTATAACAGACATTCAGAATTCGCCGTATCAAACAATCAGTTTGATTGAAATGATAAGGTAGGCAATTTTAATCTGTTGTTAATTTTTTGATTTTGTTTGACATTGTAAATACATAATTATTAAAATTATATTAAGGTAGTTGTAGCGCGGAATAAATTGATGTATGACTTTGATGAAACTTCCCTCAGTTATTCTTTGATTGGTTATAAATTTATAAATAATATAAGCCCATATTCATTGGAATTCATCCTGTCAATTTCATGAAAAGCAGTTTCGAAATTCTACTTGACAGATTTTTGAAATCTTTCGGGTGAATCCAAAACGATTAACTGTGGAACGATGAGACTTTGTGTTTGATTATTCATATTCAATGATATATACGATCAAACACAAAATCACATCGTATATATATATATATATATATATATATATATATATATATATATATATATATATATATATATATATATATATATATATATATATATATATATATATATTTATATATATATATATATATATATTTATTTATTTATATTCTAGTCTAAAATTGGAAATAAGCAACAAATTAGATTAAGAAACTGTGTGAGTTTTTCAAAAATGCCTCGACCTGGAATCCCTGAAACACTTGACGTTATTTTCCATATTATTATGAAATTGAATTAGTATTAGAGGCAGTTATGCAACAAAATGGCTCAAATAATCTCCAAAAGTATTGAAAATACTATCTTATTGTTACTTTAGAAGTCAAAACTAATGAAAAAATCTGAAAAATCATGATTTTTCTAATAAAAATCATGATTATATTTTTTTTTTCTAAAACATGATTTTTCTTACACCCTGATCACTGATGGCCCATAATTATCTATAACGCGAATGGTCATTCCTCATAACGAAACATGCATCTTTGTTTAGATAACTGTGTTTTTTGATTGAATTGAAGCATCAATATACATCTCTAATTGGCTTACATAACCTAAGAGGAACATTTGTTCTCTAATCTTCTATTGTTGTTATAACTGTTCTGATGGATGAGGATGCATTGTCGGCTCTCATCGAGCCTAGGGATTATCCTCTGACTCATCACACAGGTGTTTGTACCTAGCTACATTCTCCTGCTCGCTGTCAGCATCAAGTGCTGTTACTGTAACAGTACTTGCTCTGCTCTTTCTGTGAATTTTATTGACTTGCAAGCCAAGTACCTCTGCATATATTCATCATAATACAGCAACAACTTAGTTCCTGCAAACGTTGGTCTCAAGGATAGTGCAAACTCCGGGAGTCATTATCGGGTCCTTTACACAGGGGTACAACGTTTGCTTGAACTTTGATAGCTAATCAATACTTGATCAAGCATCTAGTGCTGTTACGTGTAACAGTACCTGCTCTGCTCGTTCAGTGAATTTTATTGACTTGCAAGCATAGCGCCTCCGCATATTTAATTTCTTTGTAATTGGTCGTAGTAAACGTTGGTCTCAGGGATAGCGGGAGTCGTTATCGGACCCTCTGCACAAGGGTACAACGTTTTCTCACGAACCTAGGGCTTTAGAGGGACAGTCTATCTCCGTATAGCTGTCGGGCCCCCGGCCCAAGGGCGTAACGTCTAGCTAGCTTCAGCTTTGTTGTATTTAAATTCATCCGCCGTCACCTGCTGCGTCTGGTATAAATTTATTTTCCATTTCACTATCGTTTAATCTCAATTGTTAATCATCATTGTGAATTAACTTGTATTGTATAGAATCTTGCATTGTATAGAATCATTTACTCAAACACTGTAAAAACATTGTAATTGTGGACCGAAAAAAAATCTAAAGAGAGACATATAAAAAAAAAATACTGGTTAAAAAAAAAGAACACCACTGAGGAAAAAACAAAAACTGTATTCTCACATACTATTAGGTATGAGTCCTGTGGTTTTCAAACTCGAACAACTTACGTCAAAGATCGCAGCTTTCAGTCAGAAACCAACACTGACTAAAAGATCAAACCTCACTCTGCGTGAACTTCAAGCAGAGAAGATCAAGCTGCTTGAGGAAAAACTCATTCGTAGAGATGCCGCCACTATCGAGTCTGATCCGCTGAACTGAGCAGCTGGTTAAGACTCGATGGATTGCACACCTCTCGAGCCTCAAGCTTCAACATCAAAGGCAACCCTGGTGGCTCAACTACCATCCATCAAGACAAGGACTGCAACCGGCAGTACTCTCAGCAAGAAGAGACCTGTCAAAGAATCAAAAATTGGCAAGTCTACCGCTAAAACCGACAATGATTTTACTGTGCAACCTAAACGTAAAAAATCAAGAACGGATTCAACTCCAGCTAATTTCACAATCAGAACTTCAAATAAATTCGAAGTGCTGACTACAACCACGACCGACGCAGCCCCAGTTACAAATCTGGCAGATAAGCAAGCACTTCCTCCACCAGTGTTCCTGAAGAACGTGGAATCATGGTAGGCTACAGCTCACGCTATTCGGATTGCTAAAATTGGCATCAAGTCCTCCAGAGTAGCTGGTGACTCCATCAAACTGCAGCCATCAGCTAAAGAAGATTACAGGGGACTCTAGAGGTTACTCACGAATCTGAAGATTGAATAATATACGTTTCAACTAAAAGCAGAAAAACCACTGCAGGTTGTTATTCGTGGACTCCCTTCTTCAGTGTCATGCGAAGAAGTACTTGAAGAGCTCAAGACACGAAATTTTACTGCGTTCAAAGCTTACAGAACTGGCAAGACACAACAACTTGTCACTGTACACTTGGACCGCAGCGAGAGATCGAGAGAGATCTTCCAAATCACCGATCTGCTTTATCTTATAGCTCAAATTGAAGATAAACGCAGATCCTCCACACCGGGACAATGTCACCGTTGTCAAAAATTTGGTCATGCCTCAGCTGCCTGTAATCTCACCTGGCGATGTGTGCGATGCGGTAAAAGCCACGCAACAGCGCAATGCGAGAGAACAGAGAAAAGCGAACACAAAGCAAAGTGTGCAAACTGCGAGCAAGAGCACACGGCTAATTATAAAGGCTGTGCTGCCTACAAACTAGTTGTTGAGAATAAATTTGCTCCAAAGAGAGTTGCAAAAATAGACAGTCGCTCTTACGCAAATGTCGCTAGCACTAGTCAAGGCACTAGCATACCGCCAGCTGAGCAACTGCCCATACCAGAGGCTACATCAACTCGTACCGACAGCGGCACTCCGATTGTAGCTTCAAGTTCAAACTCCACCGACCCTACTGTTCCAACTAGAACAGTGAGTAAGAGTAAGAAGCGTGCAATCAGCAGCAGAACAAAGAAACCTGTAGTAGCTCCAAAAAAAGCTGTGAAGAAGCTCAGCAAAACAACAAAAAGCGGCAGCTCCACCGAAGCTAACAAATTTGACTTGCAAACTATCTTGAATCTGTTGACAAATATCTTGTTAGAAAACGTTTGCAGTACAATTGTGAGTCTAATTGACAATTGTGGTACACAAAACGCCACTACTCAAGTACTGATGTTGGCTTTACAGGCCTTACTAACGCTCATATCCAACAACAGCTATGTTAGTAAATAGATCCAAAGCCGCAAATCAGTTGAGAATCATTGCTTGGAATGCAAATTCCTTGCAATACAAAATGAATGAGTTTGTTGAGCTAATTCATTGTCTAAAGGCAGATGTAGCTCTTGTGAGCGAGACTTTTTTCGACACGCACACCAAGCAAACTAATATCAGAAACTACAATCTAATACGAAATGATTGTCAGGGCCGCGGAGGCGGCACGGCTATCTATGTGTGTCACACATTAGACCACTCAGCAGTTGACTTGCCTAAGCTTCAAATACTGGAAGCATCTGCTGTAGTGATAAACACAACCTGGCAAGGCCCAATACGAATAGTATCGGCCTACAACCCTGCCTCTCAAAAACATCTTGCTGAGGACTTCACCAAGCTATTAGATCTAGACAATCTACCACTGTTGATTGCAGGTGATCTAAATGCTAAACATACTTCTTGGTACAGCCGTAATAATAACATAAGAGGCAGAGCACTTCTAAAGCTAGTCACAGACAAACAGTTAACTGTGATTAGCCCTGAAGAACCAACTTTCTTCAGCTCGTGCGGCGACCCTCCGGACATTCTGGACACCGCTGTGCTACACAAAATAAATGCATCATCCACTATTGATGCAATCAACGATTTGTCATCGGATCATATACCGATCGTAATAGACCTAAACTCAGCTGTCCAAAACAACACAACAGCTGAGCACAAAACGTTCAACTGGGAACTATTCACGAAAGTCCTGCAAAGCGACTTCGGGCCTCTTCCAGTGAAAAAAACAAAACAACAGCTAGATGCAGCTGTTTACAAGCTCACTTCCAATGTTAAAGAAGCTATGAAAGCAAGTTGCCATGTAAAAACGTTTTATGGTTCCATTAGACCAAAACTACCACAGGAAACTCTTGACATTATCAAAAGACGTCAAGCAGCCAGAAGAAATTGGCAAAGAAGTCTTGATCCGGCCGAAATATAATAGGCTCACTACTCAGCTGCGTGATGCGTTGCAAGCGCACAAGAACGAGGGTTGGAAAGTCGTTCTAACGGAAGCTGAAGATGACGACCGAAAGTATTTGAGACTGAGCAAAGCTCTTCGTACTCAAAGAGCGGTCCCAAGAGCGATACACGGAGCACGTGGACTGGTGTACACATGTAAAGACAAGGCCGAAGCAATTGCTGAAGGTTTGGAAGTACAATGCTCTCCAAACTACCAACACATGGACGTTAATTAGGTCAGCAGAACACACAAAGCCGCCAAACGTCATGTTCAACAGACCAGCAGTGAGCCTATTCACTTTGTTTCCTCCAAACAAGTGGATCACGCTCTCAAGCAGGTGAAGCTTAGAAAAGCTCCTGGGCCGGATGGTATCCCAGCAGCAGCACTGCGTGCACTACCACCAAAAGCAGAAACAGCATTGACAAACATTATCAATGCTGTTCTCAGACTGCAACACTTTCCAACAGAATGGAAGAGAGCGGTAGTAATAACTATCCCCAACTCAGGGAAAGACAGCAAATTCCTGCAGAATCACAGACCAATCAGTCTTCTAAACCTGCTGGCCAAAGTTGCAGAATCATTTATACTGCAACAACTAGCTGAGAAGGTCAGTATTAGGCGAAAAATCTGCCTTTTATCACCAAAAAGCTTTAAGAAGCAGTGGGTGAGATCGAGCAATGGTGTACAAAATGGCGAATAGCTGTAAATCCAGAGGAAAGTACAGCTATTCTTTTCACCAGAAGGCTACTTGAGCCAGTGGGCTCAATAGTTCTGTTTGACAGGCCGATTCCTTGGAGAGACAAGGTCATATACCTTGGTTGCACGCTAGGCCGCCGCATGAACTCCATTGCTCAAATCAATGAAGCTGTCCGTAAAGCAAGGATATCGTATATTCGGCTACTTCCACTCTTAGGCAGACAGAGTGTACTGTCGCTTAACAACAAGGTCCGAATAAACAAGAGCATCATCCGACCTCAGATGCTGTATGCATCTTCTGCATGGAAGGCTGCCTCAAAAGCACAGAAGAAGGAGCCACAGACTCTTCAGAATAAGATCTTGCGATGCATAACGAACGCGCCAAGATATGTTCGTAACGCCAACATACGGAAGGATCTGAAGATTCAAACCGTACATGAATATATGTTACATCACGCTACGAAGACTTTCGCAGCATGCGAGAACCACAAGAACAAATTGCTGAGACAAGCAGCTGAATTCGACGAGTGGCTACCAGTCAAGCACCGTCGCCCAAAACATGCTCTCACCGAGTCTGCAGAGCAACAAATTGACGAGTAATTACAATCCGGCAAGATTGTTAAAGCGCAACGAGCGCTGAATAAAACTTTATTGATGCAAAACTAGAACATGCGAATTGCGGAACAAGAGAGCCAATGGCTCAAAATCCATAGAAATGAAACAACTACCGAATGCATTGTCATAAGCCTATGAGCTTATAAGCTTATTAGTTCATGAGCTTATTAGCTAATTAACTTAGCAAGAAACGTTGAGCCAAAATAACAGTTTATACAAAATAATAGAGATTTTAGGAATTGATGTATACGTATTTGGGCCCTGTAACAGCAATATTTTCGAACCGTAAAACGAACTTTGTCCTGGAGAATTCACACTGCAGCCTCATTTTTACTTCTCATAGTCATTCTGAATCGTGTTAAATATAGTAAAAACATGATAAACTGCTCAATAATATTGATAATATTAACAAAAGTTGTAGCCAAACTGACCATAAGTTCAAATACGATATTGTTTGGAACGGCTCTAATTTTGGATAAAGACTGTCTAGAATACTTTTACAATGAATAAGTATTATTTCTCTGTATAGGCAACGCGTTTTGACTGCAACAGATGTTGGTAAATGTACCTTTCAAAAAATTGTAAAAGAAGGAAATCTGCAAGTGGATCTTGCTACAACTAATTTTACATCTCCTGAAAAACAGAGGGACAAAAGAGCACCTGTCCTCGACAATTTGACTCCAGGGCAGATAGGAGAAATCTGCAATATAATTTATGATTTTTATGTTACGGATCACAGAAAACCAACACTGAAATATAAGTGAATTATGATTGAATGATCACTTTTCGATTTGAAAAAATATTGATAATCTTTCAGTTAATACGTATTTCTTGAATTCTAGGCATTTTGCAAGAACTTTAAGACCGGCAAATAGATTTTCCAGGCCAACTAACTATACACTACCTACACTTCTGAAGAAAATGGGATCTAGGTTTGTACTATCATATATGCTTTAATTTGTAAGAATAAGCTCCTATTTCATGATAACAATAAATTGAGTGAGTGCTGTGTCAAAAAGAGGAACTCTTCATTTTCGAAAATTTCTATATATATAAATGTTATTCATCGAAATTGTACTCCAACTACAGTTCAATATTTTGTGAAACTTGCTCTAAAATAAATATCAATCATACCATAGATTCTTCTGGGAAATATTAATGATTCCTATATTAATTTATTGACTTGTTATTCCGATGGAAAAAAACGTCCGACAACAAGAAAGCCTTGATGAAAAAATACGACATTCGACTACAAAGGGTGAAGTTTTTGAAGAAAATGGTAAGATATCGGGCTGAGGGCAGATATATCGATCACACGGACGAGACACGTTCACTCGACCCATACAAAGCTAAGCACTTGGTCCGATGGAAATTATGCCAGAAAATTGAAAACTCCGGTTTCCAAAGAAAAATGCAGAATTATCGCTCATGCTTGTGAGCAGCAGGGCTTTGTTGCCAATGGGTTCTTGATGTTTGAATCAGGTAATTTTTATTTTCAATTTGAATACGGAATATTTTATTCCATAGATATTCACTGTGTTTTTGCTTCACAATTCGCACATATAGAACTTATCTTAATTTTTTATTCCTAAATATTAATTATTACTTGACTACAATATATTTCACATCCATAGGATCAAAAAGTGAGGATTATCATGACGAAATAAACCACGTCAATTTTATGAAGTGAGTTGAGACCCAATTATTGCCGAATCTGCCGGCCAGATCGGTCCTTCTTGTGGACAACGCATCGTTCCACAATGTAAGAGGGGAAAAGAGTATTACCACGGCAAGTTTAAAACAAGATATTAAAAGTTGGCTACAAGAGCGCGATATCGATTTTAAAGAAAAATGGACAAAGGTGTAGCTCTATGAAGCAATTAAAATGTACAAGGAAAGATTTGTGAACAAATACCGCCTTGACGAAGTTTTAGAACAATATGGTCACATAGTTTTGAGACTTCCACCGTACTACCCAGAGTTAAGCCCAATCGAAAAAATTTGGGTCTAAGTGAAAAACTGGGTAGCTGCCAGGAACACTACATTTAGAATTGCAGATATAGAAGCATTAACAAGGACGCGACTCGAAAAAATTGGTGCAGATGAGTGGAAGAAGGTTTGTGATTATGTTGTTCTATACGAGGAGGAACAAATTGCGAAAGAACATTTGCTTAACAGCGAATTCGACTCTTTCAGATTCACAGTCAACACAGGATCTCCGGATGAAACTGAATCTAAAGATTCTGATTTGGACACATCACAACTCATAGATATTTCAGATACCGAATCAAAATAAAGTTATATTTTGAGTCTATTATTGTTTTATTTCATTCCTATAACAATATATAATTTTTGCAATTAGAAAAATTAGCACTAGTTTCTCATAATTGATAAATGAAATTCAGAATCAAAATATGTGTGCCAATGAAATAACTAATACTTTATTAATTGACAATTAGACAAAAATAAACAAAATTTCATTCAATAAATTAATTTGAGATCGCTTTCCGATATTTTTTATCTAGCTTTTTGATGTCCCCTACTTGAAAAATGCAAATAACCTCCACCACTGTATGTCTTATTGCACGTGTAAAAAGTTCTTGCGCATCTAAGACCACACCCCTGACATGAAGTTATGTTGAAAGTACCCTACACCTCTTCATTAATTTCACCATAGAGACAAGCATAATTCACGTCCATCAAGTGTATGGGTAATTTAAGTTTGTGAGCAATTGCAACAAATACTCGTACAGTAGTTGATTCAGCTACTGGACTATAAATTTCATTTTCATCTAAATCATCCTTCTGTTCAAAACCACAAGCTACTAATCCAGCTTTATAATTTACATCTTCATCACCCTTTGGTTTAATTTTGAGAGCCCACTTACTACTTATTGGGATTTTATTTTTAAGTAACAATACTTCAATCCATACTTCACTTTTCTTCAAAACTTCAAGCTCTTTCTCCACATCTTAAAACCATTTTTCAGAATCATCTCTTGATATAGCTTCCGCTTAGGTTTTTGGTTCATTGTTCATACTTATGAAACCCTTTGCATAGTCGTTCAGCCAGGCAAGTGTTTTCCTAGTTCCTTACTTCGGATCATTCTCTTCAACTTCTGCTTCTTGCTCTTCTTCCAAATCACCAAACAATGCCCATTTTCACTTATTTCACTGCTCACCCAATTATCTTCCTCTTCTTCATATTCAATTTCTTCAGTTCGTTGCCATTCATCAACTTGTTGAGCTTCAGGTTCACTGAACATTTCAAAATTTGTTCGCTCCTGAATAATTAACATTAACATTTTGATAAACAAGCTCAATATTTCTTTTAATCTCTAACGTTCGTTTCTCAGGAAAATAGATCCTATATCCTTTTGTATTTTTTCAATAGTCAACAAAAACTCCTCTTTCACTTCTAGTAACCCACTTCAAACGCTTCTGTTTCGAAGTGTGCATAAAAACTTCTGATCCAAAATTATTTATATCATATTGCCATCTCGACCAAACTTCATACGGAGTTTTATTTTAGACTTCACTTTTTTCGGTTCTATTTATTACAAATCCTGCCGTGTCGACTGCTTCCATCCAAGAATATTTTTCCATATCTTTTGCTTGAATCATAGTTCGTGCTGCTTCTACTAATGTTTTTATTTCACGCTCGGCTTTACCATTCTGTTCAGGAGTATAACTAACAGTTGTCTGATGTCATATTCCATTTTTTTCAAACACTATGTGCACTAGACTCTTTTGTCGAATACTTTAACAATATTTGGTACATGTTCTTCAAATGTATTTCCAAGGATGATAATGACATCTATGTAAACTAGACATATAACGTTTATATACTCAGCTAACACTTCATTCATCATACGTTGAAATGCTGCTGGTGCATTTATAAGTCCAAAAATCATACGTACGTATTCGTAATGTCCTGAATTTGTTGAGAATGTTGTTTTTTCTCTATCTTTCGGATCAATTATAATTTGATGGAAGCCTGAGTGTGAGCCGAGAGTTGTAAAATATTTTGGTTTTCCCATGTGATCTGATAAAGTATCAATATGAGAAAGCGGAAATTTGTCTTCAATTGTTTTTTGATTTAATTTTCGAGAGTCTATTACCATGCGTGTTTTTTGTTAACCAGAGACATCGGACTTTCTTGGTACAATCCAGATCGGAAAGTTGTATGGACTTTTCGATTTTTGAATTATATTATTTTTTAATGAATTCTAAATGTGTTCTCTAATTCCGTTTTCGTGAATGTGTGGAAGTCTCTAATTTTTCTGCAATACAGGTATATCGTCTTCAGTCCGTATTTTGTTTGTAGTGACGTTTGTGGCTGTTAGAGTTTCGTTTTCTTCAAGAAGTAAATCTGAGTAATTGTTAATAATCTCGTTGATTTTTTGCCTTTGTGTTTGTGTTATGTGTCCGTTTCGAAATGGAATGAATGAGTCATTAATTGTTTCAGAAGATTTCAATTTGAATTTTTTGTCTACTGAAGTTATAATGTCATTTTCAAAATCCATTGAAGCATTACAATGTTATGAAATTGTGACACCAAATAACATGTTACAGTTTTTGTGAGAATCATGAACGTAAAAAGAAAAATAATCATTATGAATTTCTAGTTTCGCACAGTTTTCACAAGTTCCATAGCCTTGAGCTGTGTTGAAAGTGATTTTCTTGTTGGAAAGCTTCAAATTTCTTTGTTGAGAGATTAAATTTATGGCTAAACCGGAATCAATGAAAACAGTGTAGTCGTTATAAGTGAAATGTGGGATTGATTTTAGATTTAAGTTCATCACGTGTTTTGTGTTTCCCCTGGAGTGGCTTTGTCTAAAAAATCGTTTTCATTATTTTTTGTCTTATCTTGATGATATGTCTCGTCATTTCTATCGTCGTAAATGTCGTCATCAATCTCATCATTAGTTTTAATTTGATAATTGTTCCTAATTGATTGTGTGGACATTGGTGTTGCTTGTTTGCTGTGAATTGACATAGGTGTTGCTTTGAAAGATCTATTTGTTTCTATACTGTTAACAATATTTTGTCTTGCGAATCTATTATACCAATGATTTCTTTGTTGGACGGAGATTGGTATTGAAGGGAATGGTTGACCGGGAAGTATATCAAAGGAAAAACTATTGTTTTCCGTATTTTGAGTATTACTGATATCATTCTGTTTTAACATAGGGCTGTTCATGAAGTTTACATAGCAAAATTCGTTCTTGAGTGATTGCTCGCACTGTTCTAGTGTGCTCGGTTGTTTGACTATCCAAGTCATAAAGACCTTTTACTGCGTTCGGTAAAAGTGAAATCAACCTGTTCACTATCGCTTTTTGATTTCCCAAAAGTATAGCGCTCTTTTGCTCCACTGAATATCATTTCGCATTGATTTTAAACCTATCTATCTAATATCTCTCTAACATAGTTTTCAGAGTTTGTTCTAAAGAGTTTTTGTATTTCATTTTGAAAATTGCGATCAGTAAATCATCAGCATTGGTTTTGTCCAAAAAGTTTGTGGTCTGGTACGTTTCCAATTCTAACCAATTATTAAAATTGTTTTGTGACAGTATTCTTCTAGCGTCTTCAATCAATCTATTTTCAATAAAATTGATTGCAGAAAGTTTCTGTGCAGGATTCAACTGCATTGCATCCAGTACTGAACAAGTTCCATCAACTGTATGGATGAAATTATTTGAAGTTAGAATGTCTCCATCGTATGAGGGGATCATTTCAGTATCGCTCTGGAAATCTTCGTCAAAATCTGACATACGAGATTTTCTAATAATAGTTAAAAAAATAATCTTACAATATGAGACTCAGTTATGCTATCTTTACATCAGGATTCTATTCAAGTCGAACTTGATGATAGTAGACTCGAGGAGTAAACGGTACTTGAAGTTCTTGGACTGTTGGACGCTCGTGATCGGTTTGAACAGCAAGAGTCGTCGCTGCAGTTGTCGGTAATTAAAGATGATCCTAATGGCGTACTGTTTCACGCGAGATGGAACCATCCTTTCTCTTGATTGTTGGAATTACAGTTGAGACTTTTGGTTTAAGTCTTATGAAGCTCTTTTGATTCACAATTTAATTTTTGAAATAATTTGTGTAAATTAAAGATTGATAATTCCTACAATAGACACTTGTGAATCCTACCGACTGCGCCAATTATATGATCTCTCAAAAATATAACTTCATTTAAATTACAACAAGAGATGCACAGCCACACAGTGTAGTGGATAGAATAGAATCAGCTTCATTTTCATTAAGACTACGTATTTATACTAGGGTCGCTTCCTGTGGAAAGTTTATAACTGATAGCCCTAATATGGATAACACAACAATGGGAAGGGCATATCTCAATTTACATATCCAAGCAAGGTGTTCGAGGTTAAATTGAAGTATCTTCATCTTAAATATACACAAAACAAGGAAAAAATGAAAATTACTTGAAGTGGAGACTCCGAGCTCTCAGGCTTGTTGGCAACATTGCATAGCAAAGTTATATTATCTTTTGGCAATTATTAAAATCATTTATTCCGGGAATATAACGTTTCATTATCAATATTAAATAGCGAGAGTGTGTAAAGTGAATAATAACCGTAAAAATAGTACATAAATTTATCTAGATATTATCAACTAAATATATCGTTTTTATCATAACCTTCTCATCAACACGTGATGAAGGAAGAGATCGATGAGTTCATTGCAGACCACAAAATACTCGAAAAAACTGGCAGTGATATCTCAAGAATATTCAATGAATTTGATATAGTCAAATCTACTCCACATAGAACAAATGAAAAAGTTCAAGAGTTGAAGAAAAAAGTTCAAGAATTAGAGATTATGATTGAAAACCTATCAAAGCAGAATCAAAGACGCAATCTTATTATGTATGGCATGGAAGACAACAAAGAAAATAATTCAAATTTGCAGATTCAAATTATAAATCATCTAAACCAACAACTAAAAATCAAATGTCAAGATAGCCACATTGTAGACTCATACCAATTGGGCAAGAAGAAACCAAATTTCAATAAACCAAGGCCAATTCTGATATGTACAAATTCAACAGACTTCAAGTACGTGATTCTAAATAATAAGAAAGTACTCAAAGGCACAGGCATTTTCATTACAACTGACATGAGCCTAGAAGAGAGCAACAATAGAAAAAAAGATAAGGAGCAAATTCAGGTGAGAAACGAATTCGGATATCATTCACACAGTTCACTCCAATAAGACAAAGGACCAAAGTATTGAAAACAAATTGTATATCTGAATACAATTCAAGAAGAAGTTCTGGAACTTTGGATAATTTTTTAGACTTAATAACAAAAAAAACAGTCAAGGATAGTACATCGAATGGAAGATATTTCACGCCATGATACAATTCCAGCACAGTTACACAGCAAATCATCATTTCCCAAGTTAAGTAATATTTCCATTGTGCATAGTGCCAACTTCAATATGATATTTTGGAACATTAATGGCTTGAAAAATTTGTACAGCTTGGATGATGACACTGAAACTGAATTACTTAGTGCAGGTATCACATGTTTATGTGAAATACGGCACTACAACCATTCACCGACTCAGCCTCCTTTCTTACATGAATATTCATCACATATACATGAAAGTCAAGCTATCAAAGTAAAAGATCGTGGCAGAGCTAGTGGAGGTATAATTGTAATAATCAATAAAAATCTTAATCCTGTTATTTAAATGATTGAATCGACAAATCTATGGATTTTTCTCAAAATATCTTTGGAAAATTTCAGATTAATCATCGGAACAATATATTTAAAGCCCGACCTGGATGATAATGTCTGTATCAATCTGCTTTAGGACAATGCTCAGGTAATCTGTGATGCTTTTATCCTCATTCTTGGTGATTTTAATGCACATATTGGGCAGTTAAATCAACTAGAGGAAAATATATTCATCAACCCCCTATTAGATCAAAATAGAAAGCCTTCTCATCAGAAAACAAATTACAAAGGAATTTGGCTGGTGGAATCCATGGAAGGTTTAGGGTTTCATGTGCTAAATGTTAGAACTTATCAGGATATTCCGGGTGAGTATACTTTTTTATGTAACAATGGTAAGTCAGTACATGATCTACTTTAGGTCAATTCGGAATTGATAGAACAAATATCACAATTAGTTCTCACTCCTACTTTGAATAATTCGCCTCACAGCATCTGCTTGTTGACAATAGGCAAAAATGATAATGCTCCTTCACAAATTAACGAACTATTCAACTCCAGTTCCAGTTACTATTTGAAGTTCAATTTTGATTATACACATACTGCCGAATTTCAGAGAGCCTTAGAAATGTCTGATCTGATATATTGTCATAGTAATGATCCAGAAATTTCCAACACAAACCTGATTGGATCACTTAAAGAAGCTGCGTGTCGAACAGGTATGTGTAATTTTGTGAAAATACAAAGCGGTCCAAGAAGATTAAAATACAAAAATCCATGGTATGAAAAATCATGCTTGGTTCTCAAGCAAAAAGCAAGAAAGTCACTGAATCATTATCATGAAGAAAGATCAGGGAATAATTTGAAAAACTATCTGGCTACAAAAAAAATCATATCTAGACAAATTGAAGCAATCTAAAATTGGATATTCAGAATCCGTATCTACTTCACTTCTGAATGTAGAAAATAGTACCGAGTTTCGGAGTGTAATAAGAAAATTAAGAACTCAAATCCATACAAAGAACGTAATTTCACTTGAGGATTGGGAAATCTCTTACAGAAATATTTATCGAAGTCCTATAAAATCCCCAGTTCACTTTGCTGATTATTTACATCCCGCTCTAGATAGTGAAATGACTACAAGAATTATAATTCAGTATTTTCAATTCTAAATGCAATGAAGCTCCAGGCTCGGATAGTATTACGAATGGGTTCTTCAAATGTCTGACTCCTGCTTGGAGTCACCATCTTCTGAATCTTTACAACTCAATCTTAAATCTGGAAGTTACACCTACATCTTGGTCAAATGTACAAATGGTTCTGCTGTATAAAAAAGGCGATTGGAGTGATCCCTTCAATTATCAAGGAATCGCACTGTTCAACTAAATCTGTAAACTATTCACACAAATATTGTATGATAGACTGTAATTTTGGGCAAAAGAATATGAAATTTCAACTGAATTTCAAATGGGCTCCAGGAAAAATAGATGTACCATTGATAGCATCTTTAGTCTTACATCCGTGATTCAAATTCAACTAAGACTTAAACATGGTAAAGTTTTCGCAATTTTTGTGGATTTAAAAAGAGCGTTTGACTCAGTTAAACACATCAAACTCTGGCAAAAAATATATGATGCAGGTATTTCTTCTAAAATTATTAGAATTTTGACGAGATTATATCCATTGTCAATTTAAATATCAAGTTCAATTACGAGTTATAGAACAATGTAGAATTAACTGAAGGGGTACTACAGGGTGAAATTCTGTCACCTTTATTGTTTGCTTATTTTGTGAATGTTCTTGATATCTTTTTTCGTAAAGCTGGCTGCAGGGGTATTAATATTAATAGTTATAACGATTTCATTCTATAAGCCTATGCAGACGACCATATCCTGCTAGCAGACTCACTGGTTGAGGTTCGGAAAAAATTATCAATTCTAGACAATTATTGCAAAGAAAATAAAATAAAACAAAAATACTTATTTTTCACAACGGCAGGGAAAAAACCATCAATGAGCCTTTTTTTCATAGTGATTTACCATTAGAAATTGTTACATCGTACCCGCAGAGGTGGTACTGTCATACTTGTCAAAAGGACTCTAGATCACGTTGAACTAGATGTTCCTACTCTAGAGATTCTGGAAATCTGCTCAATAGGTCTCCAAGTTGCAAATGTAGGTCTTGTATGTCTGGCAGCTGCTTATGTACCACCTCCTAGTCGCGATCTTCTTCATTCAGATCTAGACGCAATACTATTGCAAGATAGTTACTCAATCATTCTAGCTGGAGATTTGAATGCAGAGCATACCGCTTGAAACAGAAGAACTGCAATAAAAAAGATCGTATCATCTTCAATTACGCCGCCAAGAAACAAATCCAAGTCCAGACGAACCGACTCACTTTGACGGCGTGGCAGGTCATGCACCCGACGTTCTTGATATAGCTTTGCTAAAAGATATTCTGTTTGATCTAGAAATCGAAACAGTGAATGAACTTTTCTCACGACACAATCCAATAATAATGGATTTTAAGGATAGCCTGCGCACGCAGACAAATGTAATAAGAAAACGAACGAGCTTGCAACAGTTCTCAGATTTGCTGAAGAATAAATTTGGCTTACTTCCAGTCATTTCAACGCCAGTAGAGCTTGAAGCAGTCGTGGAAACTTTGACAAACAAAATTCACGAGGTCATCGAACTCAGCTCATTTAGTCCAAAAAATACATTCTCCACCCCATCACTTCCGTCGGAAGTACTACAACTAATCAGAGACCGTAGACGCGCGAAACGCACGTGGTAACAAAGTCTTTACCCTGCTAACAAAGTTGTCTATAATCAATTGACAAGAAAAATTCGCGATAAAATCATACAACACTAAAACATCTAATGGCGGACAGCAGTAGACCAAGCAGACGACGATGACAAGCTGCTTTGGCGAATAAGCAAAGGCGTGCGCATACAACGGGCACCTGCTAGCTATTCAGGGTCTTAACGGGTTAGTATATTCTGCGTTCGAAAAAGCAGAAGCCATTGCAAACAGTTTGGAGAATCAATTCTCTCCAAAGTATGATAAAATAGACTTGGACTTTGTAGAATATACTTATAAAAAAATCCATCGCGAGATTCGCAAAACGGACAATTCAGTAATAATATTTACAACACCATCGGAAATAAGCGCAATCCTACAAAAGACCAAAATTAAGAAATCTTCTGGCCCTGATGGTGCTCCAGGAGCAGCTCTACGAGCTCTGGGTGAAAAAGCATTCTGTTGCGTTAACGAATATTGTAAATGGGATGCTGAGATTGAACCATTTTCCAAGCTCTTGGAATCACGCTTCCTAAACCCGAAAATGATCTAAAGTTTGCAGAAAGTTATAGACGAATCAGCCATCTGACCTTGCTAGCCGACTGAAAGAGTAATATTGGACCAAATTTTGAAAATCGTGCAGGAGAAAAATATTATTCCTGATGAACAATTTGGCTTCCGCCAAAAACATTCGACCGTGCAGCAACTTGTCAGAATAATAGATTACGCAGCTGAAGGACTAGAACACAAAATGGTCACAGGGGCTATATTCCTCGATGTCGCCAAGGCACTCGATAAAGTCTGACATGAGGATCTGATTGCGAAGCTCATAAGTCTCGGTTTTCCACTGAATTTAATAAAATTGATCTCCTCCTGTCTCAAAGGGCGGGAACTCCACGTGGAATATCAAGGAGCCTCGTCAAGTGTGAAGAAGATAACGGCAGGGGTAGCACTGGGCTCTCTTTATCGCCAGCATCATTCAACATATACGTAAGTGATATCCCAAAACCGGAAAATCAGACTAAAATTGCACAATACGCAGATGATACTGCAGTGCTATATCGTAGCCACCGCACTAAGCTCATCACAACTCGTCTCCAAGCTGCGATAGATTGTATTCAAGATTGGTGCATCAAATGGCGGATTGATGCACTTTTATCCCGATAAAAGCTCTGCTATCCTAATCACCAGGAGACAGATCAAACCAAATGGTGAAGTCCGTATGTTCGACCGGCCCATCCCATTGCGTGACAAGGAAGTTCATCTTGGCAGCATCATCGATGAACAGCTCAACCAAATTGAGCAGATAAAACAAGCCGCGAACAAAAGCAAGCGAACCTCTATACAAATGATGCTACTATTGGGCAGGACAAGCTACTTTAGCCTGGAGAATAATCTTAGGTTGTAAAAAACAATAATTCGACCTCAAATGCTGTATGCAGCAGCAGCGTGGTGCAACGCATCGGACAGCCAAATTAAGAAACTGTAGATAGTTCAGAATAAAGTATTGAGATGCATTGTGAAGGCTCAAAGATATGTGAGGAATGATGTGATCGACAGGAATCTTGCAATTGATACAATCAAAGATTACATCATAAAAGATGCAGTGAAAGTCATACAAACCATGCGAGCACACAACAATCCTGCAGTCAGAAGCGCCGTGGATATCAAATCACGCACAAACTCCACATACAAAAGACCGATTCATATACTGCTGAGCAATATATGAACGGAAACACTATTAAACCCAAGCGAGCAAATTTTCATGAGATAGGAGCAAGACTCAGACTCCTCTAAATTGATACCAGGTATAGTTTTTCCATGAATGATTAGAATTACTCATTTATTAGATGAGACTTTATTGTCAATATTCTATTGAGCTTGAACCATTACATGCAAACAATGGAAATCATGAATGGTTCACATGTACTTACTGTACACAAGATTTATATTATATCGCATCAAATCTTCCTCAATATTCTGTTATATAGATATATAGTATGGGATCTTAGGATATAATAATAATAATAATAATATGTCTTCATCATTCAACAGGCAAAGCTCAATAAGAGATTAACATCAAGTTAACGAGAACAAGTACCAGTAAAGTATAAAAAGAAAGTACATACATATACGTATATCATAATAAATTATTCAAACAGGTTTTGAATTGATTAAATGGTAGTGCAAAATCTAGAGTAGCTCTAAAATTATTATAACTTCAGCACATAGATAGCACTGGTGAATTAAAATGGTGATTAATTCGTGAAAAATCACGAAAAAAGGTATTGCTACATCTAGTATTGCAAGAATTTACATAAAAATTTAATCTGCTCAGTAAATTAATGTCATCGACAAAATTGTTGATATTTTGGAAAGAAATAAGATTCTGTGTTTTGTACGCCTATTTTCCAGAGGCTCAAGATCAAAATGCAACATTAACGACTCATAACTAAAATTTGGCCAAACATTAAATAATCTAAAGTAGATTGATTTGAAGAACTTTTTCCACGACTTCCTTATAATATATACTCTATAAATGAGATTTCTGAAACAAAACGATTATCATTTTTCACAGAGTGAATAATAGCAGTGAATAATTATTATTCACTGGTATAGAGTTCCTAGGCCACGCGGTATACATTATGGATCTGGCAAGCATTTATCAGTACGACTAGGCAATTACCATCCACTTTGATTAGCTAACTTTATAGAAATCACAAAAATCTTGTTAAAATATTACTTTAATCTATTTTTTAATGCACTTGAAAAAAAAGTTGATATTAAGTAAACTATGTCAAGTAAACCATTGATATGACATGACAAGCGAGGCATAAATTGTTGTCAATTTCAAAACGTCATAATTTCGATCCAGAATACGTAAAAAATGAAAATTGATAGTGAGAAAGAGATATTGTGTACTTGTACTCCACTGGAGATGACGTACTGCACAAAATTTGTTAGATTTGATATGGTCAATCTTGCTTTGACAAATCCATGTTGAATTGGACTGACATAATTTTTGATTTGGAACTGAATAGACCAGGGAGTACCGGGAGAGATCACTTGAATGAGAGGATTTGGCGCTTAGCTACTATCACCTAGCGGGAAGGGGCGCACCTATTTTTCAATTTTATTTGAATCTTGAATCTTAGTTACCGTTGAAAAAAATTTGAACAAATGTTGATTTAGGTGAAAAAATGGAAGAATCATCTAGATGATGGAAGCGCATTTTTGACAGCTCATGAATGCTTGTTACTTCAGAGATTTCACAAATTACCATCTCTTACAATTACTGAGCTTGAAATCAAGCAGTTTGGGCAAAGTTACGAAACAGCAGCTCCCATTTAGTACTAGTTTCAAGTTGACTATTTAATTAGTACATAATTTATACATGTACAAACTCAAAAATATCTTTTAATCTTCATTGTTTAGTCATTGACTGACAGGAGGTCAAGTGCTGTACCTTGAAATGATAATTTGATCTTTATCAAAGCTATATAAAAAAAAATACACCAAAAGTGAACAAATTTTCTTCCAATAATAATAATTCATTCTAATAAGCTTCAAATTCGCGTCAAACAAGTCATTGAATGAATCCCGGACAGATTTGACAACTGTACATAATAATAGTGACACCCGCGGCGAAAGTTGTAACTAAATTTTTATCTACTTTAATAAATTTTAGTTGCCATATCCCTAATGTCATAGATATCCATGGACATTGTTTCACTTGAAACAAGTAATTGAATAATTAAATTTTCCACAATCACTGAGCTTGAATTAAAGCAATTTGTGCAAGCCTACGAAACAGCAGCTCTTATTTAGTACCAGTTTCAAGTCTGTAAATAGTATAGTTGCTGAGATCTCAGCGTCACGCCAGCCAGCCAGCCAGCCAGTCAGCCAGCCAAAGTGAATATAATAGCGCTTTTTTCGGAAAAATGCGCTAAAAATATTTGTCAATGCAAATATTATTTTTTAGTTGAGATTTTCCACTGATTTTAATAGTTAAGTGCTACAAGAAGTTATTAAAAAGTGAATACAACAAGTAAATTGTAAGTCTGCTCAATATTTTTTTGTTCATTTATAATAAATCATAATTATTCTAGGCGTACATCCACTAGTTCTAATCTGCGGCCTGCAGTTTTCTATAAGTGCTATAGCATTATCACACACAAGATTTAGATCTACCACAATGACAGATATTGAACTAAATCATTTTTTGGACCTCACAAATACCTGGAATTTGGAACAGTGAACATATAAGAAGCATTTGAGATGAATGAGAATTTTCCAGCTGCAATATTTGAACGGTGCTAGAACTGAAAATTATTTGTAACAGAAGATGCTCCTATTATTATCTATATCATATAGAACCAAGAAAGAGTAATACTCTTCAGTCTTGATGTTACTTTGGAATTCAAGCAGCCGAAGAAATATCAATAAATTCATACTCGCATTAAGTTCATGCTTCACGGAAATGCTAAGACTTGCCAGTCATATAAAGGAAGTAGAATCAAGAAGAAAAGTAATATTTGTGGGAAGAGAATCTTAAATTCAGTAAAATTGACTCAGTTTAATTTATGTTCAGATAAAGTGAAAACAATGTAGAACGTCACCTTAGCTCAAAGTAAATCGAAAAAATTCAGTAATTATGTTAAAAAATACTTCGAAATAATGATATTTTTCTTTTATTTATTCTCTCAATCAATTACACGTCTCAAAATAATTTGAACTAGTCTACAGTCTTGGATTGGTGATTTTCCTGTCCTATTTTTTTCAGTTTTGTTATTAAAACTCATTCTAGTTCATATCTATAGCTCATTTATCACTATAAGTGATTTAGGATTGTATTTGGAAAACCTAAATGAGAAGAGAATTCACTAATTGTGGATTAGTATGAGCTCTTTTGAGAATATGGCTATAAAAATTTCATACTCTAATAGAATAATTTCGGATTGTTTTGACCGTTTGTATTCAATGTTTCTCTAGTCTTGTTCACAATGAACTTGGAATACTGTGAAAAGTAATTTCAACATAAAGTATAACCCTCAATTGAAAAAACATTTCTTGAGGATACACACTTCAAAGTAATTGACCTATTATGACGTTTTTGCTCAAATTACTAATTTATTCAATAACTACAAAGTTGAATCAAGAGTACTGCATGAAATGACTTTATTAAATTTTAAGTTTGTAAGCTACTAAATGTATTGCAATACTGTGGAAAGTAATTTTATACTAAGGTATGATCCACAGTTAGAGAAGGCATTATACAAAAAAAGATTATTCAAAGTCATTGATTCATAACGTTTTTAATATAAATCTTATACTTCACAACTGCGGATCTATTGATTACAATTGGATCATATTTCATGGATAAAGTAACTTCATATTTTATCTCAAAACATGATATTTGTACATATATTTTGTCGTTGAGATTGATTTACATGTACAGACATTTATAATACATTTATTTTTGTTAAAAAAGTTTAGTGATTCCTTTCTATTAATAGATCCAACCTCAAAATACTAATTTAAACTGGAAACCCTGGTAACATTGCTATCAGAGACCTCATGTGGCAAGGGGCGCAACTATTTTCATGCGCAAAATTTTTAACATTGAGTGCTCTCTCCCGGTACTCCCTGGAATAGACCTAAAAATAATTAGTTCAAAAATTTTGCCAACAGAGTTTATGGAGGAAATAGGTCTATAATTTGTAATTACACTTTTATCACCACTCTTGAACAAAGGACAGATTTTAGAAAGCCTCCATTCATCAGGAAAAGTCTCAGTTCTCAAACTTAGATTGAATGAAATTTGTAATGGATATAAAAGGATATCAGAACATCCTTTGAAAGTGTAAATAGGAATACTATCAGGTCCCACAGATTTCGTACTTTCAAGGGACTTAATAGCAAGTGAAACATCTTCAAAAGTGGTCTCATTAATATTAACAACATTATTAAGATTGGAAACGTGCAGTTCAGCATCAAACGTATACAGATTATTTGTATTTTAGACACTTTTAAATAATGTAGCAAATGCATCAGAGATATCGGAGCCATTTGACAGCAATTGGTTGTTTTAGTACATAATAGGGAGTAATTTATTCGCATTTTTCTTACTATTGACGAAATGGAAAAAATTCTTTGCATCCAATGAAATATTGTCTTCAACGTTACTCATATAGTTATCATGACACTATTTGATTGATAGTTCGACATTCACGCACAATTCACGATATTTAATTAAGTCTCCATCATTACCGTATTTACGAAACATTATTCTGAAATGCTCTTTGCTGTTTATATCAGATATAAATGGACGACTGAACCAAACAGAAAATAATCTACGTAAACGCATTATGTACTATGGAAAACACATACCCATTATCTCATATAAAGATTTATAAAAACTATTTACAGCTAGATTTATATCACAATAAGATTCCAAAAACTGCCAATCATAGTTGGTTAGTAACTGGTATAAAAGTGCATAATTCCCAGCTTTAAAATTATACTTTAAAGTATGATTGGCTTTCAGTTCAGAATCAGGAAAGTTCACAGCAGAGAATTCAATCAATAACAAGGGATGATGTTTGTCCTCCGGTACAAGATTACTAATACAGTTAATGACATCACAAAACATATTTGAAATAACAAGATCAAGTATTCTGACGTAGGGATTCTAGAACCGAGCGTTAAGTCACGTCAGCGTTACTTAACGTCAATAGTTTTCACGCCCTAACGTTAAGATGGTATTCTGAAATGTCAACGTGAAAGTTGAGCGTTAATTTACACTGACGTTTGATTAACGCTAGCATTGAATAATTCATTCCAAATTCTATGAAATGCGTGAAATTCAGCCAATCAAATTACAAGAAATTGAACAATTTGTTGTCATATTTCATTTTGACATTTCTTTCTTTTTAATCTTCTGGGTGGAAAATTTTCTGTGTGATCTGGTTATTATGAAGAAAATAGAGGAGAGAAAGGAGTGTTATCTAGTTTCGTAAATATTAAGGAGACTATTTGACATATTCATGTAACCAATAAATGCTTCAAAAAACTATTTCCAATTCATATAAAATGTTATACAAGCTTCCAAACTGTAAATCATTTATTTTGCAGCATATAATCCAGCATCTTTCCATAAACGAAAATAGTAGAGGAAAAAGCAAGATATATATCAAGAATGCAGTAGTGTATGTTGATTCTTCAGTAATAGTTCAAGTAGAAGCTCAACTAAATCTTGATTTAATGTTTGTGCTAGAAAATTAGATCAACGAAAGTTGAGTTCATCGGTTAAAAAAATTAACTTGAAATAGCCAAAGCATTTCATTCTGATGAAGCTGTTAATGAAAATAGTATGACCTATGTATGTATATGTGCAGAGAATTGATTTTAGTGAGACCATAACAGAGCGAAGAAAAATAAAAATTAGAAGATTTTGAGTTTTTATTTCAACAATCAATCTCTTGATTACAACAGTGAATATCTTAATTGGAAAGTAAAATTTCATTATGATAACAAAAAGACTGGAATCAACGAAGTGAGGAATATACATTAAGATATCTACATTTGAAATTCTCATTTCAACAATCAACCTTTTGATGACATCAATAAATATCTTGATTGAAAAAGAAGATTTCATTCTTATTTTATTGAGACTTTAGTCATATCTGCACGTTTACAAATTTAGTTGTCTTCCTAGAATTTATACTGTTCAATTTATAATATAGACTCATATAATTATCTGATCTTTGTTCACGATTCAAATAAAAGTGGTAAATATTCTGAAACATCAAGCTACTTTCAAACTCGCACTGAAAATCTTGGAATTTTTCTTGATTTTGCAAATTTGGTCTTGGAGTAATCATTCAAATCTTGAGTCTGTTGAAATTTTTTAATTCTTGAAAGTTTAATCTTGTTATGTGAGACCAATGTCGAATTTGCTCATCTATATCGCTAAATATTGTTTCTTTTACTTATTTTCTGAAAGTTGTTGGATATTTCTTCTATTCTTATATAAATAACCTAAAAACGTAACACTTAGGCAAGGCGCAAATTGAGACACGTATAGCGCGTATGAGATGACGTGACGCGAGGTACACGACACGTACGTGCCACACGGGCTGCGTGGTGATCCGCATATTGAGATGCAGTTTCTACCTACACTCGCAACCGCCATATTGGGAAATGTCTGATACACGAACAAAACAATTGTTCTGAATCAGAATCAGATGATGCTAAAGGGAAAATGTTGCTCTTATTTCTTGATAAGAACGAAATTCAAATAACCTAATAAGTACATTCTATCAGAGAGAGACAAAAATTAGCATCTTTTGTCAAAGAAAGCTCCTTGTGTTGCCTTGCCGTCTCTACCAACTTCTCTTCTGCCATTTTCTCATTTAAAAAATGAGAAAACAACTGATACTAGACTGTATACTGATACAGTGATACAGATATACTGATATATGATAAGTAGACTTCTCACATACACGCACACGCGTGACAGCTCGGCACGAGAAACTGTGTCTCGACCACTGTGCCGCACGACTGACAGAAGGCACTAATCACGTCACCTCGTGTCATGTCATCAACGTGCGCTGTCTCATTGAATCCTACAGACTACAAAAACACACATTGTGCTGTGCCATGTCACACGTGCTCTACGGGTCTCAATTTGCGCCTTGCCTTAACGCTGTCAAATGGCTAGCGTGACTTGTTGAAACAACAATTTTATTATTTCAGTTATTTTAAAGTTGGCTACAGATAAAAATGTTCTGTATCAGTTGTCGCATATAAATAAAATAATAGATATATGTGTCAGTATTATTTGAATGGTTTTTCTAAGAGTAGTTTTGCATAGTACACAATACTCAACAGGTTATGCGTCCAGAGTAAATAGTAATTTCAAGAAATCAGTCCAAAGCATAAAAACTTGTACATTTAAATAGTAAAATATATTCACAAAATGATGGAAAACAATTTATGTAAGCTGAAGGGATCTGAAAATTGGAATATCTGGAAATTCCAAATCAAGATTGTGTTAAAATCGAAAAATGCATTTGAAATAGTTGAGGGAACAAATAAGAAACCAGATGAGAAAGATGCAGATTGTAGAGAATGGATTAAAATCGACAATAAAGCATAAGAAATTATTGTTACAAGTTTAGAGAATGGTCCGATGAGTCACATACTTACCTGTGAAACATCAAATCAAATGTGGACAAAGTTATTGAGTGTTTATGAACATCAGTCAAAAGTCTCAGTGCATTTACTTCAGCAAAAATTTTTCAATCTTCGTTATGATGGTTGTAATATTACAACATTCTTCTCAAAGTTAGAACAAATAAGAATTGATTTAAAGCAAGTGAATGAAATTGTTTCTGATCAGATGATGATGACAAAGATTCTGATGTCACTTCCCGAAGCTTTCAAACATTTCATTCCAGCTTGGGAATCAGTGCAGGACACTTACAAAAAGATTGTTTTACAAACATCGAATGTCATATTTGTCACAAAAAGGGTCATTTAATGAAACACTGTTGGTTCAAAAGTAAAAGTCAGAATCAACAAAGTGGACATGACAGAAACAGACATACAAATGCGTACATGTCACATGTTCTTGTAATGGAATCGAATAGTGAAGACTGGTTTTTTGACAGTGGAGCAAGTGAGCACATGAGTGGACAGAAATGTCTGTTTTCAGAAATCAAGAAGTTGGATGAAGAAAAGATTATTCACATTAGCGATGGTTCGTTCATGAGAGCAGATGGCATTGGTAAAGTAGTAATTGAAGAATGGAATGGTCATAACTGGAACATTTGCACACTAAATTATGTTTTATTTGTTCCTGATTTAAAAGTCAATCTATTTTCTGTAACTGCTGCTTTAGATCAAGGTTTCAGATTAGAATCAACTGCTGAACATTGTACTCTGATTAATAAGAAAGAAGAACCATGTGCGAGAGCTGTTAGAAGTGGTGGACTATTCAAAATGATGTTTATAAATGTTAAATGTAATTTGTCAAGTAGAATTGACAAGAACAAAAGTAATCTGCAAAAATTGAACATTGAGCAAGAAAATAAAGAAATTGCATTGATGACATGTGAAACTTTGGAAACTTGGCACAGAAAACTGGCACATCAAAATATCAGGTATGTGAGAGATTATTTAAATGCTCACAACATACTGTACAAAGAAAACAAGGACAAGGAATTTTTCTGTACTGCTTGCATTGAAGGTAAACAGAGTCGTAAGCCTTTTAAGTCAAGTACTATCAAAACTGATACTGTGGGTCAAATATGTCATATAGATGTCTGTGGTCCGATGGAAGAGTCATCTATTGGTGGATCTAAATATTTTTCATTGATAAAGGATGATTTTTCTCACTACAGAAAAGTTTATTTCATGAAGTATAAGTCTGAGGTCAAAGAACACTTAAATTCATTCTTAAAATCAGTCAAGATTGAAACAGGTCAAGATGTCAAAGTCGTACGTACTGATAATGGTACGGAAATAGTCAATCAATATATAAAAAAGCTACTAAACGAAAAAGGCGTTCAACATCAAACAACTATGCCTTATAACCCAGAGCAAAATGGCAGTATTGAACGAGAAAATCGAACAATAGTAGAAGCGGCTAGAACAATGCTGCAAGCTAAAGGAATGGAAAAACAGTTTTGGGCAGAAGCAGTCAATACGGCGGTGTATGCCATAAACAAAACAGGAATTAGCTCTATCAGGAATAAAACATCGTTCGAAATTTGGAAGAAAACAAATGCTATAGATCAAACAAAATTTTTAGAATTTGGAAGCACAGTGCATGTGCTTGTTCCAAAACAAAAACGACAAGAATGGGATCCAAAGAGTAAAAAAGGCATTTTTGTTGGGTACGAACAGAATAAAAAAACCTACAGAGTATATTCCAAAGAAACAAATACAGTGGAAAGTGCTCGAAATGTAGTTCTCCAGAAAAACTTAATCGAAGAAAATCAAGAAATGAATTCATTAGAAAATGAAAATGAGACTCAAGTAATACAAAAATCACATAAATTATATGGTGATGAAGAAGTCGAAGAGAAAAATGGCGAAAATGAAGAGATATACGAACAATATGAAGGAAGAAACAGAAGAAACGAAGACCAACTAATTGAGGTTGAAGAAGTAAACGAGACAGAAATTAACAATGTTGGAAACCAAAGATATCAGGGGCTGAGAGGACGTGCCAGTCTTAGAATGCCAAGTAGAATGAAAGATTATGAAACTGCTTGGTTAACTTATGAAGAAGCTGTCACAGGGTCAGAAAAGGAGAAGTGGTTAGAAGCAATTCGAAGTGAAAAAGAATCATTGAAACAAAATTCAACTTGGAAGTTTATCAATAAGAAAGAAGTTGGATCAAATAAGATTCTCACAAGCAAGTGGATATTCAAAGTGAGAGAAGATGGTAGATATAAGGCAAGACTAGTAATCAGAGGTTTTGAACAAGAAGGATTAAATTACGATGAAACATTTAGTCCTGTCATAGACACAACTTCATTCCGAATTTCAATGGCTATGTCAGTCCAAAAGAATATGATTATGAAAGTTTTTGATGTAAAGACAGCTTTTCTTTATGGTCATCTGAAAGAGCCTGTATACATGGAATGTCCACAAGGTTACACGGCAAAGAATATGGTTTGTTTGTTAAAACGATCTTTGTATGGACTTAAAAATGCACCCAATCGATGGAATGTACGTTTCTCTGATTTTTTAAAGAAATGTGGGCTATATGCTTTGAAAACTGATCAGTGCATCTTCATGAACACAAAAAGAAGTTTGTATCTTGGAATTTATGTGGATGATGGTGTAGTTTCAGAAAATGATGAAAAAGAGGTTGAAGAATTTTTAATGAAATTGAAAAATGAATTTGAGATAGTAATATATAAAGATCCAAAAAAATTTGTTGGATCAGAAATTGCGAGAAATGAAGATGGAATCATACTGAAGCAAGAGAAGTACAGTCAGTATGTAATTGAACGGTACAATATGAGTGATGCGAAAGGAGCAGAAACGCCAATGATGAAGAGTTCAAGAATATATGAGGATAATGAAGATGAAGAAAAAGTATTTTTTCTCTACAGAGAAGCAGTGGGAGGCTTACTTTATTTGTCACAAAAAACCCGTCCAGATTTAACATATGCTGTCAATTTTGAAAGCAGAAATTTAGGAAAACCAAGAAAAGAAGATATTGGAGCAGTAAAGAATACAATTAGATACTTAAAGAAATCATTACAGCTTGGAATCAGCTATACCAAGAATGGAAGTAAATATCTGGAGGCCTATTGCGATGCAGATTTTGCAAACGATACGCAATCTAGAAGGAGCACTTCTGGATTTATTATAATGTTTGGAGGAGGACCAATTTCATGGTCATCCCGCAAACAATCTATTGTAGCTCTGTCAAGTACAGAAGCAGAGTTTATCTCAGCAGCGGAATGTCTCAAAGAATTGATCTACTTGATAAATCTTATCCAAGAACTCTATAATGAAGATATACCAATACATCTTAAAGTTGATAATCAGTCTGCCATCAAGCTTATGATGTCTGGAAAGCTAAATCGTCGCTCCAAACATATAGATGTCAGATATCATTTCATTTGTGAGAAGGTGAAAGACAAGACGGTAAATTTGAATTACGTGCCTAGTGAAGATCAAGTGGCTGATATTTTTACCAAGCCATTGGATAGAATAAAGTTTAAAAAATTCAGAAGTTATTTCATGACTCAAAAATAATATTTCAATGTATCATTTCTTTCTTCTAATATTTTGTATCATGTCATATCTTAAATACTCATGAAATTGCAGGGGTGTGTTGAAACAACAATTTTATTATTTCAGTTATTTTAAAGTTGGCTACAGATAAAAATGTTTTGTATCAGTTGTCGCATATAAATAAAATAATAGATATATGTGTCAGTATTATCTGAATGGTTTTTCTAAGAGTAGTTTTGCATAGTACACAATACTCAACATGACATAACGTCGACTATCTGCGTGAACTTGAATCAACGTTCAGGTTCAGAATACGAAAATGACAATACGTCACGTTAAAGCTCGACGTGAATTAACGCTTGGTTACAGAATCCCTATGATTATTGAATTGACACATTTGCATGAAATGGATAGAATTAATGTATTTGTAACATGATTATCTGCATTATAAGATTTATAAAACTCATTTAGGTGAGAAATATTGAAATCGCCTAGAATAAGTACATTGGAGTTGAATATAAAAGTTGAAGAATTGAGGAATTCATAAAAATTCAAATAATCAGTAGAACTAACATCGGGGGGGATGTTAACTGCAATTATATACGCGATGGTAATTAGATTGGAAGTTGATAGTTTGTTGCATAAAAACTCAATGTTTATTAAATCACAAGTGATTTTTTGTTCTTGTGTGACGAAAGTGTCATTTACTGCAATCAAAACTCCTCCGCCTCTGCTTTTTCCAGTCAAATTGAAATCCTAGTCACATCGGAAGACATTGTAGCGCGAATCGAATAGCTCAGCATTACAGACATTTTCCGAAAGCCAAGTTCAGTGAGCATAAGGAAATCAAAATTTAAAGACAAACCATTCAAATGAAGTTCTGTAATTTTTGTATTGAGACCTCGGACATTCTGATACAAAACGGAGACTGATCAAAGTGAAGAATTCAGTTTTTTGAAACAATGCGCAGAACATTGTTTACATATTTAATTATCAAGTTTTGCTCACCAGTGTTCAAGCAGCTTTGGAGTTCAACGTTGAATTTGCGAAGAAATTCTCTCTATCTTGGAGTTTTATCACCAGCAACTTTGATCTTAGCAAATCTAGTATTTGCTAACTTTCTGCGATTCTTCAACACATTAAGTACGTGACCAGAAGTTTTGAAACAAATTTGGAGTGGTCTGGAGGTACCAGCTTTTACTTTCCCTTATCTATATAATTCAAATTTAGAATTAGGTACACTTGGAGTATTATGATTCAAAATTTCAGAGACCACAATGTAAATTTTTTCACGTATATCGGGAGAATCATCCTCGAGGAGATTGAATGAAATTATGTTGTTTTGCCTGGCATTGCGATCTGATATTTCAGCGATTACGTCTTCAACAGCCTGGGACTCTTCAAATTTTGTCGGTCTGTTTATCGAACTGACTTCCTTCTTCAATTCTTCAATTTCAGTCTGAAGACCTAATATGAGAGCCTTGAGCTCTGCGAACTCTGTAGTTTTGGATTCAATCGAAGGTTCACATGAATTGCAAAACCATTTGAGATTGACTGATTTGGACACAGTCAATGTGAAATATGATGGCACAGTTATAGAACTTTACAGATAGGGCGGAGTCAGTTTTTTTTGAACATATGGAGCACATTGACGACATCTTATTGTAACGGTAGGAATATTCACAGCGAGTAATTTATTGACTGCCCGTAGAACACGCATTAGTATGTTCAATTAATTATTGAAAAAAAAAATAACATTTTAACAACGTTTTATCAAATAGTGGATCACACAAAGGTATTACTTCAAAACAAACTGCACTGAATGAACAATCACAAAAAACTGCATGGATCAATACTAGATAAAAAACCAGACTGCGAGTGAAACCTCTCAAAAATTCAAACAAAGCAAGAGCAAAATGAATACAACTTGTATTTGGGATGAATAGAATATGCATATAAGATAGCTTTTAAAAAAACTACATTCCTATAAACTATTCTTATCATATTTTGTGATAACCATTCCTATACACACAAATTATATCAAATGGTCCTCAATGTTTTCCAATACTTGGGTTAGACCTTAAGCTCTTAGTTATTTGAAAAAAAAAAATAATTTGTGATATGATACTAAATTTCTATGCACAATACCTTATTTTGTCGACCGATCATTTTTTTGTAACAATCAACCACACTTGCTCATATATATGTAAAATCCTCATACAAGTGATGAATTGAAAATTATTTATTCTGAGTTCTCTGAGGAAGCCATTAGTTCTTAATTTTAATTTTTTCTCACAGAAAATTTGACTAGGAGTTATAATTCCTGACTTTCATCAAATTGAAGATAAGTATATATTAATAGAGGCGTAGAAAAAAATCCTGGTACATTTATCATCATTATACTCTAACTTTCGATGTAATAATAATTAGAATGATGAACATTGTCTCTGTTTGATATAACTCATTCATTCAACACCATTTTCATTCGCAAAACGGTATTTATTTATCTATATGAATCAGAAATTATCATATTTATTTTTTTTTCAAATGAAGTTGAAAATATGCTACATAATGTGTAATAATTCAGAAATTGATACAACTTGATATTTAAGGGTAATTTTTAATATAAAAAATATATATGCCAACTTCGAAATCCCTTCTGGATTCGATGTAAAAAAAAGAAAAAAAAGAATGTGGGAGAGCCTGTAATTGTACAAATCATCAGGCTTACTCAATTCCATAATATGTGGCTCTTGTGACGGGTGATATTTGTAGAAATCTACCTTAAATTCCAGTGCTAGAGCATAAAAATGTTCGTAATGTCAAAAAAGAAGAAGGCTTTACAAATTTGCTGAAAAAATTGGATCAAACTTCCAATTGTTTTATAAAGTACATCTTATTCTTGGGGTTATCTATTGACAAAATTTCATTTATTCTGAAAACCTCCATATTGAATGCGCTATTTCAATTTCTACTTCATTTCTATATGATGATCTCAATCAGCAAAAAAACTATGTTCATATTATCATCTGTTTACGCTTTCAACATGTATAAATTATATTTTAAAATATACAGATTGAAAAATTTTGGTACGTTCTAAATTGCCGATATGTTGTATCTTCCATTTTTTATTTGCAAAATCTCATGTCAAATCATTCATCAGCTAGTATCAATATACATGGGCATCTAACCATGCAGAAATAGTCGAAAAAGGTCAAACTAACTATTTTAAAAACATCCTAGGTTGAAAGAGAACCACGCCAAACTACATTGTTAGACAAGAAGTTGGTCGTAATAAACTTGAACTACTAATCATCAAAAGTATGCTGAATTGGTGACATAAAATCTTGCTTATGACAGATAGCAGATTTGTAAAAATATGCTATAATAAACTAGTTTCTTTAAATGAAAATAACTCCATACCAGTTTTCAAGCAAGAAAAATTCAACTGAGAAAGGCAAATACAAATGATTCTGGACAAATCTAACTTCCTACATATCTGGGAGAATCAGAATTTCTTAGAAATCAAAAAAGAAACGACAAATATCCTTAACTCCTATAACCAGCAATTGTATAACTCTGACATCATGCACATTCTTCACTCTTCCTACAACCCGTACTACAAGTCTTACATTCTTGCAAACGTTTTCCAATCTCACAATAATATTCGTTTCAAAGTCCTGAAAACCATCACTCAACTACGAGTAGCTAACATAGAAAAATTCCAGTTTTTTCAAGATGGCACAAATTTCATCTTTAATGAGTAACGAATTTGTACAATTTGCAACACATATCGAGAAGACAGCCTACAATATATGCTCTTCCATTGTCCTATTTCTGAACCACTTAGAGAAGAGTTCATTAAGAAATATCTGAAAAATATCAATCCCGAATACTACAACAAGGCCTTATTATCGGAATTCACTGGCAACAAAATATATGATATATTCAAGTTTATTAACAATGCAAATAAACTAAAAGCATTTGTAGAAAATATCTGAGATATTAATTCAATAAAGAATGGCATACACATAAGTTAAAATTACCATTATATTGTCAATCTCTTGTATAAGTCTTTCTGAAACAAATAAATCATATTATTATTATTATTAATATTATAATAATTATTAATGAACTTGCTCATACCTGTCAAATCAGCAGTTACGCCAGTAAAAAAAATAGACAACCCAATGTTTACATATTCTATAGGCTCCATACTTTTGATTGGTATTAAATTCATTCGTAAAACTCATGAGTGCAATGTTAAACAGAAAGTCAATTTTCAATATTTAATTAATCGTAGCCTTGCCAGGAATTTCTTAGCTAACCCATTTGTGATATATTCTGTAGTATACTAAATTTGATAGAAAAAAATCCACCACTGTAACAGATGGGTGAAAGTCGTTCTTAATTCTGATCCGCTACTATTATTAGCGTTGGTTTGTCGTCTTTTAATAGTGCAAGAACTTGCGCGGTTGAAAGTGAAACAGAAGATTTCAGAGGCGGCAAAGCGGTTCTTATTCTAGTGCATAATGAAAGTACACTATTTTGTCCTGTGTCAGCGGAGGTGGTTTGTATATGCTTATTTTTATCTCGAATAATGACATCAGCGTTAGGCTGTGGCATCTTCGAATTAGCACTTGCTGACTGACTAAAGTGTAGCACACTATAATGGCGTTTGTTGCACTGTCTACAAGTGTTTTTTGATTTACAATTATAAATGTTATGCTGTATACTTTGACAGTTCACGCAGCCCTTATTTAGTTTTATAGAGTCAAACCGGGCTTTGACAGGTGCTAATTTGAGAGCAGGGCATTCGTACAGTGTTTTGTGACTGTTTTGTTTGCAATAAATGTAATTATTATTGCTATGAATGACTGTTGTAGATAATAGAATTTAGTGTTTGATAATATAAGTGTAATATTCAATGATATGAATTTATAGTACAAATAATTACTTGGGTTTTACAAATTCGTACACACACTTCCCCTTTTACATGACGGAGTGAGTTCGTTCTGGCAACCTACACAAAACACAAAATCTACACATAAATGGCCAGTCAATGGTGGGAAATACGAATATAATTACACAAACTCAACACGCCTCCTTACATTTGCATTTCTCATCCTTCGAACATAAGTTTCAACTTATCCCTGAATTATGTAAGCTTCCACCATTGTTTGACTTCCAGTTTCTCTATTTTCAATGATGATTATTTATCATGAACAAATTGATGGCGTTACAACGGGGAACCCTATTTCTCCATCAATTGCGAATTATTACATGGATTTTTTTGTAGAGAAGGCATTATGGCTTTATTGCGTAGATGATGTTTTTGCCATTTGGCCCCATTGTCGTGATAGTTTGAATGGTTTTTAGAACTATCTGAAAAATATCCATGAAAATATAAAATTTACATCAGAAATCAAGAAAAGTGGCTCTTTATCATTTCTTGATGTGGATTTGAAACGAACCAATGATGGTAGACTTCTGCATACTGTTTATAGAAGGCCTACACACACGAATCAATATATTCATGCTGATTCACATAACCATCTTTCACAAGAGTATAGAACAATTATATACTCATTCCGAAGGGCTGATAATATTTGTCATCCTGATGAACTTGATAATGAAATTAATAATCCAGAAGTGATTTTCCAGAAAAATGGCTTCTGTTATCACTCCATTGAAAAGGCTCTTCGACCCAAGTCTACCAATAATACTATTGAGGATACTAGCGTAAGTGAAAATTATGTTTTTTACCTTATGTGAGCAATGTTTCAGAGAAGATAGGAAGAATCTTGTCAGGATGTAATTTCAAATGGAAATCAAGCAGTTCATGAGACCTGTAAAGGACGTGATTCTCCTACAATCTTTGGGCATTTATAAGATCCCTTGTATCTGTGGGAAAGTCTACGTTGGACAGACGGGCCAAACTGTGAACACTCGCATTGCTGAACATAGGAGATGCATAAGATTAAACCATCCAAATAAATCTTCTGTAGCTGATCATGCCATCGAATTGCTGCAAGACATTAAGTTTGAAGAAACAAGAATATTCGCAAGATGCTCATCGATACATGGTAGATTGGTCAAAGAAGCAATTGAGATACCTGAACATCCAAATAACTTTAACCATACTAATGGTTTTGAATTATCAAATGTTTGGCTTTCTGTAATCAATTACACACATATTAGAAGACTATGTTTTGGTTGGTGTAACTCTGTGTATATTTTGGATCATAAATTACACTTGAGACTATTTGACACTGCAGTTGTGAGCCAAACCAATAGCAAAGAGTAGCGCTACACTGTCTTGTTGAAATGTTGTGTATTTTGTGATTTGGGATGTGTGCGGAGCTGTACCAAGTAGGATATATTCCTCTGTCTGGGGTTTTTACGTGGTTTTGCCCAAACCTTGGGTGAATGCCAGAGGATTTTATTTTTCTTGTTCAGGTGTAATATCCACGTTATCACATCTAGTATTCTGTATATTTTTAGTATCTAGTTACTTGCCTTGTTCTATTTTGTATCATTGTTTTCTGAAGAAGATCCTTGGTCAAAGAATCGAAACGTCAAAGTTTCAAATGAATATACAGAATTCAAATCAAAAGTAGTTTTTGATAGAATTCAGTGTTTGATAAAATAAGTGTAATATTTGATTATATTGATGGTGAAAAATACAAATGTAATAACACAAATTCAACAGGCAACATATTGTTTATACTTCTTATCTATTCAACCCATTATCTACGTGATCCATACAATACTAATAATTAATGGAGGGCGCATCATGGTTATATTAGCGTTTTTATGCTAGCTCTTGCGTTTTCTGGCAAGAAATATAAAGTATTCCGTGAGGTATTCATTTTATCTTGAAATTTTACATAAAAAAAGTTTTGTATTGGATTTCCTACAACATAAATTATTTTTTCTATTTTAATGTCATGAAGTATAGGCCTGTTGCGCATCTCCAAATTCCGACGAAAGCGCCGCATATTATTAAAAAATCACAACTTCGAGGTGTGATGTCAGCTGTCAATGTTTTGAAAAATGTCAATCTGCTTTAAAATCAAAATGAAATCCATGACGTACCATTTATATTCCTGATAATAATATTGTATTCAATTTATGACATTTGTAGACAGCAATATTTCAAAAGGAGCAAATCAACCATAGTCATTATTATTTTTTATTGTTTATGTGACTCATCTAAAGGTTATATACGTACAGAATTTGAGCGAAATTCTTCGGGAGAAGAGATTCTCTCATCTGGTTTATCTTTAAAACAATTCTTGAGTTTTGAGAAGACTGTTCAGTCAATTAAGAAACTTATCTTAGTGGTATTCATTGAGTTTTTTTACAATTATAATATTCAATTTCTCTTAAAGAAGGTTGAAACTGAGAATTGAATGATATCTAATACATTTTCATAGATTATTACATAAATCACACCCATTTAACTGCTGTTATCGACATTTCTCTCTGTTTAGAATTATAATCTCTACCCGGAGATCTATAAAAATTAGTTCTGGGCTGTTTGCTTTAGTATTAGTACATCCAACAACACAACAACTTCTAAGTGAATGATTTATAGTCATGATTATCGAATACTATGAAGTACAAAAATGACTATTGACAGTTTGACGTTTTTGACGGCACACCTCGTAGATGTGAAATTTAACCGATAGAGCGGAGCCACTGAGGGTACGCAATGGGCGTATACGCATTTTTGTAGAAGAAATAATAAAAAAAGGAATCCTATCAAATTTTATCTTTTATCGTGAATAACTGTTAATATACACTCATAAATTTATGTTTTATAAACATTTACGACAAGATTTTCACAATAAGATATGTTTGAACAAGAAGATACTAAATTTTTTGACACAACTGAAAATATTTATTGGTGTTTACAAATAACAACAGCAAACAAACACATAGTTGCCATAACAATGAATAAAATGCTACTTTATCAAGCTATGAATTTTACACTTAATATTTTTCGCATGTCAAACATCAAATGAGAAAAATCTAATTCAGCAGCAATTGAGGCCTTCGTAGATAAAATATTGAATGATACACGTTTGATATAGCTAGTGTAATGAAACTTGAGTGATGGAAACACTCGGCTAATCGCCTCGTGATTTAACATCACACACGTTCCATTACAACGGCTATATCAAACTTGTATCATTAATATCTTTCATGAAACTCGTTTGGATATCGTAAAGTGCTTTATAGAAATCAAACCTAATTTTTATTTGGTTGGTAGCTACGTTGTAAGATAACCTTACTGTCATTTTGATGTGATGGAATACAATATATTTTGAAAGAAATTCTCAAATTTTCAGGTTTATATTTAATCTACTCCGGAAAAGTAAAAATATTCAGACTGAGAAATTTTGGAAAGTATTTTGATCCAAACAAATTATTTATCTGTCAAGTCTAAGTGATACCAGAAGAGGCGAATAAGAAACAAAATATTCTCTATGGACGTTCTCAAAATGAAAAATCTGACGTGGACAGCACGTGACTTACTTGTACATCATTGGATATATATATATATATATATATATATATATATATATATATATATATATATATATATATATATATATATATATATATATATATATATATATATAAGATATATAGAGACACCGCCCTAATTTCATAATATTGCGCAAGTATAAGATTTCATCATCTCTTAACTTAAAAGACGTAAACAAGTTTACATCTTTTAGGCACGAACCCCTGAGATAATGATTGCATATAAATAGTAGAGATCTGCAATTATAGTTACTCTTGTTGTACTAGTCTTAGTCGCTGTAATACATTGTCAAATAAAACTTTTTAAAAACCTAATTTTCGGTGTCGATAATTCAACTGGCGCAGTCGGTAGGATAGGCAAAAGATTTTTAAGTTCGGAAACAAGTTAAAACTCGTTTAATCCGTTGAAAACTTCAAATCGTCGGTTTCAACCGTTAATTTGCTAAAACCTAAAAAGCAAAGACATCAGGTCAAGAAGTCGACAAAGAAGTATACAGTGCGCAACATCGTCTACGAGAACCGTTAGATCGTTGTTCCGGCAGCAGAGTCACAGCTCTCCCAAGGTACCTACGAGATATCACCTACGGCGAAGTCGTCGCGGTAGTTATCCCGACAATAGAGGTCACCAATTCCTGAAGAGCATCCGAGCCATCACCTACGGCGAAGTCGTCGCGGTAGTTGGACTCACCATCGACGTTACTACAAGCTACGAGCTACAGCATCGACAGAAAATCGATACTATGCTAAAACATACGCTATTATTGTGAGTGATTTTATTATTTGAGAGATTTATAAATTGTTATAATTTTATTAAGTTCTCAAAACAAAACATTACATAATGACAACTCCATTGATACAAGCAGCTACTCTAAGCGCTATACCTAAAGTTCCAAATGGAATTAAAGAATTAATTGATATAATTCCTGAATATGACGGTAGTGTTGGAACATTACCTCACTTCATTATTATCTGCGACGAGATCGTAGATATAATTGAAAGACAAAATCTATCCACTATAATTAAACGTATAATATTACATACCATCAGAAAGAAAATTATTAGAGAAGCTAATATAAAATTAGCCACTAAAGTTTATAACGATTGGACAAGTTTAAAAAATTTACTTGTAGAAGAATATGGAGACAAACGAAATGAAATTCATTCCCTCACAGAATTGTCCCATTTGGAACAAAAGTCTAGCGAAGACATTTTTATATATTTCGAAAAATATGAGGATATTTGCAATAGACTCATGAGCTTACTAAAATTAAAATTTGGCGTTGGTTATGAAAATATGGCAACTTTCATGTCTGCATACGCTTCTCATAGCTTCATTTTAAATTGTAAAGAACCATACAGGAGCCAATTAGCAGCAAGGAACCCTAAAAATCTATGTGATGTACATAATTTGATCAGAAACGATTTTCAATACATTCACACACAGACAAACAAATTAAACCCTTTAAAACCCAAAATATCGGTCCCAACACCTGCATACAGACCGAATTATCAACAACATCAGAACCAATATTATCGGAACCAATATCGATCTCCCATGAATCGATTTCCAAATCATTAAAATTTCTCAAGACAACCTTCCCAACCCCAACCTAGACCAAATTACCCCCAACCAATGTCTATCAGCACCAGATCGTTTGAGCCACAATTAAAACGACAAAGACAGGATTTACAAATTCTTGAAAACAATCCAGAATTGGAGTCGAATACACAAACTCAAAATGAATACCCTGAAACAGAGGAACACTTAGAAAATCAATTTGAAAACGAATTTATTGAAACACCTGAAAACGAAAATTTTCTTACCATCGACCCACAAGAATTGAATCCCTAACAAATAATTTCAGTAAATTGCCTTTTATAGAAATATCAGAATTCAAAATCCTTCTAGATACAGGTTCTACTCAAAACTATTTGAATCCAAAATTACTTAAATCAGATATCACTAGATATTCAGAATTGTTTACAATTCATACTTGTAACGGAGTATCGTCTGGCTCTGAATTCACGTTTTTTAAATTCAAAAACTCCAATATTAAAAGTTATTTATTTAATTTCCATAAGGATTTCGACGTTTTAATAGGAATACCTGGAATTGAATTATTAAAAACCAAATTTAATTTTGAAAAAGGTGAAGTAACTTTTCTAAATAAATATAAATATAAATTTCAATATTTGAATAAAAAGAATGAAATAAATTTGAACATAGAAATAAATAATCAAGAAATTCGTGACGAACATTTAAATAATGAAGAAAAATGTTCCTTGTCTAAAACATTAAACCAGTACAAAGATCTGATATTACGTGAGAACGAGAAATTAACATTCACCAGTAGAATAAAACATCAAATCAAAACCACAGATGATATTCCCATTCATGCGAAACAATATAAATACCCTGACATTTATAAACAAGAAGTACATTCTCAAATAGAAAAGATGCTGAAAGATGACATTATCCAACATTCCTATTCACCATGGTCATCACCAATATGGATAGTTCCAAAAAAAATAGATGCATCAAGCAAAAAAAAATTTAGAGTTGTAATAGATTATAGAAAATTGAATGAAAAAACAGTAGATGATAAATTTCCCATACCAGATATAACCGATATTCTTGAAAAATTAGGCAAATCCAATTATTTTACTACCATTGATTTAACCTCCGGATTCCACCAAATAGAAGTTGTCACGGACGACATTCCCAAGACAGCATTTTCTACAAATTTCGGACATTACGAATTTAAACGAATGCCCTTTGGTCTCAAAAATGCCCCTTCAACTTTTCAAAGACTCATGAATTTTGTTCTAAAAGATTTAATAAATAAAATTTGTTTTGTATATCTCGATGATATCATAATATTAGGCACATCTTTGCAAGAACATTCAGAAAATATAAAAAAGGTTTTCCAAACATTACGCGAAGCAAATCTAAAAATCCAGTTGGATAAATGCGAATTTCTCCGTGAAGAAGTCGCTTATTTAGGACATATAATAACCACAGAAGGAGTCAAACCGAATCCCGAGAAAATTCAAGCAATAAAAAAATTTTCAATCCCAAAAACAATAAAAGAAATCAAATCATTTTTAGAACTACTAGGTTATTATAGACGTTTTATTGATAATTTTTCAAAAATTACGAAACCTTTAACAAATTTTTTGAAGAAGAATAGCAAAATTGATATTAATAATAAAGAATATAGAGAATGTTTCGAAAAATGTAAAACTCTCTTATCAAATGATCCCATTTTACAATACCCTGATTTTTCCAAGGATTTCATCCTTACAACAGATGCAAGTAATTACGCATTCGGAGCTGTTCTCTCCCAAAGAGATAAAAATAGTAAAGATCTTCCCATAGCCTACATATCTCGAACATTGAATAACCGTGAAATTAATTATAGCACTATTGAAAAAGAATTACTAGCAATAGTTTGGGCTACTAAACAATTCCGCCCATACCTTTTAGGCTATAATTTTAAAATCATCACCGATCATCGCCCCCTCGTTTGGTTGAATTCGTTAAAAGAACCAAATCAAAAATTAATTCGTTGGCGGTTGAAGTAAGAAGAATTCAATTATACAATTTAATACAAAAAAGGATGTCAAAATTATGTAGCTGTTGCACTTTCTCGAATTAAACCACAATTTGAAATTCGTTATCATCATTCCGATATTTTTAAATCCGAAAATCCATTAGTTCATTGTATCTCAAGAGATCAAAAGATGTCGAAAGGATTCGCTGAACAAGTAAAATACAAATACCCATTTAAAAATTAATTAAATTTGGATAATAAAATTTTAATTCAAAAACAACCCAGATTAATATTACATCTTATTACAAAAAATTCACAGGAAGAAAAACCTTCATTTCAAACCATTAAAAAATGTTTAGAAAAATTATTAGAATATTGCATACAGAATGACATCACTGAAATAGACATGCCTCGTATTTGTTCAGGACTTGATAAGAAGCCTTGGGATAAAATTGAAAATTTGATAAAAAACACGTTCGAAAACTCGGCAATAATATTTAATATTTATAATAAACCAGAAAATCACGAATTAAATATAAATACAGACAAGGATAATAGTTCTGTTATTGTCGAAACTGGATCAGAAAATGAATCAACAGACACGATTCATTCAGATGACGAATACCCCGTAAATGGACTGACTTATCTTGATTCATGCATCAACACTAGTAAAAATCAAATAATATTCAAGGAAACAACTGAGAAAAACAATGTCAAGATAAACAAACTCTTTGACAATAGAACTCAACGTATTTATTTTTATTCAAATAAAATAAATAGTAACCAAGCTATCATGAGTTTCATAAAGAATTATTTGCAACCAGGCGTAATGTATTATTGTTTAATCCCCGAAAATTTCAAATTAAATATAAACTCAGTACTTCAAGTATATTGTCAACCACGAACTTATAGACTTGTTTCTTGTAAAACTCTAGTCAACGATATAGAAAATAAAAATGATCAACAACTCACAATACAAAATTATCACGAAAGTAAAACCAATCACAGAGGTATAACCGAAATATATAGTAAATTGAAGTAATCTTACTATTGGCCTAATATGTTGAAAGATATTCAAAATTATATTAACAAATGTAACGTCTGTTTGACTACAAAATACGAACGAAATCCGATCCAAATTCCAAATATTTTAACCCCTACAGCTGAAAAACCATTTGAAAATTACATATTGATTTATTATCTTTGGAACAAACAAAGATTTTAACTATAATAGATTCCTTTTCAAAATTTGCAGTAGCATATCCCATAAAGGATAAAAATGCAGTTACCATTTTGGGAAAGTTGATTAAATACTTTACGCATTTTGTCACCCCAAAAGAAATAGTTTCCGATAACGGATTTGAGTTTAATAATAAAACAATTCAAAATTATTTAAATATGAGAATTATTAACATCCATTACATTTCTGTGAACAATCCTAAAAGTAATGGCCTTATAGAAAGATTTCATTCCTCTTTAGTACAGCAAATGAGAATATTAAGTCAGAATTCAAATATTAAATTATTGAAATTGAAAGAAAGACTGAATTATGCATTATTAGCTTATAATAACAGCATTCATTCTGTCACAAAACGTACACCATTGGAAATAGTTTACGGCCAAAATTTTAAATCAAATATCAAACCGGAAGAGATATTAGTGGAAGAATATTTACAGAAACATTAAGATACCCTCAAAGAGATAAATCATCAAGTTAAAGCTAATATTGAGAAGAGTAAATCAAAATATGCTAAGCCACAAGAAGAAGAGTTTGATATCCCTCCTCAAGTTTACGTGAAAATTAATAAAAGAAATTCAGGAAAAATCGAAAAACCAAAATTCAAAAAGGTAAATGTACAAAAGATAATACCCGATCGCGGACAGATAATAGACGACCAAAATAAAAAACATAAATTTCCGCAATTAAAAAGACCTCGTGTTGTTTCAGACTAATTCCGTTTGGAATTTCACAAATCATACCTGATGACAAAAACCTTGGAATCAATATTCTTGAACTAGGAACAGTTCATATACAGGTAAATACGCAAATTACCACATTCAAAATTCCCTTGAAAACCCTATTTGAACAAGAAAAAATTTTAGAAACCAATATAGTGTTAGCGACAAGAAGATGGTTCCGCTTTGGATTACGCAATCCAGTTATTTCTTGTTAAAATCTCTTATTGAATGTTTTATCATATTCGATGTTTCGTAAGTTATTTAATTAATTGCTTTAATTGGTTTTATATAATTTTGCTTAGCCGCCGACAGTCGTGAAGTGTTTACAGTTAGTATTCACTTGGCGCTTGTGAAAAACGGCCGCTTGCTGTTTGACTTGTGTGTTTGAGGGAATAAAAGTTATTTGAGATCAGTAAGTTGTTTTTGTTGACCTATAATCTTCTCTTATGGTAATAATTGTACTTGACAGTGCTGTATTGTGTATTTTTTTTGTGATTTTACTCTTAAACTCTAACATCAGAAGTGGGATTACAACTCACAACCACTAGCAGTTGTATCTACTTTTCCATAATGGATGCTTTGGTTACCGAGTTGGTCAAGGCAATCAAGTCATCGAGGACGGCACCCGAGCATGTTGATTTGCCAGTTTTCCGACCAGACTCCACTGATGCGAGGCAATGGTTTGCTCAAGTTGCAAGTATCAAAAATGAATTTGAGTGGACTGACCATCAGATTTTGGTAAGACTCGGTCGATTTTTAACTCGAACTGCAAAGGTATGGTTTGATACATGGTCCCCCGACGTTAGAAGTTGGGAAACCTTTCAACGAGATTTTTTTAGAAGCTTTCCCACAAAAGAAAAATCTTGGCCGATTATTATCAGAGGCCGCCGAATTTAATAGTAATCGCTGTAGTACGTATGACGTATATGTTTTTGAGAAGGCCGCTATGCTCAGAAATTTACGCGCTAAATGGGAGGAAGCAGATCTTGTTGAGTTAATTGTACATGGTATTCAAGAACGCGACGTACAGACGACCGCGAGCAATCATAATTTCAAAAAGATTTCTGATTTAATTTGTTTTCTTAGTTCCATTACAAAACGCCAACGCGATGAAAGTAATTATACAAACACTCCTAAATACGATGAACCATTGCGTGAGCGATTTCGTTCTAACCCCAACAACAATCTTCGTGATAGCTCCAAAGATTATTACGCAAATAATTTCAAATGCCACAAGTGTGGAAAAGTTGGTCATGTTAAAAGACATTGTCGAATGCAATTGACACGAAATAAATTTGTTGATCCAAGTAAACCTGGCACTTCACATTCCCAGGTCAATGTTAAACCCAATGTATGCTCATTCTGTTTAAAGCCTGGTCATGCTTCTGAAAACTGTTTTACTCGTAAGTCGATTGAGTCCCGCAAAAATATTAACATTTGCAACACAGAGAAATCTTGTAAACCAAATAAAATAATAATTGACGGCTCAAATTATTTGGGAATTATTGACACCGGGGCGGATGTTTCACTAATGTCTGAACGTCATTTCTTCAGGTTCCAGCATAAGATGAGACCGTGTAATTTAGCATTGACAGGAATTTCCCCTGGAAGCTTTTCTGTGGACAAGGAGTTTGATGCAGTTGTTGAGATTTGTGGTGAAACTACTAATCTAACTTTTGCTATTGTCCCAGATTCTTTTCTTGATTATGATGCAATAATTGGATGCAATTTATATAATGACTCTGAGCTTGCATCTATCACTGATTATACAGGAACCCGTGTTGTACGAAATAATATCGCTAAAATTCGTCGCATTTTTCCGGATACCACAGAAGGATTAATTGATGTACCTGAACAACATCGACTGGAACTGATAGCTCTTTTGTCTCGTTTTCCAAATATAATAAACAACGGTAGCTCTTTACCTGAAGTGAACAACACTACTCTACATATTCGTTTAACAAAAGATTTTGTTGTAAATAGAACTCCTTATCGCTTATCAGAGCATGAACGGGAGGCAGTCCGGAATATCATAACAGATTTACTTGCAAATGGTGTAATTCGCAAAAGCGAGTCCCCTTTTTCCAGCCCCATTCTTCTTGTAAGTAAAAAGGAAGGGACATACCGAATGTGTGTTGACTACCGTGAGCTCAACACTCACACCATAAAGGACCGGTACCCGCTTCCACGTATAGACGATCAGTTAGATCGTTCAGGTCAAGGTCGTTTTTTCACTTCATTAGATATGTCCTCAGGTTTCCACCAGATTCCTATTGATGAAGAATCAATTTACAAAACCGCATTTGTTACACCTGACGGCCACTACGAATATCTTCGTATGCCTTTTGGACTGGCCAACGCCCCCTCAGTTTTTCAAAGATCCATAAATAAGGCATTAGGCAACCTGAAGGACACAATAGCCCTCGTCTATTTAGATGACATTCTCATCCCTTCAAAAACTGTCGAAGAAGGATTACAATTTCTTGATACCGTTCTCAGGGCTTTACAGTCTGCCGGTTTCTCACTTAACATTCATAAGTGTCATTTCCTTCAAGAGAAAATCGAGTATTTGGGTCGCGAAATCTCCGCCGATGGCATTCGTCCTGGAACACGCAAAATAGATGCTCTTGTTAAAGTACCTTCACCGTCCTCCGTCAAGCAAGTACGACAATTTATGGGCCTTGCTGGCTATTTTCGCAAATTTATACCAAACTTTGCAGCACGTACCGCTTGTATAACCAAATTGACAGGTTCTAACGAGCCATTCGTATGGACAGAAGAACACGAGGCTGCCAAGAACTATGTAATTAGTAATCTCGTTTCAAAACCGCTTTTATCTGTATTTCAGCCTGCTTTGCCCACTGAACTGCACACCGATGCCAGTTCCATTGGTTACGGTGGTATATTGCTACAAAAACATGACGGTAGTACTGGAGTTATTGGTTATTTCAGTAAAAGAACAAGTCCCGCAGAAGAGAAATATCATTCATATGAGTTGGAGACTCTTGCGGTAGTAAAATCTTTGAAACATTTCCGCGTATATCTACTCGGTATTCATTTCACTTTAGTTACGGATTGTAATGCTATTAAATCCACAGCCACTAAGAAAGATATCCTACCCCGTGTCGCTCGTTGGTGGGCATATATGCAAGATTTTAATTTCGAAATTGTTTATCGTAAAGGCAGCTCACTGCCACATGTCGATTTTCTAAGTCGCAATCCAGTTGTTGTACGACGTGTTTCGGCCAGTCATAATTGGTTGTATGTTGAACAGCACGGCAACATGGAAACTTTACAGCTTATTAAAGATTTTGAAGAAGGCCGATTAGACTCGTCTCGTTATATGGTTCATAACGGTATTCTACATTACATTATTATTACTTCTGAGGGCCGTTTTCCAAAACCTTTTGTACCACGACAAAGTCGATTAGGATTATTAAGGATATTCCATGATGAACAATGTCATATTGGCATTGACAAGACATTTGATTCAATCCAGAAACATTTTTGGTTTCCTCGCTTACGTAACTTTGTGAAAAATTATATCAAACACTGTCTCGTTTGTGCTATTAAAAAGACACGCACCGGTCCGCTACAGGGTTTTGTTTCGAATGTTGAAAAACCGTCTCAGCCTATGCATGTGCTGCACGCTGATTGCTTAGGTCCACTAACCCCTACTCATGAAGGATACAAACACATTCTTGTTTTAATCGATGCATTCACAAAATACTGTTTCTTGCAACCATTGAAAACAGTAAAAACCGATGAAACTAAATTGGCCTTTCAGTATTTCATATCTTTGTTCGGAACCCCTAAATTAATCATAATGGATGCTGGAACAAATTTTAAAAATTTGAAGATCCCTGAGTATTTAGATTCGCTTGGTATTTCTTATCACTACACTACACCGGATGTACATCGTTCTAATGGACAAGTAGAGCGATATATGCGCACTATCATGAATTTAATAAGAACCGAAACTAAAATTCTGTCAGAATGGTCGAGCGGTCTATGGAAGATTCAATTAGTACTGAATTCTACAATCCAAAAATCTACGCAGACCTCACCTCTGCAAGCATTAATTGGCATTGAGGGTGGAACTCCATTGATTCAATCTCTGTTGCAAAATTTAAGTTCAGATTTAGAGCCTATACGAAATCTAGAGCTCGATCGTGAAAGAATTAGAAAACGACTTGATTTAGCCACTAGTAAACCATTACAATTGAATCAGAAACGACGTGATACGTTACAATTTGCGATTGGCGATTTTGTACTGATGCACAGAGATGAGACAATGCATAAGAGCAAGCTTCGATATGAATTCCAAGGGCCATTTGAAGTGATGGGAATTACACCAGAACAACGGTATGAACTTAGACGAGTTGGCAAAAGTACGATCACCAAAGCAGCTAAAGAACAATTGAGACAATGGCCCAGTGACTGGTCACTTACAGTAAACATGCCTGATTTGTTGGAATACCTTGAGAATAATTTAAGGTCCGTAAATTTCTACTAAATATTGCTGTCTATTTTTGGTATAATGTTGAAAGCCGATTTAACGCTTTGCATTGGTAATATGTTGAAAGCCGATTTAACGCTTTGCTTTTGTATTATGTTGAAAGCCGATTTAACGCTTTGCATTGGTAATATGTTGAAAGCCGATTTAACGCTTTGCATTGGTAATATGTTGAAAGCCGATTTAACGCTTTGCTTTTGTATTATGTTGAAAGCCGATTTAACGCTTTGCATTGGTATTATGTTGAAAGCCGATTTAACGCTTTGCATTGGTATTATGTTGAAAGCCGATTTAACGCTTTGCATTTGTATTATGTTGAAAGCCGATTCAACGCTTTGCATTTGTATTATGTTGAAAGCCGATTTAACGCTTTGCATTGGTATTATGTTGAAAGCCGATTTAACGCTTTGCATTTGTATTATGTTGAAAGCCGATTTAACGCTTTGCATTGGTATTATGTTGAAAGCCGATTTAACGCTTTGCATTGGTATTATGTTGAAAGACGATTTAACGTTTTGCATTGGTATAATGTTGCAATCCGATTAAATGCTTTGCACTCAGAATGTCCGAATAACGAGTTCATTTTATTGTTTAGTGATGATGACGATTCTACTCAATCCATAGCAACCACTACTGGGACTTTTGCCAAATAAGAATGATCGCTTCGAGAGCGAAGCGCCTGTTAGGATGACCGTGTTAGCGACAAGAAGATGGTTCCGCTTTGGATTACGCAATCCAGTTATTTCTTGTTAAAATCTCTTATTGAATGTTTTATCATATTCGATGTTTCGTAAGTTATTTAATTAATTGCTTTAATTGGTTTTATATAATTTTGCTTAGCCGCCGACAGTCGTGAAGTGTTTACAGTTAGTATTCACTTGGCGCTTGTGAAAAACGGCCGCTTGCTGTTTGACTTGTGTGTTTGAGGGAATAAAAGTTATTTGAGATCAGTAAGTTGTTTTTGTTGACCTATAATCTTCTCTTATGGTAATAATTGTACTTGACAGTGCTGTATTGTGTATTTTTTTTGTGATTTTACTCTTAAACTCTAACAACAGCCACATTATACCAAAAATTGAACAAATATAAATTCAACGATAAAATAACGAATAATAGGAATATTTTGAATTCACTTATTAATCATATTAAAGAAAAGATCCAATTATTGAATATGAAAAGAATAAAGCGTGGATTGATAGATGGTTTAGGATCCATTATAAAAAGTATTACAGGAAATCTCGACGCATCAGATAAGGAAAGATATGATCAAATTATAGAGAACATTAATAATAATGAAAAAGTAATTTCTGATAAAGTTAATACTTTAGTCAAAATTAATAACAATATTACGGCCCAATTTAATGACAAAGTCAATATAATGAATGAGAATAATGTTATTTTGAGTAATAAATTAAATAATTTGCAAAAAGAAATTGGTAATATATTAGATGACATAGATGTTATCAGAGTACAAAATTTGATAAATGAATTTGTCCAAGTCGGACAAGATTAATATTTTTCCCTTATTCAATTGGAAGAAACGCTCACCTTTTGCAAACTTAATACCTTACATTTTGGAATAATTAATCATATATAATATCATAAGTGGTTAAATTTTACCGAAAAATTTTTTAGATTGTTACGAGAGCTAGTTGCTTAGCAATTTATTGAGTGATATTGACAGAAAAATCACGAGCTGTCGAGCGAGTGATTTTTGATCAATATCACGAAATAAATTGGTAGCAAGCTCTCGTAACAATCTGAAAATTTTGCCAGGTTAAATTTAATCACGAATGGTATTCGGAAGATTATTTTTCCCATCCAAATTCATCAATAGATTCCAGAGACTCGACTCCGAATCTGCTCATTTTCACATTCAATCTGTCTGTCAGTTTGACAGATGCTGAATCAACGCAGCTGAATGTTCTTTGTTTTATATATATATAACCAACAGACAAAATTTCCAAAAAATTTCCACTTGAAAACCGTGTAGGTTGTACCACGTGACGTCGAATGGTGCAATTCTATTGGTCGAAATTTGGATGGTAAAAATAATCATGAAAAACTTATGGAAGAATTGAATAAAATTGAAAATAAATATTTGCGATCAATAATTATAAACAACATACAAAATAATGGCATATTGAAGACATATTGTTCCTATGACAATCCCAATTTAACGATCCTTCTTGAAACCCCTGCAAACACACGCACGGAAGAATTAATTTTAGTAACGGCAATCCCTACAAAAATACACCAAATTTACGAAACAATAAATATAGTGAATGGATTTTATTCAAAAGATAATTGTAAGATAAGATTACTTACTAAATGTAACCAACTCAATAATAAGGAATATTATTGTATTCATCAAGGTAATGAGTACGATAAATGTTTAGATAATATTGTATGTTATAAAGACTTCAAATTTTGTAATTATAACGAGATTTCAAATATAAACTCTGTTATCAAAATTAGGAATTCAAATTTATATTACCTATTTTTCCCGCATAAGCAGGAAATTGAATATGTATGTAATAACAACATAAAAATTCGAGAACTCGAAGGAATATATTTTACTGAAAATTGTGTTGTGAATATTCAGTTAGAATTAACTAACAATTTTGGCAAATTAATAGAATTGAATAATAAATTCACTAATTCCCAAATTTCACATTTGGAGAGCAAAATAAAGAATTTAACAAGATTCGAAGTCAGTAAAAGTGATGAGATTCATTGGGAATCAATATACACTCATTTATCAAATAATCATAAGCATTATGTTATAATTATGTAACGATGTCAATCATTGTAATAATTTTAACCATATTATTTATTATAAAGAAATTCAAATGCATGAATTATCTTAGAAAAGGGAATAAACAAAAATCAATAAATAAATTCAGAAGTATTGAATTAAACCAATTAGAATCTAATAATCAAAATCAAACTCACGAAGAGTTAGCTTTTTCTCTTAAGGGTGGAGGAGATATATAGAGACACCGCCCTAATTTCATAATATTGCGCAACGCAAATATAAGATTTCATCATCTCTTAACTTAAAAGACGTAAACAAGTTTACATCTTTTAGGCACGAACCCCTGAGATAATGATTGCATATAAATAGTAGAGATCTGAAATTATAGTTACTCTTGTTGTACTAGTCTTAGTCGCTGTAATACATTGTCAAATAAAATTTTTTAAAAACCTAATTTTCGGTGTCGATAATTCAACTTATATATATATATATATATATATATATATATATATATATATATATATATATATATATATATATATATATATATATATATATATATATATATATATATATATATATAATCAAACACAACATCTCATCATTCCACGGCTAGTCGGTTGCTATGGAAACAGTATGTCATCATTTTTATGCTACAACATTCCTAAATACTGATTTCCAGAGTTCAACGGCTAACAATTCTGAATTTATGCGCAAAACTCCAACATCGTCAAGTATAGTGCACTTTCGACTCAGTCGATTTCAATGAAAATATGATATGAGCATTTGGACAGTACTATCATCTTGAATATTGTATTCTAATATTTTACTTTCAATCGTTCTGGATTTATGCGGAAAATAGAAAAATGTTCTGAGAGAACTGCACTCCCGGCTTAGCCGATCGCAATCATTATGCGAGGTGTACAACTAGATACTATAAAAGTGCTCAATACGAAATCTCAATATTCTGCGACTGATAATCTTAAATTTATGAGAATAATTCGAAAAGTCTGTGATATGAAGTGCACATCCAGCTCAGTTGATTGGGACGAAAATAGGAGATGATCATTTGGATGCTGCAGCAATTTCAAATACTGAATTCCAGTATCCTACGGCTAATCATTCTAGATTTATTCAAAAAGAATATCAGGTAAAGTGCACATCCAGTACAGACGATTGCAACCATAATGCGAGGTGCACATCCTAGATCCTATACCAGTCTTATACACAAAATTTCAGCATTATACGGTTGACGAGCTCTAAAATTTGCGAGTTGCACGAATACACACATACATTTGTAGAACGTACCGACATCAAGCCAAGAATAGTCAAAATGGATCCAGGGATATATTTTATAAAATCAAATCCTGATGAGTTTCACAAAAATGAAAATTCAGAAGTCGGTTTTCACGCCATCAGCCTGAATAGGGCAGCAACAGTAGATTCAGGGATGCTCAAAACGGATATATCCATCAAAATCTCAATATGTGAATTTTGTCGGCTTCACAATATTTCCTTGTACTTTTAGACCGTCAAATAGTCGTAGATTCTCATTTTGTTTTTCATGCCTTCAAGAGGTTTGATAAGCATGAATATTTGGAGTTCAATGATGCTGAAATGAAAGCTGGACCGTGTGACCAACATAATGAAAATTAATTTTAAATTTGTATGAAAAAGCATGTTCTGATCAAATTTTGTCGCTTTTGTCATGCTTACGAAATTAAATTTAGGGAAAAATATTATGACATTTATAATGTCAAACAAAATTTAAAAATTGACAACAGATTACCATTGCCTACCTTATCATTTCAATTAAACTGATTGTTATATACGGTAAATTCTGAATGTCTGTTATACTCATAAACTTCACTTCCGGCTTGGTCGATTGATACAAAAATAGCAGTTAACTATTTTGATGCTACAACAAGTTCAAGCACTAAATTTCAATATGCTATGACTGATCATTCTACATTAATGCAAAAAAATTAAAAAATGTTCCAAGTCAAGTGCACTTCTGGCTTGGCCGATTCATACAAAAATAGCAGATAACCATTCTGATACAACATCAAGTTCAAATTCTGAATTTCAACATCCTACGGTTGATCATTCTCTATTTATAAGAAAAATTCGGGAAAAAGTCTCAAGTGAAGTGCACTTCCGGTACAGACGATTGAAACCATAATGCGAGGTGCACAACTAGACTCTATACCAGCCTTGAATTCAAAGTTTCAACATTATACGTCCGACCAGTTTTGAGATTTGCGAGTTACGCACGCACGCACGAACATACGTACCGACATCAAGCCAAAAATGGTCATAATAGATCCAGAGATGCTCAAAACGGATATTTCCATTAAAATTTCGATATGTGAATTTTGTCGGTTTCACAATACTTTCTCGTACTCAGTACAAGTAAGTAAAAAGGTATTGCAAAAATGACACTCCACAACAATGTGAATAATGCAAAAGTATCATTGAGCTGACGTGACGTTAGGTAACTAACTATCCATAGTAGGTTGATGGTATCGCTTAGCTGACGTTCAGTAACATTTTATAATAGCTCGCGAAGCGGGTGGGTAGCAGCTAGGTTTAGAATAATTATGTCTTGCCTATTAGAATATCCAAAATATTTCATTGTCATATTAGAAAGTGTTTCAAATCAGATAAGCTCCAATGAATTGTGTTCAATTGATATTTAATTTAAATTTATAAACTAACGATATTAAAAAATTGTTGCAATGCTGAAAATATTTATGGCTGGTATCCGCACTCACGATTATCTAAAATATTCAATTGGAACTTGAAAATTCGGAGAAAGTTTCAAATATCGTGCACTTCCTGCTCAGCCAATTTTTACCAAAATAGCAGTTAACCATTCTGATGCAATATCAAGTTTAAATACTGAATTTCAACATCTTACGGTTGATCATCCTGGATTTATCAGAAAAATTCTAAAAAAGTTCCAGGTAAAGTGCACTCCTGGTACAGACGATCGGCACCATGATGCAAGGTGCACAACTAGACCCTATACCAGTTCTGAATACAGAATTTCAACATTATACGTTCAACCAGTTTTGAGACTTGTGAGCTATGATCGCACGAACGCACGCACATACGTACCGACATCAAGCCGGAAATAGTCAAAATGGACTCAGAGATGCTCAAAACGGATATTTCCATCAAAATCTCGAAAGGTGAATTTTGTCGGTTGTCCAGTAGTGGCCAATCTGGTGATAGATCTTGTTCTGAGGGAAATTTTGCCTTTGCTCTCATTTAAAGTTCCGTTCATTAAATAATATGCTGATGACTTGATTACAGCTGCCCCAAATCTAAAATCAATGAGACTCTTACTGTTTCTAATGATTTCAATGCGCATATTCAGTTTACCGTAGAATTGGAGACAAACAATTGTTTGCCGTTTCTTGACATGTCAGTAATTAGAGACAATGATGGTAATATCACCACTAAATGGTACAAAAAGCCTTGCGCTAGCACCAGGTACCTCAATTCAGATCTAACCATCCTGAAGATCAACTTATCAATGTAGCAAGGAATCTTTTCTCCAGAGCATTACATTTAACATCTGAAATATATCATAATGAAGTATTGAATACGATAACTGTTTTACTACGTACAAATAAATATCCTGTAGGCATTATCCACGGCATTCAAAATCAAATCAACAGCAGTTTGCATGTTGGCACTGTAAATGTCAACAAAACACCTTTGACAGAGAAGTATTTTGCCATTCCGTACATAGGTGGAGTGAATGGTAATATCAGAAATGTTTTTAGAGACAATGTTAAAATTAAAATCTGTTTTAAACAACACAAGACAGTGGGCAATTTATTCTCTAAAATTAAAGATAAAATTGATATGGATATGAGATCTAACCCAATTTACAAGATTCCATGTAATGATTGCCCGGCACAATATACAGGTCAAACGAAGCGGTATTTGGAAACACGTTTGGATGAACACAAGAGCAACTGTAAAAATGCTAGAAGGGTCGGTGCTAAGTGTGCGGTGATTAGTTACTGCTTCAATACTGAACATTCTTTTAATTTCGCTGAAACTCGCATCTTACATAAACAGACTATTCTGCGAAAAAGGCTAACACTTGAAATATTATTTATAAAACAAGATGATAATAATGTCAATGAGAAAACTGATACTATAGCCTTAAGCACCATTTATAATAATATATTGAGATGATTTTTGATGTTTTGAAATTGTTCATAAATAATTTTTTTAAAGTTTTTTATTTTTATTTTTATTTTTATTTCGTTTAGTCTCTTGTGACTTGCATCCCTGAACATCTTGATGTGATTCTTTTTCATTGGTTGACTTCAACAATTGACTGTTGTGACTTGTGCGTTTTTGCTTTTCCGCATTACACGGGCACTCACTTGTATATTATATAGTCAAAAATGAATGAATTGATATAACATACATCGTCCTTGTATGTTATATTAATTCATTCATTTTTGACTATAATAATTGTCAAGACTCATATTATTTTATTGATTTGTAATAGTTATTCCTGATTTGTGAAATATTTGTCTTGACACTTGTTTTTGTTATATTCATGTAGATGTAGATCATTGAAATTCAGTCTTTCTGTTTAAAAAAATTTTTATGACATGTTTGGACCTTGGAACTGTGTGCGTTGCAGAAACGGGACATCGTCCTAATGTGTTATATCAATTAAATCTTTTTCTCTTCAATAATTGTCAAGACTCATATCGTTGATTCCTCTGTTGAGGTTTTTTACGTGGTTTTTCCTCATACTTTGGGTAAATGCCAGAGGAATTTTGTTCTTTTTGCACTAAATGTGGAATCCACGTATTCACATCTAGTTATCTGTATATTTTCAATTTTTAATTTCTAATTATCTAGATACCTTCTTGCCTTGTTTATTTTTGTATCATTTTTTCTGATGAAGATTTTCGGTTAGAAAGTCGAAACGTCAAAAATAAAATTAAATATACAGAATTAAAACCAAAAAAGTCTATTTAATACGAAAAATGTTACGAATAATTTTGTCAGTGGAGAATAATATACAAAGTTCAGGGAATTAATGAAGATATTTTAATAGCTTACTTTTTTGAGAAGGTTGGTTTTATAGTCTAACTTGTTACTATTTTTATTTTAATTTTTATCTTTTCACAGGCTAAGAGTTTTAAATTCTCAACATTGTGGTCAGTGTATCCTATGCTGAAAAGCACGTTGCAAATGAATGAAAATGTGGACATTTCTGTATATAGAAAGTTGATTGCATATATAAAACGTCAAAATAAAGGGTATATGGCAGAGAAATCTATTGTTTTGACGATGGATCATGTTATAATGTTTTTGTCGAAAGCTCCTGATGATTTATTTCTGTTCATGAAAGTTGTATTAATTTTCGCTCTTCATGGTGCATATCGAGGTGATGAACTACATATGTTACAAGTTGACAACATTGATGATAACGGATCTGTTCTGGTTGTCAAATTGCATGATACAAAAACAAAGAAAAAACGTGTCTTTACAGTCTCATCAGATGTGGGAGGTGTCAATGGAATTGCATTATATCGAATGTATTTGAGTTTACGACCAAAAAGTATTGATCATCGTAGGTTCTTCGTATGTTACCGAAAAGGCAAATATGCTGTGCAGCCAGTAGGAATGATTACTTTCTACAGTATACCAAGAAAAATTGCAAAGTATTTACAACTTCCAAATGCCAGTAGTTACACCGGACATTGTTTCCGAAGGACTTCTGCGACATTACTTGCAGAGAGTGGGGCTGACATCCAAGTATTGGAGAGGCATGGAGGATGGCGTTCGAGCACCTTTGCCGAGTAATACGTTGAGGAGAGTATCGAGAATAAAATAAATACGACAAGAAGAATTTTTAATGGCCAGCATAACGTTAGTAAGCAACCTTCATCTATTGGAACTTCTTGTGTCTCATCAACAGTAGCATCAAGCGAACGAGCCAGCACTTCTTTGTCAGTATCGGATTTCCAGTCGATGGCATCTTCTTCTGGCACAACATTTAATAATATATATATATATATATATATATATATATATATATATATATATATATATATATATATATATATATATATATATATATATATATATATATATATATATATAAATTACGATGTGATTATGTGTTTTATCATATAACAACCACAAAATCTCATCGTTCCCCAGTTAATCGTTTTGGATTTACCCAAGAGATTCTAAGAATCTGTCAAGTGAAGTGCGCTTTCAGCCAAGTCGGTTGACATGGAAACATGGCTTTCATTCTTATACTACTACATTCCTAAATACTGATTTCCAAAATTAGAAAATAAATTCCTACTGAAGTGCACTTCCGGTTCAGTCTATTGTTATGAGAATGGTAGGCAATGATTCAGATGCTACAGCAGATTGAAATACCAAATTTCAATATTCTTCACCTGATCGTTTCGAATTTATGCAAAAAACTCCAAAATACTGTCAATTAAAGTGCAATTCTGGCTCAGTGGATCTTAATAGAGATGAGATACAAGCATCTAGACGGTATAATCGTCCTTAATACTAAATTCTAACAATCTATGTTCAATCGTTCTGAATTAATGCGGCAAATTCAAAAAATGTTCCGAATAAAGTGCTCTAAATACTGAATTTCAACATCCTACGGTTGATCATTCTGGATTTATTGGGAAAATTCGGAAAAAGTTTCAAGTAAAGTGCACTCCCGGTTCAGACGCTTGGAACCATAATGCGAGGTGCACAACTAGACCCTACACCAGTCTTAGATACGGAATTTCAACCAGTCTTGAGATTTGCAAGTTACGAACGCACGTACGCACGTACGCACGCACGAACTTACGTACCGAAATCAAACTAAAAATAGCCAAAATTGATTCAGGAATGCTCAAAACAGATATATCCATCAAAATCTCGATATGTGAATTTTGTCGGTTTCACAATACTTCCTTGTATTTTGTACAAATAAGTAAAAATAATATAAGATACACGTTTCATGAGACATTTAAGGTCACTTGTTCATAAGAAATCTCGCCGCAAACATTATACTTAAATTACTGGGAGCCGTTACATCGCAAACACTCAAGTTTTCTAAGTACAAATTCTCCGTTATTTTCTGCGGCACAAGGCAATCAGCGGTACTTAAAAATGAACCAGAGTGAGACTTGAATTCAATTTCAACAAGTTCTTTTGCATTACTCTCTATATTATTAATTCCTGATATATTATAATTAAGTGGTTCCGAACTCAAACCCAATTTATCGCGCAATGATTGTTTTATAAAATTCAATTGGGAACTTTGATCAAGCAAGGCACGATATTTAATCCACGTATTCGAAACGGGATTTTCAAGTTACATTTCAGCGGTGGATAGTAAAATTTGACCATTATTTGTATCATTGGCACTAGCGGATACTGAGCCTACGTTTGAATTCATAGGTGGTTTAATGATTACTTCGTGTAGTAGAGGATTATGTCTCAATTTACAATGCCTACAATAATTAGCCGCTTTGCAATTATCTAAATGATGGTTATTCTTTAAAGAATTGGTGCATAGTTTCAAATTTTTCAGTACATTCAGCCTTTCTAGAATATTAAGTTTTAGAAATTCTTCGCGATAGTATATTGTACGTGCTTTTTAGCGCATTTCCTAGAAAAAAGCGCTATTAAATTCACTTTGGCTGTCTGGCTGGCTAGCTGGCTGGCGTGGCGCTGAGTTCCCAGCAACTATACTATTTACAGACTTGAAACTGGTACTAAATAAAAGCTGCTGCTTCGTAGGCTTGCACAAATTGCTTTAATTCAAGCTCAGTGATTGTGGAAGATTAAATTATTCAATTACTTGTTTCAAGTGAAACAATGCCCATAGATATATATGACATTAGGGATATGGCAACTGACATTCATTAAAGTAGATGAAAATTTAGTTACACCTTAAGCCGCGGGTGTCATTATTATCATGTACAGTTGTCAAATCCGTTCGGGATTCATTCAATGACTTGTTTGATGCGAACTTTAAGCTTATTAGAATGAATTATTATTATTGGATGAAAATTTGTTCACTTTTGGTGTATTTTTTTTTATATAGCTCGATAAAGATCAAATTATCATTTTAAAGTACAGCACTTGACCTCCCGTCAGTCAATAACTAAACAATGAAGATTAAAAGGTATTTCTGAGTTTGTACATGCATAAATTTTGTACCTATCAAATAGTCAACTTGAAACTAGTACTAAATGGAAGCTGCTGTTCCGTAAGTTTGCCCAAACTGCTGAATTTCAAGCTCAGTAATTGTGAGAGATGGTATTTTGCGAAATCTCTGGAATAACAAGCATTCATGAGCTGTCAAAAATGCGTTTTCATCATCTAGATGATCCTTCCATTTTTTACTATGGTAGCATTAAACTGCGTTTGAAGCTACATTACATTGCGTACGTGATTTGTTTTGCGTTGCTTGACGTGTATGATTTAAGAATTTAGAATTAGATTGTAAATAATCAGATAGATTCAAAGACTCTAAGAGAAAACAACGTTTGGACAAAAATTCTTTTAATTGGGCCATATTTGGTTATTTCGCATTTAAGGTTAATTCCCATTCACGCTTGTTTATGAAGTCAAATTTTGAAGCTATTATCACAGTCAATAAGGTATTCCAATGTTCCGTGGGTCGTTTTAGTGATTTTAGAGCAGCTAAACTAATTGTTGAATCATCGAGCAATTTTCTTAACAAAGAATGAGAATTTTTTGATACAGGTGGTGAGTTTAATATCGTTATCACATATTCCTGGATGATAATTCTTGAATTTTTGTACCTATTTTCAAGAGTTTCCCAAGCAGAGTGATAATTGTCATCAGACATCACAAATGCACCCAATATTTTATGCGCGTCGCCTTTCAGACATGATCTCCAATAATAAATTTTTTTTACATTGCTATATAAACTGCTATCAAAAATTAAAGCAATAAATGTATCATGAAAGGATGTCCATTCAAGATAACTTTCAGAAAATTTGGGTAAATCTAAAAAATACCTACTCTAGCATTACCAATCTACGTGGATTGACGCGAAGAACTAGCAGCAGCGGACGCATGTCTATTGATTGATTTTTCATGCTCATCAATTTTTTGTAATGAGGAGGCATCAGCATCGAAATAGTAAGTTTGAAAACTATCGCGATCATTTTCTTGATTTGCGTCTGGTCTGCGTAGAACTGGTCGACTCTCACCTGCAAATGTAGAAGACTGTTTTAGAAATTCAACAACCTGCAAAGAGAGTGTCGATATCCTACTTAATAATGCTTGTGAAAGAATAATTATGTAAGAATTAAGTATTACAAAACATTCTGTTCAACATTCTTGTTGTGAAGAAACATTCAGAAAGCTTCACGGAGAGTGCAGCGAAGACGAAATTTGTAGTACAACCGTGAAAAATTTGGATAAAAAAAGATGGTTTGAAGAAAGGCAGTTTACAGTTTATATACTTACGCTAAAGACAACTGGAAATATGAATCAGTATTGTATTTCTGACCAAAATCATATACTGCTACAAAGGCCATGATATATGGTATTAAAACAGAAGCAAGAGCTCGTGAAGTGATTATTTCAAAGTTGAAATTATGCATTAGAGAGTTCTGATTTGTGGTGTCTAATAATAACCCATGGTTGGCTTATTCCCCCGATGGATGGCGTAATTTTTGAAAACAATAACCCGACTGCGCTGCTAGAAATTGAATGCCCTGCTGCTGGTGAATTTCAGACAATAAATTCAATATCGCCTGATTTGAAATATTTACGGAATGAAAATGATGTAATATACTTGAAAGAAAAATGCTCATATTACGGACAGGTGCAAACGGGAATGGCACTTTTAAATTTGAATTTTTGTTATTTTGTACTTTTTTCATCTTTTGATGACTCGTTTCATGTGATTATCGTTCCATTCGATTACAGTTTCGCAAATAAAATGTTGAAAAAAGTAAAACAAATCTTTTTCGAAAAAATTATTACATACTAAGTATATATGAAAACTAAATTTGTTTTTTGTAAAAATGTTATGTTATCTAGAAATGAAATGCTTTTTTTTCTACACCTAGTCTTATAAGAAGTAAATTCTGATTTTTATAACAAATTGTGCAAAAAATTTGTTGGAATCATATACTTTATTTCTGAGAATAATAAACTACATTTTTAAAAAAATATAAGTTCTCATAAACAAAATAAAATTATGAAATTACGAGCGTTATTTTATTATATTATCCAAAATAACATTCCACGTACAAATCTATGCAAACTTATCTTTGGATTATATTGGATTGGATAGATTTGTGACGGCACAAATCATTTGAAAAATATGTTTCATATTTGGAATAAGCGAAATGAATCTTTCCACAAAGTATTTTGAACTGCTAATTTTTCTGATTCATTCTTTCCACGTGAACTCTGGCGGCAGTAATTTTGACATTGTATAAAGCTTCTTCAGCAGACAGTTGAAATTTTTCTTCTAGAAATGATGGTCTGTATATCTTCAAACTTGATTTTGAACAAACATCTTCTATTAAAAATCTCTTATCAACCATAATCCCATCGCCACTTTTTAGTATTTCAAGCAAAGAACAGTTTCCAAAAATGCATTCGTCAGATGCACGTCCTTCATAAGGTTCACTTATGTAAGTAATTAATCCAGCTGGTGAAACACCAACCATATATTTAATCGTATTATGACCTTTATGATAGGAAAAAAGTCTGATTCTGCAACACAAACATTACAGTTTTTGAATGAAAATTTCTGTGCAATCAAGAATTATTCGCACATTCGGAAAGTCTGTGGAACATTTAGGAATGTTTCTTGAAATTGCTTCCCTTGACGGAAATCTATTGCATGTTCTAGTGCTTTAGAAATAATCGACAACATGTCTTCAATGTAACATTTACACAAATTAGGAGCTATGTTGAACAGATTTGACAGTAGCCTGTACGTCATATCAGTTTTGAATTTTGTAAATGTTAATATTATTCTTTCTCTGAAATTAAGTTTATGACTTCTTGCATCTGAGTGTATTTGCTGTACAAGGGAAACTATCACGTCTGGTAACTCAAAACTACTAAGTCCTGTGAAACTAACCAATTTTTTCTTCGTATTGATAATATCACATAAATTTGACGGTTTGTACGTGTTCACTTGTATTTCCATATCTTTGGTTTGTACAAATTCTTCATCTTCTGAAATTGATAAAATTTGTGATGATATAAATTCGTTATAACCTGCATTCTCATCATTTGATGTTTCTGCATTCTGTCCTCCACATTTTTCATCTAATTTGGAAGATGTAGGCTCTGGTTGTGATTTGTACCCAAATCTACGACTTTGTCTTGTACTTATTTTTTCGCCACTTAGTAAATTTTTGGAGGGCACAGCATTCAATTTTAGACATTTCTAACTTATCCAATTTTTCTGTTTCGCCATATTTATTTTTCACCTTCACTTGCCATTGACCACTTTTTGGAAATGCGTGAAGACCTAAATTCCTGTCCTTTTTACTTACTTGTACTAAGTACAAGTAAGTATATATATATACTCAAACATCTCATCATTCCACGGCTAGTCGGTTGCTATGGAAACAGTAGGTCATCATTCTCATGCTACAACACTCTCAAATACTGATTTCAAGGATTCCACGGCTAACAGTTCTGAATTCATGTCACGTGATGTCCACATCAGATCTTTATGTATGGATTAACATCCATACACTGAACAATAAACATTATTCATGTTGACAAATAGTGCAACATAAAAAGCTTAAATTTGTTTAAATTTAAAGAAAACAACACGAATCCCGTCTATGCATATACAATGTATCACACTTCCAGTAGCTCTACAATCGGCCGCCAGATAGAGTATCGCTTAGCAAGACTCGCCGATACATACAAATAAACTGTACATTCGGTAATGCAAATCTTTTCATTCCATCTGCTCTTTTGCGTTCTTTAATTGCAAAAAGCGTAAATGGTACAGAGATAGACCGGAAATAATAACGTTCGGTAATAGCAGAGCTGAGTGTTTGGAGCTCACTCTCAATGCACCAGCGTGAGAGGTGGTGCTTGCAGAGTGAATACTTCAAATCGCGCCAAATTATAAACGTACGCGAACCTGACAAGAACTTATGAACAACAAATTACAGAAAATAACATATTTTATTTGTGCTATGTTTGTAATCAAACTCATGCATCTTTTGGCGAAATTCGGAGAACATTCTTTGTTCGCTAAACATCACGATGTTTTCATTATTTGTTTGTCTATTTGTAATTCATGTCTTGTTTTTACAATAAAATGAATAAAAGTAAGTAGTTTTGTCAACAATTCTTCGGCTGTATTCCAAAATACGATTTAAATTGATTATCTTAACCTCGAGGAACAGTTTCTTCTGCATAATTTTCTATTTTCCCTAATAAATAATAGATACACCATTTTCATCATCATTATTATCGTCAAAAATTAAGTCATGACCAATTTGAATCGCATGAACCAATAAATTGCTCATATTTGTATCTTCCAACCGTTCTTACGCCAATAATTTTCAAATTTTAGATATATTTGAGAGTTGAATCGTTCTTTAATTCACGGAGTGAATGGAGTGATTTGACATCACCTGACTTAGCTCCAAGCTCTGTACGTTCTGCGCTCGAGCTGCATTAACGAACGCACTAATAATTGAAAAAGAAATTAGATTCCTATCAATCCTATCTTAATATGATTTGAAAATAATATTTATCTGTTATAACGTTCTATATTTCTACACTTCTTTCGTCTAGCAGACAAATATAGTCGCTTCTTCACCTCGATTCTTGCATCTTTCTCTTTATCCATCTTTAGGATGAATAATCATTGAATCCAAAATCCTGAAACATCAAATTATATGCTCTTTAATGAGTATTCAAATGTATAAGTAATATTAAAATTAAATTTATTGAGAAAAAAATATATTCACATGATTTTCAACTAATGCTGAAGAATTCAATCACTTGAGAGAAATTAATAGTATAATTGGATCTTAACCATTCATTCACATCCAAGATGTAAAAAGTTGGAAAAAGTGTATAAATTGAAAAAATTTAATGTTACATGATTGAAAGAAATTGAAGTTGAACTGTTATAATAACTCTTTGTTCGCTTCTTCATACAAACAAGAATTATAAAACTAAAAATGAACTTACTTATCTAATTCACTAATAGCCTTTTGATTCTACATCACTTATTGTCTTTTATAAATCTAATATATTCCGCAAATGGCAAAATCCAACTTTACACAAAATAAACACACCTCACTCCTCACACTAACAATTCAGTATAACTCTAGAAAATTTCCAATCGTAATATTCTTATATTTATGGGAAGGACATTTCTTTCCTATAACTGATTCACGATTTCATAGAAATGAATACAACTGCAAACTTTGTCTAGTCTACTATACTACAGTGATGTTTCGAAGAACGGCGCTAGAGAACAGCATAGTATAGACACAAAAAATAAGCTTTCAGACCTGGTTTACTTTATTACTTAATAATTATGATTTGATTCTTCAAATGTTGTTCATAAAAGTTCAATGAAATTTTTGTTGTTTCAAATTTGGCATATTTTTCTTCATACCTTTCAAAATGTTCAATTTTGTTATAGTTTGTTACTGTTTTCTGAGGAAGATAGATAAATAATCATTTATTATTCCATAAGTAGTTGGAGTGTAATCGATTATTTTTGTGGTGCTATCACGAATGTTTATTGTGCTTGCGTTTGAATAGTACGAGTGTGCAGCACGAGTGGTATTCACAAGCACAATAAACATGAGTGATTGCACCACAAAAATAGTCTATAATACTTTAACTACAAATAGTATATGAAGGACTATTTCAGGAGTCAAACCATTTTTCAAAATTAGCTTCCTATGAATCAAATAACAAGAGTCACGTAATTTTCATAGAAACGAGTAAACAAACTTCTGTCAAATTGAAAATTAATAATTTCTTGCATTTTCTTTGACAAATAATAGAGAAATAAATTGCGTTCTGATATGGAAACTAATTCAAAAAGGCTTGGTGATAATTCCGAAGATGAAATTGATGAAGATATTCAAAAAAATATTCCATTAAATACGAGAAAAGCACGAGATTACAAATTGGAGGTAGCCACATCTTTGAGTAAAATACTCACTTTGACCACTAGTGTAATACCCGATAATATTTCTACACGTCCAAATACCCACTGATATGCACCGTTTCTATGGCGGTTTAGCATTGTTAACCTTGTTATAAATACTACGAATGGAATAGTCAGATAAATTGAACAACAGAAACATAGATTGATCTTTTATCTTCCCATATTTTTTGGTTTAATGACAGAAACATATACCAATTGGCCCATAGTTATATAGGCGCAAAGCGGTCTCAAGCATAAATTTAAGCTGTGAAGCATGCTCTTGAGACTGGTATCCTTTGGGAAATTAGTTTGAAAGGTACCTACCTATGAAAAATAATTACCAAACATCAGAGTATTGAAATAATTGTCTATCCTAGTTTCCAAACTTCAATATCTCATTTCATTGAAAGCTCTATTGCAAATCTCAAGTGATCCAAAAACCTGCAAATAAAATAATATTTGAACAAATATAACTCTCCTGGTAGCTGAGGAGCTGATGGCAATATGATTTCATAGTAGCTGATAACAAAATGTAATGCAGCTACTAGCATGATTGCTGCTGAGTTTTGGAATAAACGGATTACAAATACCAAAATTTAAGAAAAAAACAAGCCTTATATCAATTTATTGCTTCAGGAATTGCTACAAAATTACTCGTTTATCAAAACTTGGAATGTAAAATAGTTGGCTGAAGCTCAATAATATAATGACTGAACTCATGAGAATATAAAATAAAACTATGAATTAATTTTTACTGTTTCAAATGGAAAAGGGTCGAGAGGAAAGGTAATAGAGCAAAATATCAACAAATGAATAAAAATAGGTTAAATATATCTATGACCTAGAAGAATCATTTCTTACACATTGTTTCAACTATATTTTTAATGAATCTACATATTCAAAATGATATTTCTTATTGATTTGCATTCATAGAATTATTAAAAAAAAGTCAGCCGACGTGAAATCAGAAAAGCAGATTTCAATCACTATTTTATTAACGTTTTTACTCACTTGTTCAAAGTACAAGTATTGTACAGCCGCCAAAATTGACATTAAAAGATTTTGGTAGAAATATATTTCAAAAGATCATCGGATGATGGATAAAAATGAAGGATAAAGAATTATTGAGTCATCTCTTCACGTTGCAAACGTTTCGATCTTTATTAGACCTTCATCAGTGCCTAAGGCAATAAAAAGAACAATAGAATACATAATATTCAATAACGTGCAAATAATTCTCACAATGAACAACAAAATAATAATTACCTTAGAGAAAAGTAGAACATAACCAAACATTTTATGATATTGTGCAAAGACATCTTTACACTTCTACAATACAGAAGCAACTGAATTACAAACGGAAATGTCAACAAGAAATCACTTGTTAGTGAAACGTAACAACAAAAGACGTGCGCCAAAATTCAGCGGCAAATATAAAACCAAAATAATTGAATAACAAGTGCTATCTTTTTACAAAATGACAAATCCAAGATATTTTGATACGTTTTACTTAAATATTCAGTATCAGTTCTGAAATTGATCGAGTTATGATCTAGATAAATATATATCATCTCCAAGAAATTCCTTTTCTTATAATTACTTTCATGATCTAAAATTTTAACATTAGCAAAATCGAAACGATGATTATTATCTATACTATGGCTGGATAAAGCTGTTTTTTTATCATCTAATTTCTTGCAATCATTTTTGTGATTATTCATACGACTTTTTACATACTGTTTCGTTTGACCTACGTACACGCCATTACAGTCAATACAATTTATTTTATAGATCACATCAATTTGGCAAGGATGCGTCTCATACGCTCAAACAATGGTCCAACAAATTGAAAAACTTTACGGCACAGAAGAACAGAAGAATCTTCCTTCTACAATGCAGAAGCAACCACGTCATTCCCACCCATATACACATGGCAGTACAGAGATTATTCTGCATCTTTGAAGATAACAATCCATGTCTACAGGAATTCCAAAGTTTATTAACTAGGTTAGAATCAAATTTATTACGTTTTGAAATCAATAGTACTCTTATCACTTTTAATATTATTAACAATGAATTAATTAAATTAGAGAATATGGCTAATTCACAATTGCCTGCATCTGTTGTATCAAATTTCAAAGCACATCAAGATATATGGTGTGAAAAATATTTTAATAACAACAAGAATAAACAAATTATGAAGTTTAATAAATTAAAATCTATTCAAGTTTGTAATATGGTAGCTGATGGACAAAATAATGTGATTAATTTAACAGATAGAATCATTCCTGATGATATTAACAATTTACTATCATTGGGTCCCAAATTCAATTTAGAATACAATAAAAATGAATATCCCATCATTAATTTGCTTAAAGATGTGGAATATTGCATCAGTAGTCAAAATGATCTGTCAGTTGATGAGAAACAAGCCCTCAGATTGAATACCACTAACATTATTACTAACTTCACTAAAAAACTGAATAATCATACTCATAAGGTCAGAAATAATAACAGTTCAAATGTAACATATCAAAAAACTAGGAAATTCCTTAAAGAAAATGATGATATTCTAGTAACTAATTCAGATAAAAGTAAGAGTACGGTTATTATCAAAAAAGTGTATTACAAAGAAAAAATGGGTGAGCTGTTGGATGACGTTAATACTTATAAGATTTTAAAATGTGATCCTACGTGTAAATATCAAACAATGAATAATAAACTGATTAAGGATCTTAATGATAAACAGTTCATAGATGACAATCTTGCAAAATTCTTAAAAACATATAATTCTGTTTCACCTAAAATTTATGGTCTACCTAAGACCCATAAACCTCCACCAGTTCCTTTGAGACCGGTGGTGTCATGTATTAATTCACCTTCTTATAATATTTCCAAATTTGTATCGAATATTTTATTGATGATTGATGAACACCTCACATATAACGTGAAAAACTCTATTGAAGTGGTAAATAAATGTAAAGATTATATATTACCCGATAACCACATGTTGATCTCGTTGGATGTATCATCCTTATTTACTAATGTCACAAAAGACTTGGTCATTGATGCCATTGATGATGTGTGGGAGAAAATTGAACCTCACACATCCATTGATCTTGCTTCTTTCAAAAATATTGTTGAATTTTGTTTTGTCAGCAGTTATTTTCAGTTTAATGGAAAATTTTATAGGCAGATTGATGGTTGTGCGATGGGCAATCCAGCGTCTCCTATTTTTGCGAATTTGGTCATGACGAAATTATTAAATGATATCCTGACCAAACTTCCTTTCAATCTTATTTTCTTACATCTTTATGTTGATGACATTTTGACTTCTGTTCCGTCTGATATGATTGATGAAACATTGAACATTTTCAATAATTATAACCCAAAAATTCAATTCACAGTGGAAATTGAAAAAGATGGCAGTATACCATTTCTGGATTTGCTCATTGTGAGACAAGCTCACGGTGCTTTGATAACTAATTGTTATAAAAAACCTACTTCTTCTGATAGGATGCTACATTATCAGTCTAACCATCCTTTACATCAAAAAATTGGAATTATTAAGAGCTCCATTAATAAGATTGTCACACTTAGTGATGCTCGTTTTCACCATGAGAATGTCCAGAAACTAAGAATTTCATTGAATAATAACGGTTATCCACTTAAATTTGTTTCCAAAATTTTACACTCAACTTTATCCGCTCTAACAGTCAATAAAAATACAGAAATAAATACTGAACATAAAATATATTTTAAAATTCCATATATTAATAATGTTTCATATCAGCTAGCGAAAGTGTTAACCAACAATAGAACCAATATTGTATTTTATAATAATAAAAAGATTGGAAGCTTATTTAGTCGTTTAAAAGATCGAGTAAATATTGAAGATACATCAAATGTGATCTATAAAATAAATTGTATTGACTGTAATGGCGTGTACGTAGGTCAAACGAAACAGTATGTAAAAAGTCGTATGAATAATCACAAAAATGATTGCAAGAAATTAGATGATAAAAAAACAGCTTTATCCAGCCATAGTATAGATAATAATCATCGTTTCGATTTTGCTAATGTTAAAATTTTAGATTATGAAAGTAATTATAAGAAAAGGAATTTCTTGGAGATGATATATATTTATCTAGATCATAACTCGATCAATTTCAGAACTGATACTGAATTTTTAAGTAAAACGTATCAAAATATCTTGGATTTGTCATTTTGTAAAAAGATAGCACTTGTTATTCAATTATTTTGGTTTTATATTTGCCGCTGAATTTTGGCGCACGTCTTTTGTTGTTACGTTTCATTAACAAGTGATTTCTTGTTGACATTTCCGTTTGTAATTCAGTTGCTTCTGTATTGTAGAAGTGTAAAGATGTCTTTGCACAATATCATAAAATGTTTGGTTATGTTCTACTTTTCTCTAAGGTAATTATTATTTTGTTGTTCATTGTGAGAATTATTTGCACGTTATTGAATATTATGTATTCTATTGTTCTTTTTATTGCCTTAGGCACTGATGAAGGTCTAATGAAGATCGAAACGTTTGCAACGTGAAGAGATGACTCAATAATTCTTTATCCTTCATTTTTATCCATCATCCGATGATCTTTTGAAATATATAATTTTTACTGGATATGACTATTTTCTAAATTTGGTAGAAATATCCGTTTTGAGCATCCATAAATCCATTTTGATCATTTTCGTCTTGACATTGGTACGAACGTATAAATGTTTATATGTAGCTCGCAATTCTCAAAATCCGTAGAACATATGATGTTGAAGTTGTGTATTTAAGACTGGTCCTAGGTTTAGTTGGACAAGTCGCATTAAGGACGTAATCGTCTATACCGAAAATACGCTTTACTTGAGACATTTTTTAAGTTTCTTGCATGAATCCAAAATGGTTACCGTAGGATATTGAGATTCAGTATTCAAAATTGCTGCAACATTTCAATGGTTATTTTTTATTCTTGTATCAATCAGCTAAATCAGAAGTGCACTTTATATAACAGTCTTCCCGAATTTTCGCATCAATTTCGTATTAAGTACTTCTATGACATCTTGTTGTATACCTCTCACTATGATTGTGATCGGCTGAACCGGGAGTGTAGTTTACTGGACAGTTTTTAGAATTTTTTGCATATCTCCAAAGCAATTAGCAGTAGAATGATGTAACTTTGTATTTAGGACTATCATGGCATATTAATGATCAACTTGAATTTTGGTTGCGATTGATTTAGTCCAATACCAAAGTCAGTGTGACATACCACTTATCCAGTCAAAGGAAGTACAAGTGATGTGGGGTCAATATAAATTTTTTTAGGAATAGAGGAAGCCCTCTGCTAAGTTGCTGACATAATAGTGTAGCGAATTTAAGTCTTCAAATCTTTCAATCAGGCTTTACTGGTACTTAGAATTATTGTGGAATTATTTTACATTAGGAAATAGAAGCGATTATATTTGTTTTCTGGAAAATTGCTGGTATCTAGCGTTTTTCTAGAAACGTCTGGACGCTTGCGGGAAGAACGTAGTGAGGAGAGACCTACGGTATATATCCGCTGACTCAACAAGGAGAATTTTTTATTTTTGGCTCAGTGACCTTATACTATGCATTGAAATAAATAGTGTTATTTGGAATAAATCCACATTGACATAAATAGTTAAACTTGAGTTAAAATATAGTGTATAATAATATTCAGTTTGAATTAGAATTAGTAATGAAAAAAACGTTAGTTATCTAATTTATTATTTCAATGAATCATAAAATAAATAGTAGTGTTTAGTAGCCTTTGCTCCCTAGATTAAAATAAATAACGTTACAATTGGTAATCAGGTGTGAAGTTTTGAATTCAAATAAATAAAATGGCGTCAAAGACAGTGAAATTGAGTGAATTAAGAGTGGTTGATCTCAAGAATGTGCTAGAACAGCGAGAATTGGGGACAACAGGAACCAAGACCGTCCTCCAACAACGTCTCCGAGGATCTTTGGAAAATGCTGGTGAGAATCCTAATGAATTTATTCCGTGTGGAATATTCAACTTCAAGGAAATGAAAGAAGAGCTGCTGGAAAATTCAAGAAAATCAGAAGAGAAGGTAGTGGAGAATCCTAGAAAATTAGAAGAAAATTGTAGAACACTGAAAGAAGAGTTGCTAGAAAATTCTAGAACATTAGAAGACAAATTTATAGAACATTCCAGAACATTAGAAGACAGATTGGCTGAAAATTGTAGAACACTGAAAGAAGAGTTGCTAGAAAATTCCAGAACCTTGGAGCAGAGAATGGAAGAAAAATTGAAAGAGAATTCTAGGAAAGCAGAAGAAGATTTGAAGAACTTAAGGGAAGATTATAAGAAGAAAATACCGGAATTGGAGGAGAATTTTTCAAAGATGACTTCATCACCGATATCAGAATCTGTTGCATGTGAAGCGGACAATATGAGGATAATAAAAGAAGAGAATAAGGCAAAGATCCACATTAAGACACCGGAATTTGATGGGAAGATGTCGTGGCCGATTTACCTTAAACAATTGTTGCGAAGGCGTATGGATGGTCATCTGCAGATAGGGCCACAGCATTGACCGTTTAGTTGCGAGGAAAAGCCATGAATGTTCTTCAAACATCAAGAGAAGACGAACAAGGTGACTATGACCAACTGATCAAGCGGCTGGAGATGCGCTATGGCAACGCGCACCTCGAACAGGTGTATCAGACGCAACTGAGAAACCAATGTCAGAAGCCGCAAGAAACTCTTCAAGTATTTGAAGCTGACATTGCTCGTTTAATTCACCTCGCACACCCTATCGCCACTGATAGCGTTTTGGAGGGCTTAGCCACTCAAGCATTCATTTTTGGGGTTCAAGATCCCGAAATTCAGCAGGCACTACGAATATATCGTCCGAAGTCTTCAGTTGATGCATTATCGTATGCGTTAGAGCATGAAGCAGCAAAACAAGCATCGCATGGACATTCCAGAGCTAGACAAATGAGTGCTGACAAACATGATGAAATTGAAGATTTGGAAACTCGCCTAGAAAAAAAGTTGCGGCTCAAAATTACTGCAGGGAAAAGACAACTTCGCTGCTGGAGCTGTGGAGAATTAGGCCATCCGCAGAGGCTGTGTAAGAAACCGATGATTAAGATGGCAATCAGAACCACAGAAGCAGAAGAAGAAAAACTTGTTGTCGTCAAGAGGACAACAGTAGTCGATGAGAGATGGCAACCAAAACACAAAGACCAGGAGAATGATCCAGATTTAAAAATTGTGCTGAAGTGGAAAAATAGTAATGTTAGACCAGCTTGGGAAAGATGTTGCACCACACTCTCGAAATGTAAAATTGTATTGGGCGCAGTGGAATTCCATCGTGGTTGAAGTGGGCCTCCTGAGACGCTTCGTAGAGAGTGTGGACGGATATGCGAGCGAGACTCAGTTGATAATCCCTAGAAACAGAGTACTGGAAGTACTGGGAGGGATTCATGATTAAGCTGGTGGAGGGCACTTTGGAATCAGTAAAACATTGGAAAAATTACGCCAGCGATTTTACTGGATAAATTGTAAGGGGGATGTGAGAAATGCGTGGTCTGCGCCAGTAGTAACGGGCCACAGAGAAAAAGAAGAGCATCAATGCGTCAGTACAATGTGAGAAGTCCCTCCAAGCGCCTTGCAATCGAAATTGGCCGGACCGTTTCCAGAAACTAACAACGGAAATGAACACATAATCGTTGTGATGGATTACTTCAGTAAATGGGTGGAGGCGTACGCTCTACTCCACCAGGAAGCTGTCACCGTCGCCGAAGTTTTGGTGACAGAATGTATCTGTCGATTTGTAGTACCTCGAAAACTTCATTCGGACCAGGGAAAAAATTTCGAGTCGGCCGTCTGTCAAGACACTGGGAATCCACAAAACCAGGGCCACTGCATTACATCCGCAGTCCGATGGCATGGTTGAACGAATGAACAGGAAAATCAATCGATATCAGCCAAAGGTTGTCTTCGACCATCAGCGAGACTCGGACTAACACCTCTATCTGTTTCTGTTAGCATACCGTTCAGCAGTACACGAAACAATTGGGCAGACACCTACAAATATCTTATTTGGACGAGAGTTGCGCTTGCCGTGCGACCAATGACGTGATGAAGCTGGCAGTACCGAAGTTGAGTTGTGGACTAGATAAACTGGAATGGAGAGTAGTGAGGAATATGCTGGAAAAACCCTTTCGATCTACTGGAATAGAAATCCTCGTCTGTAGCTACAACCCTGAACAATAGACGAATAATGGATGGACCATCGATTGCTACTTCTACAAAACATCCCGATGTACCAAGGGTGGCCAATGCAGACTCTGACATGACTCTCCAGGAATTCGTGAAGAACCGTTTCGGGACGAAACAGTCCTATGGAGGGGGCAGTGTAGCGAACTTAAGTCTATAAATTGGTTCACTGGTGCTTAGAATTATTGTGAAATTATTTATCATTAAGAAATAGAAGCAGATATATTTGTTTTCTGGATAATTGCTGGTACCTTCTAGCGTTTTTCTAAGAAAGTAGTGGGGAGAGACCCGAGGTATATATATGCGACTGACAGCGAGAAGCATCATTGATTTTTGGCTCAGTTACCTGATACTATGGATTGAAATAAATTGTGTTATCAGAAATAAATCAACATTGACATAAATAATTAAAGTTAAATTATAGTGTAGTGTATAATAATCTTCAGTTTGAATTAGAATTAGTGAATAAAAATAGTGTAAGTTATCTAGTTTATGATTTCAATAAATCATAAAGATGAATAGTAGTGTTGAGTAACTTTAGCTCCTTAAATTAGAATAGATAACGTGACAATAATTTGTGAGTAATCTCCTGGTATCATATCAGTTGTTACGGATCCTTCAATAATAGAGTTTAAAGCTCTAATGAAGGTATTTGGCACTATATTAGACCAAGTGTTAATCAATTCTACCTGTTCTTCAACATTAATCTTATGACAGTTGAACTCTGTTATAAGATTATTCAAGGTTGCTAAGAAGAGCAGTGTGGTCGTTGTGGTGGGAGCCCCGCTCTATACCAAATACATTGGATGAAGCATTCACTGCCAACTCTAAATGAACAAAATTTCAATGAATAAAACTGGTGAAAATATTTGTTTTTGTTCTAAAATACATGATTTTGAATAATTCTGTTCCTTATTATATTGTTTTAAAGAGCTTCCATCGGTTGAATTTTTTTTTTATATTCCAATAAAGCTACTGTCACGTCATTTATTCCAATTCAAGGATCAGAAGCTACTGAACACTACTATCTATTTTTATGATTCATTGAGATAATAAATTGGATAAGTAACACTATTTCTGAAAAGTAATGCTAATTTAAACTGAAGACTATCACATTATACTATAACTGAACTACAATTATTCATGTCAATATTGATTTATTTTTAATAACACAATTTGTTTCTACCACTAGCAGTCCATATTTTCAGGTCTCTGAGCTGAAATCGATAATACTCCTGGTCGAGTCAGCCACTGATATATGTGCCGTGGGTCTCTCCCTGCTACGCTTTCCCCGCAAACGTCCAGACTTATCTAGAAAGCGCTGGAAGGTACTTGTAATTTTCTAGGAAACAAATATATTCGCTTTTATTTCTTGATGTGAAATATTTCCACAATAATTCTAAGCACCAGTGAAGTCGGAATGACTAATTCATAGACTTAAATTCATTACACTACAATATGATGTGTTTAGTACGCAACGCTGTAGACCTTCGGAAGTCTTTTTGAGATTTGACATTGAGTAATGGTACTGTGTTTAATAGCCGAACAAACTTACCTATGCTAAATCTACATTAGAGAAAGAATATCGACGTTGCCAAGCGTATGATAATTTGTTAAACTTCAGAAGTTTTTGTACAATTTTTTTGAATAATAACTCAATCTCCTCTGAAACTAGAAACAAGACTTCTTTGAAATTTGGTACACATGTTTATAAGACTTTCGTAGATATTTTGGCGATTTTTTGTAGTGCTGTCATTCCAGATAGTCGAGATAATAACGTATAAATCAATGCGAAACACGTCGCGTGCATTCAACGCAATGTAATAACATGTCACTGAACAGCAACTTTGAAATTTCTCATCTCGATAACCAAGAACAAGATTGAGTTCAAACTTTGCCAGAATATTCCTGATTGAACAAATAATATACTGCTTGAATTTGAGAAAATTCTCATATACTTTGATTTCCTTCTCAACAACCTTAAGTGTAATATTAAATTCTGAGTAATAAGAAGTTTTTTCTCCTGATTAATATTTGGAGTGTTTATTGCAGTTGTTTGATCTTTAATCTTATTCGCAATAAACATCTAACTGGACTCAACTACATTCACTTTTGCAAGTGCGATAGATCCAGTTATTGCCCCGGTAACAGCAGAGATAGCTAATAAAACTAATGAGAGTATAAATTTGAATCCTTTAGATCTCTTTTTTGATTTTTATACAGTATTATCGTTTTTCGTAGATCAAATGTTACTGATTATCTGATTGATATTCAATAATTTGTTGGATTCTGGAATATGAGAATCTGGGAAGACAGAAATATTCATTGAATGTTTATGGTCATTCTCAAAATTACGAGTGGTTTGTCTAGTTTCTCGGCGTTTTCTAGTATTCTGATCCATATTATATGTTCTTGGGGTATAACTATCTTCATCGATTGACATAAAGTTGGAAAGACTCTTATTGCCATGTACGTATATTTTCTTTGGAGTTATAATAAATTGATCCATGAATATAGTTTCTCCCTTAATTTCAGAAATTCAGTATCCAGTTTGATAGGAATAAAAAAAGAATCGACAATCAGGAGAGAATATGAATTTACAGAAGGTGATTTAGTGTATGTATTGAATGGTAACAGATTAAACAGAAACAAATTGGATGAAATTAGAAGTGGACCATTTGTGATAAAGAAGCAGATTTCAAAATCTATCCATGAAGTGGATTGCAACAAAAAGAGAGAAGAAGCGAATTTATTTCATAGCAGTAAACTAATACACCGGAAGTGTAAAATATATATTTTACCGTTCTCCATGATTGATTGAGGAGGTGGCTGGCGATATTGGTATGTTGATAAGAATATGTGAATATTATTCTGACATTAAGAAGAATTATTGTTGTAGTTTATAAAGAGTAGACTTTCAATCAATTCTATTATTATAGCAATTGTTGAGCTGTCTAACATTTTGAGAATCACATATACTTCAAATTTGCTAAATACAGTAGATAGATCTTGAGATATTTTTTCTAGAATTATTAACCTTACTTACAAATTCTTTGTAAAAAGACGTTGAAGCTCAGAGAAATACACTGTGGAAAATTTCTCTCAACCACCAAGTGAATTCTTATACTAGGCATTAGAATATCATTCTACAAAAGTGACAGCAAGCCTATTTAATGTATCCGTATTTCAGTTATATTTGTATGAAAGTTAATAAATCAATTCTACATCCTCTTATCTGGAAACTTGAATAGATTCTAGCAAAGCTGTGCAATAGTACCTATAAAACGGAACCATAATCTGTATAAAGTATGTTTAATGATTCATAATAGTTGTATTTCATGAAGCTAATTATCTATGTGATGGGAAATACTAAACAATGTCATTAGGAATTATATGATATTTCATTTTGATCAACTAATTACATATTAATAGAAAAAATCTATTGACAGTTTGAAAATAGCTATGAATAATAATAAATAGAAATATCATACTAATACATATAGATCAAGAAGGCAAGTCTGACATGAGGGTAATTACAAGACTGCTTGGCAAAGCCAGTGGTATTTTGATTATGTAATGTTATATGAACTGCCAAACGTGTTGACATTCGGGAAGATATCGTGCTCCCAGTGCGTAGAATATTTTGAATGTTACTTCAAAAGCTCAGAGAAGATCCTCAAGATGATACTTAACGTTGTCTATTAAAATGTAACATCCTTGTGGATTGGATAATTCACCCACACAAACAAAAAATTGCTGTAAAGTGAATTTTACCTTTGTTGAGTGTTTACGCCTGTTTTCTATAACTTCTTCAAGCTGGCTGATATCCTGTTTTGAAATAAATCATGTTTTGAAAATTTGAAGGAATGAATAGGTGAATAGTAGAACCTATCGGAATATGAAGCATAAAACTTTGTTGAATCTCTTATTTTGACGATGTCCAATTCCGCCCCTTCTTTTTGTTTCTCAATGTTATTGAACTGATTAAATATGGCAAGAGTTCTACTCCCAGGGAAGTACAATCTAGGAAAAAACATTTTTTGGTAAAATCTTTCAAGTATCCGAATTTCCATGCGAGATTTACCAGTACTTAAATCATCAGCTATTTTTATTTTGGCTTCGATTGCTTGTTTAACAATAGCGTTTGCTAGTTTTGGCCACTCAATAAAGAAAACATTAAGTTTGTCAGGATATCTTGCGCCGAAATCAGATTCAATCTGAAATAAAGTTATTGAACATATAACTTATGCATTCACTTCCCAAGAAAATAGTCATCTTACAAGTTTATAGCCATTCTCCAACTTCAATGCTGGATATTTATTAAGAAATCCAGTGATTGTCAATGTGTTGATTGTATTTCTGGCGTCTCTGGTTTTTTGCCAATACTCTTCAATCAATTCATCTGGTTCAAGGATTGTCTCCAGAATATCCAACATTTGTTTCGCACTTTCATCCAATATAGAAGTGTCTGCAATCTCACAGAAATACATACTTATTATACAACATAATGATCTGTAGCTAAAATATATTTCATGCTGAAGCAAATAACTTTGGGACTGTATAGTACAATATTTACTCACCACTTCCAGCAGATGGTGTTATGGATGAATAATCATTTTTACCAACAACTGCAGACATACTTTTCATTGAATATTCAAGATTGACATATTTGAACCACAGTTTGCCTTTTGCTGTTGACTTCAGACTGTTTTTAGTTGGTGGAGTATATGGTATAAAATAAGTCTCTTTTTTTCCGTTTGTAAATATTGATATTATTTCTTTGCTAATACCATTGAATACTGATGCATTTATTCTGTTTGAACCAAGAAAAAAATAGATAATTCATAAAAAAAATATTAATTCAGACAATAATTGTTGTTGACCTACGTAGAAGTATTGCTGGATTTTAGTAGCTCAGTTACTATTATATAACACAAATGTTGTCCTCAAGTATTGTTCAGATTAAATTTGTTTAATAATGATAGTCGGCCATGGGAACTACTTTCAAGGAGTCGCTCGAAGCCCTGAAATTTTCTCAATTACAGGATGTATTTCAATAAAATTTACTTTTTATAACTCACATTGGGAAAAAAAGATATTTCAAATTTCTTCTCACTTACATCATATATCTCATCATCAGATACACCTGAGAATAAAATGTACCAAGATTAGAAAATATTGATATTCTTTTCGCTCACATTTTTGTGAGACACTTTTAACTGGTGCAGGTGGAGGTGGAGGTATAAGAATAACTGACAATTCTTGTGCATCAAGATCGGATGAGTGTTCTGGTAATGTATCCAGATTCAAAATTATTATCGAATATAGAAGATGTAGCTGAAATTGTACTGTCTGAAGAAAAGCTTATATTGTCAAACTGAAAAGACAAAAATATATTAATATTATATATATATATATATATATATATATATATATATATATATATATATATATATATATATATATATATATATATATATATATATATATATATATATATATATATATAGTAGCTTAAGGTAATCGCGACTGGTCGATTAGTTAAGAAAACAAATATGTAACGGGTTTAAGCAGTCTTGAATTTTGGCTGAATTGAATCAAATATTACTCATTTGAAATTTACCAAGCTTTCAATTTTAATGTTTGAATCTTCATCAGGGTAATTACTTTGAGAGTTTATAATAGAATTCCATCTCAGATAAATTTAGAATATTTTGAGTTTTCATTTTGTAAGATTTTATCACAGTTCAATACATTTTTTAAAGATAAATAAAATGAAACGTTTCTTGTGCAAGTTCTTGCAACACTTGCACTTGCAAGAACTTGCACAAGAAACGTTTCATTTTATTTATCTTCTAAAATTTTTTTTTACTAGCCTAATAAAGTCTTTTGCTGTTTGGGTCTTTGACGTTAGAGCGAAAGCAAATTTTGTGAAATGATCGATTATTAAATGCAAATATCTTTTTGACGATTCATTTCCTCCGAATTCTTCTTATTGTGTCCAAAGATACTATCTGAAATGGTTCAGTGGCTGGGCCTAATTGAGACAGGAGTTGTCTAAAATTTCCGAACCGTGATTTATTTCTTATGCATGTGTCGCAAGCTCGACAAATAAGTTTGATATGTTTGTGCATGTTTTTAAAGTAAAATGTTGGGGTCAAAGACAGGGTGAATTGCTTTACGCCTATATGGTTATCATTATGAATTTTCTTGATTGAGTCAACACCTAAATCTTTCGTAATCCAGATTTTTTCTTTATTGTTCAATGTTCTATAATAAATGTTATTCTTAATTTTGAATTTTTTGTTTTCTGTCCGTAATTTTTTCTGATTTTCTTTCATTTCGTTTAGCGTTATAAAGTTTACAATTTTAATTGTAGAGTTTTCATTATCCTCATTCTCTAGAACTGGATTACGCGAAAGGCTATCTGCCTCTGCGTTATTCTCCCCGGGGTTGTATATTATGTTATAATCAAAGTTCGAGATATAATTAAGTATTGTTAATAATTCGGGATCTCGACTATTTTTGATATTAAAATTCTCAAGAGGTCTGTGGTCAGAGAATATAGTAAATTTATGGCCCATCAAATAATACTGCCAATATAGAATTGACTCTTTTATTGCCAGACATTCCAGGGAAATTGCTCGCTTTTTCTTTTGTGATTGTGTCAATTTCTTTGAGAAGGAGAACACTGGCTTTGATAAGTTATCTTTTTGGTGTTGTTTTAAAATTGCTCCGACTCCCTCCTTAGATGCATCCGTAAAAATATATATTGGAAGTTTAGGGTCGAAGATTGCATGTATGGGATCGGAGCATAGATACTTTTTTAGTTTATTGAAATTATCTTCGCATTTTTGTGACCATTCAAAAGTTAACTTTCCTTAGTAGATTATGGAAGGGTTCTAATAAAGACGACGCATTAGTGAAAATTAATTTTCCCTAAAAGCTGTCTAATATTTCTATGGTTTCGGGGTACCGGGAAATTTTTTATAGCAATTAAATTGTCATTCGAAGGTTCAATTGTATTTTCTTGTATTTCGTGACCTAGATAAACTACTGAATTTTTGGCGAAAGAGCATTTCTCTCGGTTTAACTTGAAACCAGCGTTTTCGATAGCCGTCAAAGTTTTCTCAATATGGACCAAGTGATCTGAAATATTTTTAGAGAATATCAGAATGTCATCGATATAGTTTATGGCAAGGTCATTAAGATCATTGTAAGTAAAAATGGCGTTTAACGGTGCATGTGGTGCGGGGTCTCTCTGCAATTATAATAAATCAGCTAATAAGGACGATAGTGTAATAAATTGTAATGGTATATGTGCATCAAGTTTCCATCTAGGTTGTGCTAAAGTTAGTCGCCGTGAGTATACAACTCTGAGCAATTGTAAAAATTTGAAATGGGTCTGCGATAGTTGTGAGTGCGTTTTGTTCGATGGCAGTGGTTCACTTGTTTCTACATCCGACGGCACTAAAACACAAGCACCACTGGTTGCTAAATTATTAAAACGAATTGGAATTATTACCAACGTTGTTAACACTCTTTCACATGATTTTAATAAATTCAGATCTGAAATTGAGTCTGAAAATTTGATATCTGTCAATTCCGAGCCAACTCAGGTTATCCTGCATAAACCAGCAAAGAAACAAATTTCCGATTTGAAAAAAAATGCTGATAGCGTCATCTGTAATTCTTCCATAAAGCCTACTGGTGAGGTAAGTGACATATCGAGCCCTGTCATGCTAATCACTCCGGAGAGTGAATCTCTAGCAAAAGATGTCGCTGCTAGCTCAGCAAAATCATATGCTCAGACCTTGAAAACTTCTCAAACAGCAAGGTTAACGCCTGTTGACAAATTGAAGCCTGTGGTCAAAAACTATAGATCTTTCAATAAAATCACTCCTGTTGTCGGCACTAGGAAATGTGATGATAAATGTAAGATCTCTGCTGTTCCAAGGAAGATTGCAGTGCACGTTTCCAGATTGGCGCTTTCTGTGACGTCTGATGACTTAAATAGCTACTTAAATGAACTTTTTCCCGCCGAGACATTTGAAATAACACAACTTACTGTAAAATCTGGTCAATATACTTCGTTCAAAGTGATTATTCTGAAGGATCTATTTGAGAAATTCATAAATCCTGAACTTTGGCCCGTAAATGTGGCAATTAAAAAATTTGTAAATTTTCAGAAATCTGCCCAGAGGACCGAAGTGAAATAATATCACTACGTATCATCCATTTTAATATTTGTAGTTTAAATAATAAGGTCAATGAACTGTGCATATTTCTTGAAAATCATAACTATCCTGAGATTGTTTGCCTAACAGAGCACCATTTAACATTAGATAAAATTAAATTAATTCCTTTAAATTCTTACAATTTGATCTCAGCATATTGTCGTTCTCATTTCGAGTGTGGCGGAGTGGCTATTTACGCCCTTAAATCTATTGCTCCTCGTGATATCATGTTTAATAATGTCCAATGTTGCGACAAAAACTTTGAATATACGTGTAATGAAATTGTTCATAAGAACCAAAAGAACCTGATTATTGCCCTCTATAGATCACCAGGAAGTAGTGTTAATTATTTTTACAATGAATTAAATAACCTTCTAAGTAACTTTGTTTCTTATGAACATCCCATTTTTGTTTGTGGTGATTTTAACATCAACTTTGCCTGTTCTAATGAATCAGGTGATATATGTGGTTTATTCTCCTCCTATGGGCTAGAACCTCCAGGTCCTGGTTTCCCATTGTTGAATAGTATCTCTGGAAGATGTATTGACAATTTCTTTACGAATGTAAGAATTGAAAATACTTCTTATGAAATTTTGAATCCATGCCTTTCCGATCACTCAGCCCAATTATGGAATATAAAAATTAATTCCATCAGCAAGAGCTCAGAGCATTCATATTATAATACTAGAAATTTCAATGATGTGAATAAAAATTACTTCATCCATCTTTTAAGTGCTGAAAAATGGGTGGATATGTATGCAAGTAATGAATATCGTGAAATGAGTAAGTATTTCTTCGAAACATTTAATTTTTATTTCAGCACTGCATTTCCGATTGTTAGACGATTTTATTCTATTGAGGTTAATGGACTCACTTGGTCTACTCCTGAAATCAATCAAGTCTCTGATCAATTGAATATGGTGTATAGTCTGTACACTAGTACACAGGATCAAAATATCTTTAATATTTACAAAAATAAGAGAAAACAATATAATAAATTAATTCGCGAATCGAAGCAAAAATATAACGATGAACTATTGAAATTCTCTGTTAATATAAATAAAGCAGCTTGGTCATTAATTAAGAAGGAGACATCCGCTAATTCTGTTACATCTCTTCCAATTCCAATGAAACATGCCAATGTTGAGATAGCCGAATTTTCCTCAATCCCTGATTCCTTTAATAACTACTTTCTCAACTCCGTCTCCACTGTCCTCTCCACGTTACCTTCTGCAAAACCTAACTTTGTATTTGACCATTCCAATACTATAACTGCTACCATATTTTTGAGACCGGTTTGCGAAAGCGAAGTCTTCAATACACTTTGTGATATTTCCAATAAACAATCCTCTGGCATCGATGATATTCCTTGCTCTATGTTATCAATTGTAGCGGAGATTATAACAGTTCCTTTGACCCACTTAATCAATCAATCATTTCTTCACGGACTTTTTCCCGATGAACTTGAAACAGCAAAGGTAGTTCCGGTTCACAAAAATGGAGATAAAAATTGTGTAGAAAACTACAGGCCTATATCTCTCCTATCAGCCTTCTCGAAAGTTTTTGAGAAGTTAATCTACAATCGTTTGATTGATTTCATTTGCGATAACAATATCTTGAGTCCTTGTCAATTCGGTTTTGTTAAAGGCAAATCTAAACAACATGCACTATATCTCAGCGTAACAAGCATTTTGGAACGCTTGGACAAAAGAATGTTGACAGCAAGTGTATTCTTTGATTTATCAAAAGCTTTCGACACTATAAATCATGAATTACTTCTCCTAAAATTATCATCTTACGGTATACGTGGTCGTGCTTTACAATTAATTGAGTCGTATCCAAGCGACAGAATTCAGCTTGTGAGCCTGCGAATAAACGGCGAAAAATATTATTCAAATCAGCGTAAAACTAATTGTGGAGTACCCCAAGGTAGTATTCTTGGACCTCTTCTTTTTATTTTATATATCAATGATCTACCGTCTACTTTTAACAAGGCTGACGTCTGTCTCTTTGCTGACGATACATCAATTATTGTTAGTGCTACTTCGATAGAGGAATTGAATAGCAAGCTACAGGATAGTATGAATAATATGGTAGAATGGTGTTTATTGAATGGTGTAGTATTGAATAGTGCTAAGACTCAAATGATCCAATTTATGTTAAAGGGTAATCAACCCAAAATTTTAAGTAATCTTAACGACTCTGTCATTTTACCAGTTCCTAAAACAAAAATATTTGGCCTAAACATGGAGTACAATCTATCTTGGATCAATCACTGCGAGTACGTGATCCGCAGATTGAATATATCATGTTTTGTTATCAGGCGACTTAAATATAATCATGTCAGTGTTGATCTGTTGAAGAAATATTACTTTGCTCAAGTTTATTCATTGCTTACATACTGCATCATCTGTTGGGGAAATTCAGTTCATTCCAATAAAGTTTTTAGAACACAAAAAATGATAATCAGAGCTACTACGGGTAATAGCGCTAGTGTGTCTTGCAGAGATCTATTCCCTGAGGTGAGGTTGCTAACTCTGCCCTGTATATACATTCTATATTGTCTTGTTTTTGTTAAAAGTAATCCTTTGTTATTCATTCAAACAAGGCAAGTGACGAGTCAATATTATACTAGACATTGTAACGATATCTATCTGCCATTACACAGATCTAGTAGTTTTCATCGAAATGCATCTTTCATGCCTATAAAAATTTACAATCATCTTCCTGAGAGTATAAAATCAGTTTCTAGTCTAAAATCCTTCAAATCCAATGTTAAGGTCATCCTCACAAATAAGTGTTTTTATTCTGTTGATGAGTATCTAAATTGCACCAACTTTGTTTGATCACAAGCTCTTTTAATTTGGTTCTATTCTTGTATTTTCCTTTCTTATATATTGTGTATTTGACAAGCCATTGTATTTTGTACATACTTTAATTGGTGAATAAATATTATTATTATTATTATTATTATCATTTTTAAAAATTACGTTGCTGAGTATTCTCTGAAAGATTGCTGGAGATGACTTAAGTCCGAAAGGTAAGCATGACCATTGCCAGTGGCCACTATGCGTAATGAATGTCGTTTTTTGTTTATCTTTCTCTCGAAGCGGAATCGACCAAAACGCCGAATTTATATCGAGTTTTGTGAAAATCCTACAATCGTGCGCTAAAAGTAGCAGATCGTCAATTATGGGGAATAGCTGGCACTCGGGAATGAGTATTTTATTAAGTTCACGCTAGTCAATACACAACCGTGATTTCTTTTCCTCTTCCTTCTTGAAAACAAGAGTTACCGGGGAAGCATACGGACTAATGGATTGTTCGATGAGCCCTGCCTTTAAAAGACCTTTTATTTGATTATTTATTTCTCCTTTATCTTGTAACGAGCATTTGTACGGTTTCTTCGCAATGTATTTGTTTTCAGTTAGTTTGATCGTTGCCTCATAATACATGATATTGAGTTATCCATTGATCTTAAATCTCTTTTGTCAATCCTAGACCTTATTGGAGGGAGGAGACCCAATACAATAAAGTTCATTTGGCTATTTAAGGTTAATTCCGGATCCGCATCTAGAAGCAAATTTCTCTTTTTTAGGATATAATCTAAAAAGGGGCCATTAATATGTCATAAAGAGTAAGCATAATTAATTTCGCTCCAACCATATTCGGAGAAAGTATCAAGAAAAGAATTTGGCCAAAATTTCCAAGGATGCACAAGGGTGTACGTTTTTAGGAAAGCGAAAAACCAATCAAGAGCAGGACCTTCTAAAAATAGTCTTAATACTTCTGGAAAACGCGAACTATTCTTTTCCAAGTGATTGCACTCTTGGACGAAAAGCTTTAGGAAAGATTGAGCATTTTGGTTTTTTCCCAAAAATTTTTCTAAAATCATATCCTTTACTACTGAATGTATGAATATATTTCCGAACGTTTCGAGTTGTCGTGGAAAAGGAATTTGGGAGGAAGAGGGAGAAGAAGTGATGCAAGACTGAACTTCGTCCAAATATAATCTGTTAAAGCATACATTACCCTCTTCATCAAGGTTTTCATGCTCTTTACTACATTTTTCACTGAACTCGTGCCGAATAACACCGGGTGGTGCTCTTGGAGTTGAGTATCATTTGGAAATTTGAAGACAGTGTCCCATCCTTCCAGTTGGATGGTACAAACTTTCACTCTCGTCGTCTTGGAGTCCAAGGAATCTGTGGTAAAATGAAAAATCGCACGATGTGCCGTCATGACGTTGTTGATTTGTAAGTCTGGACTCAAGACTTTTGAATTTCCAAGGTTGATTCGGGAAATTCCTGAAATAAGTAACGCTGCTGATGCAAGTAATAACTGAAAGTTTATTAAGTTTAAATATCGAAAATAATATATATATTACAAATTTATATTACCTAAATCAACATCGAGTACATTAATTGACGTTTTTTATGGCAACAGCCACGAAAGGGTACAAAAAGCCCCAAATAACTCACAATGTCGAGAAACGCACTTTATAGGTTAAACTCTGCACATGGTGTACGCGGAATGCCACAAGTTCTGCAGCCCCGTAGCTCGAACGGATGTCGATGCAGCAGAACGCACCCAGTCTGACAGTTTATTCGACCGTGGCGACATCCTGCGCATCGTTAGTTTGGCGGAGTTCAAACTTACATACATAGTAAGATGATTGTTAGTGAATGCCAACATAGGGCTATGCCCTCTCCAGCACATGTTGATCATGGATATTTACAGAAAAAATAACAATAATAATTGGAAAATTCAAAATAATAGTGAAAAGTGAATGGTAAATGGACTAAGCCTAAGCATGAATGATAGATTACTTGGAGTAGGGAGATTGTGGGGCTCAGATATTTGTATATTGGTTTACTGTTGATGCGTGGAAGGCGCAATTCCAATGTGGTGCTGCTTGCTGATCTGCCATCAATGCATCTACCAACGAATTCCCTTTGCAGATTATGAAGCCGCTCCGTGATCGGTTGTAGATTTGCTTGATGGTGAAGACTCGCTGATGGTGATTCGTACGGTAGTCGAAGTACCCTTTGATCCATCGATAACAGACTCTGAAGGAGTGGACTCCGGACAGCGGCGTAGACCACAGCATGGAAGTCTGCCAATGGTCGCACGAACGTTTTGTATGTGAAAAGCTGCGTTCCGACGGTGCAACCTTTCAGCCGCTCACGCAAGCTGTAGATGAGGCTTATATGTCTTCTAATTCTGGTAATGGAATGTTTGATGTCCGGGAACCAGTACAATGTGTCGGTGAGTTTCATACCGAGGTTTGTTGCTTCTCTTTTGGTCTGGATCTGTGTATTTCACAGTTGGAGAGAAACATTCCTGGCAGGATGCTTGCATCGGTTCTGGAACATCACTAGCTGCGTTTTGGTGGGGCTGGGCTTCATTCTTCATCGGTGCATACAAGCTTTGAGCTTGGATGTTGCATCCTGCAGACGACGTTGGGCGGTGGCAGGAGTTCTTGCTGTGCTCCAAAGTACAGTGTCGTCGGCGAACTGCTGCAGACTGCTATTCTTGTGTCTTGGCACAGGAATATCGCTGCAGAAAATTAAAAATAGCAGCGGAGACAGTACGCTGCCTCGAGGAAGGCCATACGGGACTTGGATTCGCTGTGAATGCGAATCTGCTACTTGGACTGCTGCGGTACGATCACTATGGAATCCTGCTATCGTTCTTGTCAGATAAGCCGGAAGCATGTCTCAAAAGCTTGGACAGTAGACCGTTGTGCCAGACCTTGTCAAACGCCCGCTCAAGGTCTAAAAACGCTGTGGCCACAACGTTTTTGGTGTTGATTGCATTCGTGAGGTCGTTGACTAGTCGCAGGACAGCGTCTTGGACGGAATGGTGCGCATGAAGCCCGAATTGGTGTTCGGGTATGATGCTGTGGCTTTCGCAGTGCTCTGTCAACCTATGAGTGATAATCCTTCCCAAGATCTTTCCTGTTGTGCTCAGCAGGGATATTGGCCTGAATGAAGTTGGATCTGCGAGGTTTTTCCCTGATTTTGGAATGATTCTCACCTCTGCGTGTCTTCATGCAGGTGCATCAACATTTGTAAGGTGATGTCGTTCTCGCCTGGGGCTGAACGACCTTTTTTCTTGGCGATTGCTCCTTCCAACTCTTTATCGCTGATTTGGACATGTTCTTCAAGAATATTTTCTTGCTGCGTCGATGGATTGTTTGGATACATCGTCGTAACGTGCGTCGTTGTCTTGGAAAACTGTTTTTAATTGGTTGGCAAGAGTGTTTGCCTTCTCCTGCGGAGTTAGGAGAAGGTTTCGCTCCACGTCTAGACTCTTGTTGGATACTGTCTTCTGTCCAGTCAGTATTTTGAATTTGCGCCAGAACTTAGATCCGTCTCGCTGATCAAGCTCTGCGCAAGCCTCAGTCCACGATTTTTCCTTGTATTTGAGTACAGCTCGACGTATCAGAGCACTCTCTCTGTTCCACTGCATCTTAATATCAGGATCCTGGGATCTGATGAACTGCCGGTGGCGCTTACTACGGATTGCTTCCACGATTTGAGAAGGTAGCGTGGGTCGATCGATGCGGATCCTCTTGGTCTCTCTGATGATGTTGACAGCTTCTTGAACTGTAGCAGTGAAAAGATCGACTGCGGCGTCGATTTCATTCAGTGGAATGATAACAGGCAAGTCTGGAAGAACTGTGGCTATGTGCTCGCTAAAGCGGTCCCAGTCAGCGTTTTTCAGCGACGTGACAGTTTTGTATAGAGGCTGTGCAGGTGCAGGAAATAGCAGGTCTGATTCAACCACAACTGGGAGGTGATCAGAGGAGACTGTAGGGCCTATGAAACACTCGTCAGCAAAGTGTTGGATGAGGTCTTCAGTGATAATAATATGGACGATGATGCTGTTGCCCATGTGACTGATGAACGTAGGTTTGTTCTGATGGATCCTGACCAGAGGTAGGTCATTGAGCAGATACAGGAAGGTGTCGCCATGAGTGTTGTGGGCGTGGTCGCCGAACTCGACGCATCTTGCATTCAAATCCCCCAGAATGATGGATTTGCCCAGCCTGCTGGCTAGTATAAAGAGGTCTTCCGGAAATTCAGCGCGAGGGCGGACGTACACGGAGAAGCCATGGAAGTAGCCAATTCTAGTTTTGATGAAAGCGGCTGCTATGTTGAAATTTGACAGCTCAGGAGAGAGGTCGAGCAGTTTACTTGGCACCGTGTGGTGAATCATGAGCGCTGATCCAACGTGAGTATCAGTTTCTCGATCTTTCTGGTAGACCGTGTAGCCAGATGCTTTCATGGTGGTACCTGGCCTGGAACGAGACTCAGTGAGACCTAATACAGCAGATGATGTTTCTCTCGGCAGATTCTCGACCAGCAACTTCTTCTTTGCTGCTGCTGCAATGTTGACCGTTGCAAAAAAATCTTTTGTTTGTTCAGCCATAAATAGATCTGAATCTAGCTGCTGGCATTGGTACACACGTCACGTGAACTTTCGTGCTGGCGTATGAGACAGATAAGTGCGTGTTGAATATAGTAGCAACCAAGCTACGTAGTACAGCACCCATTATATATATATATATATATATATATATATATATATATATATATATATATATATATATATATATATATATATATATATATATATATATATATATATATATATATATATATATATATATATATATATATATATATATATATATATATATATATATATATATATATATATATATATATATTTATTTATTTATCCATTTGATTTAAACTAGATTGAATATTCCCATGGTACAAACTGAAGGATGGAAATTTAATTATATAATCACAATTTAAACAGTCACTTAAAAAAAACTAATACAATCCGAACAATCTTATTAACTATACCCTAATAAATTTTTTTATCTATTTCTTATAGAAAGTAAACTTGAATTATAAAAATCGAACCAATCATTATTTATATCACAAATCATCAAAAGTCTATGAATAGGAGAACGAGTATCAGAATTAATGCTAGTACAGAAGAAATAATTATTGTTCCTAAGAATACGACTAGGTACAAAAAAATTAAATCTAGACAGCAGTTCTGGACAATCAACAGTGTTAGTAAATACTTTGAAAACAAAAATTAAATCATTCTCATCAAAGGATGATATTACTGTAGGAATGCGTAAAGAAAAAGATATGTTAGGGTAATTGTGATCAGTGAAATGCATCGGCTTTCCTATTTGATACGACACAGCATCATTTGATATATCAGCAATAAAGTTTTCTAACTCGTTGATAACTATATTATAATGAACTTTATTAAAATCAAAAATATACTAAATCAAGAATATTGCCTCTGCTATTAACAATATTATTGTGTTGTATTAAATTATAATTAGTACAAAAATCAGAGGCATGCGCATCAGCATTTCGAGCTCCAATATTATGATGGTTGCTATAAGCAAAAGATTTATTTCCGTTATGCATCCATTTGAATCCTGGAATGTTAAAATAACCAATGATAAGTAGATTTTCCAAGCCAATACTTGAAATGTAATTTGATAGCGAACTTGTAATACATTCCAAGTGATTGCAATAATAATTAGATGGAGAATCTGATGGAACATATACAGCACCCATAAATACAAAAAAAATTATCGCAATATCCTTGGAGTAATAAACTTTCATATGAAGTATCAATGAATGAAATGATGTTGAAATGATATTTTGTATTGATTGCAACTAACACACCACCACCACGTTTTCTATTACTCGTGAAAATAGATCTGTCACATCTGAAAATATTGAAATTAGCTAGACCTAATTCACTATTACTAATATCTTCATCTCACCAAGTTTCTGCTCACTCAATAACATCATAATCATTTAATATACCAACTTGTTATCTAAAATTTGATAACCTGCCTCGAATACTTCTCACATTTTGATAGAGAATTTTGAACTTATTACTACCGCCATATAATTATGAATCATACTTCGCTTGATTTTGTCCGCTAACATCATCATCAGAGCCAACAGGTAAATTCTTCACGCCAATGAAAGGGGCACGGTTCCGGTATCCAATATATAAGGAATCCTTATCTTTCCCGTTTGCAACTCTTGATCTAATCTGTTGTTTGAGTTTATTCAAATATTGACGTTGCTCAGTTGTGAGATCTCCTGTAATCCACAAATCATCATTTCCTAATTGCTTCTTGTGATGAAATACCTAATCAACATGATCTATGGATTTAAACATCACCCTTAAAGGTCGATTTTTACCAGCACTATGGTTTCTACCAAGTCTCATGACTGATATGTCATTAGGATCAAAAGGTGTAGACAATTTACTATCGGCAAATAGTTTCTTCAAGGATGAGAGATCTGTATTTTTGGTAGTTTCCACAGAGTCAGTATAATTGAAGATAATAATGTTTTTTTCACGCCAAGCTCTATCATTTACTTCCGTTATGACATCTTCATTCATATTGTCAAGATTTTTCTCAATAATCCCAATTCTTTCCTATACTGTTTCAATTCTATCGCCTATAAAAGAAACATTGTCAGCCAGAGAGTCAAGTTTTTTGACTACATGAGTTTCGATTAGATTCCATAGCTGAAGAGGAGTCATCCAATTGTGAACTTATATAAGTTCAAGGGCCAGAGGAACTAGATTCATTTGATTTGTTCTTCTTCAATGAAGAATTATTATAAGGAAAAAAAATCGAGTGTGCTTTAGACCACACAACTGAAGTGAAACTTCTTTAGCTCCATCCATATGTGTATATATATATATATATATATATATATATATATATACATATATGTTTATATATGTACATATATATATACATGTACATACATACACATATACTTTCTACTAATTTCTACAATTTTCTACAAATATTTAAATCAATTATCGGCTTTTATTGATAAATTCACCGCTTTCATATTCAGAGTCTGTGTCACTTCCTGCCATAATTTGTTATTATTCACCCGAAAATTCACAAAATATGAACTTTAAAATGAATTTACAGCTTTATCCACTTTAAAAGTAAAATATTTAATGTATTGAACAGAATATTAATATATAAAATTGTTCAAGAATGAGAAATCACCGTTCGCGTAACGCCAGTAAACTCGCAAACCATACCAGCTGATCTATGTATATTTCATGCGCTGGCTACGAGAGCAAGAGAGAAAGAAAATTTGCGCGCGCACTGTTCTCTCTTGCTCCTACAGTGTGATACAGGCAATAGGCCGGCACTGTGCTTAGATACACGAAATGTAATGGGCTATGTGAGGAAGAGAGAAAGAAAATGTGCGCGCGCACCTCTCTCTCTCTCTTGTCCCCACAGTTACATACGAAACGTAACTCTCTCTTTCCATCTTTACTAACATGTAACTCCATATCTCTCTCTTTCAACTTCCGTTCGCCTCGCCCGATCACACTTTTCGTAACGCTCTCGTCATGCATTCGCCAGCTTACTCCCCAAGCCAAGCGTGCCTAAAGAAGTTTTATTTCAATAACTTTTCAGAACTCATTCTACGAATAAATATGTTTTATTAGGATATAAGTTCTGTTCATTAATTAGAAACACAACGTTTCGTTTTTGTATGCTGTTTTCTTGAAGAATGGTTATAATAAGAAAAGAAAAGATTGAGAAAGCACTTAGACAGAAGAATTCTACGCCCCCTATTCAAGATCCAAATAATAGGACCCGACTAGCTTGGGCGCCATTTTTGTAACGATACCCTTCGCTGATGGCGTGGTTGTTACTTTTGACGTCGCTGTTGAAAACTGCTAACGGTGTGCTCGGGCGCCAATACGGTCGGTGACGCAGTTTTTCTATGGCGGACGGCTGGATAGCTTAGACGGGAAGGGTTAGGGTTGTCAGAAATAATTATCAGGAGGTAGGTGTCACAATGAGATTTATTACACACAAACGATAACGATGAACCTAGAACCTTATTTTACAGAACTCTTGCACGGTGATAACTTGATTGACGATGACGGAACGGCTGCACATGACCCTCGACACCAGCGGTCGCAGTACGGACCCAGGCGGTCGCAGATGACGAGAAAATTTCTATGCGGGTGGAACCAAACTTGCTCCCTCGCAGTGATTCCACGTTAAGGTAGTTCGATACTGTGAAGTCACCAGGTGACCCCTCCAGCAGTGCTTCTACGTTAGATCAATCAAACGCTTCGAAATCACGAAGACTCCTTCAGCGGTGCTTCTACGTTAAATAATCGAACGCTTCGAAATCACGAAGACTTCTTCAGCGATGCTTCTACGTTAAATAATCAAACGCTTCAAAATCACGAAGACTTCTTCAGCGGTGCTTCTACGTTGAATGATCAAACGCTTCGAAATCACGGAGACCAATTCAGCGGTGCTTCTACGGTAAATTATTGAAAAAATATTCCAAGTTCAAAAACAGCAAGAATATTCTAAGTTCAAAACAGCAAAAATATTCAAAGCTCAAAACAGCAAAAATTTTCCAAGTTCCTTTTACGGACTTGGAAAAAAAACAAAACAAACTCACAAATTGAGTCAGACAGTTGTGCTAACGGACTTAGCACGAAAACTTCACTTGAACGGTACACACTCTGAAGATGACGCTCGGTATCGGAACTGATAGCGTACTTGGAACGGCTGCTCAGAAGACTTGACTTACAAAGAAGTGACTTAAGTCGGCCAGAAGGCCTTATTTATACCCATACTTCAATTAAACCTTACTCAACATGTATTCAAATCAAATCCATATTAGCGCTAGCAATAATATAAAGAAGACATACAGAAAAAATAAAGAAGTAATTTTACAATTACAAATTTCATTACAATAATAAATTTCACATTACTCTCCTGTCGGATACATCCTTTTCTGATTTAATTTCCTTAATATTAGAATTGTCCTAAATAATTTTCCGATCAGTCGGTAATATAGAAACTGTCAAGTGTCGGATCTTGTTTGTATACGGTCGCGCAGAATGTCAAATAACAAGAACAAACAATATACAACATATTCACAGGTCAACGGTGGATCACATTTAGACTTTATTACGGTAAGATACAAGACATAACTACAGATCATACGATATCAAATTCTTTTACTTTCAGGTGTTCTTAAAACCTAACCTTATTCGTCCACATGTGAAATATTGAAGGTATTTAAAACAGTTGAAGACCGAAGAACTGACGGTAAGCGACGTATGTTCGAGCAGAGCTACTGAATTTAAAATTTACAAGTGCGCAAGAAGTGAATTAAATTTTGACGGATTAAAAATTATTGACCGTAGCAGAAGGCTCTGGGATGTGCAACAGTGACGGATTTTGGGGCCTTGTTCGTCACACACTCCCCTTACTTCCCAGGAAAAAAGTACGTGAGGATTTTTTTTCAAACAAACAAACGGTAAACTGGTAAGCAAAAACTAATAATGAGAATGTCGGCTGCAGGGGTTGTGAAAATCATAGGGGTTGTACCAGGTTGTATACTTGGGCTTCTTTGGTTTGAGTTTACATGCCCACGGTTCCGGCAGGATTTCTTCTTCCGCTTCCTCCTCGCTGGCGGCTGGTTAACGGTCGTTGTTGCCAGCGGAGGTGCGACGGTTGACGGCTTCCCCGGACCCGTCTGCGGTACGGTAGCGGTTGCGGCGGTCGACTGGGACGATGTTGCCACGGGAGTTATCCCCACGACACCAAGTGAGGTTGCTGGAGGCTGATGGACGGGAGATACGACACCCGTTGGACTGGACTTCTGCCCAACCTAGAATTGCCTACCCGGCGTTAACAGGAGGGCCGACAGCGGATAGTCTTCCTCCGAGGGTACCGGTGTCGTCGGCGGAGTCTGGAACAGGGCCTCCAGGTCCCACAACGGTGAGCGGGGTGTGGTTGGCCGGTCCGGAGTCCGAATCGGCGACGCAAGGAGTTCGGTCTCTCTCCTGAGAGAGAGGAGGAGCTCGGGGGGGTGCCCCTGCCCCTGCCCTGGGGCTAGCCTCCAATAGCGGCATCGGTTTGGTAGGGGGCACTTGTGGCTGCGGCGGTGGAGTCGACGGCGTCTTTTGCGGCAGAGATGGCAGAGGGTTCTGCAGACGCTCGTCAGGCCGGCGGGCGGACATCAGCAGGGCCTTCAACATGGGCCTGCTCTTCAGGCAGTCATCGGATCGGTCGGCGGTCCACGGATCGGTCGGCGGTCAACGGATCGGTCGGCGGTCCACGGATCGGTCGGCGGTCTGAGCGAACCTCAGCGGTATCTGAGTGTTCACTTCCACGGATCGGTCGGTGGTACTGAGCGAACTTCAGCGGTATCTGAGCGTTCACTTCTATGGATCGGTCGGCGGTACTTAACGGATCGGTCGGCGGTGCTGAACGAACCCCAGCGGTATCTGGACATTCACTTCCTCGGATCGGTCGGCGGTATTTAACGGATCGGTCGGCGGTACTTAACGGATCGGCCGGCGGTGCTGAGCGAACCCCAGCGGTATCTGGGCATCCTCTTTAGCGGATCGGTCGGCGGTGCTAGGCGAACCCCAGCGGTATCTGGGCATCCACCTCTACGGATCGGTCGGCGGTGATGAGTGAACCCCAGCGCAGCGGTATTTGGGCATTCACTTTCACGGATCGATCGGTGGTGCTGAGCGAACCCCAGCGGTATCTGGGCATCCACCCCAGCGAACCGGTCGGCGGTGCTGAGCGAACCCCAGCGGTATCTGGGTGTCCACTTCTACGGATTGTTTCCAGTAGACGGCAGACATGGACGGAACTCTGAGAACAGATTTTATGAGAAACAAAAAAATTGAACAAATTCTGTTCTGAAGCGAGGCTTATGTGTCGTCGGATGGCCGTCTCTGGATATATGACTTCTATGCTTGCAGCCTCTTCTGATTCTTCTTGCAGCCTTCCAAAGTGCGCTCTCGGAGTCAAGCCTTGTGAGAACTGGTTGGTACGGGAGTGTTCCTGCTCCCTTGGAGGCCATCTTCTGGAAGTTGCCTGCTCCTGATGTCATTAAACGGTCCCTGCTCCTGATGGCATTTGACAGTCCCTTCTCCTGATGGAATTTGACAGTCCCTGCTTGGGCGCCATTTTTGTAACGATACCCTTCGCTGATGGCGTGGTTATTACTTTTGACGTCGCTGTTGAAAACTGCTAACGGTGTGCTCGGGCGCCAATACGGTCGGTGACGCAGTTTTTCTATGGCGGACGGCTGGATAGCTTAGACGGGAAGGGTTAGGGTTGTCAGAAATATTTATCAGGAGGTAGGTGTCACAATGAGATTTATTACACACAAACGATGCAGAATGTCAAACAACAAAAACAAACAATACACAACATATTCACAGGACAACGGTGGATTACATTCAGACTATCTATAAGCTATAATAAACTTCTTTTGAAAATCACCATTATTGAAAAAGTCGTAAATAAAAAGCGTTCATGAGACCATAACAAAATCTTGTTATTGAAATATGTAATTCTGAGATCCTACACATGATGACTGCGCGTCATTATGTCAGTTGACGACACATAACATGGAAACATAACACAGACATAACATAATATAAGCTCTGTGACCATAACTTCAGTTATTACAAATACTGAGAATAATTGAGCAATTCATTTTTATCGGTTTTCGATTCCAATCCCAGAACCGGTCCTCGACTCCAATTCTAGAATTGGTTTCCGATTCCAATTCCAGAATCAGTTTCCGATCTTGATTCTAAAATCAGTTCATGATTTTGATTCCAGAATCGGTTTTCGATTCCGTTTTCTAGTTCACCCCGACTCGATTCCAGAACCTAGATGAGAAATTCAGACTTCAGACAGTTGTTTCCAGTATCATTTTAAGAATGTTGAAAAAATTTAGTGTTTGTAGATATTGTAACATTACCCACAATAAAATCTTCAGGTAGAAGTACGACTGCTTTAAGAAGACATTTATCATCCAAGCATACATCACCAGAAGCTGATTCTAGTGTGAATAAAAGCAGCTAAGATATGAATTTCCCAATAATTTTTTTACTCATAATATATATTTAGGATTCTTCATTGTTAGAGTCTATTTTACGTTATTATTAATGACCTCATCATGTATAATCATCGCCTTGGAATCACTTTTTCCAATGTTCGAATATTTTATTGAGTTTCCTCTGGTTGTTATCGCATTTGTAAATTGAAATACTGAAAAAAATATGTTCTATTCTCTCCGTAGCCATGATGATTTTCAATTGCTTCAAAGTATTCTTTCACTTCATAATTGTAGCGTGGAATATAACTTGTTTATATAGCTATTATGCATATATTTCCAGATAAACATTTTTTGATGAGCGACCTGGTAGCTCAAAAAAAAAGAAAGATCTTAAAGACTATCCCGAGCCTTCTACTTTTTCGCTCGCATGTTCAAGTTCTTCACGTACGACGGTTCAGTTCAACCAAAAATTTTGTCAGGTTTTCATACAAGACAATATGACGAAAAACATCAGCAACTCATTACATTAAAGATAGCTAATATGATAGGAAGAGATAATGTTACCAATCCCGTTGTGAAAAATTTCGGATTCAGAAAGTTACTACATTTTTTATCGCCAGATTAAATCGTACCCTAACGCGGAACAATTTCATCCCGATTACATCTTCTATTCACTCATCTCAAGGAAGAATTAACAATCAGTCGACTAAAATCAACTATATTACGTTAACAACGGATTTATGGACATCAAGACATATTAAATCTTATATAACTCTAACGGCACAAATAATAGATGCAAATTGAAAATATTTGTCATTTATCCTCTTAAAATTTCTGCATTTGTTCACGAAAATGCCGCAAATATAACCAATGCAGTAAGAAACAAAATAAGCATACACTGTTTCGCGCATACATCACAGTTATGTCAAAATATATTTTTCAGGAATAAATTGACATAATTGATTTCTAAATGCAATAGCATTGTTTATTATTTTAGTCATTCAACCATCGCTACATCTGATTTGAATGATGAACAAAATCAGCTAGGTCTGAGAACGAATAAACTTATACAATATTCAAAAACGAGGTGGAACTCAATATTTTATATGTTTGAGATACTGAATGAATAGAGACTAGGAATTGCCACTGTTCTAACCGATAGGCAAGTCACGTCAATCAAAACTGCAATAGCTCTTTTAACAACAGAAAACGATTGGTTATTGTTGCAAGAAAGGATCAAAGTGCTAAAATCACTTGAAATTGTTACGACATTGCTCTCATCGAGCAATAATGTGACTTCATCAATAGTCGATTACCAACTGCTTTTCATGTTCAAAGAAGATGATTCACTAATTATGGAAAAATTCAAAAATGAAGGGAAAAAAGGAATGAATGATCGTTTTAAAATAAATGAAGCAAATATTCCATACTATACAGACTCTGAACGTAGAAAAATTTTGGAAAATTTTGAGTCGACAAGATAAATTTGAGGAAAAAACCAATACTCGAATTAGAAATTATCTATAAGAATGCATTGGAAGGAAAATATAATGCGAAAACCAAACCGGCCCGAACCGATCCAACCCATCCCGAACTAGTCCGATTTGAAATCTTCAAGCCGGCCCGACTCGAACCCATAATGATGTAGATTGAACAACCCGAAACGAAAACGGTGTCGAATGAATGCTATAAAAAAAAGATCATTTTAAAACATGAGTTTCACGGAACAAAGACAATTTGTTCATCATTTTGATTATTTTTACAATAAAAGTGGAGGTATAATGATGATAAATATGAAGAATTCAATATTTTTATGCCTCTATTTATATAATATATCTTCAATTTCATGAGAGTCGGTGAGAGTTTCAAGAACTATAATTTCCGGTCTTGCTAGAATATATAAAATACTTTGTGCACGTTGTCAACAAAAAAAAAATCCACTAATTTTTGTATTTTGATATAATTTTAATATTTTTTCAAATAATTTTTGACGTCTGTAGAAAAAATGTTGTATGTAACTCGAAAACGAAATTTCTTTGGGGCTTTCGAATGATTTGTGTCTCGGCCACCGTCTCGACAAAAAATTCTCATTCTTAGGCACCAAAGTATAGTTTCGCGCACTAGATACATAAATAATTATTTTAAATAATTCATAATATAAAATCCAGTAAAATGTCCAGCTCTTTCAGGTGGTGCTATGAGTTTTACGACTTTTTTCTATTTTTTGAAATATAACGCGAAAACCAAATTTCTGAAATATTGGTGAAGTTATGAACAGTTTGAAAGTTATCATACATTTTGAGCTGAATTTTTTGTTAACATCAGCAAATAAAATTTACTTCAAAATTTAATGAGAAACATACATCTTTGATACTCATGTAGATAATCTATAAGTCTTGCTTCTTCCGTTTACTTTAGTTTACTATGGAGATGCAAACTTAATCCGGGCAAGGCCTATATTCTGGAATTTTTCTATGAATATATATATATATATATATATATATATATATATATATATATATATATATATATATATATATATATATATATATATATATATATATATATATATATATATATATATATATATATATATATGTATATATATATATATATATATGTATATATATATATATATATATATATATATATACATATATATATATATATATATATATATATATGTATATATATATATATATATATATATATATATATATATATATATATATATATATATATATATATATATATATATACAGGGTGTAACAGAAATAAGTACATTAATTTTAACCAGTGATAGTTCTCGTCAAGTCTAACATTTTTTCTTTGTAACTTTTTCCCGAATTCTCATCTTTTTTAAGCATTTTTTATCCCCTATAATTTAACGAGTCGTTCAGGTGCATAGTTATCGGATCTAGTAGCAGTTGCAATAGAACAATAATTGATTTTGACATATGTGAGTTATCAATTCCTTCAAATAAATTCTGGAATAAAACAGATTATAATTTATTAATTCTGTGTACGATTTCATGGGCAGTTTAGGATAAGCTTAGCAAATTTATTTGGAACGATCTCCGAACTGTCATTTTTCACTAAAAATTGAATTATTGTGGTTATGGTAATGTATTTAATGTCAAAATATTATGCACTTATACATTACGACGAGAATACCATGAGTTATTTAGAACCTAACGTTTATCTGGAAGCAGATGAGATGAATGAAATACATTAATTTATAAATGAAGCACCTGTGTATTAGTTTTCCTCATATTATAACAAACTTCACACTTCACATTCAGGCCGTTTCAATAAAGTATGCCCAGTCAATTGATCTGCTGAATAAGCAAAATATTGTATCATATATTTCAGAAAATATTTAAAATCAATTACCAAATTCAGTTTGATACATTCATAGGTTATATTTCCTGTTCTTCAATAGAATCTTCAAAATTTCATGCAGCAATATTTCTATTGAATTATTCAGTGAATTGATAAATTTAGAACTACATTCTATTCAATATTCTACCGTTTTCTTTAAATAAATCGTTGAATGATTTTCTCTTTATGTTTCTGATGAAGTAGGTTCGGAACAGTACTACTTTTCTAACTGCTGGTAGATGGCAGCACAGTCTAACTCTCCTGACACAGTGACACAGTTTCAGATAATTCAAATCAGCTGATTCAAATGCAATGAACTTGTGCAGACAATCTTATGTTTAAGAAATGTACTATCCATAAATATACGTGAAATCCCTAAATAGAAATCAAACTTCTTAAAAATGACATATAAATACGACTAAAAGACGAAATTGTTGATTACAGACACAAATTCAGTCTTTCTTCCAACATATACAAAAATAGAATAATCGAGGTGAGCGAATATCAATGTATTGCCAAAATACTAATATTTTTTCAGTTTCAAATGAATTATTGACAAGACAACGATGGCTCAAAGTTGCAAAATACTCCTTTCAATCGACAGCTGTCATTCTTCCAACAAATGAAAACCATTCAGTTTGAACCATAGGCGCACTATGAAATTTTTGACAAAGCTTTGATGAATTTTTACTCTGTATCCAGAGGATTTACGGAAAAAAGTTATTAGGAAAAATTGTTATGCTTGACAAATTGCGTCACAGGTTAAAATTAATGTACTTATTTCTGTTACACCCTGTATATATATATATATATATATATAAGTTACATCACCTCAACATCCTGAGAACTCCTAACGTTAGCAGAAACCAAGCACATTCTGCTGCTGTTTGTGTAATATGAACTTTCATGTATTTTCCCACAGTATATTTTACCTTACGTAGTTTTGTAGTTAGTAAGTTAGTCTGAATCTGTTAGCTATCCAGTAAACATAAGAATTGTAGTCCTTGTGACAATAAAGTAACTTTTTAAAAACATAACGACAAAGTATAAAACTATAAGTAGCGCAGTCGGTAGGATTGCCAAAACAAGATTAACGAATATAATTTTGTTTCGTATTAACGATTAATTTGGCAATCGATAAAAATCTTGTCGTTACAAGAAAACGTTGTTCGTATTGTGTCTGCTGTGTACCTGTCCGCTGAACAAACATCAGCCAAGCAATCCAGAGCCAAACAAGTCAAAGTTCTTCACCTCCCATCTACAACGAGGCGTTCGAGAGAACATCGAGCCCAGCAGCTGTAGAAGACGACGCTACAATCTTCAGGACCAATGTACTGGATTCTGTCGTGAGTACATGTCTTTTAGAGGTTCACCTTCAATAATAAATTCCGATAGTTCTGAAATATCAGATTCTGACTCCGATCTAGACGATCGTATAATACATAGAAATTCCGATAGAATAAATTATATTCTCAAAAATCCAATTTTACTCCCAAGTAAAAACAATCAAATCAAAATGCCAGAAACCGGAATACCCGCCGCTGTACCTATTCTAAAGAAAGAATACTTAGATATGGTACCGGACTTTCACGGTGAAAGAGAATTATTACCTAGATTTTTGAGTTTTAGTGAAAAGTTAGTTAATAAATTCTATAATGCAGTTAATCCCGAAGATTTCCAAAATGAATTCTTAATGTTAAGTCTTTACAATAAAATAAAGGGTGAAGCAGCAGTAAATATCGCATCTTGTGAAATAAAATCATGGGATGACTTAAAACAGGCATTACTCAACACATATGCCGACAAACGAGATATCTACACATTAAATGTAGAATTGACAGAGCTTAAACAAAGCCATAATGAAAACGTTTTTGACTTTTATATTAAAATACAGCACATTTTAAATTTATTAGTTTCCTATATTTCAACTCATGAAAATTTGATATCAGCACCAGTTTTAACTGATTACTTTAGGAATTATGCTTTAAGAATACTATTACGTGGACTGAAGGAGCCCATTGGTCAATTGCTGCGTGCCAAAAATCCTTCGAGTTTAAATGAAGCATTAAACATGCTTACTAATGATTTTCAGTTTGATAATACAAAGAATATAAAATTGCCTCAGAATAATTTTTCTAAACAAATAGCAAAGCCTCAGACACAATTCAATCCTGTAAGAGCCCAACAATCAAATTTTGCATATAATTCACGACCTGCACAACCAAATTTTGCGTATAATTCGCGACCTGCACAGCCAAATTTTGCATATAACTCGCGATTTGTGCAACCAAAAACGCAACCTAATGCCAGTCCTCAGTATTCAGGAAATAAAATAATTCCAACAAATAATTTCAAACCTTTCACGCAAAATCAAATACAAAATTTGCTACTTCTAACACATACAAACCCACACCTATGAGCATATCAACAAGAAATACGATCCAGCCAAGAGCAGGACCGTCTCATAGTTTTTCTAGACCCGGTGAACTTTATTATATCGAAAATGATGAAACAAATTTGCACGTTGATTCGACTCAGAATTATGAACATCCAGTTGAAAATTATTCCAACGAGGATACCGACATTGCTGACGAAAATAATTTTTTAGATGTAGTAGCCTCGGAAACAGAGGAAGAAAATTATCAAAACTCGAATTGATGAATTTGACCAATAATCAAAGTAAACTGCCGTATATAATTTTCCCTGAATATGATTTAAAAGTTCTTATCGACACCGGTAGCTCTAAATCATTTGTAAAACCTGATATTGCAAAAAAGTACTATGAAAAATTTACTATTAATGATCCATTCCAAATTTCAACCGCTCATGGTACTCCAATTGAAAATTATAGCACGAATAAACCAGTTTCAAAAATCTTTAATTCAAATGAAAAATTATATTTAAAATATCATTTATTTAATTTTCATGACCAATTCGACATTTTGTTAAGGCTAGATAATTTAAAATTATTGAAAATAGTGATCGATTCAGATCAAAATTTAATCATAACCCCAAACAGTAAAATAAAGATTCATCATCATAATTTTATTAATAAAATGAACACAAATAATATTCTATTTTCTGAAAATAAAGTTACTCTGAAACCAAACAATGAGAAACAAATTAAAATTCAAGTAAGTCAGAAAGAAGGCACTGTTTTAATTCCTGAAGTAAAAAATCATAACTTAGTTATACCTGAATGCATTGCTACAGCCCAAGACTATCAAGCTTTTTGCACCGATATAAATTATAACAATACCGAAGTTAGTTTTAAACAATCCAAGCCCATTCCCGTTGAAAACATGGATAATTACGAAATACTTTCCAGCCCAAATTTTAATTCAATTCATTCAGAGAAAATCAGATTTGACATTTCAAAAATACGTACCGATCACATGAATGCCGAAGAAAAATTAACTATAACTAAATTGATTGGCGAATACTTAGATATCTTCCACTTAGAAAATAACAAATTGTCATTCACCAACCAAATAAAGCATTCAATTAAAACCACAGACGAAATTCCCATCTATACCAAGTCATATAGATATCCGGAAATTCACAAGGAAGAAGTACGTACCCAAATTCAAAAAATGCTTAGCGATAATATTATTAGATTATATTCATGTTCACCCTGGTCATCTCCTATTTGGATCGTCAAAAAGAAGTTAGACGCATCAGGACAAAGAAAATGGCGCATAGTAATCGACTACCGTAAACTGAATGACAAGACAATCGATGACAAATACCCGTTACCCAATATAACAGATTTACTTGACAAATTAGGACGCTGTCAGTACTTTACCACCCTAGACTTAGCTTCTGGTTTTCACCAGATAGAAATGACTGAGACAGACATTCAAAAAACTGCTTTTAACACCGAAGACGGACACTATGAATTCCTCCGTATGCCATTCGGGCTGAAAAACGCCCCCGCGACATTCCAACGCGTAATGGATAACATTTTGAGAGGGTTAACTAACAATAAATGCTTAGTTTATCTTGACGATATAATTATATTCAGTACAAGTCTTCAAGAGCATGTTAATAATCTAAAATTAGTTTTTGATCGTTTGAGACAATCCAATTTCAAAATTCAATTGGATAAATCCGAGTTTTGAAAAAAGGAAGTTTCATATCTCGGACATGTTGTAACTCCTGATGGCGTAAAGCCAAATCCCGATAAAATTATCGCGATACAAAATTACCCTATTCCAAAATCAACCAAGCAAATTAAAGGATTTTTAGGACTTTTGGGATATTATAGGAAATTTATTAAAGATTTTGCGAAGATAACTAAGCCTCTCACAAAATGCCTGAAAAAGGATGCGACAATAAATATAACTGACCTAGACTACGTGAAATGTTTTGAGACTTGCAAAAACCTACTGATTAACGAACCAATTCTACAATACCCAGACTTTAGTAAAGAATCTAACTTGACCTGTGACGCAAGCAACGTAGCAGTAGGAGCCGTCTTATCTCAAGGCACTATAGGCAATGACCTACCCATTGCATACGCAAGCAGAACCTTAAACTCAACTGAGACAAATTATTCTACGATTGAAAAGGAGCTTGTAGCAATCGTATATGCAACACAGTACTTTAGACCTTATATTTATGGACGAAAATTTGAAATATTCACAGACCACAAACCCTTGCAGTGGTTATTTTCATTAAGAAATTGTAGCCAAAAGTTAATCAGATGGCGTTTGAAGCTTGAAGAATTTGATTACGAGATAGTATATAAAAAAGGGAAATTAAATACAAACGCCGATGCATTAAGTCGCATGCCTGATAATTTAAATAGTGTTGTTCAAATTAACGATGAAAATATTGAAAATGAGTCACACCTTTCACAGTATCAGAATTATTTAGAAAGTAAACAAACCAATGTACATAATGATTATAAAATATTTGAAGTTTTGTATGTCTTGTAACGTATTTGATATCATTGCGTGAAGAATATCAAATTGATTATAAATATCTTGAATAAAAAGTCTATCTATATTATCGGTTTCGCTGATGACAATATGCGATAATTGCTCAATTTTTGATTTCAATTCTAACTCATTATGTCTTATTGTCTCGATAGTCTTATTAAATTTTTTGATAATTTGATTATTCACACAATACAAATTTTTCAACTGATTATTAAATTTCTTCTGGTTATTTTCCAAGTGATTCCAAATTCTTGTATATATCTTTCCATCTTCTGCGTCTAAATTACCAGTTATCGACTCAAATATTGAGCCTAAGCCAATAATTGAACCTCTTTTTTGTCGGTGATTCTTTGGATAAACATTTATATAATTAAATTTGATATCTATTTAACTTCGAATATAGTTTATGATTCTTTCATTATTTTCAAATTGTTTTCCCATGGGTGAATTGTTGGAAATTGTGTTTTGCAAGTTGTAGTGCTGTACGTTCAATCTTTTGTATTGTGTTATTATTGGTTGGAAATCATAATAGTGAAGGAAGGTATGTTTTGTTTTTTGTAATTTGGCTGGTCCTAAATTCAATGTCAATAGTCCAGGGTTGTTTGTAATGTCTTTTATTTCTTGTCCGGAGACATGTGCGAAGAAGAAGCACCTGGAAAGTTGAAATTTTTGTCAATTCTTTTTCTTGGTCTTTTAACATTACTTGAATGAATTTTAGATTGTTTTTTATCATTCGATTCTGTTTTAATTTTAGCTGTTTTCAACTTACTGTTTACTGATTCTACCTTTTTCTTTTCTATATTTGGAATTTTTTGTTTTGTTCACTTTCTGTTTATTGTGTACAAATATGGTTTCAGGAATTTCCGGTGTAATTTCACGATTTTCATTTAATTTATTTTGTTTTTCGTAACTGCAAACGTTCATTAGTATTTTTATATGCTAATTTGGTTTTTTCTTTATGGTTCTGAACATATTCTTGTGTAATTTGTTTCTCTAGTTCTACTTCTAAAGGTGAATTTGTGTCTAAATGACTGTTTATAATTCAATTGGTTTTAATCCGGTAGAAGTGTGATTTGTATTGTTTTATGCCAACAATGCATTTTGAGCTTTACTTTCGATTGTTTCGGTCTAAAATTATCTTGTAAGTTAAATAGTCTTATATGCTCTATGATCGTAGAATGAAAACGCTCAACCAGTCCGTTGGAATTGGGATGTTGCGAGCTTGTGAAGTGTATGTCGATTTTGTGCAAACTAAGCGTTTCTCGTAAAATGTTATTTCTGAACTCTAATCCGTTATCGCAAATGATTAATTTTGGGATATAGTGATGAGAAAAGAATCGTAATAGCTCATTTGTTATTTCTATCGCATTTGTGGAATTAACTAAATATATGAATAGTATCGAAAGGCTTGTTTGGAGCTGGTGTTATGTTGTACGTGGTTTATAATGGACTTTGCTCATACTTTGATTTTAAGCATATTTCGCATTGATCAATATGTTCTTAGTTGATTGAACCAATATTACAAATTTTTAATTTGGTTATGTGTTTCGTGGATGCCACGATGATTGGTCTTTCCTTCGTGATAGTTTCTGATCGTGTCTGTAATGTCATCACCGAATTTTTAGAACGTTCTTGTAATACACAACTAAATTTTTCATATACTGGTTGTTCAAAAAACAAATAATATTTTACTCTAGGTACAATATAATCTTTTATAAAATTTAGAGCGTCGCTTTCAAAATTGTCTTGTGAAAGTTGTACATTAATTCGCATTTTATCTAAATGTAGCCTAGTGATTTTTGGTTGAGAGGGCGAATGTATTACCTCTGATTACTTGATTTTTTCCTACATTCACAGGTGATTCGCAAATTGGTATGCCAATTATAGGATTTTCATGGTTTGAATGAATTGTATTGTCTGAGTCACTCGAGTCGTCGTGTTCTGCTATCCTTGACTGAGAATCTTGATTCGGTTGGAAGGTCTCATTGAAATTTTGAATAAATTCGAAAAAGCTTTGAGTTCCGGAATCATCGGAATTTACACTTAATTCGTTCTAGAAAGTGCGTCAGCATTTTTATTCAAAGTACCTTTCTTGTTAGTGATTTCATAGACGTATGCTTCTAACTCAAGACGCCAGCGCATTAATTTTGAATTCGGTTCTTTTAACGAAAACAACCACTGTAATGGTTTGTGATCTGTCACAATTTTGAATTTTTGTCCGAAAAGGTATGGCCGAAAGTATTTCGTAGCCCAAACTATAGCAAGAAGCTCTTTTTCTATAGTTGAGTAGTTTTGTTCCGAGTCATTTGAAGTTCTACTCGCATAAGCGATCGGTAAGTCTGTGCCTATCGGTCCTTGCGATAAAATTGCTCCTATAGCATAATTGCTTGCATCTGTAGTAAGAACAAAAGGTTTGGAAAAATCTGGGTACTGTAATATCGGTTTAATAATAACCGAGTAAGCCTAAAAATCCTTTGATTTGTTTGGTTGTCTTAGGTATTGGATAATTTTCAATTGCTCTAATTTTGTCAGAGTTCGGTTCAACTCCTTCAGGGATAATGACATGGCCTAAATATGCATCATGTCGGAAAAATTCAGACTTATCAATTTGAATTTTCAAATTCGCTTTTCTCAATCTTTCAAATACGGCTCTGAGGCTTTCAAGATGTTCTTGTAGATTTGTGCTAAAAATGATCACGTCATCAAAATAAACGAGGCAAATATCATTTAATAAATTACGTAAAACATTGTCCATCACGCGTTGGAAAGTGGCTGGGGAATTTTTGAGCTCAAATGGCATTCTGAGGAAATCGTAATGTCCATTCTCGGTGTTAAACGCGGTTTTGGAAATATCCTCTCTGTGCATCTCTATCTGATGGAAGCCGGATGTCAAATCGAGCGTAGTGAAATACTGACATCTACCGATTTTGTCGAGTAATGTATGGATGTTTGGAATTGCATATTTGTCATCGACCGTTTTTCCATTCAGCTTCCTATAGTCAATTACTATTCTCTATTTTTTCTTGCCTGATGCATCTAGTTTTTTAGAAACAATCCACACTGGGGATGACCAAGGGGAATGTGAAGGCTTAATAATATTCTGTTTCAACATTTTCTGTATTTGGTCATGAACTTTCTTTCTATGAATTTCGGGATATTTGTATGTCTTAGTGTATACGGGTATCTTGTCTTTAGTGTTTCGGTGTATTCGGTGTTCTATTTCGTTAGTAAAAGTCAGCATTTTGTTTTCTGTATGAAATATGTCAGCGAATTCTTTTATCAGCTGAGAGATTGCTGCTCTCTCTTCTAAGTTCATGTGATCAGTACGAATTAAACAGATATCAAAGTTGTTGGGATTATTTTCATCAAAATTTAGATTGTTTATCTCATAGTTGTCTGAAAATTCTACTTGAAGGTTGTCAGTCAAATCTGTTACACATTCGTTTTTTGTTGCATTAATAACTGGATAATAAATGATGTTACTTTCTACTTTAGCAATTCCTTCAGGTATTATTAAATTATTTACATGTGTTTCAGGGATGAAGACATCGCCATTGTCAATATTATTCACATGAAATTTTGTAACTCTCTCCGAATTAGCTGAAATTTTAACATATTGTGGACGTGTTACAATTCTATGATAATTTATTTTGATCTCACTGACCGGTGTGATAATTTTATCTCTTGTTAAATGTATTATGGCTTCTAGAGTCTTTAAATTGCCTAATCCGAGTAAAATGTCGAAATTATTATGAAAATTAAACAGATGGTATTTCAATAAGGTATTAGGTTCCTTAAAAATCTTTGAACACGGCAATATTAAACTGAAATTTTATACTGATGTTCCATGTGCTGTCGGAGTTTCAAAAGGATCATGAGTTATTTGATTTTTAAATAATTTGTTCGCAATGTCCGATTTTATGAATGAGCGTGTGCTACCTGTATCTATCAAAGTTTTTGAGTTATATTCAGGTAAAATTACAAAGAGTAATTCGCTCTGGTTGTAAGTTAAATTTAAAAGTTCTATTTGGTTTCCAGGGCATTTTTCTCTGAAAAATAATTCTCATCGTTCTCTTGTTTGTCATGAATGTCCTCTGTTTCTGTTTCTGATTCTTAAGCTAAATGATTTTGATCGTCCTCAAATTGTTCGTATTCTGTCATTTCTGTATTGAAACATGTGTTGCTGTTTGGGATAGAAATTTGAAGGATCTGGTTTTGGATTAAAGGTGTTGATCGACTCATTGGAGTAGGTCTAGGAGTAAATGATTGTTTTGTACTCGTACTCATTGGAGTAGGGGTGTTCAATTTCTTATTGGGATAAGATTTGAATGCGTTGTAATTTGTTTGATTACTATTTTGTTTCAATGGTGGAGGTCGGTAAATCCATTGCGGTGTCTGTGTTTTCGGAAAGTGTGTGGGAGTATTTTCATATGGTCGCATCATATTGTGAGATGTTTGCATTGGTGTTTATTTTTGTTTCTGATGATGTTTTTGAAACGTTTTAGGTTGACATTCTAACTGGAATTCATTGGCGAGCATGCCAAGTGCAGAATTTAAGTCTGCTGGATTTTTTGTTCGTAGCAAAGTTCTCAAAGGTTCTTTCAAGCCACGTAAAAGTATTTTTACTGCATATGTTTGGAAGTAAGCTATTAAAATATTTTTCTCATTCGGATCTTTTGAATGACTCGTAATGTATGAGGTTTGTAAGTTCAATAATTCTTGTACTTTGTGCAAGAATTCAAACGCAGATTCATTTGCTTGTTTCAATTCTGACATTTCTATATTCAATGTGCAACAATCGCGTTTGTCAGCATAAGTATTTAATAAAGCTTGTTTCAAGCTTCTCCAATCAGAAATTGTGCAACTAGCTATATTTACTGCAGCTTCGCCTCTAATTTTCGCTAAGATACTAGACATGAGCCATTCATTTTGGAAGTCTAATGGGTCTGCTACAACATAAAATTTGTTTACAAGTTTTTTGCAAATTTCAATGAAACGTGAAAGTAATTTTGTATCACCGTTAAACTCCGAGATCATTTCTTAGTATTCGTGATTCAAAGTTGGGATAGCCATTTCTTGTGAATTTGTGTTGCTTATTTCTTGGAAAAGGATTTCAAAAATTAAATTGTTGTAGGGATTGGGATCAAGGATTGAGTCACAGGAACGGTTTGATTCTGTATCTGAACTACTTTCTGAATCTAAAGTGATTGGTGTTGTGTTATCTCTAAGTGACATTCGTGTACTTACAGAATAACTATCAACGTGTGGTCCATGTGTTCCTTGGTCGTATTCTTCGATCTGGAACTGAACGTTGTCGTGTAGCTCTGTGTACTTCAGAGCCTGGTGACTTCTCGATGTTGCGATGTTCGCTCGCGGTTTCGGAAAGTCTCTTTGACGGTTCACGGATACTTGTTCGATATCTAGTGAATCGTAGAAACGAAACGAAAAATGATTACAAGATCTCGTCTAGATATCCGACCTGACTGCGCCAGTTAAGTTAACGATTATTCGTTGACTTTGAAAAAAACTATTTTACTACAAGTACATATTCAGAATTTATTAACAACAATATTTGATGTTAACTACTTAAGATACAAAATGTGACTAACTTATATGTTTAATAATAATAATAATAATACTTTATTTAAGTAGCTGAGCTAGTACAAAAACAGAAAAATTTGATATAAAACAAATATATATATATATATATATATATATATATATATATATATATATATATATATATATATATATATATATATATATATATATATATATATATATATATATATATATATACTAATTAGAAAAGTGCTCTTAGATTAGATTTGAACTTTTTAACTGATGTGACATTAGTAACAGTAGCAGGCAAGCTATTAAATTTCAAAAAGCCTTTATGGAACACTGATAAGCATGTCTTAGATTTATTATTTAATGAAACATATAATTTGTCTCCTTGACGAGTATTATATTTATGTATTTCTCTAACATACTCAATATTATCAGTCAGATATCTAGGTAATTTGTTTGTTGTCATTTTATATATAAAGATCAATACATTATTTTCAATAAAATTACTTATATTTAGCCAGCCTAAAGTGCACAACATAATATTAATACCCGTACGTTTACTACACTTTAGTATTACTCTCATGGCCCTATTTTGTAGTTTTTGGAGCTTTTCTATATTTTTATTACTACACATATAAAATAATGTTGAACAATAGGTGAAATGAGGCAATACTAAAGTGTTATACACCATCAATAAGCTCCATGTCGACAAATATTTTGCAATACGCGATAGATAGTTAATCTTCTTCGCTATTTTTTTACAACAATATTGGATATGTTTCTCAAGTATTAACATATTATCTATAATTATCCCGAGATACTTGATTTCAAAGACCATTTCGATTTCGACATTATTTATCTTGATCTTTTTATCAATGGAATGATTCTTTTGGTTCTGATATGATATTAACATAACTTTAGTTTTATTTTCATTAAGCTTTAATTTATTACAATTCAACCATAATGCACATCTCTCCAAATCCTCATTTACTGTATTTATCATGTTATCTATATCAGTTCCTTCCAAATATATTAGGGTGTCATCCGCAAAAAGATGTATTTTACAAGATTGCAAGATATTTGGCAAATCATTGATATAAAGAATAAATAAAAGGGGGCCCAATACACTTCCTTGCGGGACACCTTTTCCAACGGGCAATAAAGAAGAATAAATATCACCAATTTTTACATGTTGCTGTCTCCCGTTTAGATAACTTCGGATCCATTTCAAAGCATTGCTTTTTATGCCGTATGCTAATAACTTTTCTAGCAAAATTTCCCTATCCACAGTTTCGAAGGCTCTTTTTAAATCAAGAAAAACAGTGCAAACTACTTTGTCTTGATCTAGCATTATTTTCCATTGATTCAATAGCATGTTTAAAACTGTTTCACAGGAATGATTTTTTCTAAACCCAGACTGTATAGGGGCAAGAATATCGTTTGCATTCATATAATTAGAAAGCTGATCATGCACGACAATTTCAAGAAGTTTTTCACAAAAAGGCAGCATATTAACAGGTCGATAGTCTTCTATTTGAACTGAGTTTTTAACTTTTTGTATTGGTGTAATAGCTGAAATTTTCAACTGATCAGGTACTGTACCTGTCGTTAAAGATAAATTTATGAACTGCAATACAGGGTAACCAATAATCTCAAAATGTGACTTTATAAATTTAGCATCAATTCCGTCATAGCTGAACTTATTTAATTGTGAGAAAACAATTTTTTTAAATTTATTGAGGGTAAGAACTTCGAACTTGCAAAATTCAGTGGAGACTTTTTTAACATAGTCAATCGCTTCAATACCAGGAGTAATAAGAATAGAATTACTCACCTGATCTATGCTATCAATGAAGTAACTGTTGAAAATTTCAGCAATTTCTATTTTATCATCATAGACTGTGTTGTTATGGCGAATATTTTTTATTTCATCTTTGTTCTTGATTGAAGTAAAGTCTTTCAAAGTTTTCCACATACGTCTTGAATCATTTCTACAATTATCAATTTTGTTTGTATAAAACAATTCTTTTTCTATTCTAATGACATCAACTACAGTATTACGTTTCTGTTTGAATATAGACCAATCATTTTTGTCCTTAGTATACAGAAATCTTTTATAAGCTAAATCTCTTTCACGAATAGCATTTTTGACATTCTTGTTGAACCAACCTTTAGTGCTACTTGCTACTTTACTTACAATTTGCGAGCTGTTACTTATACTATAAGTTAGATTATTACTTAGATTTTCATAATATTGATTCACATCTGTTATTCTGTAATTCCAATCACAATTTAATAAATTAAAAATTAAAAGATGAGGATCCACTCTTTTGTATATATTCTGTATATCATTTGCTATATCAATAGGATTAGGTAAATTTACAAATATTATATTATGGTCTGAAATCTTGGGCGTGTCTCTAATTTCACAGGTAATATTAAAATCAGAGGATAAAACATAATCAATTAAAGTCTTGGATGTATCCGTTATTCTCGTCGGTTTGTTCACTAATTGTTTATATCCGAGTGACTCTACAAGATTTTTTACTTTTTTGTGTAAAAATTTTCCACATCGTTCCAGTCTAAGTTGAAGTCGCCCATTATTAAAATTGTTTCACTTGCTGCTTCATGAACTTTTAATAAATCTTCAAAAAAATTTAGAAAATTCGATAAGCTACTACTAGGTGACCGGTAAACTACTATAACTACATAACACAATTGATTAACTGTAATAGAAATAGATAATAACCACCAACCATTATTTTCTTTGTATATTTCTTGGAGTTTAAACTTTACATCTAACCGCACTAATATTAAGACACCACCAGTATGCCTAGAGTGAGAGTCACAGCGCACAATAGTATAATTTTCCACCAAAAGTTCATTATCATCAATATCTTCCGTAATTCGTGCTTCAGTTAGACAGACTGCAGAAGGTTTATTATTCTTTATGAGCTGAATAATTTCGTCTTTATTTGCGAGGTAGCTTTGAGCATTCATACAAACTATATATGAGGAATTCTTTATACTTCTTGATTGCTATGCATATTTTGTTTTATTTTTTTGGTTTCCCACTATTTTTAGAAAGGCAGCACAATTTTTATCCAGTGCATTGTGATCAGTCTCTAGGTGTAATCTTAAGTCTTTATTTGCCTTCATACAGTTAGCGCACGATTCTGTAGATGATTTACAATCAGTGTATTTATGGTTTTCTCCACATTTGCTGCATATTATATTATTTCTGCATACTTCAGCTTTATGACCAAATCCTAAGCATTTGAAACATCTTAAAATGTTGAAATATTCATATACCATGCACCTATCCCAACCTATATTCAATTTACCTTCCTTAATAATATTATTGAAAGTACACGCGTCTGTTTCAGCAATTACAGAAATTGATCGACCTCTTTGCCATTTATTCTTTATGTTAATCTTAGCATCTGACTGGATTATCAAGTTTTGAGTTTTTAAACTACTGATTATTTCTTCCTCTGACAAATTTTCAGTAAGACCGACAATTTTTATCTGTGGATTCTTTAGAGTACTGACTTTTACTTCATACTTCTTCCCTAATTTCTTCACTACTTCACTTTCCAATTTTTTGACATCATCTTTTTTTTGACATGCTACTACTATGCCCCCATCCTTTACATTTTTTACTGAAGTGACTCCTATTGATATTTCCGATGGTTTAATACTATCTTTCAATTCTTTTCTTGTCTCTGCACATTTTTGATCTTCTTTTGGTTTAATAACCACAACTGGATTATTTTTTGTGACTATATCTGCATAAGAAGTTGATTCATTGATGTTCCCATTTATTTTATTACCACCTGACAAAGATGATACAATGGATTTAATATCTTCAATATCTCTTGCATATTTACTAAGCGCCTTATTTACGATATTTTTTATTTCCTCAGTAATTATATCTCTCGTTGAATTGCATTCACTGCAAAACCATTTGAATTCTTTATATGAACTTATGACAGAAAAATCTTTTTCCTTGATACGAACACACTTAAGATGGAACCAGTGTTCACATATGCCATCGCACCCAATTGTTTTGTCGCCATTAAATTCAATTTTGCACTTGAAACAAAATTTGGCTTCCTCATCATCGTTTGTATCACCCATAGTAAAAAAAAGTTTGAGCGCCACTGTTTATCGTCTTGCCAAAATTACTTACTACTCAGAAACACTCACTATTCTGTCAAGGCTAAACGTAGGCTTGAGCTTGTTTAATTATCCGAGGTTAAGCTAAAACTACAATTTCTACCAAAATCGTGAGAATAATCTAGTTTAACTAAATATATGAAAAACTTCACACATAACTTAGTATGTAATACTATACTTCTAATTATTAGCTCCACTTTTGAAGAACTTTATATTTAAAAAATTAAGAATCTACCTATTTTAAACACTAATATATTAGCACTATCCCATCACACATACAACCGTATGATCGAGTATGATTTTTCAATTGTATTGTTTTACAAAGTGCATAAGGTTGACACCTTACACGCTTACACGTGTTTGGACTTTGATCTCGCAGAAATGTGGAAACCATGGTGTCATCAAGAATTGCCAGGAAGTTGCTACTATAACTTATATATATATATATATATATATATATATATATATATATATATATATATATATATATATATATATATATATGTATATATTTACATATTAAAGTGACTCGGTCCTCCGCTAGTAGACCATTTTATTTTGATTGAATGGATAATCTGGGTGCAATAAGTCGCTCATATATGGAGAACCGATCGATTCCAATGCTAAACTGCTTGTTTCGGGTCCTAGATCATCCAGGCCAAATTTTAGAAGGATGACATCAAGCGGTTCTTTGGAGATTTTGTATATTTTAGTACAAGACTTTGCCGGTTCCACCATCGGCGCTACCATAGCGTGTATATTCCTTGTGTATATATGGTATCCATTTCATGGTAAAACGGTCATCCAAAGTATATATAATTGCAAATATACGTGGGATAGGTCTTCCGGAAATCGGCAACACTGTATTCATATCAGACTGCACACATTCTAACAAAAACACTCACTTCACTCTGAGATAGTAGAGGACTCAAAATAAAAATTCAACTGTCTGAGTTGTATAATAAATCAGAGTAATGTAGCTGAGTGTAATTGTATTCCGCGCCTCTTCCTCAAGATCACCAAACGTAGTACTCTAACTTCAGCTCAGAATGCCACAATATTTAAAGTAAGAAACTTAAAATATACAAGTTGCTTACTCAACTCTGGATCTGCCTTCAGTTGTCTCGTTGTTCATTCCTTTTCTTTGTGCTCAAAGAAAGCCACGTATTTTTCATATCTGCTAATTAATAACTTATATAATGGGTAATAATAGTCAAGATTTTGATTCTGCTGCTGAATTACGAAAATTAGAAAGGAAATTAGATAAACTAGATGATGGAATTAATTTTTTTCGAAGAACGCAATGTCATTGAAATTAACAAGCTGGTTATGTGTTATGTCATTTTAGCTTAGCAAATAAATTTTGCTTTTTTATATCCTTTAAGTAAAGTTTATACGTTCAAGTAACGCATGGATATTGATATATTTGATTACCTCTAATGAACAAGTCTTCATCAAAATATTATAATGTAATATAAAAATTGACAGGCTGGTTATGTTTTTGTCATTTTGGCTTAGCAAATAAATTTTGCTTTCTTAAATCCTTCAAGTAAGGTTTTTCACGTTCAAGTAACGCATACTGATATATTTGATCACCTCTAATGAACAAGTCTCCATTAAAATATTATAATGGAATATAAAAATTGACAGGCTGGTTATGTTTTTGTCATTTTGGCTTAGCAAATAAATTTTGCTTTCTTGAATCCTTCAAGTAAGGTTTTTCACGTTCAAGTAACGCATATTGATATATTGGATTACCTCTAATGGACAAGTCCTCATTAAAAGATTATAATGAAATATTGTGCAAGCCACTAAATATTTTCATTCATAAAAATTAATTGATGTCAAGTACAGTTCATTAATTTTATCCAAAATGGCTGGTTTCATTTGGAATAAGATTCCTATTGTATTTATTTGGTATTACAGATTAATCTAGAACTAGATCTCGTTCAAAATCAAGATCAAGATCTAAAAAAAAAAAAAACAGGTCAAACTCAACTGTCTATTCCTCCTATCGCTTCCATCATCGTTCACGCCGCCACCGTTCTTATCACCGTTCTCACCATCATTCTAATCGCCATCGTGATGACTCTTCACATCGAAATCAAAGGATTCCTATCATTGATATTAATTCGACTCTGTCATCTTAAATATCAAAAAACCTCGGTTCAATTCCTTCTGTAGACAGTCCATTGAATAACTCATCAGCTGCTCCACAACCAACTGTTCCTCATCCATCTATTTCGCCTGCCGCTAATTCAACAACAGATAAATCTGTTGTGGCTCCGGAAAAATCAACTGAGCCAGTCCTTGTTCCAGAAATTTTGGAGGCTATGAGAAAACGTCTGGATTCAGACAATCAACGTGCTCCTGCCCTTCATAATGACATTATTGTTCGTTGGAAAGATATAATCAAGAAAGGTTTACCAGAAGATGAAAGATAAAACCTCTTCAAAAAACATCTTACTCCAGATAATTGTGTTATATTTGAGCCTCCAAAATTGAATGCTGAAATTAAAGCTTTGGTTTGAGAATCAATTATTACAAGAGATAACAGAATAGTTGATAAACAACGTAAAGTTTTCGTCTGTTTATCCACATTGGGTTCTATGCTGTCTAATCTTCCTAAAGACCTTCAACGAGATGAAAAAAAAAAGGTTAAATAATCTCTTCCAATCTCAATACATCTTTGGAAGAAACATTAAATGCTACTACTGCTGATGAGTGGTTATTTGGGAAAGATCTTGAAGAAACTTTAAAAACTGCCAAGTCTCTTGAACGTTCTTCAAAAGATCTTAAACCTCCATCTAAGTCATCCTCGAGTTTTGTCTCAAGAAATTCAAAAAACTCGAGGGGTCCCCGTCGTCAACCTTACAATCGACAGTTTCTGACTTCGGGGCAACGCAAATCGTACAGCCAGCTTCCGAAAAGCTCAATTTACCGTCAACCGATGAAAAAACAGGCGCCGTTAGCTGAACCGGTAAGTGCGGTCGCAGGAAGAGTAAAATATTTTCCGCCTGTTTGGAAGAAATTATTTCCGGACAATAGTATTTTAACCTGGATAAGAGGTTATGAGATTCCTTTTAGTAGGACACCCAAACAATCATCAATACCAAAGGAACCATGTTGGTCCTAAACAAAATTCACTCAATTTACTAATCACATTAATTAACTTCTAAAAAAGGGTGCAATTCAATGTTGTCAGGCATGCGATGACCAATTTTTATCGAGTACTTTTTTTACTCCTAAACCAGATGGTTCTAATCGTTTTATTTTGAATATTGAAAAATTAAATGAATTCATGGGAACTGTACATTTTAAGTGAGAAGATACTAGAACTACGAAGGATTTATTACGACACCTTTGTTTCATGACTACTATAGATTTAAAAGACGCTTATTACTTAGTCGCTATGAAAAATTCTTCCAAAAAGTATTTGAGATTTATGTTTGATGGAGTTTTATATGAATTCAATTGTTTTCCATTTGGTTCAAATACTGCACCATACGTCTTTACTAAGCTAATGAAACCTGTAATTTCTCTTTCAAGAGAAAAAGGTTACTCTTCTGTTGTTTACATTGACGATTTTTTGTTAATTGGTTATAGTTTGCAAGAATGTTTACTTAATGTTCAACAAACAATTTTATTATTGGAGAGTCTTGGATTTACTATTAAAAAACAAAACAGTAAGATAGAACCGTTAAAAAAACGAAAATTTTTGAGCCTTTTTTTAAATTCCGCTGATATGAAAATTGAATTGACAGAGTCAAAAGTTAATAACACAGTTAAACTTCTTGATAAGTTTATTGATAATTCCTGTCATAAAATCAGAGATTTTGCATCTTTTATTGGCGTTTTGGGGTCTTTATGTCCTGCGGCAAAATATGGTTGGGTTTATATGGAATGCTTAGAGCGAGAAAAATTTGTTGCCTTGAAAAAAAGTAATAGTAATTATGGGGCACCGATTGTATTAACTTCTTTGATTAGTGATGATCTTGATTGGTGGAAGAAAAATATTAACAAGATTTTTATGCCAATCAAAAATCTTAATTTTGTATTAGAGATTTTTTCGGACGCATCATTGACCGGTTGGGGTGCATGCTGTGGCACTAGTAAAGCTCATGGTTTTTGGGATGAAGATGAACGTCATAATCCAATTAACCGACTGGAATTACAGGCTGCATTTTTGGTTTGAAATGTTTTGCCAGTAATTTAAGTATTTGTGATATACTTTTGCGTATTGATAACACTACAACTATAGCTTATATCAATCGGATGGGGAGAACTCAGTTCAAAAATCTTAGTTATGTTTCAAAATTGATTTGGCAGTGGTGTGAGAGAAGAAACATTTTCATTTTTACCTCTTATATCAGTTCAAAAGAAAATGAAGTCGCTGACTATGAGTCGCGTCGATTAGAATCGGAAACCGAGTATAGTTTATCTTACTGTGCTTTTAATCGGTTATGTAATAAGTTTGGTTACCCAGAAGTTGATTTGTTTGCTAGTCGCATAAATACTAAATGTGATAATTATGTTTCGTGGAGAAGAGATCCAGGTTCTTTCACTGTCGATGCCTTTACCTTAGACTGGAGTAAATTTTTCTTTTATGCATTTCCTTCTTTCTCATTAATCCCAAAAGTATTGAAGAAAATTGAAGATGATATCGCTAGAGGATTATTAATAGTTCCATATTGGCCATCACAACCATGGTTTCCTCGGTGTATGTTGATGTTTGAAATGTCACCGATAATATTTAAGCCAAGTTTAAATCTTTTCTGATCTTCTGATACGAACCCACATCCTCTTCACTCCCAACTTTCCCTGGTGGGAGGGCTCTTATCAAGTAAGCATTAGCCTCAAGAGGATTTTCTTCTGATACCAGTGATATAAGTCTAGTTTCTTTATCTAAGTCAAGTTTACGCCAATACGACACAGCTCTCAAGAAATGGTGGAATTTTTGTCATCTTACAGAAACACCAATTTTTACCGATAAAATTCCAGATATTTTGAGGTTTCTGACAAGTGAAGTTGATAAGGGTGCATCTTACGGTTAATTTGGGGTTCAGAGTTAGGTGGAAATTCGGATGTTGAACGGTTTTGCAGGGGTATCGTTAAAACTCGACCACCTCGTCCTAAATATGATAGTACTTGGGACCCAAAAATCGTCCTGGACTTTATTTCAAAATGGTTTCCAAATAATGAAATTTCTCTTAAAATTTGAACCCTCAAGATTGCGATATTGTTGGCGCTCACAACTGGTCAAAAAATGCCAACTTTGGCTGCAATTAATGTGTCTGATATTGAAAATTTGAATGATCGTATCGATAAAAAATTCCTGAACCTTTAAAAACTTCAGGGCTCAATAGGGTTCAACCCAATTTAGTTCTTCCTTACTTCAATGAGAATACTTCCATCTGCGTAGCTTCAGCACTCTTGGAGTATGTCGACTGCACTGAAACTATCAGAGGAAATGAAACAACATTATCTATTTCTTAGAGAAAACCTCATGAAGCAGTTTCGAAGCAAACATCGAGTAGATGGATCAAAGAAGTACTCCAATTAGGTGGTTTGGATACTTCTAAATTTTCTGCATATAGCGCAATAAATAATAATAATAATAAAATTTTATTCGTATTAAACCATGTGTACACATGAAATACAGGTCATACATATATAATAATGCAATGGTAGTGAACATGATGATTATTAAATTAAAAGTATTTTAGATTGAAAAGTCATTAATAAAACCGAGCAAATTTAAAAAAAATTAACACAAATAATATCTATATATATATATATATATATATATATATATATATATATATATATATATATATATATATATATATATATATATATATATATATATATATATATATATATATATATATATATATATATACATATATATATATATATATATATATATATATATATATATATATATATATATATATGCATAAAAAAAAATTTACTCGTAAGCATTGTATAACATGAATATGGGCCTAAAAGGTTTGTTCAAAATATTCTAATATAGAGTAATATGACTTATCTATCAGGATTTTTTTCATTTCTCTTTTAAAACTAGGAATAGATAGTTCTTTCATCTTTGGCGGAAGGTGATTGTATAATTTAGGACCGAAGTAGTTCACTGTCTCTTTTTTTAATCTATTTTTTTTTATTTGTAAATCACTTTTAGATCGTGTGTTATAGTTGTGGAGATCTTCAATTTTCGAAAAATCTGCTTCATGCTCTTTGATGTAGCACAGATTTGTATATATTATTGAATAGTATAATGTCATTATGCCCAATTTTTTGAACAGTGGTTTACAGTGTTCGCGGCTATTTGCACCGACTATACTTCGCACAGCTCTTTTTTGTATGGCTAACATTTTATTCAAGTTACAGTTTGTTGTTTGACACCACGCAAGTATACCATAAGCTAACTTTGACTGGAACAATGAAAAATATACTATTCTCGCTGCTTCATGATTAACTGTCTGTGATATCTTCTTTATCATAAAAACTATCTTGGATAGCTTTGTACACAGTTCCAACGTTTGACTATTCCATATTAAATTTGGTTCGATTTGTAGTCCCAAGAACTTAGTTTTTATAACACTATTGTTTAAAACATTCAGATTGTTTCCAAACTTCATGTCCACCGTTTTATTTTCGTTTAAAGTCAGTTTATTAGATAGGAACCAGTCATTTGCTATAGATTTAACTTCCGACATATGTGCCTCAGTATTGATAATGGATAAATCTTGTACGCAAAAGGTAGTATCATCTGCAAATAATACGGTTTTCGCAGGAATATTTCTAGGTAAGTCGTTGATGCATATTATAAATAGAAGTGGGCCGAGGATAGATCCTTGGGGCACACCAACGGAGTTTATCAATGATTCGCATTTTTTTTGTTAAAATGAACTATTTGCTTCCTGTTACTTAAGTAAGATGATATTATGGCAACAGCATTTCCTCTTAAACCATAATGCATTAATTTTGTGCATATTATATCATGTGGTAAGCAGTCAAAAGCTTTACTTAAATCTAGAAATAATGTTTGAGAAATATTTTTGTCTTCCAGGCCTTCAAAAATATAAGTGATTAAAGACAAGATAGCATCTGCAGTTGATTTTTCTTCACGAAAACCATATTGTTCTTCAGGAAAAACGTTATATTTATTCAGAAAAATCTTGAAGTTCTTATGAAGATGCATTTCATATATTTTCGAAAAGGTGGGTAGAATCGATACTGGTCGATAATTCTTTGTTTCATTTCGATCTTCAGCTTTATGTATAGGGACAACTTTTGCACATTTCCACATGTCCGGAAATATGCCTTCTTCCAGGCAAGAATTGATTATATGTGCTAATGACTGACATATAAAGTCTGACGCAATTTTCATAATATGCGTGCTTATGTAATAAATGTCTTCAGATTTCTTGGTTTTAATTATTTGAATCGTATACTTCACTTCTTTTTCTGATATAGGAGAGATGAATATGGTTTCTGAGATGTTCTCTGAGTACTCATCAAAATTTTTTCCCGACTTCTTTAGATTTGTTTGTAAATTTGACGCTATATTGATGAAATAATTGTTGAACTCGTTTTCGTTTATCGTGAGGTCAGTATTATCCGGATTTTTATTTTGTGTTCGACCTGTTTCCCTGTTTATAACTGTCCATGTGGCCTTCATTTTATTGTTTGCTGAATGTATGTGTTTCATATTTATTTGTTTCTCTTCTTGTTGTAATAATTTGTAAAAATTTTTTTTGTATGTCTTGTATAAATGTTTAGTTTCTAAGCTTTGTTTGTGTTGTTGTAATTCATAAAGAAACAACAAGTTTTCCCGAGCTTATATGACATTTTTTGAAATATTTTTATGATCTAAAGAGATTCTTATTTTTGTTTTTTCTAAAGGAAATGAGCAATTGAAATAGTGTAGAAATATTTCTTTGAATTTATCACATTTCTTATTTGCAGAAGAAGTTTTGTACTCTTCTGACCACTTTCTTCTGACAAATATCTCAAGAAAATAGCTATAGTCACATTGGTGCAGGTACGCTTCCACATACTTTTCTGTTCTGCTTCTGTACCAATTAAGAAAGATATTTTTAGTGCTCTATGATCTGACATTGCTGTATTGAAAACATTGAATGTTGCTTCAGTGATGTCAGTAAAGATGTTATCAATGCATGTTTTTGAAGATTCAGTTATCCTTGTTGGCTCGAAGATTTGTTGGTGCAATCCATACATATGCATGACATTTTTGAAGTTTCTGTTTTTTGAGTTGTCTGCTAATAGATCAATATTGAAATCCCCTCCTACAACTATTTCGACATCATTTATCCTCTGTAAGTAGTCTAAAATGTCATCCACAATTTTGTGGAAGATATCTAGGTTTGTAGTGTCTGGGACTCTGTACACTGTTACTATTATTATTTTTAATTTTCTCAACAAAATTGCTGTTACTTTACATAATTTTTCTATGGATAAGTTAGTAATATATGGTATTGGAACACAATCTATTTCATTACGTGCAAGAATACATACACCTCCATGTTCAGATTTGGTTCTTTCGTAACTAGAAATTAATTTAAAATGTTCCATATTTATTGTATTTGTCTCATTTTTATGAAGCCAGTGTTCACTTACACATATTACTTGGATATCAGGAGCTGAACTTAGAAGAACATTCAAATGTAATAATCTATTTCTAATACTTTGGATATTTATGAACATTATTGAAAACTCTTTCTGTTCTATATCTGCTTCATAATTTTTTGGCGTGGATGAAAAAAACGATTTATTGCGACTCCATTTGGCCAAAAATCTGGATTTTTTAGGTCATTCAGATATTCAAATTGAATGCCAATTTTAAATGATGCGTAGTGACCCTTTGCTTGTAGTTTTTCACATATTATATTTGCATTGTATAGTTTGGATTTAATATAAGATTCAATATCTTTTTCTTCTGTATCGATAGCAAGTCTCCATAAATGGAACCAAGCATTTCGACCAACCGCCTTTAATCTCATTTCTGGTGACTTTGATTTCGACAAGACATTCTTTTACATCTACTGCCAACAAGAATGGAGTTACCATTGATTTAATTTGAAAAACTGCAGGTTGGACGCAATCTTCAAATGTATTTGCAAAATTTCATAACTGCAAAATCGTTGAGGACCGTGCTATTTTCGCCAGGACTATTTCAAGTGAAAAAACAGCTTAATTGTATTATTTGTTTTCATACGTTCGTATTTCTGTTGATTAAATGGTAATGTCTTTTCGTTGAAAACAATTTATTTTCCACTTCTCCCGATACTTGTCTTTGAACATGTACGTTTGGTGATCTTAAGGAGGAGGCGCGGAATACAATTTGACGATTAAACGAACTTACCTAAGTGAAGTTCTATCGTAATTGTATGAAGCGCCTCCTCCGAAAAGATCAGTCCCACCCTATAATAACCCTCACTAAAATATTCTTAGTCCCGTACAGAAGTATCGGTAGATCTTTGAATAATGAACATCGAGACAACTGAAGGCAGAACCAGAGTTGAGTAAGCAACTTGTATATTTTAAGTTTCTTACTTTAAATATTGTGGCATTCTGAGCTGAAGTTAGGGTACTACGTTTGGTGATCTTTTCGGAGGAGGTACTTCATACAATTACGATAGAACTTCACTTAGGTAAGTTCGTTTAATCGTCAAATTCATTGCGTATAATTCTTTCGATATTATTATATCGTAATCCATATATTTTTTCTGTTTATCAACATATTTGTATTCAAAACCGAGTTTTCATTTTAATGACAAGACATATCATATATTTGGTAATGTTATCGACCGCCAGATTCAAAATAGATGAAATTTTTGGAGAAGCTTCTATTGAACATGTGGACTATAAGAGAGGTAGTGACAAGTGAAGCTCAAGTTTGCATGACATTGAAATTACCGTTTTCATACTGATTTATTCGATACAACTATAAATGAGTGTTCATGTGCTACAATGGATGTGAGTTAGCTCGCTGTGCTCACACTTTTAAAAATTATTCGAGAATATAACCGAAATGCATTGCGCGCTCCTGTGTTACATAACTTGAACACCAGACAAAGGAGGAGAATGCACCAATCTCATCTTGGGCCAAAATCCAGAATTGCGCAGTGCAATTTGATAAAACTTCGTTATTTTTTCTGAAAGTGCGAGCGTAACGAGTTGATTCATAACCATTTTTACACTTGAACACTTATTTGAAGACTGGATTTCGATCCAACATGAGGAGTTCACGGCACTCTTCTCGATTGGCTTGGGCTCAAGATTTGTTCAACAGGAGCGCGCAGCGCAATCCGGTAATATTCAGGGATGCTTCTCGAAAGCGCGAGCTAGCCTACAATCATTGTTACATACGAACACTTCTTCATAGACTGTATTTTTGTCCAACATCAATGATTCCAATGTCATACGAGCTTGGTCTCATTCACTTGTTATAATATTTCTCATCATCCCCATACCTAGTAGAAACTTTCCTCAAAATTTCACCTATTTTGAGCTAGCACCCCTCATTGATATCATGACCATATATCTTGATATTCTGAATTAAAATCTGTAACTTTCCATCATTCCCACAATTTATCATTATATTTGGAGATTTGACGATTTTTCATTTGCATTCAGAAATAATGCTAAGAGATCTTGAATTGATTGAAAGTACCTCATTGATTGAAACAATGTTATAGTCATCACTACGTGTGAGGTTTGTCGAAAATTCCAATTGTAAATATAACTTAGCTATCAATAAATTATATTGTAATTTAAAATCTGTTTATACTAAATTGAATCCATTCTGAGTTCGTTTTTCACCAGAATCTTTGATTATGCTTTTACAGGTGATTGAAAGAAACCGGGATAAGTGATTATATTTTCAATTATTGATTTTAGCTCATGGTTTGAATAAGAAAGTAGCACGTGAACTTGAATGTCACTTTTCAATGTGAAAATATCCAAATTTTAATTTCTTGTATATCCGAAAATGATGTCATGTATGACTTTTTAAGAAAAATAATACATTTTCCAAATTGTTGTCTGAGAGTGTGTTGTATTAGCTTCACAACAATGCCTTACATTTAAAATTCGTTCGAAAAATAAGCTAGTCATTGATTTTTTAGAATTTGTAATTTCCACTTTATTATCAGTGCAATCAAATTTTGTTACTGCGTTGTTTGAAAGAATATTGAGATGTTCATGCGATGTCTTAATCAATCAATCAATCAATGATATTGCAAACAATAACCAGAAAAAAATCCTCCAAATCGTAATGAACGGACAAAACTAAAGTTGGCTATGAATTCAACAGATTGAGTACTCGGAAACCGAAGTATGAAAATAATGGGAAGAATAATAACAAGTGGAGATGAAAAAAAAACTACCAGAAACGTAGCTCAAACCAAGCTTTTCAGGTTTAGTATCTTGAGAAAATCACCAGAAGTACATTATTTAGTAGGTATTTGAAGTGACTGTATATGACACATCCATTCGTAGCAAATTTCAATTCCGTCCGTTAACTACTATTTAGTCCAAGATATTATCAGAAATAAGCAGAATAATGAAAAAATAAGAATCATTAACAATAACATATTTTAGAAATTATTCAATAGTTATATCCCAAGTGCACGGCAAATACCTGAATGTGCACAATAGCAAATATTCTGATCGTATTTGCCGTGCACGAGGGATATATGGGAAGAATATCTCTCCAGCAAAATCTCAAAATTCATACTATATTTCTGAATATCAATTGATTTATTTGCTTGCAAATCTTCAAAAAAATATTCATATCAAGTGACATATGAATAAATGAAATCATTTTCTTAGATACTTCAACAAAAATCTGGGAGTATCCTTGGATTCACAAATAAACAAAGTCAAAATTTTCTCATCTTGTCATTATTTCACATTAAAAAATGTTTCATCAGCAATTTGGGAATAAATCTTATTGGACGCCGTTTTGCTGTTCAATAGCAACAATTAATTCGAGTTAAATCTAAACTATACATTTTATCATCTTGCAAGATAATTTGAATGCATTGAATTTCAATGATTGAATTAGAGTTATATACATGATGGAAATTCAGAATTATAATAATCTTGCAAAATTATTTTGATGCGGTAAATTTTTATGATTGAATAAAAATTATGTACATGATGGAAATTCAGAGTTATTATTATCTTGCAGGATTGTTTTGATTCATTGAACTTTCATGATTGAATTGAAATTATGTACATAATGAAAATTCAGAACTATTATTATATAGCAGGATAATTTTAATTCATTGAATTTTTATGATTGAATTAAAATTCGGAATTATTACTATTTTGCAAGATAATTTCAATGCATTGAATTTCTATGATTGAATAGGAACTATGTACATAATGGAAATTCAGAATAATTATTATCTTGCAGGATAATTTCAATTCATTGAATTTTATGATTCAATTGAAATTATGTACAAAATGGAGATTCAGAATTATTATTATCCTGCAAAATAATTCCAGAACGTTGAACTTTCATGATTGAATTAAAATTATGTACATAATGAGAATTCGAAATTATTATTATCTTGCAATAGAATTTCAATGCATTAAATTTTTATTATTGGATCAAAATTTTGTACATAATAGAAATTTAGAATTATTATTATCTTACAGTATTATTACAATCCACAGAATTTTCATGATTGAATTAAAATTATGTACATAATGAAAATTCAGAATTATTATCATCTTGCTAGATAATTTTAATTCATTGAACTTTTATGATTCAAGTAAAATGATGTACATAATGAGAATTGGGAGCACTTATTATCTTCCAGGATAATTTTGATTTATTGAAGTCATATGATTGAACTGGAATTATGTACATATTGGAAATTCAGAATTATCATTATCTTACAGGATAATTACAATCAATGGAATTTTTATGATTGAATTAAAATTATGTACATAGCTTTAATTCAATTCATATTCAATCATAGAGATTTAATGGATTCAAATCATCTTGCAAGGTAATAATAATTCTGAATTTCTATATTGTACATAATTCCAATTCAATCATAAAAATTCAATGAATTAAAATTATCCTGCAAGATGATAAGAACTCCCAATTTTCATTATGTACATAATTTTAATTCAATCATAAAATTTCAGTGAATTAAAATCTTCTTGCAAGATAATAATAATACATACATATATATTTAAATTTAACGGAAATTAATTGTGGCTATTAAATAGCAAAACGGCGTGCCATAGAATCTTGAGAATTGATAAACAGAAAAATAGAAGATAGCTCCCATTAACGAAAAGGAGTCAAATTGTTCTTGTTGAAAATTATTTGAATGTATTCGTATTGAAAAAAGTTACATGTTGGTTGAGAATGTATCTGTAGTGAAATTGGCCGGAATATTGAAAGGATATAGTTATATGAAAGAACTTAATGCTCCAGATCACAATGAAGTTCTATTAGTTCTTATTTTTGATTTTGAACATCATGAAAAATTAATTTCGAGAATGCGGAATCAAGAGATAGAACCGAATGAAACTAACTACTAATAACAGTAACTGTGTTTTTGTCTGTACTGATTGTAATCTTGATCAATAAATATTTAAGAAAAGCACATATGAAAATACTCGAGTATTTGCACATGTGCGAATTACTCACTGATATTCGATTTTTATTCGCAATTGAAGAAATTCTGCAATATGATTGGTTGAAAATTCTCGTGGGAGATATTCGACCATATCAACTAGCATGTAGCATAAGAAAACATAAATTAAAGTCTTTTAAACTTCATCTTTTGCAACATATAGAAGAAAATTATAATCAGAGAGGAATAGTTTCTTGTTATTGGCTGCTGTCATTAATGGAAATGGGTCAGAAAAATTTGAAAACACTGGACTGATGAAGCAAATCTTCATGTAGATGGCTCATTCAATAGAAAGTTGTAATTTCCGTGCATTACAAATATTATTTAGTTTTTAATTGGAAGTTATCTTTCTCTGACAGTATTTGTTTTTAATTCCCGATCAATTCCTGATTCCAATAAAAATAATAGTTTTCTAATATATACTTTGTTTTGGTCTCCAAACTCAAAATCACAGTTTCCTCAGTATTTTTCATTTAGAATTGTAAGTGAAACATATATTTGCATTCCTCATAGTTTGGATCAATTATCAATAAAATTCGCGACATAACCCAAAATCTACGCCCGAGCCACAGATAAACATAGCAGATAGACGGCTCTCATGGCGCTTTGGGTTTCAAAATAATGATTAGTTACCACGCCTAAACTAGATGGCACCAGCGCGAAATCGTGATACATGCAACCAGTTCAAACCGTTGTCGAAAAAACCCTATTGATGAAATAGAAGGGCGACATTCAAACTTCGGCCGAATATAACATAAAAAGAATTGGCTTGATTTAAATCATTTGATTCAAATCATGAATTAAATAAGTGTGAACTTTTTTCATTCAAATCTCAGAAATAGATCTTAATAGTTTATTTTCTGTATTTTTAATAAATTCAGTTATATTTCTATTGCAGGAAAAAATGACGACTCAAATGAAACGATTATGATATATATAACTCAACTTAAAACATTAAAAAGGTCTACATATATATATATACATATATATATATATATATATATATATATATATATATATATATATATATATATATATATATGTATATGTATATATATTGACGTTTTTAATATTTCAAGTTGAGTTGAGAGCGCATTTATTTTATATATAACTCAACTTAAAACATTAAAAAGGTCTACATATATATATATATATATATATATATATATGTATATGTAAATATATTGACGTTTTTAATGTTTCAAGTTGAGTTGAGAGCGCATTTATTTTATATTTGTGCTATAACTCTGAATGCTCAACAATAATCGGAATCGAGACTAATTATCTCTTGATCGTATCTTTTGTACATATAGATGATTTAATACAGATAATTTTTCTCTAATCTGTAAAAGTATTCTTAAGAATTAAAAAAAAAAACATAAAACGAAAAATATGATTAACTCTGAGGAGCTATGATTTTTGATTCCTTCATTTGAACCATCATTTTTTGTTATGATTGCATAATATAGTTATTTTTGATTCTAGATTGCAAATTGTCACTTTTGCAATCGAAATATTTTGCACTCCACTGATTATTGGTTTCATAGCAATATTAATGGGGCTATTCTGTAACTCAATCGATAGATTTTTCTCTCCGATCGTTGTTTTTTGGAAGTGCAAAAAAAGTCAATTGTGGATCAAAAATATCTGATTTCCCGCAACTTAACACTTGACACTTATTACGCCTTGGTTTCGACATAATTAAATTTATAATATACATATAACTTCATTCACGCACAAACTTCAACATAATGGAACGTTTGCAATAATAATGCACTATTTATAATAGACAAAGCCTGTGTTGAATCATTAACAGGTAATTGAATGGGTCATCCCTAATTCTTTTACAAGTTCAGCTGTGATGTAGTGGTCAAAGTATGAGGAAGAGCGAAAAGTCATAAATTAAAGCTTGTAACCAAAATCCGAAATCAAGGGGCTGTAACGTTAGATCCTAAAATATTGGAAACAGGCACAGGGCTTAAGAAATTCAAGGAACTATCAATAATGACTCATGCATGTTCGATGACCAGGTAGTATTATTAAATTCATTGAATTTACAAACTCTGGTGAAGGACTTTTCAAATAGTCTGTATAAAATATGAATCTAGGAAAAAAAAAACTCATGGAAATAAAACCCCGGAAAAAAAACCTGGAAAAAACCCCCAGGAATAAAGCGCAGACAGTTTATATAACGAATATCTTGAATTAAGTAATAAGGGTGTTTTCATTATGTTTGATAATAAAACCAAGAATTATAAACAACAATTCTATATAACGTGCATAAATTTTATTTATCTATTAGCGTCAATAATAATATAGTGGAGTAGAACATTTACATATATTCAATTTTTATGAATGTTCAAGAGACGATCTCAAGAATATTTTTGTTTTCTGAAAAGTTCCCAGAGATCCCTAGATAATAACGAAAAACTGATTTTTTGTCGATTGTTTCTTCTGTAAATAATCTCTGAACTGTCGCAAATGGGGAAAAAGGTTCCAAGTGAAGTATGAAGTATAGTATTTAAGAGATGTTTCTGTATTCGAATATTTATTATTTCTTCCGATGTTGACCTAACAAGCTGAAATCGTTGAAAAAAATTCATTAATCCTTCTTTGAGATAACAACAAGTATTTTAATCCATTATTCAACAAATAAGATGTGTGAGAATGACTGGATATTTGAAGAACAAAGTGATTTATTTATGACAGACGTGACGACATACCTGAGAATCTGCAATGACTGTGATTTGATTTTTGTTTGTTTTGTAGACACAAACGGGGAGAGGTGCTTATTAGATATTATATACAAAACTAAAAAGAAGCATGTTGACTTTTTTCAGTATGGTTTTATTTAAAATAAACATAATTTCAGAGCAGAATGATACTTGTGATTTATCATTGTGAATAATAGAAAATCAAGAGTATGATCCTGCTAAAAAATACAGGTGTCCCATACAAAAAGAATGAATTAGTTTTTAGGTAAAAATCAGCCACCTGTGCAAGTATGCATCAGGGAGAGATAAATATTAAAATTTTATCGAAACATAATTCATCTGTGAAATTATATTCTTATCATCACGCAAACTGTCTCTTCAAATCAAATGTTATCACTAATCAAGTGGCTTTCCCTAAAAAAAATTGTTTTCTATGTTGATACTCATAACAACAATTTTTCTACGGCCGTACGATGCGTAGAGTGAAACTTTTCTGCGTCTCAGTTTTACCACCATTAAGTCGCGTAACAGTTAAATATCTGTGAGTTCATGTTTGTACTTCTCACTGATCCATTTGTTTGGTAATTTGTTAAATCTGAAAGTTATTTTGTGCTTTCGACTCTTTTGCTGTGTTCTTAATAATTAGCAATAAATGGCTGTAGAATTTTTTTTGTATGCAATACGAGTGTAAACAGGCATGACATTCAGCCAATAATTTTAGTGACTCGGCAAGCCTCGTCACCAAATACTTTACCTCATGTCATAATTCTCAACTTTACATTCTCGTTGCATGCACTACAATTGTGTATCAAATCCGTGAAAGTAATCTTTTTTGGTCGAATCTGTTGTTCAGGTGAGACAAAAAATGCTCTTTTGGCACACATTTTTTAGGCGATCATCGAAAGAATTAAAATCACAAAATCTTATCTATTTATTTCTAAGACATCGTGATTGTAAATTTTGGTAGGCGTTGAAATTCTCTAATTTCATTATTATTCATAAAGTTGACTTCCGGAAAAATGCCTATTCATTGTTGTATTCGCAAGAACTAGAGCGATTGACGGAAGAATGTATTTTAACTAAAACTGTATCTGCCCCATATAGCTCACTTGAAAGGTTCCATCTGTCCCATCTCTGTCACCAACGCGTGTCGCAAAATTTTTGTTTTACTGTAACGTGTAGTTTTCAGGGTAGAATAAAAATTTGAGTGCAGACACTTCAAGCGTATCAGAGATGCTTCTCAAAACTACCTTCTTTTCAATTTTGGAACTAGTGGCGCTCACTGTTAAGCAAATAAGAAACTATTGAATGCTTCTTCTATTAGACCGTCAGATAGTCGAAGATTTGAGTGCCCCATTTTGTTTTCTCTGCCTTCAAGAGTTTTGATAAGTCTGTATATTTAGAGTATAATAATGCCAAAATTAAAGCTGGACCGTGTGGCCAACATAATAATAATAAATTTTAAATTTTCATGAAAAATCCTGTTTTGATCCAATTTTCTCGTTTATGCCATGCTTACGAAATGAAATTTAAGGAAAAAAGAGTCAGCGAAAAACGATAGGCAGAAGTGATCCACTTGACCAAGGGTTTGGAATGAGGGCTCGATTATGCAAAAAAATATATCAATTTTTCACGTTTTTCTCGTTTCTGCCGTTTGGCCATATGAAAGTTGATATCATAAGTATCTCGTAAAAACGAATGGCATAAGTTTTTCGAATGGCCAAGTCAAGATATGCACGAAAACATCTTGCGAAAGTCTGAATATATATATATATATATATGTATATAAATTATGTTTTTGACTTTTGTTGTAGTCAAAAAAAACAAAGTTAATTTTCACAAACTAAGTTTTATTATCTTCAAATATTAATATGGTTACGAGCGAACTCGCTACAGAGAATGAACAACATAATACTAGATTCTACACGTTTTCATACTAAATATCCCTTAGCCTACGTGCTTTTATCATGTTATAATATTCTGCTGAGTTGTGGGAAACAACTTAGAAAATATGGCAAAATACACAAATAGTGCTATAACATAATTCCTCCCGCGCAAGATTTTGCGATATTTTACATTTCTAAGCCAATGGACTTATTTCCATATCTTTGCTTTTATTACATAATTTTTGTAACACCATTCGAACAATAATTATGATTAATATTACATATATTATAAAGGAGTGATAATTGCTATTGAATATCAAATTACTTAATTTTTTATAAATTTAAAATTCCATTAATTTCATCAAATTGATGTACTTCTAAATTCTGGAATTATAACTCTTTATATTTTCGAATAATAATTTTAATTTATTCGACAATTCTCATTTATAGGAAATTTATTGATACTTTAAATTTTTTATTTTTTTTTAATGTATTTTTGCTTGAACAATTGATTCAAATCAATTGAATCTGCTCAATATCATTATCTTAAGTTAAATAATGATAAGAACAATTATCATTCTTTTGTTTATAAACTAAATTTAATATACAATTATTCAACACAAAATGTTGAATAATACACATAAATTTTTTATAAATTAAAATACAATTGTTTATTACATAATTGTCATTTTTATATTTGAAAATTGGGTTTTGATTCTCATTAGTTTACATTATTTATTTTCATTGTTATAAATAGGAATAGGGTTGAATTGGAGTAACGGAAAGGACTGTTGTGAGAAATGTCGGTCAGTTGTCTGTGACATAGTCTGTAACAATATTTTTTCTTATTGTTTAATTCTGTCAATTCTAACATTTTTGTCACCATGTAGGTCTTTAATTTTTATTTTACCTAACAAAGGATCATAACTTTCTACAAATACTTTTTTAAACAGAGGTTTTTGGATTTTACTAATAAGCCGGGGATTTTGTTTTACATATACTTCTTTCTTTAATTGTAAAGGATTGTCATTTTCTTTGTTTCTACCTAATTTTTCAGCGGCAATTCTATTTTTTATCAATTCATTTGTCACGTCTATTTTGTCCTGATATTCTTTAAAGGTCTCATCTATAGTCAAGTCACGCTTGAAATATTTGTTCTGATTACAGCCAAATAAGATTTCATTAGGAGTCAATTTTGTTATGTTATGTTTTGTGTTATTATATGCAATTAATGCCAAATCTACTTTCTTAATTAAATTTTGATTTTTTATTCTATCTCTTTGATTTATAATTCGAAGTGATTCTATTATAGTAAAATGAAACCTTTCTATTGCGTTACTTTTTGGATTATGAATGCAAATGAAGTGAACATTAATTCCATATTGTTTTAATAGATCTTGTACTAAACTATTTTTGAATTCACCTCCATTATCTGTAATTATTTTATCGGGAATAGTATAGGCTTGAAAATATCTAATTAATACTTCACTAATAGTTTTTGCTTCCTTATTAGCAATAAAATATATTTGTGCATGTTTTGAAAATTGGTCCATAATAGTTGAAAGATATTTTTTTTCTAAAGTTAACAAATCTATATTAATTATCTCAAAAGGTTTCTCAGGTGTAGGTGTCAAATTGTCGATTGCTGGTATTGGTCTCCTATTGTATTTATTTAGTTTACATAATTCACATTGGTTAACGTATTCGATTATGTCTTTGTTCATATTCGGCCAATAATATTTTTCTTTTAAGGCTTGAATTGTAGCTCTTATTCCACGATGATTCATTATTCCGTGGTGGTAATCATGAATAATTTCTAATTGTTCTACGTCATGTTTGACGTCTGTAACTAATCTATCCACCGCTATAATATTTATTGAATTGAAAATAAAATTATCTGATATAATTTTTGATATTCTTTTATCTAAGCCTTCATTGAAAATTGCTAGATATCTTACTTTTGGTATAATATATTCTTTTAAAAATTTCAATACTTCATGTTCAAAATCATTTTCATTAATTGTTACATATAATCTTTGTTTTTGATGGTTGAATAATCTTTTAATATGAATTTCTGTTTCCTTATTGTGAATATCAAAAATGAGTTGGTTATCGGCAATATTTAGGCGATTACTTGTATATTTGATTCCTGCGAGATTATTTTCATCAGCGGAATGTACGGTGTTATTGTCTTGCTCGCTGTTGGGATTCTTGCTGACAGCGTCAGTAAGATGATAATTCACGGGAAGGCTAAAGACCTTGATGTGAATTTTAGTGTCCTCAAAGACTTTGAATAATTTCTGTTTTACTTCCGTCCATTGCAATCTGTCTAATCCACAACCTAATTTAGGAATATTAATTTCATATTTTTCATTTAATATTAGATAATCTCGTAACTCTTTCAAGGGTTTATCCAAATTTTTCATAGACGGTTTATCAGAAAATTTCTCTTTCGTTATCAAGTGAATTATTGTTTTGTTATTAGAATTTTGTACAACCATATGTTTATTGAATGAATTATAATTTTTACAGTAAATTTTACTATTGAATAATTTAACTACATCTTTAGCTAAACCATCTGACATTTCGAAGTCACGGGATACGCAGTGCGCAAAAATGTCTGATTCTAATACGTCACCAGTTACTTCAGTAATTTTTAGTTCCGGACGTTGTCTTGATAATAAGTCAGCTCTCACGTTTTGTTTACCTTTCAAATATTCTATTTCAAAATTGTATTCACTCAACTCGATTTTCCAACGCATTAATTTCTGATTGGGATTCTTCATATTAAACAGCCATACTAATGGTTTATGATCGGTTTTGATTTTAAATTTTCTGCCATATAAATATGGTCGGAAGTTCTTTATAGACCAAACAATAGCTCTAAGTTCTTTTTCGACCGTTGAATAATTTTGTTCAGCTGGGTTTAATGTTTTTGAGGCATAACAAATAGGTTTCTCTTGATTATCATGGATTTGCGTTAAAACAGCTCCAATTGCATTATCAGATTCGTCTGTTGTTAATATAAATTCCTTATCAAAGTCTGGAATATGCAGTAAAGATGATTCTGAAGTTTTTTTTTTTACTATTTTCAAAAGCTTCGCGATATTCTTTGTTATAAATGTCTATATGAGAATTATTTTTCAAACATTTTGTGAAAGGTTTAGTCAATTTTGCAAAATTTGGAATGAATCTTCTATACCATCCTAAAGTTCCTAAAAATTGCTTAATCTCCTTTTTTGTTTTTGGAATATTCAAATTTTTGATAGTTTCAATTTTTTTTGGGTCAGTACTCAGTCCATTTTCATTTATGATGTATCCTAAATATTTTGTCTCTGATTGTAGAAATTCCGATTTATCTTTTTGAATTTTTAGATTAGCTTGACGTAATTTTTCAAATACTAATTTTATATTATTCAAATGCTCATCTAATGTTTTACCAAATATAATTATATCGTCTAGATATACTGAACAAATTTTGTTCACTAATTCACACAAAACTGTATTTATCATTCTTTGAAATGTGGCGGGTGCATTTTTGAGTCCGAAAGGCATTCGTAAGAATTCATAGTGTCCTGATGGGGTTGAAAAAGCAGTTTCCTCTCTGTCATCATTATTCATTAGAATTTGGTGGAAGCCTGAATGTAAATCCAACGTAGTGAAATATTTGGATTTTCCAATGTGGTCAAATAAAGTATCGATGTTAGGGATAGGAAATTTGTCGTCTTTTGTTTTTGCATTAATTTTTCTGAAATCAATTACCATTCTAGTTTTTCGTTTATCAGACGCGTCTTCTTTTTTTGGTACTATCCAAATGGGTGAGGCCCATGGCGAATATGACTTTTGAAATACTTTTTCACTTAATAATTTTTCTACATGCTCTTCTATATCTTTTTCATAAATTTGGGGTAATCTATAATTTTTTGTATAAATTGGTGTTTCGTCTGACATTATGATCTTATGTTTAATAACATTTGTGTGGGATAAATATTCATTTTCTTTAGGAAACAAATCTCCATATTCTTTGATTAATTTATTTAATTTCTGTTTTTCAATGGTATTTAAATGGGAATTTCGAATTTCTGTGAAATTAATTTCTTCTGCTCTATTGTCACTATTATGTAATTTATAATTTTTACTATTTATTGAAACGTTATTTGTTTTGAAATCTATTTTTATATCAAGTGTACGAAATACATCTATTCCAAATAATAAATTGTAATTTTTATGAAATTTAAATACATAACATTTGATTGGAATTTTATTAATAGAAATATTTACATATTCTTTGCAAGTAGATTTCCCATTTACGGTTTTAAATGTCAATCTTGTTTCAAATGTTTGCAATTTCATTTGCTCAACTAAATTTGGATGTATTAAATTTATGGATGAACCAGTATCAAAAAGTATATTAAAATTCTGTTGTTGTAACGACGGTAGATTTGTAGTGATGGAGGACATTATGTAATGTTCTCGTGAGGTGTCGAATCTATTTCTAAAAAAGAGTCATCGTTTGTTTCGGTCGTTTCGTCTTCAAGAATTTCGTCATTATATTCTTGTGAATCTGTATCGGTTTCTATATTATAGTTTTGTCTGATTGTTTGGAATGACATCGGTTGTGTTTGTCTTGTTTGTAAAGACATTGGTTGTGGTTTGAGTCTTTGGGTTGTTTGTACCACATTTTGCCTGTTTTGCTTTGGTGCAAAGTTAGAATTATTATTTCGATTGAAGTTTTGTCTCAACGCTATAGGTTGTGAAGGAAAATTATCTGCTGGAAATTTTCTTGGTAGTGGTGCTGGATTTTGTAGGAGAGGAGAACGATGTTGATGCTGATTAGCGAAATTGAATTAGTTTTTGAGCAATATTTCACATTGTTCTATTGTACTAGGATTTTTAACAATGAAAGAGCCTCTTATTGTCATTGGTAAAAGAGATATAAAATGACTCACTACTAATTTTTGTATTTCATTAATGATTGCATTTTTCTGATCGGTACTATAATTCGTTAAAAATATTTTGGATTTATAATGTAAAAATTTATCTACAATATATTTTAATGTATTCTCAGCATTATTTTTAAATCTACAATACATAATATCTTGCAATATTGTTTCTGCGGAAGTTATATCGGTGAAATTTGTTGCTAAATATAATTTTAAATCATCCCAAGTTCGAAAGTTATTCTCTGACAAAAGTTCAGCGGCTTTATGTGTTAGTTTTGCTTTAATTAAGCCAAATAAATATGTTCTTTGTAATGGTGTCATTACTAAGGTGTTTAATCTGATGTAGACTTCGTCTACAAAATTTATAAAGTTACTCAATAACTTAATATTTCCTTCATACTGAGGAATCATTTCTGTGAAATTTTTAATTTCACCCAAAGTAATAGTTGCCATTGTATTGACTGATGGCAATCTGCTAGGAGTTAAAATAATTTTATTTGATTTAGGAATTGCGCCTGTGCAATTCGGGTTCTGTTCTCCTGGGTTAGCAGTATCAGAATTAGAATTCATGAATAGTATTCATGAAATAATTTATTTTAAAATATTTAATTATTTATTCAACTTGTAACAAATAAATAAAAATGTGTAAATGTTGTGTTTGAGACTGTGCCGGTCTCTCGGTAAACTTATTACTAGTATTTTCACTAGGTTTACCCCTTCAGTGTTTTTTGTGATAAAGTATTATTTAATTGAAGCAGCAAAGAATATTAATGTTATAAAAATAACTTACTGCAAGAATACAATACAAATTAGATGCTTTACGGACATCACCGGGTTCTCTGCACTCTGGGAATTCGGATATATGTTGTGAAGACAGCAACTGCAGGCGACGTGGACCAGTTGTAGGAACAGCAAGTACTCGTTCTATGATGAGGACGTGATCCAACAATGGAACAGCAAGTTGCCAATTGATTGTTGCTTTTAAAGATGGGCCGTGGTTAGGCCCTGGTGCGGCTTAGGTTGTAGCCGTTGGATGAAGTCTTGTAGGTTTGATGTTTTTTGGAGATAACGTCGTTAAACTTTGAGAAGTACCACAGATGATATTTTTACTGTGACGACGTTATCCTACCGACTGCGCCAATTATGTTTTTGACTTTTGTTGTAGTCAAAAAAACAAAGTTAATTTTCACAAACTAAGTTTTATTATCTTCAAATATTAATATGGTTACGAGCGAACTCGCTACAGAAAATGAACAACATAATACTAGATTCTACACGTTTTTATACTAAATATCCCTTAGCCTACGTGCTTTTATCATGTTACAATATTCTGCTGAGTTGTGGGAAACAACTTAGAAAATATGGCAAAATACACAAATAGTGCTATAACATAATTTATATATATATATATATATATATATATCCATATATATATTATATACATATATATATATATATATACATATAAATATATATATATATATATATATATATATATATATATATATATATATATATATATATATATATATATATATATGAATATACCGTGTGTTTCAGACTAATCGTATCTCGCGAAATGCTGAACGGATTGAAAAAAAAAATATACGTGTAGAATAATTTCTAAGATTCTATTGAATAATAGCAAATTCAAGTCCACCCCCTCACCCCCTGAGGGTAAGGAGGGTGCAACTTTCGAATTTTGAACGGCATCCTCTACTTTCAAATGCAGATTTGAATTCTCAACTGAAAAATATGAAGTTTCTGTCTGAAACTTTTTTCCATGTTCCTGACAAATGGCGCTGTAATCGCAAAGATTAGTTATTTTTTGTCATCACTACAACGGCTAATACTGAGTAATCAATAGATATTTCAGCCGTACATTGCTTTTGAAATTGCGGCGTAGGAGACGTGTTTATAAACAAAATCCGGCAAGACTTCTTGTCAGAAGACTCAGAGAGTTTGAAAAATCTTATTGTTGTTAGAATGGTTTATAACAATGGGGAAGCTGCTGACATGTTGCAAATTTTGGGCGAGTGTCGTGGTGGGTTCAAAGCAACCGCCAGGAAATGGCAAGAATGCTTTCCCGGACGCACTCTACATTCAAAAAATGTGCTTTGAAGACTATGCAAGCCTGGGTTACTTAGTATTAGCCGTTAAAGTGACTACGAAAAATAATCAATCTTTGCGATTACAGCGCCATCTGTCAAGAACATGGAAAAAAGTTTCAGACAAAAACTTCATATTTTTAGATGAGAATCCAAATCTGCGTCAAAATTACCATCCGAAATTTGAAAGCTACACCCTCTTCACCCTCAGGGGGTGAGGGGGTGGACTTGAATTTGCTACTATTCAATAGAATCTTAGATGTCATTCTACACGTATTTTTTCTTTTATCAATCCGTTTAGCATTTCGCGAAATTTTTAGGTGGTACGGGTGGTTTGAAACATATATCTATATATGTATATATATATATATATATATATATATATATATATATATATATATATATATATATATATATATATATATATATATATATATATATATATATATATATATATATATATATATATATATATATATATATATATATATATATATATATATATATATATATATATATATATATATATTTAATAATGACATGTCAATTCCTAATAACTTTATTCTTGTCAGCCTGGATGTGGTTTAATTGTTTAGCAATATTTCATCTGATCTTGCTATAGCAAGCATAACAAAAAAGTGGCATTCCATACAGGAAATGGTTTATATTGCGAATACTCCTCAGTCCATGAATAAGTGGACTGATATCTGTGACTTGAGCATTATCTACGTTTATCTGCTACAAATGTCTGAAAAAAAGCAGCAGTCAGAACCAGTTGGTGGTCAGAATCTAAATTCAACTTAAAAACCACACCCACTTTTCAATCCATTCAAGTAACAATTTAATTGTAACAATTTTTATTTTATACAATTGCATTTGTATGTTTTTACCTCTTTTCACTTTCCTTGAAATTCTAAAAGTATAACTTATTTTTAGAATATTCATTGTTTGTTTACTTTAAATTAATTAAGTAACTATTCTAGTTACTTTTTCTCCTTCTGGGGCATTTTGGTTGTTGTATCGGCGTCAATCGTAAGTGGTGGCTACAGCCAACATCTGGTCTTCCAAAAATGGCCGCACAGTCTGTCATAAAAAACTTTGCTTCTTCACATCAAATTTCAAAAACTCTTATATTAAATTAAGAATAATGTGCATTATATTCCAAAAAACCAGTTAACTGTGATAAACACTCGAATTATTTATCGAAATTTACGTTTATTGTGATATATTTATTATTGGTGAACACCAAACATGTGCTCATCAAAATGTTTGTCTATTCAAAAAAATTTTATGAATGTTACGACTCCTATTATTAATCTCATTTAATGTAAGTGGAAAACTTTGTTAACTGAAAGAGAAACATGTTTTTCTAAATTTTAACTTTGTATTCATAGTGTCCTTGAAGAAGGCTGAAAATACAGCCGAAAGCTAGACAAATTAACAAGAGTGTTTTATTAAGCCAAAATGTTGACTGCCGCACCCACAAATATCTGTTTATGTAATTAATTGCAGTCGCGATTACTCCTAATTTCTATATAAATATATATATATATATATATATGTACATATATATATATATATATATATATATATATATATATATATATATATATATATATATATATATATATATATATATATATATATATATATATATATATGTATATGGATAGCTGATATTCATAGGAAAAATTTTAAAATGTGGACCTAGTCATTGAACGAAACAAGCGACGTAATAGGAGACGAGATGTCACGTGACATAAATCATATGGCTGGTTCCTACTAACTTCACTCGTAAGTCTTGCAGCTAATATCTCTTTCTACTAGAACTGTCATTTCGAGAAGAGCGGAAAATTTGAAAAATTATTCATTGTAGAAAGATCATTTTGTGATCGTTGAGTTGTCGTACGGAAAATGTTTTGTGGTATTTGTCAGTGTTTTTATTTTCAGACGATACCTGCAGAGGCATATTGGAAAGGTGATATTTGGAAATAAATTATATTTAAACAAGCAACAGTTATTTATATGTGTGCAGGATGGGTGGATCCGAGAGAGTTGAGAGACGTCGCTGATGATTTAGAAGCAATTGGAAATGATGATTCTATGCGCGAGGATGCTCATGTTCGGCTACATTTTATTATTGGTGGGCTTCCTTTGAATCAGCTTGTTTTATCATCCTTTACGTACATCACAACGTCCCTCCTTACTTCAAGAATCTCCATCCCCAGTTATTTTTGAAGATTCAACATAAACAATTTGATGAAGATGAAGGTATAAAGTTGGTGAAGCATGCGGAAAAATTGAGAGAGATAGGAAGTATGAATATGGATTTATTGCCATAAACATTTAAAAAAGTGCATGTTACTATAACATTGAAGATGTATCAATCAATGATTGTAAATTCTTCCATATACGAGTTGAATTTTATTAATTAATTGTTTTACAAGATATTAGATATTAATTTTTCAAAGCCAACCACTGTTTACTTTGTTCCAGCTGAGGAAGTTCAGAAATATACGGCCACAGAAAATAGCAATATGAAATATGAATCAATAAGTATCAGTGCGCTCTAGCGAAGCAAATTTTAAGATAATATTATTATCATGAACTGTTTTAATCTTTAATCAGCATCTATTTCAATTGAAGAGTTATTTGCACGGTTTAAGTGAGTATATGTTATATTTATTCTCTTGAATATATTATGAAAATAAGTTATTATTTCTGTGCAGAAAGGAATTATCTACCCGCATCTCTAGTTGCCGATAGTAACTGAAATATGTCTTCCTCGGTCGACGTAAATATTTTGTAAGATTTAATAATTCATTTTGCCTTGGGGAACTTTCCACGCAGGCATTACTCCCGTTACGGATACTTTTTCTTTTTGTAATTTCTCATCTTCTACAGCGAACAAAATAGCAGCAAAATGTCTACAAGCCTCACCAAGACCTGCATCGCATCTACAATGACTACAAAGAATTTCTCCTTCTGGCCGAACTACAGGGTGGGGCAGAAAAACCTATCCGATTTCAAAACGATATAAAATTAAAACCAGTCAACTTGTCAAAAAAATTTTTTTATTAACATATCGCAAATTTTATGCTATTTTTAAATTTAAGTTTTGAAAAGCACATCACTCAAATGTCGTCCTTGGGAGCGGATACACTGATTTAGGCGCTCGCGGTAGCTTTCCATGACTTTCACCGTCATTTCCACAGGAATTTCTTCAATTGCCCGAGCAATTTCCCTTCGTAAAGCAAGAAGGGTCCTTGGTCGATGCTGGTAAACCTTTGATTTGAGGTAACCCCAAAGGAAGAAGTCACATGGAGTGAGATCCGGTGAGCGCGGCGGCCAGCCAAGATCACCTCTCAGGGAAATGAGGCGACCGGGAAACAGTTCCCTGAGAATGTCCATTGATCGTCGCGATGTGTGGGCGGTTGCACCATCCTGTTGAAACCACACATTTTCCACGCCATTTTCTTCCATTTTGGGTCTAAGAAAATTTTCCAGCATGAAACAATAGCGCTCGCTGTCGACCGTTACGGTTTGCCCATTTTCTTCAAAAAAGTAAGGCCCCCAGACGCCTAGGCGGGAAAGAGCACACCACACAGTCACTTTTGGGCTATGGAGGGGTTCTTGATGGATTTCTCGAGGATTTTCGTCACTCCAATATCGAAAATTCTGCCTGTTAACTGCACCACAAAGGTGAAAATGGGCTTCGTCCGTGAAGAGCACAACATCGTCGTCTGGGAGTTCTCGGAGATCGCGACACAGGTTCGTACGGGTTTCAAAATCCCTTTCACTTAATTCCTGTGCAACAACCATTTTGTAGGGATGCATTTTGAGGACCCGGTGCAAAATGCGCCGAATACTGCGGTTGGAAATCGCCAAAGCAAGCGAATGTTTTCGCGCCGAACGACGCGGGGAACGTTCAATCGCGGCTCTCGCATTGGCCACGTTTTCAGGTCCTGTTGCTGTCCTGGGACGTCCAGGCGACTTCTTTTTCAATGCTGAACCCGTCTGTCTAAAATTTGACACCCACACTTTAATCGTAGCGTGATGTGGAACAGGATCATGACGCCCGAGTCCGAAATGAATTCGAAAAGCACGTTGTGTAGCAATTATCGAACCGTCGCATTCGATAAACCGCTCAATAACAAAAGCACGATGTTCACCAGACCAAGGCATGTTGACTACTGACAAATGGCATAAAACCGGCTTTCTAACGGTTTTTACCCCACTACTCTACCTGCCCCCTCTTCTGAGAAAAAGGGATTTGAAATCGGATAGGTTTTTCTGCCCCACCCTGTATAATCCAAGGCTGTAGAGGTTTTTCATTGAGTCGTTGAGAATGCATCACCTAAGACACAAATTGTTTAAAAATTAGTATGTACAAAAATAGTAATTCTTTACGTATTAATTCATAGTTATATTTGAATAAATTTGAGTGACCATTTTAGTCGCATAATGTGTGTTCTTGCTTTATTTTTATTTGCTGTGCATAGCGTTTTAATTGATGCTATAAAGAATTGGAGAATATATCTTTTTCAATAATATTTCAAGACTTTATGCGTGAAATTTTTTGTTATATAAATATTAATAATAAATCTTCAGTGCATACAACTTACCTTTCCAAAAACCAAGATATTTTCTTTAAACTTTTTCACCAATAAATCTCGCACCCATCCGCATGACACATATTTATAGACTCCTAAACTCTTGAAAACTCTAATTTTTTGATGTGTATAGAAACTTCTTGTTAGGACTAAATATTAAAAAATTTTATCGTGTAATATTTGTTCCAGTTGCCGTGAAAAACTGGGTAAATCACTATTATAAGGATCGACATCTTCAAATTGATTAATTTTATTCAAATAACGATCTCTCACTTCACTACTTGAAGATTCGAAATATTTAGACATGTTTATTTCTCAAAAATCACAAATGAACCAAATTAGCTAGGGAAAATGTTTTGGCTAAAACAATTTTTAAATTTATCGTAATTTCAACTATGAATACTTCTGTTCAGAAATCCGCTTAATAAACTTTCAAATATGTAGGTACTTGATTTTGTATTATTCATGTAGGTATAATTCTTCTTTCAGCGAATACATATCTGTACACAATAGTAAACAGTTACAAAAATTTTACTGTTATAAATATGCAATCTGTTTTGGAAAAGATTGTCTTTGTGTGAAGTATTTTGCATCGTACTTAAGTTTTAGTGCAAGATCATGCATCTGGAAAACCAGATATGCATGAAGTCATGTTAGGAATATTCACCGTAATAAAAGAAATCATACAAGTAAAACAGAAAATATAAAAGGTACAGTTCATTGTGGTATTCAATAGTAGAAGAAAGTACAAATAATTTAGGGATCTTAAATTACTTGAAAAAAATTAAATATCATGTAAATAATGTAATTCCACCATATTTGCTTGTAATTCCATTTTAATTTTCTGAATTTTTCATAGGTTGATAGCAGATATAATTCATGTAACTGAAAAGACCGTATATTTCAAATTATAAAATATACATTTTTTCAATACATTTTGAATTCCCGCCCTTCTCAAAATGACAGTTCTATTTGAAAGAGATATTAGCTGCAAAGCTTCGAGTGAAGTTAGTAGGAACCAGCCATATGATTTATGTCACGTGACATCTCGTCTCCTATACTATACGCGTTAAGAAACATAGACATGTTCATGTTGATAATTTTACTACAAGATTTTGAATATTTACAACAGTATCGCTATTTTGCGAGACAAAAAATTCAATATAAATATTATGAGTGATTTTATGATGAATAATATTTCCATATATTCGATCAATGTATTTTATCAGATGTCATTTTAGTTTCTCTCTCAATACACCGTGGCGCTGATGCTTGCTCTGAAGGCGACAGTGGTGGACCAAAGTACCAGCTATCCATACATAGAGATCAGTGATTACACCCCATCGGCATGCCCAATGCGCAGGCGTGGAGTTTCTTCCAAGTTCCAGCTGTTACCTAGTCTGTGATCAGCACAGCATCACACATCACTCCATTTTAGATTTGTGAAAGTAGTGTTGTATGTGTTAAGTTTAGTGGCTTATTATGATCACCATGTGTTTTATTGTTTATATTTTTCCAAGTGAAGTATTTTTTTCATTGCTAGTTCATTAGCTTGCAGATTTTGTTTTGTGATTTTGTTCCAAGATTTTCTGGTGTAAGTTGTTTTTATTTTTGTTTCAATTGAGTTGGGTATAATATCATGGAATTAACTTATATTCTCTACTTCAACATTGTTGTGATAAGTAATTAGTTCATTGCAATGATTTTGTTCATATAATTTAGTTTCCATATTGAAAATAAATCATAAGCCAGCATTTTTGAAGAATGTGCTTCTGTAATTTATCAAATTTATATTAGACTTACAGCTACAGAAAGTTCGTATATTTTTAATACCAATGCACGGTGCATTAGATTCACTTTGATTACATTTTCAGGTGAACTAAAATTTTCATTCCTCCAAAGTTCCGTCTTGACCTGAAGGCATTTCCAAATAGCTGGAAAAAGTAACACTTATGATAAAAATATAGATAGGACATAAATGTGCCTTACAAAAAATTTTATATTTCATAGATATTAGTTTTTTAATAAAACAAACTTGAATTCTACTTTTAACGTGAATACCATAAATTGCACAAAATTCTCTTGCATTAATGTATTGATATACGGAGTCGTATGGTTGGGCCAGCCTACCTGCTAAAAATTTTTTTATCCCAAGGGTCAAATAATCTCACAGTATAATTAGGCCAAATGCCAGCATCTGATCATTAAGCAAGGGTATAAAATAAAATACCGTATGACAGAAGTAGATATTTTTATTTCATAATTGTTCTGTACATTTGGTTCATATAAGTACAGTCAAACACATACGTTGACATATACATTTATATAGGTACAGTCATATATACTTTTATATAGGTACAGCCACATATACATTTATATAGGTATAGTCAAACACAAACATATACATTTTTTATGAACTTGGAGCATGCTTGTATGCCACACTTTTTATGCCCTTTGAAATAGCTCTGAATGCCGTGTGCAATAATTTTGCCGGTTTTTCATATAGGTTTTTCAAAGCTTTCCTTTTGAAACTGTTACTCAAGACTTGTCTGGCTAGGGATGTGTCTTCTCTGTGATTATGGTTTAACTTAAATTGTAGAACTTCTGCAAAATTTTCAGTCGTTGTGTAAAGTTTTGCAGGACACTTCAATTTGTTATTCACACATCTCCAGTGTCAAGTTCTATTTTGCAAAGAATTTGCCACACAAAACTTGAAATTATTCACAATTAGCAACTGATTGCCTTTTTTTACTCAACATACGATACTTACACCTCCCATGTTTGAAATATGGATGAAAACTTGATAAATTTATTCACAATTTAAAATTTATAGAAAAAATATCCTACACATCCCAAAAGTACCAGCCACCACTACCGAGAATTGCTTTAATCCCTCGGTTGCATGATGTTGGCCCTACTACAAGGTAGGATTAGTACCTGAGGATTAATTTGGCCCAACTATAACGCGCCCTTGATATATGTTTAGTAGTTTCTGTGCATTATAATTCTTTTCTTTCGTTAACGTACTGCGTCAAGTTTCAGGGATTTACAAGAAGCAAAAGGAAGTTATTGAAGATACAAAGCTCTGCTGACATCCAACAACTGCATATTCTAATCGTTCACTGATTAGAATAACGGAACAAAATTTATTTCCTGTGGTGTACGAAACATTGGCAGATTATTGATAGCTATCAATATTAAATATATTGTTCAGATCTTTATTATAATGTCTCAAGAATAATGAGGTCTTTCACTATTTTTCTTAAATTTGTATTTTTGAAAGTGTAATTTCGAATTATAATTCTGAAGTTTTTTGAACTGACCAAAACTGTATCTGTTAAAATACCCATAACATTTTTTCAAAATCTCATCACATTTCAAATCTATTGATGTCGATCGACGTGACGCCGTTATACTCTGGCCTAGCGGAAAATGTTTGAACAAACATTTCTGACAAATTTATTGTTTTTGTAAATAATACTCTAAAATATTTCTTTGGGAAATTATTTTTTAGGCGATCATGACAAAAAAGGTGTTTTTATGGCTCCTTTTGCGGCCGTGAAGTTTCACTTTTTGGGACTGATCTGTCAAATTTTACTTTTTGGGACTGATCTGTCAAATATTACTTTTTTGGGACTGATCTGTCAAAAATATTTCATAAACACTTTATATTTACCTATATGGGCAGCTTGATGAACTCTTTAAGAAACAGTTTTCGCTTAAATAGTACATATATTCTTCCGTCAACCTCTGTAGTTCTTACAATTCAAAAAATAAATACGCATTTTTTGTTAAATGTCAACTTGATAGAAGACAATAAAATAAAACAATTTCAACGGCAACTAAGATTTACAATTGCAATGTTTTAGAAATAAATAGATAAAATGATGTGATTTTGAATTATTTCGTAATGATCGCCTAAAAAACGTTGTGTGCACCTCGGCCTACAGTTCGTTTTTGGTCTCACCTGAATTGCAGCCTCAGCTACGCTTCGGCCGCAAACAACAGATTCGACCAAAAAAGATAACCTTTACGGCCTTGATACACAAATAACTATTATATCCAATATATTGAATATTTTATATCCTAAATGGGTACTTATTTCATTTCTTGGTTTATCTGGAATGTAGCTTAATTCCCATGATAATGATTGTTAGAACAAAAGGTAATTAAGTTCCGCTCAAGATAAACCAAGGAGTGAAAAATTGGCCTCAAGAGAAAAATTCATTGACATTTGAATTGAACAGGTTATTTTACGAATAACAATTATTTCAGAGTTTTTAACAGACTTGGATGATAAAAATTATCATTGAACACAATAATGATATATTTAAATTATTGTTTATATTTTAATAATAATAGATATAATTGGAAAACGCATGAAGACTGCATAGGAGTACAAGGCCCTTCTGATTGAAATGATAAAATAAATTCCAAAAACCTGACAATTTCAATGTCGCTGATGTTCGATTATTACCGATGTGAAGTCGACTTTCGGTCGAAATGTGATGTAAGTAACTGGGAAATTGGAAATTTTATGATCGTTTGATCATTATTAATCAAAGAAAATCCGGTTGAAATTGGAATGTTTTGATTTTAGTTCATAAAATAACATTTTAAGCTTTACAAAAAAATTTGAGCTCTCTTCACATTGTTTTTTATTCGATACTTAAGGAACAGGAGTGCAATTTAATTGTCAAAACTGGTCTCCTTATGTAATCTGCATGGAAAAAACGTGTGAAACATTTATTTTTCAATCTGAGGTGTATGGGAGGCGTCTCAAAATAATCACAGGCTTGAATCAATCATTTTGTATTGCAGTGCTTTCTGATGTCTTATCTGAAGTTAGTTAATTTTTTAAATAATAATCCGTGTTTTTGTTCACTTTAATTAAAATAGAATAGTATTTATTGACGAACTTGAAAATACATTCTGTATATTTTTGTCAACCATCTTTACACATCTACTACAACTTCTCTATTTCATTCTTCTTCTTATAGTAAAAAACTAAACCTAATTTTCAATAGTCTCTAATGAATGGATCTACTTATACTAATTTGAAATTCAAAAACGTCAAGATATATCAACACTCATTTTGTAGTTTTTGACTTTCGAAATCTTGAACATAATAATTGATGGTTTACTACATTTTTCTAAAGTTGCTAACGTTGTTGCCTTTGTCAAGAATCCTGCTGTCATTGACTTTGTGTCCACATATTTTATTTTGATCTTATTTTTCGGCATTTCATTTCTTATGAATAAATATTTTCTTTTTACATTTTTTGTTCTAGAATGATATATATTATTGTTTGACAATTGTATAGCGGCTTGATTGTCAGCATGGAAAATTATGTCTGATTCAATATAGTTTTCGAATTTTAATTCTTCTAGCAACTTTTTAATCCGAATTATTTCTTTTACTGCTTCAGTTACTGCCATGAATTAACTTTCGCAATAACTTAGTGATACTATTTTTTGTTTTTCATATGACAAACTTATCGCTTCATTGGCATTATGCGCGCAGTGAAAAGTTTGCTCCTCACGTAAAATTGAAATATGACACCTGTATATGATTTTGGCTTACTGCACTTCCTTCTCCACGCAGATTTCAAATTAGTCAAGTTTCAAATAACCTCGTGTGTGCGGTTCAAAGTTTCCTCTTCACGTCGTAAAATAGAAATTGGGACACCTGTATATACTTTAAGTTTTCTGCATTCCTTTATATATAAACTCCAAGTATACCAAATCTCACATTCTTCCGTACGTGCAATATGCTTGAAAAGATTTACAAAGCTTTCACTTCACGTATAAATATATAGATTAAAATAAGACATCCTGTATATAATTTTTGATTTCTGCACATCTTCTTCATAGAAACTTTGAAAATGCCAATTCTCACATTCTTTCGTACGTGCAATATGCTTGGAAAGATGTACAAAATTTTCACTTCACGTATAAATATCTAGATTAAAATGGGGCATCCTGTATATAATTTTCGCTTTCTGCACATCTTCTCCATACATAATCTTTGAGTATGCCAAATCTCACATTCCTCCGTGCATGCAATATGCTTAAAAAGAGGTCGAAAGTTTGTTCCTGACGTATTAAGAGTGCATCGTGCGTGCAGTACAAAGTTTTCTCTCCACGTAAAATTGAAATGGCACACCTGCACCTCCTTCTTTACACAGGCTATAAATATGCCAAGACTCACTTACTTCATATGCGCGGTACATAGTTTCTCCTTCACGTCGTGAAATTAAAATAGGACAGCCTGTATATGTTTTCAGCCCTCTGCATTTCTTCATATAAACTTCAGGTATGCCAAATCTCATATGTTTCTGTGCGCGCAATATGCTTAAAAGAGGGTACAAAGCTTGCTCTTCAATTATTAATATATAGATTAAAATGGGACACTCTGTATATAATTTTCCCTTTCTGCACATCTTCTCCATATAAATTTGAAGTATGCCAAATCTCAAATTCCTTCATGCAAGCAATATGCTTAAAAAGGGGGCCGAAAGATTTCTCTTAGTGTAATGATATATAGACTCATCTTCAGAAACTGCATAACGGTAAATATAAGCTTCTGAACATAACTCTTCAAAACCTAAATCCAGCAATTCCTTTTTAAAATCTTAATACTTTGTTCTTTTGTTTATCTTCTAATCCGTCAAGTAATTCCATATAAATTTCTTCTTTTATTTTTACTGAGGTACGCAGTCGTAAAATCATATTGATATAAATCTAGATTTTCTTCTACTGTCAACGCTAACACTGTACTTAATGTATTTATTCAAATTACAGATGAAAAAGATTCTTCATAATCTAAATCTTTTCTTTTACTATACCCACGCGCAACTAATCTTGCTTTATATTTATTTATTGTATCGTCTTGATTTTGTTCCAACTCATTATGAATCTAAAATTGGTTTCTGTTTTGGGCTGTCCATTATTGTCCAAGTTCTATGTTGTTCATGTGAGTTCAACTCATTTTTAATTGCCTCTTTCTATTTTATAGCTTTTCTTGATTTTATTGCTTCTTCCTAAGACTTTGGATAATATTCTTCTTCTAGTAGACTCGCCTGATAATAATATTTCGCTTTCAGTCCACTTGATCTTTTGTAATTTTCTGAATTGATTTGTATTTTGAAGTTTGGCTTGTAATTTTCATCTGATTTTTCAGTATTTTTTTTTTCAATTATCAACTATTGAGTCGTCACTTGTATATTCTTCGTCTGAATAATTTTCTTCTGTGATTTCTTGGTTCTCGTTATTACATGAATTTTCTTGATCGCTGTTTTCTTCATTTTCATAATCGCTTGAAGTTTCTTGTTTGTTGGTTTCTTGATTGATGGTTTCGCTTTCATTTCTTGCATCTTGTACATTTTCTTCATGTTCCTTGTCTTCATGTTTGTTTCTTCCTTCATCTTCATTTATAATTTGTTGATCTTCATCTGCAATTTCTCCTGTTTCAAACATGTATGTTGGTAAACTATTCATTGTTGTATATTCGTCTGTCGTTCTAGTCTTTAATGATTCTCCAAGACTTCTGCATTTTGGACTGAAATAACTTGTTTTTTTCTTGCACAATATATTATTAAATGATTATTGAGATGCTCATATCCCAAAAATATGCCTTCATTTGATGTTGCATCTAAATTACTTGCTCATTGTGCTTTGGCTTGCCAATAACAAGCCATCGATCCGAATATTCTTAAATGTTTTACGTTTAATATTTTGTTCAAAAATTTTTCATATGGTGTTGGATTTATCTTTCTGACGCAATACTTGAATTTTCATATATACTGCGTAATGTGCTGCTTCTGCTTAAAAAATATTTGGTTTTGATTCTTGATGCATAGATCTCGTCATTCCAATTATGTATCTGGTGCCACGTTCAGCAATTCTATTTTCTTGAGGTGTATACGCCGCTGTTGTTCCGTGAATTATTTCTTTTTCTTCTAAAAACGTTTTAAACTCTTTATTCCTGAATTAATTGCTGTTATCGCTTCTTATTCTTTTTGTCTTCTCACAAGTTTGATTTTCTACTCAGGTTTCGAATTTCTGAAATTTTTGTTTTGTTTTATTTTTATTTTTTCAGAAAGTATGCAAAGTTTTTTTCACGAATAATCGTCTACTACTAGGTTCATATATCGCGATTCTGATGATGATGTTACTGGCATAAATCCATGTGAATTAATTCAAGGATTTTTGTTGTTCTTATGCTATGACTTTTGAATGGTTTTCTTACGGTTTTTCCTGATATTCAACTGACACAATCCTTTTTGGTAGACATATTTAGTTGTGAATCTAGACCATTTACTATTTTCTGTTTTTCCATGTTTAATATTGTTTGATTATTTTAATGTCCAAACCTTTTATGCGATTCATTGATATCTATACTTGTTTTAAATGGAACTTCTTCATGTATATCTTCAATTGTCGCTTCCATTTCATATAATCCGTTTAATTTTGATCCAGTAATCAATATTGACCCATATTTTTGCATGATTTTACATTTTCCATCTTGAAATATTAATATCAATTCCCTGTTTTTCAATTTCGCTTACTGATATTGAATTTTCTGTCAGATCTGGTATCCATAATACATTTGTCATATCTATATTATATTTGTATCTGCAGCTATTGTTCAGTGTTTTTATTCTTACAGTTTCTTCTCCACAGATTGTTATGGATCTTCCATCCGAAAGTTTATTACTGTTTGGTTCAGCTTCTAAGAATGGAAATAAATTTGTATTATATGTCATGTGACTTGTTGCTCCTAAATCAATAAACCATTTTTCTGTACAAGTAGTTTCAATGTTTCTTTTTTCTTCTATCCGCAAGGCAAAAATTTCGCTTTTCTCTTTATTCACTTCCAAACTGTTTTTATTCATTGAATTTGTCCTTTCTTGTCTCTCGTTTTGTTGTTTATTTTTGTATTCTGGGCCTGTATTGTTGCCTGTTTTCTCTGATCTATTTACTTGTTTTCTGATATTTTCTTCATCTGTTTCAAGATCTTTTCTATTTCTAGCGTAATGATGTGTTCTTCCACTTACGAAGCATGCTTTTATGTTCTTGCTATTATAATTCGTATTTTTCTTAATTTCGTAGCCTTTTTATCTCGCTAAACATGCTACTTCTGATTTATAATCTTCTTATGCCTCCAATCCAGATATAAATGATTCATACGCTAAATGTTCATGGAAAGGCATAATTCAAAATTTCATGAAACATAACTCATGATTATAATCGATAATGTTGTCGATGGGGCGCCAGCTCCAAAATAGATGGAATTTTGAGAAATGCTTCTACTATACATGGGGATAATGGAAAAAGATAATGACAAATTGAAGTCAGGCTCGTATGATCTTGGAATTACTCATGTTGGGCTGAAAGCCAATCTATAAAGAAGTGTTCGTGTGTAATAAAGATTGTGGCCTAGTTCGTTACAGCCATACTTTTGAAAAACATCCCTGAATTTTACCGAATTGCGCTGCGCCCAACTGTGGGACAGAACTTAAGCTCGAGACAGCCAATAAGAGTGCACAAGCGATGGACAACTGCGTCAGATCAGGTATAAATTTCTTATCACATTGGACATCTGCGACAACGCTTAAAACCAGGGAAAAATTAAAATAACCAACCGCGCCATAGGATTAATTCGCAATAAACGCAGAACATGTACCAGAAGGGCTTTCCCATCAACTTCATTCTAATTCACAAACCAATTTGTTCAAATTCATTCGAGTTATTATTTTTAAATTGTACGAACACTTGTCTGGAATTCGAAACTGTAATAGTTGGAGTTGAAAGTATGAACGAAAAGCAAAAGACTTCAAGTCTTACTTTTCGCAAAAATTCGTGTGGTACATAGCTGAGTGATGATGTGTTTTGATTTGTTCTTATATTAAATAAAGTGAAAATGAAATCCGAATATTGATGAAATTCAATATAGCCTTTCCTAGAACACTTCGTAATAATTTCGGATATACCTAGGAGTGCAGCAGTTCTCGTTTGGTGCAAATGTTCATATTTTTGGGTAGGATTAAATGTATGACCGGATTAAGAGCTCATCACTGGCGCAGATGCAGATGGCATACGACCGGGTGCACTGAGCTTCATATGTTGGGCCGGAATCCAGTCTATAAATAAGTCGTCATGTGTAATATTATTGCTTTTAATTGTAATACCAGATATTTTGAGAAATTTCAAAATAGGAAAATAACTATCTGATTCACCATATCAAATTATATCGTAAGAGGTGAGTAAAATAATGAGAATAAGAAAATATGTATTACCGAGAAAAAGTCATCAGTCCTGATCCGTAGCATAGCGCGGTTGAAAGGTCAGGTAGGTTAATGCGATTTGGACGCCATACAGGCTACAATCGCGAATATGCTTAAAATAAGTTTTTGTGGGACACAAGGTGAAGGAGAAGGTGATTCCCAAATTAGTCTGTCAGCTTTGATCCTATGGTTGACCATAGAAATAATTATTTAAATACTGTCATACAACAACCTACCTTACCCTGAAGTTGAAATGTGAATGAATACAATAGGCAATTTACACTCACAAAAGAGAAGATTCTCTTCACCATGTGAATTAAATTTGATAAAGATAGGATGAAATTAATACTATAAATATTAATTTAGTAGCGCGGAAATAGTTTCAATTAATTACAAATCAAATATTGGGACCTAAAGAGTGCTACAAGACGAAGATACCAAATGCGTCTGAGAATAGAGTACTCGACGTACGTTCTTCGAAAATACTGTAGAGATAACAAATGCAGCAACTTTCGTGAACACTTATGCGGATACCTGAAGCGATGATGAAAATGTAACGACTCTTTTTCGATCGACTCCAAGAACAGCAGGTGCAGGAGAAGTGATGACGTCACGGTGAAGATGTAAAAACTTGGTCAAAATGCCAGTGCCTGGAATCAAGTGGCTCATCCGTTCTCGAACCTTGTAAATCAATACAGATAGTGCAAGACCTTTGCTTTTTGATCACACCAGAAACAGTGGAACTTGCTACAATGATAATAATAATAATAATAATAATAATATATCTGTCAAAGAAAAATAATCTTATGCAAAGAGGTTGGTTCTGTACATTTTGCTGGTATTTAGATATTACATATTTGAAAGTAAGTTATAAATTCAATATAAGGGATCTTGATTTGAGCGCTTGGATTGTAGAATTGTATACATCATATATTTTATTTGAGGTCAGTTCTCCCTACAGGGCTTTGAAGAAGTATTCTGGGTCGACGTCGTTCACGTATTTGGAAATGTGCACCTCTCTGATGGGGTCATAGATGGGGCACGAGAATAGTAGGTGGCGTTGACTATCTTCCTTATGTGTGTTACAAATAGTACAGACATCTTCCTTATTAAAGTTGTGGACAACTCCATCCCTATATATTTGGAAATGTTTTAATTTGGCTAAGCGGATCAGGCCAATTAGTTTGAGGACTTTGAAGAAGACCTCAAAGGTTTGAGATAAGTTGTCGGAACGGTAGAGTTCAAACTCACTTTTATAATTTGAGTTTGTTATAAGCAATGTCTAGATTGTAGAGATGTTGGGAGTAGGAGTTGAAAATGTTTGCAATCTCTTTTTTGACTGTCGGTAAGTTCGTCTCAAAGCCAAGAGAAGTTGATTTTCTCTAGTATGATTTGCATACTTCTTGCCCAATTCAATTTTTCTTGTGTAACAGGTGTTATTGTGGATTTTTTGTTGAGTATAAGAAGTTTGTTTTGGCAGATTCTTACGTAACGCATGTCAGGCATTGAAAATATTTCATATTACCAGTTTAACATACTTCTCACGACAAGTGATTCTAGTTTGTATCGGTTATTTCCATTGTCAACAATGTAATTCGGAGTATTCCTGTGTCATCCAAAAATGGTTCTGAAGATTTTTTTTGTCTTGATCTCAGTAAAGTCGTACGTCCAAGTTTTATCAGCGTATGGGAGTGATGGTACGATTGTAGTTTTGTATAGTTTTATTATGGTGTTCCAATTGAAAAAGTTTGATTTTGATAGTGTGCCTTTATACTTGATGTTATTTTTCAGTCTTGTTTAGTAGGACTGTGGTATTTCTATTATATTGGTCTGAAGTTTTGTATTTAATACCCAAATATGTTTACGTTGTTGTGTGTTTTATTTCGTGCTCTGGCAGCTAAATTTGATCTTTTGCTTGCGTTGTTTACCTTGGTGGAATCCACTATATTGTAGAACACAAAGTGTTCTATTCTCTTCAATAACGAAAAATTAAGTGTTTCATTTGAATTAGGCAACTCTGTGATATAATCTATTTTGTTGTTGATGGCTACTGTATTTTCTACGTGATATTGAACAAGAATTAGTCAACAAATCGTGATCATTGTAATAATAATTCCTGGAAAAAACTTCTAGTGACCGTTTTATCTGCATCTTTAAATATGCTTATTTATGGTGATAGATTCTCGTAACTTGAGAATGGCAAAAATAGATGGGTCACAGTATCCTTTTCTCTTTTTCCCTTGTTGGAGACAATTTATTTTCCGCATTCTCTTGCATTACCGTCGTGGCTGATGACGACGGTTCAGTCGAAAACATGGGTATCACTTCAATTTTACATATGTTTTTTAATAAACACTGATACTCATAACATAAAATATATACCTTTGAAATGAAAAATAGATGCTATCAGGATATGTATTTCACCAATTGATAAATGAGATTTAGCTATCTCTGTTGGTTTTTTGTAGCTCAAAATTAATAACAGTGGCATAAGATGATGATATTCTGATTTTTTAGATGCTGCTGCTTTTATTTCTGGTTTTCATGCTCCCAATATTTTTCTCCCCAGTACATTTTTTCTCCGAGAACTTCAAATATTTATTTTTGACATTTTTTCCAATACACAATCGAATAGCTATAAAGTTGTGTCAGGGGTATTGGTGGAGCGGATGGGAGGAGCGTAGAAGGCGATAAGAGATGATCATAAATTATATGATGACATTTATGTTAATGAACTCAAAACATAAATGAAACAGGGAAGCATTGAATATATGGATGATGATAATTATTATTGAAACACATAAAATAGTAAATATAAAAACAAATATATGAGGAAGAGGAAGGGGGGGGGGGGGCATGAAATAGAGAACGTCGACGCATCACGGCTATTCTGACTGAATCTTATCTGTAATCAAAAAAGTTCTATGAATATATACCTGATTAGATATAAACTCACAACACTGAGGAACGTGAGGCAGAAATAATGAAACACCACTATTTCTTTGCGAGCCTTAGGAACTCGTAATTGTTTTTATTTATAAATTCATTGTACATAGATACAAGTGAGTAGGTGGTCTACATAGATAGATCTAGCAAAATTGTCAAGTCTTTCGAATATAATTCGCTTTAGTTGCATACTGACTCACTACTCAGTGTTTGTGTCTATTTTATGTCTACGTCAGATCTGTTAAAGGGTTGTAGCACACCTCCACTTACACTAGAGCAGTGGCTCTCAACCTATTTACAAACAATACCTAATTAATGAGTGGTACAGGTGCAGCTATTTTTCTCTGTATTTGCAATAATCATAACATTCACACATCATTCGTGAACTGAGGTCTCAATCGCTAGTTCAATCCCTCGTTGCACCAGGGAGCACCGACTAATGATGTCTTCAACGTTACAGGGCCCAGGACAGGGAAATACACGGATCTGTCCTGATCCATCGTTGAGCCAGGGAGCACCGTCAACTAGCTGTTATTCTTCTTACCAACGGATACTACACTCACACAATATACTCAATGCGTCCCGCATCAGCATGATCTGTACAACCAATACAATTACAACTCTTATCAAGATGTTAAATAATGAACACAATTCGAATACTCTTCAAATACTTACGCCTTTGCTACTATGAGGCCAGGATCAGTCTAGCACTTCCAATCTTAAGTGGATGTCGATGTGAAAAAATGTGATGTAAAAAAGAACAAAAGAAAAATATCAATACTATCTGTCCTGTGTAACACTCAAATTCAAGGATATACCAACTGTCTCGCGGGACAGTTGATCTCTTTTTTCCATATTGGTGTTAGAGTGCAAAAATGTTTTATCATTTTGAGAGTAATAATTATTGATTACTCCTTATTATATTCCAAGTATAATTCAGACGAGGAAGTACATTGAAATAATTGTCAAAGACTGCTATCACTGATTTTTAATATTTGTTAATTTGAAGACTCATCTTAGTTTTCTGAATGAAACGAATCACTGTTAGTAGAAAATATTGGTTATGTTCATTATGTATCAATTTATCACCTAATTTATTAAACACTGCGTCTGCATTTCTTTTATATCTTCATTCTTGAATTACTGCATGCCTTATCATGCAAACATTTCTCACTGTCAACAAGATTAATGAATGCTTCTTCTTCCATATTTTTACTTATACAAAACAGCGCGAAAAAAAACAGTTTTTTGCAATTGACCACGAACAACTAATTTTTCAAGTATATTTTTCTTGGCTGTGATTGGTTTGCTTTAACCAAAAATATTCAACAAGTTGAATTCATAAACAAATAACAACATGTGAACTCATCAGACTTCTGTATTTTTTCTGAGCTGCGGCACGTCGGTTTGATGAATAATCTCGAGTCTAGACAAGTTGGTGCAGCAAAATAATAGAAATTGAATCATAATTTTTGTGAAAATACTCAATATTCAAATACTTTATCAATTGAAAAATACTTTAATAATAATTGTGATTATCACTTGTTATAATTTCGGTACCTTAAATTTCTAAGTATTAATTAAGAAAAAAGTTTACTTCAGTATCAGTCTTAAGTACTAGTGGAACTCAGAAATCAGTACTTGAATATTTCCTTACTCTGTGGGTATAATGTTTTCTTTTTGCGACACAATGATTGATAATACTTTTTGCTTTACTGTGACAATATAATGTTGGCATTGTTGGTAAAGAATCTTGCTTCCTCCAAGCATTAGAGAATATTGAAGAATTGTTGCTGACTGCAACAATTATCGAAGAACAGGATACCAATACCTGGATGACTATTAGCTTGAATTTTCTTGAATTAACATAAGCATGCATGAACCTATTACAACAGTTTTTTTCTCCTCTACGCCATAAATAACATACTGTGTGATTATTGTTCGAATACATTATCTGTAACAGAAAAATATAGATTTGGATTCCTTACTGATCCACTTGAACGTAGTATTTTCCTCTTATATTTGCTGTTGAATTGAAGTACTTTGATTCTAATTTTGAATGAAGAGCTGTGACGAAAAATTGCACACATCTTTTCTAGGGACAAATAATCCAATATTGAACTCGGTTTTGAAAGCTTGAGATAATTGTAATTTGCTGCATGTTGTTCTACTTAATGCTCTTTTTTTGAGTTGTTTATGCATCTTATTGATCAAAAGTTCACCAATGACAAACTCTCTTGTGATACTCACTCATTGATAGGGATGCAATTTATGTGTGTTCTGATAGTTTCTCTTTTCTTGTTTGATTTTTGAGTATTCACAATGTCGTCTGTTGGTTTCGCAATTGTTTTTCTTGTGAACGTGGACTGTGTTATTCAATGTGAACTAATTGATGTGAATAATTAGCACTTTTGTGAATAGTGTGGACCAGTGCTCTCCAAACATCGTTCTGCCATGACCCGGTAATCTTCACACTGCCCTCTCGTGACCCACTTAATACTTTCAAACTTAAGCTGGTTTCATCAGGTAATATAGTACACATTAACTAATAGTAAAGATGTCTTATTAATACTACATATTTTGGTATTGCCTATTTAGTCACTTAATTTTAGTGCGAAGTATGGAGCTGCTGCTTATTTTTAGCGCATTTTTTCCGGAAAAAGCGCTATTATATTCACTTTGACTGTCTGGCTGGCTGGCTGGCTGAGTTCTCAGCAACTATACTATTTACAGACTTGAAACTGGTACTAAATAAAAGCTGCTGTTTCGTAGGCTTGCGCAAATTGCTTCAATTCAAGCTCAGTGATTGTGGAGGAATAAATTATTTAATTATTTGTTTCAAGTGAAACAATGCCTATAGATATATATGACATTAGGGATATGGCAACTAAAATTCATTGAAGTAGATAAAAATTTAGTTACAACTTTAGCCGCTGGTGTCACTATTACTATGTACAATTGTCAAATCTGTCCGGGATTCATTCAATGACTTGTTTGACACGAATTTGAAGCTTATTAGAATAAATTATTATAATTGGATGAAAATTTGTTTAATTTTGGTGTATCTTTTTTATATAGCTTTGATAAAGATCAAATTATCATTTTAAGGTGCAGCACTTGACCTCCCGTCAGTCAATAACTAAACAATGAACATTAAAAGGTATTTTTGAGTTTGTACATGCATAAATTATGTACCTATCAAATAGTCAACTTGAAACTAGAACTAAATGGAAGCTGCTGTTTCGTAAGTTTGCCCGAACTGCTTGATTCCAAGCTCAGTAATTGTGAGAGATGGTAATTTGCGAAATCTCTGAAGTAACAAGCATTCATGAGCTGTCAAAAATGCGCTTTCATCATCTAGATGATTCTTCCATTTTTCACCAAAGGATCCAAGTTCGCGGATAATAACGAAAGTTTTATCCTAAGGTCTGATTCCACTTCAAGTTGGTTTCTATACTTATTTTTAAGGTAAACTTGTGTTGAAAACTCAGCTTCACATTTATAAGTTGTGACAAGAGGCATTAAAAAAGTTATTGCTTGATGAGCTAATTTTGTGTATTCTTGACGACAAGATCACCAAAAATCTATCAATGATCTTGTGTCAAATATTGCTTGAGTGCTGTGTCAGTTGACAGTTCAATTAGCAAGTCGACCTCTGAATCTGGCAAATTAGCCTCCAAATCTAACTTGAATGCGAAAGGGATTCTTATCCAAGCTTTGCTGCTGTCAATTGGAGGAAAATATCCTCCAAGATTCCTCTCCAGTCTTAATAAATGTTCTTTAATTTGAGTTGAGATGTCTTGTGGCAATACCATTATGTTGTACTCTTTTTGTATCTCATTTGAATAACTGAATGCTTTGAAATTGTTCCCAATGATCGTTTCAATAAGTAAAATACGTGATCCAAACCACACTGCAAAAACCCGTTCAAACTGTCCGAGCGGAATGTCTGTAATGGCGGAGCTCACGGCGCTCACCGCTTACGAATATTCACGATGCGACGATCGATAGCAGGTATTATTTTTTAAACAAGTCCAGAATGTTGCGACCCAATATTTTATTTTTATGACCCGGTATCGGATCGCGACCCGTCCAATGAGAAATGCTGGTGTGGACTATAATTAGCACGTATTCTTTCTACATGAAAGTTGCAAGCTTTTTGTTTTGAATTGATGTACTTCACCGACTACGCTACTATTCTCCTGATACTCAAGAACGATAATGATGTTTGCAATGTGAAAAACGTTAGTCTATCAAAATTCAAAGATAAGAAGGGATGAAATTTTGCAGGGAGAAAAAAATTAGGTGATATTATTGATGGGCGGTTGTTTGAGAAAGTTATGCTTTGGAAACCTTGGATGAGGAAGAGGAGGCTCTCGGCATGGCAGCAAAGAGATTCAAAGGCATCATAGAACGCTTCACTCCAGCACCACTGACAGGGCGTTGGAAACGCGGTATTAATAGAGTCAGATACAGTAACAATGACAATCCAATAAATCTTTGGACCCAAAGCAGGGTTGAAATTTCAGAAATGTCTAGAGAACTGGTAATGAAAATATCAGAATGATTGTCACACGATAATAAAATACAACTTGAATACAACAATTTATAAAATAAACATCATTATTAATGCGACGAAACAAACTAAGCTACAACAATTTACAAAATATATATGATTATTAAGGCGACGGAGTATCGTCCACGTTTATCTTCATGTACAATACCTAAAAAAGTACATCTGCATTCAATAAGATTGAGAACAGACATCACCACTATACCGAAAATAATAATAGATATGAGTTTTTCATATACATACCTTCTCGCTTTTCTAAATTCGGCTCGTAGAATGCCTAGCTTTGTCATCGAATTTCTTTCGATATAAATATACGATGATGTTTCCGCTGTACAGTCTTTATACAAGAAATGAAGTGATCACACTGTAGTTGCATTGGAGCCGAACATTAGTATTTCTGGAAGAGTAGGGCTCCGCATTCATTTTAAATAGCATTTATTTTTGTTGCTTGGTTCAACTTCAAGCCTGCTCTACATTGAAGTCTGATGTGTGTCGTTGGTCGTAAGAAATGGCCGACATTGATCTCTACAACAAAGTCAGTACTTGGGGAAAAAATCTGTCATGTTAGTGAGTAGCGGTAGGAAAGTATGACCGGCGAGATTGGCACCAGCTGGTAGCAGGTATCCTGTGAATCTTCTTCGGATTCGATAGCAATACGGCGCCGATCAGGAATAATGGTGGCGATGTGCAACGGATTGTTCCTAATCGACGGCGGATCTTTTGGGCATTATTTCTCGGCGAGGGCAGCGTTGGTCCCGGCCTGGTTGAGTGCGTTTCTTGAGGGGCATCTTCAAGTTGTCTGTAGCTGTGGATGAAAGACTAGGCTTCACAGTACTGAGGGTCTCTAGGCTTCACAGCACTGAGGGTCTCGAGGCTTCACAGCGCAGAGGCTCAGTGGTGTCTACTCATCACAGCAAGTCAACCCACATATTTCTGTCGACTCGAGCTGGGAAGAAATAGCTAAGCGTTAGTTACAATTTGTTAAAGTTTGAATAGCAAATCATAATTTGACCATTTGTGGATTCATTACCTTCTTTCTCTGCAAATAAACTGATGCTGAACTTATCTAAATCTAAAATCACCATGAAGAACTATTGTTTGGAAATTAAAGAGCAGTTACCTATTATACTCTATCTCCAAGATACAACAGCAAATCAATCCGGGGCACGATGGGACACTTATTATTGACAAAGGTCAAAGATCGGAGTATTCCTTTTTCAAAATTATTTGTTGTCTTTTAAGGTGAGACGATAAGAACTGCAGTTCTTTCATGCTTTCTTGTAACTTATCTCAAACCAGCATTAACTTTTTGTAACGGGACTAGGACTTTTGGGGAAGTGACTGAACAATTTATGTCAGCGATAATACAAGCAGAAGAATCGAGCACCTAGGAAGATCCTGGCTTAGGATTGAGATGAATCGTTACTAGTAGGCACGAGAGAATTATCCTTGACAGGAAATTCATCAGTAACAGATATCGAGGAGGTGTTCCATGCAAAATTGCGAAGATTTCTGCTAATTTTCATTACAAAACACAAATTCGAAGAAAAAGAGAAACAAAAAATACTATCTTCTAAAGTTTGTGAGTTTTGACATTTTCTTGTCTAGTCTCCTTTGAGCATCTTTGAAACTGATCTTTCTATTCAAGTCTCGCAGTCTAATATATGTTCGAGTTCTGGCAAAGTACAGAACAACCTCATAAGGCACAGTTGTAGTTTTTATTTCTAACATGGTTTCATCGGCCAATTTATGAAAAATTTTCGCCTCCTTCGACAAAGAGTTAGTATGCATTTCATGAAACTTAGATCCGAATCTTGAGAGGTTGAACAACATCTTCTGCGTTAAGCAAACTTCTCCTCCGTGTTCTACATCAGATGTTGAATCCTTGAAAATGTCCAACAAACAACCCTCGTCAGATTCTATTGTATTTCGATTTTCGGTAAGAATTGCTGCTGAATGTTTGCCCTGGATGTACAATCGAAGTCTATACATGAAGTCCAGAGGCGAACGGTGATCATTACCCCCACTCATTCTCCGAATATAAGAAAAGAATTTCTCAAGAACATCTTGGTTTAGTCTGGAAGTTAATATATACTCTATATCATATTTTTCTTCAAATAATCGTACATTTGCGACATTAATCTACTTGTGAGTAAAATCCCTTTTTTAGAAAAGAATCAAACCCTTGTGAGTGCGTACCCTCATAGACTTGATGAATTGCATCATTCGATCCAGTAGGTTTCTTTGGTTGTCAATATCTGTACGAAAAGCATTCCTTCCTGGACAGTTCTGAGTGAATTTTGAACGCGAATTGAGCAGATCAAACCAATCGTTGAATAGTTGGACCATATCTGAACCTTCTTCCCAGAAGCTATTTTTCGGCATGAGACCACTCTCTCCACAATACTTTATGGTTTTTGCCACTGTGTTTAATGAAAGTTGCATTGCTGGACGTACCCGTTGTCGCATAGATCCTTCCACATTCAAATGTTGTTGAGTCAATTTATAAGCATAGGTTAACTCCGAGGTAGATTCATTTATAATTTTGTCATCGATGATGAATCCCTGGTCTATTAGATGATTTCTTACGAGTTTTATCAGATGGGGCACGTCTGCAAAAACAAAAATCTACAAAGCATCATCACATGGATGGAGAAAATAGCAGCTCTTATCGTGTCCGACAGCCAGTTTATTCCACAATGAAACATTTCCACAGCCCATGTCACTTGAAACGGCAACCACAGTGAAGGTTGTTCTAAAAAGTTCAGAAATAATCTCTTCAAAAATTATTTTTGACATTGGTTGATCAAATTTATAACGAAATAGCCTGCTCTTGTTTTTTCTCTAAATATATTTTGTTCGAGACGTAAACTTCATCGAATGTCAAAACAAATAAACGATCCAAAGCGCTGGAATTAGAGGACTTTTTCTTCATTAGTGTTAAAACACATTTTTGAATTCCCTCCCAAATTTTTGATGCTGACATAGCTGGTAATGAATAATTATTTGTTCTTTAATAACTGTAAGCTTTCGGGCTTATACTTCGTAGTGAAATGGCTGAAGCGATATTTTTTGTAGACCAACGAACTCTTATATTTTCCTTTGGATTTATCAACTTTTTTATATGTCCTGGAGTAAACGCTCTTGCTAAAAGAGTTTTATATTTTTGGAAAGTTGAGCATCTTTGATTTGCTTCAAAAGATTTTTGTTCTCTGATTCCAATAGGATTACTTATTTTCTGAGCTCAACTGGTTCTGCCTGATCTGTCCTGGAAATAAAATAAGTCTATTACCTCAAAATCCACGTAGCACTACAACAATTTTTTCAAAGATTTATAAAACCAAAAAATACTGTTGTTATCAGAGTGCAAAAATGCACAATAGTCACATAAAATTTTTGAGATATCTTGTTTTTCACTTATTCAGTATTCGGTAAAGTTGTAGTTCATTGTTTTTCATCACTTTCTGGAAGCTCTGACTCCTCAGCAATTATTGTTTCAGTACTATGTGCTTCTGATGTACAGCTTGAAGTACTAGCTGATGACTTCAAGATATCTTTCACTTCTTTTTTTCGTCCTCTTTTTGCGATCCTCAGTGATCTTTCTTCAACTTTTTGTTTTTAAGCAAGATCTGATGAGCTTCCAGGTAGATTTGAAGCAGGTACTGCATCAGCATTCAAATGACGAGCATTCTTTGGAGAGTAATTCAAAAGTCTTTGTTTCGGAGGAATTCCAAAATATTTCTCTTCAAAATGTATTGCATGTATGTATAATGGCCAACTTCCAACTTTTGCCGTTACAAGAAAGCACGACAAATTTCAAGATGGATATCTGTGATGGAGGGTGATTGTGTATTACACATGTGTATTACACATTGTAGATGAACTTATCATCATTTCGTGCAAGATAAAATATGTATTTATGATAAAAAAAATAAAGATTATAAAGATTCCAAGAAGAAGAAATGTATTTGGGTTGACATATCCAATAATTTTAGAGAAATTTATGGTATTGATATAGATGGTAGGTAAGTTGGAAAGATTATTATTGTACATATAAATTCATATTTTTTTGTAGCAAATGCCGTCGAGAAACGTTGGTCGTGTCTTTACGACTAGTTCAGCCGGGATATTCGGAAGAAAAAAACAATTCCGTCCGGATCGGGGAGTGATGTAAAAGTGTGGGAGTTATACAAAATAGTGATGTTTTTGCTTCCACATATTGCACATAGACGGTATGTTATTCGCTCCAAATAATAATAATATTTTAATATGATGTTATGATATCAGGACTAAGACATCATTTCTCTCAGCCCGGTAATTCGATACAGCAACTATCTGTGGAGGTGCACACCAACGACACAGATTGTTATGTAGAAGAAGGCCCCCAACCAGTGCTAGAGAAGTCTGGTCCTGAACTATTGGAAGGTTTGTGGAATTTTTCTTTGAACTTATATATGAATCTGAGATATTTTTGAATATTCAGGCATTCATTCAGTTGATGAAGCCACAACTTCTTCATGTAGCCGTAGTAGTTCCAGTTCCTGTTCAAGGGGACCGCTTAGTCCTCCAGTGAGAAAAATGAGGAAAGTCACGCCGGAATATGATGATTTCGCCAAAAGAATAGCCGGCAGACATGACTCAATTGATAGAGAGCTAGCCGAATCTAGTCAAAGTATTTCTGCTGCTGTGAGTAGCATGGCAGAATATATGCAGAAACAGAAGGTGATGGAGCCAAATGAAAATGGTCATATGTCGGCCATTGAAGAAGCCTTGAATCATGTTCCCGACAGGAATAAAACAAAATGCCTCATTGAGGTCTTACGAATAATAAATGAATTTGAAGAAAGGTGTTAAAATTATCTATTTTGTTAGTATTTTTCTTCCATTTTTTATAATTGATTCTCTTTTTGAATATATTTCTTATCTGCACGTGTCGTTTTCTTCTTCCTTCATATCATCAAGTTCAGGTTCAATGCGCATATGCACAGACAAATTCAAATGTCCATTTTTTTTCCATTATTTATTTTGCATATTCATGTGATTATAATACAGTTTAGAAATATATCGGAATCAATATATGCAATACATTCTTATTGAATAAAATACTTGATTATTGCTCATACAAAGATTCGATAATCAACAAATCGTTGAAATTAAGTATGAAGTACTTAAATTTATTGGACTTATATATGTTGCCACTGCCACGGTATGCTTCCTTTTTCTGACATAAAATATTGAGCTAGAGTGTCACGTTGTCTCATGGCAGTAGCAGGACCAATATTGGAAGCTACTTGTCCCAAAGGATTGATAAAACCATTTTCATGAGCCTCATTTCTCCAACTTCCAGCTACATTTGCACCGTTGGAATCTTCTCTGTCTGCTATACTGTCATAATGGTTACTTAGGCTAGAAGTTAAAATGTAATTATGCAAGCAAATTACAGCTTGTATAATTTTCTCTGCAGTAGCCACTTTTAGGCACACAGGCTTCTGTAAAATTCTCCATCTTGTAGCCATAATACTAAATGCATTTTCCACCACACGCCTAGCTCTACTTAATCGATAATTGAATACACGTTGCGCATTTTCCCGTGAATCTTTTCTGGCATATGGACGCATCAAATATGGTTTTGAAGGCAATCCCTCGTCACCAACAAGAGATAAAGGTAATTTAATAATACTGTTGGGCAAAAGGCGAGTTTTAGTATTGATAATGAATTATTTTCCAGCGCACGACTAATAGTTGTAGTGGACCAAATACCAGAGTCATTCAAAGAACATATTTCATACAAAATTGATAGAGAGAGGACAAATTCAATATGAATCAACTTACTATAATCTCCGATAGCAACCCAAATAAAACGATAACGAGCACCGACAATGCCATTAATACTATACTAAAATATCTTTTATAATTATGAAATGTACTACCAGAATTTTTAGGCGCTTATATTCTACAATGTTTTCCATCAATTGCTGCAATACAGTTTGGAAATTGCCACAGATTATTGTAATCGTTTGATATTTGTATCCACTCATTTTCTTGTTCTGGACATCTAAGATAGATTGGCTGTAGAATTTGCCATATAGCCTTGCAAACTTCGGGAATAATACTGTATAGCGTAGATTTTCCTATACGAAATGACCAAGCAATGGAAATAATGCTGTCTCCATGGGCAAGAAAGCTGAAAAATAAAAATTTACGAGTATTTGCGAGAAGAATACTGATTTACTTTGAATAAACAAATCTTAGTGTAGCTGCAAGTCTTATTTCAGTTAGCAAAGGTTTTCTATTACTTTTCTCCTCTGAAAGGGGTTTAGGCATATCATGTAATTGATCAAATTGATGTACAGACATTCTGGTATATTTTTTTTTGAAATAACTGAATTATTTTGTGTGGGCACCAAATTTTTGCCTAACATCGATCAAAATATGTGGTTTGACCCATCATCTCCTTGTATTTCTATTTTGTAATAATCGTCTTTTTTTCATTATTTGCATCCACATCGATATCAGATTTAAATAAATTGGCAGAAAATCTGAATTGATTTCAGCTTAACCTCACTGAAATGACAGTTTGTTGCGACTCCGTTGTAGAAAGCAATGTCGACCATTTTTCACGATAAACGACATGCGACAAACGACACCCGACATACGACTCCGATGTAGAACAGGCTTAAGCAGAAAGATATTCGAGTATTTCAATGAACGGCACAGCGGTGGTTGGTGCATTCGGCGCTTCCTGTGTTGGGCTATTCTCAAGAGTATCTATTACTGTTGCTGGTAGAAAGTCATCATCAATAAATATGTTGAAGATAGGTTGCAAGATACCAGATTTTTTTAAATTTCGTAATATCATATTTGCTGCATTCAAGAGATCTTGGCCAAAAAGTGTGGATACGTCGCAAAATCCTAGATATGATCTGAGTCATTTTTTTATTTCATTCTCATAATACGAGCTTAACACATCGACTTGTGTATGAGATCAAAGTGGACTCATGTAGAAAAAGGCTGCATACGCTGCATGAGACCAATACAGTCTCTCTTTATCGACAAATTCATATGTGCGTACGCTAGATCAATGTACTCTCATGCACCCACTCACTCCCGCATGTCTTCTTTGTTAAAAATATGTGTATATAGAGAGCTACTACATTCAGTAGAAAATTGTTTGTAATGAATTATTATTTGTAAAGTTGTTGGAGGATCCAGTGTAGTTAAGGATGAATTTGAAAAAAGGGGGTTGTTCGCTTACCGTTCAAGATGTGATACTGCCTCGGATGTGGCCCTGACTATGGATTTGCGTTACATTTTGCGGCATTTCTATTAAAATAATTTTACATCATTCACATATTAAAATTTAAGACTATATGTTCACTCAAATTTAGCTGATGATGAGAGCAGTATAGGACTCTCGAAACGTCCTAAGTTATGTTAAAATAAATAACATTTAAACATTTTGGATCGCTTAAGGCCTTTTTTCAAATTCATCTTTAATGAATTATTACATTAGAAAAATTACAATACCTATATTCAAAAACAACAGTAAATAAAAGGTATATAACTTCTGATATGATATTCAATTAGAAGTGCTATGCTTTTCCAGGAAACAATCAAGGCAAAAATGTTGATTGCTTTCATTGTTGAACATCCGAAGGTAGTTTGGAGACATTTTTTTTATGCTTCCAACTTTCCTATTTCTTGTTTCAATTCTTCGTGGCACACGTTACAGCATCTTCTTTTGTTTTGCCCCCAGTATTTTGATTTATGTGTAGCTCGTACCATTTGCCAAGATGACTCATTGACTTTTATAAGTGCGGTAACTACTTCTTTTCTGAATGAAGTGATTGATATATTTTCACTAGCAACTGATTTGTATGCTCTCCTTTCCTTCTTTTCATAGTGATAATTTCATCGTCGCTGGAGTCATAGCCCTTCATGTACAGAACGTTCGGGACTTGGAAGCTCCCTCCTAAAATTACACATAATAATAATAGTTGTAGAAATTGGTGCATCTACCTCTGGTGAACGACATTTGTCGTCTTATTTTGTTAGTTACAAAGTACACCGTCGCATGCCTACTTAAATTTATGTGGCAGTTTTTTTTTTTTTGTAGTGAATCTAAAATAATGCGAACGTTGATTTAATATTTAGATTGTAGTGAGGGTTCTAATGTAAGGTTGTAAAATATAATTGTCTCGATGAATTTATTTACAGAAATGAATGAATATATGAACTGAGATGAAGCTTAGTAGGGAGATTGGAACGGACTGGGTCAAATCTCGGAGTTTTGCTATCGCCGAGACAAAGGTTGAGGGCAAAACATAAGACATATGGAGTTCTAGAAATAAACGGTTAATTGGACACAGATGTTAAGAAAACACAGAATTTGAGAAAGATGAAACATGAAATATGCATAGTTATCTACAAAAGTATTACACTTATGAATATGTTTAAAATATTTGGAATATATACAAGAATATAAAATTATACAAGAAGTTATCTTAACAGTAGATGTATGTGTGTGTGTGAGAATGTGACATGAGCGTACGTGGCCGTGGACGCCACAATACCCCTCCGCCAGTGGAATGAAATCACAAGAGCCCAGCTTGGTAACGGTCTGAGAAATGAACTTGCCTTACTGATCTCCTGGTGTTGAGTTGTTGGTGATTTGATTTGTCGGGCATCGTCGTTGTGGCAGCAGAATCTTCAGGGTCTGCCAACATTTACGCCGGCTTGAGTCTGTCGACAGAAACGGCGACGTCACGCCTACGCATATTAATTTTGAATTGTTTTGTCTGAGCTCGAAATCACTGGGTGTGGTTCCTCGTATGGTTGCTGTAGCAACGTCTTTGGCTCCTCATGGCGGACAAACACGTTCCAGGCTTGTGACAAGTCTGAAAATTGAGCAATCCTTTTCGCTGTGATAAATGCCTTTATTTGAACGCGGAGTTCGCATATCCTGCCGAAGAGTTTTGATAAAATCAGTTGCGTCATTGGAATTCCGTGACTGAGACGTTGGGAACTCTCCAAGCAAGCGTATTGGTTTCCCGTAGACCATCTCCACCACTGAAGCTTGCAAATCTTCTCTCCACGCGGCTCTGACATCAAGCATAACTATCGGTAGGATTTCGGTCCACCGGTCAACCTGATGACATTTAATGGCCGCTTTCAGCTGTCGATGGAACCGTTCCACCATTCCGTTGACTGCAGGATTTTATGCGGTGGTTCGAAAATAAGTCACACCTGTCAGGTAATTCAAGTGTTTGTATAGTTATGACTCAAATTGCCAACCTTGCTCCGTTGTTATTTTAACTGAAGTACCAAAGCGAAAAATCCAATTGAAGTAAAATGTCCTGGCGATGGTAGTGGCTTTTTGATAGGCGATTGGAATAGCCTCAGACCAACTTGATAATCAGTCAACGTAGATATGACAGTTCCTAAAACCTACCGAACATGGCATAACTATTATATGGAGATGCACGTGCTCGAACCTAGGTGATGGTAGACTGAATGTTCCGGAAGTAGTTTACACGTGGCGCGAGACTTTGGATCGCTGACACTTGAGACAGTTGCGGGACCATCTTCTACAGACTTTTCTGATCGAAGTCCAAACAAAACTTTGTGTCATAAGTTCCACCATTGCGTTTGCTCTTGGATGAGACAAACAATGCATGGAAACAAAGTCAATTTGTCTGTATGGTGCAGTAATATATGGAAGTGCTGTTGATGTTGATACGTCGCAATATATCGGGCTATTTGTCTTCGGAAAGTGGAGGCGTTATTTTTCTTTTGTAAAATCTGCAGCTCAGCATTGGTATCTCAATCCAGTCAATTTGGACAAAAAATGACCCAATCTACCGAATAAATTGGAGTTAATCAATTAATTAATCAATTAATCAAAGGCAATTTGTCTTTATGGTGCAGTAATATATGGACGTGCTGTTGATGTTGATACGTCGCAATATATCTGGCTATTTGTCTTCGGAAATTGGAGGCGGTATTTTTCTCTTGCAAAATCTGCAGCTCTGCATCGGTATCTCAATCCAATCAATTTGGACAAAAAATTACCCAATCTGCCGAATAAATGGTATTGGTTCCCTTATTGTGGGAATATCTTCGGTTTGGCATGTACAATGAATGTGCAAAAATCATTTTGCCATATCATGGTGCTTCAGGAGGTAACGGAGGCCAAAGATTTTATAATCCGATCTTTGACCAGTTTTTCGCAGATATCCCATTCTCCAACAGCGCTGCATCATTTTAAATTATGCATAAAAATTGAGTACATATTTTTCTTTACATACACGTGTGTTTGACTAATTTGCGTATCTATGACCGTTAACAAGATATCGCGTCTGATGTTTTAATGGAAAGTATAGCTAATATATCGACGATATCAAATAATTATTTCGAATATTTTACTTGGATGCAGAGTTCTTATACATTTATGTACATATTTTGATAAGAATGTTCGTTTCGAGTATCTCTGAATTCATTTTGTTAATTTTCGGCTTGACGTCGGTACGTGTGTACGTATGTAAATCATGCAAATCTCAGAAACTGTCAAACGTATTTTCACAAATATGAAATATTTGTAGTAATTAGGTCACATAATTATTTATTTGGATTCGCTGTAACTGTAATCCTAGCTAGTATTGACAAGGTCGATGTTCGATTGTCGGACATAATTGACAAGCTATGGTCACTAGATGTTCGATGGTTGCCAGGCAACAACTGTTAGACAATTGAATGTTGGCCCATGGTCAGCCTAGGTATATAAGAGTGCGAGCTAGGAGAGGAATTCATTCATTCAGTGATTCAGTATGAGCAACTGTGAGCGAAATTGTGTTCAAACGAGTTTAGAAAGTGAAGGTTTACACTGTAACCTGTGCTAATAAATGTAGGAGTTCCAATTGTAGGATGTCCTCTGAAGGGCGTGTTGAATTTAACAAGATGATTTATTTAAAGCAAAAGTAATTGGAACTATTATTATTATTAAGATAGATGAAATATAATGAACAATGTGATGAATGGATTTGAACAAAATAATAGCTGAATTGGTCTTTACAACTTTGTTTCGTCTCTCGTCTGCTTGTCTGACTTCTCTTTAATCTGCTTCCTGACTGATTGCTGGGATCACTCAGCTACCCTCAGATATCGTCGCACCTGCGCATCCCACATAGATCAAGCTAAATAAAATATGTGACAGTTTAATGTTGGAATTTTGTATTTGAGACTGATCCAAGGTCAAATTGTGCACCGCGCATTATGGCTGCGAACGTTTATATCGGAAATACACTTTACTCAAGACATTTTTTGGATTTCTCTCATCCAAAATGGCTAGCCGTAGGAAGTTGAAATGCAGTATTTGAAATTGATGTAGCATTTTGAAGGATATCATATATTTTTGTGCCAGAAGTGCAGTTCATAAATCAGTCTTTTCGAATTTCTTGCGTAAAATTCGAAACAATCTGTCGTAGAATATTGTAATTTTGTCATAAGGACAACACGATATCCAGCTCTACACCTCGCATTATGATTGAGATCGGCTTGAGGGGAAATGCAGTTTACAGAACAGTTTAGAGTTTCTCGCATAAATCCAGATCGATCAACTGTAGAATCTTGGAATTTGGTATTTAAAAGCAATTGTAGCATCCAAATGATAACTTTATATCTTTCAAGCCATACACTGTAAAATATTGGCCTCCTGATTCAATTGGCTTGGCGAATGCTACAAAATTACCTCGAAGATATTAAAGCAAATAATTAAGGTGGAACATCACCCGGAAGAACTATTTTAGCGCAAAATTTGAATTGATGAATCTTGTAGCAATATGTTTGATAAATGCTTTCTTATAATTTTACGTTGAGTCGGTTCGATACTGTGAAATCACCAGATGACTCCTCCAGCGGTGCTTCTACGTCAAAATAATCAAACGCTGTGAAATCACGGAGACTTCTTCAGCGATGCTTCTATGTTAAATCAATCAAACGCTGTGAAATCACAAAGACTTCTCCAGCGGTGCTCTTACGTTAAATCAATCAAACGCTTCGAAATCACGAAGACTTCTTCAGCGGTGCTTCTACGGTAAATTATTCTTAGTTAAAAACAGCAAAAATATTGAAAGTTCAAAACAGCAAAAATATTCTAAGTTCCTTCTACGGACTTAGAAAAAAACAAAACAAACTCACAAATTGTGTCAGACAGTTGCGCTAACGGACTTAGCACAAAAACTTCGCTTAGACGGTACACACTCTAAAGATAACGCTCGGTATCGGAACTGGTAGCGTACTTGGAACGGCTGCTCAGAAAACTTGACTTACAAAGAAGTGACTTAAGTCGGCCAGAAGGCCTTATTCATACCCATATTTTAATTGAACCTTACTTAACATGTTTTTAAATTGAATCCATATTAGCGCTAACAATAATGTAAAGAAGACGTACAGAAATGAAAAGAAGAAGTAATTTCACAAATACAAATTTCATTACAATAATACATTTCCTATTACTCTCCTGTCGGATATATCCTTTCCTGATTTTATTTCCTTAATATTAAAATTGTCCTAAATATTTAATCGGTCGGTAATAAAGTTTATGTCGTAAGTTGAAACAGTCAAATGTCAGGTGTTTTTATTTGTGTCTTGTCAGAGGTCACGAACATAACATCAAAAAATATACAATATACAACATATTTACAGGACACCGATGGATTACATTCAGACTTTATAACGGTAAGACATAAGACATAAATACAGATAATACGATCTCAATTGCTTTTAATTTCAGGTGTTTTTAGAACCTAACCTTATTCATCCACTTGTGAAATATATTAAACGTATTTAGGACGATAAGCGGCGTTGTATGTTGAAGCAGAATTACTGATTTTAAAATTTACAGGGTGTGCAAGAGGTGAATAAAATTTTGATGTGCTTGAAAGTTATTGACGGTAGCAGAAGGCTCTGGGATGTGCAACAGTGACGGATTTTGGGGTCTAACTCGTCACACAGTATATAAATCCGATGCAAAATATCATACGAGAGTATCAAAAAAATTGTTCTTTATTGTATTCAAACTATACGTCACTTTACAAGGAGGAGAAAATAACTTGTAACAATTAAAACTGGGATGCGGAGCTGAATAGATATTCCTAAATTCTCCGCAACTCTACCTCAAAAACGGCCCAGCTCAGTATATCAAAAATGATGAAAATCATCCCAGAGCCGGTCTGATAAGCTGTGAGATTAGCTTTAAAGCTACATTGCCACCTCTATCATAATTAAAGTCATAAGTCTCAAGTCGTAACCTTGAGAGTTTGACATATGCGAAAACATTGGAGGGTTTCCTGCTCTTGTCGTCATCATAGTCATAAGTCGTGAGTCTCAAGTCTTAATCATAAAAGTTTGGCGCGACCAAACTTTTTGTCGTAATCATAAACAGAAGGAGATGAATATATGTAGCGCTATTTCATGTCATAGAATCGTTGGTGATTTCATTATTGTTATTTACTTTTGTCATTGAAAGAAAGGTTATAGAAATATGAATAGAAATCAAATTATATTGAAAGCCGTATTGGAAAGACGAAGAAGAGCGATTGCAGCTCTTGTCATGATATTAGAGAGTGAATGCTGTGTACACAGATGGTGGGTTCAACCAATAAATCAAAATAGAGTAAGACTAGGCAGTTGGGAAAATTTGATTTGAGATGAGACATGCTGACGGAGAACTTTTTTTCTATTATATGCGGCTGACTGTTGCACAATTTGTTATATTGCTTTCGTAAGTAGAACATAAGCAAACGAAAGTTGATATTTTTCGAACATGAATTCCTCCGTTCGCAAGACTGGTCGTAACTCTAAGGTAAAAGTAATAGAAGCATATACCTATAAATTGGATTAAACAGAAATTGTTCATTGTACGTTTTTAGCAACAGGTGATTCTCTGCTGTCACTTGCCCATTCATTCAAAAGAGGCAAGTCGACAGCGTGCAAGATCGTTAGAGAAACATGTAATGTGTTATGTAACATTTTATGCCCACAGCTTCTAGAACTCCCTAGTGGACAAAAATGGAAATATATATCGGAAGACTCTGACAATTTATGGAATTTGCCACATTGCTTAAGATCCATAGACGGGAAACATATTGCGATCCAAGCTTCTACTCATTCTGGATAGCAGTATTTCAATTATAAGATGCATTTAAGTATTGTTTTATCTGGAATATGTGACGCAAAGTATATGTTCACATATGTTTATATTGGAGCATATGTATCTCAAAGCTACGGGGTATAACATCAATAAATCAACATTCGGCCAGGAATTATTAAGAAATAATTTAGATATACCAGTCGATGATAACATTAGAGGTACTAATATACAAATGTCATATTTTTTTGTTGACGATGAAACGTTTCCGCTTCATCCAAATTTATTGCGATCGTATGGTGGAGCAAATTTAAGCAGAGAAAAGAGAACATATAGTTATAGAATATCAAGAGCACGGCGATGTATCGAGAATGCATTCGGTATCCTAGTGGCACGGTTCAGAGTCTTCCACAGAACCATGAATGCTGATCCTCAAACTGTAGATGTTATTGTAAAAGCTGCAATATGCTTGCATAATTTTATGAGATCAAGAAGAAATTTTATTAATAAATATTTCCCGAAGGATTCTGGGGATCGGTACGACAACGACGGAAACATTGCTCCCGGTGATTGGCATAGCGATGCTCCTCAAAACTCAGCCTTGCTCGATGTACGTGAACTATGGAGAAGACTTGGCTCTCGAAATTCAAGTAAAGCTGCAGAGCAATATAGAAATATAATAAAAGATATATTAACAGTCCGGAAGGGACTGTTCCATGGCAAAATAATATTCAACTTCTACCTTTAAATTTGGAAATTATAACTTTTTGTGGTTTAATTATTTCATATTTCTGAGACAAATGTATATATTCGTAGCACAAAGCTGAAAATATAAATAATACAAGGAAAATTGAATAAATAAAATTTGGATATGTTTTTATTTGAACTTCGTCTGGTTCAATATCATTGATGAGTTGTAATATGCTCAACTGCACTGCTCTAGATTTATTTCTTAGCAGTTATTTAGCCTGCTACCTGAAAATTTGCAAAATGTTTTAACTTCCAGCTCGACGTTCCATTCATCTACCTGTTGTTGGATTGCAATGGGGACCAACAGTGCCATTGCAATTTGTTGTAAACATTACTTTCGTTTTATTGATCTGCATAACATTCCAAATTGCATTTTCCTTCATAAAAATCATTATTTCTTTGTAACTAATCAGTGGAATAACGAATTAGTTCTTGGGTATAGGCACATCTCGCATTTATGTGTGTAATGATAAGCAAATTGAAAAAATAACCTTTTATTCCCTTTATTGCATATTCAAAATAATCTACACCGCTTCAGTATTCCAACTCATATTAAAAAATCTCTTTTACTTCCTGCGTGATGTCAGGCTGTCGTCAAGGAATTTCATTTGTTCCTCTAACTTCCACGGTTTCACAAGGGTAGCTCTCGAACCAATTTTGCAACTTGTTTTTTCTTTCTTCCCTCTGATATATTTTAGCCGAAAACTCTGAAAATATGTACTGGCATCCGATCCTAATAAAGAATAAAAAATATAATGTGAATAACGTAAATCATATAACTTTGTTATCTCACCACTCATATTGCACAATTCAAGTAAAGCTGCAAAGCAATATAGAAATATAATAAAAGATATATTAACAGTCCGGAAGGGACTGTTCCATGGCAAAATAATAATTACTTCTACCTTTAAATTTGGAAATTATAACTTTTTGTGGTTTAATTATTTTATATTTCTGAGACCAATATATATAGTCGTAGCACAAAGCTGAAAATATGAATAATACAAGGAAAATGAAATAAATAAAATTTGGATATCTATTTATTTGAACCTCGTCTGGTTCAATATCATTGATGAGTTGTCATATGCTCAACTGCACTGCTCTAGATTCATTTCTTAGCAGTTATTTAGCCTGCTTCCTGAAAATTTGCAAAATGTTTTAACTTCCAGCTCGACGTTCCATTCATCCACCTGTTGTTGAATTGCAATGGGGACCAACAGTGCCATTGCAATTTGTGGTAAACATTACTTTTGTTTTATTGATCTGCATAACATTTCAAATTGCATTTTCCTTTATAAAAATCATTATTTCTTTGTAACTAATCAGTTGAATAACAAATTAGTTCTTGGGTATAGGCACATCTCGCATTTATGTGTGTAATGACACGCAAATTGAAAAAATAACCTTTTATTCCCTTTATTGCGTATTTAAATAATCTACACCGCCTCAGTATTCCAATTCATATTAAAAAATCTCTTTTAATTCCTGCGTGATGTCAGGCTGTTGTCAAGGAATTTCATTTGTTCCTCTAACTTCCACGGTTTCACAAGGGTAGCTCCCGAACCAATTTTGCAACTTGTTGTTTTTTCTTTCTTCCCTCTGATATATTTTAGCCGAAAACTCTGAAAATATGTACTGACATCCGATTCTAATGAAGAATAAATAATATAATGTGAATAACTTGGTTATCTTACCACTCATATTGCACAGAACTCTAATTTCTTCCCATAAAATGTTTTTATGCATATTATCTTTATATTTTTTTTCTTTTTTATCTCACAGTGCAGACCTATCTTCCACGAGGGTAAAAAGTACTCGGCTGACGCCATAGGACAATAAAAAGACAAGCGGAATGTCAATGGTGGGAATGTTTTTGGATAATATAGAAATATAAATACAAATAATAGGAAAACAAACACAGGAAGATATGAAGAATAATAAGAAAGGAAGTCTTCGGAAAGACTGATTTAAATAGAAAAACAGAAAGAAAACCAAACAAAATCTTGTGGCACAACACCAAGCAAACAATAGCCAAAGATTGAACGAACGTGTCAAAATCAACATGAAGCTGATGAATACAGTGACCTAGAGGTCACTACTAATTACGATATTTTCTCAAATAAATTAAAATGATATGGCTAAAAAATATTTCTGAATATTTTATAGCTTTTAAAGTAATTCAATATAAAATATGATTTATTTCATATAATATCATTACATATTTTGATTAATCATTGTATGTTCACATACAATTGAGTACATGCTATATATGCATTTATTATTTGTTATTCAACATATTTTTTTCCTTAGCAAAGTAGAATTATTTCTATACAACAGTCAAATTCCATTATTAGCATTTTGAATACATCTCATTTCTTTTCAGATTTAGTTGCGAACAAAATATTATGATTATGACAAGAGCTGGAAACGGTTGGATTTTCTTTAAACTATGATTATGACAGAGATGGGAATGTGACTTAAGAGAAAAATACAAACTTCACCAAAACAGATATACCGGACGTTACGTAAACTAACTTTAAATGAAACAAAAAATAAGGGCAGCACGCAATTGTTAATTTCTCTGTCCTTAGCTACACAACTGCAAAAGTACCTGTAAAAAAAGATGGTAGGATGGACGGGAAGAATACTGGAGTTTAGGACAATTAGATCTGTCGGCGTTGATCAAGATGTCGCAGAACATACACTGATCTCTGATAAATACTGGATTGGGTTTAGGCCGCTGAAATGCGGCCCCAATTAAGCGTCGCCATCTTGGCAAAAACAGGTTCTGTGTCAATTGGTGACAGTTCAGTATGGTGTTGGGACGCAATTTTTAAATCATGGTGTTCAAATGCCTGTTCTGTGTAATTAATATGTTATTTATCATTATATATTTTATACTGAATAAAATTTGTTTACTTATACAAATGTAGATATATTCATACAAATTATATAGTGGAACCACCCTGTATTTCACAATATTTCATCAGTTCTCACGGTCTTGCATCATGGAACTGATAACTAAATACTGAAGATAGAATTATCATGTTTCTTTAGTATAAAACCAGGTGTGAGAAAAATTAGAGTTAGAATTAGTGTTGTTAAGCGACAAGTTGTTCATATGCTTTTGTTCTCTGAATAAATAAAGTTTTTAAGAACGCTTTTCTTCGTTTTTAATACGTAATTTACATAATATTGTTATTGTTTTATTTTATTAGAAAAACTCAACTCAAAAAGTTTGAAGATATAACTTATTCCTATCTTCAGTGAAGTATTACTTTTAACAGGTTTCATGGAGACCTAGAAGGATACATCAATTCATTATGTTAAAGTAATCAAACGATTTGATTTTCAATTTCAGATTAAATTGAAAATATCATGAATAATAAAATCATATTGTTGGGCAATGTTACAAAGTTATATTAACAAATTTGAGTATTATATCAAATTTAATATAAAATATCTTGCTCACAAAATCAATCGCAGGACTGCAAATTTGTGCTTACTAGCGAACAATAAAATCTTGATTATTAAATGTATTATCATTCTCCTATCATGTGTAGTGGATATTTAAAATTATTACTTTAGAATAGGCAATATTATCGCAGAAATGCATTTCATTTATTCATATAGGTAAATTCATAGTTTTAAATTTTAGATAACAAAAATTTATGAAACTATTGAACGGAAGGTAGGTATTGAGTAAATGATGTACACTTTGTTGAAATGTTTTTTATTTCAAGTTACGTGATGCGATCGATTTCGGCTATATAGCCATCATCAGGCATTCGCTGAAAGTACATATTGCGTGAAGATATTTTTTATATAAGAATTAAATATGAAAATTTTTGAAAATGTTAACAATTTTTCAATATAAGATATAAAAATATAACAAGATGTAATGTATATAAATATATAATAAAAAATGAATTGAACGGATTAAATAATACTAAACTACAATGTTTAAAAAATAGTTGAAACACTGACACTAAAAAGTTCACAAATATTTTTAACTATCAATAAATATTTCAACTATTATAACAATTTTTAACTTTTGTTGATTATTAATGTATGTATTTTCATATATATTAATAATAATTTCTTCATCTTACTTGCATTATACTTTGAATTTTATCGAGTGTCTTCTACAAGTGTTTTGAATTTGCCGCCGAATAGTGACACAAACCCTCAGTTTTACTGTCAAGGCCGTCGTTCAACCGGGGCCGCTTTCAGATGCCAGAATACGGTCTAAACTCAATCCAGTGTTATATAGAGATCAGTGCAGAACATAAAATGAAACAATATCTTGAAACAGCGATACTCACTCACCAGCTGTAAAAAAAAAACTGAATAAAATCACTATCTGAAATTAAAAATAGTAGGTACATTTTGCAAAATAAATGATAAAGGGCTGGTTTATAGAAAGCAAATTAAATATTTAATCGCGATTGAATATTTAATCGCGATTAAATATTTAATCGCGATTAAATATTTAATTCAGAATTAATTTAATTTTTTGACGTCATTCTACCTTGATTAAAAACATAACAATAATTTAATCGCAATTAAATTAATTCATGATTAAATTACGTCAAAGTCAAAATTAAACATTGAATGAGTTTATAGAATCTCAATTAGGAGTTATTCGTGATTATTTTTGCCGTTAATTCAGAATTAAGTTAAACGCAGTATCTCCCTTGATTATCTTTTTTTAATTGACAAATTATATGTCACTTTTGCCATAAGTAAGTCTAGTGTTCAGAAATTATTGAATTATAAGGGAAAAGTAAATAATAAATAATTTTTACGTTATACTATTTCATTTAAACAATCTTATAAAAACAGATGTCGGATATATCATTGACATCATCTGATGATGAGGAATTGGAACGAATTCCCAGAAGAAGAAGAGCTCTGAGAGATAGAATACATCCTTTCGAACAATTTGATGATCAAGAGTTTAGAATTAGGTTTCGGTTTGAAAAACGTACTATTTTGTAGCTACGAGATTTAATTGGTGCTGATATGGAACCTACTGCACAGAGAAGAAAATCGATTTCGGCATTGAATCAAATTTTGCTTACGATGCGATTTTTGGCTACTGGTGCTTTCCAGCAATTATTGGGTGACACTTTTGCAGTCCATAAATCCACAGCTTGTATCATTATTAAATGTGTAAAGCGTAAAATAGCACAACTTAAACCTCTATATGTATAGATGCCTACTGCAGAAGGAGTCCAAGATGTCAAATCACGTTTCTATAGGATTCGGAGAATGCCTAGAGTTATAGGAGCAATAGATTGCACCCACATTAAAATAGAATCTCCAGGTGGACCTGAAGCAGAGATCTACAGAAATAGAAAATCTTATTTCTTAATAAATGTTCAAGCTGTATGTGATGCAGACTTGAAAATACGAGATATTGTAGCTAGATGGCCTGGAAGTGTTTAATGACTCATCTTTATGTGCTGATCTAGAAAATGGAGGTTATGGTGAAGATTTCTTATTTGGCGACAGTGGATATGCTTGTCGTTCTTTTATTTCAACACCTCTACTAAATCCCTGAACCGTAGCTGAAGAAGCTTATAATAATTCTCGTAAGGCGACCAGAAACACAATTGAAAGATGTTTTGGAGTTCTGAAGCGTCGGTTTCCATGCCTTGCAATTGGTTTAAGAACCAAAATTGAAACAACTTTAACTACTATTGTTGCTTGTTGTGTGTTGCATAATATAGTAATTATGGTGAATGATAACGAGCCACCAATCGAACCAGATGTTGCAATACTTCAACAAGCTGAAGTTGAGAAACCAGAAATATTGAGAAACTTCAATGAGAATTCTGCAGTTCGTACTGCCTTAATGAGAACACATTTTGCTTAGAATATTAATTTATTGAATAAAACACAAGAATGAATGAATTTTTGAAAGCATGAACGTGATGAAAATAAGTTTGGATTAAAGAATTTTATTTTTGAAGTTATTTTTATGATTTAAATATTATTTTTGATATTATTGTGTTAATTGTTATTAATATCGTTAATTTAATTTCAAACTTTTGATGTCCAACCATTATATCAATCGCGTACCGCTCACGCTTAATTCAATATTATTAATTAGTATTTAACTTTTCCAATTCTTTTTCTTTGATTTTGATTTCTAATTTAAACAATTTTTCTTTATAATTTAATGCCATCCCCGTCAGTTTTATTCTTTTCAAATATAATTCTTTCTTCAACTCAATTGCGTTTTTTTTTCTCTTTTGTTTCGGTGGTACATATCTTTTTCGTTCGAGTAGAGGACGTGAAATTTCAGGTGAGGTAGGTTTGGGGATCTGAAGACAGGATGTCTGGCAGTCGGGGCTAGAGAGATTATTGACACAAGAAGATCCCACAATTGGCTCCACTTCAATGTTAGGAATAATTTGAGGCGTGGGACTCAAAGCTATTGCTCCACGAGATGGAGATAGAATCAAATCTTAAAAATTTCAATACCATCTAATTTTATTATGTGGTAATTTCTTTCCCATAGGAAGATAAATGTACAAAAATATACGACGAATAAATGTTCCATACTGAATCAAAAGATTAAAAAATAGAATGAAATTTGTGATAAAATACCTCTGTGATAAATCACATCATCATCATAAATATTGATGAGAGACCTAGCCTCAGGCTCTACCATAGCCAACACTCTAGCTTCTATCTCTGTTAATTGTTGATTATATGTCCCACCGCCAGTTTTTGATATATTTTTCTAGAATAAAAAAAAAAAATGAGGATAAAAAATTTGAGTTAATGATAAACAATGTGAATCTTCTAAAGCATATTCTACACTCAGCAACAAATTAGACCCCTAGTATATGCCATGACAGAGTTGTACAACTCATAATAAATTTCCTTCAAATTCTATTGTCTACAATAGTAAGACCGCATCGTTGCGAGGTAATAATATTATACAATTTCATTGATAATCTGTGTCGAACGAATACTCAGTTAATTCGCACGGATTATACGTATATAACTTGATCATAGTCTCAGAAAAAAATTCATAGCACGCTAGTCTTACTGATAGCGACCGATGGGATTTCCGGATCGAAACCCGACTGAAAACAAAAATACATCAAAAATGCACCTTATCTTCCACTTTTTTCTTCTTTAGTTCGATTATATCGTCTCTCTCTACATCATCAATTTCTCGGTCCATATAATCTAAGTAAGTTTTTTTCTGAAAATTTAAAGAAAAAAATTAAGTTTTGATTGTGTTTCACATTGCAAGCACTATATTATTTTTACATGGGCTTTTGCATCTTGAATATCCATTTGCTTGAATCTATTTTTAAACTTACGTTACCGAACTGTGAAATATGCATTGATCATAAACAGTCCTAGAATCGTTATTATAGTCTACACATTTTGGACGGAATATATCTTACTTGGTGGTATCTACGTGGAAATCGATGTGGCGGAAAAGTATGCATCAAACAAATATGGATAATTCCATAACTCAAACAAACATAAATATATCCAAAAAAAACTATATGATATTGACCTTCAACTCATATGATGACCATAAGATTATCATCATTTTGAGGTCGAAAATTGACGATCCGTTGAAAAGCAGAATGAGTGTGGTGTAGATAACTGTGACGTGTCAGTTCGATGAATCTCATGTCCAACTAGAATTAAGAACTTTTTCAATAACTTTCTGGTTAATATACGCATTTTACAATTTTGCCATTCGATTGCTCTGAGACAGTAGATTTTGAATTATTTGCATATGACTATCATGAAGTAATAGAGAGAAAATGAATTAATCCGGGTTAAAGTGACAGAGAGTTAACCAATGTACATGATTTTAATTTATTTGATTAATTTCTTTTGTCAATAATGACACAAAAATTAAGAAATCAATATTATGCTCAAAAAAATGAGCCATTTGAATTGGATTAATCTAACTCGAGATCCTGAAATCGGGCGCATGAAAAATTGTCCAGGAAACCCAGGTAATTTCAATCCGTACCTACAAACTGGGCACGACAATCTGCACCCTTCAGTGCACAAGTATAAATTATAAATGAGACCAAGCTCGACGTGGAATCTTGCGTAACTTGAAACAGTGGTTTTGTTTTCCACTGACGGTGCTTCGCACCAAAACGAACGGGTAGGCTTCGTCCGCTCTAAACAAGCTCAACGTAGAATATTGTCATGTTCTAAAATATTAAATACAAAAATGAAAAATTGAAGAGCCACCAAAAGAACACATTAGTGAAATGTTTAATTTTGAATATCTTTAGGAAACTTATAGAAATTAATACGACCTACGACGTTCCTAGTCAAAACCTCTGTGAAAGTACCCAGACTCCCTTTTTGCCCGTGCTAGTACGTCTTGGGACTATCCCTACAGATATAAAAAGAGATATTTACTACAAAAGCCCATAAAAATTTTCATGATATTTACATTCCCTTCAGCGACTGTCTTTTTTGCCATTCGTCGTAGATTACACCATAATATTTTCAATCGTTTTGCGCTCCTGGGAGCCGAAGATGTAGAATTAAATTCGTCTACCACCAACTCCCAAGCTTTTTGTTTCTCTTTTAGAGACGCTCCATCTGTAGATTTATTTTCAAAGACAGATCTAAATCTATACAACATAAAAAAATAGAAAGGAATTATAGTAATGATTTATAGTTGAAAAGTAAAAACAGTAATTGCGGTTTCAGGGAATCAAAATGTGACCGATGTAACGCAAAATGGAACAACACTAACTTGTGAAAAATATACATACTTTTCTATAATATCAATTGCAATTTTCTCCTCCCGCTCTGTGAAATTCTTTCCTCTTTCTCTTTGCCTCTCAATTTTCTTTTCCAAATTCATTCTAAATGCGCATGCGCAGTCGGATAACAATGAAAACTATATGCTTTGACAGTTGCCAATACATATAACATCAGCATGAAGCTAGTTCTGTATTAAATTATGTTGCCAACCTTTTGAATTAACTTTTTAACTCTGAATTACTTAATCGAACTCTTAATTAAGCTAATTCTGTGTTTGCAAACCGATCAAAAATTAATAGCATGATTATATTTAATTCAGAGTTAATTTAATTCTGAATCAAAAAATGTTGTATCAACCGGCCCAAAATGACAAAAAAGTGAATTCAGTTTTTCAAAATTAATTTAGCAACAAAAGTAAAATATCAATATAGGTAAAATGAAACTATAGAATTGAAAACTATAATATCTTCGGAATTGGAAACTAAAATATCTTTAACCAGAAGTAAGTACATAAATTTGACTGAGAAAAACTTAAATTAACCCAAACTATATTTCAGAATTAGGCCTAGCAAAAAAAGTGACCAAAAGCTCAATTGGCCCGTTACAAACGCACACTGAAAAAAAATTAGGTGACGGTCCTCTCCAGCGGAAGCACGGGTCACAGCATAATATTAATGAATCTAGTTAAACGTTGACTTTGAACTTCCATTAATTGCGAATATTGATAAATAAACTTCAAGAAAAGCTATTAGGAATAAACTAGTAAACTAAGCAAGACAGCCTCCCAAACGGGGCCTCCTTAGAGAACCTCGTGCCCCTCGTGACCAACAAGAAAGAATAACCAAAGCTAATGAGCACAAAACTGTAAAAGGCTATGCAGAAATAATATTTACGGAATATTTAATAAAGAAAAAACTGCATACTTACGTTTTATTCCCAAAACACTTTTAAAAAAAAAATATGAACTTCCATAACCAAAAAAACAGTGTGACCAGCGTCAACGCCAGAACCAAGAGACCTTTATCGCCCCAGAGCAGAGCTTTTAAACAGCACCGACTTGTAACGACCTCTGGAGAAAAGCAAAATCAGCGCCAAGTAATAGCAAAAAGTAACCAGGAGAGTACTTGGCCCAAAGTAAATAAGGGTGAGACTGGTAACGGTAATTGGAACCATTACAACACTTAACCCTAGTGTTGGTGTCGAAAAGAATGCGCGATTTCGCATCGGTGCACGTTGTATTTGCGGTATCTCATTTACGGTTATAGATACGCAAATAAGTTATGAATCTTTTATGTGGAGAAAAATGTATATTTTATTCCGATTTATGACCTCAAATGCTCTACGAACGTTAGAAAAAGCGATTTTCGTGAAATAATGGTCAAAAACAGTGCTTTTGTTATTTGGCCCTTGATATCTTCTGAAGCACCATGATTTGACATCATGATTCTTGCACAATTACTGTACATTCGAAAACGAAGATATTCCTGCAATAAAAAAACCAGTACCAATCATTCGGTACATCAAATTTAAATTTACTGGACTATCTTGTGATGCAGCAAGAACCTCGTGGTCTTGTGAAAATTCAAATTCTTCGATGCTTGAGAGAGCGTCGGCAACAACATTATCGTTTTCTGGCACATGGCGAATTTCTGTCGTAAATTGGGATATAAAATTCAGATATCTAAACAGTCGTGGTGTCAGCTGATGCTATTCCTTGGCGAAGGCATGCTCCAACGGCTTGTGGTTAGTGAAAATTGTGAAATATCGGGCTTCTACCATATGTCAAAAATGCTGGACGACGGAATAAATAGCCAAAAGTTCTTTGTCGTAAGCTCAATATTTCTTTTGCGTCGTACTCAATTTTTGAGAGAAGCAGGCTAGTGGTTGCCACGCTCTGTCAACTTTCTGCTGTAGCGCGGCGCCCATGGAGTAGTCTGTGAATAACGCAAGCTTCGGGTGCGCCAACAGGGCAGCATCGACGGGACTAGTTTCAGTTGCTTCGAAGGTTACAATTACTTCCGGTGTTCAGCTGACCGAAACTTTGCGCTTGATGTTCTATAATAGCTCGTTTAATGATGTCTGAATTTGAGCACCATTGGGTATGAACCTGCGATAAAAGCTTAGCATACCTAAAAACCGTCGTAGCTCCTTCGCAGTGGTTAGTTTCTCGAAGCTACTGATGACAGAAGTCTTTTTTGGAAGTGGACGTGTACCATCAGCAGATATGAGGTATCCAAGAAACTGCATACTGTCCTGTCCAAACACATACTCCGCGGGATTAATCACCACACCGTACTTCTTTAGTCTTTCAAACATTGTCTTCGAATGTCTTAAATGTTCATCAACACATCCAGGTCAAAGAGCACTTCTTCTATAAATCGCTGGAATGCTTGAACCGCGTTTCGTAGTTCAAATGTCATATACAGAAACTCAAAAAATCCAAAAGATGTTGTAATCGCAGTTCCAACGACATCTTCTTCTGCAACCAGAATCTCGTTAAATGCGCGCACTAAGTCAATGGTTAAACTCACGCACTTACCACTTGAAGTATTTGAAAAGTCTTGAATGTGACGCACTGGATACACATCTGGCACTGTCGTTTCATTAAGAGCATGATAATCTCCGCACGGTCTCTATTCCTCGCCTTTTTGGGCACCATATGTAGTGATGATGCCCATGGACTCTTTGAAGATCGATATCAACTGCGTGCAGAATAATACGAGTTACAACAGCAATCGCATCACTGGCTCAGGATTTCATAAAATTTCCAAGTTCGATTGATGAGATATTGGACAGTCAACTTGACTTCTACCGTATTGCTAGATTTCCGAGGGTTTCAGGATGCATTAACTGCACACATATTAAAATACAGTCACCTGGTGGCGATAATGCCGAATATTTTAGAAATAGAAAGTGATATTTCTTCTTGAATGTTCAAGCTATTTGCGACTCGAATCTGAAAATAATTGATATTGTATGTAGGCAGCCTGGTTCTACTCACGAAAGTCAAATATTTCGGAACTCTACAATACATGCAAGAATGGGGCAGTTGACTGCGATGTTTTGTCACTGGCGCCGCTGCAAGCGTACGTGCCATTTATCTTTGCTATATGTATTTAAAACACATTTGTATGAAGTAAAATAATACAAAGAAAAGTAATCATAGTACAATGTTGTGCTTTCGGTTGCTTTAATAAAGGAGCTCATATATTTCCTGAAGAGAATAAACTAAGGAAGCAGTGGAAAATAGCTCTGAAACGAAAAAATTTTTGAGCTTCCAATCATTCTAAGTTATGCTCTCTCCATTTCGATACCGATGAATTTATCAGGAAAGAATTTTACTCAGGTAAGCTTTCAATTTCCGTATTACACTCACAGCACATTATTATTCAAATTGCTATATCATGATCTACAGGTCTCCATAGTACCAGAAAAATATTAAAAAAAAGTGTCGTGCCTACAATTTTTGTGTGGACAAAAAGAGAGAATCCTGCGGTAGAAAAGAGGAGGAAACGTGCGGAGCACCGTAATGTTAGGCGCAAACTATTTCTTGATACAAAAATACATCAGCAGGTATCTTTTTGTTCCTTGAAAGAAGCGAATGATGTTATAGAATCGGTGAGTCAAGAGGTTGAAGTAACTGCAAAAGACAGGAATGTTACGTCTAATGTCGATGAGATTCCACGTTCTTGTTCTGTTGTGACTCAAAAGGACTTTCAATTTTTCACGGTGAAGACATTCAGATATGATAACAAAGGAATATTTTATTACACTAGCATAGAGACATTCGAAAAGTTTAAGTTCGTATTTCATACATTATGGCGAGAGACTAATTTCTAACAATATCGTTGGAGGCAGGTCTTAAATGTGAGTACAGAGGATCAGTTTCTCATGACTTCAATGAAGTTGAGAAGAAATGAAAACTCCTCGCAATTCTGCTCTTAATGCTTAGTTTCTACAATAAAGTAATGACAAAAATACTCTATGTGCAATACGCATAATGTCTAAGTTCAAAGTTTTTGAATGTCATAATTACCGGTATAATCTTCTTCTTGGTTTCCACTGCCTTCCTGAATATCTACCATCTGATTATTATTTGTCTCCAAATCAGTAGTAACTTTGATTGTTCTTTCGGGATTAGCTAGAATAAAAAAGAATATATAGCTTAGTATCACAGTAGTATTGCTTCATTATTATGTTAGCTCACAGTATTGGTAATCACAGTCATTGCGTGAAGGTAAGCAAGTTATTGACAGAGAAATAATGCACCATAATTGTTCCTCATCTGAAGTTAAGATTTGAACATTAGCTGGGCCTCCTCCAGTTTTAAATAATTCAAGATTATTTTTGCAATCTTTTTTTTTTAAATCTTTCTTCAGACATTCGTTCTTGGATTTCAATTTTTTTTTGTCTCCCGGGTACTGGCCACTGCTTCAATTGAATTCAGTTTTCAACTGATTTCAGGCGTAATCTTTTTTTCTCCACGACACAGAATCAGTTTTTCTGGATTCAATTATATTTTTATATTTATATACTAATTTTATTAGTGTAGTCACTTCTGTGCTCGTGAAATATACCGCTCGTTCTCTTTTTTTATTGGTATCATCCATTTTTGCAGACACAAATCTTCCAGAAAGAAATAAATTCGAGCAAAAAAAGATTGCTTTATCACTATCTGTAAACAAGAGTTTAGACAGCAACTGCTACCAACCTTCCGGAATTATCCAAATACTCAACATTCTGTTGGTTATCTATCTGGTAGCTATCGGTAGAATAAAATATCATGGAACAACCCAAAAGTCTTATCCTACCGGTAAACATGTAGAATAAAATTATTCCATGAGTAGTTACCAGCTACTTTATCTAAACTTGGAAGAATCGGTCCTTAGTTATATTTTATTATGTTCCAAAGATATTGATATGTAAGAATAAATGTATCGCATGAACTTCGGACTCATGATAATTATTATGAAAATCGCTCAGGACATACCATATTCAGGAAGCTGCCTTTAAGGAAAACGTTCGGCATAAGCACACTTTGCTAGTCTAGCATCCTGTCCCGTCTCTCCATAAACTAGCACTGTCCACTGATCACTAATTCATTATTACTAGATCCGTTTGAGTAACCTATTTTCAAACAAATCACCAACTTTTTCACTGAGCTAAGTAGACATGTATCATTCACCAAAGATAGAAATGTATCTGCCGACCTACTAGGAACAGAATGAAATTACATTACTTTACTCATCACGCACTACAATTATGAAATTATTTGATAATTGATATTATTTATCATATTATTAGGTTTTTAATAACCATCCTTCCAGTGGTAGCAGCAACGTAAAATTTTTGACTGGGAGAATGGAAATTAATTTTTCGAATTAGGAGAAAATTCTTTCAGGTTCATAATCAACATATCAAACAATGTATACCCTCAACGTATATACCCGAAGTTGTGAAATATATTTAGAATATTCACATGCAAACACGTATCACTGATGGCACAACATCAATCCTTAGGAATTAGTAGAGAATCCTCAAACATCGATTCATCGTTGTAGTAGAGAATGTTTTAATGTAAATCATCCAATTTCGTGCAATATATATGTATGTTGAGAATTTTTTGTTCTAACGATACTCGTGATAAAGACTTGATACAATATGTTCAATATATTCAATATATCTTGTCACCAATATGATTATTATTATAGAACAACAATATGTCGCACAACGAATTACAATGTTGCCTTAACGGCCAGAACCAAATTATTAGAATTCAGTATGCAATACAAAATTAGACTGACTTACCAATTATTTGCATCCCTTCTTCTGTTTATTTTTGCATAAATTACGAAACAACAAAGATAACTTCTTCAGCTTGGCTATACACAGCTTCTCCTTCAAAGCCGATATTTTTCTGAGACATCACATCATGTCGGACAATATTTTTTTTTCATTTTATAATCGAAAAATCTTTCGTCTAGTGTAAAGATCAGTTTACGGTTATATTCTTTCGATTGATTAGCTCTCGCTGGAAAAGGCCCTCAAATCTAGGATTTTGCCAAATGAAAAAGTTGTCGGACTCATCCCAATGAAGCCACTCACAAAGTTTCAAATGAGCGGTAATCAACGAAAAATTCATGCACCTCAGTTTCATCTAATTCGCAAACACAGTTATCTCGACGTCACGTAGCGGCGAAGTTTGAAACTAGTGACGGCAGTATACCTTTATTTGTTTTTATCGGTGTAATATACAGTACATATGATTTTAAAGATTAAAATAATTGAATGCTTGAATAATTTAAAATTTGCATACATTTCTATAACATTTTATATTTAAAATGAATAAAAAGAGGGCTGTAAACAATATAAATTGTTGTGTGTTCGCATGTAATTCAAAACAAAGTCAAGAAAAAGGTATCAGCTTTTTCCCGAAGCCAAAAGATAGTTCAATCTTGTGAACTCCCAAGATTGAATAAAAATGCAGCTCCATCTTTGCATCTTGCGCAGAAATCTATCGTCGTTGAAAGTTCATCTAATACTAATCGCCAGAAAAGGTTTGACAGAAGACAACTATATACGAAATGTTCCACCAATATTTTACTGGATCCTGTATGCAGCTCTGATTAAGTATGCAATACAAGAAGAGATATAACTGAACGAGAACAGACAGCAGTAGAAGCATTGCTTAATTTGGTAGAAGTGACCAATGTTGCATCGAATGTTATTGGTTCGATTAGTACTGATAGTAAAATAAATATTGATGAATGTGTGGAAGTAACTAGCGGTGATGTGATTATTCCCTTTATATCATGTATGGGTACAGATGAAAAATTGAATAGTTCAACGGGCATACCGTCAGTTGACACGTTAGAATCTGTTTTGATATCAATTGATATATATATATATATATATTATTCAAATACAAGAATGCACAAACTCTGACGAAAACGAAATCTAATCTCAGCTAAGCAGCAATGTCTGTTTCATTTAATAATATTTCTGCAAACACCTGCCCAGTCATATTTCGAAAGACTATTCCAATTTTAGCAAAAGTTTTAAAAGTAGCTGTTCAATGGCCAAGTCAAAGTTATTGTAGAAATAATTTACCACTTTGTTTTAACGACTTCTCATCTATTAGAGTTATAGACGATTGTATTTTTTTTCAAATCGAAAAATCGAAGTGTCTATGTTGCAGACTACGAACCTATCCTCATTATAAAGGTGATCATATTATCAAATTTATGACTGAGGTATGGCGTCACGAACTTAGCCTCCCATCCAGAACGGATTGAAAAATAAAAGATACCATCTGATAGGTCAGAAATTAGTCATAATTGGTCACTTAATCTCATTAATTGGTCAGCGATAGAACTTTTTATATTGAATTCGGTTTTTATTGTCATTTTACAATATTTACATTAATATTTGTAATGACAGTACAAAAATCATAAAATATTTATTAATGGTAATACAAAAACAGATAAACAAAATCATTATATGAATAAAAACAAAAACAAAATCAGTATAAAACAAAGTGTGTCTAGTTACACCATCTATAACTCAGGAACGACTGGACCGATTTTCATGATTTTTTACTTTTTACTGTGAGTATGCTGTGTGTATGTTGCCTATTCCCGTGTTGGAAAATAATTAGTCTTATTATTCGAGGCGCCAGATAATCTAACAGAAAATACTGTGTACCATGAAGTTTCACAATGAAAATATAGTGTAACAAAATATTACTGAAGTATTGCAGTGTATAGTTTGGATATTCATTTACTTAATAATAATCGTTAACGGTTTATTAGAGTTTTATTGCAGTCACACAATGGCCTGAACCACAAGTCTGAAATGAACCAGGACCGTTACAAAAAAATTGAGTTAGATATATTTCATGCCTTCAATATGTGGACTATGTTTTTGATAAAATATTGCATCATCAGGTTTCCATGACCACCCAAGAGATACTGATTGCGGACCGATAACCTTTGTTTATAGTGGCGATTTCCCCAAGAGCCCTATAAACTTCATGTCATTTTAAAAAACATATGGTTATTCGGATATTTTTTTGTCCTCGTCCATCTCCTTATCCTCAGGAATAATATCGGACATATCCGAGTCACTGAAAAATATAATAAGTGGCTGCACGTCTTTGTAAAGATAAAGAACTGGATTTGTAAGCCACTAGTTGGAACTAGCTCTTTAATAGAAAAAAAGCTCGAATATAAAATTTCTATCGAAAATTCGTACGCGTTCTTGAGCTATCGTGCTTCTCGTCAGATGAACAGACCGAAAGGCGGGTCGACTTTTTTTTAAATTATGCTTTTGGAGGTTATTATGGTCTAAATCGTGAAGATTCATCAAGATTATACATTTATAAAAATGAATAATTTTTTCGATTGATTGATTTTTTCCAACTTGACTAAATTTCACCAAGTTTGGGGTTTGCAGCAACTGGGCATGAAACTTATATCTAACTTGGTATAGTTTAGTCAAGTTGTGAAAAATCAATCAATCGAAAAAATTACTCATTTATCTTCCAGAGAGTTTTAAACAAAGGATGTATGAATAAAATAATATCTAGTGTATAATGTTCAGTCTCTTGAAACAAAAATTGAATGTATGAATACAATACGAAAAATCAAACTAAATCATCTTGGTGAAAAAAAAAATTGAATATATTACCTTAACAGTAAGCTTAATTTTTCCTCCTTCTGTTTACTCGCGATTTGCCAACTGAAGCATCATTTCTGACAAATATTGCTGATGTAGGAGTAATTGCCGGATCATTTGTTCTATTTATACTCTCGTCAGAGACATCATGGTACAGCTCTCTGGATCTGGATCTGGATATAAAGGGGAGGGTAGAGAAACTACATGCACTTAGGCCACACACGCGGGCCCATTGTACACCCTCCAAAAGTGTGCGCCTCGCTGTCACAGGTCTTGAAGCCAGTCAACGCTCGCCAAGAAAGCTAGCAAGCCTACAGCAGGAGTCGCACTCAAACTGGCCATGTTAGACCAGAAGTCTCCTAGCATGGATCCTCTTTTTGAAGAGAGAGTCGAGCAGTCACAGAGAATGTGCTCGACGGTTTCATCTTCCTCTACACAACCTCTGCTGTCAACAACTTTCATACGATGCATGTTTGTTTAGAATTCGGAGATTGTTCCTGGATAGTCGAATGAGATAGTTGGCCAACTTGTAGTTTGGCTTGGGAATAAGTTTTCTTGCATGATTGCAAGAAGCTAGGATGGCCCAGTGGCCAGAAAAAGTTTCAAAAGTGAGTTTTTTGATAAAATTATGTTGAGTTCTCCTGGCCAACGGGAGTATTGGCTCTGGGCCGCAGGGCAAAATCGATGAACCCTGTCGTGCCAGTCTATCAGCCAGGTCGTTACCCTCATTACCGTCATGTCCTTTGACCCATGTGAGTACAACTACATTATTATTACATATCTCCGACAGAGATTGATGACAGAGTTCCACAAGTCCAGAGGTTATTTTGCAGCTGCTGAGAGCTTGCAAACTTGCCTGGCTGTCTGTAGAAATTCTAATTACTTGGTTCTGAACTCTCCCATCTCCCATTTATTCCTTTTTCTCCGACAATAAGCAATATATATATATATATATATATATATATATATATATATATATATATATATATATATATATATATATATATATATATATATATATATATATATATATATATATATATATATATATATATATATATATATATATATATATATATATATATTTATATAAAAAATAAATATGTAACGGGCTTAAGCAGTCTTAAATATCACACAACAATGACACCAGAGAGTGCTAATCAGCTCAAGAAGAAATAAATAAATAAAATGAACAGTTCTCAGGAAATCGGGACAAGAGAGCCATATGTGTGTGTACTCGCGGCATAGCTAAACCCGATAAGCGTAGTTTCGCGGAGCATTGAAACCCGGGTGGCACTTTAAGACGGGTTTCAATGTGCCTGCGTTTAGTAGTAAGTAACAGCTTTGATATAATTGTGGAAAAACTTGTACCGCAATAAATCAAGACAGCTACTTATGGTAATATCGTATACATGAGGATAAATTGTGAAATAGTACGTAAATACTGTGAGAGTGTATTCAAAAAAGGGTTCCGTTATTCCGCCAGCAAAGAACGAGACTTTTCTGAAGCTTGTAGTCATTTGATTTGTCGCATAGATGACACTAGATTCTAATTTCAATACTTGTAGATATCCTAGAGTATACATTGTAGTAGATCTATGACAGTATTAAATCATGATAACAAAATCAATAGAATTAAAGTATTTTTTTTCAAACGTCACAAAAGTGATATTTTATCTATCGCTGGAGCCAAGGTAAAAGTATCATTTCATTGATGAAATACCAACTCTTGTTTCCTTTATATGCCACGTCACATAAAGTTAAAAACTCTAATATTTTAGCAAAATAACTTAGCAATATTTATTGTGGATGTACTCACATTGTAAATTGGATTTTGGAATAAACCATTCGCCCTCACTTCACCTGAGAGATTACTAATCTCAGCTAATGATGACATGGATGACACTTTTACTTTCTTTTTCAATTGAATTTTATGTTTGTTCATATCGTAACCACGACAAAATAATATTGGGTTTTATGATATTGCTTGATCTTAGAGCTAATTGCATCGCAATAAAAATCAATATACTAACTTCATGTGTTATAACTTAGGTACCCATTTGAAAGAAAATAGTATATATCATTCGGATCAGAAATAGCTTTATGTGCTTCGGTTACTTTGACTGCAAACCTTGGCACATAAAGCCTATTTTTTGGTCCTAATAATATAATCTACTATTATTATCTAATATTAAATTTATCTCTCTCATCGAATTCTTTTATAGCAGACGCAGCAAAAAGTTTTGATTATAGTATAATAATCAGTGATTAGGCTGGTCTCACAAGCCCTATACTGAATCTGGATTTTTTTTTGTTGAAATTTTCTTATTAATTCTCTCAAAATATTTAGCTACACGTTAGTAGAATCGTAAAATAGCGTTTCGCACAAGTTCAGTATTTTTAACATCAGAATTGAAACTATAAGCAGTTGAGATAGAGCTTGAGGATGAGAAATTTTTTATTGGAAATTCTCTTCTCTCTAAGTATCTTTTTTCAGACTTTCACTATCGCTCATCGTTTTTGAGTTATTGCAAGACATATTAACGTTACCGCCACCATATGAGTAAATATTCAACTGATCAAACTACTGATGATGGACGACAAATTTTGCACCCGAAACATCCAATTTTAACGTTCAATATAATAAAAAGACTTTTTCAATTTTTCTATAGAATGTATCTCTGGTTGATCCTGAAGCTTACACGTAACCATATGAATAATTTATATCCAAGGATCTACAACTATTTTCATTTCTTCTTTTGAATGTTATTAGTCGAATTTTCTCAATTCTTAGAACTATTTCTCTCAGGAAACTCACCTTAGCACCAGCGACTGGAAGTTATTGTTTTATTATGATTTAGAATATATATTTTGACGATAGTCCCACACTAAAGGTCTAATGTGGGTAGCACATTACCTCCCATTAAACAATCCTTAAATTTGACCTCAATTTCTAATCGCAAATGATATTTATCAATAAAGTGAATAATTTTCTACTCACCTGGCATTTGAATTCTTATCTATTTCTTATTGATTTAATTTTTTCTTCGAGCAGAACAAAGAGTTATTTCATTTGTGACAATTCACGAGATACAATATTCGAAAATTGTTTCTCATTTCATTTAAGTATAAAATTCGAAAAGCACAGCAACTCAATAACATAATTCATACGAAGAAATTAAACAGTTTTTGTAGTGATAACATCTATTTTCTGCTACTGTATAAATAAGTGAGCTTTGTAGCCCTGGCAACTCGAACGATAACGAAAGCAAACCTTCGTGTTATCTCGTTGCTATGCGTTGCTAGCTACGAAAGTAATACTTTCGGAGCCAGGACAAAAAAGTAAAAATTTGAAAAAATGCAACTATATTGGAAATTCCAATATTTATTCAAATAAATAACTAGTTTATAACAATAATATGATTTTATCCAATCTATTTAACTTAATTTTATCTATTTATTGGTTTTGAGAAATTATGCAATTTGAACAATTGGAAAAAGTCATGGTAGGAATATTAATTGAATTATCAACTTCTTCCCTTTGTATTGGGAGATTTCTATCATTTTGAATTTCGTCAAAAATCATATTTGTCACGGTTTCTTTATTTGAGGAAATATTATTGTGAATTTCATGTAACACCTTTTTAGAAATTTCAATTTCATTACTTGACGAAGAAGACTTCCATCTGCTCTTTGAATCCAAAATATCAGCACCCGAAGCATTTCATTTTCGTCAATTCGAGTAACGTTTTTATCAGCAAGCCATTTAGAAAATTATCCGCAAGAAGTGAGGCACATACATTGTTAGCTGCCTTTTGAATACCATTTTCATTTTCTGTTGCCATTTTAAATCGGTCAAATGCAATGTTTCACTAAATTATTGAAATTCAAAATCTGTGACAGATGCTGATGACAGATAACATTGTAAATAAACCGTTGCTATGGTTAATCTTAGACAGATAAAACAGCCTCCATAACATTATTTCAAATATAATAATCATTATTAAATATTAATATATATATAGAACAGTAGCAAAAAAAATTTAATACATCACACGATGCGAAAGCCCTTTCAGGTGTTCGGAGGTTTTGAACGGCCTCGGCTTCACCTCGGCCATTCAAATACCACCTCACACAAAAAAGTATACTTTCGCATCTTGTAATGTAAACAACTATTTCAGTATCTGTATTGAGAAATTATTTTGTATTAGATAAAAAAAGAGATTGATTCTCCAAAAAATAGTATATTATTTTATAAGGAGCTAAAGTAATACTTTTTATGGCGTGTCTGTAAGTTTGACAATTACAGACGAGCCATAACAAGTACTTTAGCTCCAAATAAAATATGCTATTTTTTTTTCAAACGTCCGAGCTACATTAAAATATCAAATTTTTTTGATAAATTTTTATTCCATTTACAAAATAACAGTAGATCGTCACAAGCGTTACCTTTGATATCATTTACTGATGTTGATATTCCAAGAGTATCTGTGTGTAAATAAATTGTACAATATCAATAACAGAGTCAAGTGAGTAACAACTCTTTGTTCATGAAATAACAAAATAGTATCAAAACTGTAACCATTGGTTCCATTGGTTTATAATGGTTGTTGCAGATGATTTTGTAAGTATTATTCTCTTAGTTTTTGATAATATTCATTTCTAGAATTGTATATGTTGCAGATTATATTATGTCGGACGCTGAATTTGAATGTACGCCACCCGAGGTTGCGAAAATCGCCAAGGAAGCTGAATACAATTTGATGCCAACGAAGTCAAGCCATCTTTATGAGTCCGCATACATCAAATTTATCAAATGGTGCAATGATAGAAGCATCAAGATTTGTTCTGCAAATATAATGCTTGCATATTTTTCGGAACTAGCAAATAAATCGAAATTGAAGAGTTCTACACTATGGTCGCATTATTCGATGATAAGAATTATTTTAAATATTAAAAATGCAGTAGATTTAAGCAAATATTTGAAACTGCATGCATATCTAAAAAAACGAAACGAAGGCTATACTCCCAAAAAATCCAAAGTATTTACGAATAATCAATTTGAAAGATTTCTGACTCAAGCATCGGATGAACAATATTTGGGAATGAAGGTAAATATTAGGTGTAATATAAATGCAAATAAATTGTAATACTTAGTTAATTTATAGATCGTTTTCATAATTGGAATATCCGAAACATATCGATGCAATGAGATGGTAAAAATGAGAATTGACCATATACAAGATCTTGGATCTATGATTTACATAAAAATTCCTGAAAGTAAGTCGATTAAAATACCATCATTCACAATTATTGGAGAGAATCATATAAATATGTATAGAAAATATGCATCTTTACGCCCAACAAATTTTGAAGATTGACAGTTTTTTTTGAGATACGCAATTGAAAGTGCTCTAGAATGGTAATGAGGATTCATTCAATTGGTAAAGTTCCCAAACAAATCGCCTTCTTTTTAAAACTTCTAAATGCGAATGCATAAACAGGACATAGTTTAAGGCGAGCTTCAGCTACATTGCTTGTAGATGGTGGAGCCGATATCACGTGTCTAAAACGGCATGGGGGCCGGAAATCAAGCAGTGTAGCTGAAGGATATATTGAGGACTCAATAACTAATAAAACAGAGATTGCAAGGAAAACTATTAAATAGTATACATGAATACAGTATTTTAATCATGTATACTGAAAAATTGATAGTTAACACTAACTTTGACAGTTGTCAGTGACAGTTGACACTGACAGCTGCCTGTAAAATTTTGATGTTCTACGACTAGCCGTTTGTGGAATTTGCGAGATACATACATACATACGTACAGAAGTCATGTCAAAAAAATCAAAATAGATTCAATGATGCTAAAAACGGATATATCCATTGAAATTGAGTTACACCTTTTTGACGCAGTGACAATACTTCATGTACTTTGTAAAATGAAGTAAAAAACTAAAATGAAAACACTTGACGAGTGTTTATCATCAATCACATTTCAATTAGAGCTTAATAGATACTTGAGTAGAATTTTTTAATAATCTTTTTCTACACACGTCAAAAAATTATGACATTTGTACATCAATATTAGTATGCGAAATATCGCATTGTAGTTGTTACTCATGAAAACGTACAGGAAGTATTTCGCGCATTTATCTTGACAACGTGCACGAAGTATTTTGTGCACGTTGGCATGATAAACAACTACTAATTTTTGTAATTTGATATGACCTGTAGAAAAATGTTGTATGTAAAGCGTGCACGAAATTGTTTTGATGCTTTCAAATAATTTTCATTCTCAAGCATCAAAGTATAATTTCGCGCACTAAATACAATAACTATTTTATTACTCACGCGATAAGTACTATTTTGCGCTCGTTTTTCCGAGCGGTGAATGGCCCAAGTATAATTTGCGTGCGACAAGCTCGGATAAACAAGCGCAGAATGGTACTTATCCCGCATCCGTAGTAAAAAGTAGTATGTGCAACTCTTGCGGTGTTGTCAATTGGAATTGCCCACTTGAACAATCGACAACTTGCCGCACTTTTGCGCAATATATTATTTTCATCAATCAAGTATATTCACGACATAATTGTGGTATTAATCACAAGTTTGTAGCTTAATCCATTAATATTATTACAAATTTAATTAATAAGTACCAAAGGAGGAGCTTTTAGCTATTTTTCCAATTCTTGAATTTCCATATGGGATCTGGTCAAACAGGTAGACTTTACCTGTACGTATTTATGCGTGTACGGTAGAAAATGTTCGTTGAAGAGATAGTTACCTGCTGGGTGTGATTTTTGTTTACACTTTTTGTGATGTTTCTGAGAGCAACCTGTTGTAGAATTTGCGCCAGATAAATTTCTAGTAGCTCCCAAAGTAGAATCTGCATTAAAAAATTGTATATATTGTGTTGTTATATGATACAGAGTAAAATAAATAAATCAGCTTTTTCATCCATATAACTAACCATTTTATTTGAAGAGAACACGAGTTTGTTGAATGAGACAAAATAAGCCATAATATTGGGATTTGTATGACATGATTAGTTATTTTTTCAATATAGCAGCGGTTCTCGATATACATCTATTTTTCAAACCGAATGTAATTGTTTTATTATTTCGTTGTGAAAATCTTATTAATTTTTTCAAGGGAGTGATGCTTCTTACATAATTTCATAAAATGAGGATCTTACTTGCAACTCAGATATCAAGTATTTCCAAATTACTTTCTTTATTTTAATTAAAGCCATAAAAACAGTCTTTGAAACAGATAAAGCTACATAAAATGATTTTGATAACGTAAATGCATTGAAGACGATCCGAAATTGCAGATTACTTGATGCTCTAGGAAAATTGAGAATAATCAGGGAAAAAATCTTATTTTTATCGAATTAAAAATATATCATTCCATTTGTAATTTTGCAACATGGCACATTCTGTCTAATTAAATCAAACTCGTATCTTCTCGAATAAGATAAATAATATGCAATACTGATTTACGATTGATGGAATATTGTACATGTATGTTGAAAATTTGTTGTTAAAAGAATAATTACCTGCCGGGTACGATGTTTGTTCGTGTAAACTTGGTATCGCATTTACGTCGTATATATTTTCTATGTCTGCCAAGGTGGAATCTGTATTAAAAAATAACAATCGGGTGAGAGAATGGATCTATATCACATATATTTATTTACCGTTTCCAAAGATATCTTCCCGGCTATCTTCGATATCCACAGAGATATCTTTTTCTGAATTTATTGTAGCATCAAAAAATTACAATTAATATAATATATCTATCCCTACTTTGAATTGAAATATTCATAATCAAAAAGGCTGAATAATTTTTAATTCATAATAATCAAGCAGAAACCGAAGTATGGGCGAGTGTATGACTACGGCTGAGTATTTTATTTTTTTTTGTAGTTACAACTATAGCAATTTTGTAACTGTTTGGAACTGTAATCAACAGCATGGTTATTTAGATTATTCTTATGAAAATAAGATCAGTAAAATTTGCAAATTTGTAATCATAGCACCTAACAATATTAAACAAGATATCAATTTGAAGCATATTTACAAAAATAATTATATTCCAAAAAAAAAAAAGTTATCAGTATATTATGCAACAAGGCCGAAAAACTGTCATTATCGTCCAGGATGGCTTAGTTTTGTGCAGCTAACTTCATCCGTAACAATAATGATGGTCGTTCATTGTCCTTGTTGCATGCGATACTTTTTGTAGCAAGTACACCGAAATTCCCTTCTTCTGAGCTTTTTAAATAAATTTAGATGTATCGGAACTATCTTAACAATTTTACAAACAAATTTTTGCAACTTGGATCACAATGAGTACTCTGAATTTTCGTAGGTGATATGCCACAAAGTATATTATAATTGACTTTTGACCGAAGCTTGGATCGACCCTACGGACTTCTTATTACAAAACCAACACATTCACACTGAGCTAGCGTTAGTATTATGCGAGATACCAAAAAAAATGGATCCAACCTCGAAATATGCATTTAGTAACAAAAACTTACTTAGTTTCTTCTCTGGAATAGGTAAATTGTCCAAATTTTCTCCTCTGATGGTACCTAAGCAGCCTTTTTCCGACACCATCAACATTTTAGATATTTTTCCTGTTTGTAACGCTATTTCTGATTGTCTGTAATACGATTTGTGTATTTTAATATCGAGTCCCAAGAAGTCAGCTACCATTTGTTTATCATTTTCTGTGAGGTCCATTGATTGGGACAATGTTGCAGTTTGTTTTCTTATTAATGTTCCTCTTGATAAATGTGGTTCTGAAGCTCCACACGTTGCACTAGCATCCCTAAGTTCTTTACAGGCCGATAATACCGTATTTTTTATACCAAAGATATACGGATTGTCGGCAGATACACCCGCATCTTGTCTCATCATTAACAATGAATCTAAATATTTGATATGGTCGTCTTTGAGCAATACAGGTACACGTCTGCCTAATTTCCCTCTTATTTCAACTCTTGTAAACTGTTGTGTTGAAATTTGTTCATCAGGTACAAGAGTTCTGTAAAATAAATTATAATAGATTCTATACAAGTATATATTTTTGTATATTATAAATATTTATGATTATTATAGACTATTTCTACAAATTGCTTGTTTACATGTAAAATAAAGATAGAAGAATAATAATTAGAAACAGTCCCACTTATGGAAGTTAACGAATTATGACGCAAATGAACATTTTAGCAAGAAATTGTATCACATGACAAAGACAATAGCTACATTCATCAGATGAAATGCGATGAGTAATCGTTTTTAAATGATAAGTAATCGGTGATGTAACGATGACTAGTTCTGCTGAATGCATTTTCTTATAGCGAGTATATAGCATGGAGACCCTTTTGTTTTGTTTTTGTTTGCTTAATTTTGTTTACGGGTAGAAATTAAAATTGTACTGAGCAAACCGTCGAAACTATAACTTATTAATGATTGAAATCGTTATGCCTGTGACACTAAACCGTGACCATGGGTGACTTCACTCATGAAACAAGAGAACGCACTTTCTTTGATCAAATACATTCCAATAAAAACAATAATAAAGCACAGCAAACGTCAAACAGAATGACAATGTGAAATGAGTAGCATATTATGCGCATGAAGCTAGCTGTATTTTTTTCGTCAATGGCCATTGATTAAAATTAGAAGATTCGCTGTTGTTTCATGAGTGGTCACTTACGGCCACTGTTTGGTGCGATATAGGCATTACTGTAGTTGGCACTTGGTGGAGTGCATTTTGAACTAATACATTTAAAAACTTAATACTCAAAATTTTCCACCAAGTTGTGAAAAAATCAATAATTTATTTTTAAAATTCAATAATATAACTTGACCTCTAGCTCAACTGAAAATAGAAAATTAGGAGCAAGAAGTTGGAAATGAGAATTATCTCAATTGATAGTTGACTTCTGAGTACACCTTTCCTGAAAGATCCGGATCAAACCAAGAGTAGAGAACAGCTGATCGTTCCTAGAGTTCGGGTTCCGGGAATCTTGAGACATCTCCATGATGGAGTGAGTGGAGGACACCTTGGGGTAACGAAGACTCTGCAGAGAGTTCGTGAGCGGTTTTATTGGCTAAACTGCAAAGAAGACGTCAGGGAATGGTGCAGGAAATGCACTACGTGCGCTTCAAGCAACGAACCGCAGAAACGACCAAGAGCTCCGATGCGACAGTATAATGTTGGTAGTCCATTCAAGAGGATAGCCATCGACGTAGCAGGGCCATTTCCCGAATCAGACGTTGGGAATAAATACATTGCTGTCGTCATGGACTATTTTAGTAAATGGGCGGAAGCATATGCCCTTCCTAATCAAGAGGCCGCTACTATTGCAGAAGTCCTAGTAAAGAACTGGATCTGTCGTTTTGGCGTACCCTTGGAACTTCATTCTGACCAGGGAAGGAACTATGAATCTACACTTTTCCAAGGGATATGCGAAGTACTGAATATTCGTAAAACCAGAACTACTGCATTACATCCGCAGTCTGATAGAATGGTGGAACGGATGAATAAGACCATCAACAGACACCTGGCCAAAGTTATCTCTAGTCACCAGAGAGACTGGGACAAATATCTTCATCTGTTCCTTTTGGCCTACCTCTCATTTGTACACGAAACAACCGAACAGACTCCAGCAAGAATTATTTTTGGACGGGAACTTCGGCCACCATGCGACCTAAAGTTCGGCTGCAAACCTGGAGAAGACCTGGCTGGTGAAGATTATGTCATTAATTTAAGGCCTCAGATGGATGATATTCACTCCCGAGTCCGTATAAACATCCAGATTGCCAGCGACCGGATGAAAGAGACCTATGACGTCAAGGCACAAGACGGGGGTTTTCAACCAGGAGACTCTGTGTGGTTTTATAACCCAGGGCGGCGACGTGGCCTTGTAATGATGACAACATCCCTTCTACAACAAATTTTTTCGAATTTCAATAAATCAACTCATCATGAGATTCTTCAAGAACAAGTGAAAATTTGAAGGTTCATATCATGTTAATGCCCGTACTTATAGTCGATAATTCGCTCGATCTCAGACTTGAGAATTGCTCAAGAATGCGAGTATTACCAATAGTCGTTACTTGGCTACGGAGTAATACTTCGCGTTTGCTTGACTCCGGCTTTACTTGAGTCTACTACAAGGCTACCTTAAGTCGTGCTCAAGTATTCGTGTCAGTTATTTTTGACATTTGTATTTCCAACATGAATATACGCCATAGAGGTATACAAATTATGTTATACTAGTTTTCATACTTTGCTATTGCGCATGATTACCCCCTCCTAGTATGTAGGTGTGACTTATGGTAGTAAGAACTTATAAATGACTGTGAAATGGGGAAAAAAGGCAATCACTACTTTGTTGAGCTGTTATCAACTAATTAGAGAAGTTCATGTAACTCAATTGTATCTGAAGACAGAAAATAAATTTATACTTTTAAAAATTAAAAGTCCTTAAAACTTAATTGGCGCAGTCGGTAGGATATTGAAGACACAGAGAAATTAGGTACAAAAATTTCATTTGTGGCACTTTTTCAAAAGTCTTACTTCAATATATTCAAAAACCTACGAGAACTTCAAACCGGCTTCAACCTGAGCCCATCAGGGTCTAACCACGGCCCATCTTTAACGGACGACTACACCAAATCGACAACTTGCTGCTCAGGTAACCAGACCACATCCTCATCGTAAGAAAGAGTACTTGCTGATCGGTACAAGTTCACGTCGTCGAAGAGAATAGTCATCCGCAGAGGTACAACTCATACGACAACTTGTAAGATTCCGGAGATGTCCGTCAAACTCACGATATTGTTAGCTATTCTACAGTAAGAAATTGTAAGCAACAAATACACAAAGGGGTAAATCTAACAAAAGTTAGTAATAAATTCACCGAGAGACCGGCACAGTCTCACACACACACATTCACACTTATTTGTTAGACTTTGTACTAATTGAAATAAGATTTTGAAAAATTTATGAGTAATAACTCATCAGAATCAGAAGATTCACAGGAATTAGATTTAGATTTAGAAATAGGAATTTCCTATCCTATTCAAATAAGATTAAGACCAAGTCAACTTTCAAAAACCATAGCAATGGCAAATATTACATTAGCCAAATTGAAAACTTTTGCTGATGTAATTCCTCAATATGAAGGAAACATAAAATTGCTCAGTAATTTTATTAAAACCATTGATGAAGTCTATGCGACCACAAACACTTTAGCTTTATCTCCTTTACAAACAACATATTTATTTGGAATAATTAAAACAAAGTTAGTCCATAGAGCTGCAGAACTTCTTTCTGAAAATAATTTCCAGAATTGGCTAGAGTTGAGATTATATTTAACAAATAATTTCACAGATAAATTATCAGCAGAAACTATACTTTTGTACATAATCAATAGTAAATTCAAAACAAATGCAGAAATTACTTTGAAATATATGTTGGACAAATTCTTGCAATATAAATCAAAAATACTCTTAACCGAATATAGTTTAGCTCAGAAAAGTGCAATTATAATTGAGGTACAGAAATTAATAGTAAAACATTTCATATCTTTACTACCTACTAATATAAGAGGTTCATTTGTTGTTAAGAATCCTGACACTTTAGAACAATGTGAATTATTGATAAGAAATGAATTCAATTTTATTAATCAAAACCAACATACTTCACCACTTCTACGAAACGTAACTAATAATAAAATACCACCGCGGAAATTCCCAGCTGACAATTTCCCCTCACATGCTGTAGACATTAAACCAAATTTCTATAGAAATAATATCCCTTTTGCACCCAAACAAAATGTTAAAAACGCCGTACAAACTAGACAACGTTTTAACCAACAGCCTATGTCGATTCAGACCAGACAACAGTCCATATCGACTCAAACCAGACAGACTCAACCTATGTCGTTTCAAACCATAAGACAAAATTATAATATAGACTCAGTTGAACAGACAAACGAAGACGAAGACGAAGACGAAGACGAAGAGATTAATGACCAAGAAATTGACGCAAATAATGATTTTTTAGATTTAGGAACAATGATAGACGAGAATACTACATAATGTCATCCTTAACAAACGATTTACCTTCATTACAGCAACACTATTTTAATATACTTCTCGACACAGGATCTTCAATCAATTTAATGCACCCAGATTTAGCAGAAAAATTAAAATTGCAACAAAAAGATATAAAATTGACATTTAAAACAGTAAATGGTAAATCTACCTGTAACAAATATGTAGAATTTAAAATTAATAAAAAATTAATCAAATGTTATATATATATAAATTTCATAAAAATTATAATTTATTATTCGGAATGGAAGCATTTCGTATACTCAACATAAAATTGGATTTTGAAAATAATAACGTAATAATGAATGACAAACAGTATAAATTACAGGATAATAAAAATGTATCAGAAATAAATTCAATAGAGATTCGAAATTCTCATTTGAATCCCGTAGAAAAACGAAAACTAGATGTATTACTCAAAAATTATGAAGATTTATTTCCAAAAGATAATGAACCTTTATCGCACACAAATGTTCTCAGACATAAAATAATAATGTCTGATGAAACACCCATTTATACGAAAAATTATCGTTTACCACAAGTATATGAAAACGAAATCGAATTACATGTAAATAAATTATTAGAAGAAAAAGTTATTCAAAAATCATTTAGCCCCTGGTCCAGTCCTATCTGGATCGTTCCAAAGAAAGCAGATGCGTCTAATGAAGAGAAAACTAGAATGGTTATCGATTTTAGGAAAATCAATACACGAACAAAAGATGATAAATTTCCTATCTCAAATATTGATACACTTTTTGATCACATTGGTAAATCAAAATATTTCACAACTTTAGATTTACACTCGGGATTTCATCAAATAGTCATAGATGAATCAGATAGAGAAAAAACAGCTTTCTCCACACCATTAGGACATTACGAGTTTTTGAGAATGCCTTTTGGCTTAGAAAATGCCCCAGCAACATTTCAGAGAATGATTAATACAGTTTTAGGAGAATTGGTAAATGATATTTGTCTTGTATATTTGGATGATATAATAATTTTCGGAAAAACTCTAGAAGAGCACATAATAAATGTAGGACGAGTATTTGAAAAATTACGAAAAGCAAATTTAAAAATACAAAAAGATAAGTCAGAGTTTTTGCGACCCGAAGCGAAATATCTAGGTTACATCATAAATCAGAATGGACTTAACACTGACGAAAGAAAAATTGAAAGTATTAAAAAATTGAATATCCCTAAGACAAAAAAAGAGATAAAACAATTTTTAGGAACCTTGGGATGGTACAGAAGGTTCATTCCAAATTTCGCGAAATCAACAAAACCGTTTACTAAGTGTTCAAAGAAAGATTCTCTTATTGACATTTATGATCACGAGTATCGTGCTGCATTTGAAAACAGTAAGAAGATAATAGCTGAATCATCATTGCTACAAATACCAGACTTTAACAAAGAATTTATACTGACAACTGATGCTTCGGATTATGCAATCGGAGCCGTATTGACTCAAACACATGAGAATCAAGAAAAACCAATCTGCTACGCTTCAAAAACTCTAAATTCAGCTGAACAAAATTATTCAACGATAGAAAAAGAATTAAAATCAATCGTTTGGGCTATCAAAAACTTTAGACCATATTTATATGGAAGGAAATTCAAGATTAAAACGGATCATAAGCCTTTAGTATGGCTTTTTAATACGAAAAATCCAAATCAAAAACTTATGCGTTGGAAGATTGAGTTAGGAGAATATAATTTTGAAATAGAGTATTTAAATGGGAAACAAAATGTAATAGCTGACCTCTTATCAAGACAGCGCGCAGAATCAAAGATAACAGAAGTAATTGGAGACGTGATAGAAAGAAAGATTATAGCACATAGTGTGTCATGCGACTTCGAAATGTCAAAAGGATTTGCTAGACAAATAGTAGAGAAATATGATAGTAAAAATTATTGTAAGAATTATGATTCATCAAATAAACATTTAGTTGTACAGAAATTAGGTGATAAAACAATAATCCATTTAATAACAAAACAAAATTATTTTGATCAACCTTCCCTTAAGAATTTGGATAAGCCCTTGAAAGAATTGAGAGATTATTTAATATTGAATGATTTATATGAAATTAATATCCCTAAATTAGGTTGCGGTTTAGATAGATTATCATGGACAGATGTTAAACAAAAATTATATAAAATATTTGAGGACACTAATATCAAGATAAATGTTTTCAGTCTACCAGAAAATTATCATGTAGAAAATGTTAGTGAAAAACCAAATAGTGAACAAGATGATATTAACACAGTGCATTCAGACAATGAGAATATTATAGCAGGAATTAAATATATGAATAATCGTTTAAATATAGCAGATAACCAACTTATATTTGACTCACCTAAGCAGGAAACAAGTATCCAAATTACAAGATTATTTAATCATAAAAAACAGAGAATACATGTGAAAATTAACGAAGATAATTTTGAGAAAGAAACGTAAAAATTTTTGAAAGATTATATTATCCCAAAAATTAGATATTTTGGTATTTTCAATAAAGATCTTGACAAGAAGGTAACAAAAGTTATATCTGAAAATTTTGTTCCGGATTCAATTAATATAATTGCAGTAGATAAATTGGTTTCTGATATCGAACAGGAAGAAGAACAAGTAGAAATTATTCACGATTTTCACAACGGCATTACAAACCATAGAGGAATTGATGCTACTATTCAAGCATTGAAAGAAAAATATTATTGGCCTAAAATGAATAAAGATATCATAGAATATATCAATAAATGTGAGTTATGTAAATTAAACAAATATGATAGGAAACCAATACCCGCAATAGATTATATAACCCCAACTCCTGAAAAACCTTTTCAAATAATTAATTTAGATTTATTAACTTTAGAAGGTAAATATTTTTTGACTATTATGGATCTGTTTTCAAATATCTTCAAACTTACAGGATACCTGATAAAATAATAACGGATAGTGGAGGAGAATTTAAAAATAAATTATTACAAGATTTATTGAAAAGATACGGAATTAATATTCATTTTATTTGCGTGAATAATCCAAAGAGTAATGCAATCGAAAGATTCCATTCTACAATAATAGAATCATTACGGATAATTAATCAAAAAGAGCGGATAAAAGATAAAAATTTAATTCAAAAGGTAGATTTAGCGTTGATAGCATATAACAATACAAAACACAATACTACCAAATTAACAACCAATGAGACATTATTCGGGCCTGATCAGAATAAATATTTCAAACAAGAAACCACGTTAGAACAAGTATTGAATGAACATCAAGATAATATTAATATAGTAAATGAATTGGTGAAAATTAGAATTATGAATGAGAAATTGAGTAGATTCAAAGAAGATGATAACCCATTGCAATTGAAGAAAAAAATATTTATTAAACAGAACCCAAGATTAATTGGTAAAGTCAAAAAACCTTTGTATAAGAAACATTTTGTAAAAGCTTACGACCCGTTATTAGGAAAAATAAAAATTTGTGACGAACATGGTGATAAAAATATAAGAATAAATAAAATCAAACAATAAAATAATATTGACCACTATTACAGACTATGCCATGGACAACTGACTGACATTTCCAAAAATAATGGATTCCATTTAATTGAATTAGGCGAATGCAAAATAAAAGAGTCTAAACAATTGATTTATTATAATTATGATATATCCCAAGTAGAAATAGAATTTACTAAGGTTACAAATACTTCTATTAGGATGCAAGAGCAATTGAAGGGTAAAGAATATTTTGTCCAAAATATGTTAAATATATTAAAATTTAATTATGATGATTTGAAGGATCAGGTTATGAAATTATTTATGAGGAATAATAAGAGATTTAAACGAGGTTTGATAAACGGACTTGGATCCGTGATAAAAGCAATTACTGGGAATTTGGATTCGAGTGATGAAGAACGTTATAATAAACTTTTTGAAAAGATACAGAGTAATGAAATAACATTACAAGAACAGAATGAAATAAATTTACAAATTTCAACTAATATGTCCAAACAATTCAACCAACAATTAGAAAATGTTAAGCACAATGAAGAGCATCTTCAAGAGAAATTATCAATAGTTATATATAAATTAAATAAGAATCAAGATTGGCAGAGTATGATGGGAGTGAACAATCAATTATTAGAGTTAATATTGATAATAAAAAATCTCAATGAATTTTGTAAACAAATTGAAATAAGTCTTACTTTTTGTTCTTTGAACAAAATACATCCTAGTATTATCACGTATGATAATTTGAGGGAAATTTCCCAGAATAAAAATATATGGAATTTCAATGAATTAATTGAAACTCATTGTAAATTCGAAAATAAGCAGATTCATTTTTTAATTACGATACCAAAATTTTCATACCATTTTTATTCATTATTTCAGTTTAGTCCTATTCCCACATATGATAAAGAACAGAAATTGATAACAATAAATGAAAATCAAAAATTATTTTTCAAATCTGGGAGAGAAAATTATGTAATTAATAAATGTATATTGATAGACAATAAATATATGTGTATTACCCAATATTTTGAAATAAGTAAATGTATTTTGAATTTAATTGATAAGAAAAAGGATGATAATTGTTTGTATCATTATATAAGTATGGAGAATGATATTGAACAAATAAAAAATACGAATGATATTATTATCATTAGCCCTAATAAACAGCAAATACAAATTAATTGTTTGAATAAAAATATACGTAAAGGAATTGAAGGAATTTTTGAAATGAAAACAGATAAGAATTGTCAAATAAATAAGAATATTTTCGAAATTGTGAACCAACAAAATAAAGAAATACAAATTCAGAATTTGGAGATAAATTATGAAAATAAAGTTAATGGCACAATGAATTTGATGCAAGTAGATAGAATAATAGAGCCTGTAGCTGTTTTACCCAAGATAAAGAATTTGGAGTTAAACCACAATTATCATTCTCATATGTTATATGTTTTAATAATTATAGTTGTTATGATATGTATTTGTAAAATAATATTCAAATATAAGAGAAATTTTTGTAGAAGTAGAAAAATAGAAGAGAATGAAATGGAATTAAATCCTTCAGCCTGAAATTATGCGATATAGCAGTCTTGCAAGGGAGGAATTATGTTATACTAGTTTTCATACTTTGCTATTGCGCATGATTACCCCCTCCTAGGATGTAGGTGTGACTTATGGTAGTAAGAACTTATAAATGACTGTGAAATGGGAAAAAAAGGCAATCACTACTTTGTCGAGCTGTTATCACCTAATTAGAGAAGTTCATGTAACTCAATTGTATCTGAAGACAGGAAATAAATTTATACTTTTAAAAATTAAAAGTCCTTAAAACTTAATTTACATACTTACTAAAACTTATCTTCCCAATCAAATTGTCCAAAAATAGATCAAATTCAGTAGACAAACTAGGAATATTTCGCAAATATTGTCATGAACGTCAAAAATATCAATCAAATATATGTCAAAAGCAAGAAATCTCAAGCTTCGCCAAGTATCGACTATAGGATAGATTATCAAGTGTATCTATGGTGACTTCGCCTCGACTTGGCCAAGTAATACTCAAGAACGAGATTGAGTTTCGACTATAAGTACGGGCATTAGTTCAACATCAACTCAGATATAATTTTATTGGCATAAACATGATTACAAATTATTTTAGATTAATTTTTGCTTCTTTTTTGTACTATAAGTATAAAATATCAAATATGCAATTGAACGCTAATTGTAATTCTGTACTTACTTTTAACTACAAGTTTTCGATTCATTATTGCTTTTCAAACTCAGCGCTTAACAATTCTTAATAAACAACACACACACATCACACAGCTCAAAACACTTCTGGCGCTAACAATTATACAAAGATGCAATAGTAAAGAGAATCTGAAAACAAGCTATGATCGTTCGTAGCTTTAAACGAAGCTAAATGTCCGAGCGTTTACGAAAGCAACCGATCAAGTACGATCTTGGGTATGGTAGAATTTTTGAATATTTAACTGCGCAATTAATTGTAGTTGAATAGCCAAGCTTTTATTCCAAGAAACTTTAGAAAAATATAGCAGAATATATTATGGTTTAAATTAATGTAAATTAGCATGAACTACGTTAATTGAATAAATAAAATCAATAATCATGCGATATTTTTGTATCAACTTTATATAATCTTTAGGTCTTTCTGAGACTATTTCCTGTAATTTGGGAGCCATTGAGATATATGATCGTAATAAAATCAATATGGCACCACAATGATAACGTAATTATCAAAATCAGTTCACAAAAGCAGGAGTTAGGATTAGGATCGATAATATCAATAATATCCTGGAGTTAAGCTAGAGCTGTCATCTTCCTGTTTTTCCTTGATTTGTCCTAGGTACAGGTGTCTGGGCAACGTTCGGATGGGGTTCTAAAAATATTTCTAGTTTTGAAATTTTAGGAACAAATATAATAAAATATTTGGAGCTGATAGCCCAATTTTCAGAAGAATTTGAATTAATCAAGATATGTATATGGACTCATAATTTCTTCTTTCATTCAGACAATTTATTCATTAGATTATATCCACACTATTCTTTTTGTCAGAAAAATACAAAATTCAATAATTCATTTAGGACAGAAATAATTAATTATTGACGGTTTCTTCAAACTTTTTTGAAAATCGAAGATTTGGCTTTAAGAGTCTACCAAGAATACTTTGGATCAGCAAGACATGAAATTGTATATTTAATGGATATCCAATATTAAATTGAGTACTAGCAACTATTTGATAAATTTACGATCAGGAAACTTTTTCTCAGAGCTTTCAGTAGTATCACAACAAACTGTTAATATCTTTATGCTATAGAAAATCTCTGCCAGCTATTTGAATTTCGCGGGTTAACATCGAATGAGATTCAATATATTGTTAGTTTTGAGGGCAAATATAGGATTTGATAATACTTAATCCGTGTACAAGATAAAGCATTTTAATCATATTGATATCAATTCTGTCCAATATCAGCTCCTTTTTCTCAGCAAACAATAAAAAGTTCTGCATAGGTATAAGTTGGTAAATCTGAAGTTTATCAAAAAATATCTTTTGATAAATCAATTTTAATCATTTTGTGTTCAAGAAAATATTCATTGAGTGTCTATCAAAATACATCGAGGATAATACTAAATAGTTTTGTGCGAGAGAAATTTTTTCGAATATTAGATTTGGCCTTTCGAGTCTACCAAGAATATTTTGTATCAGCGAAACATGAAGTTGAATATTTCGTTGATATCCAACATGATTATGAATATTAGCAACTATTTGATAAATTTACCATCAAAAAAATATTTCTCAAAGCTTTCAGTATCAAAACAAACCTTTAAAATATTGTTGTTTTACAGAGAATTTGCGCCAGCAATTTAAATTTCGCGGGCTAGAATCGAATGAGGTTCAATACAAAAAAATTAACTTTGAGTTTTGAGGATGAATATAAGATTTGATAATACTCAACTCTTGTACAAAATGGAGTATTTTACTGATATTAACAATAATTATGTTGAATATCTCTTCTATTTTTACAATAAACTGTAAAAAGCTTTGCAAAGTTATGAGCTTCAAAATCCGATATTTATCAAAAAATATTTATTTATTAATACATTGAATCATTCTGTCAGCAAGTAAAATTCATGAAACATCATTTAAAATGTATGAAGGATAATATTGAATAGTTTTTTTAATTTTTCGTGGAAATCCAGAGATTATCTCTGATTCCTGCTCAATAAATTTTACAGATGACAGCCCTAATGAGTGTTTCATCAAGACAAGATTTCTTGCATGACGCTATCACTTTGAAAATGACGCTGTCACTTTGATAATAACAACTGTCTGTTTGACAATGACAAATGTCACTTTGAAAGTTGGTGTGACACTCTAAATTCATGAAACAGTGATGAAACTGGTCATGAAATTTATTGTTGGGAAAAACTATGATGACCACTGCGCCCACAGCAGGTTTTAATATTTTGATAATAGATTGATGAATATGCAGATTTGAAAAATTAATTATCAAGACAAGATCAAGATTATTTCTTGATTCTTGTGGAAGTGGAACATTAGCTCTAATATCAACACAATATTTATAACATTTATTTGAATTTTTCACAATCAGCGTACCGCTTACCGCATCAATCAGCTAAGCGACATACCCATTTGTAAAATCTGAACTCTCCCCTGTCCTCGCATCACAGCTTTTAATGCAATGCCCGCCGGCGTGCTTCCCCTTTTCAACGTGTGTGGTCCTATGTCTCATTTTTATGCTCTGTATATATCAGTTTTCAGTTTCTATATTTTGCTTATAATTTCCTGCTTTTTATTACTGTCTGATGATATCTTACTTTTTAATACCCCAAGAAAATACTAATTGTAAAAAAAATTTTAAAAAATTGTGGGTCAACATATACCATTTAACGTTATACTTCAAACTTGAATATTTCTTAAACGAGTCGATCGTACCAGAACTTTCTTGTAGATCGTTAAATTTCAACAAGAATATGTATTGAGTTTTACAACACGCTAATCTGTTGAAACGCAATAAAATTCCAAATTGAAAAAATTCGTTTTCTCGTGTTATCTAAATGGGAAGTCAAAAATCAGGAAGAGGCATCTCTTAATATTAATATTAAGAGCTCAAACTTAACCAGAGTTTCTCTTTTATCATCCTAAACCAAGGATCGCGGTAACGACACGACGAGACAAGGTTTTGATTTATTTTCTGCCATGTTGCGCGCGACTATATTTACTCGAAAACTTTCACTTTTTACGGTAATTTGGTACTATATTCTATATCTAAAAGATGTGTAGCATGAATAGAATACATTAATAAAGATAATTCTTGCGGCAGATAAGGCATCTTTACTCAAAATATCCTATAGACCACGTTTTCAATTCAATCAGAATTCAATGCTTTCCCTATTTGTCATTTTTTTTTACAGTGGCGTGCAGGGACTTTATGTCATAGGTGTGCACAGTCGGTGGTGAGGAAGGGGATATATACATGGCCAACAATACAGCTTATTTTTCTCGCAACAACCAGCAACCCAATTAAATTTTTCATATATTTTAATTTGGAAACGTCGCACGGACTGCTGGCCTTTAATTTTGATATTTTTAGTAAATTTTATGTCTGTTGTTTTCATAATTTCATTTTTAGTTTAGATATCACGACGTGAAAAAGGATTTTCCAGTAGATCACAAATGATAGATTCATTTTCAGTTGTCATTCTACAAATGATAATTTTACTGAAATAAATAATTTAAGAAACGTATAAAATAAGTGTTTACCTAATATAGACGTATTAAATAACAAATAACAATATTTCAACTATTTCAACTATTTCAACAAACTTATAAAAGGTGTTTAAACAAAGAACACAGCTAAACGTTGAATATTTAGCTTCCGGTGCAAAAGTCTGCCTGCACGCAGCGAGAGAGAACGAGCGATAGTAGATCTGCTAATTTCGGTATGCTTTTTCTCTGTCAGACTCTATTCCTTCACTTTCCTGATACTGACTATGCCAAACCGACCTCGCTCGCCATGCAGTATGGCACGCCGTTTTGCCATTTAATGGCAACAATTTATTCCAGTTAAATTGAAACTATACATCTTCATAACTTGCAAGATAATTTTAATTCATTGAATTTTTATGATTGAATCAAAATTATGTACATAATGGAAATTCAGAATTATTATTATCTAGCAAGATAATTTTAATGCATTGAATTTTTATGATTGTATTAAAATCATGTACATAATGGAAATTAGGAATTCTTATTATCTTGCAGGAGAATTTTAATCCATTGAATTTTTTTGATTGAATTGAAATTATGTACATAATGGAAATTCAGAATTATCATTATCTTGCAAGATAATTTTGATACATTGAATTTTTATGATTGAATTAAAATTATGTACATAATGATAATTCAGCATAGATACTATCTAGCAAAATTATATGGAACCATTGAACTCTTATGATTGAATTGAAACAATGTACATGATGAAAATTCAAAATTATTATTATCTTACAAGATAATTTTGATGCATTGAATTTTTATGATTAAATTAAAATTATGTACATGATGGAAATTCAATATTCTTATTATCTTGAAAGATAATTTTAATTCATTGAATTTTTATGATTGAATTAAAATTATGTACATAATGGAAATTCAGAATAACTATTTTCTTGCAAGATAATTTTATCACATTGAATTTTTATGATTGATTAAAAATTATGTACATAATGGAATTTCGGAATTCTTATTATCTTGCAGTATAATTTCAATTCATTGAATTTTTATGATTGAATTAAAATTATGTACATAATAGAAATTCGGAATTCTTATTACTTTGCAAGATAATTTTAATCAATTGAATTTCTATGATTGAATTGAAATTATGTACATAATTTTAATCCAATTTATATTCAATCATTAGAATTCAATGGATTGAAATTATCTTGCAAGATAATAATAATTCTGTATTGCCATTATGTACATAATTTCAATTGAATCATAAAAATTCTATGAATTAAAATTATACTGCAAGTTAATAAGAATTCTGAATTTCCATTATGTACATAATTTCAATTCAATCATAAAAATTCAATGTATTCAAATTATCCTGCAAAAAATAGTTATTCTGAATTTCCATTATGTACATAATTTTAATTCAATCATAAAAAATCAATGAATCAAAATTATCCTGCAAGATGATAAGAATTCTGAATTTCTATTATGTACATAATTTTAATTCAATCATAAAAATTCAATGCATTAAAATTATCTTGCAAGATAATAATAGTTCTGAATTTTCATTATGTACATAATTTTAATTTAATCATAAAAATCTAACGATTCCATATAATTCTGCTAGATAGTCCCTATGCTGAATTATCATTATGTACATAATTTTAATTAAATCATAAAAATTCAATGTATTAAAATTATCTTGCAAGATGATAATAATTCTGAGTTCTAATTATGTACATAATTTTAATTGAATCAAAAAAATTCAATGCATTAAAATTATCCTGCAAGATAATAAAAATTCCTAATTTCCATCTTGTACATGATTTTAATATTATAGGGAGTGAGCGCAGCCACCAGAGGTCTCGCCAGTTATATGTAAAATAGCGACAGAACCGTGATATGCATTCACTTTGTATGTTAGATTAACAGTGCGCTGTGAATATACATCAATTATATATGTCTATCTGTATTGGAATCTTTAGTTTTTGTGTGACAAATTCTATAAATATAATATAAAATATGTCCTATATTGAGTTATCTGATATTTTTCTGAATTAGTTTGATGAAGTGGTAAAAACATTCCAGACACATAACTTGGAATGAAAGATTTTATTCAGATTTTACATGGCACATCGTTTATTTGTAAGAGCTATTCATTATCCAATACATTCTGGACGCAAGTTATGAACATTAAAAAGTTTGATGTTCATTCTAGTGTAATTTTTAAGTATTGATTTGATAACTTTTTCGTTTTTCCATAGTTGCCTAAATTACACTGGAGATCAATACTTCTGTAATTTATCTTATTTTGAGCAATACAATTTGAATTTTTAATAAATTTGCACTGAGTTCCGCACATTTTGTTTTCTGAATCCTATAATATTTCTGTTGGGAGTAAAGTTCCAACAAAAATTAATAGAATTTGTTCAAATGCATGAAAATTCAAATTCATGTAATCTAATTATTATTCTAAAAAACTTCTGATTTTCCGTCTTCTGAACCATTTTTTCCTATGCTTGTAATTGCTAATTTATTGGATGAATTAGATCCTTTCTAATTTTAACTTCTTGATTTCGAAGAATCTAATTTTTGAGGAGTAAAAAACACTAAAATGATATAATATTCGATTTTTTGTTTCCAATTTTTTTTCCGCTGCTTCCGGTAGATAGATTATGTTGGAAATCGATATATACTTATTTATTTATTCTTATAACTATAGCACTGTGGTACAGAATAATATCGTCTGGAATTCGTAGTTGTTTTTCTATTATAAAATATTTATTAACTCGATAAATATCGAGAAAACGAAACAGTCTTTCAAGACAAAACTCCATATGATCTCCAATATAATTCAAATCTATCTCGGTTTTTCTAGTTTAAATTCCTGCCGCCAGAGGCCAACTCTTTCTTCGCTCACTCCATATCATAAAAATTCAATGCATTAAAATTATTTTATCTAATTCCGTTTTGAAAAGTCAAATTTTACATCAATTTCTGAAGTTATGAAACGTCCCATTTTTCATAACTGTCATGCAACAGTTGCGTAAAGTAATTACGTAATGACTTTACATAACTGGCCATGTTTCAGAGCTAATCAATTATACTTATCTGCGTACAATTGAAAGAATGATTTATTATTTACAATATGCAGTATTGGCAGAGTCTTTAATATCAAAGGGTACTATAGCACTCAGGATATCACTGCTTAAGTACATTTTAAAAATTATTTTGACGTTTTGGGGAAATTTGATAATTGTTTATTTCAGTGCACTTTTGTTTCTGTAGTAAAAATAGATGGTCATGAATCACAGTCATCTGAATTTTGTGATGTAACGTGAGAGATATTGTCCTTCAAAAATATAGATAAAATTATTCTGACGGAATTAGATAAAATTTTGTACAGAATACGTCATGAAAAGCCATATTGTTTGACTCACGTAATTTGCAAAACTCGCTACGCTCATTTTGGCAAATATTACGTTTCGTCAAACAATATGGCACTTTTCATAACTAATTATGTAAATAACTAATTATTATTAGTGAAGTTGAATTGCATTGATGCCAACTTTAGTTTTCACGCGTTTTGGATCTGTCAATTTGACATTTGAGGTTAGAATTTGGTTAGAAACTTTAAAATTGTTGTTTGAGTGTGCTGTGTTTTTCAAAATTTTGATAAAACAAAGGTACCAAAGAAACGTGATTCTAAACAGCAACAACAAATATATATTAATTATATAAATGAATATAAGTATTTGAGAACAGGCAAATTATCTCCGATCTTTTCAATTGATGCAAATAAAATTTGGTGTGAGATATCAAATGCATTAAATACATGTAGAGATGGAGCAGTCAGAGAGATAGACGGATGGAAAAAAGTAAGTTGTGTAAACAAATATGTATATTAATAACAATTTTCATTTGACTTTTTAGACTTTCACCGAATGGAAGTTTCAAATTCGCAAAAAGTTTAGAGATGGGAAGGAACTGAGCAAGATAGGAACTGAACTCTTACGTGCAACTAGCATAGTTGTAGTTCAAGATATTACAGGAGTAGCTGAAATAGGGGTCCCAGCTACAATTCATGAACTGCACGAAGTGCACGATGTTGTATTTGAAAATATACTTGATGACGAAAGAGTTGAAACAGAAACGACATCATTAGTAGAGAAGGGAATAGCTGCTGCAGAAACAGAGCCTTATACAGCACACCAATTTGAAGCAGCAGGGTTCTCAAAAATACAAGATGAAGACTACTGGGAAGGAGAGGAGAGAAAAAAGGTGTCTCCGAAGGAAAATAAGAAACGTGAATGATTGTTTATGTATTTTACTATCATTTCATAGTTTTTTCAAATATATTCTGAATTGATTTATTTTACAGCAGTGTTCTTAAAAAAAGGTCAGAAATCCTTTTTGGAATCATACGCGGATGCACAGCAGCAGCAGCAACAAGGATTGATTGCAATCTATAGCTGATAGTATAAATAATTCATCAGTTATCTTGAGTAACAAAAATGTCTGGTTCATTTATATCTGACAGATACAGAATGTACCCTTTTTATATATTTAGAGAATATTCCTTTATTTATTTATTTATTTGAAAATGTTTGTTTCTATGTGGGGTCCATTTATCCATAAATGAGAGTATGTGATATATCATTTGTACGAATTAATACAAATGTAAAAAACTTTTTCCAGAAAACATAAAAGTTCTATCTTCTGACACAACAGACGAACAATATGGACTGTTTCTAAACTATAAATCACTTCAATTATTGGATGATTACTACTTATATGATTAGTTAAATAAGTGTGGAGGTCCTTCAAGAACTAAAGTAGAATGGAAACAAGTATTTCAAGAGCGGACAAGTAACGTCAAAACGAAAGCAAGACAAATATATGTACATCAGATAGAAATAGGATGTGGTTTTCCAACAGATAAACTGAGCTAGAGAATCGGTTCTTACAATTGATTGGAAAGTTGGTTGTAACTGGAATAAATGTAAGAGAGTTGGGTTTGACCAAATGCGAAATCGTTGAAAAATGTACAAAAAAAAATGGCAAAGATTGCGTATAATATGGATACACGTAAAAATAAGGTAAATTCCACTCCAAAATTGAACAACAGTTATATTTATGGATAATTTTCAGGATCAAGGAAAATGGGCCAAAAATGTATATTCTACTTTTAAAAGTATAAAAGTATCCCATTTGTTGATATTAGAGGAATAATAAATGCTTTGTGTAATTTGTATGAAGCTTTGGAAAATTTGAATGATATTCTTGCTCATACAAGTAAATAAATGCGAACTGTCTAAAATATCTAAAAATAATTATTGATCAATCCATATCTCGTATTACGCCCATCTCGATGGAAGTTATTACAATCATTCAAATTATTATTTTGATTTTGATCATCGTAATGTTCGTTCTCTTCTTCTGAAGAGTGGAATAAGTTTTTAGGATTGTTAAGATTTTACTTCTTTTAGATTACCATTATCAATTTGATCTACTTAAAAAATAATTCCTATCAATGCGATAATTGTACAATATAGCATATGCATTGATGATTCGTGCTGCGTTTACTGGATTGTATTGTAATGCTCTGTGCTTTATTAAACACCTGAATCTTGTTTTTAGAATACCGTTTAATCTTTCTATTACGTTACGTGTACTTCTGTGTGCAATGTTGAAATGTCTATCTTGTTCTTATACAGCTCCAAATACTGTGTCATAAGCGAATAACCTGAATCTCCTAAATGTTATTTGTGTAAAATTGAAAAATTGTGATCAATAATGCTTTCTATAAATCGTAATATACTTGTACCTATCAGCCAGGAATTTCGGTTTCCATTGTTGAAGTTTCTTAATAACTGCTGTTTTACTTGACTTATTTGCCAAGTAGTAGAATCACTGATCAAAAGTATCTTGAATTTATAGCAAGAATTTTTAATCTAGTACTGCATAATCTAAAAATATAATATTTGTGAAAAAAAAAAATACTCCAGACAACTACGATGACACATTTACGATTTGCACATTTAAATTGTAGAATCCTTTTCGATTTAGGAACACAATTCCAGAAAATTCTACGTCATTGACTGGTGATGCAACAATAGCCACATGCGTTCAATCTATTGCGCCAATTTTCCCTGGAAACCAAAGCGGAATATCCATACGACTTCAAAAGTTAATTGAATTTATTTCAACCATGTTTAGTAAATGATAGTTTAAAATAAATCATCCTTGTTTCACTACATTCTGTTCGTCTTCACTTGCAGGAAATTTTATTTTATAATGCTTATGATTATAGTTTGTCACCTCCTGTATTGCACGTCTTACGGAAGATTGAATCATAGCAATATGATGGGCATAAAAGTCAAGCGCAACAAAAATCTGTTTAAACAATTATACAAGCTACCTTAATATTATTCTATCTGTCAATACCTTACCTCTAATTGCTTGGGTATTGATATAAATTCTCTTTCATTATCTTTTATATGCGGCGCTATCGTCAAAATTAAATTATGTGTAATATCTTTCGACAGTCTGTAAAGTCCCCGAAATACACTATCTGGTAGTGATAATGATTCAATTGAATCTCGCAAATGTCTGCGTAAAATAGTCAAGTTGAATCTACAAGTACTTATTTTATAATATTTATTTCCGTATTTATGTATTGAAAAATCACTTCATCTTTCTCCGTCATCTTCAATTGCATTCATAAGCATTATAAATTCTGGACGCGCCATTATATACTTTTGAACTCAAATATACGGTTATAACAAATAAATGTATGTTGCTTATGACAAGATAACAAGTCCACAGGACTACTTGTTCAGTTAACGATTTCAATATACGATAAATCAGATTAATTAGGTACAATACAATTTTGAAACCCGAATAACAAATCATAAATTAATTGTATTTCATACGATAATCGTGCAAAATAAGATGATTGTATTGAATACGTATATCACCAGAATAAGGCTGAATATCAAATACTGAATTGAATATGAACATACAATAATATTACCTCAATTTTTCTTCATTATTTCAATTTTATTATATTATTTCATTGAGAAGTAACATTAAATGAATCATTTTTATGATACTGTTTGATTTATCTACTTTTATATGTACTCGAAGATCTATTAGCGATGCCATCTATTCAAACATACAGCAGTGAATATTACAGCGACACGGGTCTTGATGTTCCTTCAACATGCTTCAGTTGAAATAGATTCCTAATGATTAATAATTTCCGAAAATGATGTATTTTACACTCTAGATACATGAGAAATACATCGAAATATATAAATTACGCTTCGTAAAAATAAACTATAAACCTGGGTTCTGAAATGTCGGGTCTCAAGATGCCGCATAGACACGTATATATATATATATATATATATATATATATATATATATATATATATATATATATATATATATATATATATATATATATATATATATATACACCATCACTTCATTCATAAATAATTGCCAAACATGCAAGGAATGCAAATATGACAGAAAACCTATCAAACTTTACCGAAACACCCGAACGACCTTTTAAAATCATCAATATTGACTTACTTACCCTAGACGGACAATATTATTTATACTTATACGACCAATTTTCAAAATATGCACAAGCAGACCCTGTCAAAACTAAAGACAGTAAGAACATAGTAAAAATTTTAGAAACATTCATTAGAGCAAAAATACCCCCAAGAAAATTTAAATGTGACCAAGGTTGTGAATTCAATAACATATTTTTACGAACTTTTTGCCATAATAATCAGATCGAGTTACACATAACATCAGCTCAGAATCCGAAATCAAACTTCATAGAGAGATTTCACTCGACTTTGATAGAACATTTAAGGATTAAGACACGAACTTGCAATTTGAAGCCTTTGAAAGACCTAGTGAATGATTGTATTTTCGCATATAACAATTCGATCCAGACTATCACAAATATGACACCAAACGAAATACTTTACGGTAAAGATTATACAAATTTAAGGCCGAGAGAAAACACACAAAATAAATTACAGACATACGTAGACAAACGACATAATGAAATATAACAAGTTAAAATGAATATTAATAGAGAAAAGCAAAAACGTTATGAAAACCCCAAAGAAAATGACAAGATCAGTAAATTGAAGAACCTCACCGAAGCATATATAAAACAAAATCCCCGTTTAGTAACAAAATTTGAGAAACCGTTATATATGAAAACGAAAATCAGAAATTTTAATGATAATTTCAGAACAATAGATGCTAAAGATAAATTAAGAGATCGAAAAGTGAAGATTGATAAAATCAAAATTTGATTGTTTCTGAATCCCTCATGGATTCGCAGAAGTCAAAAATGTAACAAATAATCCTGGCTTTTTATTACATACAATTGGTGAGTGTCGCTTGAAGAAAGCGAACAATTGCATTATTTTTATGATGATATGAGCCCCATATATGATTAATATTTGAAATTTAAACAGATTATTGACAAGGAATTGGAAGAATTAACAAACGAAACATTTTTAACTGAAAATGTTAATATTGTAGATTATATGTTTGAAGAATTGGAATTGAATATAATTAAATTATTCATTAGAAGAAATAAAAGGGGATTCATTAACGGATTCGGATCTATACTAGAATCTATAACCGGAAATTTAGACGCCTCCGACGAAGAGCGGTATAATTTATTGTTAGAACAACTTAGCAGCAATCAGAAAACATTACAAACACAAGCAAATGAAGTAGTACACCAACAACAGACACTTACAGATAGAGTCAATAAAAATTTACAAACCATAAACCTTAATAAAAATAAATTAAGAGATTCGCTAAACGAAATTATGGACATAATCAAAACAGAGAAAAGTTGGAAAACACTCATACACACAGAAATACAGATTAATAAAATATTAATCTACATTCAATGACTCAAAAATAAGGTTGATAACGTTATAAAATCGTTGGGATTTTGTTCATTGAATCAATTAGATATCACGATTATAGATCCCAACAGCCTTTCAAACATTACACAAAATCCGAATATCCTTCAGATGATTGAAACAATATACGTTACTTGTACATTACAGAACAATAAAATACATATACTTTTAGCTGTTCCAAATTACACGAATGATTTGTATAAAATACAACAATTTACACCCATACCATATTATGATTCCTCATACAAACAGATATTGGAAGACAATACTATGTTCATTTCATACAATGATAAATATAGATCAGTCCTTAAGTTTGTTAATAATAAATATTGTTTTTCAAATTATAATCCTATAAATAGTTGTATTGATAACATATTGAATAAACAAGTATATGATGATTGTTTAAGTGAACAGATTACGGCAAAAAACTATATTTCTCAAATACCATTCACGAACAAAATAATCATATTTTCACCAAATTTACAAAAATTAGAATTCAACTGTGGAAATAATTACATATATAAACAATGACAAGGTATTTTCCTTAATGAACAAGATACGTGTACCATGAAGAATTGGCAATTTCAAAAATATAAACCTCTTTAACAAGAACATATTTTTGATAATCTAAAGAACACAGAAATAAAAAAGGTACCTCAAATCATAAGAGTACATGATGTGAAATTAAATGTCACACATTTGAAACAGATTGAATCCATCAATGAAATTAACTCTCATCATATACCCACATTTTGTGTAATATTTTTTGTAATAATAATTATTATAGTTTTAATATTGTATAGGAATAAGATTTACTCTTTAATTATGAAATGTAGGGCGAGAAAGATTACGGAACAGAATAATAAAGACTAAGAGTTAAACCCTCTGAAATAACGTCGTTTCTTGATGGGGAGGAATTATGAATCCCAAAACGCTGAAGTTTCGTTATTTGAGATCACAAACAACGTAATTTCTTTCTCTTAGAATAAGGAAAACATGTAATAATTAAGTTATAAATAAGAGTAGAAAGTTCACGTAAGTGAGATAATATTATCAACTTTCCTACCTAAAACAACTACGCTAGAAAAGTACTTTGACGCTAAATAAATGAAATATTAAAATTAACATCGCTTTCTTTTAATAATCGTCGAGATCAATAATATAATTTATATATATATGTATATATATATCTATATACATATATATATATATATATATATATATATATATATATATATATATATATATATATATATATATATATATATATATATATATATATATATATATATATATATATATATATATATATATATATATATATATATGTATATATATATATATACAGGCTGTAACAGAAATAAGTACATTAATTTTAACCTGCAATAGATCTCTTCAAGCCTAACAATTTTTCTTGATAACTTTTTTCTGTAAGTCTCCTGGATATCGAGTAAAAATTCATCAAAGTTTGGTCAAAAATTTTATAGTGCGCCTATGGTTGGAACTGAATGATTCTCATTTGTTGGAGGAATGACAGCTGTCGATTCAAATGATTATTTTGAAACTTTAAACCATCATAGTCTTATCAATCATTCATTTGAAACTGAAAAAATAACAGTATTTCAATAATACACTGATATTCGCTCACCTCGATTATTCTATTTTTGTATATGCTGCAAGAAAGATCAAATTCATCTCTAAAACCAACAATTTGGTATATTGGTCGTATTTATTATATGTTATTGTTGAGAAATTTTATTTCTATTTAGGAATTTCACGTATATTTTCAAACAGTTGGTACATTTCTTGAACATAAAATTGTCAGCACGAGTTCATTGCACTTGGATCAGCTGATTTGAATAGTCTGAATACAGCCTGTAACATAGTTAAAATATGGGTCAGATTGTGCTGCCATCTACGATCAACTTAAAAAGTAGGTGCAGCTCTCAGCTTATTTCATTACTGTTGGCTCTCAAACATAAAGAGAAAATCATTCAATGATTTATTTGAAGTGAACGGTGAAATATGAAATGCAATGCAATTTTAAAATAATTAATTCAATGGATAATTCTACTGAAAATATTCCCGCAAAAATCGTAAGAGCTTATTCTTGAAAAATAGAAAACCTAACCCACAAATGTATCACACTGAGTTTGGTAATTGATTTTAAATATTTCTAAAATATGAGATACATTATTTTATCTGTTCAACAGATCAATTTACGAGGCATACTTCATTGAAACGACCTGACTGTGAAGTTTGTAATAATATGAGAAAAACTAATTCACAGCTGCTTCATTCATAAATTAATGTATTTTATTCATTTCATCTGGTGTTTTACGTTTCAGGTAAACGATAAGTTCTCAATATCTCATAGTATTCTCATCATTATGTATAAGTGCACAATATTTTGACAATAAATACATGAGCATAACCACAATAATTCAATTTTTAGTGAAAAATGACATTTCTGAAATCGTTCCGAAAAAATTCGCCGAACTAATTCTACACTGCCTGCGAAATCGCAGATAGAAGAGTTTGACATTTTTACAGGTTTTAACTCTCGTGACAATAATAATTAGACGATTTTTTCCAAAATTTATTTGAAGGAATTGATAGCTCACATATGTCGAAATCAATTGTTTCGTTGTAACCAGGGTTGTAACTGCTACTGGATCCGATAATTATGCACCTGAACGACTCGTTAAATTATAGGGGTTAAAAAATGCTGGAAAAAGATGAGAGTTCGAGAAAAAGTTATTAAGAAAAATTGTTATGCTTGATGGGTTCTATCACTGGTTAAAATTAATGTATTTATTTCTGTTACACCCTGTATATATATATATATATATATATACATATATATAAAGAAATGACGTTGTTTGTGATCTCAAATAACGAAACTTCAGCGTTTTGGGATTCATAATTCCTCCCCATCAAGAAACGACGTTATTTCAGAGGGTTTAACTCTTAGTCTTTATTATTCTGTTCCGTAATCTTTCTCGCCCTACATTTCATAATTAAAGAGTAAATCTTATTCCTATACAATATTAAAACTATAATAATTATTATTACAAAAAATATTACATAAAATGTGGGTATATGATGGGAGTTAATTTCATTGATGGATTCAATCTGTTTCAAATGTGTGACATTTAATTTCACATCATGTACTCTTATGATTTGAGGTACCTTTTTTATTTCTGTGTTCTTTAGATTATCAAAAATATGTTCTTGTTAAAGAGGTTTATATTTTTGAAATTGCCAATTCTTCATGGTACACGTATCTTGTTCATTAAGGAAAATACCTTGTCATTGTTTATATATGTAATTATTTCCACAGTTGAATTCTAATTTTTGTAAATTTGGTGAAAATATGATTATTTTGTTCGTGAATGGTATTTGAGAAATATAGTTTTTTGCCGTAATCTGTTCACTTAAACAATCATCATATACTTGTTTATTCAATATGTTATCAATACAACTATTTATAGGATTATAATTTGAAAAACAATATTTATTATTAACAAACTTAAGGACTGATCTATATTTATCATTGTATGGAATGAACATAGTATTGTCTTCCAATATCTGTTTGTATGAGGAATCATAATATGGTATGGGTGTAAATTGTTGTATTTTATACAAATCATTCGTGTAATTTGGAACAGCTAAAAGTATATGTATTTTATTGTTCTGTAATGTACAAGTAACGTATATTGTTTCAATCATCTGAAGGATATTCGGATTTTGTGTAATGTTTGAAAGGCTGTTGGGATCTATAATCGTGATATCTAATTGATTCAATGAACAAAATCCCAACGATTTTATAACGTTATCAACCTTATTTTTGAGTCATTGAATGTAGATTAATATTTTATTAATCTGTATTTCTGTGTGTATGAGTGTTTTCCAACTTTTCTCTGTTTTGATTATGTCCATAATTTCGTTTAGCGAATCTCTTAATTTATTTTTATTAAGGTTTATGGTTTGTAAATTTTTATTGACTCTATCTGTAAGTGTCTGTTGTTGGTGTACTACTTCATTTGCTTGTGTTTGTAATGTTTTCTGATTGCTGCTAAGTTGTTCTGACAATAAATTATACCGCTCTTCGTCGGAGGCGTCTAAATTTCCGGTTATAGATTCTAGTATAGATCCGAATCCGTTAATGAATCCTCTTTTATTTCTTCTAATGAATAATTTAATTATATTCAATTCCAATTCTTCAAACATATAATCTACAATATTAACATTTTCAGTTAAAAATGTTTCGTTTGTTAATTCTTCCAATTCCTTGTCAATAATCTGTTTAAATTTCAAATATTAATCATATATGGGGCTCATATCATCATAAAAATAATGCAATTGTTCGCTTTCTTCAAGCGACACTCACCAATTGTATGTAATAAAAAGCCAGGATTATTTGTTACATTTTTGACTTCTGCGAATCCATGAGGGATTCAGAAACAATCAAATTTTGATTTTATCAATCTTCACTTTTCGATCTCTTAATTTATCTTTAGCATCTATTGTTCTGAAATTATCATTAAAATTTCTGATTTTCGTTTTCATATATAACGGTTTCTCAAATTTTGTTACTAAACGGGGATTTTGTTTTATATATGCTTCGGTGAGGTTCTTCAATTTACTGATCTTGTCATTTTCTTTGGGGTTTTCATAACGTTTTTGCTTTTCTCTATTAATATTCATTTTAACTTGTTATATTTCATTATGTCGTTTGTCTACGTATGTCTGTAATTTATTTTGTGTGTTTTCTCTCGGCCTTAAATTTGTATAATCTTTACCGTAAAGTATTTCGTTTGGTGTCATATTTGTGATAGTCTGGATCGAATTGTTATATGCGAAAATACAATCATTCACTAGGTCTTTCAAAGGCTTCAAATTGCAAGTTCGTGTCTTAATCCTTGAATGTTCTATCAAAGTCGAGTGAAATCTCTCTATGGCGTTTGATTTCGGATTTTGAGCTGATGTTATGTGTAACTCGATCTGATTATTATGGCAAAAAGTTCGTAAAAATATGTTATTGAATTCACAACCTTGGTCACATTTAAATTTTCTTGGGGGTATTTTTGTTCTAATGAATGTTTCTAAAAATTTTACTATGTTCTTACTGTCTTTAGTTTTGACAGGGTCTGCTTGTGCATATTTTGAAAATTGGTCGTATAAGTATAAATAATATTGTCCGTCTAGGGTAAGTAAGTCAATATTGATGATTTTAAAAGGTCGTTCGGGTGTTTCGGTAAGGTTATCGGTGAGTTTGATAGGTTTTCTGTCATATTTGCATTCCTTGCATGTTTGGCAATTATTTATGAATGAAATGATGGTGTCTATCATTTTGCGTCAATAATATTTCTCTTTTAATTTATTTTATGTTTCCATAATTCCACGGTGGTTCGTTTTTCCTATATGATATAAGTAAACGATTTCATTTTGTTCATCTAATTGTTCAATATCGTCTACTTCTTCATTAATTTTAATAATATTAATACTATTCGTTTCAAAATCTTTTTGGATCAACTGGTTTGAAATTTGGAATAATACATCATTGCATATGCAATAATATCTGACTTTAGGAACAATATAATTTTTTATGAATTCTCATAATTGGTTTTCTGCCTCGTTTTCTTCAATTGTGACCATCAATCTCTGTTTTTTGTTACCAAAAAGTCGTTTGATTTCCACATCGTACTTATTTTCGAAAGAAAATATAATTTCATTATCAGCTATGTTTATTCTATTTTCTAGAATTTTTAAACTGTTAACTGGATATTCCTGGTCGCTGTAAATGGTTTCAATATCATCTTGTGTATTTACTATATTTCTTATTGAGTCATCATCTTGTTCTATAATTCTCTCCAATTCTATTCTTGATTCTAATTCGTCACTAAGTACGAGGCTCTGGGGTAATGAATGAATATTAATTTGTATGCAAGTATTTTCAAATATTGAAATCAAAATTTTATTCAATTCTTCTTTCAGTAATTTGTCTGATCCACATGATAAATAAGGGATGTTTATTCCGTATATGTCATTTTTTATCAAATAATCGCGTGATTGTATAAGTGATTGCTTCAATAATTTCCTATTACATATGTCATTAAATAATTCTTTAGAAAATAAATGAAAAATTTGTTTATTATATTCGTTTTGAATTAAAATTTTATTGGGTAACTTATTTTTACAAAAATTTTTACTATCAAATTGGTTATCAATTTGTTTTGCTAATCCTTTACCAAATTTATAATCTTTTGGAATACAATGTGCAAAAATAGGTGTTGATGTTACATCGTCTATTTTGTAATTAATTTTGAACTCATTTCTTATTCGACTTGAAAAATTTGCTATTTTATTTGTTCTGCCTGCTATGTATTCTATTTCAAAGTTATATTCACTCAGTTCAATCTTCCAGCGTAGTGACTTCTGATTTGCGTTCTTCATGTTAAAAAGCCAGACCAGTGGTCTGTGGTCTGTACGTATTGTGAATTTTCTTCCGTAAAGATAGGGCTTAAAATTTTGAATAGGCCATATTATTGCTTTCAATTCTTTTTCAATTGTGTAATAATTTTGTTAATGGTAATTGGAGGTTTTAGAGGCATAAGCAAGTGATTTTTCTTGTAAATCATCATTTTGAGAAAGTACTGCGCCCATTGCATAGTCAGAAGCGTCAGTGGTTGATATAAAATTCTTATTGAAATCAGGGAATGCGAGTATTGGTGGATTTGTGATTAAATTCTTTTGCTTTCGTGGAACATTCTACATATTCATTATCATGGATGTTTGTACTTGATCCTTCGCGTAAACAATTCGTGAATGGTTTGGTTAATTTTGAAAAATTATGAATAAATCTACGATACCACGAAAGTTTGCCTAAAAATGACTTTATTTCATTTACTGTTTTTGGAACTTGGATATTTTGTATAACCTCCATTTTTTTTTCTTCATTTGGCTTGAGGCCTTCATTTGAAATTACAAATCCTAAATATTCGACTTCTGTTTTGAATAACTCTAATTTATCTAATTGTATTTTTGAATTTGTCTCTTCTAAATATTTGAAAACAGTCTTAATATTCTTCAAATGTTCTTGTTAAGTGTTACCAAAAATTAAAATATCATCTAAATATACAAGACATACTTTACCAATTATGTCTTGTAATATCTCGTTCATGCATCGTTGAAATATCGCGGGGGCATTAACTGGTCCAAAAATCAAACACAAAAATTCGTAATGTCCTGAAGTAGTGCTGGAGGCTGTTTTTTTTTCTGCCATTTTTGTCGACGAATATTTGGTGAAGTCCCGAATGCAAATCAAGTGTAGTAAGATATTTTGGTTTATTTGTCTGGTCAAAGAAAGTGTCAATGTTTGGATCAGGGAATTTATCTTCTTCAATTTTCTGATTTAATTCAAGTCAATGGGGTCATCCCAAAAAAAAAAAAAATGTTTTTTCTTGCTGATATGAAAAATTTATATCATACACTTGATACTGCCGTAAAAAAGTTATAATATTATTTATTTTCCATTTATAAATTCCGACATGAAGTTTCGCGGTATTTTTTTTATGACGTGATAAATTATTGCTCAATGTTATATGTACGCACTCAAAAAGTTATCCCGGACATGCGCATCACAAAACTGATCGGCAGGCGCTAAGACTTGGAATTTATTTTACGTTGAATGTAGACGAGTAAACGTGTTGCGTATAAGTGCTAGAATTATAGGAAAATATTTTTTGAATGAAGAGATTTGTTAACAAAACTACTTTTGTAAGGTATGTGAGCTAAATATATTCTAGATTCATTTTTTATTAGTAATTGAGAACATTTTAGAGCGACAATGGTAGTAAAATACTGTTTGGTGCCTTCTTGTCAGAACAATACAATAAATACACCTAGGAAAACTTTCATCCGGATTCCACAAATACCTCAGATCAGGGAAAAATGGCATGAAGCTATAGGTGCAACAAAAATTTTAAAAGGCTCCTATGGATTTGTATGCGAAGATCACTTTGACGTAAGTTCAATTTGTGTTTGATAAAACATAAGATAGACGAAACTTGTGAAACAAATATTTTTATGGGCGTGGTACCTCCGTTTTGCGACGTTTTTTTAGCTGATAATGTAAATTATTTCAGAAATTATCATTCAATTTATAATAATGTTTGGCCATCGTTTCTCAGCTCATTTTCGTTTATTTTACAAGATTATATGATTATGCGGGGATTGTTAAATACTAAAGCTGATTATTTTCGTGTTGCAGCTTGAAAATGATGCCGAAAATTGGTTAGAGTTCAAAATAGTCGGTACTAGATTAAGAATAAAGAATGATGTTGTACCACACATGAATCTGTCATCCAATGATATAGACTTCATGCAGTCTCAAATATCAAAATCGGCAGAAAAACGAAAAGAAGATATTAGGCAAACTTTGGCTATTAGGAAAAAACTAAGATTTGATGAACCTAGTACATCAGAAATTATGGGAGAAGATACACTTCAAACATCCGAAGCTACTATGGATCAGTTCCAATCAACTAGCCATTCCTCGACGAAAGATCAATTGACTCAGACAGAAATTAAATTATTCAAGGACGCTGCGATACAAACAACTTTTAAAACTGATGGTAAATTAGTTGAAATATCTGAAAAATCAGAAAGCTCCAATTCTAATTCGCCTTCAGAGAATGAGTCCTTATACGTACCATCATCATCTACTGACTCTTCTCCACTCAAAAATATTAGAATAGGTAGAAAAGAAACAAATGAAGACAATTCTATAATGAACATAGAAAAAAATAGCAGGTTATATTTAGGTTTGCCAGAAAAAGAATATTTTTTACTGAAATTAATTACAGCTGAAGTTAAAATAACATACAAAAATATTTTGATAACCTTGAAAAAAATTAGACTCAATGATTCACATGGTCGCCTTTCTATTGAATTTGGCGTGAGTAAATCAAATATTTCAAGAAGTTTGATTTCCACTCTTCCAAAATTAGGCGAATTTTTTGAAGATTTCATTTTCTGGCCTGATGCTCGATTAATAAAATTAAAGCAGCCAATTCATTTTTCTGTCAGATATAAAAATGTACAGTCCGTTATTGACTGTCTGGAAATTGAAATTCAAACTCCATCAAACGCATACATTCAAGCGCAGACATGGAGCAACTTTAAAAAATGCAATACAGTCAAATATTTGATCTCATCAACTCCACACGGATTAATTAACTTCATATCGAAAGGTTATGGTGGACGAACTACCGACACTGATATAGTCAAGAAATGCGGATATCTAAATATATTGCCGTCAAATTGTGCTGTTATGGCTGACAGAGGTTTTAAAAATATATCTCAACAATTAATCACTAAAAATTGTGTATTGGTGAGACCACCGTCAACAGTTCCTGGTGAAAAACTAAGTAGAGAAGAAGTGGTACACAGTAAACGAATAGCGGCTCTGCGAATCCACATCGAAAGAGTCATAAGAAGGTTGAGAGAATTTAAAATACTTACGCCCCATGCTTGTGTTCACTCCAAATTGATACCTTGGCTAGATTGTATAATTATAATTGCCTGTGGTATTGTTAATGTACAAGGGTTACTAATCAAATAAAAAAAATATTTACATATAATAAAAATTCATTCTACTGCACAATTTTATTGAATATTGCATTTTTCCAAAAACTATAAGCATCCTTCATCATAATTTCACAGAATTCTTTATCTAATTCAATTTCTATAACATTTACTTGTTCATCAATTTCAAATTTAGGTGATGCTACACACAAAAGTCCGTGCGACTTTTCAGTGAGAAACATTTGCATTTGAAGCTGCGCAAACGGCTTCGGACAAATTTTATTGTTTGGATCCACATAACTCCCCACTGATTTTGCTTTGGAAGGACATTTTACTTCAATACAGAGTTTCTCTGTGATGCCATCAGGAGATGCACCAAATATAGGATACTCAGGCTTGATCACAAGCCCACATTTTTTTATATTTATTTTCAATTTCTTCGCAACACAATCGAGTACTGCTTCTTCCAATCGGAGTCCTCGTTCCATACTGTCAGTGGTTATTTTTGAAGATCCAAATACTGCTTCTGTTAGACTCCCATCAAATGTTTTGCACCTTGATGCTTCAAAAATTTTCGATGCGGTAATTCTAGCGAAACGTGCTGCATACCACTTTGATGTTTTGTGCTGATTTATTGTTATATTCTGCACTGCCACACAGTCATCAGCTTTCATTGTCTTCTTGCAGTATTCGACAAAATTATCTGCATCTGCCTGCAGGCTGTTTTCCTTCAGATATTCTTCGTATTTTATACTTAAACAGTGTAAAGAAACTTTCTCAACTGCATCTTCTTCAAACAGCTGAAATAACAAGCTCTGGCTGTCATATAAACGACCTTGTTCCAAAAATTTTGTACGACAATCACCTTTTTTTAATTCTGAGGTGCGTTGCATTTTCTGACCATACATTTCTGGTATGGTACTTCCTTTCAAACTTTTCCCAACTTTAGAAAGCTTTGAAGTACGCCAATAGCAAGTTACTGATGTAACTGACGGCTCTCCACTCCTCCTGTGAAGCCACATTAAAAAGGCAACTGCATGCTTACAACCTCCTGAAATTTTCATTTAAAAAGTTACTGAATAATAGATTGAAATATTTAATAAATGTCTTACCATCAGATGCTAAACAGTCATGACATTCGCAGCTAATGACTTCTTCATTTTCTTTCACTGTAACAGTGACTGCATAACCCTTACTAGTTACACGGTGCTCTGGAGTAATTTTTCCCTTGATAATACACATATCGTTTTCTCGCTTCAACTGCACATATCCTATGGCATTGTCTCCATAATCTTCTCTTGTTGCTCTATATAATAACAATAATAAGTAGTAATAAGGGTTAGAAAAATAAATATAAAATCATACCTTTTCATTTTTACATTTTGCACTTCAGCGTTTCGATAATCCACATTCTTGATAAAAAAGTTATTCACCATAATAAAACCAATTTTAGGCAAATTATTTGAATTTCCTTGCTCAAAACCAGCTTCCATCTTCAATAATAACAATCTGCGTACTTAATTCAAACAATCATAAACATTGAACACGTGCTTCTGTTTACTCAATTTTGTAACAAGCTTACACTGTTGTCCGCTAGAGTGAAAGTGTGCATTCACACAATACAAGTTTTAGTTTCTGACGTCACAAATAAATTTAAAAATCTCAAGTAATTTTGAAAAAATTATTTCTCGGGAACTACAAACTTTTCAGACTCAATAATTGTACGAGTAAGAATATCTTGGAGTATATTCCACGAAAAAAATTTTTTTTAAAAGTGTGAGATGACCCTATTACTAATCTAGTTTTTCGTTTACCTGAGGCATCCAATTTTTTGGGTACGGTCCATATCGGTGAGTTATATGGACTTCTTGATTTTAGTATAACTCCTGCTTTCAGCATGTTCTGAATATGCTCTTCAAAGTCTTTGTCATAAATTTGCGGGAGCCGGTAATTTTTCGTGTAAGTTATAATATTTGAACGTCAAGTATTGTTTTTAAAAAGATCTTTATTTGACAGAAGCTACATACAGAATGCCCTAAACTATCTTAAAATCACTATATATGAACTACATAATGCTGAGATTGCGTTTCCCACGAGACATAGAAGTACGTGTCTTCCCATGTCCAGTGAGGGGTCAATCTTCTATATAACTCCTCCCCTATTGAAGTTGGGCATCGCCCGGAAGGTGGAGTACTGACATAGGAACATTAATATTTCCACTTTTATTAAAAATTTTACAATTAAATATCTTCTTACGAATTATGAATAATATAAAAATAATTACTATAACTATAATAACATAATTAATTATATTATGTTTATTTGTTTCCGAAACATCATTTATTGAATGCAAATCATATCTAATTATTTTCATCTCTTTAATATTTTGTAATTCTATTTCTGAATTAATTTTGTGTGATTTTGTAACATTAAATTTATAATTTGAAATTATTATCGGTTCACCATTTATCTTATTATTCAAAATTAACTTATTATTCAACTTACACTCATTATTCTCCAATAAATATATTCCCTTCAATATTTTGAACTCTTCATTTTCATTTTTACATTTTAAAGTAATTTTATTATCATACGGATAACATAAAACAAATTTATTGGTATTGCTTATTTCTATCATATTTATAACATTTCTATTTATTCTAATATAACTACAATTACGCAACTCTTTATTGAACACTATCTGATAGTCACATTCACTTTCTCTGATCATGTCATGATTAACTTGATTACAATAATAAAACTCGCTTACTTCCTTATAATTATTTGTCACTGAATACAACTTATTTCTTTCCTTCAACAACAAATGTTCACTTTGAAACACTGTAAGCACTTCAACTTTGAACTGTAGGTACAGGGGTGTATTGCAATAATTCAAATATATTTTCAAAATTCAATTGCACTAAAATTAAATAATTTACTTCATAATTTTCTACTTTACAATGAGTTGAAATTAACTGTTTCAAATCATTAAAATTCAAATTTTCTGGAAATTCAAATTTACTATTCATATTAATTTCAATTAAATTATCTTTCAATAAATCGTAAGGTATTATACTCTCGTGCAATAATCCCATATTACAAAAACTTATAGAAATATCTAAGTCATTCAAAATATTTTGTATGATACTATATAAATGAATAATCTGATTCATAATATCTTTAATAAATAAATGATCTATTTTTGTTGACTTTTGATTCAAAAACTCTTGTATAATCGATATTCTATCCTTTAAGGACGTTCACTCGGCGAGAGAGTGACAGAAAAATTCATGCGAGAGAGAGGGAATGTGCGTAGTTTGATGCAGCAACATAGCTTTACATGGACAGACGTAATCTGTGCCTGTGTGAGTTGAGCGACCATAAGGCGCGCAGAGCGGTTCCCAACGTTGCAACCTCTCTCTCATGTCTCTTTCTCTCAGCGTAAAACTGTAGTGTTTACATTTTTATTATGGCTCTTTCTTGATAATGAATATGGATAGGTGGAATATTTTGAATGGTAAATTTTCCTCACATTCTATTCTATAGTATATTGTTTTTTCAGAGATATGTGAAGAAAACTTCTTTTGATATTAGTAAAAATGTTCATTTTTACGATGTATAACCTATACCTTCCATGTTAATGTCGCCAGCTTTAACGATAAATTTCTCTAAATTTTGCATGGATAGCGATATTTTGAAAAATACTACTGTATAGAGGGCATTTTCATTCATACAATTTTTCAATTTGAGGAAAGTCAGAAGAAAATCGATTTAACCAGTGAACGTCCTTAATACCATTTGATTGTGCTTCAAACTTTCAATCGTATCATTAAACTGCTGTATCATTTGGGTATTGGTATTAAAATTTTCTAAAACATTTTTACTCAAATTTTCTTGATATTTACTCAATTTTGCTATCAGATTATCATATCTTTGAGCATCATCATGATCTAAGTTTCCTGTAATACTTTTCAATATAGTACCTCACCATTTATTAATCCTCTTTTAATTCTCTTACTAACTTCAATATTCAAATTTTGTAATTTCGATAATATATCGTCTTGATAATAACTCAATATTTTCCAATAATTATCAAATTCTACAATATCTTTGCCCCCATTTTTATTCAATTCCAATTTTAATAAATGAACTTGCTCATTTAAATTCAAGTATTCGACATACAGTGCTTGAAAATCATATTTGAAATGAATAACATGCTTACTGGAATAAATTCTTGTATCTCCTAACTTACTAATTAAGGCACCAGGATTATGTGTTATATCAATCAAATGTTTTGTTGTCGATCCTGATCCGAGCAGGATGAACCTGGAACAACAGATTCTTTAACTATTTTCTAGGTTTCTTAATTTTTGACAATTTATATTTTTTATCTTTCGAAGTTGTCAATGTTCCAAATTTTGGCTGCATACTAGCCACTTTGTGTGACACATATTTAGGCTTAGTTATTTTGCCAGAATGTCTTATGTTCTGTTTTATTCTTACTTCATTTAAATTCTCGGGAATAATTTCATTCTTATTTTCATTACGCTTTTCTGCTATATTTAATTTTTTCTGATCTAACTTTGGTTTTACGTTATTATAAATAATTTGCATCTTTTCTTTATGATTTTGAACAAAATTTTGACTAATATGTTTCTCTAAGTCTAAATTCAATTCATTACTTTTAAAATGTCCAAATAACATATCAATGGGTCGATAGTCTGTAGCACTGTGTATTGTATTATTATAACCTATTATTGCATATCTAATTCTGTCTTTTAATTTCAAATTTGTATATTCTTTTTGTAAATTCAATAATCTTAAATGTTCGATCAAAGTCGAATGAAATCGTTCTATTTGTCCGTTTGAATTTGGATTGTCTATACTTGTAAAATGAATATTTATTGTACGCAAAGCTAAAAATTCTTTTATTACGATGTTATTGAACTCTTTCCGTTATCACATTTAACTTTTTCTGGAATAACATATTGCGATAAAAATTTCAACAATTTATTAGCTATCTCTATGGAAGTCATATTTTTTAATTCATACACTTGTACAAATTTTGAAAAACTGTCAATTACTGTTAAATATTTATCTTTTTCCAATGAAATAACATCCATGTGTATTACTTCTAAAGGCTTATTATTTGTCGGTGTTACTCTTAACTTCAATTTAATAGGACTTCTCTCATATTTGTTCTGTAAACAAATTTCACACGGATTGATATAATTTTGAACTAAAATATGAAGATTTGGCAAATAATATTTTTCTTTTCATTGTTTCTGTTATTCCTCGATGGTTGGTCTTTCCTTCGTGATATAAATTGATTATTTCGATTTGCTGATTTTTATTGTTGATGTCTTCAAGTTTATCATTACAGCTTATGAACTCTTCACTTTTATACAAAAAATACTTTTGTAATATTTCATTAATATTAAAGTAAAGATTATCATTGAAGATGCAAAAATATCTTGTGTTGGGCGTGCAATAATCTTTTAAAAATGATATAATATTCTCCATCAAACTAATTTTCGATATAAAAACGTCCAATATTGTTTTTCCCTCAAACGGTTTACTTATATTCACTTTTAATTTCGGAAAGTCTGTAATATTGGATATTATTTGATTTTTACCTATATTTATAGGTGATTCTAAAAATTTTATTCCGGAAACAGGGCTTTCGTTGTCTAAGTGACAAGTATTCTGTGAATCTGAAGAATGATTTACCATATTACTCTCGTTATCAGTGTCAATCGCAAAATTCTCAAAATTTATAGGTAGCGAATAAACAATTATTTTTATGTTTGAATCTGAAAAAACTTCATTTATTATCAATTGTACTTTTTGCCATGATAATTTATCTTCACCGCATCCAATTTTAGGAATGGATATACTGTCCAAATTATTCTGTATTAAATATAATTTCAAATTTTGTAAAACATCTTCAATGTTTTTATATGTAGGTTTATGACTATATTTTCCTTTCGTGACTAAATGAAATAATAATTTTTCATTCGGTAATTTTTGCAATAATACATCTGTAATTCTTGAAGTCTTGAACTTCAATAAATACTCTCTGCTTTCAAATTTTGAATTAATTTGTGCAGCTATTTCTTTACCAAATTTTCTATCTGCACTTATACAATGAGTTAAATTATCATTCACTTCCAATAAATTTCCTTCTTTCTCTAATATTTCAGAATTATTTATTTTTACTCTTGATAAAGCATCTGCATTTGTATTTAACTTTCCCTTCTTGTATTCTACCCCATAATCGTACTCTTGTAATTTAAGTTTCCAACGGAGTAATTGAGAATTTGGTTCTTTCAACTTAAAAAGCCAAACTAATGGTTTATGGTCTGTTATGATTTTGAATTTTATTCCATAAATATAGGGCCTGAAATATTTTGTCGCCCAAACTATAGCGAGTAACTCTTTTTCATATGTTGAATAATTGATTTCATGAGTATTCAACGTTCGACTCGCATACGCTATTGGTAATTCTTTTCCGTTGAAATTTTGAGAAAGTACGGTGCCTAGCGCAAAGTTGCTGGCGTCGGTTGTCAATATGAATTGTTTGTTGAAATCGGGATACTGTAATATTGGGTCATTCGTCAAAAGTCTCTTGCATGTCTTAAAACTTTCTTTATATGCATCATTATTCATATCTATTACAGAACCTTTCTTCAAGGCTTGAGTAAGAGGTTTTGTTATTTTCGCGAAATGTTCTATAAACCGCCTATAATAACCTATTAATCCTAAAAAAGATTTAATCTCCTTCTGATTTTTAGGGATCGGAAAATTTTGAATTGCATTAATTTTGTTAGGATTTGGTTTGATTCCATTAGAAGTGACTACATGTCCTAAATATTCGACTTCTTTCCTTAAAAACTCTGACTTATCTAACTGCACCTTAAGATTTGCTTCTCTCAATGTCTTAAATATTTTTTTAATATTTTCTAAATGTTCTTCCAAACTATTGCCCAAAATAATTATATCATCGAGATATACTAAGCAAATTGTTCCAATGTAATCTTCCAATACGAGGTTCATTAGACGCTGGAAAGTACTGGGTGCGTTTTTTAGCCCGAACGGCATTCGAATGAACTCATAATGACCGTTTTCTACGTTAAAAGCAGTTTTGGGTATATCTTTTGAATCTACCTCAATCTGATGGAATCCTGAGACTAAATCAATTGTGGAAAAATACCTACATCTTCCTAATTTATCTAAAATATCATTAATATTCGGAATCGGATACTTATCATCTATGGTCTTCTCATTCAACTTTCTATAATCAATTACCATACGAAATTTCTTTTTTCTTGAAGCATCCGGTTTCTTTCCAACAATCCAGACTGGACTGGCCCAAGGAGAAAAACTCGGTCTAATGATTCCGTCTTTTAATAATTTTGAAACTTGATTTTGAATTTCTCCTTTATAACAATGGGGATATCTGTAATTCCTGGCATGAACAGGTATTTCATCTACTGTCTTTATCTCATGTTTTATTTTGCTTGTAAACGTCAAATTGTCATCTTCTTTATAAAATATGTCTCTATATTCTTGAATTATTTTCAATAAATTGGTTCTTTCAAATGTATTCGCATGAACTGTACGAAAATTTTTTGAATCAATTGGTCTTTGAGGTGGAACTCTTATTTTATAATCCATTGTGAAATTTGGAATATTTAAATTATTTATTTCAATTTCTTTATCGGTCTTATTGATTATAGAAACTATCAATCTTTTATTTCTTATTTCCACTGAACTATCTGGGATCTCATAACATGTATTTATATTATTATTTTCTAATAAAACTTCAGAATCCTCTTTATTTATAAAATAACTGACAAATTTCATTTCCTTAGGTTTTAATTTAATTTCTCTCTTATAATAATTCAATTCATACTCTCTACCTAATAAAAATATTCTGTCATTCATTATATCATATTGAGCTTGTAATAATTTCAAATCTTCTAATCCAATGAGCAAGTCAAATTGATTATGAAAATCGAAAACATAAAATTTTACAGCTGTTTTATCAAAATGAAATATAACATATTTATTTCCTTTAGAAATGCCATGTGCCGTTGATAAAGTAAAATTTTCTTTCAATATTTCAAATTTTTCAGGATATTTTTGAATATATTTTGGATTAATAAAGGATCTGGTACTTGCTGAATCTACCAAACATTTAAAATTACCTAACTGTAAAAATGGTAATTGCGTTGGATTTTCAATATTCATTATTTCTCCGAATGTTGGTTCTGATGGCCTAATTCTAAAAAAGGATTATTTTCTTCGTTCTCAATTTCTTCCACCTCTTGTGGTTCATGATCAAGATAAAAATTTTGTTCATCATCAGTGAAAGCAATTTCATTTTCGCTCTGTTCCTGACCTATATTTTCAACATTGTTCAGTTCTGTATTGTAAAAATTTGGTCTAGACTGGTATGGGTTTTTTGGGTGTGCTTGTCTCGTAGACTGTGTTTGTCTAGTAGAGATCGACATAGGGGTTGGTTCTGGTAAATTTTGTTTTGCCTGTACAGGACCTTTTGGAAATGAGTTTGATGGTCTAGGCTGTGTGAATTGGGGTACATACAATGGTTGCACAAGTTGTGTGTTTCTGGGAACAGTTCCTGTATATTTGAAATTATGAGTTTTTTTCGGTTGAAGTGTAGATGACGATCTACTAGCTTTTAATTGATAGTCATTTGTTAATATTTTTAATGCGGAATTTAGGCTTTGTGGATTCCTAGTTTGCAAAAATGATCTCAAAGGATCGCGTAATCCTCCTAAAAATGCTCTTACCGCTAAATTCTGTCCATACATAATTACAGAAGGTCGATGTGCTGCATCTACTTGAGTTTCAACATATGCAGTGTGCGCGTTTAGCAATGTCAGCATTTTATTATAATATTCGAAAGCATTTTCAAAGCCTTGGCGTAAATTCGAAATTTCGATTGCCAGTGTATAACAATCACGTTTATCAGCATAAGCTGTTAATAAAGCATTTTTTAGATCTGCCCAACTATTAATTGTGTAATGTGAGATTGCTTTTGCAGCATCTCCACGTATTTTATTTCTAATATTCGCTTGTAAAACGAAATTTTCGTAATCTGCGGGATAAGTTTGATTGTAAAATTTTGTAATGAGTGCTTCACTCATACGAATAAAATAAGCTAATTCATTTGAATTTCCATGAAAAATTGGAAAAGTATCCAAATATCTTTGTTCGCATTGCTGTGCCATTTTTCTGACTTGTGTCTTTTTTCCAAAAATTATTTGTTACAACAATACAACTGAACTGCACTTACAGTATTGCTGCGAATAGCATGCAGATTTTCTTTCCTCTGGTGTCGCTTGTGTTTCCTTATGTGGATTGGGCACCTCGGAATAGTGATGATTCTGTGGTCGTGGGTCTCTTATCTTTCCCTGCGTGGATTGGGCTCACGAACCGTTTCGTCCAAAGTTCTTTAAACACTCGAACTGGATACTTGCGCACTGGTGATATCGTTGTGATTTAGGTTCGATGCAAATTAATCGTTAACACGAACCAGAGTGATTGTAAATTTACACTTTACTTTTTCACTATTCACTTGTAGAACTAAGAATGTTCTCTCACGGTGATAATTCACTGAACAATTCGAAGTATTTTTTTTTTCACTTAGTTTTGCTGTATCCCATCCTCGTCGCCAGTTATAATATCTGAACGTCGAGTATTGTTTTTAAAAAGATCTTTATTTGACAGAAGCTACATACAGAATGCCCTAAACTATCTTAAAATCACTATATATGAACTACATAATGCTGAGATTGCGATTCCCACGAGACATAGAAGTACGTGTCTTCCCATGTCCAGTGAGGGGTCAATCTTCTATATAACTTGTATATAGGGATATCGTCTGAAGTGTAAATTTTGTGTTGTATTCTATTTGTGAATGTCAATGACTCATTTTCTTTTGGAAAAAGTGAATCATGTTGTTCTTATAAATTATATAATTCGTTTTTCATACCTAATTGTAGGTGTTCGTCTTGAATTTGTACGTGGCTTTCCTTACTTTGCTCACTCAAGTTTCGGGTATTAAATTTCATATTCTTCATGTGAACGACATCTATAAAATTTATAATGGTGTTTGTTTCGCGAAGTATTTCTGTTCTAAATAATAAATCGCATTCTGAATGGAAATTTAGAATGAAAAATTCATATTTCCCGTTGAATATTCTAATTTCAACATACTTATTACATTCAACTCGATTTGTTACAGTTCTGAAAGTTAAAAACTCTCCTAAGATTTTCATTTTGTTTTGTTCAACAGATTTTTCTGTTATTAAATTGATATCTGATCCTGAATCGATGAAGATTTTGAAATTTTGGAATATAATGATTGGAATCGTCTTAGTGTTAGAGAACATTACGTACTTTCGTCAATCTGTTCTGGGTCTACCGTAATCTAAAAAAGATTGAGTTTCAAAAGTTTTGTTTTGTTCATTTGATTCTGATTCATTCTGTGTCTCGCCATTGTTAATATCCGCGTTATTCTCCGTTTCTAGGGGGTAATTCCGTTTTATGGTTTGTGTGGACATGGATGTTATCAATTGTGTCATACCGGACATAGGGGTTGGTTTGAAATCGCGTTTAGTATCTATGATATTCTTAATATTTTGCCTAGAAAATGTTTGTGGTCCCAAAGGGCGTGAATGTTGGGGGTTAAATGGACGTGAAGGAAATTGCTGTGATGAAAATCTTTGTGGTGGGGGATTGAAATATCTATGTGTTTTTTGTTGTGTGGTTTGAGACTTTACTCTGTTCATAGGAGATTTGTGTAATTGTATTGAATTATATTCGTTTGTACTACTGCTTTTTGAGTCTCGACTATTAAGCATTGTTCTCCATATTGTTCATATTGCAATAATTGAATCTTGGAAATCATTCTTTAATAAGGATCTTCAAATTTCTTTAGAGTGTCATTTATATTGCCATCTATTTGTGTCAATAATAGGGTATTATAGGTACTTTTGTCCTCAAAATTTGTTTGAAGAACAATTTTATATCATCCCAGGATGTGAATTCCTGGGTGTCTAATATATCTTAAGTTCTCAACTCCTTTTATGAATCTTGGGAGAGATTTAATTTCTCCATTATATTCAGGTACAGCTTCGATGAAATTTCGAATATCAGCGATTGATGCCGTTGCCATGAATAATTCAAATTGGCACTTATTGAGCTCTTGTACTGGATATGTTAAGGGTGTACTGAGTATGTTTTTGTCATTAGATGACTGTGTGATTTTACTACCGTTACCCAATTTACTTGGTTTAAGTGTAATCGGTATTTTAATAAGTCGATTACTTAAATTCTCAATTTCTTCGTCTGAAGACATATATTATCATCTTTAAATATTACAATGTGTAATTGTGTGTTTTGTCTTGTGTCGGGGCACGTTTTGTTTCCTAACAGCGTTAGCCGTTCCACAAAACCCTCATGTAAATATGTGTAACAGTATTTTGTCACAGACCGTTTGTTATGACCAGCAAAATATATTTATCAACTATTGGAGTAACCTTACAGCAGTAATATTGTGAAGTAGGCTTCTATTCTCATAGTAGTGAAGGTCTTGATACGCTTCAAGTGGGCGGGAGTTTGTATCTTGTCACGCAACTTGTAGAATCAATTGGATTAATGGTCCTGATTGGGAAGTTGCCTTCTCGGATGCGTAGTAGCGGATTGATGTTCTTGGCTTTTGAAGATGGGTCGTGGTTAGATCCTGGTGCGACCACTGTTTAGGTCGTTCGGAGATCGTAGATGATGTTCGGATAGGTCTTGTGAAAATTTGAGAATTTTCGGCAAGCGTCTTACAGACTTATGAGGTTTTATTCACTCACTGGACTCTTGTCGGCTATCCTATCGACTGCGCCAATTATATTTTTGATCTCACCGGTGGTAAAAAAAGCAATGTCAATTTTGATATTTTATTTATTTAGCGTCAAAGTACTTTTCTAGCGTAGTTGTTTCAGCTAGGAAAGTTGATACAACTATCTCGCTTACGTAAACTTTCTACTCTTATTTATATTTCAATTATTACATGTTTCCCATATTCTAAGAGAAAGAAATGACGTTTGTTATCTCAAATAACGAAACTTCAGCGTTTTGGGATTCATAATTTATATATATATATCTATAATATATATATATAAATATATATATATATATATATATATATATATATGTATATATATATATATATATATATATATATATATATATATATATATATATATATATATATATATATATATATATATATATATATATATATATATATATATATATATATATATATTGTAACAAATACGGGTGTGAAACATAAGATATTTCAAAAACAACCTACCTGCTACACACATGTGCCTGGCTAGCTAAAAATCAGACGGCGGCTGGGTCGGAGTAAGCAGAAGCTTTCAGAACTACTGTGCTTAACTGAGAAACAAATTTAACGCCTCATCAAGCAAGTGATAATTTTTAGCAAGTATTGTTCTGAGAACTTGCTTAGGCGCCACCCCTAAGAAAGGGAATTGCTAGGAATTAGGGGATTCCTAGGCTACAAATGATAAGTGACAAATGAAGTTCAAAAAACAATTATTTAATGAAAAAATATTAGAAAAATTTAATACACCCAAAACTTTGTAAACTAATTTTGAAATATAACTTACAACAATATCGAAGGGACTTGGTAGGCGTTCCACTCTCTCGTAAGTAACCCCTGGAGTCCGCTGACCTTCTGTTTGTGTCAAGGAGAACCAGAGCTCACGGTCGGCGAGTGTCCAAGACGTTACTCCTGATTAGCGATGGTGGTAGTAGGCGAAGGTACTCCAAATAGCTCTCAGCTAGGCTGGATGTAAGCTGAGCTTAGTTCGATGGTGATTTATCCCAACTTTTAGAGGGCCTCAAGACCGGAGCCTCGATCGCTGTCGAAGAGGTGATAAAAGCAGTTTGTTTGTCGGAGCCGCAGTTGTTAGCGCCTTCTGGTCAGGTTTAGTGCTCGATCCTGCGACCGGTACCTCAATGGTTCTCCTCAACACAACCAGAAAGACGGCCTGACTCCAACCCTAAAAAAAACCCAGAACAGCAATAGTGTCCTTTACAAACAAGCCAGAAGGGCTGAATACTACAAAGTTGTGACAATAACGTTGAAGAGAGATGGACGCAATTGTACAAGAAATTGAGAATTAATATAACTTAAATATGAATGAGGCGTAGTGATACAATGACAGTGATTGATGACAAGAAAAAATGATAATGATGATGAAAAGACTTGAATACAACCCGCAATGGTGAAAACGCACAATAAGCGACTCGACTGATACTAATCAAAGTTTCTGTGAACCGTAATAAAATTGTAGCAACACACCTGCTCGCGCAAACAATCCAAAAGACGCGCGAAATGCAGAAAAATTGAGAAAACTCTCGGCTAACAATTTAATGACTTCAAAAAGCGGCATAAACGTCCAAAGTCAAGGCTCACAGTTAGTCAAAGTCCACTCAACACACTCTCACACCATCCAGGAGTAAGTAGGGAAGAAAGGAGGGATTAAATGCATTCTAAGTTCAGATCCTACTCAACAACAAAATCTAGCTCAATATAATCTTTGCTTAGACTCTAAAATCTCCAAAATGTGCCTCAAAATACACCCGCAACCCTCGTTAGGGAAGTTAACAACAACTTAAAGCCCAAAAAATAACAAAGATGCTACCGAAAAATACCGATGACTACGAATGCCGCCGGGCCGACATCTTTAAACACACGTGGACACAACGACGTAGTTTTGGAGATTTTACAGGAGAGAAACAAAATCGTCAGAAGACTTACCCTTGCCACATAGCACTACACTAGTACTTTAAGTACTCAAATATTCAAAAAAACAAGGCTCAGAAAACAAACAGCAAAGATTAGACTGAGCGCGGATTTAGTGTGTCTATCACCGCAGAGCTCTAAACCAAGAATGTCAAATTTTATCTCGTATCCGCTGCTCGTCAACATCACATCACTTCCGGCCGGTCCAACAACCAAATTTTTAATTCGTCTCGCGGCCAGCGAGGGCTTCACAGAACACAAAAAATGTGAATACATGGGCGTAGGTGAAAATAATTCTAAACGTAACAATTAATTTGTTACACCACCCCCCTTCCCAGAAGAAAATTACCCAGGGTTAATTTTCTATGTCATCCTCTGAAAGCATGTCGTCGCTAGAATCGCTATCAGGAGACGGTTTCAGATCTTTAATGTGCCAGACGCCTAAATCATTTTCCAGTGTGTCTTTCAAACGATAAGAGGTGGGAGAACGTTTCTGAGAGACTATGCATTTTATGAAACGCGGTGCAAGCTTGGAGGAAAAATATTTAGAACCGGCTGACAAAACGTAATTTCGTTTCCAAACCGAATCACCGACAGAGAATTGCAGAGGTCGCCGACGCAAATTATAATAATGGGCATTTCGGTTATAAGCCGATTGAATGCGAGCTTGAGCTACCGAGAAATATTCAGAAAAAGAATTTAATTTGTGAGCGTAATCAGGGCGAGAATCGGAGCAGATGTTATCTGGGAGAGGATGATAATAGTTTCCGGACAACGGTACCTGCCTACCAAAGTTAAGAAAAGCAGGGCTATACCCCGTAACTTCATGAACAGCCGTTCGAATCGCTTGAGTAATAGCGGGCAAATTAGTGTCCCATTTACGGTGATTATCCTTGACATAAGAACGAATCGCGGTTTTAACAGTGCGATTAGTACGCTCTACAAAATTCACTTGGGGATGAAACTTAGCATTGTACCAAATTTTGGGTACAGAGTACTTTGTCATCAGTTGTTTAAAACAATCACTAGTGAACTGCGTTCCGTTGTCAACAAAGACGATTTGAGGCACGCCGAACAGCAGAAAAACATGGTCTTCTATCAGCTGACAAATTTTTGGGGCCACAGCCTGACGAAGAGGAAATAAGACCGGGTATTTGGAAAACCAATCGGAAATAGCGAGAATATACTGATTTCCGTGAGTAGACTTGGGTAAAGGGCCCATTAAATCGATGGAGATGGCTTGCCATGGGAAACTAATTTTCTTGGCTTGTCCCATAAGACCAGGGGGAGGTAATTGTGGTACTTTTTGAGCCAAACAAACTGAACATTTTTTGACATACCGGTAAATACTAGCACGCATTTTCGGCCAATGATACAAGTCGGAAACGCGATGGAAAGTCTTAAAAACGCCTAAATGAGACGCGGTAGGAGGGTCATGACAATCGTGAATAACATGCCGACGAAAATCTCTGGGCACATAGATTTTCCAGGGTGATAAGTTAGCTGGTAAATTAAATGGGGTTGAAACTAATTTGTACAAGATATTACCGTCCAAACGAAAATCAGGGTATTGAGCTGGATTAGCACGAACCGAGTTACATAATTCCTGGAAATGTAAATCTTTAGAATCCCGAAAAGAAAGTGGATCTATAGCGGCAACTTCTAAAGGAGCACGAGATAACGCATCGGGCAAATCCTGAAGTTTCCCGGGGCGATGTTCTAAGTTAAAATCAAATTGCTGCAACTTTACAGCCCAACGAGCAAGTTTGCCCGTAGGATCGGTCATGCGCATCAGCCACAAAAGAGAATAATGGTCAGTAATGACTGTAAAAGTTAAACCTTCCACATATTGTCGGAATTTATCGATCGCAAAAATGACAGCAAGGCATTCGCGTTCCGTTACGGAGTAATTTCGTTCAGCTTTATTAAGGGTGCGACTAATGTAAGCGATAGGGTGCTCAGCACCGTCAGAATCGGGTTGAGTTAACACAGCGCCAACTCCATAATTAGAGGCGTCTGTGTAGATTCGAAAAGGCTTTAAGGGAAGACTATAGTCAGGACTAGCTAACACTGGGGCAGAAGTGAGGGCAGTTTTAAGTTTACAAAAAGCAACCTCCGCTTCCGGAGTCCATGAAATAGAATTTTTTTTACGTTTACCCTTAGTGAGATCATTAATAGGGGCTGATAAAGTGGCAAAATGGGGTACAAAACGACGGTACCAGCCTAAAACTCCCATAAATCTTTTAACTTCAGAAACAGTCGTAGGACGAGGATATTCTTCAATCGCTCTAATTTTATCAGGATCGGTGCGAAGACCCTGAGCATCGACTACATAACCCAAATATTTAAGGAAAGGGCGGCAAAATTCACACTTGTCAACATTCACTGACAGACCAGCAGCACGGAGACGCTCAAAGACTTCAAGTAGAACACAAATATGTTGCTCAAAAGAGGAAGTAACAATGATACAATCATCCAAATAGACAAAAGCATTAGGCTCCAATTCGGGACCTATAATGCTGTCCATCAGATGCTGAAGGGCCTGGGGCGCATTACATAAACCGAATGGCATACGAGTGAATTCAAAGTGTCCACGACCAGCAACGGAAAAAGCCGTTTTTTCGCAGGAAGATTTTTCCAAGGGAATTTGCCAAAAAGCGCTCTTTAAATCGATCGATGATATAAACTTCGCATCTCGTAGTTTAGACAGGATGCTATCTACGCGAGGAAGAGGGTACGCATCTTTTTTAGTGACGTCATTAAGTTTACGTCCGTCAAAACACAATCGGAAGGCTCCAGAAGATTTTTTGACAAGTAAGAGTGGAGACGACCATGGACTATTAGATTTTTGAACGACGCCTAACTTCAACATCTCGTCTAACTCTTCGTTGAGATGCGACATCATAGGGGGCGAAAGAGGGTACTGACGTTGTTTAATGGGACGAGCATCGCCCGTATCAATGAAATGTTCTGTTAAAGGAGTACGACCTAAACCGTTAGAGCCGAGAATTTTAAATTTCGCAACCACGGTATCAATAGCGGCGCGCTGAGAAGACGAGAGATCAGTTCGAGGGACAAAATCAGTAACAGTGGCGACTTCGTGCGAAGAAAACCACGAATTAGTGTCAAAATTAAGTGAAATTTTGAAAAGTCGGCAAAAATCAACCCCTAAAATAAGAGGGTGATTGACTGCAGGGACAACAACAACCGGCAGTGTATGACGTAGACCGTTCAATTTAATTGGGAGGAAAACGCGACCTAGTGAACGGTGAACCGCTCCATCAGCAGTAGAAATGGGGCTAATGGACTCAGATGCGGGTAAAAGATTCAAAAATTTTAACAGAAACAAACCGCGATTTCCAAGTACAGAAACACTAGCTCCAGAATCCAACAAACAGGAAATAGACTTCCCGGCAATAGTAACATTTATAAAAGGGCGATCATCCGCACCGTGAGTATTAAAGATAGGGGCGACTTCAGAATTTTTCATAAAACGAGCAACCGCATTTAACCAAGCTGTCCAGCGAGTTAAATCAGAGGAAGGGCGCGTTATTTTCCGGCGGCGGTTGTACCAGACGCGCGGCGGCCGTTTTTTGAACAGACGGGACAATTTCTGATAGTGAAAGACATTTTTCCACAACCAAAGCAAAAACGTTTTCTCGGTTGAGAACAATTAGGAAACGAATGACCTTTTTGTAAACAGTTCCAACAATCTAAGGGAGGCTGAGAACTAGTTTCGACAGCGGCAAGCTGCGGTTTCGAACCATGAGCTTTAGAGGGTCGCGTGTAAGCTAGTTCCGGCTCTAATAAAGTGTTAGAAGCGCTTGGAGGAGATTGATAAGAAGCAACATTCGCTTCGGTATCTTCGATTAGTTTACAAACTGCAATTAAGTCGCTCAAGGAATTGATGGTGTGGGCCATGGCGAAACGTTGAAAATGAGGCAATAAATTTCTAATAATAGTAGAAACACGAGTTTTCTCATCAGGGGGATTTGACAGGCGAGAAAATAAATTTTCCATTTTCGCGACAAAAATTTCAGCCTTTTCCAGGGCTCCTTGCGTGCGATTGCGAATTTCCGCTTGCAACGAGAGCTCATAATTACTTGGCAAAAAGGAGGACCGCAAACGAGAAACAAGATCTGTCCACGAATGCACCGAAGGGCTAATTATTCTAAACCAATAAAGGGCGTTACCGCTAAACAAATCAGTGGCTTGTCGAAATAATGTGTCATCAGAAACTCCGCGAGCATACGCGCATTCTTGAAGTCGTTGAATAAAGTCATTAACACCGGTGGTACCATCATACTGGATGTTCCATTTATTAATTTGGACGTGAGATTCGGGGGCGCGAGAATACGGCATAAAAGTACTATGAGGTAACATAGGAGTTGCAGGAGAGGAACTAACAGTTTGCGAGGCCATAGGGGCTCCCAAAGTAGTGACATTGCTAAACTGAACTCTATTTATACGCTCTTGAAAGGAGGGCCAAGGGTCAGTAATTGACTGTGCAAAAACGGGAGGATTAGCAATCGTGCGGGAGGATGAAGCTATAATATCGCGCAAACGTTCAGAGTCTACGTCGATTAGACTCTCAACGCGGCTAGCCTCAACCGACTTCAACTTTCCAGTCAGCGAGCTTTTGGCAAAAGCCATCATTGTGAGTAGAGGGCTTTGCATGGACTGTGGAAGACGTAAAACACGCTGATGCAAGTGCATCAAGCGAGCATTGCACCTCGACTCAAAATTCAGGTCTCGCTGAGGGCTAAATAAATGGATCTTACTCAGTAAGTCCTGTAGTTTACGCTGGCAGGTCTGGTTCTCACTTAAGGGCTCAGGGAAACAAGTAGGAGTCACATTACTCGCATTCATTCGTTCCATTTGCAGGAATCCGTCCAGTAGAAGTGTCATGTCATTTCTATTTCCAGTGTCCGTACAATTCCGTATCTGCAGCTCATACGATAACTCGTCATCCGTCAGGTATTGTAGATCCATCGTGGAGAATGTGTACCGAAAAATTTAAACCGGTTAAATACAAAATTAGAAAAAAAAGGAAATGAAAATGAGAGGACAATGAAATGAAAATGATAATGAGGGGAGAGGTAACAAAGAAAAGAATATTTGATGAGGGAAAAGGTTCCTCAGATTTTTAGCAAGCTAAAAAATTTTTGAATAATTGAAAACTTAAGCACAAGCTTAACAAAAACGTCCCAAAGGCTCCACGTCTTGGGCACCAAATATGTGTAACAAATACGGGTGTGAAACATAAGATATTTCAAAAACAACCTACCTGCTACACACATGTGCCTGGCTAGCTAAAAATCAGACGGCGGCTGGGTCGGAGTAAGCAGAAGCTTTCAGAACTACTGTGCTTAACTGAGAAACAAATTTAACGCCTCATCAAGCAAGTGATAATTTTTAGCAAGTATTGTTCTGAGAACTTGCTTAGGCGCCACCCCTAAGAAAGGGAATTGCTAGGAATTAGGGGATTCCTAGGCTACAAATGATAAGTGACAAATGAAGTTCAAAAAACAATTATTTAATGAAAAAATATTAGAAAAATTTAATACACCCAAAACTTTGTAAACTAATTTTGAAATATAACTTACAACAATATCGAAGGGACTTGGTAGGCGTTCCACTCTCTCGTAAGTAACCCCTGGAGTCCGCTGACCTTCTGTTTGTGTCAAGGAGAACCAGAGCTCACGGTCGGCGAGTGTCCAAGACGTTACTCCTGATTAGCGATGGTGGTAGTAGGCGAAGGTACTCCAAATAGCTCTCAGCTAGGCTGGATGTAAGCTGAGCTTAGTTCGATGGTGATTTATCCCAACTTTTAGAGGGCCTCAAGACCGGAGCCTCGATCGCTGTCGAAGAGGTGATAAAAGCAGTTTGTTTGTCGGAGCCGCAGTTGTTAGCGCCTTCTGGTCAGGTTTAGTGCTCGATCCTGCGACCGGTACCTCAATGGTTCTCCTCAACACAACCAGAAAGACGGCCTGACTCCAACCCTAAAAAAAACCCAGAACAGCAATAGTGTCCTTTACAAACAAGCCAGAAGGGCTGAATACTACAAAGTTGTGACAATAACGTTGAAGAGAGATGGACGCAATTGTACAAGAAATTGAGAATTAATATAACTTAAATATGAATGAGGCGTAGTGATACAATGACAGTGATTGATGACAAGAAAAAATGATAATGATGATGAAAAGACTTGAATACAACCCGCAATGGTGAAAACGCACAATAAGCGACTCGACTGATACTAATCAAAGTTTCTGTGAACCGTAATAAAATTGTAGCAACACACCTGCTCGCGCAAACAATCCAAAAGACGCGCGAAATGCAGAAAAATTGAGAAAACTCTCGGCTAACAATTTAATGACTTCAAAAAGCGGCATAAACGTCCAAAGTCAAGGCTCACAGTTAGTCAAAGTCCACTCAACACACTCTCACACCATCCAGGAGTAAGTAGGGAAGAAAGGAGGGATTAAATGCATTCTAAGTTCAGATCCTACTCAACAACAAAATCTAGCTCAATATAATCTTTGCTTAGACTCTAAAATCTCCAAAATGTGCCTCAAAATACACCCGCAACCCTCGTTAGGGAAGTTAACAACAACTTAAAGCCCAAAAAATAACAAAGATGCTACCGAAAAATACCGATGACTACGAATGCCGCCGGGCCGACATCTTTAAACACACGTGGACACAACGACGTAGTTTTGGAGATTTTACAGGAGAGAAACAAAATCGTCAGAAGACTTACCCTTGCCACATAGCACTACACTAGTACTTTAAGTACTCAAATATTCAAAAAAACAAGGCTCAGAAAACAAACAGCAAAGATTAGACTGAGCGCGGATTTAGTGTGTCTATCACCGCAGAGCTCTAAACCAAGAATGTCAAATTTTATCTCGTATCCGCTGCTCGTCAACATCACATCACTTCCGGCCGGTCCAACAACCAAATTTTTAATTCGTCTCGCGGCCAGCGAGGGCTTCACAGAACACAAAAAATGTGAATACATGGGCGTAGGTGAAAATAATTCTAAACGTAACAATTAATTTGTTACTATATATATATATATATATATATATATATATATATATATATATATATATATATATATATATATATATATATATATATATATATATATATATATATATATATATATATATATATATATATATATATATATATATATATATATATATATATATATATATATATATATATATATATATATATATATATATATATATATATATATATATATATATATATATATATATATATATATATATATATATATATATATATATATATATATATATATATATATATATATATATATATATATATATATATATATATATATATATATATTGTAACAAATTAATTGTTACGTTTAGAATTATTTTCACCTACGCCCATGTATTCACATTTTTTGTGTTCTGTGAAGCCCTCGCTGGCCGCGAGACGAATTAAAAATTTGGTTGTTGGACCGGCCGGAAGTGATGTGATGTTGACGAGCAGCGGATACGAGATAAAATTTGACATTCTTGGTTTAGAGCTCTGCGGTGATAGACACACTAAATCCGCGCTCAGTCTAATCTTTGCTGTTTGTTTTCTGAGCCTTGTTTTTTTTTATATATATATATATATATATATATATATATATATATATATATATATATATATATATATATATATATATATATATATATATATATATATATATATATATATATATATATCTTAAACCAGTTGAAGATAATATATCTACTGACTCACGTCAATTTTTGACTTACAACATAAATACAGATCACAAATATAATTCAGTTATATTGTTCTTTGTGAAATTACACCATATATGTGAAAATATCGTGTTCATACAAACAAGATGTCAAGTGGTAGTAGTCGAGGTCGTGGACCTCTCAGGGTGAAGTGGTCATGTCAACCGGATGCCGCTTGGACCCCTGGTGAGTAAACGGGCTGTCGCTGATCGTACTTCACGAGGGATGAAAGATCGCGGCACCGAGAAATCTACTGAAAGGCTCAATAGACCTGGACAAAAAGGTACCTGCTCCGCAAGTAGGTTGCGTTATAGCGTAAAGACTATAACGACTACAGCGACTAATTATAGCACTTCAGATTTGGTGTTAGTATTTATATGTAAACCTGTTCATCAGGTTTTTCTGTGCACTACGTTCACAGTGGTGTACAGAAAATAGTAGTAATAATAATATGACTATTACAGTCTTGTAAGTATTGATATGTACACCTGGTTATCAGGTGTATCTGTGCACTACGTTTACAGTGATGCACAGGTAGTGTGGTTTGAAGAGGGGCTATGAAGCCTTAAAGTGAGTTTTCTCCGAACGTGCCAACATTACACCGGCAGCTGGACAGAGCGTTGAGGTTGCTTGTGAGGCCGAGTTTGTGAGACCCTATCGACGTTTGCGTCGCAGTAAACTACGACGACTCCCTCGAACGTGCCATTATCACACCGGCAGCTGAACGAAGCTAGCTACTATTGAACGTACCGACATTACACCGGCATCTGGACTCTAGTAGATTTGACATGACGTGCCAACATTACACCGGCAGCTGAACCGTCAAGTGATCAAGGCCGAGACTAAGATGCCTTCCCAATTGAAAAGCACCCGTTTCTATACTACAGAATCTCCCTCCTTGTTTCAGCGTGCACGTGCAATCAAACATTACGTAACCATAGGTAAGACGAAAACAGCATGCTTTCTTCCGCAAAAATGTACTTAATGTCACCAAAGATAGAAGATTCAATCTTCATGCATTAAAAAGAGATCGTTGTCATTCCTTGGGAATAGTATTGTTAGTAGTAGTTAGCATACGTTGGAGGGGTTGGTTTCTAGGATGTTGATTCGTTCTCAAATTTGTGTCAACTTGCTTAATTTCACATGCGTGAAAGGATAGAGTGAGGTATTAATACCGTTTATATGTGCATTGAAAGAAGCAAAGTAGCTTGACAGAGCTTCTACCTTCTACGTAGTGGTAGGTGTTAACCTTTTAGCGTTTTTAGAGAAAGAGTGAAAACGAATGTTATACTCACATGCTAAACTGAATGGTTAAATCGTAGTACAAATTCTACCCCTACTTGATCTACTTGGAGAAGGAAGGTGCTATGGGAGAATTCGTTTGTCAGTTTGCGATATTGAATATCAAGTTGAAATTCATCTCCTCGTTTGACTTGATTTGACTTCAATAATTACATTCCAAAACCCTTTTGGAAACTCCTAGTATTTACTAAATTCATTCTGTGATTGAACACCTCAATCAATTTTATTATTCACTTGCATTATCCTTGTAATGTGAACAGGTATGCAACTACCCGCTACCAGGACCGTATTGGTAGGTGTCTCATTATTCAACACTTTCAAAAAATATACCTTTCAGTGGGTTTCAATTCTAGTTCATAGTTAACGTGGATGTTTTTTTGATCGATTAAAGATCTAGGATATTTAATATTTATTGACATCTTTTTTCTCACCGACTTTGTACTAAACAACCTTGAGATAGCCACAAATTTTCTGTGTCACTGTCGATGACTTTTAGTTTATGGTCACCCACTTGACTGAGGACAGCGGCTACACACTTTAATTTATGATTTTTGGGACACCTTGTAGCTTACTCTCGAAATTCAACATCTGTGTAAGTGAAAACTTTGGGTTGACATATTCAATAACTTGATACAACACATACTTTTGTTTATTGTGAAATAATGAGAATATTGCAAAACGTCTCAATCTCCCCCTAATATTAAAATCGAAATAAATTAGTACTTTAATATTACCGGAATATAGGAGTATGAAAGGAAACGTGCATGTTCTTCTTTATATTGTTTTTATTAACTAACTGGCTACTTTATTGTGATAATATCGTGATATTGAAATGTTTTTTTTTTTTTCAGTAATTTAAAATGTAGCTCTTTCATATTTCCTACTTCTATATTATCATTACTTATGTCTAGCTATCCCAAAATTCATATTCAACTAATTGATACAAAAAGAACTGTCCCTTACTAATATCTATTTCCGTCCACTCGGCCACTAGCACTTCACTTCCGGATGTATTAACATTCTCCAGTCCTCCTTCTCTGTCTTTTGGTCAATTTATATTGCGTTTTCCCCCTCCGACCTCGCCGTTGTCCCTTTTCGCATGTAGGTGTTGGTAAATTGAGAAAGGTAGCTGCTGCTGTCTTTTCATTCAACCACCAGTTATACACGTCTAACTGGTGGATTATTTTGTTCACCTCTTCACGGCTAGGTTTCTTCTGTTTCTCCTTGATTTTTCCTTGGTCGATTGTATGCCCCGGCGTCGGTGGTGGAGTTTGCATGTTGGTTGTTTCGAAAAGTACATCGAATCTCTCTTTTTTTATTTGTTTTTATTTTTAATTCTGAACTTTTGTACGATCGCCTCAAACTCTTCATTTTCGCTGACACTACCACTCATGGTTGATAATACAGGACTAACCATTGTTACGTTTCATTCTCAGTTTCCAGATTTTTTTCATCCATTTTTATTCCTAATCTCTGAAATTCTAAATTAAGAGGCTGTAGTCGCAATCCCGGTGAGGTAAGCTTCTTCGCGACGTGGGAGACGAAGACCGTGCGAAGGCCTCAGTAGGCGTAGTCGAAAGAGACCTCCCACCACTATAGCTAATAGTGGCGGGGGTATTTTATTCATTTCAACTCATGTTCAGCAATAGGGACAAGCTACTACGTAAGGCAATAGACAGATTTGGGGAAACTCTTATAAGATTATTTTTAAATTAATATTTCAGAACATACATATATTGAGGATGCGTTAGATATTATATGTGGGCAAAATCTCTGTCGTATTTATTATATCAATGGCAATTATATCGGAATTATCTATTCTACAATCTGTTATATCCTATTGACATTCTCTGCAGTATTTGATTTTTTCAGAATCTAAATTAGTCATGTAAAAAAAGAAATTTAACTATGGTGGTACAATTCATATGAGTACTCACTGAAATTTCGGTATGAAAAAGTTACTTATCAACCAAGTAAAAATAAATTGCTGAATTATTCTTAGTATTCGTGATAAAGTGGTAACAAAGTAAATATTATGAATTAAAATATGCATATTTTATATTTATTGATAAGACGCTTCTGTAATGGTCAATTTGAAAGAGTTGGTATTGAATCTAGTTTAGAAACAGAAATTATAATATTCCATCAATTATATATACAAATCAAGTGAATAATATATATTTTCACAAAAATCTTTTATTTGATATTTGTTTTAGTGAATGATCTTATGGGTAAATTCCTTGTGTGCCGCGGATCTACAATTTCAGGTAACATATCCTTCATGTAGAACTCTACGATTTTCTTCTCCATATTTTTCATCCAGAAATCGTCATCTCTATAAATCTAAAAATTGAAGCATACTAAGTATTTTCAAATGTTGATTCAAATTTTTCTCTTACCTTTTCTATTAGCATTCCTAGAGGAGTCCAAATGACAAAGAAACAATAATCCCGTCGAGTTATATGGAGCTGTCCCTGAATTTGATAGAAATAATTATTATTTCTCTTCAATTTTAATTCTCCATTTTCTATTGTTGCCCATTTAATTCTTCTTTCTGGAATAGCTTCAGTAGGAGTTGAATCCTTGATCAGAAAAGGACATTTAATTTCAATGAGACCATCATCATTTACTAGCCCATCTGGTGAAGCTGCTAAAAAACTATATAGTTCGTCAATGAAGAGACCTGAATCTTGAATAATTCCATTCATTCTGCTCGAAAATTCTGTTTTTGCTACAGGTTCATTCTTAGATCCGTATAAAGTGGCTACGTTTTCGGAAAATTTTGCATACAAAATCTCTGCTATGAGCTTGGCGCAAGATGTGCTTTCCCTCTGTTTGTAGATTCTTCCAAACCATGACGCTGTTAGCCGTTTTGCTCTGTGTTGGAACCATTTCTGATTCATATTTTGTCCGATTGTTTTAGCTTCAATCTTGTTTCTTTCTTCTTCTGATACGGTCAGTTCTAGTAATAAGTTATTTCTCATCTCTTCATAAATTCCAGGAACCATATCAGGGGTGCCGAAAGCTTCTTCACCGTAATCAAAATTTTGTAAAGGGATCGCTTTTCTCTCTGTCCATACTCTTGGTCTTATGAACTTTCGGTTACTCATTCTTTTGACTTCCTTTTTCAAAGCATACTTTTTTGTGTGTTTTCTTGGGCTAATGGAAGCGACTGATTTATAAATTGATCTGTAATACCCTGATTTTGAATTGTAAGATATAGCTGCAGCTTTGCATCTCATGCTGTAACTTCCCCTCAATGAAAAGTTAATTCTTTTTGCTCCTACAAATTTGGCAGCAATACTGTTGTAGTGTTCAGCGGCATTATTTGTCATATTACGCAACAGACTTTCCGAATTGGTTGCAAGTCGATTCTAAACAAATTAGTAGTTCTTCGAATAATCCACTTTCTTTGAACTCCAATATCTTATTTTTCTCCCCTTGCTTACTTCCTTCGCAATAATAGCTGTCACAACTGCTGTGATCCCCAAAAACGTGATTGATGCTATTTAAAATATCTTTGTTTAGAAGATATACTTTTTGAAAGAAGTCACAGTCCATATTTTTTCTATATTTCACAGCACAGACAATTGCATTTCTCATTCTTCTTATATTATTCTTCAAATAATTTCTTTGAATAATCGGAATGTTTTGTTTCTTCAAACTGATTTTTTTTTGAGTGAGTGTTCGTAGCTTTGTACAGTAATTCCTCAAAAGATGATTTGTACATTCAATTTTGTGGATAATAGGATTAAATCCGTATGGTCTCAATTCTTGCAACTTTTTTGTGACACTACTATCACCGTCACCTACCTAGTAAGCATATTTTACGCCGTGCATTTCTATGCTTTGATTAAGTCCTTCTAGAATTATTTCCGCTTCCATACTTCCGGAAGATTTATCCCAGTTTTTGAAGCATTTATGTTCCGGAGCAGTGATATTTTTATTTTCTGCACGAGCGCAAACACAGCAGTATTTATTTTTTATTCCTATGTACAGAATTTTGCCTGTTCTATATCCAAAAATGCAACCAACACCTGACGCCGAATTATAATTGACATTGTACGATCTTTTCGACCAAGCTCCATCAGCTATAACAGTTATCAGTGGATAACCATCAGGATCAACATTTCCCTCTTCAACTGCTATTTGGGCTTCCTCCTTTCCTGCTTCTTCCATGGCATTCCATGCAACACGGTGTATATGCTCTGCCAATTTATTTTCACATTCAGTGTATGTCTTGCTTGTCATACAAGGAATGCTGCAGATGGAAGAAAATTCCTCCAACTGTGAAAACCCGCACCCAATTGAAGTAGTCCCACGAACAGTAGCCCTATTTACGTCCATTTCTTGAACACCTTCAGATCTTATTGTCTTGGACATTTTGCAAAATCCACAAGACACATTGAAAGTGGAGAAGAATCCAACACGTTTTTCTGAATTTATGTTTAAATTCGCCATGGTGCAGGAGAATAATGGATGATGTTCAAATTTTTTCAATTCATTGAAAATATAATGAATATCTACGATTCTTCTTTCACAGGCAGTATTTCCTTGTGAAATCTCCTCCAACTCCTCAACATTCTAAAAAGAAAAAAAAAAATGGAAATTATTACCTGTTATTTCCAAAAATTTTCATTTGAATTGCAGACGAGTATATTACAATTTATTATTTTCATTTGTTTGCCTTCAATACAATAAAAATATAAGTACCAAAGCTGCACCAGCATCTATGGCCCATACAAAAAAAATTATACCAATATCTTTTACACATTAATTACAACCGGTTGCCGTTTCCCGGAAATCGGGGTTGGCTCCATTTGAGTCTAAAGTTACACCACACCTAATAATATCTTATCAAAATAAAGTCTAAGTGAGCTCAACAATTCTTACAAATTGATTGATTTTGACGATGAGTTGGAACTTTTCTAATATTTTCAATACTTTAGACTAGTTCATATAATAACAAAAAAAAATCTTAAATTGGTTCAATTTTTGTTATTCAGCAAGAAGTTGTTTGTTGATTAATTACAACAGCCCACTTTCCCAATTTTATCACATCATAGAGTAGTTTATATGATAGGCGGCAAGAATTTGTAATAGTTGTAATTAATTAAAGAAAAAAAACATTGACTATTATGTGAACTACACTATAATAATATTGTCAAAAAGGTCGAGGGGACTGTTGTGATTAATTAACAAACAGCTCCTTGATGGATAACAACTATACCTTATACAATAATTGTTGAATAAGTTCAGAACAAACAGGTAGTAGTTTCTCAGAGTTATGTCGGTCAGGATTATTTCAGATACTCGGAGTAGTTTATATTCGCCTTTAAAATTTAATAGGATAACGGCATAATTTTTGCTCATCAAAATCCATAGTTTAAAGACAATCGTACAGAAATCCTAGAAACCCATTTAAAGTTGAATCTGAAGATTTATAGAAAAATATACTTTAACAAGCTTACTGCAATAATCTTGCCGGATAATACTTCCACTTTCAAGTAAGAATTCAAGTATAAACAGTTTCATTATGTTCAAAGCATTGGAAACATTTGTAAGAATTGTTGAGCTCACTTAGATCTTATTTTGATAATATATTATTAGGTGTGGTATAAATTCAGACTAAAATTGAGCCACACCCCGATTTCCGGGAAACGGCCACTGTGAAAAATCTACTTCCGGTTGTAATTAATGTATAAGGAATATTGGTATATTTTTTTTTGTGTGGGCTATAAATGTTGGTGCAGCATTAGAGTAATCAAAAATATTCGAAATTTACGGTCAGGTATTTGAATTTCAAGTCTCTATCCGTGTATTCGAATCTACATTGAATCTTGCAAACGATGTTCAACTATAATCACCCATGCTATATTTCAAATAGGGAATTAAGTTAGAGAATGAAAAAAGAGTCAATTCAATATTAAAGTTGGAATGAACAACAATAAAAAAAAAAAAAATCAATGTTGGAATTTGAGAATATGAACAAAATAAGAAACGATTGAAATCCACTGCGTCCCGAAACGTGAAATTGTAATTTTACATGTTGCTTGAAAAACGTGCGTTATATATAGGAAATAAAAATACATACGGATAAATTGTCGTCGTCATTTTGCGAAGCCACGGAATCCCCAAATAAAGTCCTTCTACATAAAGGCGATGGTGGATCCACGTATCCTGCAGATGGTCTTGTTTCCTAATAAAGTACAAATTATCAAGGAATTGATATATATATAGCTCTGCTTCAGTGAAAAAATATTCTAATTTAATTATCATACTAATAACAATATCCTCGTTTATTTGTTATTATAAATGGATATCAGAAGACTACAGCAAATTTCAAATTCATTTAGTGAAAACCAAGGTTCAACAATTTCTATTTTTTGTTATATTTGAATAGTTACTTGATAGAATATTTTCTTTTTCTGTTGTATTTTGTACTTGAATACAGCGGAGACCGTAAGAAAATAATTGATATTACAAACCGCTTCTACGGTAATTGATTTAAAAAAGGAGAATGAGCATAATAAAAAATAGATGAGTCTTTTATAGAATCCATTTTATTTCTTACGTATTCAATTTTTTTCTAGGCAAGTTATAGCAAATGAAGCTCACCGACTATTATCATTATTCCGATAGTAGCGGCTATACAAAAACCCAATAAGTATCATTTGAACAACAAATTATGACACCCCGTTTTGCTATTTAGTAGCAACAATTTATTTAAGTTAAATTTGAAGTATAAATTTTTATTATCTTGCAAGATAATTTTAATTCATCGAATTCTTATGATTGAATTAGAATTATCTATTCAATTGAAATTCTGAATTATTATCATCTTGAAAGATAATTTAATGGTGTCAATTTCCATTCTTTGAATATAAATTTGGTTAAAATTATGTACATAATTTTAATTCAATGTGTTAGAATTATCTTGCAAGATAATGATAATAATTCTGAATTTCCACTAAGTACATAATTTTAATTCAATCATAAAAATTCACTGAATCAAAATCATCTTGCATGATAATAAAAATGTATACTTAGTTTAAATGAAACTATAATAAATTGTTGCTATTAGATAGCAAAACGGCGTGGTATAACAAATCATGTTTAAATCAGTGGTCAGCAGGAAATGACAATTATATTTTGCGTCAACTTAAAAAAATTATAAACTATACTCACAATTTTCTGCAACACTTTTGCTTCCCGCACTAACTTCATCTTCCGCCTGGAGCTATAAGTCTTTGAAAGTTTTAAATGTTTATTAGTATGTTTACCCATAATGAAATAAGTAAACTCGAGCACTACACAAAAATAGAACACAACACGGCTGCACCAAATAAGAATAATACTCTGCACACCCCTTTCACTTTTCACTACCTCTGAACTCGGAAAATGATCTACCAATAGTGAAAGATCTAATAAAAGTGGGATGAACTAGATAGCGATCTGCTTACGAGATACATCTAGCGACAAATGCTTGAACTAAAAATCTCGAAAACTGTTCAACTGCGAAACGTGATAGTAACAATATAAATACATAAAATAATGATTTGTCAAGTGAAACCATGTCAAAAAGGTATATATTAATTATATGTTATAAAATATTTCAATATTTTCTAATAAAAAAGTAGGAAAAATTGCTGTACAAAATTAGGAACTTTGAACTCTATTTATTTTGCAATAACAAACAATATTGATAAAATCGCTATGCTATGACCTTAAGAACTATTTAATTATACAGCATACAAAATTTCATTGAAATTGATGTAATACTGCAGGCTCAGGATGAGCCCAAATATTACAAATTTCGAATAATTGGCCTTTTTAAATCAGATATTACACTAGTATCATAATTCTTTTTTAAAAAATGGCTATGCTACTCACTAGAGTAATACTTTATTGTCCTTTATCCAAAATTTCACTTCAAAATTATATGTAATAAATGCTCAAAACCAGCCAGAAAATGTTGATTTCCAGGCTGCAGCCTCTTAAATGGAATACTTCACTTATTTATTTATTATTCGATTTTTTTTTGTTGTTTTAAAATGCAATTAATAATTATTACCCAATACTTTATTTTTTGTTGACGTTAGCTGTAGTCATATCAAGTTACAAACCCTTTATATCGGTGATACGCACGATATCGGTTACGGCGTCTCTGCTACGAGTGGTCGTTGACAGAGTCATAACAGAACCAGAGATATTTTGAAATTGAGTAGATTTTTACTCTTGGAGATACAAATCAGTTACGAACTAGAAGTCGAGACGATCAAAGTGAATTAAGTTTTCGTGAATTTTGACCTTCTATTCTTGTTTTATTACCGTAGTGTAATCCGCAAGGGATCAACAGAATTAAAGGCAAGTCGCTTGCAAAGTTAGTGTTTTGTGCGAGTTTAGTGCGTTAGTTTTGCTAGTTTGGAAACACCTCAATCACAGGAGGATTATTATCACAAAAATTTGATAATCGCCTACCACCAGCGATCAAACAAGTTGAAATCTCGTCTTGGTTCGACTCAAAGGAGCCAAAATCCATCCAGGCACTGGCCTTCTGACAAATCTTTCCATTTTCACTGTGACGTCATCATTTCTCCTACACCTGCTGGTTATTGTCCGCCCGGAGAATAATTAGTTCGATGCGTCAATCTTGGTGCAAGAAGTCATCATCTGTCGGCTCCAACAACTACTGGAAATCCAGCTAAGTGGAAATATCAAACCCCGCTCTTCTTTATATTTTATTGTTCTTTTTTTTACTATTTGCTATTATCATATTTCTTTTGATTTGTTACCACTTAAGCGTGGTTAAACTAGCTCCCATTTCTTTAATATCATTTTAGTTGGTACCATTTGTTACATATATATTATTACATTTATTTTTCTACGCGTTGCGTAGAGCGCTCGACAATTTGTTTTCTTTCTCTTGTTTACTACGTTATCTGCGGAATACGTTTCTGTGAACCGGAATCGATCGAGGAAGGGCCCGTTACAGTTTTATTATCGCTTTAGGTATCCGTATAGGCGTTGTTACCTGTTTGTAGTATTTTTGAAATACTTACGCACGTCGAGTACTCTATGGTCAGACGCATTTACTATCTCTATTTTTGTAGTACTTTTTAGGTCTCAAATTTTGATCATTATCTTCATTATCAATCTCATATTTTCTTCATTAAATTATATTCACATTATTACGTAAATCCTAATAACTTGTTTTCGTGATTGCAAATTGATTATCCCAATTATTTATATTTCAGCTTCAGGGTACGGTAGGTTGTTGTGTTAGAGTATTTAAATGATTATTTTTATGATCAGCCATAAGATCAACGCTGACAGAATAATCGGGAAATAGCCTTCCCATTTACCTTTGTCCCGCAATACCTTATCACAGGCATCTTCGCAGTTGTAGCCTGGGGACGAAATTTCAACTGTGTGGCGCCCAAACGGTAGTATTACTACATTCATTTTTATTCATTATTTTGGAAAAGCTAGCCTCACTTTATTCAGTCCGGCCCTGGTATTTCGTAACTGATTTGTTACATTCCCATTTTGCACCTTGTTCCTATTTCTCCATTTTTCATATCCCAGTTTTTTTATCCATTTCTTTTGCTACAATTTGAACGTATTAACACTATTTATTTCAGATAAATAAAACAATTCACTCACCTCACACTTGTTGTTAATATTTGACACTTTGCTAATTGATGACGTGTTTTGGTTTCGTATTTTCAATACACGTAGTTGCTGCAAGATGTCAGAAGTTGACAAGGCGCTCTTTCAGAGTAAAAACATTTTATTTCAAACTTGAAACTACATTAAAATCACATTTGACACAACACATTACAAAATATAAACACAGTAAAATAACATATCACTCACAATAAATTCCTTAACCCTAATAATCCTTTCTCGCCAGACTCTTTCCTCTACTCTCTTTGTAATTAGCTGAAACCAATGAAATAACGTAAAGTTGATGGAAAACGGGTTTTTTTGAAGTAATTGTTCGGAAACTGACTTGAGTAAGGGATTTGAGCAAAAGTTTTGAAACGTGACGGTCGCGCAAGAAGTTTTTCTCGAGACAAAGACTTATATTTTTCTTGAAAGTAGTCAAAGCCGCTAAGCGGTATTTATTATAAACCTGTGTCGTGCTCCGACCGAGTAACCGTGTTTCGGGTAGTGTACGTCGGTCGAGCAGCCCAATTTTGGAGATTTAAAGAGGAAACTTTAACGCACCTCGTGTGATCGAGATAAAAACCGCCACTAACATCTAAGGCGGAGTGTCCGGACGCCCGCAGAGCACCCAGCGACGCGAGCACCGAACATCCAGTTCCTGAGACCACCTCCAGGTAACTTACCTTTGACGCCGTCCGCGACCAACTCTTGGACCGATACCTCCATCAGGTCAGGCGACATCATCGCCACAGTTCTGGAGAGCTTGTGGCTTCAGCTAAGTGTCTGTTTTGTACTATTTGTTGGTGTAGTTTTTGTTGGAGCAGAAGTCTACGTTGTTATTTTTTTTTTGTCTACGTACTTTTCATTTATTTTGTGTTAGGCGCTTCTTGGATGCAGCTATTGTGGACGCAGTAGTGTTTTGGCGCTATACGCTTATTCTGTACAGCGCAATCGATTGGGCTAGGCCTCTGTCTCCGTGACTACTGTAAGCTTCAGCTAGTAAGGGGCGTATAGGCATCAGCTTTTGCACACACTGGTGTGTTGTTGGTTGCGTGCTGTACTCCAAGGCGCATTATTTTGTGTATTGGGCCCTCAGCCACTGGTTGTTTATTTTACAATAATTAGCTTCATTTATTTCCACATTATTTACATTCATTCTTTTTATTAGTCAAATTTCATTTAAATTCATATTCCTTGTGTTCAACCATCCATTTATTTATTTGCATATATTAAAGTCAGTGATTCAGTTGCAAGTTTTTGTTCCATTGTGTGAAAGAGTGGACCTGCCCGTTTCTTTCAGACAGCTTAGCTGCCACAATCTCCATTTGAGATTGCGGCTTGTGGCGAGTACAGTGTCGCTCAAGTCAACCCTCTGGGGGATGCTGAAGGCCATTACGCGGTCACTCATTCCCGTGACTCCGTCGTCCGACCAAACACCCCTTCATTGCAGGTACTTTCGTTGTTGTGTGCCCTGCGGACAAAAAGACAGCATCGTGGCGCTCCCTGAGATTAAGAGCGAAGAACGAGCTTAGGTCAGTTTGGAACATCACAAATTGGCACTCAACCGTGTGGGGCATTTCTTGGCGTAAGTTAGGCTCGGCATTATTTTTTGCACATAAATATTTATACGGGATACGTGACCGTTTGATTTTTTTTTCCACCAAGTCGGTGTGGACTGGCTCAAATATTTTTTTCTGTATTAATTTTGTTTATTCAATATAATTTTTTTTTATTCAGAGAGATATTATAGCATTGGTTTCTGTTATAACCTGTATTTCTTTTCTTCATTTGTGTTTTCGTTTTCATCTTTTCTATATATAGACCATACAGAATCGCTCACCATGGATCCAACACGACTGCAAAAAGATGAATTAGTTTATGAACTGAGAGTTCGTGGAAGGGAGGCAGGTCGTTGGACAATAACGATGTTGAGAGAAGAGCTAAAGAATATAATTCAGGCATAGCATATAGAGGAGTTACCCAATATTCCCAGAGAGCCTCTGGATCTAGGCTCAGAAATCGATATATGCACCACCAAAAATGTTGCGTTGCAGGGGACCATTGAAACGTTTCCCGGCAGGCCAAAGTGCCTTTTGTTTGAGCAGATACGCACATGTCTGCAGCATCTGGCTCTGAGACTAGCGCGCGTGGAGAATAGCAACGATCCAGACCAGAAAGCAACTGTTGCACACCTCCAGGAGATTTTAGAAAGGAAAGAGGAGAAGTTTCTGGAGAAGTCAGAGGAGTGGGAAGGGAAACATATGTTCCCACAGGATGAGGTAAAAATTATTCATTATGAAAAAATATCCTGCTCGGTTAAGAAGTTGTTATGATAATAAATTGAAAGTTGTAATGAAATCAATATCATCAGACAACCTTTGTGAATTTAAAAAAAAAATCACGACCATGATCAAGCTTCTGAACGGAAAGCGACGCAGTTTTGTTTTGTTTTATTTTACATTGGAACTCGAGCTTTCAAAGAAGTCTTATCTAAAAATAAGTATAGACATTTGTTATTAATATATGTATCATGCAGAATTTCAAATGATGATATTAAAGCAGTAGAGTTAGTGGATTATGCTCAAGATCGGTTGAGGGAGTGTTTCGAATTATTGGCCTTAGAATATAGAGAAAATTCACAAGTAGCGTCTATGCACCATACAATTCGTGTACCAGACGACGTTCGCCATTTTCAAGTGCCATTGAGTGAAATATCTGCATTTTGTGGAGAAAATCATATTGGTTTGTTTAAACATTTAATGGAATCACCTAACAAATCAATTACACAAATAGCGAATCGATTATATGAATTGAAATCAGATGATGGCATCAAGATAAAAAAAATCTTATGCAAATGCAAGTATGAATCATTTACCAATCAATTTGAGTACAACAAAAAACGATATTTTAAAATTAAAGAAATTAATTACGCGGAATTACACTTTCTTGTTTTTCCCCAAATAATGTAATAAATAGAGTAATAAAATATTCATAATTGATACTTTATTAGATATGAGTGAGAATCGCATAATAGGAGAAAATTTCAACAATTTATTTATAGAAGTATTAGATGATGCTGACTGTTACGTGAAATGAAGAAAACGATGTACGGGAATTCAGTCACAAGTTTATTATTTCTATCCCACTCTACAGGGACCGAAACTGTAGAGTAGGATAGAAATAATAAACTTGTGACTGAATTCCCGTACATCGTTTTCTTAATTTATTCATATATGGTGTCCTAGAGAATCAAAGGAAAGAAATATTTGATTTTCCTGCTTCGTCAATTGATGCTGCTGTTATAGAAATAGTATCATGGAAACAGGACAATATAATACCTAAAATTGACCGCGTGCATCAAAAATGTATGATTCACACATAAATAATAGTCAATATTTAATAACCTTACTACACGTATAGAACATAAAATTATCACGAATAAAACTTATAAAATAAATGATATTGAAAACGTTCCTTTAAATAACAAATTACCTAATTTTCCAATTCTGTACTTTTAATATCATTTTAATGTCAGTATTTTGAATATTGGATGATGTTTAATATTGGATTCTATGATATTTTTTTGAATATCCAATTCAGACTCAAATAAGTCGCAGTTTCTTTTCTTCCTAATGCACATCTTCTGTTCCTCTCGAACAATTATCTTCACGATCGTAACGCCGTTTGTAGTAGTTTTCATAACTAGTAAGCTGTTCCAATAAGAGATATCCTCACTACTGATGAGTGTGGTAGGCTCAATCCAAACTTTATTTAAATTTTATTGGTGCAGTTCAATTAAAAAAATTATTCATTATGAACTAATTATAGCGATTCATTTTGTCGCCTTGTTCCGTATTTCATTCAAATTTTAAATCTAGGGAGTTTCTAGGGAACTTATGTTCCACATCTAGGGATCTCTGTGCATGCCGATTGGCATCACTGATGCGAAATCAGTCTAGTCTAGTTTTCGTTGAGCCTGTTGAGCGCAGTTCCTCCGTCATTTTTATTGAGAATAATAAAACACGTAAATTCCTAGGAATGTGTGGAATTGGTCCTAACTTCCTGGTAACATGATAATAACACGCGTTATTATCCTAATAAGAGCTGGAACCACACGCTTTCACCTATCTAGACGATATTGTGATCGCCAGTGTTACCTTGGGGAGCACAAACACCACGACGCTTTCAACGGCGGTATCGATACTGCCCTTATCCAGGGTAGTCTGGAGAAACCCAGAGTCATCGCATACGTCAGCCGCACCTTGAATCTAGCTGAACGAAACTATTCCGCTGTGGAGAAAGAGTGCCTAGCCGTTGTCTGGGTCATCAAAAAGCTGCAGAGATATCTGGAACGCTATCATTTCACGGTGGTTATCGATCATCAAGCTCTTCAATGCCCAAGTCGTGTCATCACAGCAATACGACTCCACCGTACAGAACAGAAAAAGGTCTCTGAACCACCTGGCAGTTATGCTAAGCCGTAAGCCACTACCTGCTGTGGACACCCTCGCCGTTGGTAACCAGGTGGTCAACTGCCCTTGATATAACCGGATGCAGGCAGCTGTCCAACAGCAACCCCAAGACCACATCAACGGTCAGCTGTACAAGCGATTCTGAGATCCAGCTGACTTGTCTGAGACCGAACCACACCGGGAATGAAAGTAGTGCATCCCTCGAGAGCAGCATCCGCAGTTGTTGAAGGAGAACCATGATGACTTGACAGCTGGACTCCTGGAGATAGCCAAAACCATCTCGAGGATGGCACTGCGTTTCTATTGGCCAGGCAAGTTCAGAGAAATTTCTATTTACATGCGGCGCTGTACTAGCTGCTAGCGATTCAAGGCCGACTAACAAGGCCAAGCCAGGCACATGGGCCCCCCAAAACCCGCTCAGCCTTGAAAGAACGTAGCCGCTGACATCATGGAGCCGTTGCCTCGCAACGCCAAAGGACACCAGTACCTGTTCGTGTCTCAGGACCTGCTGATAAAATGGGTAGAGAATCGCCCTCTCCGCCATGCAACTACAACCACTGTCCTCAGCGCCTTCCGTGAGCTGGTGCCATGTTGATTCGGTTACCTCAAGACTCTTCTACCAATAATAGGACCGAATGCGACAATAGGGCAGTTCGTCATTCCCTGGAGGAGCACCAGGTCAAACAGACCGCCGTACGTGCCCTAAGCCTACCCCGTGGAGGGTGAACAAGATTCTGAAGCCAATGATCGCCCAGTTTTGCGAGGACCGGCACCGTGGTTGGGACCACTACATACCAGAGCTCATGCTAACGCTAAACACGGACCGCCATTCGTCCACAGGCTACTCTGCGGCCTACTTAAATCTTGGACAAGAACTGAAGCTTCCCAGCAGCTTCACCGAGGCCTCTGGAGACGTGGAGGCCCAAGTAGCCACCAAAGTCGACCATATTCTTCGAGTAAAGACCATGCAAAAGGCTCAGAGACTTGCAAGGCCCAACATCACCCAGGCCGCAACCAAACAGAGCTAGCATCACAATTTCCGACGCCGGCTAGTGCAGTACACTTGGGGGACTAAGAGTGAGGCTGGAACATCTACTGTCGGCAGCCGCGAAGGGGATCGCTGCCAAATTATCCCCCAAATTTTCCGGTCCTTGGTCCATATCCAAATTTATTTTTCCCAATGTGTACAATCTTTGTGGACTCGAAACTTGCTTTTACAGATGAGTTCATACCTGAGACGCCAGTCGAGGAAGCGGACGAAGACCGTCCCGAAGACACTGCTTGACGCCTTCAAGGATGCCGTGAAGCGTTCTCCGAGTCGCACTGCCAGCCGAAGATCTGGCCTGTGGTGGGAGCCCTGCTGATGACCGCCCACCGGCCAGACGAGCGTCTGCGGAACCCTCTGCCATCGCTGCCTGAAAAGACGCTGTCGACACCACCGCCGCAGCTAACAAGTGCCTCCTACCAAGAAGATGCTATCACCGGAAGCTAGCCTCAGGGCAGGGACTAGTGGCGTCAGGAACCGGGAGAGAAGTCCACCACGTCTAAATCTCCACTCACTTCCCCTTACTCCCAGGAGAGAGACCGCACTCCTCGCGTCGCCGATTCGGACTCCGGAGCGGCCAACCACACCCCGCTCACCATTGTGGGATCTGCAGGCCCTGCTCCAGACTTCGCCAACGTCATCGGTGCCCTCGGAGGAGGACTATTCGCTTCTGTTAACGTCAGGGAGGCACTTTTGAATTGGGCAGAAGTCCAGCCCAAGAGGTGTCGTATCTCCCGTCCGTCGGCCTCCAGCAATCTCACTTGGAGTCATGGGGATCCAGCCCATGGCAACATTGTCTGAACCGGCCGCCGCAACCGCTACCAGACCGAAGACAGTTCCGGGTAAGCCGTCAACCGCCGCACCTCCGTTGGCAACACCGACCGTTATCGAGCCGCCAGCGAGGATGAAGCGGAAGGGAAACCCTCGCCGGAACCGTGGGCATGGAAAGCCAAGAGGCCCAAATACATGATTACAATAACTCCTGCAGTCAATATTACCACTTAGTTTTTGCTAAGAAAAAGTTCACATCGTACTTTTTTCTTGAAAGTAGGGGGTAGGGGGGGTAACAGATTATGTTCCGAAACTCCGTCACAGTTGCACATCTCAGAGCCTTCTGCTACCGTCAAACATTTTAACGTCCTTCAAAATTTGTTTACATCTTGCACACTCTATAAATTTCAAATTCTGTAATTCTGCTTGAATATACAACACCGCTTAGCTTTGTTTTATCAGTCATCAACTGCAATAAATGTTTTAATATTTCACATGTAGTGGAAGGTTAGGGTTTTTGAAAACACTTGAAATTGAATGCAACCGATATTGTTTGATCTGTATTCATGTCTTGTGCCTTACCGTCAATAAACTCAGAATGTAATCAACCGTTGTCCTGTAAATATGTTGTATATTGTATATTTTTTGATGTTATGTTCGTGACCTCTGATCAAACACAAATAAACATCTGACATTTGACAGTTGACTACATAACTTACAGCCGATAGATAGAAGGATATTCAGGAAAATTTAAATTTGAAGGAAATATAATCAGGAAACCAGGAAGGAAATATAATCTGACAGGAAAGTAATAGGAAAGTTGTTATTGTGAAGAAATTTGTATTTGTAAAATTACTTCTTCTCTTTATCTGTATGTCTTCTTCACATTACTGAGAGCGCTAATATGAATTTAATTTTTAAAACATGTTGAGTAAGAATTCATCAAAATTTAAGTATAAATAAGGCCTTCCGAGTCAGGTCACTTCTTTTGAAAGTAAGTCCTCCGAGCCATCTCCCAAAGTTTATACTGTGTTTACCGTTCGACGTCAGTTCGAAGTTCTCGTGCCAAGTCCGTTAGTTAGTTTTGCTGTTTTTGCACTTAGAATATTTTTGCTATTTTTTGACTTGAAATATTCTTGCAAAGTACAACTTAGAGTCATTTTGTTTAACTTCCGCCGACCGCTCCGCAAACGTTGGATTAACGTAGAAGCACCGCTGACGAAGTCTTTGTGATCTCGCATCGTTTGATTGTTTTAACGTAGAAGTAACGCTGGCGAGGTCTTGGTTGAATTCACAGTGTTTGAAATATCTAGCGTAGAAACACCGCTGGCGAAGTCTTGGTTGACTTCACAGTGTTTGAAATGTTCAACGTAGAAGTGCGCTGGAAAATTCATTGCTGACTTCACAGTGTTTGAAATACTCAACGTAGAATCACTGCTGGAGGGGTCACCTGGTGACTTCACAGTATCAAAACAACTCGTCGTAAAATCACTGCGAGGGAGCAAGTATGGTTCCACCCGCATAGAACGAGTAGTAAAGTTGATCCACCGTTCGGGTAGTCGCTTCGCGATTCCGCGAATGCTGATTGTCTTGGAAAATCGCCGCATCGTTGTCGTCAGCCTTCAGCTCAGTGATCTCAGTGCAAATCTCATCAATATATGTGTATGTACAAGAGCTCTATTTTTGTGTGTGAATAAATCTCATAGTAGTACTTTCATCCTAAATATTATTCCCAAAAATACCTTGACCCTTTTCTCCGAGCTAATCCTAATCTAGGCTCTGTGAGAGTATATCAATTCTCTACAAGTATAAAACGTTTTATTATCAGTGAAATAAAAAATAAGTGCTTGTTATTACAAATAAATAACACAAAGTTTGCTGTATCACTTCTTGATTGTAGCTAAATGTTGGATGTTAATTTTATGTATTCAGATTCTTGATAAGTATAATTAAGGAAAATTAGTTTCAAATCGAACTCATTTTGATTAAAAAAAATTGATTGCTCTTACTCTTTTACGGTACTTTCTATTTCGCTATGACTACAAAAATCTTATTAATTTGTTTATCAGTTGTTTGCCATGGACAAAAATCTTACACAAAATATAGTGTAAGAAATATTAAATGAAATATTGTCAAGTATTTACTAAATTTTTTGCGCATTTTTGAGAAAAAAGCGCTATTATATTCACTTTGGCTGGCTGGCTGGCTGACGTGACGCTGAGTTCTCAGCAACTATACTATTTACAGACTTGAAACTGGTACCAAATAAAAGTTGCTGTATCGTAGGTTTGCACAAATTGCTTTAATTTAAGCTAAGTGATTGTGGAAGATTAAATTATTCAATTACTTGTTTCAAGTGAAACAATGCCCATAGATATTTATGACATTAGGAATATGGCAGCTGGAGTTTAATGAAGTAGATAAAAATTTAGTTACAACTTTAGCCGTCGGTGTCACTATTATTATTATGTATAGTTGTCAAATCTGCCGGGACTCATTCCAGAGAGTACTGGGAGTGTTCACTGCCATGTTGAATAACTAGCTCAAGAAATTATTAGTTTTCTCCAAAGCCGCATGGTGGCACTGGCTAATTTTTTTTATTTATTTTATTTAAATTTGAGCTTATGAAATAAGACATAGAATTCCTAAGAAATTGAATCTTAGGTTTCATGATTTAAATTATTATTGCCACGTGAAAATTTGAATTATGAAGCCTGTAATTCAAGATCTTAAAAATTTCATGTCTTATTTCTTGATAATTCAATTTGATTTCTCTTTATAACTCAGTTTTCAAATAGATTTCGAAGCTCTTGATAAAATGATACAATATTTTTTACAGAAATAATATAATTACATATTTCATATATTGATACAATAATAATATTTCCTATATCTCTACGAATTTCAATTTATGGTACATGAAAATATCTTGATTTACTTTCTCCACACAATAATTAAGATTTTGAGAGTATTTACGAATGATAAAACGATGAACAAATACAGTTATAGATAATCACATAGAATAAGAATCAGATAATCATCTATGCAAAAGTACAGAATTTATCATCGGGATCAAAATTTTCACTAAATACATTGTTGTGTGTACAAAACTATTAATTCAAACGATCGGCAGAAATTATACATTATGTCCCTCATTCCAAGAAATTATTACACTTTTTGAATTTTGCGTCATTGTTGGAATGAGAAATTTAGGTAACAATACTCGGCCAGGTGATTCGTCTCAAATATTACTTGCTCTTCTTGAATTATGGGTGATCGTAATGATTTATTCATCTCAAAAATTACTTGAAGCTATGAGAATTATGATGAATGGAAAATCCTATGTCCCAGATACTTTCTGCTCTTTTTGAACTCCAAATGAACAAGACCGTGAGCTGAAGCCGAAGGAAGTAAAGCGGTAGTAGACTTGAAATGAATATGTCAATTATTTACTCATAATAGCAGAAAATACAGTACTTATATTCTTACCAATTACTTGCGGTACTTTGACTTCAATGACTTCTTGCAACGTCCAACCGCAAGTCGTTGTATGAGATCCAAAACAGCATAAAGACGACTGTCTTGTTCACTTAAGTATCTGTTTGTTCATTTTTACCTCACAAAAATAGTCCCATGTCGAATTATTCTCCTAGGTAAATCGGGAACAATCTAGTTCTGTTCAAAATATTTCACACTTTCGTACTAATACCGAATAATCGGTTCCTTCTTGTACGAAAAACAATCTCCGACTCAACAAGGTTTCTTGTAGCTCATCTAAACAAGTAGTGATGTTTATATTCATCAAGATTTTTAACATGACTAATTTGTATATACTTCATATTTACTAAAATGTATTCTAAAATAATGCCAATCTAACTTACCTTTTCAGTCTTGCTTAAAATTTTAAAATATTTTTAATTTTTACACATCTGACACGTTTCCACAAACAAGATAAACAAACATTAGTTGTATGTTGTCTACCTGGTTACCAATCAGATTCCAGCAAAATATTTTACCGCGCAGAAGCTTCTGAAACCTAGCACACACAGCTAAAAATTTTAACTTTCTCCAAACTCGCAAGATAGCGCGAAACTGTTCAATTTGCTTCATGAGAGTGAAAACTCTCAGTACTCCCTGATTCATTCGATGACTTGTTTGACGCGAATTTGAAGCTTATTGGAATGAATTATTATTATTGTATGAAAATTTGTTCACTTTTGGTGTATTTTTTTATACAGCTTTGATAAAGATCAAACTATAATTTTTGAGTTTGTACATGCATAAATTTTGAATTTATCAAATAGTCAACTTGAAACTAGTACTAAATGGAAGCTGCTGTTTCGTTAGTTTGCCCAAACTGCTTGATTTTAAGCTTAGTAGTTGTGGGAGATGGTAATTTGCGAAATCTCTGAAGTGACAAGCATTCATGAGCTGTCAAAAATGCGCTCTCGTCATCTAGATGATTCTTGGATTTTTTGAATATTCGCGGAATTTTCGAAGATGCGCGAGCGCATTGCTGCCCAGAAATGTATATCTCTTGCTGACTCGCGTTTACCATCCATCACATTCCGTCGTTCTGAAGCCAGGTTTATACATACAAAGGTTGCCTCAATCCCATAAGCTCTGTGTATTCGGTGGTGGGAGTAGTAGTGGGGATAAATGACGTCAACGCTAGACCCAGAGAGATAGGCTGCTACTGTCCAACAAGTAGAATGATATATTCATATTTTCTTCTAGCACTTTTGTTTGAATGAATAACCACATTTAATCAGAGGCAGTTGTAGATCTAGGCCTATGCGACTAAGACTTCGGTTCCCAGATTTCAGGGGGCACCAAATTTTGAAAAATGAATAAAAATTAAAATTAAAAAGGCAAAATATATACTTTACCCATTTTGATTTAACACGAATTAGAAGAAAAATTTAATTATCCCTCTAGTAGACATGATTTATTTTGGCTTCAATCCAAGTTCTACGAAGAAATATTCATCGTAACCTAAATCTGGCTAAATCTGTCTCTGCATATAATCATCTTTAATCCAAGGTAGATAAAACTCTTCTAGATTGAGAATTCATTCTAATTTCTGATAGTTATTATAATCAAAGATGCCAGGAACGCGATGTTCTTTTGCAACGTGTGATAATAGTTTGACCAAGACAAAAAAAATCATCGCAGCAAATATCATACTACAATTGTCCGACAAACGAGTGCATCAGAAAACAATGGGTGCAACGATGTAAGAGAGATAAGTAATAGAATGCAAATGCATGTCATATTTGCTCCAAACATTTTTCGGAAGAAGATTGGACTCGCTATTTAGAGGCGGAACTATTGAATGTATGTATTTTTCGAACACTTCTGCTTTCAACCTGTATACAAGTAAAACAGTTTAGAATGAAATTTACTCGTATATCATTCGAGTAGTTTCTGTTTCCAGTGCGTTTTGTATTATTTGTAGTGTAAAATAACTATCTGTTCACAAGATATCTGCGATCTGTTCCACCGCTTCCTTATAAATTTGTCTGGCGTTTGATAGCTTTGATTACGAGTGCTTCAACAATCGTAGCCATAGTTTTTAACTGTCAGATAAATTATATTTATTTTATTTGTATGCACAATATCATTAACACAACAATTTATATTTCTTAGAATAGAACCATTCTTCATTTTGCGAACTATACTCTTCTTTCTCCATACAAGATGACAGACATGAAAATTTTGCAAAAATAAAAACTTATCCAAATATTCAATTCAGCGGCATGTTACTGTGTGTTATCCTATCCAGATGATGTTCTTCTAAGAGTGGAGGGTCTAGCGCTTACGTCATAGGGTAGCACATGCGCATCTTGAATTCGGTAAATAAGGCAGCCTCCGATATTTATAAACCTTGGGTCTGAAGTGCCAAATAATTGAATAATTCCGAGGAACTATTATTGTTATTAAATATTTTCTTTGGTATAAAACAGAATCAACTCTGATGCATGAGTATCTGATAGTGAGAATTAGAGTGAGAGACAGACGTGTTTCTATTGCTCTACGTCTCTTTGTTCCCAATGATAGAATTACAGTTTATAGTGTTTCAAATTTAATATCAAAGTGTGCGTAATATTGTCAACTATCTTAATTTGTGCGTTTTCTTTGTGATAAATCATCTTATTCACTATAGTTGAGAATTTTTATTAACTCAACCAATTAGTACATGTCATCGACAGAACACACAGTATAAATATTATAGTTCTACCGTTTGAATAAACAAGTGATCATGTCTGCTATATGTATCATTTGTTCAAAGAAGTTAGATACTTCATCCCTAATCTCTTGCAAGGGCTGCTGTCTTTCTTTTCACGTTGAATGTGTCTATATTTTAACATCTGATAGTCGCATGTTACGGGCTGAGAAAAATTTGAAATGGTTCTGCGACTCGTGCGAATCTGCTGAATCAAATCTAACAGAAATTTCTGAACCAAAACAATTAATTCTAAGTCTGCAATCGAAGATTGAAGACATAAAATGTAAGCTGCAGTGCTCCAGTAGAAGCAAAGCCGTAAATAGTATCGAATCCGAAAATATTATTTCAGAAATCAACGATAGAAATAACCGTCAATCAGATATTGTTTATAATCTTCCCGAAAACGATGATGAATCTGATGATTCATCTGTCGTGAGTGAAATTGTTTCCTCTATTGCCCCGAATAGCATCCAAACATCAAAACTGAAGCTCTTTCGACTGGGTAAAACAGTCATGAATAATAAACCAAGGCCTGTCAAAGTGATTCTCAAAAAGTCATCTGATGCATCATACATTTTGAAAAATGCTAGGAAATTAAAAGTTAGTAAGCTCGGCAGTTTAAAAACTTCCCATGACAATACTCCAAAGCAACGTGAATATTTAACCATACTTTATCGTGAACTTGAGAGCCGTACGAAAAACGGTGAAAAAAACCTTCGTGAATCTGTATCCCACAAGAATATTTCATTTTACTTTCAAAATGTACGCGGCCTCAGCACCAAGTTGCCACAACTTTATTCAGATGTTTTTACTACAAATTATGACGTTATCGTACTTAAGGCTGATTTATAGACTAACATGGAATGGAATGCAATGGAATAGAATACAGAACAGAAATATAAAACATGGAGCATGCGTGTAGTGATTTATAGATTCGCAACAAAAATGTAATGAAATAGGAATCAACCAAAGTTTATTTAGGATTGCATTCCATTCCATTCCTGCTCCGCTCGGGTATATTCGACAACGTTTGTGAAGTACTGACTTGCGCAGAATAGCTTTTTGTAGCATAACGGTTTATTTGACTTCTTGCGTGTTAGGGTGAAACTTGTATTTAAATTCGTGCTCCTTTGTTGTTTTTTGTTTTCATTTGTTCCCGCTGAGTTTTCATTCTGTATTTAGCTTAGTATTATTTTCATCTCTTTTTGTTAATTATGACGATTGATGTAATTAAGTTGATATCATCAGTCGAACGACATAGTTTGTTGTATGACAAAAGAAGACTTGATTTTAAGAACAAAGAAAAACAGGAAAATGTTTGGCAATCAATCGCCAGCATTCTGGAGACAGACGGTATGTACTTTTTGTTGCTCACGTTTGGTTATAGATGAGTTCAATATTTTTTTTTTTAGCTGAGGATGTGAAAATCAGGTGGCGGTCCATCAGACAGCGATTCTCTAAAGAAGAACTGAGGATGACGCCATCGGGATCCGGTGTGGAAGATACTTCATTCGAGTGGGACCTCTTGAAATATCTAGGTTTCTTTGGAGACAATAGTTCGTCCCAGAAAGTGAGTGACAAAAACATTTATATAAATAACATAATGAAAATGCCATTTAAAATACCTATATGTCACTATGATTTCCATTAAAAATGATGTGATATCTTTCATTCGTACTATATACTTACAGAACCATGAGCAATCTATCACAAGCTGCGCTAATTCTATGAGCACGATTGCTCCATTAGAATCCCAGTCTCAAGAGGATGTACCATCTAGACGGTAAGTCAAAAAAACATTGTTCTAAAGCTTTGTTACTAATACGCTTCTTGACATTCCCAAATATTAATGATATTTCATTTTCAGAAGCACACCCGCATCGACTCCAGTGGAGTTTTTTAATGAGGTAAATATTATAGATTATTCAGAGCCTGAACCAGAGCCTGCGCAAGAGCCTGATTGCCCTCTTTCGGTGGCACGGCCAGCTGTAAGTCATGGAAGTTCGAGTTCTCACACGCCAGAGCCTCCTCGGACTAAAAGAATCAGGATAACTGGGAGACGCAAGGAAAAGATCGAGGCTGCGCTTGACCACATCGGCAACGCCCTGAAAAATGTGACTACCTCTACCTTTGACAAATATGGGAGATAGGTCGCCTCTGTTTTAGCAGAAATGCCAAGAAAAGAGGCGAAAAGGAGACAGAAGAGACTAACAGATATTCTATTAGAATAATAATGAATTCATGAATTTGGAACAATCATTTATTCTAATTTTTTATCATACATAATATTGTAATCAAGCCCATTATAAGAAAATTGAGTAAATAATCATAAAATAAAGTAAATGATAAGAAAAAAAGATTCAATCAAAATAAAATCGTAAGAATTATAAATTATCACACAAAACCTTTTGTCAAAACTCTGTGTTGCCACAGGAGTGACCTGATGTCACCAACAAAATAGTCTTTAATATATTTCTGTTCAAATATGAATCTTTAGATGCTCTGTTCGAGGAAACTCTCTCCACTGATTTTTAATTGGTTGAAACGGAATGCCACTGCCCCCTTGCCTCATCTGTATCGCCTTATCCAGAGGGACAATACAAATCGCCCGCATTATTTTGAAAAAATTATGTAGGCAAACAATTGATCTTACAAATAAATCAACATTTTCCACATCTGCATCAATTTCTGTGGACAATAGTCTCCATCTACTTGTCATGATGCCGAGAGCATTCTCAGTATATCATCTTGCCCGAGACAATCGATAATTGAAAATACTGGCTGCCGCTTCTTGCAGGAGCTCGAACTCTTATGTGTTTTCCATCCAGCGCACGGTGACGCGCACTCTACTGCACGTGCGGCGTCTTTTTAGGAGTTTCTTATACGGTCGGTTTGCTCGGGCGCCAATAACGGAGCAACTCTATGGCGATGGTGCCGGATAGCTAGTGGGAAGGGTAAGGGTTTTTTGCTGCGAATAAAAAGAAACGTATATGGGAAACAAACAGTTTTATTGACACACAAATATATGGGGAAAAGGTACATAAAATGGCGGAAACAAATTGAAACGAGTATACTTGCACAGTACGACGGACACGGCTTCGAACTAACACACGAAGTCGCAAGTATGATGCGTCGGATGTTGGTCGTCGTCGTCAGCAGTTGTCGTAGCCCTTCGCGGCAGCGGCTACGACGTGGTGAACGGACTGTAGCCCTACGGCAGAGACTACAATTGCAGAAGGTGGATGCCGTAACCCTATGGCAGAGACTACGGCTAGGTGCAGGAGGCTGTAACCCCACGGCAGAGACTACAGTCGTGGTGGATGGTGACTCTGACGCAGGAGCCACGACGGACGTCGTCTCGATGGTTCTGAAACAGGAACCACTCGACAGCGGGGGTTAAGTAACCCTGTCGACAGGACGTTACTTACGGTAAATATCGATGACTCTGTGGCAGGAGTCACGACGGATGCGGAACGGTTTAGTTGGCCTGTTTGCAGAAGCACTACTAAATAACTGGACTCAAGTCTCTCGGAAGAGTGTTTTGCTGATCGATTTCAGCCTGTATTTATACCCAGATTTTAAGTAAACGATACTGAGCTGGTTTAATTATGAAAAACGGATGTTACTTAGATTTTTTTAACATCAAAAAAATATGAATAAATAAAATAATGACTTTCCGTGTGTTACTTCTTTGCCAAATACATATTACAACATTTTGTAATCCTTATTTTATTTAAACTTAAAATAAAACTTTATTGCTAGTTCCCTATCTGACCGCCAGATGGCTCTGGGGGTCGTACAATCAGAATTAATTGTAAATTAGTAATCAGTCAAACCAAACAAAAGTAAACAAAAGCACATGTATACAATTTACAATTTATCTTCTAACTATGAATTATTCTTAAATAAGAGGTAAGTTTTATCAACTGCTTACTGTGCACTACAACTTAGATCTAATTTATTTATTTCAGACGGTGATGTACAAATATTCAAATAGTGACCCATTTTCAAATACGGGAATAGGAGTTACAAATAACCTGTAACTAGGTTTTACATCAATACGGAGAACTCTTATACAAACGGTGAGCTGTCAATCACTACCAAAATATTGTATTTAACGGTTTTATATATTTCAGGGAAATAAATTAGATCAACTGCAAAGTTGATTTGCATCGGAAAATTGAACAGTTCGAAACGGTTTCGGTGAATCGGAATTAATATAGCTGAAGGCTATCAACTGGAATAGTGAAATTGTGACTAAGTTGAGTTATTTTAAATCATTTTATCAGATGGTTACTAACGGCAGTTTTTCAGATTCTGAAATGGGAGCACTTCGTCACAGCACCCAGGCAATTGGGAAAATTCCACTGTTCGTAGAACCCGTCCGAAAATTCTATCCACTCCTCTTCTGTTGAAGGTGGCTGCAAAATTTGCCAGATGGCTTCGCATGTCTCCTTTACAATACAATGGACGGTAACATGTCCCATCGAATATCCCCAGGCTATTGTTTGCATGGTGCTGCCCTGCGATAAGAAACTGTTAATGAGTAATTCATGATTATATTCAACCAATATATTACGTGTTTCATAAGACTTACTGTAGGGTCAATGCCAATCGCTCCTCTGGACTGATGCCGTCTTTGATGTGACGTTTTTTTATAATTGGTGTTATTCTTGTTGATTCATGATTGAATAAAGAACTGTCCATTCTGGTATACCTGAAGAATGAAACTTTATCACATAGCTTCATCGGCTCAAAATATTTTGCATAGAACCCAAACTCTTTTTTAATTTTATTTATTTCTCTCATTCTACAGTTTCTTTTTCTACGATTACTGTTTACGACACACAAGCAGCAAGAAGACTCACTGTGTCCATTTTTATTATTAGCACACTCAAAAACAAAATGCAATGATGCTACTGAAATCAAACAAAGAAAACAAAGTTGGACTAACGAAATGTCAGATGATGTTCTTCTATTCCGTGTTCTGTGTTAATCTATAGATGGGGCTACACAATTTTTGTGTTCTATTCCATTCCATTCCATTTCAATCTATAAATCAGCCATTAGTGTAACTTGGCTCTCTGACAATATTTTGAACTCTGAACTGATGGATGTGCGCTATACTGTGTATCGAAGTGACCGTGATCTGGCTCGTACTTGCAAAAGTCGTGGCGGCGGTGTTTTGATTGCAGTCAATGATACCTTCACCCATCACCAACAAGAAATCAGCTTCAACTCTACCAACATTGATATTGTGTGTGTGATGATTCGAACTAGTAATCCGAATAATGTTTACATTTTAGCTATCTACGTTCCACCTTGCACTTTCATTAGTGAATATATATCATTTTACGACACTATTAGTTCACTTCCTTTCATTTACAACTCGAAGACGCTAATTATTGGAGATTTAAATTTAACAACTTTCAAATCAATATTATATTAATAAAGCTTTGGATAATAATGTTAATAATTCCTCAAATTTCATCAATGTAATAAATATGTTTCAATTCAACAATGTTCTGAATGTTAACAATAATTTATTGGATATTGTTATTTCGAATCTTAATTGAATTCTCAATGGAAGCATATTCAGTCTTCTACCGGAGGATAATCACCACCCATCGCTATATATTGAATGCGAAGTGTCTTATCACTCACCATCTAATCTCAAATGTAACCAGAAAACAACATACGATTTTGAACGAGCTGATTTTACACTTCTTTACAATTTACTAAATTAAGTAGATTGGCAATGGATAGATGCTTGTGAAGATGTAAACGTCGCAGTTGACAAATATTATACATTAGTTTATGATGCTTTTGATGAAAGTATTCCTAAGAAAATTATGAGGAACAATAGGTATCCAATTTGGTTTACTCATGATATTATTTTTAATTTAAAACTTACAGAGCATCACAGAAAACTCTGTCAATTACAATTCTGTTCATCATTTAAATAAATTTGAATCATTGCGTTCTACTGTTAAATTATCTATCAACAACGCTTATAATAATTACATTAATTCTATGCGAAAAAAAACAAGTCCCACGATTCCAGTGAATTTTGGACTTCTGTCAGGAACAAAAAAGATCCCAACAAAATACCTTCCCAAATGTACTTCAATGATGAAGCTTTTAGTTCTCGTTCTGATATTGCTAAAGCTTTCGCAAATTTCTTCTGAAGTGTCTATAACCAAATCGGTGATAATATTGATTATACTAAAATTGACGTAGATGCTCCTTTGTGCGATTCTATTTTCATCCTTATCGGAGGTAGTTGATGCTATTAAAGCCCAGAAAGACATGAAATCTGTTGGTCCAGATGATATTCCTAGGTATACAAAGGTTGTTGCGAAATATTGAGTTATCCATTGTTCCGTTTATTCAATTTGAGTTTCAAATTTAATACTTTCCCTGGAATATGGAAATTTTCCAAAGTTTCTCCTCTACTGAAATCAGGCAAAAAAAGTCAAATTGAAAATTACAGGCCCATATCTTGTTTCAATTCGGCAGCAAAAGTTTTCTGATTAATTTTGTTCAGTTATATCCAAAGTCAAACCTCGAAATACATAAGTAACTTTCAGCCTGGCTTCGAAACTCGTCCATCAACTATATCGAACTCAAGGAGCTTTGTTTAATTTATTTTTGATGCTTTTGCAGATAAAAAGCAAGTTGACGTGATTCATACCGATTTCACGAAGGCCTTCGATTCAATAGCTCATCAAATCTTAATATATGAAGTGAGGAAGATTGGTTTCTCGGATAAGTTATATGCTCTACTTGACTCATATCTGAACAATAGAATTCAGTACATAGTGTGCAATGATTTGTTTCATCTAACTTCACAATCACATCTGGTGTTCCTTAGGGCTCCGTCCTAGGGCCTTCATTATTTTTATTGTTTGTTAATGACATAACTAACGTTATAAAATATTGTAAATATGCCATATACCCTGATGATCTCAAAAAAACACAGTGTCTGATTCAAATGATTGCTCTGCCCTACAAATGGATTTAGATGCAATCTACAACTGGTCCTTATCGAACTATCTCATCTTTAACGCGAATAAATGTCAGGCGATCACTTTTAGTCGGAAATATATGGACATAACATATCAGTATTCTATGAATAATGAAATATTACTTCGTGTTACATTCCTTGAGGACCAAGGTTTGCCCTTATATCAAAAATTGACTCTTGTTCATAGATAATATGATTAACGCTTGTCATCAAATCTTAGGATTTCTACTTCGAACAGCCTCTGGCTTCAAAAACATTGAATGCTACAAATCGTTATTCCAATCTCTTGTCATTAGTAAATTGGAATATAGCTCCACAATTCGGAACCCCTCACAACAATATTTGATTGAGTCAATTGAAAGAATTCAAAAAAAATTCTGTCAAATTGTATTCTATCGCTTATTTAAACACTAGCCGAATTGTCAATATACTGAAATACTTCAAAAATCCAACCTTGAACTTTTGCAACAAAAACGTATCAAGAGTCTAATTTTATTTTCATATAAAATTGTCAATAATTATATTGATGATATATTTCTGTTGGATCAATTGAACCTTCACGCTAACACATGTAACACTAGATGTGAGTACATATTTGTTTATAATTCCTCTCGTAAAAACTATCATTCAAATTCGCCAATTAATTTGATGTGCCGTAATTTCAATATTGTAGCATCCGTTCTAGATTTCTCTTTTAGTATTAAAATATTTAGGAATAAGTTAAATACAATTTTGTAACTTTGGATAGTATGTAGCTTTTTGTATAGTTTCAGTTATGCTTGGTTCAAGCAGAATTTATCCATCAAATTTTTTTTGTTTTTTTATCCTACTATATAGGTATTACAATTTTCCATGTAATATTATTCTGTAATAGGTATGGCAATATCCTGTTCAATAATAAACGGTTATTATTATTATTATTATTATTATAAATTGAGTAAATGAGCCACACTATTCAAGGTAATCTGTGTCAATTATATGTGATGCTGAAACTTCACATAACCTCACATATAATCATCATGTATAATTAGGGACCACATGTTGTAGGGTCGATTCAATCCAATATTCATTGCTCATTCTCAGAGAGAGTCCAAAATTAACTTTTGTCATAAGCTCGTGTTTTTTGAGTTATTGTAAAATAATGGAGGAAGTGACTGTTAAAGAATTTTTAAAAAATGCGAGTTTCGCTATTATTGCCTTTGATGAATACGACGGCTTGAAGCACAAATTGATCAAACTTGTTTCAAAAGCCTGGATAAGATTTAATGAAGAAGATGAGTTCTTTTGTTTATATCCACCCATTGAAATGGCTCGGAAATACTTGAAACAATGGTTAAAAGAGTTACATCAGCCTGACAAGAAGTGGGCATCTCACACGGTTGATGTATATCGATCTAGTAAGTGCTTCCAAATTTACTTGAAGAGACAAATCTAATTCAGTCACTTATTAATATTCTGCTTATCTTATTAAATTGTGCTAATTACTAGATAATTATGAACAAGGCTTAAAAAGACTTTAGCGGGCTCTTACAGAAGCTGCAAAATCATCGGAAAGTCGATTTTAAAAAGGTATTTCATTTGAATTCTTGGCTGTTCAATAGATTTATTGGTTATTTGTATATAATGATTTTCCTTATAAATTATAAGAAATAATTGATCATTATTGATATTTGATAGAAAAATTCTATTGAACATTTTCCCATTATTCTACAGTATCAATGAATCCAAAGACTACTGATGATAGTGATAATATTCCAATAATAATTGCTCGTCAACCAAGCGGGCCGCTACAAATGGTATTTTATTTTTATTGTTTAATATTTTATTTAGTTCGGGAATAGAAGTGAAATTGTAATAACTGATATAATTAAAATATTATTCTAATAGGAAATCTGAGCACGAAAGTGAATCAAAAATAAAAAAAAAACGGCCCAAGCAGCAATGGAAGAGAAATCAATGGAACTGATAAATGGAATGATTCCGGAGCGAAGTAAATGCTGAATTTTAATCATATTTATTGATAATATTTATTGTATTTTTAACACCAATATACTTTTTTTCAGGGTTCTTCATCGAATATATAGATTTGAAATTTGAATCAGTAGAAAAGAAAATTATCAATGCCAAGAGAAGCATTTTATGTAATATCAATAAAAAAAATCATCGAATGTCTTCATCTCAAAAAGTGCTCCGGGAAAAGGAACCGAAAAAGTTTTTGGATAATTCTTGGAGAAAAAAGATTCCAATCGAAAATTTCACCTTACTTGAATCATTCGATGAAGATTTAAAAATTAACGATGAAAAAAAAAGATGCTGTCATAAATATTCATCTCTTTTATATTTCAATGAATTTTTCCACTCTTAATTTTGAGTTAGATTCATCAATATATATTATTCTTTCTACAGAAAACAATGATTCAATTTTGGACCATGGGGCGTCATAATTACGAGAAAGAAATCAAAGCTATTATGTCAGAAATTATTAAAAAACAAGTACAGTTACTGTACAGTGGAGCTGGCCGAATAACAAAAGATGTAAGTAAATAATTTTAGCCTAACCGGAACGTATCAGTTGTTTGAAGGTAAATAATTAATGATTTAATTCTGTATAACTATATATTCACATCTTCTATCTTTAATATTATTATTTTACATTTCATATTTTATGTTACAGAGTTTATCGAAAATGAATATCGAAATGACCAGAACAAGATGAAAACTATTTCTATCGTGAGTACTTATCTTGCTGGAGCTGGAGATCGTGAGAGAGAAAGATTATCTCGCAAATAGCGACAAAAATATTTCATTCTTTTCTGTTTTTTATCAGAGATTAAATAAGTTATTATCACAATATTAAAATGTAATATAGTCGAATAAACTTTTTCTACTTTCAAAATACATTTATCCCAAGGCTTGAGCCAACCTTGGTTTTTCGTTTCGCAAGGCTTGGGCCAACTTTGGTTCTTTCGTTGCCCAAGCCTTGGAGCACTGTTATCATCCAAGGCTTGCATCAAGTTTTGCCCAATGCTCAGCTCAGGCTTGCCCGTAGTCTCGCTCAATATTGGCGACGCTTGGTCCAAGTTAGATCCAAGCCTGGCCCGGTCGTTCTTTTCTACCTGGGTTTTACTTCAATTGTATTCTTCCTGGAATCATAGACAGTGAAACGAGATGTGCTCCACCCATTAGGTATATCAAATCAGATATGTGATTAATTCATGTTCATCCAGCCGTCAACCACTAACAAGGGGTCGGAATAACCTCAAGTAAAAAATAATTGAGTATAATTCTACTGTGGGTCGAATGCCGCTTATATGTATTCTTATAGGTATTCTACTACAAACGTGTGACTGATAAGATTCCGTATCAGTCGTATATATGGGTGAAGCAGATTTGGAGCTACCAAAACTTTGAGGTCTCTGATGACCCAAGAATAGTACTTGTGTGAGAAAATAATTTTCATTCAGTCTCAGAGTTTTTCGTAAAAATGGTTACCAGCATTATGAAAATAGATCGCTGCGTATAAAAGGTCAAAGAAGTCATGTAATTTTTACTTGGCGACAAAAATTAGAAGGAAAATGATTCGGAATTGCCTGCTGACGGAAATGAGCATAGTATTCATGAAACTGCATCTGAATTATTACAATATGAATCGGAAAGCGAAAACGCGTTCAGTTCTGGAAAATATATTTATGGCAGAAATAAATCAAGATTTACTTTGAACTTTGATACTAAATTAAAAAATGTTGAACTGCTGGAAAATATCCTTAGCGTAAAGCTCTGTATACTTGTAACACTCCTTATTTTATCTGCAAAATCTCACACTGTGCTCAGAGAAACTATTTGTTAACTAGCAGTATGCAAGGCGCCCAAGGCGCTTGTTGAGAAGTGATGAGTCGTCAGTGAGATAGAAGATATGTTTAGCACAAAATAACTAACATGAAAATTTTAAATGTAAATGATGATGCTCTAGGTAAGTAACATTGATAAAATGGTTATTTGTATAGAAGAAGGAAGAAATGAAAATTTCAACTTCACCCGAGTGCGATTCGAACTTGATACCTATCGAACCATAGACTAACACTCTACCTCTAAGTGTAGACTGCTGTGATAATTTGTGACTGTATCTGACCTATATCTATATATCTATCTTGGAGCTTCACGGAGTCAGTGAATCAGTGATGAGCGTAAATATATGGTAGAATATTGATTTGTTTGTTACTTTTGATGTAATACAAATGTTTTTCTTGAAACGTATGTTCATAATGACACACAAGAAGTCTTGCTAATTGCTCTCCTGAAATATTCAGTTCACCAACACAAGCATTGTTCTTGGGTTCATGATTGACCCACGATAGTACTTACGTTAGAAGAAAACACGATAGTAGCTGAAGGTCAAGTTTCATCCATGAACTAAAACTTGATTCGAATGCAACTCTAGCTCAAGTATTTCACGATAATACGGTATTCACCACAGGAAACTTGCAACATAAGGGGCAATATAAGATTATAACTGATATTCAATATTTTGACAGCAATAAAAATAGTGAGAAATCTTGAAGAAAGACAAATTCATGTCTAGTAATTATTTTCCTGAAAATACAAAATTCTTATATCTCTATACGTAATACGACCCCTTTTTGTCGTGATCTGTGTGGCCGATACTGTAGAGAAAAATACTCACAATCCATAGATATTGTCAAATGTTAATATTTGTAGTTTCTTTGTATCAAATTATCATTTTTTGTCGCCTGTGTTCTATGATCAATATATAGGTACCCTTCAAGATGCCTGAACACTACACTTCATACATTCATTTCCAAAAGATGTACCACATTATTTATTATCGAACGAATCGATTGGGGTTTCAGGGCAGTTGCACAATAGCACGAGAACAGAAACGGTAACGGGAACCAGAACAAGAGTGAACTTGGACAGTATTATTTTGAATGATCTATACATACTTTCAGAATTATATCATAATAAATAGACCTTTTTGGTTTTAACCCTCCGTTAGTGTTCTCGAAAAAAGTTTCACGGTTGGTGTTGTGGAGTATGTCATACCCCATATGAAAGTCCTCTCAAGCTATTTTAAATTCTAAAATATGATAAGTTTTCTGTTTGCACATGCTCTACAACTTGTTTTCAAGTGATATAAACTGAACAAAATGTATCCAGCTATATTTATTGTAAAAATATGAAAGATAAATTAAAATAATAGCAAGTCCGCCTTGGAAAAAACATACATCAATATTATTGCTCATAAATACTTCTAATATCATCACACATCAAAGAACTCACAGTATTTCTTGAGAAGAAGGTTCAAATAAGTAAAGCAAGAAGAAATTACTCAAGTATCATCAAAGAAGAAAAAGTTATTGCTCCTCAAACTGGGCACAGTTTATGCAACTCAAAATTGCATGTTCCAAGCACAGTGGAGTTCCACATCGCATACAAGCATTGAATCTCTTTTTATTACTTATGCAGGGGCCACACTAATGTCTAATGCCGTTAAGTAAGGCGTTATGTGACAATTGACATATTGTCATTGACAATGTGTTCATTATTGAATAACGCCTTAATTAATGACATTATACGTAAGTGTGGCCCCAGCATTATGCAGGATGAGCACTATTTTGCGCACGTTTTTCTAGGCAGTAAATGGCTCTTTGGCTTCTGAGTGTGCCAAGTATAATTAGCGTGCGACAAGTAATACTTGTCGCACGCAAACCATTTACTGCTTAGAAAAATAAGCGCAAAATAGTACTTATCCCGCATTCGTAATAAAAAATAGTATCTGCATTTCGTGCGGTGTTGTTATTTACCCACTTGAGCGAATGAACGCACCTACTTCGTTCGTGCGCCCAACTTCGCTTTTGTGGGCAATCGACCACTTATCGCACTTATTGCACAATTTACTATTCTATCTTTGTTTCTAGGATGAATAGAGCATCTTCTGCTTATCTTTTGTCGTTTGGCTGAATTGTCCTGAAAAAATACCAACATATAAAATAGCTTATTGTATAACGTAAAATAATTCTAAATTTTACCTTCGGAGTGACTATACATAAGAAGTTACTTTAAAAGTGTACCGGGGTATGTCATACCTCAACCAACTTTCAGCTAGTCTGATGTTCAACTGAAAGTTTATACATAGTTGTATATAAGTCTGTTCTCTTAGTTCAAGTAAAATCCTAAGCTACTGAGAAAAAGAAATCACTTGTTTGTCTTAAATTGATTTTACGATCGAAAATAGAGTTACTGGGGTATGACATACCCCACAACACTAACGAAGGGTTAATTCTGTATAATCAATTTTATTTTTGACGTTTCGACTTTCTAACCGAAAGTCTCCATCAGAAAAAATGATACAAAAATAAACAGGGCAAGAAAGTATCTAGATAATTAGAAATTGAAAATTGAAAATATACAGATAACTAGATGTGAATACGTGGATTCCACATTTAGTGCAAAAAGAACAAAATTCCTCTGGCATTTACCCAAAGTCTGAGAGAAAACCACGTAAAAACCTCAACAGAGGAATCAACGATATGAGTCTTGACAATTATTAAAGAGAAAAAGATTTAATTGATATAACACATTAGGTCGATGTCCCGTTTCTGCAACGCACACAGTTCCAAGGTCCTAACATGTCATAAAAATTTTTTAACAGAAAAACTGAATTTCAATAATCTACATCTACATGAATATAACATAAACAAGTGTCAAGACAAATATTCCACAAATCAGGAATAACTATTACAAATGAATGAAATAATATGAGTCTTGATAATTATTATAGTCAAAAATGAATGAATTAATATAACATACAAGGACGATGTCCCGTTCTTGCGGACGCACACAGTTCCAAAGTCCAAACATGTCATAAAAACTTTTTTTTACAAAACTGAGTTTCAATTATGTACATGAACGTAATAAAAATAATAATCAAGACAAATTTTTCACAAATTATGTATGTCTATTATTGATTATTGGAAGCCAAACATTTGCCAACTCAAAACCATCAGTATGGTTGAAATTATTCGGATCTTTAATTATTTCAATCGCTTCCCTGATCAATCTACCATGAATGGATGAGCATCTTGCAATTACTCTTGTTTCTTCAAACTTGATGACGTGCAAATACTCAATGGCATGATCAGCAACCGAAGACTTATCTGGGTGATTGAGTCTTATGCATCTTCTATGCTCAGCAATGCGAGTATTCACAGTTCGGCCCGTCTGTCCAACGTAGATTTTCCCACAGGTACAGGGGATCTTGTGAATATCCGAAGATTGTGAAGGGATCATGTCCTTGACAAGTCTCAAAAACTGCTTGATTTTCGTGACAGGAGCGAAGGAAACTTTGAAATTATGTCGAGACAAGATCCTTCCAATTTTCTCCAAATCATTACTGACATAGGGTAAAGAACATAATTTTCACTCACGCCATTATCCGCAACGGTAGCATTGTTAGATTTTGGTCGAAGTGCTTTCCTAATGGAATGATGAGAAAGACCATTTTTCTGGAAAATTACTTCTAGATTATTAATCTCTTCATCAAGTTTATCAGGGTGACAGATATCATCGGCCTTTTGGAAAAGACATTTAATTGTTCCATATTTCTGTGAAGGATGGTGATGTGATTCTGCATGAATATATTGGTTTGTGTGTGTTGGCTTCCTATAAACAGTATGTAGTAGTCTACCATCATTGGTTCGCTCTAGATTCACATCAAGAAAAGGCAATGAGCCATTATGTTCTAGCTCCGATGTGAATTTGATGTTTTCGTGAACATTATTCAAATGATTCAAAAAACTGTTCAAATTGTCATGACCATGAGATCAGATTGCAAAAACATCATCCACGTAAATTAATTAAAGTAGAAAGAAAAAATTATTTGAAAAGAAAAAATTATTTTGTGATAATCTAAATTAAAAAATACGTTTCACTTCCATACATTTCAGAACTTACGCCAAAATTGAAAAATGTACTCGCCAATGATTCTATCATAATTTGCCAAAAAAGTTGTACTACGATCCAATCTTTATTCACCAAATTAAAGGACCCAGTGTCTATTCTAAAACAATCTACTGTAATTTACAGCATTCCGTGTAAAGATTGTGAACTAAATTACGTGAGTCAGACCTCGAGACCGTTAAAAGACAGAATTATAGCACATAAAAGTGATGCTAAGCATAAACCGAATTCTATGGCTTTAGCAGAACATCTTACAAAAAGTAAACACAATGCATCTTATGACGAGGCTGTAATTTTAGACAAAGAAGTAAATTGGATCAAAAGGAATGTCTTGGAAATAATTCATATTTTCAATACTAATAACAATATGAATAAACGTACTGATGTTGATGGCTTGAGCAATATTTACATTTTTCTATTACATTTAATTGAAAATAAGCATATAAAAAATAACACTTCTCAAGTAACATAACATTTTTGTACATTTTACTAAATTTAAAAATCATGTTTGTGTTAGATTATCACAAAATAATTTTTTCTTTCTACTTTAATTAATTTTTTAACTACTTGGTTTTCTGAAACTTTGTTCAAATTCCGCCGCCACTTGGCTAGTAACTTTTCTAGGGACTGTTTTTGTCTAATTTATTTTTAGATTTATTTTTTTCGGACCAAACTTCGTTGGTAGACTTTGTTGAATCTTGTTGGTTGCAAAATGGCTGGCTGTCATGTTTCCGTTTGGTGGTCCAACATGTGACTAAATTTTACTTTTTGAAAAACAATTTTGTTCAAATTTTTAACATGTATTTCCATTTCTTGCTCAAATATGCTGATCTGTAATGAAAATTCATATATTTTTGGAATCTCACTGGATGTAAGTAAAAAATGTTTTGTAAAATTGTTATCAAAAAATTGTGATCGATAACAACTGTTTTTATGAAATTCTAGAGTCCTGAGAATGGTTTTAATTGAAGCTTGACTAATCTAAAAGAGCGTTTTTTACTTGAGCCCACTCACAAAAAATGTTTGACTGTTTAACCTGCGTTATTTTGTTTCCGCAACAGTCGCGAGTACTCTTCAACTATATATATATATATATATATATATATATATATATATATATATATATATATATATATATATATATATATATATATATATATATATATATATATATATATATATATATATATATATATAACACGTTCAACCAAATCGTAGACTTTAATTATATCAAAAAATGGTACAATCTAGTGCTAAACGGTTTGTCTTGTGCAATTGAGGGTGAGTCATCCAGACAACACATATTAATTAAAACGGGTTGGATTGGGGTGCATAAATCAAAAAATCTCAATAGAAATCTTCAAAACGCAACGCTACGTCGTGAGATTCAACCAACGTCGTAAGACTCAACCAACGTTCTCAGCCATGTATCTGACCAACGTCTTCAGCGGCGGTGGCGGCCGGCGGCCATTTTGGATTTTGGCCTAGAGCTCTCACTATATCTCTATTGATAGGGATTTGAGGTTGAACTATCACAAGGTCTTTCTATGGACCGACCTTTTAATTGTATTCTTTCAGATAGAATCAGAACCATATTTGCTCAAAACCTTTGTAGCGAACAGGGTTGCAAAAATACAAGCTATAATACAAATATGGAACTAAAGACATGACTGCTCGGGAATTGATCCAGCAGATATTCTAGTATGGGGTACATCACCTAAAAAATTTCACAGAATGACATCATGTTGGGAGAGACCTGATTATTTATCCTAACCTGAAGATGAGTAGTCTTCATTTCCAGTTGAAATGCAAGCGGATAAATCGATTAAACTACTAGAGCTTAGGCCTCAGACTATGTGTCAAGCAAAAGTGAATGGTATGTTCAACAATTTTAATAACCATTTTTCATTTATAAAACTGGTCTGGATAATTACATGGTGCCAACGTTTTTCATCAATAGGGCTATCCGACGGCCATACATTGTCATTTTGCCATCATTTCGACGGCCGAGTACATCAGACGGTCATATATGGCCGTCAGATTACAATCGCTGTTAAAGCGTTCTACGATGAGATATAAGATGATACGAGAAAATTAGTTGGCCGTCGATTTGTGTGCCAAAAAAATTTTTTGTATATTCCTGGTTCATTGAAATTCCGTCCTTGTTCGCGGCGCTGTTCAACGTCTGAATTTGGGGTATATTTTTCCAACATGTCACTGACTACTCGACGGCCAATTACTTGGCAACACTGGAATGTCATTCGAAATACAAACATGTGTTATCTCAGTGAATTTTCAACCATAGAATGTGCATGTAGCTTGATGAATATGACAAGAAAATCTTATTTGCTGAATATATAGGTGAATAATCATGCATCTCATTCCTTAGAATGAAACTATCAAGAAATATTCAGTTTTTGGAAAATTTCTGTTCTAGGATATAAATGATGGTAGAAAAAAATACTAATCGTTCAACAATACCTTAATTAATGGCATTAGGCATTGTGCTGGGGCCACGCTTATGTGATTGTTTAATGCCAATTATTGCGATATATATCTCGACAAATATAGAGCTTTAAGTTGTGCGTTAAATTGAGTGCACATACTAACATACAATGGCAAATGTCATTTTGAATGTCACTAAATCAGCTGTCAGAGCACTGATGGCTCTTTTATTACACAACTCCATCGTATACCTTTGGTGATAGTATACCATAACCATAACCATACGTAATTATATCAACAGGTTTGTTTTTACCGGCGATGTCGTATGCGCACGTACGTCTAAAAAATCGCACGCGCTCGCTTTGAATGTAATCACACACTTATGGTTAGCTTCTCACTATATCCAATACATTTTCGGAAAGTGGAGTATTTTCCCACTCTAGTATGGATTTTGTATAGTATATATATATATATATATATATATATATATATATATATGGATTACTCAAAGAGTCTCTCAGGTTGCTTATTATTTTTTTTTAAAGTTCTATATACTCGTTATTTTTGTCTCTGTTCATATACATATGATTCAATCGCCTGATATTTTCTCGTTTGGTTTGTAATCGTTTATCTCAAAGCACTATTATTTTCAACTAGTGAATAATAATTTAGCTAATTTCGATTAATTCCACGAGACTGCTCGTTTGGTTCTTGTCAGTCGGGCAGAGACAATGTAATCACCAATAGGCTACGTGCATGAAGTCTACTAGCGCCTCTAGAGGGCAATGGAGAACGATTGAACTCCATTTTATCATTGTTTCATACCTATAATTTTTTAAATGTACTAATATTATTTAATTCAGCTGTGTGCGTAAAATATAACTTGCATAGCATAAAAGGTAGGTTGAAATTATTTATTTGGAGTATTTTTTCTTCAATTATAACGTACCTATTATGGAGAAAACATCTTAATTCGTCCAAATTGATAGGATAACCTCAAATTATGACGCTAATGATCTTGCAGATCCGGTTTGTATATATCAGACACTGTATCCCTTTTACCGAGGAAGCATTGAAGAAAAGCGTGAAATTAGTTTTGCCATATTAAACATGTTGAAGAGTATGTTGCTGACAATATTAACAACAAAATTATTGCGAAGTGCATCTGACAATTTTCTATCACTGAAACATCTTACAAATTAGAGATAGAGGTAAATTAATAAATCCCAAATCGATGATGAATATTTCTAATTTCACAATTGAATTACAATAGTATATTGTACAACAAGTATAGAAAATTACCTATTTCACACGAGGTGTGTAATTTTCAGCACGAGACGGAGTCGAGTGCTGGAATCACACAAGTGTGAAATAGGTGATTCTATACGTGTTGTACACTATACTTTTTCTACGATCACAATTTTTAATGAAATATGTAGGTAAATCATTCGTATAACTGAGATTTTAAATCTATTTTCACAAATATAAAATAATTTAGGCATTTTAATTGTTTGCTCTGCTTATTTATTGTGATATTAATTTTAGTTATGATTTGGAACATTATTGATATATCTTATATCAGTTGATTGACATTTCATTGTTGTGTAATCTAATTGTTGCAAATTACGGAGAGATTGTATCTGATTGGCTCACTCTCACCAGGCGACCTTCTGATTGGTTCATTAGTTAGAGTTTTCCGTGATCTGGGGTAGCGTGTTTTCTAAATTTTCGTCACTTACCATTTTCCAACTGCAGTAATGATATTTGTGGATATTTAATTTTGGTTATGATACAATAATTACATACATTATTTCTCGATTTCAACAGAATGTGATGGAACGTGTTTTGTCTGCTTCAATTTGACAGTTGTGATTCGTAGTGTTGCCAATCTTCGGAATATATATTACAAGAATAAGAAAATAATTCCAACAGAACTTAGTGCAATTTTGTTATTTAAATGTGGCTTATAAAAGAGCAAACAGAGATTTATATCAAGTCCGTGATATTTATCAATAATCTTGCTAAATATATCATATATATCACCTAAAGAATATTCAAAATGAATTATTAATATGTAAGTTGGTTAAACTGGTGTGAGAAATGATTTCTCACGACTTTTCACACAGTTGTGTTAAATTGTAAGTTTTCTAGTTGTGTTTTGTATGAGAAATATGTTGTTTTCTATAGTGATCGTAGAAAAACATATTTGTTATATAGATTAATAATAAAAGACAGACAATACTCTATTTACCGCTTTGATTCACTTCATTCGTTTTTTTATTTTATAACTGGGTACATGAAATCTATGAAACTATATTTCACTTGAATCATTCTTAACAAAACAGCCTGGAACAGAACAAACGTTTTCCCATGTTTCATATGCGATTATTTTCACTTTTAAACTACAATGCTCAATGACAGCTCATTGACGTATTCTGAGAAATGGAGTTCAATGGTGACAATGGTGCTCACCATGAGCGCTCACATCGATATTTGTTCAAACTCCGCCCCCTTGCACACAGCCTATAGGTCTGACAAAATGTCGTATATACACGGACAATCTAAAATCGCACGCGCTGGCATCTAATGTAACCATGAACTCTTTTGACTGACTAATTGACAGTTGACACTGACATTGACATGAAACAAAATCAATTGCAGCCAAAATTTGAGGTGATCATTTACAGTACGTTCCACTAGACGATCACAATGCTTATGTCGCCTTAATAATCGCTCCTCAAGACGATCGAGGTTTTGGCGTTCATGATGAATACATCATAGATGACTTCATTGATCCAGACCACTTCAAGCTCACAACGCCCGCGATTGAAAGGTGGGACGGAGCGGTCGTTGCGTTCATTTTTGCAGGAATCGCCAAGAAGTTCAAATTGAATGAAAAGATGTCTTTCCAATTTGTTCCTTCGATACCAAGTTATGTCAATTGATTCAAGATTCTCCATTTCATGGTCTCTCATTATGATTATTAATTATTTAAGAGCACCAGCCACATCGACTATGAGTGAGTGGAAGAGCAAAAATCGCGGTCGTGAGCGTGAGCGTTGCGGTCATCTAGTGGAACGTACTCTTAGATGTTACAATTCATTCAAACGCTGTAGCAGTCTCAAACACTAAATTTCATCAATCTACGCCCAATGGTCTCGAATTTTTGCAGAGAATTGAAGAATATTGTCAAATCATATTCTCAGTAGATTGCTATGAGAATATGAAGTCATCATATGGATTCTACAATTACTTTAAGTTCTAAATTTCATGATTCCACGACTGAAATTTCTGGATTAATGCGAAAAATTCGAAACACTTTCCAGTAAACTGTACTTCTGGTTCAGCTGATTGTAATCCTAATGCGAGATTTACAACTAGATGTTATAGAAAAGCCTAATACGGAATCTTGATATTCTATGACTGATTGTTTCGAATTTATGCAAAAAAATCGGGAAAAACTGTTACATAAAGTGCACTTTCGGCTCAGCCGATTGATACATAAATAGAAAATAAACATTAAGATGCTATTTTAATCTCAAATACCAAATTTTCGGTACAGACGATTGCAACCATAATGCGAGTTGTACAACTAGACCTTAGAGCAGTATCAAATACAAAATTTCAACATTATACGTTTGACAGCTTCTGAGATTTGCAAGTTACAAACAAACAAACATACATACCGACATCAAGCCGAAAATAGTCAAAATTAATTCAGGGATTCTCAAAACGAGTATTTCCATAAAAATCTTGAAATTTGAATATATCGGTTCCACAATACTTACTTTTACTTTGTACAAGTATTCAATAGTATATTCTACAATAAGTATTGGAATGGCCTATATTCTAAACGAGCGAAAAGTTTGTTATCCGAGCCGAAGGCGAGGATTACGGTTCGCGAGTGTGAAATACGCCATTCCAAACATGTTGTAGACTATACTTTCTCTAACAAGGTTTTGGAAACTCATCAACATTTCAGAGAAAACTTGAGAAATTATTAAATGTCAAACGTAGAACCAGATATGAATATTTGAATTATTAGGAATTAACCATATGGTAGTAACCAAACTAACAGCTTCTGATTCGTCTAAATGATTCTAAACGGCATACGGAATCATTCTGAACGATTTGTTGGTATGTCATTTGTTCCAACATAATTTTCGATCATGGAATATTCAAATTCCAAACAGTGTTAGAGAATAGTATATTTACAATAAGTATTGGAATGGCTTGTATTCTGAACGAGCGAAAAGTTTGTAAACCGAGTCGAAGGCGAGGAATACGGTTCGCGAGTGTGAAATACGCCATTCCAAACATGTTGTAGACTATAATTTCTCTAACAAGGTTTTGGAAACTCACTAATATTTCAGAGGAAACTTAAAATATTATTTAATGTCAAACGTCAAATCCAGATATGAATACTTGAATTGTTAGGAAGTAACCATGGTAGTAGCCAAACTAACAGCTTCTGATTCGTCGAAATGATTCAAAAGGCTTACGGAATCATTCTAAACGGCATACGGAATCATTCTAAACGATTTCTTGGAATGTTATTCGTTCCAACTTGTTTTTTGGTTATGGAATATGCAAATTCCAAAACAGTGTTGGAGAAAAATTTTTCGTAAGCTACGAACATTCTCTCACAATGTGTTAGCAAAATCAGTATCTGTATCTCATCACAAGATCTACAAAAATATTCGATGAAATGCAGTTAATCCGAATATTCTCATAGTAAACGAATACGAAATTGTTTGGCAACATTGCCGGTCGTCCAAATGAAGGAGTTTCATAATACCCGGTCGTACCATGACATGGAAACGAACAAGAACGTATATTTGACCGTCATATTGAACGACTTCTTGGTACCGTCATATTGATGATAGTATGAAATTCATGTCGACAATTAAAATTCGAATATAAGTCACTTTGGGTTCAAGAGCACTAGACTGTTGAGTATACTTCAATGAAAATAACACTATACTCAATCCTTTCAGTGGATGCCAAATTACATGATCATCGTAGGCCGTCATATTGATATCCGGATATATAAGTTAAATTATCGACACCGAAAATTAGGTTTTTAAAAAGTTTTATTTGACAATGTATTACAGCGACTGAGACTAGTACAACAACAGTAACTATAATTGCAGATCTCTACTATTTATATGCAATCATTATCTCAGGGGTTCGTGCCTAAAAGATGTAAACTTGTTTACGTCTTTTAAGTTAAGAGATGATGAAATCTTATATTTGCGTTGCGCAATATTATGAAATTAGGGCGGTGTCTCTATATATCTCCTCCACCCTTAAGAGAAAAAGCTAACTCTTCATGAGTTTGATTTTGATTATTAGATTCTAATTGGTTTAATTCAATACTTCTGAATTTATTTATTGATTTTTGTTTATTCCCTTTTCTAAGATAATTCATACATTTGAATTTCTTTATAATAAATAATATGGTTAAAATTATTACAATGATTGACATCGTTACATAAATTATAACATAATGTTTATGATTATTTGATAAATGAGTGTATATTGATTCCAAATGAATCTCATCACTTTTACTGACTTCGAATCTTGTTAAATTCTTTATTTTGCTCTCCAAATGTGAAATTTGGGAATAAGTAAATTTATTATTCAATCCTATTAATTTGCCAAAATTGTTAGTTAATTCTAACTGATTATTCACAACACAATTTTTAGTAAAATATATTCCTTCAAGTTCTTGAATTTTTATATTGTTATTACATACGTATTTAATTTCCTGCTTATGCGGGAAAAATAGGTAATTTAAATTTGAATTCCTAATTTTAATAACAGAGTTTATATGTGAAATCTCGTTATAATTACAAAATTTGAAGTCTTTATAACATACAATATTATCTAAACATTTATCGTACTCATTACCTTGATGAATACAATAATATTCCTTATTATTAAGTTGGGTACATTTAGTTAGTACTCTTATCTTACAATTATCTTTTGAATAAAATCCATTCACTATATTTATTGTTTCGTAAGTTTGGTGTAGTTTTGTAGGGATTGCCGTTACTTGAATTAATTCTTCCGTGCGTGTGTTTGCAGGGGTTTCGAGAAGGATCGTTAAATTGGGATTGTCATAGGAACAATATGTCTTTAATATGCCATTATTTTGTATGTTGTTTATAATTATTGATCGTAAATATTTATTTTCAATTTTATTTAATTCTTCCATAAGTTTTTCATGATTAATTATTCCAAAATGTAAGGTATTAAGTTTGCAAAAGGTGAACGTTTCTTCCAATTGAATAAGGGAAAAATATAAATCTTGTCCGACTTGGACAAATTCATTTATCAAATTTTGTACTCTGATAACATCTATGTCATCTAATATATTACCAATTTCTTTTTGCAAATTATTTAATTTATTACTCAAAATAATATTATTCTCATTTATTATATTGACTTTGTCATTAAATTGGGCCGTAATATTGTTATTAATTTTGACTAAAGTATTAACTTTATCAGAAATTACTTTTTCATTATTATTAATGTTCTCTATAATTTGATCATATCTTTCCTTATCTGATGCGTCGAGATTTCCTGTAATACTTTTTATAATGGATCCTAAACCATCTATCAATCCACGCTTTGTTCTTTTCATATTCAATAATTGGATCTTTTCTTTAATATGATTAATAAGTGAATTCAAAATATTCCTATTATTCGTTATTTTATCGTTAAATTTATATTTATTCAATTTTTGGTATAATGTGGCTATATTGGTTTCTAAAATTTTTTCTTGTTCAAATAGGGTTTTCAAAGGAATTTTGAATGTGGTAATTTGCGTATTTACCTGTATATGAACTGTTCCTAGTTCAAGAATATTGATTCCTAGGTTTTTGTCATCAGGTATGATTTGTGAAATTCCAAACGGAATTAGTCTGAAACAATACGAGGTCTTTTTAATTGCGGAAATTTATGTCTTTTATTTTGGTCGTCTATTATCTGTCCGCGATCGGGTATTATCTTCTGTACATTTACCTTTTTGAATTTTGGTTTTTCGATTTTTCCTGAATTTCTTTTATTAATTTTCACGTAAACTTGAGGAGGGATATCAAACTCTTCTTCTTGTGGCTTAGCATATTTTGATTTACTCTTCTCAATATTAGCTCTAACTTGATGATTTATTTCTTTGAGGGTATCTAAATGTTTCTGTAAATATTCTTCCACTAATATCTCTTCCGGTTTGATATTTGATTTAAAATTTTGGCCGTAAATTATTTCCAATGGTGTTCGTTTTGTGACAGAATGAATGCTGTTATTATAAGCCAATAATGCATAATTCAGTCTTTCTTTCAATTTCAATAATTCAATATTTGAATTCTGACTTAATATTCTCATTTGCTCTACTAAAGAGGAATGAAATCTTTCTATAAGGCCATTACTTTTAGGATTGTCTACAGAAATATAATGGATGTTAATATTTCTCATATTTGAATAATTTTGTATTGTTTTATCATTAAACTCAAGTCCGTTATCGGAAACTATTTCTTTTGGGGTGACAAAATGCGTAAAGTATTGATTCAACTTTCCCAAAATGGTAACTGCATTTTCATCCTTTATGGGATATGCTACTGCAAATTTTGAAAAGGAATCTATTATAGTTAAAATCTTTGTTTGTCCCAAAGATAATAGATCAATATGTAATTTTTCAAATGGTTTTTCAGCTGTAGGGGTTAAAATATTTGGAATTTGGATCGGATTTCGTTCATATTTTGTAGTCAAACAGACGTTACATTTGTTACTATAATTTTGAATATCTTTCAACATATTAGGCCAATAGTAAGATTGCTTCAATTTACTATATGTTTCGGTTATACCTCTGTGATTGGTTTTACTTTCGTGATAATTTTGTATTGTAAGTTGTTGATCATTTTTATTTTCTATATCGTTGACTAGAGTTTTACAAGAAACAAGTCTATAAGTTCGTGGTTGAAAATATACTTGAAGTACTGAGTTTATGTTTAATTTGAAATTTTCGGGGATTAAACAATAATACATTACGCCTGGTTGCAAATAATTTTTTATGAAACTCATAATAGCTTGGTTACTATATATTTTATTTGAATAAAAATGAATACGTTGAGTTCTATTGTCAAAGAGTTTGTTTATCTTGACATTGTTTTTCCCAGATGTTTCCTTGAATATTATTTGATTTTTACTGGTGTTGATGCATGAATCGAGATAAGTCAGTCCGTTTACGGGGTATTCGTCATCTGAATGAATCGTGTCTGTTGATTCATTTTCTGATCCAGTTTCGACAATAACAGAACTATTATCCTTGTCTGTATTTATATTTAATTCGTGCTTTTCTGGTTTATTATAAATATTAAATATTATTGCCGAGTTTTCGAACGTGTTTTTTATCAAATTTTCAATTTTATCCCAAGGTTTCTTATCAAGTCCTGAACAAATACGAGGCATGTCTATTTCAGTGATGTCATTCTGTATGCAATATTCTAATAATTTTTCTAAACATTTTTTAATGGTTTGAAATGAAGGTTTTTCTTCATGTGAATTTTTTGTAATAAGATGTAATATTAATCTGGGTTGTTTTTTAATTAAAATTTTATTATCCAAATTAAATAAATTTTTAAATGGGTATTTGTATTTTACTTGTTCAGCAAATCCTTTCGACATCTTTTGATCTCTTGAGATACAATGAACTAATGGATTTTCGGATTTAAAAATATCGGAATGATGATAACGAATTTCAAATTGTGGTTTAATTCGAGAAAGTGCATCAGCTACATAATTTTGACACCTTTTTTTGTATTCAATTGTATAATTGAATTCTTCTAACTTCAACTGCCAGCGAATTAATTTTAGATTTGGTTCTTTTAACAAATTTAACCAAACGAGGGGGCGATGATCGGTGATGATTTTAAAATTATAGCCTAAAAGGTATGGGCGGAATTGTTTAGTAGCCCAAACTATTGCTAGTAATTCTTTTTCAATAGTGCTATAATTAATTTCATGGTTATTCAACGTTCGAGATATGTAGGCTATGGGGAGATCTTTACTATTTCTATCTCTTTGGGAGAGAACAGCTCCGATTGCGTAATTACTTGCATCTGTTGTAAGGATGAAATCCTTGGAAAAATCAGGGTATTGTAAAATGGGGTCATTTGATGAGAGAGTTTTACATTTTTCGAAACATTCTCTATATTCTTTATTATTAATATCAATTTTGCTATTCTTCTTCAAACAATTTGTTGAAGGTTTCGTAATTTTTGAAAAATTATCAATAAAACGTCTATAATAACCTAGTAGTCCTAAAAATGATTTGATTTCTTTCGTTGTTTTTGGGATTGAAAATTTTTTTATTGCTTGAATTTTCTCGGGATTCGGTTTGACTCCTTCTGTGGTTATTATATGTCCTAAATAAGCGACTTCTTCACGGAGAAATTCGCATCTATCCAACTGGATTTTTAGATTTGCTTCGCGTAATTTTTGGAAAACCTTTTTTATATTTTCTAAATGTTCTTGCAAAGATGTGCCTAATATTATGATATCATCGATATATACAAAACAAATTTTATTTATTAAATCTTTTAAAACAAAATTCATGAGTCTTTGAAAAGTTGAAGGGGCATTTTTGAGACCAAAGGGCATTCGTTTAAATTCGTAATGTCCGAAATTTGTAGAAAATGCCGTCTTGGGAATGTTGTCCGTGACAACTTCTATTTGGTGGAATCCGGAGGTTAAATCAATGGTAGTGAAATAATTGGATTTGCCTAATTTTTCAAGAATATCGGTTATATCTGGTATGGGAAATTTATCATCTATTGTTTTTTCATTCAATTTTCCATAATCTATCACAACTCTAAATTTTTTCTTGCCTGATGCATCTATTTTTTTTGGAACTATGCATATTGGTGGTGACCATGGTGAATAAGAATGTTGGATAATGTCATCTTTCAGCATCTTTTCTATTTGAGAATGTACTTCTTGTTTATAAATGTCAGGGTATTTATATTGTTTCGCATGAATGGGAATATTATCTGTGGTTTTGATTTGATGTTTTATTCTACTGGTGAATGTTGATTTTTCGTTCTCGCGTAGTATCAGATCTTTGTACTGGTATAATGTTTCAGACAAGGAACATTTTTCTTCATTATTTGAATGTTCGTCACGAATTTCTTGGTTATTTATTTCTATGTTCAAATTTATTTCATTCTTTTTGTTCAAATATTGAAATTTATATTTATATTTATTTAGAAAAGTTACTTCACCTTTTTCAAAGTTAAATTTGGTTTTTAATAATTCAATTCCAGGTTTTCCTATTAAAACGTCGAAATCCTTATGGAAATTAAATAAATAACTTTTAATATTGAAATTTTTGAATTTAAAAAACGTGAATTCAGAGCCAGAGGATACTCCGTTACAAGCATGAATTGTAAACAATTCTGGATATCTAGTGATATCTGATTTAAGTAATTTTGGATTCAAATAGTTTTGAGTAGAACCTGTATCTAAAAGGATTTTGAATTTTGATATTTCTATAAAAGGCAATTTACTGAAATTATTTGTTAGGGATTCAATTCTTGTGGGTCGATGGTAGGAAAATTTTCGTTTTCAGGTGTTTCAATAAATTCGTTTTCAAATTGATTTTCTGAGTGTTCCTCTGTTTCAGGGTATTCATTTTGAGTTTGTGTATTCGACTCTAATTCTGGATTGTTTTCAAGAATTTGTAAATCCTGTCTTTGTCGTTTTAATTGTGGCTTGAACGATCTAGTGCTGATAGACATTGGTTGGGGGTAATTTTGTCTAGGTTGGGGTTGGAAAGGTTGTCTTGGGAAATTTTGATGATTTGGATATCGATTCATGGGAGATCGATATTGATTCTGATAATATTGGTTCTGATGTTGTTGATAATTCGGTCTGTATGCAGGTGTTGGGACCGGTATTTTGGGTTTTGAAGGGTTTAATTTGTTTGTCTGTGTGTGAATGTATTGAAAATCGTTTCTGATCAAATTATGTACATCACATAGATTTTTAGGGTTCCTTGCTGCTAATTGGCTCCTGTATGGTTCTTTACAATTTAAAATGAAGTTATGAGAAGCGTATGCAGACATGAAAGCTGCCATATTTTCATAACCAACGCCAAATTTTAATTTTAGTAAGCTCATGAGTGTATTGCAAATATCCTCATATTTTTCGGAATATACAAAAATGTCTTCGCTAGATTTCTGTTCTAAATGGGACAATTCTGTGAGGAAATGAATCTCATTTCGTTTGTCTCCATATTCTTCTACAAGTAAATTTTTTAAACTTGTCCAATCGTTATAAGCTTTAGTGGCTAATTTTATATTAGCTTCTCTAATAATTTTCTTTCTGATGGTATGTAATATTATACGTTTAATTATAGTGGATAGATTTTGTCTTCCAATTATATCTACGATCTCGTCGCAGATAATAATAAAGTGAGGTAATGTTCCAACACTACCGTCATATTCGGGAATTATATCAATTAATTCTTTAATTTCATTTCGAACTTTAGGTATAGCGCTTAGAGTAGCTGCTTGTATTAATGGAGTTGTCATTGTGTGATGTGTTCTTTTGAGAACTCAATAAAATTATAACAATTTATAAATTTTTTAAATAATAAAATCACTTACAATAATAGCGTAAGTTTTAGCATAGTATCGATCTTCTGTCGATGTTGTAGCTCGTAGCTTGTAGTAACGTCGATGGTGAGTCCAACTACCGCGACGACTTCGCCGTAGGTGATGGCTCGGATGCTCTTCAGGAATTGGTGACCTCTATTGTCGGGATAACTACCGCGACGACTTCGCCGTAGGTGATATCTCGTAGGTACCTCGAGAGAGCTGTGACTCTGCTGCCGGAACAACGATCTAACGGTTCTCGTAGACGATGTTACGCACTGTATACTTCTTTGTCGACTTCTTGACCGGGTGTCTTTGCTTTTTAGGTTTTGGCAAATTAACGGTTGAAACCGACGATTTGAAGTTTTCAACGGATTAAACGAGTTTTAACTTGTTTCCGAACTTAAAAATCTTTTGCCTATCCTACCGACTGCGCCAGTTAAATTATCGACACCGAAAATTAGGTTTTTAAAAAGTTTCATTTGACAATGTATTACAGCGACTAAGACTAGTACAACAAGAGTAACTATAATTGCAGATCTCTACTATTTATATGCAATCATTATCTCAGGGGTTCGTGCCTAAAAGATGTAAACTTGTTTACGTCTTTTAAGTTAAGAGATGATGAAATCTTATATTTGCGTTGCGCAATATTATGAAATTAGGGCGGTGTCTCTATATATCTTATATATATGTATATATCTTATATATATGTATATATATATATATATATATATATATATATATATATATATATATATATATATATATATATATATATATATATATATATATATATATATATATATATATATATATATATATATATATATATATATATATATATATATATATATATATATATATATATATATATATATATATATATATAGACAGATTGGGTGCTGTACTTGTAACTTGGTTGCTACTATAATCAACACGCACTTATCTGTATCATACGCCGGCACAAAGGTCCACGTGACGTGTGTACCAATCTCAGCAGCTAGATTCTGATCTACTTATGACTGAACAACCAAAAGTTTTTTTTGCAACGGTCAACATTGCAGTAGCAGCAAAGAAGAAATTGCTGGTCGAGAATCTGCTTAGAGAAACATTATTTGCTGTATTAGGTCTCACTGATTCACAACACGGTGCCAAGTAAACTGCTCGACCTCCCTCCTGAGCTGTCAAAATGCAACATAGCAGTCGCCTCCATCAAAACTAGAATAGGCTACATTCATATCTTCTCCGTGTACGTTCGTCCTCGCGCTGAATTTCCGGAAGACCTCTTCATACTAGCCAATAGGCTAAGCAAATCCATCATTCTGTGGATTTGAGTGCAAGATGCGTCGAGTTCGGCGACCACGGCTACAACACTAATAGCGAAACCTTCCTGTATCTAGTATTTGAATAATCTAACCAAATGAGCACGTATTTTTAAGATAATAATAAATGCCATTGATAGGAAGAGCTCGCCGAATACTTCCATTAGCAAGTATATTCAAGTTAACTTCGAATCAAGACTATTATTGACGAAGAAAATACTTTGTTGGTTACAAAAATAGTAACCCAGTTCTTTCTTTTCCGCCTCAATTGGAGCTGGAAACGAATCTTTTATAATGCCTGCTATATTTTGGTCACTACAATCTAATGGTTCTTTAAAATAATTTTTCGATCTTCTTGACTTACTTCGCCAATTATCATAAGTATCAGCATCTGAATTCATCTCTTCTTTTCCGCTCTTCTCTTCCTCATTTTGCTCTTCGAACTTGGTGAATTCATTCACTAAATGAGAATTCAGAATTGCTGAGCCACCTTGATGATCCTTGTATTCTATTTTGAGAAATTTATCAACACGCAAACGATTTTTATATAGTCAGCTAAAACTCTATGCTTTTTGTCGTTGAAGTATGCCTCCGTATAACTGGTAGTGGCATGTTTTTTCAAACTGGAAAGGCATGCTGCAGACCATAATGGAAATTCATAGGCTACTAATCTCATGAAATCAACAATAAATGTTTTATTGTAAAAGCCATCTATATCAGTTCTCTTGAAATCTATATTTTCTGCGGATTATTTGATTTTATCTATTCATTTTATATTCATTGAGCTACTCTCATAATCTTCCATGATGTCCACTTTTTTGATTTCTCCATATCATCAGCAGATAGTTGATCTTCATCAAGTCCGAAATGGTCCATACGATCACTGATTAATTCTTCTAAGGCGAGTTGAGCACAAATAACTGCTTGGCCGTCTTGTTAAATAGTATCGTTGGATGAGTGGAGAGCTACTATGCATATTTTATTGAAAATAAATTCAAAATGATTCAAATTTGGAGCATCAATCAAAAGTGAGACACAGAATGAATGAAATTTCCTAATGTCACTATTATTAATAAATTTCAAGCAAGACCAATCGCTTATCGTTCTAACAAAATGTGAAACATCTAACCTGATGTATGTGCATGACTGGTCTCATAATGGCTGATGTATCTGCAATGGTTTCAAGAAAAAGTGTATCAATATACGTTTTAATATTTTGTTCATTAAAAGATAATGACAGAGCGTTCAATAATGCTCTCGAACTATCGCCTGGGCAGATTTAGGAGCTCCCATTATCATCCAATTCTTCAGTCAATACTCCGAAGAAATAGTGCTTTGATCATCGGTCAAAATTTGGTGGACTTATAGTGTAAAATGATTGAAATTAATTACAATTGCATAAAAGAATATATGACCGGTCGTTCGTCCATCACCGTTCTCAATATTCTCGCAAATACTTCCTGAATCCTCTTTTTATATTATAATCAGATGGTGATATTTTTTGTAAGTATGTAGCTGCACATTTGAACTATAAAAAATACTGAATTTATCTTTCTTCATATCTCGAATAAACTCGCTATATTCCGCACTATACTGCATCTTTTCGATTGTTTCATAAACATTCATGTCGTCTTTTTTGACTATGTCAAGACTTTTACCTTTGAATTCATTCACACATTTTTGTACGACCATCATTTTTAGTATGTTTGGAAGAATACGACGATTACCTCGAGATGCTACTTGCTTTTTCAGCCAATTACCACATCCTATTGCTGCAGCTTGTTCTCCTAAGTTAACACGCTTTACTTGGCGAAGAGATCTCCTTAAATATTTATGGCTTCGATTGAATAATGTATCCCGTGTTCTAATGCGAATTATGAATGAAAACATTTCAGATTTTTGGAACAAAATTAACAGTTACTTTTCTTCATTCACAATAAACATTTCTGTATTATTGATATTCGGTATAGGGGTAATTTGTAACAATTTATAATTTTTATTAGTATCATAAATTGGTATTCCTAACAAATATTCAATCTGTTCTTCTCTTATTCTACAATGGCTTGTGATTTGTTCTGAAAATTTCCAAAAGTTTAATGTTGATTTGTTTCTTTAATTATATTATTTAACTCATCCCTGGATATGATAGAACTATCAATTTTATTCAAATTAGAAAAAATTAAACCAGTTTCAATTTCTTCCAATATCTCATCTAAATTAATACTCAATAGTATTAATTGATTAATTACGTCTTTAATTTTCAATGCGTTTTGCCAATTCATGACATCTCCTAATACGTTACTATTAATTCGTTATGTTGTATATTCTGTGATTGTTTATTAAATTTTGTAATCATTTCTTTATTAATACCGATATTTTCCAAATTTTGTTCTTGAAGTACATTTTGATTCCGTTTTATAGTTTCAAATAATTCATCATATCTCTTAGAGTCTTGTGAATCTAAGTTTCCGGTTATACTTTCAATAATTGTTCCTAAGCCATTTTTTAATCCGCGTTTACTACGTTTATACCTAAATAAATTATTAATCTTGTTCTCCAATCTATGTATATTGAAATCCAAAATATTTAAATAAGTTTGTGTTTCATTTTTATAATTGAAATCTATAGTCTCTTTGTTATTCAATTTTATTAATACTTTATTTCTATGATCAATCAACTAATGATATTCTAACTCTGAATTATTAATTCTATAATTAAAGTACGAATAATAAGAATTCTTATAAATGGTAACTTGTCCTAATTCTAGTAAGTTTATGCCGGGGTTGTCCGTCAGTTTGTTCAGATCTTCTTCTTTGCAGAAGCATCTACAACATAGAGTCGTTTTCTCCTGATTTTATCGATTTCATGTCTCTTATTTGGATTAATTCTCATTGTCTTTAATTTGGGATTATAGTCTTCAATTTTATGGATTCTGAACAATGGTTTTTTAATTTTTTGAATTCTTCTTTTGCCTTCTTCAATCAAAGCTGTATCAAATTTCAAATCGTCCAAATTCTTCTTAAAAGGTTTTTGCTTTGAAAATCTTTTATTTTTCTCTATTTGAATATTCTTAAAAACATTATCTCTCAGCAAAGTTAGACTATTCTTCCATTCTTGTGAATAATCTTCACTACAATTTTTAAACTTCAGAATATTATTATTTTTCTCAAAACCGTAAACAATTTCAATGGGAGTGAATTAAGTAATTGAATTTATAGAGTTGTTATAAGCTATTAAAGCAAGCTGAATTTTTCTGGGAATGTTCTGTTGTTTGAATTCTGGTCGTTGATTTAATATTCTCAAATGTTCAATTATTGTCGAATGGAATCTTTCTATTATTCCATTAGATTTTGGATTATCAACACAAGTCATCTGAATTTTAATATTATAAAATTTTAAAAGGTCTTTCATCAAATTATTATTGAATTCAGTACCACTGTCAAAGATTATTTCGCTCGGGGTCTGATATTGAGAAAAGTAATTCAAAAGTGCGTCTGTAATTTCTGTAGCGGCAAGTGTTTTAACATATGCTATCTGTGCAAATTTAGAAAAAGAATCTACAATAGTCGAATACTTTTTATTTTCTAATGTTAATGTGTCAATATGTAGTATATCAAAAGGGCATTTAGGAGTTGATGTAAGGCTGTCAGGGATTTGATATGAAATTCTCTCATATTTGTTTGGTTGACAAATATCACAGTTATTTATATATTTCTGGATATCTATAAACATTTTTGGCCAATAATATTCACGCTTCAATTTTTGGTAAGTCTCTAAAATACCTCTATGATTGGGTTTCCCTAAATGATAATTTTGAATGATATCTAGTTGGTCTTCGAGAGTAAATATATCCTGTAATACTTCCGTACATTGGATAAATGTATATGTATCTTTACTAAACAGCTCTTGCTATACTTCGTTCATAGTAGTTATCAATTAAACAATAATCATTTACTCGGGGTACACAAAAATCTTTTATAAATTTAAATATTTCATTTTTTATGTCAACGTCTTCCAGTTTGATAATTAGTCTCTGTTTTTTATTGTCAAATAACCTTTTTAGAACACAATCAGTTTCTGTTTCATGTTTTTCAATAATTTGGTTTTTGCCAACGTTTATGCAAGTGTCTTTATATGTAATCCCGTTAATTTCGTCTTCGTTTGCCGAGTGTGCCGTATTTATATCTTCTTCGTCAATATTAGCTATTAAACTTTCGATATCATCATTCATATTTATTTCTTCTTGATTTATCTCGTGAATCACAACTTTTAAATGAGTTTCTATGAATATTTTTTGCATTAGTTTTTCTATTATACTGAAAGGTACTTTATCACAGCCAGAACATATTTCTGGCATATGTAATTCGTAAATCTTATTTTGAATTAAATAATCTTTCATCGTTAAAACATTGTTCTATCTTCTCCAATGTTGGTTTATCAAAATGATTTTCTTTTGTTACTAAATGAAATAATTTATATTTATTTTCAAAAATAGGTTGAATCGCTGAAATCTTCTCTCTTCTATTCTTGTTTATTAAATAATTCTTACTGTTGAATTTTTCGTCTATTTGTTTTGCAAATCCTGCACCAAATTTAATATCTTGCGAGATACAATGAACTAAATTATGTGGTTTTTCAAAAATATTCTGTACAGTTTCAATGATTTGACATTGGGGCCTGATTCTTGAGAGTGCATCAGCGTTTGAATTTAAAACCCCTTTTCCAAATTCTATTTCATAGTTATATTCGTCTAGTTATATTCGCCAACGCATTAATTTTGAATTTGGATCTTCCAAACTCATTAACAATGTTAAAGGTCGATGGTCTGTTCGTATTGTGAATTTTGTTCCATATAGGTATGGTCTAAAATATTTTACACTCCAAACTATTCCCAATAATTCCTTTTCTGTAGTACTATAATTAATTTCGTGATCGTTCAATGTCCTTGACGCGTGAGCTATGAGCATATCTTTTCCATTAATATTTTGACTCAAAACTGCACCTATAGCAAAATTACTTGCATCAGTTGTAACTATGAATTGTTTTTCGAAGTCAGGATATTGCAGAATCGGGGCATTAATTGATAGATTTTTACTATTGTTGAAACTCTGTCTGTATTCTTTATTGTCTATATTAACGGTCTGTCCTTTCTTTAAATAAAAAGTCATTGGTTTTGTTAACTTCGCGAAATTAAGAATGAATTTTCTATAATAACCTAGAAGTCCTAAAAATTGTTTAATTTCTTTTTGTGTTTTGGGAATGGGAAAATTTTTAAATGCTTCTATTTTTGCTGGATTTGGCTTAATATAATCTTTTGAAAAGATGTGACCGAGAAAAGCGACTTCTTTACGCATAAATTCTGATTTATCCAGCTGGATTCTTGAATTGTATTCTCTCAATTTCGAAAAGATCTTACGGATGTTTCCACAATGTTCTTGGAGGGATGTTCCTAATATTATAATGTCGTCTAAATATACAAGGCATATTTTATTTATATGTTCTCTCAGAATATAATTCATCAGTCTTTGGAATGTAGCCGGAGCATTTTTTAAACCAAAAGGCATGCGGGTAAATTCGAAATGTCCTTCATCAGTACAAAAAGCTGTTTTTGGAATAGAATCTGGATGCATCTTTATTTGGTGGAAACCTGAAGTCAAATCTAATGTAGTGTAATATATGTTCCTGCCTAGTTTATCTAATATTTCTGAAATGTTTGGAATCAGAAATTTATCGTCGATGGTTTTTGAATTGAGTTTTCGATAGTCAATGACCATTCTAAATTTTCTTTTTCCGGAAGCATCAAGTTTTTTGGGGACCATCCACACAGGTGAGGACCATGGTGAATGACTCTCTTGTATAATTTTGTCAGTCAATAAATCTTTAATTTGATTATTAATTTCTTTCTTGTAAATTTCTGGATAACGATACGGTCTTGTGTGAATAGAAGTGTTGTCTTTAGTAATTATTTTATGTTGAACAACATTTGTATGTGTTAAGATTTCGTTTGTTCTGGAAATAATACTTTCATATTCTGTTATCAACTCATGAAGCTCATTTTTTCCTTCTAAATTTAAGTGATTGGCTCTAACTTTAATTTCCTCAATACTATTGACAGTATTCTGAGCATTAAAATACTGTAATTCGAAACTTTTATTTTGAATCGTAATAATATTTGTATCAAAATCAATTTTGACTCGCATTTCTATCATTGTCGGTAAACTGAGTAATAGATTAAACTGATTATGAAAATCATGTAAATAAAATTTTAAATCTTTTCCTTCAAATTGCAAAATTACATACTCGTTCCCACTGTGTTGTCCAATAGCTGTTTTAAAATTAAAATTTTCTTCATAGATTTTGAATTTATTCTCATTGTTGTAAACATAAGTTTTACTTATTAAATTGATAGTAGAGCCGGTATCGATCAACATACAATAATCTTTCATTTTTGAAAACGGTAGCCGGGAATTTTGATAAATGTTTAAGATTTCTCGTGGATATTTGGAGGAATTTTAAAAAAAAAATCATTGTCACAAGTATTGTCAGTTTCAAAATTATTTTCAGAAGTTTCGTCCATAAAGCAATCAAGATTTTCTTGATTCAGTTTGTCGGGCTGGCAATATTGATTTTCGTCAGGATTTTCTGTATTGTTTATTTCTTCAACAATGTAATTTGGTTGATGTGCTCCAAATTGTCTGTTTTGCTGGGTGAAATAATTACTAGGGCCTGGTCTGGGTTGGAAAGTTAGTCTTGTCTGTGTGGACATGGGGGTAGGTTTCATTCTTTGTACGTTTTTGATCTGTTGTTCAGGGGCAAATCTTTGATTATTTGACCAATCTTTGTTATACGTGTTTACTGGGCCGGTAGGGAAATTGGCTCCGGGAAATTTTTGAGGAGGAATGTTAGGTAAATGTCTATTTGTGGTAGTAGTATTAGTATTGGGTCTCATGTTGGTGATTGTATTAGCATTTGATTTCAAATATTGAAAATCATTTTGTAGCAACGTCTCAATCTCCGCTAGGTCGTGAGGGTTTCTTGTCGCCAAATTATTTCTGTACGGATCGCTAATTGTGGATGTAAAGTTATTTATACTGAGTTTTTCGGCAAATCTGATCGTTACTAATTACGTTCCTGGGTCGTTTTCTTCAATACTTATTCTGGATTTGAAACTGAGAAATTTTTCTTTCGTTACCTCTAACAATTTATATGAGTTTTTAATATGTTGTGTTTTTAAAATTTCGCTGATGATTGTGACTGAATTAGTTTTGTCTTTGAAACTATTCACTAAATGTGATCTCAATTCATTCCAATTGTTGAAATGAAGATCTTTGATGCTATCTAAGGCTTTTTCGGTGATTTTGTTTTTAATACTTAGAAGGGTGATTGCCTTGTCGATATCATCTAATGGTGGATTGAGCGTACTGAAAAGGTCCTGAACCGTATTCACAGCATTCATAAAATTACTCAATCTATTAGGATCGCCATTGTATGATGGAACTGAACCTAATGCAAAATTAATTTTTCCAGTTCTATCAGCCATTATTGCTGGGGTATAATTAGTAATATTATTGTCAATTTCTAAAATTGATTGTAATAAATCTGAGTTTGTTTTCCAGTTTGAATATCTATTATTTACTCTTAATTTCGAAATAACAAAAACTTTTATATTTAAAGTTAGTAAATTAGTAAATAATAGTGTTATGATATAATGGCTCTGTGTCGGAGCTCGATTTCCGTCTTAACAGCTTTAGCCGTTCAGGAAATCCCTGAGTTTTATGTAAACATATAACTAGTGTATTTGTGAAACAAGTGGCTCTGTGTCGGAGCTCGATTTCTTTCTTAACAGTTTTAACCGTTCCAGAAATCCCTGTGTCTTTGTTTATCAAATGTTGTTAGTAGCAATAATAATTAAATATATGTATGTATTTTTTTTTTTTGTGGAATGTTCGTTGCACTTACAATGCAATTATGCTTACGAAGACTGTGCTGAACTTCATTGGAATTGGACACTCGCTGCTGGCTCTCGGTTTACGGGCTCTGGGCGGTGTTGTTTTCCTGGAGGTTAACGGACCTGGTTCTCGCTTTGCGGACTCTGTGGTACGGAGTTACGTTCGGTCGATTCTGTTGAAAGACCTGGGGCTCTGCTTCAAGCGGCTCTGTAGGTTCTTCTTGTAATGAGTATTTGGATATTCGTAGTTGATGGTAAAAACCAAAGAAGCGGTGATATCAACGAATTGGACTTGCTTAGAAGTTTTCGATCAGTCGCTTCTCTACGAATCCTACCGACTGCGCCAATTAAATAATTGCAACCTCAAAATAAGTTTTTAAAAGAATTTATTTTTACTTCAAGACAGATGACAGAGAGCTAGCTCGTTACAAATGAATACAGGGTTTATGTAAAGTATAAATGCTGACTAAGAGAATGGAGTCGTCTAACAAAATCTAGTATACATAACTTATACGACAATCAAAACATGATTGTAAGTCTTGCAAAATTGATTTTCTTGGATTTGAATCGGTTATTCCAGTACCTCGTTTCAATTCTTTATTTTTTTCCCGTCAAAATTTGAACAGAGCTATGTTAGATTCTAACTGAAACAAGTTTCCATTCACTGTTTTGTTCTTTCTCAAAGCTTCAATAATTAATAGAATAAACCTATTAATTTGTTTGATTAAACGAGTATAATCTTCTGATTTCTTCAAAAATTTCACAGTTTTATTGAGTGATTTGAGAATATTGGTAAAAAGCTCAGCAAGAGTCGCCATGATAAATGCAACTGCCTGTAATATTCGAAGTGTCTCGCTTAAATACCTCCATGTGAATAAGCAGTGTTGCTAACTTGACGGTTTTCTCAAAAGCGGATGAGCAGTGTTGCCAGCTTATAGATGTTAGGAATGTTTGCGAATAGAAGTAATGAGTTTTCATACATATTTTATTTCTAAAAAATAAATACAAAGTTCAAACCTTACAAACTACTTACAGAATTAGTTAGAGGATTATAATTTATTATTTTATCATGCAATATCAAGCAATAAGCTGCAGTATTATCAGGCACATTTTCATTAGTTTCAAATTCCAGCCTTATATTAACACTACCCGATTTCAGTGTCTCACTCTGATGTGAACAATCTATGACAACAAGGGGTGCTAAAGTTACAAATTCATGAGGTGTGAAAATAGGTTCACATGGTCGTTCGTAGTAAGACAATTGAAATTGGGTGTACATTTCATATAACATAGCCCATTGATTACTATTAAAATTGAGATTCAGATTATCATATGGATAGAGTTTGAATTTAATTTAATATTATTCAAATTATAATGATCAAATCGACTAATATTCTTATTATTTTTATTTTTGCGGTCAGTTTGAAATCCAACGATAACAAAACGTGGAGTCTCCAGCTGTGTTGATGTTTTAATTGGCCATGAATGTCGCTGTGTTTTTTGCAGTGAAGGATATTCATGAAGCTCCCGGCTTTGGAATGCTATTTCTAAGTTGACACTTTTTTCCATATACTTCATAAGAGTTAACCGTTCTGCGTTAGCCACTGATACGTGAAGAATCTTCCAATACACTTTATCTAACTTAATTTGTATATTTCCTTCATCCGAACTATCTTCAATGGCATTAACATCCGAACTGCTACGTATAAGAACTAATTTTTGTCGCAAATTTAAAATATTTTTCTTTTAAATCTTCGCAGAAACCCAAAAGTATATTGACTGGAATGCACACGTTGAAATTACCCTTTTTTTAATGATCTGACTTGTGATATCAGATGTAGGGAACCAGCCAGCATTTTGTAATCCTTTACTCTCATTAGCATTATATGAAACATAACCTTTCATGCAAGAAGTTAAACCAGGGTTTCACACTCTATCTATTACAACACCTCCAACTTCGTACCGAATTTCACTGAATAAAAATGCAAAGGCATTGTTTACTAGTTTAGCTGCAGTTGAGACTTGGTTGTCTTGAGTTAAAAGTTCACCCTCGATATATAATAAGCTATTCCATGGATATGTATAAATATCTTGTTGTTGTAAAGGTATTCGTATCTCATCATCATTATTTAAAGTAGTTGAAGCATATGGCTGATGCGTGTGTTTCTCTGCGTGACTTATTGAGTCATCGAACAGAGCTTTTTCCGAAACATTTAAAACATTAGCATTCATTATGATGTATACATAAAATAAAACTTTTAGATTTTTTATACTGAACTCAACAACGGCTCTAAATCACTTCTTTCCTTTATCCAGATCGAATTTTGAATCCTATAGACTCAAGAAACTGGTGGTTAAGAGGTGTTAACTCACCGACAGTTCTCTTAATAATGCCATCTTTGTAGCAATGCGGTTTATTTATATGCTTGTGACATAGAGGACAGTTAAACTCAATACCCATTCTGCTTCTTAAGATGTAGTTTTACCGTGACAGCTTCACCTCTGAAATTGACGAAGCTTCCGTCTTGATCCACTATTTCAAGTCTTAGAGATGATATTATACGCGTATTGATTGGTAAATAAATAACTTGGTTTGGAGTTTCTATAATTTTGAAACCAGGTGACACGCGCGGAAAAAATTCATGTAATATATGAACTTTGTTATCATTATTATTAGAATATGAGTTCGTGGTTATGCTACACTCAATACATATTGCATTCACTTTGGTTATAGGACGGGGAAATCAGATTCATGGAGTCTGATTTCACTTAGTTTTGAATCCAATAGAATCACTCGGTTCAAAATTGATTTCTCTATTACTTTTTATTTCACACTTAAGAGTATTGTTGTTAGCCTCAATTTCCAATTCAGCATCTTTACTCAAGTTTTTTGATAGAGATTTTTTTATATCTTTCATTTCGTGAGAACCTTCAGGGACCGTAATAACATGATTTTGTAAGTAAAATTTATTATTACTCTCTTTAATATTTGGAATTGAATTATATGCTTCGAAACTTATTGAGCCAAGCAAATATTCAGAATTATCATCAAGTTCAATCGGAGGATGAAAGTGTCTTTCAAGAATGGAGCCTTGACCAAACAGTAAATGTAAACGACATGATTACGTCTGCTCGTATAAGAAAGACAAACACAAGTGTCCACATTTCAAGCTATTATATGATTGATATGTATCGTAATTCAATCTAATTGAAGAATGCTTACCAAAATAAGACACCAATTCCTGGGGAGGGGGGGGGGAAGAGAGGTAAATTACCATAGCTGTCAAAATATGTTACTATAGTATCACGTTTTTTATAAGCTATCCAGTGTGACCCCGGCTTGTCACTATTATCTAAATTAATTATTGCTGCTTCATATCGATTTATTCTTTTAGGAAACTTATCTTTCATAAAAACGCCTCGGAAGTGGGCAATTTTCAAAATTTTCGCATATTTAATTAGATCAAAATTACTTAGTGCACGTGATTCCATAATTTTGTAATGACACTGAGCTTCCTTCAATTGTTCAGTGGCGGCACGCGCGTCGTTTACAGCCTTTGCGATACCCACGGCTTCACCTCAGAGGGCCCCCAAAGCACTTAGTCCAGCAAATATAGGAATTAGCGGTATAATTCCACCTTTTTAAGGGACAGATATAACTCTCGGATTTTTAATTTTTCTTCTTATTCTTTTAATTGTGCGTAGAGCTACATTTGCAGATTTATTCAAGTCAGAATTTGATTCTCATGGCTTTTCGCGCTCGACTGATCGCGTGATGAAGAGATTATTCATTCTTCGGTACCTTGATCATGATTTAAATACAAACACGTCTGTGCCAGTCAACAGTCGGTGATGAACCGAGACACAATCGTGCTGCTTTATATATTGAGCAATGGAGGTTGTTGAACCGAAAAATTGTTTTTGCTTTTGCAGTCCATCTATTCTTGTGAGTTTATACACTTTGGGATCCAAGCCCTGACTATCTTGGGTTCTTGGCTATACTGTACTGACGAGTTCTAATGAGGACGAAACACGTGTATACAGTTGCTCCCCGATCTGACATGATGGCGTCAAAACCGATTCTTAGATTTGAAATTTTGTGGAACAAATAATTGAATGCTTAAGAATTTTTGTAATTAAATAGACTTGATAGTCCAACAGATTTCTCAAAAACAGCTAATTGAACAAATCTGTCTCTTAATAAACAGCTAATAGATCTGTTTTACAGGTTTGTTTCTTAAAACCAGCTGATTAAGTAGATCTGTTTCTTAAAAACCACCTAATTAATCTGTTTTTCAAATCAGCTAATTGAACAAGTCTGTTTCTCAAAATCAGCTGATCAAACAGGTCGGCTTTCTAAAATCAGCTTATTAAACAGATCTGTTTCTTAAAAAACAGCTAATAGATCTGTTCTACAGGTCTGTTTCTTAAAATCAGCTGATTAAACAGATCTGATCTCCAAATAACAGCTGATGGATCTGTTTCCTCAAAATCAGCTGATTAAACAAATAACAGCTAATAGATCTGTTTTACAGGTGTGTTTCTTAAAATCAGCTAATTAAACAGATCTGTTCCTTAAAAAACAGCTAATAGATCTGTTTCCTCAAAATCAGCTGATTAAACAGATCTGTTCTTTATATAACAGCTAATAGATCTGATTCACAGGTCTGTTTCTTGAGATCAGCTAATTTAACAGATCTGTTTCTCAAAAAACAGTTGATAGATCTGTTTCTCGAATCAGCTAATTGAGCAAGTCTGTTTCTCAAGACAGCTAATTAAGCAGATCTGATTTCAGATCATAAGCTGGCAGTCTGTTACAGCATCTATATCCTATCTTTTATTGAATTGTTTTAGTTTATTCATTCAGATATTAGGGTTGTTTCTATAAATTGATTTCTCTGTATTTTGAAAGCATGAATGAACAATTAACAAAGAATATAATAGTTACACGTAATATTATTAAACAGAAACTCAAGAATATTAAATTTGGTACTTTACACAGAGAAGCAGAATTACAAACACAATACAAACCAATTATCAAATCTTCACAAGAAATTGCAACTAATTTACCAGTAATTAAAGAGGAAGTAAAAAGTGAGCCAAAAGAAGAGATAGAAGAAAAACCTGATACATCTGAGAGTTATTCAAGTCCACAATTCTTAAAAACAGGTGTTATTGCCGAGACTGAAAATGATGATGGTGTATACAGAGAACGTAGTATGAGTTCAGATCAAGATCAGCCATCATTAACAAGAGAAGATATTTTAAATCTAACACAACATTCTGAACTACCACGACAATATATTGAAGAACTTGTGCTCGATGATAAAGATTCATTCGATTTCAAATACGGAGTGCGACATGATGTTAGTACTGATAAATTCTACATGAGCGATTCTGAATTCGACCTTGTCGGTAAAGATATAATAATTAAAAATATTGAATATATTGGAACACCTGGATTTTACGAACTTTTATCTAAAAAGAATCCAGTCGGTTTTACGGAAGTCGATAGAAAAAATTATATTGATATTGTGAAAAGAACTAATGCTGCTCGTCGAAATTATAGTAACAGTGAACAGCTTGCTGGGACTAGATCACATAAATATAAAACAATCATCGCTCCATCATTCGAAAGTCGAAAAAGATTTCTATCAGCGCCTAAGAGAACTACAAGAAAATATATATATATATATATATATATATATATATATATATATATATATATATATATATATATATATATATATATATATATATATATATATATATATATATATATATAAATGTAACAAGGCTAATTCGTGATGCAAGAGACACACTTATTAATTGTCAAGTCAGTATTCCAAATTACGTTATTTGTATTTGTATTAATAATAAACATAATATTTGCAACACTTTCAAGGTGAGATTGATATTGTCACGGATCAGCACTTGTTTAGAATATATATATAGAGTAAGGCAGTAGAGGAGATAGTAAAGTGAAGAAGTAGAAGTCAAGAAGCATTAGAATGTAGGGGAATTAAGAGCTCCATCCGCACCTAGCCGTCTAGTAGTAAGTTACATCTTTTATATTTTGTCTCAGTTATCATTATTAATATATCTTGTTATTTCATATCTTGTTATTTAATCTTTAATATATTTATTTGTTATACAAATTTGGCACTCTTTATATTTACAATAACCTTTACCCTCCATCCAGCAAGAACCCATTTATTCTTTGTTATATCCAATTTAGGGTGTAACAGATGGTGGCAGCGGTTTAGGGAAATTCATGCTGGACCAAAGTGACTAGTATATCTGGTTCACTCGCGGAGACAAGGTTTATTGTAGATATTCAAAATTTTTTTTGTTCAATACGACAATTTTAGAGAAGTGAATGGAGAGATTTGAGTTCTAGCGTTCAGTTACAGTAGACTTTAAGAAATGAATTGGAATAATTTTTCACTAAGTAATACTAATCTGATCTTGGAGAACGCAGTAACATTTCAGATACTAAAGAATCGGAGTTGGTGCGAGGAACGAGTATATATAATCAAAAATAGGAGCTGAGAAACAAACATCAAGGAAGGAACACTTAATTTTGCTCATTTCATATAGCTTGCTTGAAAGTATTTACGTTTTGATTTATTTCTTACATGTAATTTCCAATCGTGTTGTAAATATTTGGAAATTTTATGCACTATCAGCATAAAGAAAAATCAGAAAGCATACATCAGTTTTTTACGAACATCGTGACATATGATAATAATACGTCAGACTGACTTAGGTCAGTACGGTTGCAAAACAAGAGAATTGCAGCATTTGGATTTTCAGTTTTTATCAAGAAATTATCAGCATAGGAATTGGTCACTTCTGTACAGAATGTCTTGATAAGAGCCGAAAGGAATCAAATTTTTTGGGGTATGACAGTGCGCTTCATAATTTGGAAGTTGAAAAATTCATGGCGCATGTATGATATGGTCATGGGAAGAGCGGGAGGAATCCGCTGGCAGGGTATTCTGCATGTATAGGGTGAGTGTCGACATCAGGTTAAAGATTTGTAGGGTTTTCATGAAGAAACCAGAAGTGAAGACGAAGTCCTGTACAGCCAGATGTCAGTGAAGACAAGAAGCTGGAGGAAATTTTGAACTATGGGAATTATAGAGTGATTCTCAGATATACCGAGGTCGGCACCGGTATGGTGGTTCCGTAGGAAACGGAAGGCGACGATAGCAGAGACAATCTGCGTAAAAGACATTCAAGGATCCGAATCACGAAATCAGTCAATTTTTGGGTTGCCAATGGACAGGAGACCTTGAATTAGTTGGGGAACGCTACCTCTGCTCGCAGCTTGGACCTTGCATCAGGATACTTGCAGGTACAACTACACACTGTGACAAGGGGAGGACAGCGTTCAGCAACTATGACAGACATGGTAGAAGATACAGTTCACTCACACAAGACCAGTGTGAATGAAGGCATGTAGAGAATTATTTTTTCTTCTTGTGGACAGGTCCACACTTGATCAGTTGGAAATTAGGACCTCTAAATTACAAAATTGGGAAATAGACTATTCAGCAAAAATTTATTTTTGAAGTCCACATAGATTCTTTTTGGAACAATTTGAAATTAAATTAGAATATGTAAATTGATCAAAGATAGAAATGTGTAAAAGCTAGAATTTTGTTCTCTAAATGAGATTGAGAGAATACATTTTATTTTTGATTCGAAATGGAAATTATAAGAATTTCAAATCTCATTGACAGAAAAATTAATCATGAGAATATGTAACCTGAGTACGGGTGGAGTCGGTAGAAACAGGAAAAATCAGTAGGGCAAGATAAACAAAGCAACATGTCTATCATTTTTGGTAATATTGGTTTTAATTTTTTTTTCCATGTACAAAGACATGTTGCGATCCTCAAAGCTTCTTGCCCCGCTGAATTAGCTATATAGTAAATAATTTGAAATTCAGACAGGGTACTTAGGGAAAAGTCATATAATTTCGTTAACGCTCACTAGCCAGGATAAGCGAGATAAGTAGACTGCAGTCAACAGATGTCTCCCTCATCTCTATTTGGGCTACAAGCAGCTTCCATCTAGTTCAAATTTGGGCAAAGCAGGGAACCTGAGGTCCAAGATGTGCAGAAGGAACATATGTTCAAGATAGAGCCACTAGCAGACCACAGGAACACAGCAGAATGCATCAAGAAGCAGACTGGAGAAGAAAGCCATAGTCACACATAGAGCAATCGTTGGGAATAACGAGATTCCAGAAATCATCAACAATCAGGGATCTGACTGCAGCTGCGTCTGGAAGAAATCAAGCTGAACAATGACGTTAACGAAATGCAATGCAAGTAGCTAGTTCTTTTGAATAATTGTTTATTTATGTTAGTAAGATAAGATGAACCAGCTCACGGATCACCAAATGTTGCAACTGACTATCATGGGATATGGCCCAGCAGTACACAGCACAACGACAGCGCGAGACGGAAAAAAGATTTATCTGCGACAACGGCCGCACCAAACATATGAAGTCCAGTGAGTGAGTGGTTCTTCAGGGACTTTTAAGTGTAATTTTATTAAAGCGAAATTGTGCTCCCTTCGGAAGCAAATTCCTAGAAAGGGAGGGATGTAACAAGGCTAATATATATATATATATATATATATATATATATATATATATATATATATATATATATATATATATATATATATATATATATATATATATATATATATATAGAGTAAGGCAGTAGAGGAGATAGTAAAGTGAAGAAGTAGAAGTCAAGAAGCATTAGAATGTAGGGGAATTAAGAGCTCCATCCGCACCTAGCCGTCTAGTAGTAAGTGACATCTTTTATATTTTGTCTCAGTTATCATTATTAATATATCTTGTTATTTCATATCTTGTTATTTAATCTTTAATATATTTATTTGTTGTACAAATTTGGCACTCTTTATATTTACAATAACCTTTACCCTCCATCCAGCAAGAACCCATTTATTCTTTGTTATATCCAATTTAGGGTGTAACAAATGGTGGCAGCGGTGTAACATATATATATATATATATATATATATATATATATATATATATATATATATATATATATATATATATATATATATATATATATATATATATATATATATATATAAGAAAACAAATATGTAACGGGTTTAAGCAGTCTTGAATTTTGGCTAAATTGAATCAAATATTACTCATTTGAGGTTATTAAGAGAACCTAAAAATTGTCTTCCGTTGTCAAAACGAAACACACGTGTGTTGCAATGAACTTGCACAAGAAACGTTTCATTTTATTTATCTTTTAAAAATGTTTTAAAAATGTATTGAACTGTGATAATATCTTACAAAATGAAAACTCAAAATATTCTAAATTTATCAGAGATGGAATTCTATCATAAATTCTCAAAAGTAATTACCCTGATGAAGATTTAAACATTAAAATCGTAAGCTTGGTAAATTTCAAATGAGTCATATTTGATTCAATTTAGCCAAAATTCAAGACTGCTTAAACCCGTTACATATTTGTTTTCTTAACTAATCGACCAGTCGCGATTACCTCAAACTACTATATATATATATATATATATATATATATATATATATATATATATATATATATATATATATATATATATATATATATATATATATATATATATATATATATATATATATATATATATATATAGAGAGAGAGAGCGAGAGAGAGGGAGAGAGTGGCTTAACACTCCAGTTGGAGTTGTGCCGCTTCTTTCTAGATCCTTTTCTTGAAGAGGATCAGTCTTCTTTTCTTTTTTCTTTAGATTCTTTCAGCTATATTTTTCCATGCTTTCTTATCTCTAGTTTTTCCTCTCCAATTTCTTACTCCTGCTATTCTTAAATCTTCTTCAACTTCTTTTATCCACGTTGATCTTGGTCTCCCTCTTTTGCTTCTTCCTCCTGGACTCCATTCTAGCATTGTCTTTATTGGGTTTGTGTTCTCTGCTCTCCATACGTGTCCTAACCATTTTATTCTTTGTTGTTTTATTTTACGTACTATGTCTTCTCCTTCTAATTCTTGTTCTATTTCATGGTTCGTTCGGATTCTAATCTCTTCATCAGTTATTTTTATGGGCCCTAGGATTGCCCTAATTATTTTTCTTTCTGTTATTCTCAATTCCTCTTCATCTTTTTTAGTTAGTGTTAAGGTTTCGGCAGCGTATAATGTTACTGGTCTTATTATTGTCTTGTACATTCTCAATTTTGTTGTTTTTGTTAACAGTTTGCTCGTTAATAGTTTCTTGTTTGCATAGAATGCTCTATTTGTTGCGATTATTTTTTCTTTTATCTCTGCTTTCCTGTCTCCTTTATTTGTTAGCATTACTCCTGAATATTTGAATTTATCTACCACTTCGAAGATATGATCCCCTATTCTAATTTCCTTGTTATTTACTTTTTGCCCTACTATCATTATTTTTGTTTTGTTTGCGTTTATTTTAAAGCCTATATTGTTTCCTTCTATAGTGATTATTTTTAATAGATCTTTCATCACTTGCCTATTTTTTGTAATTATAGCAATATCGTCGGCATACGCTATTATTTGTCCTCCGCTTGTTCGTAATGTTCCTTTTTTTATTTTCATAAGTATATATTCCAAGGCTAGATTGAATAAAGTTGCCGATAGTGCATCTCCTTGTCTAACTCCTTTATTTATTACAATATCCTCTGTTTCTCCTTTTGGTGTTTTGATAGATATCGTAGTTTTTTGTAATGTTGCTTTTATCAATCTTCTTAGTTTTTCATTCACTTTAAATTCTTTCAAAGCTTCCAACAATTTTTCTCTTTTAATTGAGTCAAAAGCCTGTTTGAAATCTATAAACAATATTTCCGAGTTCAGGTTATATTCTATATTTTTCTCTATTATTTGTTTAATTTTATGTATAGCATCAGTAGTACATTTTCCTTTGACAAAACCGCATTGATATTGCCCAATTGTGTTTTTTGTTGCCGTTGTTAGTCTTTTTTGAATTATTGTGGAGAAAATTTTGTAAGCTGTATTTAATAGTGTGATTCCTCTGTAGTTTTCACATTTCTGTTGATCTCCCTTTTTATGGATCATCACGATTTGCCCCGCTTCCCATTCTTTTGGTATTTTCTCTTCTCTCCATATTTTTAAAATAAGATCGTGTATGTTTTGATGTAAAGTTTCTCCTCCATGTTTTATTAGTTTTATGCTAATTCTATCTCTTCCTGGTGATTTTTCATTACGGCTATTTTTTATTATTTCTTTTACTTCCGCTAGGGTAGGTTCTTCGAGTGTATCCGTTTCACTTTATGGAGCTATAATCTCCAGATTAATTCCTGTTTCTGTTAGTAATTCTGTGAAGTGGTCAGCCCATACTTGCTTGTATTGCTGTTCATTTTCTGCTACACTGCCATTTTTGTCCTTTATGCTGTGTATTTTTGCTTTGTATGGTTTACTGTTTTCTCTAATCTGTTGGTAGAAACTTTTTGTGTTCCTTTTTATTCTTTCTTTCTCTATGAATGTAATTTCATTGTTTATCCATTCTCTCTTGTTTTTTCTTATTAATTCATTACATTTATTTTTTATTCTGTCGTACTCGTTTTTATCCGCTTTTTTATTTGTTTCTATCCATTTTAGTCTTGCAAGCCTCTTTTCATTTATTATAGTTTTGATTTCTTCGCTGAACCAGTCACTATTTTTGTTCTGCTGTTCTTTCCCTATCCATCTCTGCGCTGCATTATCGATACAATTTTTTATAAGTCTCCAGTTCTCTTCTACTTCTTCAATTTCATTGTCTCTTTCTTTTAAGTTTTGTTCTATCTGATCTACGTATTTGTTTCTTGTGTTTTCATTGTCAAGTTTAGTTACATTCCATTTACTATAAGTATTGTTGCGCTTTATTCTTTTCTTTACTTTATTTCTTATTGTCGCAGTAACCATAAAATGGTCTGAGTCCGCGCATGCGCCTCTGTAACTTCGTACGTCTGTTATTGATGACTGTTTTCTTTTTGTAATCAATACGTGATCGATTTGTGTTTCGGTTTTTTTGTCTGGAGATGTCCATGTTATTTTATGTATTTTTAGGTGTTTATATTTCGTACTACTTATGATCATACTTTGACTTACTGCTGAATTGCACAGCCTTTGCCCGTTGTTGTTTGTTCTTTCGTGTATGGTATGTTTTCCTGCTACTTGTTGTATACAGTCTTCCTTTCCTATCTGCGCGTTAAAGTCTCCCAGCACAATGACTACATCTTCTTTTGGTATTTTTTCTATCCCATCTTCCACTTTTCTGTAAAACCCTTCTTTTCCTTCATCTTTCGCACTTTCAGTAGGAGCGTATATATTTAATATTGATAATTTAAACGGATTTGATTCTAGTCTTACATAGGCCATTTGTTCACTTATCGGTTTAAATTCTATTACTTTATCTTTGAGCTCATTTAAAACTATAAATGCTACTCCATATTGACCCTGCTTTTTGTCTCCTGAGTACATCATTGTATAATATTTTTTATTAATTACTCCTTCATTGCTCCATCTTACTTCCTGTATTGCTGCCACATTTATTTTATATCCTACAAGTTCTGCAGCTATCTCTTCCATTTTTCCTGACTGCAGCATTGTTCTCACATTCCATGTACTTATTTTTAGTTTTTGCTTTTTTGCTTTTTTCTTTTTGTTTAAACTATTTTTATTTTTTGTTTTTCCTACATCGTTATTTCCGTTTCCTCGCGTTTCGTCATCATTAGTAGTTCTAGTTGTTTTTTTATTTATTAGTTTTTTGGATTATTTTGAATTTCTTTTTTCACTAATCTTTTAAACTTCTCTTCGTCCCATTCGTGCCAGATTCCGTTTATCATCAGCTTTTGGTAGCCTATTTTAGTTCTGTTTCCATTACTTTTTTCTTGCTTTGATCTTGTTATTATTTCTTTCTGTATTTGCATTTCTTGTGTTGTCAAATCGTTATCAATGTGTATTCGCGTTCCAATAAGTTTATTTTTACTCTTCATAATTGTCATTTTATCTTCCCATGTTTCCATTTTGGCAATAGTTACTTGCTTATCTTCTTCTTTGCCTTTCTTAAAAGTACTTTTAACTTTAATTTGTGCTCCTAGTCTCTCCTTCACATAATTCTCTACTGCTTGGTTGGAATTTGCTATCTGCACGCCTTTGATTACAATATTATTACGTTTTTCATCCTTATATTTCTTTTCGTCTTTTTGTTCTATCGTTTTTATTCTTTTCGTAAGTAAGTTTATTTCCTCCGACATTTTTGTTTTTTCCTCCATCACTTTCATTTCATTAGCTTTTAAATTCTCAATTTCATCCGTCAACTTGTTAATAAGACCTACACATTCTGCGTGCATCCCGTGTATTTCTTTGCGGAGTTCTTCTCGTGACTCTTGATCATCTTTTCTGTGATTTTCATTATCTTCTTTGATTGCTTTTATGTCTAAACTCATTATCTTCAACATCTGCATAATGTCGTTGTCTCTGTCCGGAGAAACTTTCGCTTTTCTTTTGGGTATGGAGGATCTTTGAGTTCTCCTGCTTTTATTGAAACTTACTATTTCCTCCATACTAGTCAAGCTTGCACTTCTAGCTCTATTCTCATCTATTTCTTCAGCGCTGCTTATTCTCTTATTAGCATCTCCCTGAGTTCTATCCATCCTTGAGAATCTTCTACACGCCTTGTTGGTTGGAATTCTGCTTATCCTAAATGTCTCTTTGGTTGCTCACTTTCAGGCAGTTTTGTAATTCTGTTCTTTGGGTATAGATGTCACTACTTGTTATTGTAGCGATGCAGAATTTTGTTAAGGTCACAGTTCAGAATTTGTTGTCAAAATTTTAGGTTAAGTCTTATGATTTTTTGCAAAGGATACTTTTTAAAGGATACAGTGTCCTCCGTGTAGATAACGCTTCCACTTGTAGGGCGATTTCTCAGCTCCACGGCGTACTCTTTTATAGTAATTAATCCTCGATTCACTGCTCAAACTGGTTTAAATAGACCAAGACCACTTATACCACATAAAATCAATTTTCCATTCAAATGCAAAAGAGAATATGCTAAAGGTTATTTCAAAACTTTTACCAATGAATCACACGAATATGTTCATTGGAATGATGTTAATGAGCTAATTGATCGTCTGCGCTTACTAATTGCATCGCGAGATGCCGGCCATACTGGTCACAATAATGAAATATTATCAATTATTGAAGAGGTAAAAGAAGCACAAGTTATAGAATAGTTTCATTTCAATTATGACTCTCAACCGATTCGGACGGCATTTCGAGCATTATAAAATAAAAAAACAATTTGATAATTTGAAAATTAGTCTGCTGAAGGAAATAGAGAAAATTGAAGTTAGTATTCACTCAGAGCTATTGAAAACAAATTTCAAGAATATTGTCGTAATAAATTCAATTTTAGAATTACAAGATCAAGAGTATGAGATAAGAAATAGTTTAGATGAAACAACTTATATTTCACTCTGTAGTGGTAAGATAATTGATGTTAGACTAAATAAACCAAAAGAACTTCTTAATTATTCCATCAACAATATTTCCTATTTTGATTTAATTAATAAAAAAGTTACTCAAGGTGATAGATTACAAATTAAACGAGGAAAATTGAGTTGGGATACACCTATATTATATATTGAATTAATATTGGAAACACCATGATACTATGTCGAGAATTAAACGTGATGTTGTAGAAGAGTTACATAAAGCTGCACGTATGAATTTTCCTAGACGACGAGTAATAGTGAAAGGATTGAATGATTTATTTCAAGCAGATTTAGTAGAAATGATTCCTTATGCTAGAATGAATAAAGGATATCGATATATTTCAGTTGTTATTGACGTATTCTCTAAATATCTTTGAACTAATCCTGTCAAAACTAAATCCGGTGTGGAAATTGCTCGAGCTATGAAAAGTATTTTGAGTAAAAGTAACCAAATTCCTTGTAATCTTCAGACAGACCAAGGAAAAGAATTTTATAACCAAAACTTCCAAAACTTAATGAAAAAACGTAACAATAATCACTATTCATCTTTTAGTACTAAAAAAGCATCTGTTGTTGAGCGGGTTAATAGGACTTTGGAAACATTTATGTGGAAAAATTTTAGTTTGCAAGGAACATATAAATGGTTGAGTTTATCACCAAAATTGACTGAGAAATATAATAATACAATTCATGCAACTATTGGAATGAAACCTGTTAATGTGAATAAAAAGAATGAAAGAGCTCTTCTTAATAGTATTCATAGCAAAATTTAAATTGTTGGAATAGCAAGAGTGAGAGTAGGTGGTTTTGTACGTATAAGTAAACACAGAGAAGCTTTTGTGAAAGGTCACACTCCTAATTGGTCAAATGAAATTTTTATCATACATCAAGTACAAATGACAAATCCAATAACATATGTACTTAAGGATCAAAGTGGACAACTTATTAAAGGTGGATTTCATGAACATGAACTGCAAAAAATAAAATACCCTGATATTTATCTTGTCGAAAAAGTAATTAGGAGGAAGGGTGACAAAGTGAATGTTAAATGGTTAGGCTTTAGCTCCACCCATAATAGTTGGATACATAAGAATAATATAGAATGAATTTTTTCTCATTCATATCTTAAACAACAAATGGTGAAAACATGTCTGTCTTCATAGTTGATTTACAAGGTTTTCAAATATTTCATGATAATAAAGTTCATTTTATTTGTAAAGAATTTGCAGCTTTGAATTTAGAAAGCAATGTATATTTTACTGAAATATTTCTACCGCCCTTCCCTTTCAGTAAACTAAATACAAAAAACAAAAGGAATGTCACTTGGCCTACTAATAAGTATTATAATTTAGATTGGAATTACGGTGAGACTTTATATAGTGATTTGGGAAATAGTCTCAAATCTGTTTTTTTAAATGTTGAAACAGTAACTGTGAAAGGTAATGATAAAATTAGATGGCTAGATGATATAATAAAGCCTCATGAAATAAATATTAAAAATATTGAGAGTCTTAACTGCTCAGAATTTAATAAAACCTGCAAATCTTCAAAACTTGATTTTTGTACGTCACATACTGAAAACTGTTCTGTACGAAATGTACATGCTATAAAAAGGTGATATAAAAATAAGTTTGATTCTCTGACATCTATTCAAAAATTTTATGAATGTGGAATTTTACACTTTATGTTACAAGAAGAAATTGCTTGTTTACCTATGGAGTTTATCATGGTTTATGCAGAACGACAAATTGATAGTCGATGGAACTGGTTTTCGAAGACATGGCGGGTAAATGAAGAGTTTAGAAAATACCGCTGCTGTACTGAACATTCAGAAATTAATATTGAAGACCAAACAGGTGGATTACTGCCGTTAAAGAAGAATTGTATAAAATGTTATTCCTAATATGTATTGTAATTGAATATTCTATTGTATTACTATTAATCAATAAATAATTAAAGTTCTGATTCAATTTCAATAAACCTGATCACATATTTTTGTTTGGAGAAGCAGGTGAAGGTTGAATAGAAAAATTAAATCATTGATAATCATTTAATTGATGAAAAAAACATGGTATCATAATCAAAATACATATACTCATATATATAACTCCTTAACTACTTTTACTTTTTAGTATACTCAACTTATTTTCTAACATAGGATTAAGAATACATGCGTAATAATTATCAATTCTACGTTTGAATCTTTCTCTATCAATAACCATTTTAATCCACGGACCTTTCTTGGCATTTCTGTAAGCAAAAGCCCATGTTATCATGTGATAAATTTTGACAGTATCGTTGAGCTGTACATGTACACTCATCTTTAATATTTGAAGTTTTCACATAAATTTTTTCTAGCACAAAACGTAACTATATCTGTTTTTAATTGTCTAAGTTTGAACAAATGTTTATCAATAGCATTTTTTAATTCACTGTTCATGTTTAAAAACTTTGAAATTCAAGATTCACTGTGCTTCAATTTTTTCCTTTGGACACAATGTATAGGTAATATTCAGCAGCTTTTTATTAGCACTTTTAATCCACTGCTTAAGAACTTTGGAATTCAAGATCCACAGTTTTCCCATTTTTTCCTTTGGACACGATGTATATTCGACCTTCTGCAGCCTGTTTATTCAGATCTTCATCAGACAGCTTATTGAACCTCGCCCCCAGAAATATGATGTTGTCCTCGAGCTCCAGAATCATTCGATCTCCAAATGTTGTGTAGTCCGCCGACAGCTCAAAATTTTATATTTTTTTCTTTTTTTCAAATTTGTCAAAGGAAGAGGCTCTTTAACTAGAGCAACTGTGTTTAGTTTCTCGAAAAGAGATATTTTGTCACTATTGATGATGTTTACTCGATGATTTCCAAATGAAAACTGAATTATAATGATGAAAAGTACACTTTTATTGTACTTCACCCCTTCCTTAATCTGTAGTTTGTTTTCGCAACACTCAGATGATTCTGAATGTCACTAATATACATATTAAATATGCAAACTAAAAGTAACCCCTAATCAGATAACATACTCTCAACGCTTAGCACCAGTATAATTCTTAGTTGCAATATGTTACAAAATATGAGAATAAAAAAGGCAACAGAAAATTATTTCATCAGTTTAGCTGCATTTAACTGTTGAGCAACATGGCTACTAAAAACAATGGCACTGTTCGAGAAATACAAAAGAATATATCTGAAGATGATCAACTGGAGAAGCCGTCAAAAATACGAATACATCGAATTCCAAATTCGGATTTATTAATAATGGATGACGTAGTGTGTCGCTTTGTACTGTGCGCGGAGGTTGATAAATATTTGAGTGAAATTTTGGAACCCTAGATTACAACATGTTTGTGCGTGCAGAGACGTTGATAAAATTTTACAATCGCCCTCAAAGTTGATTCAACTAGTCATAATATGAACTGCCGTAGCTCAGGCGGTAGAGAAAACAAGAGATCCTGGGTTCGTGTCTCACCGACAAAGCATATTTCACCAAAATTAAGATATGTTATCCAACGACAACGTAGTGTATGGGTGCGTGTAGAAAAAATGGCAGAGATGTATAGACAATCCTCACCTCTCCAATCAAAAACAACTTTTGATTTTTTGAGAATTTATGTTTTGAATTCATGGAGTTTCAAAAAAACTGTAGATACTGGAATTATTGTGTGATATGTATGTGTGAATGAAATTATTTTTCATTTAATTTTCCTAATTTCCTTTGCTCCGCAGTTCGTATAAACTATTTGTTCATTGATGTGAAAATCGTTGATCGTCACGGTTCTTAAATAACAATTAAAATCATGGTTTATATATAAAATTAGTTGTTATGTGCGATACATAATCATACAAGATAAGTTATAATCCATTAACAAATATTAGCAGCAGTTTGCCTTGAAGAATGAATAGTTCCACAAAAATTCTGAATCCGATTTATTCGTTCACAGCTTAATTTTTAGTTTATAAGTATAATTTGTATATATTAAAAATGAATGTATCAAATTTTTTTTTGTTTGTTTTCATTCATCTTTTCCTGTCGGCCGACGCGGCAATCGAGCAGCGGTGCGCGTGATACTGCCAAGCCAGCGCGTGTATAGTATGTTCAATTCACAGTACGATAATGTCTTGAAATGTTGTCGGCTAGCGCGGCCGTAATGATGGGCTATTCAAGGGGCGAAAGGCGGTGAGCGCTCCAGCTGAGCATGACCGCATGGTATAGTGTGTTCAGCGGCAAAATATTGATCGCATCCGCATATGACCATATGTTAATTATGCACCCTGGAGTGCATCTCGGAGTCATGCTCTGATGCGCACGCCTGGCGGCAGGGCGGTGGTGGACCCGACTAAACGGTTTGTCTTGTTTAATTGAGGGTGAGTCATCCAGACAACACGTGTTAATTAAAAAGTGTTGGCATGGGGTGCATAAATGAAAAAATCTTAACAGAAATGTTCAAAACGCAACGCTACGTCTTAAGATTCAACCCACGTTCTCAACCAACGTCCTAAGACTCAACCAACGTTCTCAGCCAACGACCAACGTCTCCAGCGGCGGACGGCGATGGCGGACGGCGGCCATCTTGGATTTTGGCCTAGAACTTTCACTACACCTCTTCTCCTATCAAAACCGGAACATATAGCTGAGCTTATAATAAAACAGCACATAATTCCAATCTGAAAAGTGATAGTTTCTTTGATAGTGCTATCTTCGATTTTGAGCAAAGTAAATCTACTGTATGATTATCATGCTTATTTGTTATGCGCAAACAAATTGCAGTTTCGTAGTCCTTTTCAGAACTGTCTGAGGAACCATGTATTTGAATTTCTGTTCTTCCATCCATTCCCACTGTGACGTTCTTGCGTTTCGCTGAAGCTGCTGTCGGTCGGATTTGCTCGGGCGCCAATACGGTGCAGCTCTTTGACGATGTTGATGCTGGGTAGCTAGTGGGATAGGAGATGGCTTTTTGACAAAAAATGGAACGTATAATTAGGACAACAGTATTTATTTAACACACAAAAAAAAATAGACAACGATGTGGAAAAAAACGGATGAGAAAACATACATTGCGGCAAACGAGGTGAAATCAAATCACAGTACGGTTACAAAAAGGAAGGATTCCGGTGACCCTCGCTACGGGAGCAACTCGAAAATAAGGTTTATGGTAACCCACGTTACGGGAGCCACTCAAAAAGGGTTTCTGGTAACCTTCGCTATTGAGGTCACTCAAACGGATATTTCTGGTAGCTCACGTTACGGGGACCACTCAAAAAGAGGTTTCTGGTAAGTCGCGCTACGGGAGTCACTCAAACGGAGTCTGTAGCGTCAAGTGGCCGTCTCTGGGTGCGTGACTTTCTGCTCTGAATAGCCGTTTCTGCCTAATGATAGACATCTCCTCCGCGGAGCGTCGATGACGGCGGCTATTGGAATGACGTCTTCTTCAGGGTCGACGTCTTCTCTGACTCTTGGTATTCTCAGACTTGAGCCGGTATCATCCCATTCTGAACATAGTCCTTGCTCGGGCGCCAATTTTGTGAAACTACTTTTTGGTGCGTCTCGCTGGAGCTGCTGTCGGTCGGCAATGCTCGGGCACCAATACGGTGCAGCTCTTTGGGTATGTTTGTGCTGGGTAGCTAACGGGATGAGAAAGAGTTTGTCGACGAATGAAACTGAAATGTGTAGTTACGACAAACAATATTTATCAAATACACAAAACAAATAAACCTGAACGGATGAGAAAACAAATACGGCGACAACGAGGATGAATCAATTCACAGTACGGTCAAAAACAGGATATCTGTAACCCACATTACGAAGGTCATTCAAAAAGGGGTTTACGGTTACCCACACTACAGGGGTCATTCAAACGGAGGTTGCTGATAACCCGCGGTACGGAGGTCTCTTAAACGGAAAGGTTTCTTTACGGATCGGTCATCGGTTTCACGGACAACTTTAGTGGGTGATTCTCTGGGCTCAAGCCTCAAGATAGAGTAATAATTTCTTAGTACTTATTTTAAAGAAGTTTGCAGATTATGATTCAAAACGAAGACTGCTTCGTCACAATTGCTACTGTAACTTCTTGATCTCCCAGAGCATTGTTCATTGTGTCTCCATCATTCAAAATAATGATATTGCTTGTAATTCAGTTCTGAATTCTGAACGCAAAATAGGCTTTTTTTTTCTTCTAATCGCAGTGAAATTACCGAGAGATTCATAATAGTTCTAATGTGTAATAGATTTTGTACGTTTGAATTGTGCATACGCATTATCCCTGAAATCAATCCTGATCTTCACGACCTCTGCGATCCATAGTGATGGTGGATAACGTACTTTAATACATTTCAATTGTTAGAAACATATTATCAATAACCATATATTTCCTGTTGATATTACGCCAACTATTCTGAAAATAATATGAAAATGGTATCTGTTTTTTGATGTTGTACTGTTTTTTATTTGATGTAAAAAAAAACTGTCAATATATAAAATATATCGCAAATTGTAATTCTATTTATTGAGTATTAATTACTGTAGATGCTTTGCTTCTCACTCTGACATGGTAGCAGAGCGTAGTTGGAAGGAATATTGAGTGATTTGCAATATAAGTGCGATTGATGTTAACATTTTTGAAGTCAATAGAAGGTCTAAATGTGTGATGAGAAGCAACAAATTGAGAAGCTAATTGGAGAAGAAAATTGGGCGACATGGCGAATTATTATACGTACAATTTTAGAGTGTGATGGAGTTATTGATGTTGTGAATGGCAAGTTAAGAAAACCTGAAGCAGATAGTATAAACTATGAAGCTCAACTTACAACGTGGACAAAGTTAAATGCTAAAGCGAAAAAATGTCTAATATTGTCTCTTGATACCAAACCGCTTCTTCGAATTGGTGGATGTCAAACAGCGAAAGATGTCTGGGACAAATTAAATCAAATTTATGACACGCAGTCTGAAGAGAACATTGATATCTTACGTCACAAATTTCACAACAAGAGTGGAAATGGTCAGGCGGTATGCAGGGTCACTTGGCAAAATTTGATGAAGTACAAATGAAGTTATTTTTGCTGAATAAACCTATTGATGAAGGTGATTTGTGTGCTCGTTTGTTACAAACACTGCCAAAAGAATTTGATTATATTTATGTTACATGGCATGATTTACCTCAAGTTGATAAAACATGGACTGAATTGCAGAAGAAGTGTTTAAATTATGAGTTGCGAATGTCAGATAGAGATGAGTCTGAAGTTGCAACTGCAATGATATCAAAACTTAAAGTTAATCCATTGCAGAATAAATATCAGTAGTACAAGAAAAATACTTTCGCAACAAAGGCATGTAGTCCAGCAAATGATGATAAGAGATGTTTATTCTGTGGAAAACTTGGGCATTTGTCAAAAGATTGTAAAACTGGCTTAGTTTGTTTTAGATGCAAAGGAAAAGGTCATCGATCAAATGAGTGTTCCAATAAGAAAAAGGATTTTGCGATGTTGTCTGCTGCAAACACATCAACAAAAAAATTCTGTATTTCTCCTTTGAAAATCAATGTTGTACAAATGAATTGTGATGAATGGTACATTGATAGTGGAGCAACGCATCATGTTACTAATCGACGAGATTGGTTCTCTTCTTTCGAGTCATTCAAAATACTCAAGAAGATGGACATTGCCAAAAATGGTGTACAAATTGAAGCAATTGGTACTGGCCGAATCGATGTAAAGATATTTGATGGACGAAAATGGACAGAACAATATTTTGAAGATGTTTGGCTCTGTCCTGATGGACTTTGCAATTCATTTTCTGTCAAAAAGGCTGCACAAAAGGGTATTGAACAAGTTATTCAAGATAATGGTAAATCTTGGGTATTCTTCAGAGATGGAGTCCAAATTGCTGTTGCTACTTCAAACGAAGAGAATGGGCTTTACCGTTTAGCTGTAAGAGTTATTCGCCAGGAGAAATCTTGTACCATTTCTAAAACAGATGATACACTCCAAAGATGGCATGAAAAGCTTGGTCATCAAAATAAATATTATGTACAGCAATTTTTTAAGAACAATGGTATCAATTTGAAAATGAATAGCGAACTATGTGAAGGATGCATTTTGGGCAAACACAAAAGAATGACTTTTGGTGAGAGGATTGACAAGTCTACCAAACCAGGAGAGTTGATTTTTGCTGACGTTTGTGGGCCAATGGAAGAAAAAGATTTAGAAAGACATCGATATTTTCTTGTTTTCAAAGATGATCATTCTAGTTTTAGGACAACGTATCTTCTACGGAAGAAAGATGAAGTCAAAGAGAAAATACCAAAATTCAATATGATGCTGAAGAATCAATTTGATATTGTTCCAAAAGAGTTACGCACTGATGGTGGAAAAGAGTTTGATAATAATGATATGCGTGAATATGCAGAAACAATAGGATTAAAACATTCGAAGACAGCTCTCTATTTCCCTCAACAAAATGGTGTTGCGGAAAGGGAAAACAGAATTCTTTGCGAGATGGCAAGATCATGGCTTCATTCAGCAACGCATCTTCCAAAAACTTTATGGGGTGAAGCTATATTAACAGCAACACACACTTTAAATTGTACTTGACCAACTAAAATTGAAGGAAAATGTCCAGCAGAAGTTTTTTCGAAGAAAAATGTATCTTTTGAAAACTTTGAAATATTTGGAACCGAATGTTATGCATGGATTCCAACACAAAAAAGGATAAAGTTTGATGCCAAATCATCCAAAGGATACATGGTCGGATATGCAGATTGTGGTTACCGAATTTATTTTCCTCAAAAGAAAGCTGTTTTTGTCTGCAGAGATGTGGAATTCAAGGTGAAAGAATTACAGAAATCAATGAATTCAAGTAAATCAGTATATATTTTGAATGAAAATGAAGAAAATATTTCTGAACCGATTAATTTCGGTACTGATTTTGAAGATGTGGCAAACAATGCTGATCAAGAAGAAAATCTAGAGGGCTATCAAGAAGAAAATGAAGACAATCAGGAAGTTGGAGAAGATGTTCTACTTCATAGCAATGAAAATACACATTACGATTTACGAGATAGAAGCAACATAAAAAAACCAACACGATATCAAGATACCTCATCTCAACAACCAAGAATGATGTTACTTTGTGAAGCACCGAGGAATTATGAAGAGGCCATACAATCTCCAGATGCGGAAAAATGGAAAATTGCAATGGACGATGAGATAAATTCTTTGTTGGAAAATAAAACATGGCAATTAGTTGATTTACCACTCCAGAGTAAGATTGTTGAGACTCGATGGATATTTACAACTAAAATGAATTCAAGAAACGAAATAGTTCGTTTTAAAGCACGATTAGTGGCCAAAGGCTATACACAGCGGGCAGGAATCGACTATTTTGATAGTTTTAGTCCAGTTGTTAGATTTGAAACAATAAGAGCACTTCTCAGCCTCGCTGTACAAAGAAGCTGGTGTATCAAACAATTTGACATAAAAACTGCTTTTCTCAACGGTACCCTGAAGGAAGAAATTTATATGAGACAACCGTTTGGCTATGATGACGGCACAGGGCGAGTTTGTAGATTACTGCGAAGTCTTTATGGATTAAAACAAGCATCGAAGTGCTGGTATGAATGTCTCATTGAATTTCTTGAGAAATGCAACTTACGAGAGAGTTCTGCTGACCCTTGTATGTTCTATGATGAAAATTTAATTGTATTTTTTCATGTTGATGATGGATTAGTTATGGATCCAACCGAATTGATAACAAATTTTAATGAGAAATTGGTATGTCGTTTCCAAACTACAATAAGTGATGTAGACTGTTACCTTGGTTTGCAAATAAAGATATTCGAAAATTGCATTCAAGTAACACAAACTGCATATGTGAGGAGAATTTTGGAGAAATATGGTATGAACTATGCAAAACCATTATCACTGCCGATTGAACTCGGATGGACACCTGGTGAATCACCTCTTCTAGACGACAATAAAATCTATCTGGATATCATCGGTAGCTTGATGTATTTGATATTAGGCACTCGACCAGATCTATCGTATGCTGTCAACGTAGCATCAAGAGTACAAGATACGCCGACTCAAGCTCATTTTGCATTGATTAAAAGAATTCTACGTCATCTTAAATCGACAGCTACGGATGGAACTCAATTCGGGAAGACTGAAAATATGATGTTAGAAGCTTATAGTGATGCTGATCATGCTGGGGATAAAAATACAAGACGATCAACAAGTGGCGTGCTCATGAAATTCTGTGGAGGTCCAATTATGTGGAAGAGTAAATTGCAAAAATGCGTGTCTTTGTCTTCAATGGAAGCTGAATATGTAGCAGCCAGTGAAGCTGCTAAATCTATTGTATGGCTCAACCGACTTTCAGAAGAAATCAAAGCAGTAGACGAAACTTCAGTTTCTGTTTTACATATTGACAACCAAAGCGCAATCAAATTTATACAAGGCTCTGGATTTTATGAACGTTCCAAGCACATAGAAACACGTTATCATTATATACGACAATTGGTTAATGAAAATAAGATTGCTGTGGAATACATACCAACAGAAGATCAGGCAGCCGACATTTTTACAAAAGGCCTGACATCTAGAAGATTGAAGATAATAAAATTACTTGTTGGAGTAGTATCAATAGAGAATTGTTTTGCTTGAAATTTAAAAAATTTAGATATACGGATATTGCGAGAGAGTGTTAGAAACATATTATCAATAACCATATATTTCCTGTTGATATTACGCCAACTATTTTGAAAATAATATGAAAATGGTATCGGTTTTTTGATGTTGTACTGTTTTTTATTTGATGTAAAAAAAACCTGTCAATATATAAAATATATCGCAAATTGTGATTCTATTTATTGAGTATTGATTACTGTAGATGCTTTGCTTTTCACTCTGACATCAATGAAGCGTACAAATCAAAAAGTGTAAGTATATTATTGTCCAAAATGGATTGCTTCTCGTTAATATCATCAGATATGTAAGAATAATGCCGATCCAATGTATTGAGATGTACCAATAGATTGTCAATGTCAGCATTTTCAAGATCTCTATATCTCTTATAAACTGGAGAGCGGTAAGTCGGTTGCTTGAATTCAAGTTTGCATGATATTGAACTATAATAATAATGATAAACTTCATTTGCCATCATGGAGTTCCTATACGAAAAGATTGACAACATAATGCACAAAAAAAAAAAAGAGATAATATAGTATAATTTACAATGGATTATATCAAATGCCTTATCATATATAGAGATATATGCTTTTAGAACCATGCACAAAAGTACGAAAATCGGAGAAAAATATACAAAATGATATACTTGATTACATTCAAGTATCTATAAATAGGGCGACCTGTTAGTTCCATTTGAAGGTTCCTGAGCCTTGGGCTCCCTTGTACCTATCTTGGCGCTTTCTCCAGTAAGAAAGCTTGCTACTGCTCTAACTTACTGCGATTATTATTGCTTCTCGGCATTCTAAATATGCTTTGGCCTGACGCAGTATTTTGGAAGCTGGTTTTCATCATAGTCCACTGCTGCACGAGCCAATGGATTATGATGCTGTTCTATCAGTGAGAAAAGCTTCACCGCATCGTTGAGTATAAAGTTTTTCACTGTCTCTATTTTGAGGTCTTTGTGGATGACCTCATTCCTGTCGTAGCGTTGTGCGTCCACAATGCAACGTAGGACTTTATTTTCCAGCGCTTGCAGATTCTTCTTTGGCTTGGTAGTTGCACCGTTCCAAGCAGCGGAAGCATATAGCATCTGCGGCCGTATGATTGATTTATACAGTCGTAGTTTATTATTGAGGTTCAGGAAGCTCTTCCTAACCAGCAGCGGTATTAGCTTTATGAACGAGCCTCGTGCTTTACTCACTGCATTTTTTATTGGATGATGGTGATTCATCCGTTTATCGATGCATATTCCAAGGTACACTTTTTGTCCCTCCAAGGCATAGGACGCCCAAACATGCGTATCCTGTTGTAGGGAGCGAGTCTACTGCGAGTAATAAGAATTGTTGTACTTTTATCTGGATTGGCAGCAGTTCTCTATTTCTTGCACCAGACCTGTTTATCTACCGCAACTTGTAGATTGGAAGTGATGAGTTTCGGACTACGACTGCTATTCATAACCGCCGTGTCATCAGCATATTGTGCAATTTTAGTCGTGTCCGCTGGTCTAGGCATGTCGCTCACATAGATGTTTAAAAGCAGTGGCGAGAGCAAAGAGCCTTGAGCCACACCTACTGCAATTTATTTTTTAGTTGACAGTGCACCTTGGAATCTGACTCTAAAGGTTCTATTCCGTAGATATGACTGGATGGTCTTCACTAGTGTTGTACTTCTAATTTGGGAGTTTATAGAACTATTTTATTCATTTAATTATTTATTTGTTGGTTTGGCGTATATATACACAATTGCACATAAGAACATTGCTCTAATCCAGAGTCGTCAAAATAATACATCGTTTATCGAACGTCGACATTTCTTGTCAGCAGTCATACATTTCTGTAACCGATTGATCTTTCGCGCGTGTGCAAAAACTATCAATGGCCAATGTTGCCAACTGTAGTTATTAAATACAATACTAGGTATAGTGGGTAACCATAGTCAAGTAGTTTGATAAGTAGGCCTTGATGCCAGACCTTGTCAAACGCTTCAGCAACATCTGGGAACACTGCTTCTGTGGCTCTGCCGTGGCTGAATCCAGCCGTGACGTGATCCACAACTCTAACTAGCTAGTGGGTCGTAGAGTGAATATTTCTAAACCCAAACTGCTTATTTGGAATGGTATTTAGCTCTTCCGTAGCTTTCTGCATACGGATGAGTATAACCTTCTCAGCAGTTTTTGCTAGGATGCTGAGCAGGCTAATGGGTCGATAATTTTCAGAGAGTTTCAGACTCTTCCCTGGTTTGGGAATTGTCACTACGATGGCCTTCTTCCACCCGTCAGGCAAGTGGTTGAGCCTTAGAATCTCATTGATTATATTTGTGAACGCGACCACAGCTTTAGTTGGGAGCGCTTTTAATGCACCGGCTGATATATCATCCGGCACTTGAGCTTTTTTAGCTTTGAGCGTAGCTGGGATATCGCCAACTTCCTGTGAAGTTGTGAAGTCAACGTGTAACATATCCACTTGACTTGTTTCAGCTTTGACTCGCCGATGAGTTTGTCTGATGAACTCAAAGTCTGCGTGCTCGTAGTTTGAAGAGCATTGAGTCTCTAGGCTGTTGGCGATAGCTTCTGATTTCTCAGGAGCCGAATAAGCTATGCCATTTGGGCCGTGTATCTCCCTGACCAAAGCTTTTTAGCTCCATAGGCTCTCACCAATGCGCCAATAATCTTCACTTAACAATGCAATTTGCTTTTCGAATGCTGCTTCAACACGTGACACAATTTTATTCATGAAAGCGTCTCCACATAAATCTGAAACCACTTGTTTAGCAATAGTAGTTAAGATCCTTTTTTTGTGCACGGGTGCTCATTTTGATACAGCGAATAGGAAATAGAGAACTGAGAATAGCACAATTGATAGCAAAATGCACTACACTATAAAACACGTCCAATCTGTTTGATAGCTCATACTTATACTCATACTTATCAGATTTTGTTGGTGTTGTTGCTTCTTCTTCTCTCTTTTCAATTTGGTAGGAGAATAAAGGAAGACTGACTTTAAGAAAAAACTTTATAATTTGGGAAATACGACGACGTTTCGGCCATTGTTTTTTTTTTTCTGGTCGGAATCAGTCTTGAACCTGAAGCTTTTACTGTAAGTCATTGTAATAATGAAATACCTGAATATGGGAAATTTATATAATTTTTTTCGCGGTCATCAACACCTAGAGCTCCTAAATTCAAGAAGGGAAGCGCGACTGAGGTCGTGAAAGTGTTGCTGGAGCAAAATGTATCTACAAAAACAAATATTCAACAAATATACGAGGACATGAAAGATGTTAAACATGTTTTGTATGATATTTTACAAGAATACAAGAAAACAAATACTTTTCTTGAAACAATAGCATGTGCTCTTGAAAATAAGAAACTGAATATACATTAATCGCTTGTTTTCAATATGGCTTCAAGGTAACAATTGCAAATGAAATTGAGAAAATCAGGGATGTATTCAAACATTTATTACTCGAAATCAAATTTTATGCATTTAGTGGGTTGATAAAATTGAATAATCAAAGAATGTATCATATATCCGCTGATATTTTGGAAATAATTATTTTCCAAAACTCATAAAAATTGTACTTAATTCTTTATCATTAATTTCGGTAGTTATATACACTTTGAAAAGAAAAGATATTTTGAAAGTAATTTTCAATGTACCGCTGACGATTTAATTGGCCTCTTTGTCTCCACGTAATATCTTGCTGAGGATTGTCTGCGACTTGTGGCATGACTATCTCTAAATCTAAATCATCCCATTCAGGCTTCGGATTTTCAATATTATAATTTAGAGCAATGTTGTGGAGCACAGCACATGCCTTAACAATTTGTGCTGCATTGCGTGGTGAATAATGTAGAGTTCGATGCTTCAGTAAGCACCGGGATCTTTCTTACAACACACCAATGCACCTTACCACCGTACTTCTTACTATTTCAATTTTATTATTGAATCTCACTTCCTGGTCGCTTACTGGTCTTGAAAGTGGAACAAGAAGCCAAGGTAAACAAGGGTAGCCTGAATCGCCTGAAATAAGCAGACATCTTATATATTATTTGGGTGGAATGGAACTTCAAAATCGAACTAATAATATTTAATACCTTAAATACGAGTATCATGGTCACCATATTCGTAGATTGCTCATAACGTTGTTCCAACTGTACTATTCCTCCAAATGAAAGAATCATGAGTGCTACCTGGATATCGAGCATAGCAGCTCAAGATTCTTAATCTTGCATCACAAACCTACAAATTGAATACCAATAAGAGAGAGAGATCATTTGAATACTTATTATATTTACAATTTGAACATTCAAGATGTCATACCCTGTTCGGTTAACATATATATGTTCATTATCATCCTCTGATGGTTTCACAATAGCAATATGTGTACCGTCTACTATCCCAAAAATACCTTCCATTCGATGATATATGCGAAATCTGAAGTAATCTAAGTGTTCATGATTTCAGATAACAAAGGTGTTGTTATTGTAGTACTCATTTTTAATTGATCTTTCTACCCATCGTATTTTGGAAATTGGATCCATTTGCTCATGCAAATTCTAAGAATTACATTGCAAACATCTCGCAAAGAACGACTTATCATGGGTTGACCCATATTTGATAGATATGAGTTTCCAAAACTTCGCTGGTAGCCACCAAACGCAAAAAGGTGTAGAGCTGCTAGTACCTAAAATATTATATCGTCGTTGTAAAGTCAAAACCTTGTAACTAAAATTTTATAGATTTTCAAGAAACACAAAAAACTACTTGATTTCTCTAATATTTCTTGTGATATTCCAATTTATTCAAATAGAATCTTTGAAGAATAGCAATTAAATTTAACAAGTGATATTGAAAGATAATTAGTTCAATTCAAATAAAAAATAATAAAAAACTGGTTACGAGGTTTTGTTTCAAAAATATTGAAATATTTAACAGATAAGAGATATAACAATAACTAAGTATGAGGGAAATACAAAATATACACTTACACTTTTTTTAAAGAGTTATAGAAATCATGATAATCTTTATGAATCACTGATTTTAGTGATTGTAAGTGAACATACTTGTCACTTTTGATTGACAGAGGTGCATCTCCAAGTAACACATAGTTTCATAATAGATTTTAAAACTTCCCAAGTGGTTACAGCAACCAATAGTTCTTGAAATTCAATAACTTTGAGGTTATTAACTCTTAAAAAACTCGTTGTAGACCCATGAACGTTCTAATATTGTTCACGAATATAATACGTACTTATGAACGTCATTATAACGTCTTAAAGATGTTGTATGATCTCCTTGTTGAACGGCTTCAAATGTTGATACATTAACTTTTCTGAGACCATATAATTGATGGTTTTAAAAGATGTTCTATAATAAGTAATATGTATTTTGTAACAACGTTGCAAAATTCACATTCAATATAATATTTAAAAACTTATGCCTCGAGGTTTTTCTGAAGTTACTACATTCATTTAATCTGAATTTATATCTAAACCACAATGTATAGCTTTATATAACGTTTATAACAATGCCAAAAACAATACATGGAAGTTATTCTGATGAATAGTGGAATGAAAGTGTTTGTAGGGATTCTTATAGAATATCAAAGAATTATAATGTTCTCCAATAAAGGCAAAATAAAAAAATCATATTCAACTTATTTTGAAAATGAGCTTTGTATATATGGACAAAGCTTGACAAAAAAGGCCGACTTCTTCGACAAGCCATTCAATTCATCGCATATCAATATATTCATATCTACTGCAGACTTTCTTGTTCCTAAATTATATGATCTCACTGAAATTAAATGTGAATTATTATCTTTGACAGATAGAAACAAATTTGTTTCCATCGCTCTAATTCATACGTCAGTTTCAGGTACAAGAAAAAAGTGAGAAAATATATGTTTACTTTACTTCAATTACTGTATAAATGGTAACAAATGTATTGCTCAGAGAATACATAACTAATATTATCAGGTACATAGTTATCCTCCAAAATTATGAACCAAACTGTCTCATTCCGTTTCACACAAAAATAAAAATATGTCACTATTGTATTTGAAATAATAATCATTATGCTTCGTCAAGTGATGTATTGTCTGTTTTCAAATTCAAATGTTCATTTTCAGATACTTTTTTATTAGAATCCGCAGGTGCATCAGCCTCTAAATTAAGTCTCATTGTATCTTGAATCGACGCTTTTCACTATATTATAAAATAGTCGATTAACTTTGAGCAAAGCACAAAAAGTTTTCTCATCTTTCTTCTTAGATACTCTGGTCCACGAATATTTTGTAAGTAACTTCCGGTCGATTAGTTTCTCAATTAGAACATAAGCTAGTCTTTTCCCTTCGAAGCCATAATTAACGTATTCATGTTTGAAATGTTCGAGCTCAAAATCAATGACTTAAGAATTAACAAGCAAATATTACTATATTTTGTATCATGTAATTTCTCTTCAAAATTGTCCAATTCCTCTGTAGTCTTCACTGGTGAAGGGCTAACATTCTCAAATTCATCTGCATTCCCGACCTCAATTTCATTATGATTGTCTGTGCGTCTTCTTTGTTCCAATAATAGAATAATGCGATCCATTTTTGTGTTTAATTTTGAAGTTTCTTTAGGTATGAAATCTCTCACTAAAATTTAAAAAATCATCAATAAATGATAAGTATTATTTTTTATCAACGGTTTTAAATCTTCTTATACCTTTTCGGGTGTCGAGATTTTCTTTATCCTATTCACTTGATGTTAATTATGACATTTTTCCACTCTTTCCTGTTCTTCGCTTTAATCTTTGCCTTTAATGCCATTCCTATCTAATATTTCAACTATGTTGTTCTCCCAGGTTTTGGTTGGTCTTTCTCTTCTTTTTTTGTGTTTTATTCTTGCTTCCATATTTGTTTTGCTTGTCTTTCTTCCGGCATTCGTATTCGATGCCCGAACCATGCTAACTGTTCTTTGTCAATGGTAGTTTGGACTTTCTCTAGCTGCAGTTTACTTCTTATGTAATCGTTACTCAATCTGTCCATCCTAGTAACTCCCTCTACCCGTCTTGAATATCTCATTTTCATTGCTTGTATTTTGCTCTTCGTTCTTTGGTTCATTATCCACGTTTCACATCTGAACAATAATGTTGGCCTATATATTGTTTTGTATAGCGTGATTTTTGTTCTCTTGGACACTTGTTTATTGTTCAATATTGCTTTATTAATCGCAAAGAAGCTACTATTTGCTGCGCGAATTCTCCTGTTGATTTCATTTTCTATTTATTCTTTACTGTCTATGTCTGCTCCTAGGTAAGTGTATCTTTCAACCTGTTCTACTTCTGTTCCGTTCAGTGTTACGTTTGCTCTTATATTAGCCTTGGATATCACCATGATTTTTGTCTCGTCTGCATTTATTGTCATTTGATGTTTCTGTAGTTCTTCATTCTATATGTTTAGATAGTGTTGCATATCCTCTTAATTTTTTGCCAGGATTGCAAGGTCGTCGGCAAAAGCACATTCTGTTATGGTTGTTATGGCCAATTTATAATACCCAACTTCCACTTTCCTTGTTTTATTTTTCACCTCCTTTAGGATATCATCTAAAAATATTATAAATAATAGCGGGCTCAGTGATTCTCCTTGTCTTAGTCCTTGTGTGATGTCAAATTCTTCGGATACTTCATTTCCAGTTCGTACATAGTTGGTTGTTCTTTTGTATAGACTTTTCACTGATTCCAATAGTTGTTCATTTATTTCTTTTTTCCTCAGTATTTCTCACATCATTTCTCGTGGCACCATATCGAAGGCTTTCTCCATATCTATAAATGTTATGTAAAGTTTGCTGTCTTGTTTCATCGTTTTCTCTATGAGCTTCCTTATTGTGAATATGTGGTCTTGCGTGGAGTGCCCTTTCATGAAACCACTCTGCGATTTTTCCAGAGTTGATTCCAGTTCCTGTCGTAGTTTGTTTTCTAGGATCGCTTCGTACACTTTAGCAGTTGTGCACAACAAAGAAATTCCTCTGTTGTTGTTACATATTCTACTATCCCCTTTCTTATGTATGGGGAATATTACCGCCTTTTCCCAGTCTTCTGGTATTTTTCCTGTTATCCATATCCCATTCAACATTTCTAATAGTATTCTTTCTCCTTCTTCGCCCATATATTTTAATTGCTTGGCTTTGATTTCATCGCGTCCTGGCGCTTCCCCATTCTTCAACTTTCTAAGTACTGTTCTTATTTCATTAATGGCTATAGCTTCAGACTCTTTTTGTGTGTTCCTCTTGAATAGGTGGTTCTCGTCTTGTACCATTCCTTTTGTTGGCCGTTTTTCTCCCAGCAGCTCTTCAAAGTGCTGTTTCCATCTTTCCATTATTCCTTTACTTTCATTTATTATTTTCCCTGTTTTATCTTTCAATAGTTTCAATGTCATCTGTTTTCCTTTTTTGCAGTTTTTGAGTGTTCGGTAGAATCATTTCTGATTTTCTATGAAATTTGTTCCTAATTTGTTCCCAAATTAATCCCACATTCTCATCTTTTATTTTTTAACTGTTTATTTTGCTTTGTTTCTTTGTTTCTGATAGTCTCCATAGTCGTTTCCATTTTTTGTGTTGAGGAACTTTTTCCATATTTGTTTTTTCTTTTTAACCTCTCTTTTTACCTTATCGTTTCACCAATGAGTTTTTTTTCTATTCTGTGCTTCATCCATGGTACCACATGTAGATATTGCTGCTTCCATTAATGTATCCCTAAAACTTCTCCACATGTCCTCCATACTGTTTATATCTGATGTTGGTGTTGTATCTATTAGTTGACTTATTTTTTCTTGGTATTTCTTCCTTATCTCTTCATCTTTCAGTTTGTCGATTTTTGGTTTCGATATTTCTACCTCTTTTTTTTAGTGTAACATTTTTGTTCTATTATTTCCTTATTTTTAATTTTCGCGACTGTTAAGAAGTGATCACTGCCTATCTCACTACCTCTCTTAACCCTTACATCATTAACTTCTCTTCTTTATTTTTGCTGACTATGAAGTAGTCTATAATTGATTTTTCTTTTCTACTTTTGACTTCACGAGTAAATTTATGAATTTCTTTGAGAGCAAAAAGCGTATTTAGTATTATTAATCCATTTATAATACAGAAGTCTATCAATCTCCTTCCGTTGTTGTTCTTTATCACTTCTCCATGTATTTCCATCACCTCCTCTATGCCCACATTTGTGTTTCCGAACCGAGCATTGAAGTCTCCCATAATATATATGGATTCTTCTAGTTTTTTGTATTCCACTTGTAACAAATCCCAGAAATCGTCTTCAGTTGTCTTGCTCTCATCCCCACTTAGGCCATATATTATCATGATATCCGCCCTCATCTGATCGGTATGTTCTAATTTAATTATCAAAATTCTCTCATTCACAAAAATCCACTCCTTTATAGCTTCCTCCAGTTTGTGGTGTAGTTTGCATCCCACTCCAGCTCTGGCTCTCTCATTAACTGCAACCCCACTGTACACCAGTATATGGTCATTTCTCAATTTTGTTATTCCTGTGCCTTTCTTTTTTGTTTCTGTTATTGCTAGTATTACTAATTTCGCTTTTTCAAATTCTTCTATTAGTTCTGCTTCTTTACCTTTTATGCTTTGAATGCTTCATGTGCACATTTGAATTACCTTTTCCGTGTGCCAGTTCGTCATCATTTTGTCTGCCTTTGCTGCTCCAGTTATTGGTAGTTTTTTGTATTCTTATATTTTTCTTCTCCTTGTGCTACTAGTCCATTTACTTGTTCATCCCAGCTATAGACTTCTCCGTCAATAATTACTTTTTGATATCCTATTTTGATCTTTTTCCTTTTTCCCTCTCTACTTTTGCGATGTTCCTGATCTCCCTGTGTATTTTACTTTCTTCCCAAGTAAGATCATTGTCTATGTATACTTTGGTAGCCTTTAAATCTTTTTTGTTGACTAATACTCTCTGTTTTTGTTCCCAGTTAGGTAATTCAATTTTTATTATTCATTATGATTGTCTGTGCGTCTTCTTTGTTCCAATAATAGAATAATGCGATCCATTTTTGTGTTTAATTTTGAAGTTTCTTCAAGTATGAAATCTCTCACTAAAATTCAAAAGATCATCAATAAATGATAAGTACATAACATTATTGACTCTCAATTGTCTGTTTGACGTCAAATAATTCGGAGTGATAATTGCAAAAGTGTTTTATAATTTGGATTTTACTCACACGACTTTATTTCCCTTCTTATCTCGGTAGAAACTTGTAAGTGTTCTGATTGGATTCTTCATAATTTAAAATAATATTTCCATCATCATCTATTACTACTGGTACATTATCTGGAAAATATATATGTAATACAATACGAAAAGATATAACTACATACTAATACCATTTATAATATGTTCGCCAGATACATCCAATTCATCATTTGAATTAGGAAATATTTCTTGCTGAGTAGAGATATTATCAGAATTGTTTGAGGTTATGTCATCGTTGTGCGACGTTAGGAATCTGTTATGCAGGGGCCACACTAATGTCTAATGCCGTTAAGTAAGGCGTTATGTGACAATTGACATATTGTCATTGACAATGTGTTCATTATTGAATAACTCCTTAATTAATGACATTATACGTAAACGTGGCCCCAGCATTACTTTAATCGGAAACATATTGTGATTTTTGGATTTTTTGAGGATGAATCCGTTTTTCAGATGTTTTTGATACAGTTTTTGACAAAAAAAATATTTGCTACAAACCTTTCTTCCTCGTCTGTATCTTTGAATTCCACCAGTTTTTTTTCTAAGTCCAGAGCATCTTTTAAACGACTAAACCGCTTTTTTTCACTGTGCACTTATATTTTCTCAAATTTATCTCAGGAATATCACAATTTTTTTTCAAATGTTTCCAATTATCACCTCTCGGGAAATATAGAGTATTATTTATAACCCATCCATCGGGAAGCGTCGTCAGAAATCCTTTATTGCGTTCTATCGTTTTCACAATACTAAATGTACTCATGTTGGTTCCAGTATAATTATTAAGAACAACAAAAAATCGTAGCTGTATCTGAACTTTATTGACAGCTCTCAAAAGTTTGGCGAAATACCCTCTTGTCCGTGTCTGTAGAGGTTATGTGTATGAGTTGTAAAAACTAATATACAACTTCAATACAACTTCACATCAGTTTACCTATTATTATAGTGTTATTGAAGTTGTACAAACCCTATTCCAACTTAAAATTTATGTATTCTGTACCTAAGTTTCAATAAAGATATAATAACTTCAATTCATATGTCTTAGGAGTGGCTGTATATATTATCACTTTATAGCTTCTCAGAATATTTAAAAACGTTTAAGAAACTCAAATGTTCAGTTGTACTTCCCAGCCATTTTAATATCTCAACATTCATGGTAATAGTCATCCATATTGCCCCGAGAATTGAAAAAAATTTACTCTGTATTATTTTAAGCTCTTTTCTTGTTGAAATACTATATTTTGGAGTCTACTGTCTTCGAAATGGATAATATTGATATTTAAAACCACATTTATCGAACAGTAAATTTTTGCACATTATCCAATATTTATTAAAAAAATTATTTTGCATCTATTTTCCTGGAGCCCTCTTATTCTATAAAAGAAGCTTAGCAATATTTGTCAGTAAAATTCAGCTAGTTAACCAATATCTGACAAGTTACAATTTGAGAGCCAAACATAGTTACAAATTTATTCTTATAGTCAAGACCAAAAAATATACTACACAAGCAAACAAAACCCAACTAATATATATTGAAATCTACGTAATACAGTTAATCTGATATTTAAAAATATATAAGAGTGAACAGTACAACTTTATTATATAGATGTTATTGTGAGGTTGTACTACGGCTGAATAGTAATTAATGTATGTTTTATGCTTACAAGTTACAACAAAAGTTATATAAGAGCTCATATGAACTTCATTATAGCAGTTGTAGTGAGGCTGCATTTCATTCAAAATTAACTGAACATATATTATATATTTAAGGGTGACAACAAAAGTTATATAGGAGCTAATATAACTGAAACAAGAAGATGTATATATTCCCCATTTATAGGTTATAAACGTCGGCTAAACGTTTAGTTTTACTGATTTTAGTTATAGTATAGTTGCAAAAGAAGTTGGCGGGTCTTAACTAAAGTTTATGTAATGTATATAGAACTGATTAAACACTTTTTTGTCCTACTTGGGTCATCAAATTTTTTTATAGAACCTACTGCTCGGTTCATTCTTTTTAGTAAAGCGGTCGTCTCATCATCAAAATTCAACTTATATTCAATTCCTACAGAGGAATACTTCAAGGCTCTCAGATCTGTCGCACAGGGATGTATGTTTCGTCATCCAAATTTTTGAAAAAATTGTGATCTATGTACTTTGCAATATAAGATCTCTCTGAACTTTTTCTAGCCTGTTGAATAATTTGTACATAGTTCATGTATTTCTCTTTTATTTTCTGCTACTTCTATTGTGGAATGGACGCTATCACATTCCATTTGAGAATGTCCCTTTATTAAATATTTTTGTAGGATAGTAACATTTTTAGAAATAGATTATTGGAGGAGAGCATTTGATAACAAGTTGTCTCGATTTCGGGCACATCAGCCATCACTATAAAATATTTTGGTTTTGGTTTTGTCCTCGTCTTTCATTTCTGTATCAAGAAAATATGTTATACAAGATGCAAAACAGTTAGCTTCCAAGCCACCTTCGCCTTCATGCCATACATAGCATACTACTTTATAATCCGCTAAATTATAAATTGTGAAATTGTGGCAAGCCAATTTTTGTTTAAAATAGAGCATGCCAGCTTGCAAACAAGGTACTAGCTGAGCTATTTGAGCATCCATCGTGAATGCGAAGACTTCACCAGCTAAGGCTTTATCTTTATCTAAAGATTTTTCTTGCCTTGCTCGGTCTTTTTGGATTAAATGTGCCGGTATTCGTCATTAGAAATGTTACATTGTTTGAAGCCGAAACATAAATCGCATTGGTCTTTACGTGGTTCAAAAATGTCAATATTAGGGGCCCTCATTTCTGACAAAAATACTGACTTGCTACATGACAAATTTTTTTGAGCTTCTCTTAGGTACAACTCATAAACTTCAGAATATGAGCTGAAAATGTTTTCTAAGTATATTTTATTTGTTGAGGTCCGACTATAGTGGGATGGTAACTTGGGTAATCTTTCAAAAAAGGATTCAATTGCCAATCTTTTCTGTCCATTGATAACCCTTTTTCTATTTGGAAACAAAGACATATCAGATACAATACCAGAGCTGTGATTCCTTTCGACCCAATCAAGGACAGACCACTCTTCCAACGACAGTGTAGAAAGAAAAGTTATTTTACATACAGTAATTAAAATATCGTTGATTCTTAAGTTGTAAAATAAAGAATAATCTCGACGAGACTTGTCTGGTTGTTTTTTGAGCAGTTTGAACTTCATGAACCAAAGCAGCAACATAAGTTTTTCATTGTTTTTAATCCATTCCCGACCAAAATCTTTGTAACAATTCTTGTCGCTGATCCTCAGTTATTCTATCACACTTTCTTTCATCTTCAGAATTTATACATTTTTTTGAGTTACATTTCTCCCCCGTTATCATCTTATTCTTTTCTGTTTCCTTCCCTTTACATTCTTTAGTTTTCATTCTGAGTACTTTGGCCTTATTTCTTTTCCGTTGACCTGGATTACCTTCTCCTTTCTTTGCCTTCTTCTTTTTCTCTTGTTCATCAATATTCTCTGATTCATTTTCCAACAAATCTTTTCCCAAATCACTGTCTGTATCATCGTTTTTAGATTCACTAGGACAATTAGTTGATCCTGAATCTTGATATCTTCTAGATCAATCAGTAAACCGGTTGCATTTTCCATACTAGTTGATGATATACTAGTAAGTTCTTTCGAAGCAGGTATTCCTGCTTCCTGAGTAGGAAAATCTAACTCATATAATCTTGACGTTGGTGTATCATTCGGATTCATCTCCAAAGCCATTTTCAAAATCAGTGCACTTCGCGAAATATCTAAAAAAAGTAAACAACTGTTGAATATTGAATATTGTCAAAACCTCATAATGCGCTGTTTGTATCGATATTCTGCAAAAAAATGTAAATTTCCAATAAACGTATCTCAAATACTTTGGAAAAAAACTACTGAATAGATCTGGTCTTGTATAAAATTAGGATTCAATGTTGAAATGAAATTGGGAAACAATAACTTTTTCTAGAACAATATACTCAAAAATAATCCAAAGTGAATAATATATCATAACCTTCAATTCAAATGTCAAGTTTCTAAAACTTTTGTACATTGTAAACCAATCCTGAGCAATTTTCTATGACAGACATACTAATCAAATGAAAAATGATACGTACAATTAATTCTTGCTCTTATTCAATAAGTTAGGCCACTAATTAAATATCAGTCTGCCGTGTAAACAATATACGGACAAAATACGAGTAGTGGCTTTCAAGATACGAAGTTTCTACTTTTTGCTTACAGGCAACTCCAGATACGACAATTTAAGTCTAGTTCGATGCGCTTGCGTATTTCTCCCAATGTTGATACGAGGATTTGTATTTAACACGGACACAGACACTGATATTTATTATCCACGTAACTTAAAAACATCAAAAAACTAGGATACGAGGTTTTGACTTCACAACGACGATACGTCATATTTTTCTCATCATTTCACATGTTATTAACATACTCTTATATGATTTGGGATTTTTGTGTTTCTTCGTCTATTAATCATATGCGGACTCAGCGCATCAATTAAATAAATTGCCGCTTCCTTACTGATTCGATAATTAGCCATGAACTCTGCATCAGGTACTCTAAACAGGCCCTGCGCATCTCTCAGAGCTCTTCGAATCGTTCTTGAGTTTTGTAATTCCTCATTTTGCATCTCATCAATCAAAAAAAGATGTAAATATCTTCTAGCAGTCCTGAAATATAAAAGACATACAATTGGAATAAATATTAATTTGATAGAACAATATGCATTAAACTTACCGTGCAATGGGTAATTATGTTCCACACGGACAAAACTTATCGATAATAATAATCTTACTATGCAATTTAAGGAACTATGAAAAACTAAAAAAATTAAATGAAAATAAAATATACACATAAACCCGTAATCCAAATCTGATAAAATGGGAAATCATGTTCCACACGGACAAAATGGAAAATTATGTTCCACACGGTCAAAACTTATCGATAATAATAATCTAACTAATTCATGGAACCATGAAAAATTGATAAACAGAATAAAAATGAAATATACACAAAACCCCGTAAACTTAATATGATAAAATATAACTAACTATAAACAATACATAAAATTTTTATGAAAAATCAAAATATCGATACACAAAATCTCAACCTCAAACGTCAATATAGAGCTGTTTCCATGAAATAGCAGCACCCATGGTATAAGAAATAAATGGTAATACAACTCCCATCTCGCATTGTGTGGAACAGAACCGTATAATTTTACTGCCGGCCGCCAGGATCGCTACGAACGATCTTCAGGGAAGCAGCGTATAGTATTTTTGACATCAGAGCCTGCTAGTAGTTAAGTTGAATTTTTTTCAAAAAGAAAAAGTATTTTTTTTATTATTTATTGATAAAGAGAAAAGTTTTCCCTATGAAAATATTATAAAAGAATAACAGTCGTGTATACTATATATACCATGTTCATATACTGTGTACATCGCTTCTCTGAAGACCGTTCGTAGCGATCCTTACGGCTAAAATTAAAACTATGCAGATCTGTTCCACACTGCTTGTGTGTGTAGAGAGATACGAGTTGTATTATCATTTATGTCTTATACCATGGCAACACCTACGGTGGTAGCTCTAATATATCCTACGATAGAAACTGGTATGACGTCATATACCTCTGTTTCCAATAGTCTCCGCTAGATGCCACCATTAAAAATAGAAACCCCTCATGACGTAGAGATAGCTCTAAAGTTACAGAATAGGGGTCCTGAATTTATTGTAGTTAGTTTTGATTAATGTGGCGCTTCTTGTGCCTTAATTGTTGGTTATTGATGCTGTTGAATTAGAAGAGCGAAGAGCAGAGAATATAATTGCGCGTCGATTAATTAGGGCATGCTGTTTGTACACCGTTAACAATTAAAATGAACATTTAAATGCTGGTAGATACCGCAATCGTGTACCAGGGCACCCACGGGTGAGTGTGTGGTTACATCAAATGCGAGCACGTGCGATTTCTTAGACATACGCCCGCATACGACGTCGCCGATAAAATCTAACCTGTTGGAATAAACACGTATGGTTACACTGCAAACGGTTTTGACTGACGCGCTCGTATGCTATCGCACGACTATCAGACTTAGACAGACTGGTTTGATTTCTCTTGCGCTGTCGTGCGAGCCTATCTGAGCGATTTGAATGAAAAATGGGAATTGATAACTAATTTATTGCATTGAGTCGAAATAACCAATGTGGGATCAGAACAGTATGAATTTTATATAATACTAGCTGATTCGGCGTACTTCGTAAGGCCACAGAATTTATAAATTCAGATTGCAAGGTACTTAAGCCTACTTTGGCCTAGACTTTTCCGTCCCAATTAATGTCTTTTTAGTTTATATTACTTCCTTTTCTGATAATTTATCAAAGAATATATATTAAATATATGAATATCACATGACATGCTTATTCAAGTGATTATATAATTAAAAAACTATTATATTGGACATAACTTGTCTATTTGAATATAAACCTAGCCAAAATATAGCAATGAAACGAATAAGCATGTGCTGGGAATAATCCACGTTTACCAAACTCGCTTCGTTCATACGGTGGTTTACTGTTGAGCGACGTCGCTTCGTTCGCACGACTGCTTGCTTTTAACTGAGTTTGCAACGCTCGCACGGCGTCTTAACGTTGACCAAGAAAGCTTCGCTCGCACGGCATCCTACCGTACACCAATCTCGCTCCGCTCGCACGACGTTCTACAGTTGACTGAGCTTACTTCGCTCGCACGGTAATATGTAGTCAACCAAGCTCGTTCCACTCGCACGGCAGCCCATAGTTATCCGAGCTCGTATTGCTTGCACAGCGGTCTATTGTTGACCGAGTTCGATTTGCTCGTATGGTGGTTTACCGTTGATCGAGCTTGCTTTGCTAGCACCGCAGCTTACCGCTAACCAAGTTCGCATCTCTAGTAAGGCGTTTTAACGTTGACGGCGCTCGCCCCGCTTGCACGGCGACCTATTTTTGACCAAGCTCGTTTCGCTCGCATAACGAAAATAAGCAGCCGATAGGCCCTAAATTTTCCAAATTCATATACAGATCCTATTGGCTGCTTTTGTTTGTTCCACTCTGAGGCAAATCTTATAAGCTGAATACCGCAAATAAATTCCAATAATATCAAAAGAACTGTTTTATACAAAATCTATGAGAGGATGATATTTCTTCTACCGATTCAATTATACTTATTCTGCTATTTTGATGGAGACAAATGAAAAAAATCATAGATCATGAAAATCGGTCAAGCTGTTTCTGATTTATGAATGGTGTAAGTAATCCGACTTTGTTGTATATAATACTGATATCAATCTAATTTTTGATATGAACTTTGATGAAGTAATAATAAAAGTTAATTGTTTGTGTATTCAGTCATTATTAAATACCTTCTTTCCAACAAAGCAAAAAAGTTTATTGAAAAAAAAAACTTATTTATATATGAATTTTTTGTGTCACGAACCGTATTGTACGGCCCCCGAACACTATCAAAGTCTCACCACAATCTGATCAATGGATTCGGGACGCATGGGGGTACAAACATACAAATATCGATTTTTTCTTAATATAGAAGAAGATACTGAATACTTGAAGAATTTCTCAGATTGTTCCTCTAATTTTCAATTATAAACTCTCCATTTTTATTTGTTTCCAAATAAGTATAATCCAATTACCCAAAATTTTCTTCTTTGGTTTGCAATTGCTAATATCAAAGTCCTATTGTTTTCGACTAGTACGTAATAATTTAGCAAATTTTTATTGATTTCATGAGACTGCTCGTTCGTTTCTTGTCAGTCGGACGGAGACAATGTAATCACAGCTAATGGGTCTATTCTCTAAATCCATGTAAGAAATGTGAGCTTTGTAAATTCAAAGACTGTATAACTGTAGTGCAAAATATATTCTTGAATGAAAAACTCCACTGTAAATTTCACATTGATGTAAAATTTTACTATAACTTAAAAGTGGTGATCAAATCGCTGCGAATTTTTACAGTCAATGGTAGTATTTCTGAGTGGTACAATTTACAAGAGAATTTCATATGATTTGAAGATTATTTCACGAATATGGGTGATAATATGGCATTCTTTTTCCACTTACTTGTACAGAAAGTGTATAACCTATAGTGACACTTTGAATTTACAGATATGTGATTCAAATAATATGATTCTTGCAGTGGATTCTAAATATCCAGGTTCAGTACATGACACAGCTATATTTTAGTTATCAAATATAAGAGATCATTTACTCACCCAGTATGAAAATGAAGATAGAAGATCTCACCTAATTGCTATTATGTTTCAGGTTTTTTCTCAAATGATACTCGCTGAAGTTTCACAAATCTATTTTGACGTGATAACGTCTTATAATTTGATAGAGCTGGCTGCACGCACGAAAAAACATGACTCATACGGCGTTACCTCGCTCGCTCTGAGGCGTTCCATTACGTCATCACAAATGCCAGTGATTATTTATCAATAAGAATAAATTAAATAAGTAATTGATAAGATCATGATGTACTACTGTAATATGTTAGGAGACGACAGTTGTGTTAAAGATTTTATATGGGACGGACGTGAAACACGATTGTCACGTAAAAAATTTTCTAAATCGCACCATGGAGAAACAACCCGACGAACCAGAGGATTTCACAAGTAAGCTTCTACCTTCGATGAATGAACCCATGGAGGTTCAAGATGCTGTAGCATCCACTTTAGCAACGCCATTCGCGCAGCCAATAATCGCTGCTTCCAAATCGAAAGCACAAAAAAAGCGTGAGTGCAGACAGCGTATCGCAGCATCTAGAACTCCTGCTCAGGTGGCTGCTGCAAGAAAATCAAAAAACGAAAGACAATGCAACAACAGATTACGCCAAGCTGCTAACTTGGTTATTGCCAGTGGTTCTCTTAAAGCGACAACAACATCTTCATCTCGTTCAGGGAAAGAGTTGAACAATGTTCAAACTAAAAGTCAACGATAACATGTGCAACAACAATCTACCACCACTGCAGATCAACCTGATGAGCGTGTCAATCTCACACATGAGCCATTCTTTCCGGCAATTCCTGTTCCCCATGGAGGTTCAAGAAGCTGTTGCATCTACCTTTGCGACGCCATTTGCAGAACCAATAACTGCTGCTCCAAAAACTAGGGCACAAATACAACGTGAGTACAGACAGCGGATTGCTGAATCCAAAACTCCTGCACAGGCAGCAGCTGCAAGAGAAGCACGTAATGTAAGAGATCGAAACAACAGATTACGCCAAGCTGCTAGCTTGGCTATTGCCAGTGGTTCTTTAGAAGCGACAACTACATCCTCATCTCGTTCAGGGCAGAGGTTAAACACCGTCCATATTGATACTCAACGACAATTTACCGACCAACAACGTCAAACTCTAGCAATAGAAGCAGCAGATACTACTGTACAACCAAGTGCTTCTTCAGATCAAATTGAAGTTCAAGCACAATCTACTTGGAACACTAAATGGGCATCATCAATCATAAGATTCAAATCTACTTTTTGACGTGACAGCGTCTTATAATTCGATGAAGCCGGCTGCACGCACGAGAAAACATGACTCATGCGGCGTTACCTCGCTCTGAGGCGTTCCATCTAAGGCTTGAAGTGCAGGGTAATGATTCTTTCGATATTAAATATATGCTCAGTGATATATTGTCGAATAATCGTGCTTTCATCATTAAAATAGATAGCATCGGTCCGCTAGTGTAGCGATTGTAGGTTATGCTATAATTGACAAAACTATAACAAGAAGTTAGCAGAACTATTTCACGATGAGTAAAATATCAATGGCTTCACTATTCGATCGGAATAATTATCGGGCGTAGCTATGATTTCAAAAAATTAAAACATAAATGTTAAGTCTCCCACATATCATAACAACGTGTCTGAAATGACAGGTTGGACCAACCAGCCGTCAAATGGAACAATTCACCCCTATATCAAACAAATTGAGGCGGGCATTCTAGAAGCTAGAGTTACAAAAATTTCAATGATGTTTCCAAATTTTAAATTTGAAATTTGAAATTTATGAACAATACTTCAATCTCAGTTTATTCTTTTAATGAATTATTCAAAATTATCTCTTTTTCACAACAAACTACAATTGAATTTGCAAAAATAATCATATAATTAATTGAATAACAACTTCTATTCAATTCACTTGCTGAAAGGAATAATGCTAATACAAAATGTATCCTTCTCTATATCCATACAGAATATCTATCAAACAGATGAAATTAAAATTTTCTTTTGAATAATGCATCCATTCCATCAGTATTTTCTTATGACGTTGTCACGTTGAACTATAGTCAGTAAACCGATTTTACAGACAACCGATTTTTTTTTTTATTAAGACTTCACTGCAATTTCGACAACTGAGCAATTTCAGAATAATTGCAATAAAGATTTATTAAGTAATAAAAAAGAGATTTGTGAAACCTCAGCAAGTATCATTTAATAAAAAAAGCTCTTCAAAATATTTCACCGAGTGCCTACAGCCTCCTCAATTGATTTTATTGTGTTTGACAGGAGATAGTGGGTATGCATTGGAGCCTTGGTTTTTTACTCCATACGCAAATTGTGCTGAAGGGTCTCGGGAAGAAAGATATAATACTAACCATGAAAAAGCAAGAAATATAATAGAGAGAAAGAATGGGATACTCAAGTCAAGATTTAGATGGCTTTCCAGATATAGTGTGTTGAATTATCATCCCTCTAAAGCAGCATATATAAATGTCTGGCACTTGATGTTCCATTGAATTGTATTGATGTTTCATCGTGAGTAGACGTGTTTTTAGCTGCTCCGTGTTTTTTTCTTTAGAAGTGCTGAAAACGACAAAATTATTAAAATTTTGACTCAAATTGCTAAATAAATAATAGTGAAATTCACCTCATACCGTTGCCGCGATCAAGTGATGAAATCAAGGAAGAAGTTGAAAAACTCAAACATTTCAATCAAAGAAGATTTAACCAAAACTCGATTGGAACTTTTAAAGTCCGTCTCTTCCAAATTTGGACATAAAAATGTGTGGTCGTCAGATGGAAACATTTTTTATAAAAGTGGTAATGTTATTAAAAAGGTCAATCCCTCTGATGACATAAAAAATCTGAAATTTTTCATAAATTTGTTAAACTCTTCTCATAGGAGCAGTTGAATATTCACATTTTATTTATTCTGTACTTGGTTACCTTGTACGTTTTCGCCCAATTAAATTTCTTAAGGTTAAAGAACTCGATTCTTCAATCGAATTTGAGCTGCTCATCCCTGTATAATCATTCATATGAGTTGAAAGTACTCATTCTATAGTTTACTTAGTTTCATTGTTTTTAGTTTTTTAACCACACTTGAACATTTGATATAAATATCTGAACTCAACTGCTTCATTCACTGAACACGTTTGTCACTTGAGCTGTCAAAGATTGTTTATTGCCTGATGCGTTTCTTGTACATTTAATTTTTCTCACAACTGCGTTTTGTTGTGTGTTTCCTTCCACATTATTAAATAGTATATAGATATTTATTTTATAATTTTTTTTCCTGATATCTCATGGCGATGCAAATATACTATCAAAACGTAAGAGGATTGAATACCAAAACTGGTACTTTTTATAATAACTGCCTCTCATCTTCTGTCGATTTAATTTGCCTTACTGAAACTTGGCTGAGCGACAATGTGTATAATGATGAACTATTTTCCTCCGAATATAATGTCTACAGAGCTGATGGAGATATACTAAGAAGTAGTAAAAAACAAGGAGGAGGAGTCCTTTGTGCTATGAATCACAAATATCACTCTACCAAAATAAACTTACCACTTCATCCCTGCTCCCTATCCGACATCCTTTGTATAAAATTATTCACTTCATCCAATTCTCATATCTATGTTATAGTTGTCTATTGTCCTCCACCTGTCACTCTTGAACAATTACCATTTGTACTTGACTCTATCGAAAGTTTCATTCTACTACTGAACAGTAGTTTCCTAATTATTGGTGATCTAAATATCACAAATCTTATAAAAATTTCTTCGAAAAATGATAACTTATCAAAGGCTTTTGAGGATTGTATGATTTTATTGAATGCTAGTCAGTACAATAATGTTCTAAGCAGTAATGGCAAATTGCTCGACGTTGTTGTCTCAAATATGCCCTGCTCTGTCACTCATCATCTTGATCCATTTGTCGATTAAGATAATCATCATCCTTCTCTTTTCATAACAGTCTCCCTTCCTACTCCTTTAAAATTAAAATCCTGCACGGTGAATAGCATTTCTAGATATAATTTTCGCTATGGAAATTATGACAAGCTTTATAATTTACTATCTCAGACAAACTGGGAAGAAGTCTGTTCTATTGATGATGTTGACGCTGCGTTTGAGAAATTTTATGCAATTCTTCATTCTGCTTTTGACAGCTGTATCCCTTATTCTGAACCTTGTATTTGTTCCTATCCACCATGGTTTATTCGCCAAATTATCGATAATTTAAAATTTAAAGAAAAATACCACAAACTATACAAACGACACGGCGATAGAAAGTACCTGAATGAATTCAAACGTTTGAGAGCATTAATCAAAAAAGAAATAAGAGTAGAGCACGACAAGTATATATTCGATATTGAAAATTAAATAGCTAACGATCCTAAAAAACTCTTCAGTTACATAAATAATAAACGTAATAAATCCAGGATACCTGGTTACATGAAATTAAATAATATAGTATACGATTCTACCTCTAAGATTGTACAAGGCTTTGCTGATTTCTTCTCAAGCGTCTATACAAACAACACACTCGATCCTCACGAAGACATCATTCATAATAATGCTGAGATAGTAAACATCATTCATATAAGTAAGGAAGATATTCTAGGTGCTATTAAATCATTAAAATCATCCCCCAATCCCGGTCCTGACAAATTTCCAGCATAAATCCTCAAAGGTTGTATGGTCTTTTTTGTTGAACCTTCATTCTATCTGTTCAATCTTTCTATATCCCGTCATACATTTCCATCCTCCCTTAAAGACTCATACATAACTCCAGTTCTCAAATCCGGAGATATTTCTGATATTTCAAACTATCGACCCATAGCAATTCTCTCGAATTTGTCCAAAGTGTTTGAGTCTATCCTTTATAAATATATTTACAGTTCTGTGCGACACAGAATATCCATACATCAACATGGATTTATGAGTGGCAGATCAACAACAACCAATCTTATGAACTTTACTGAATACACCCTCAATTCACTACATGATAATACGCAGGTTGACGTAGTTTATACAGATTTCTCAAAAGCATTCGACCGCATCAACCATGGATTACTACTTCATAAATTGAATGTACATTTTCAATTTTCTTCTGATCTACTTCATTTTCTGTCGACTTATCTTAATCAGCGTGAACTGCGTGTGCACTACAATAATTATAAATCCCAATCGTTTGTTGCTACTTCTGGTGTTCCTCAAGGATCGAATCTTGGACCCCTGTTATTTTTGCTGTTCATCAATGACATCGTTGACTCAGTTCAAAACTCAAATATTCTACTATATGCAGATGATCTAAAAGTATTCAGAACAATTAATTCGATCAAGGATGCAGTTTTGTTGCAAAGAGATGTTAATAACTTACTGTCCTGGTCTTTATCCTCCAATCTGTTTTTCAATTACAGTAAATGCTAAATCATGAGTTATTTCGTCAAAAAATGTATCTATATATACGATTATAGAATTGATAGCTCTCGTCTAGAGCGAGTGAATCAATTCAAAGACTTAGGTGTTATGTTCGATGAAAAATTAAACTTCAACGACCATATCAATAATACTGTAAAATCATCGTATAGAAACCTAGGCTTCTTGATGCGAAACACTCAATCTTTCACGAAAATATCAACACTTTACAAAATCTTTTTTTCATTTGTAAGGTCAAAATTAGAATACTGTCTGCAAGTTTGGAATCCAATTTACGATAAATACATTTCTTTGGTTGAATCCATCCAACGAAAATTCCTCAAATATTGTTATTTTAAGCTTCACGGGCAGTATCCTGATTTTGACTGCCTGTACGAAACACGACTCTTTAATCTCAATTTTTTTCATCTCGCAAACCGTAGGAAAATTTTATCCTGTATTTACCTTTATAAATTATTGCATAATTACATAAGCGATCCTGTAACACTTCAACTTATACATTTTGCAGTACCTAGGCTAAGTTCGCGGAGCATTCGGACATTTTATTACAGTCTCTCACGCACAAATTATGAATCTAAATCACCTATCCGAATGCTCTGTACAATTTATGACCACATTTCAAGTACATATGATATTGACATCTTTGGTAGCTCACTGACAGAATTCATCTACAAAGCAGTTTTTCTTCTTTCTAATTTACACTCATCTCACACACACTCAATGTTCAAATCATAGTTCAAATGTGAATAATAATTTAGGCTCAACCTTATCTTATTTAATATTTGTCTCTTTCGGGAAACTATTGTTATATTTTTTATGTATAATCGTCCTGTAATTGGAATATTTATTCTGTAGGACCGATTCGAAATAAATAAATGAATAAATAAATAAATAAATACAGAAATTGAATCTTCCAAAATATTTGTTGGAATTTCTTGGTTGCTGTCGGTAAAAATAATACCTGCATTTATAATATTGTCGGCTGTAATTGATACATAATTTGGAGAAGAACTGCTAGAGTTTTTAATAATTTGTTGACAGTCGTTTTTTATTGTCTTCAAAGCCAAAGATACTATTTTTTGCGCTCTGCTTTTCGATAATTTTCCCATTTTAAAATCATGTAATACCACGTATCTACAATAAATTGTTATAAATTGATAAGTGTTGTAGCTGTAATAGCACGTAACTTGGGAACATGATATATAAGCAATTTTTTCAAACTAAATGTTAGAATAACGAGAAGAACAAGATCAACATGAACTTATTCATTATCTCAATGATTATAAATATTTGTATCATACAACTTACCCTTCTTGTTTGGTTGTTGCAACCGTACAGCGTACACAACACTGGCAACGTGATATTTTACGTTGTACGAATAACAGATACGTGTCATTACTTGTCATTTCCGAACGTGGACAGATATGTGTTATTTCAAATGAATTTTGAACAGATTTGGAATTTTATTACACTTACAGGCTTTTAACAACGCACGCGCTTTCATATTTTTCAACAAGTTAACCAAAAATATAATTTTTGCCAAAAATGTTAGATACGTGGTATTGCCATGTCACCATCGATATATACATAGACATCCACACATATACATACGTATATACACATACATATATAATAATAATAGCAGTAAGTAAAATAGAAATTGTGTGAATACTTGATCTGTTTGCATATCACATATTGGGGTGAAATAAAACTTTGTAGTGAAATATGTTAGTGTCTGATGCTCAGAGTTAAAGTATGGTATTGCTCAATGGAGCTCACTTACTAGTACTATGTTGTTTTTGATGCTGCGGTTAACAAACTTTTTTTGCAAGAATTTCAGTCGTTCGATGATGAGTTGCTGTTTGGTGTGGCTCACGATGTCCTTAGTTGGGAGGTCTGGAGGCAGCTGGTAGGCTCGACGGTAAAATCTGCGTTCGTCTGCTGCGAGTGGGTTGAGGAGAGCTTGTGGCGCTCCGGCATATATAACTGCTCTGTAGTCCACGATTGGACGTACGAACATTTTGTATGTTATGAGTTAGGTTCTGAGGCTGTACCTGCGTAGCCTTCCTCTTAGGCTATAGATTAGTGACATATGTTGTCTCATCTTTGTGCAGCACGCTTTGATGTCGTTGCACCAGTACATGGAGTCGGTGAAAATGCATCCCAAATATTTGGTTTACATTGTCATGGAATTGGTTGTTGCCAAAGCTTGAGACGTAGGCTGTCTCTGATGGGACTGTGTCAATGCTCGAAAATCAGAAACTGGCTTTTATCGGGTTGGGTCGGATTCTCCAGCAACGCATCCATGATTCTAGTAGTGTCAGGTGAATCTGTAGGCTTCCAGCTGCATCTTGGAGTGTTCAATGCATACTCCAGTACACGGTGACGTCTGCGTAGAGCTGTTGCAACGTTGGATTCTCTGGTGTTGATATGTCCATGCAGTACAGAGTATGAAGTAATGGTGATAGGATTCTCCTCTGGAGGGCTCCTGCCTGAGGCTTTATGGCTCTTGATACTTCGCCGTCGATTCTCACTTTTGCTGTTCTCTTGTGTGAGAATGCTGCTATAGCTTTCAGCAACAGGTTCAAAGTCTCGATGCTATAGAGCTATTCGATGATACCAAAGTGCCACAGCTTGCCAAACGCCCGTTCGATGTCGAGGAATACCGCAGCTGCCACATTGCGTGTATTCAAAGCTTGCGTGATTGTTAACGATGGACGAATTGTAGCGTCTTGAGTGGATTATTCTGGGCGAATGCCAAATTGATGTTCAGGAAAAAGATTGTTTACCTCTATATAATTGATTGGAATCTTTTCGTATATTTCACTCATACAACAGAGCTGTGATCTAGGTCTATACGATGTGAGTTTCTTGACGTCTTTACCTGGCTCACGTAGCATCATAACGGTAGCTTCGCTCTACTTCAGGAGATGGTTGCTCCTGGCAAAGCAGTAATTCATAATGGTAGCCAGGTAGGCTATCGCTTCTCCGGGGAGCAGATCAAGCATTAAATAGGAGATGCCGTCCGCTCCCGGAGCCGTGCTTTTCTTCTGTTTGCCCAATGCTGTGTAGACATCGTCGGCAGTAACGCGTAGTTCGTCTTCAAGAATTAGGTCTCTGGCCTTAATTTCCATTTCTTCTCTGTAATCGTCGTTAAACAATAGATCCTCTGGGAATTGTTGTACTTTTTCGAAAGTGGTAGCAAAAATCTCGTCTTTTCCGACTTGCCTTGCATTTATTGTGCCGTCGTTTTCTAGATGGTAATTTTGTTTGGTTTTTTGGCCTGTCATACATTTAAAGATGTGCCAGAATGTAGCGCAGTCTCGAGGATCAAGGAAAGCGCAAGCGGCACTTCATTTTTGTTCTTTGTACCAAAGAACGGCCCATCTCACTGCGGCATTGGCTCAGTTCCACTCTGTTTTTGTTTGTTGGGCCTCTGTGCGAATGAACTCTCTGTAGATTTGTCCTTTGCTTTTAATCTTACGTACAATGTACTGTGGTTGTCGGAGGCGGTCAGTCTCAACAGTTTTTTTGTGGTACGGTGGCTTTAAGGGCTGACGAAATGCTGTCCTTTGGGATGCGTACTGCATCTTCTATCTCCTGTTCGTTGTGTAATTCATTATGTTTGGGCAAGCTAGTGCTTAGAATGTGCTGGAACTGGCTCTAGTCGGTAGTTTTGCGATCTGGGATAGTAATCTTATGTGGTTCTGGTGGTAGGAGGATAAACATGTTGCTTTTCACAAGAACTTGGATATGTTCAGGGTTTAAAGTGTAGCTGGTGAAGCCGTTAGATTGAAACTTGTAACCTATGCTTTTTGTGGCTAGGATGTGACCGATGTTTGAACTTCCAAGATGGCTGATGTAGGTTGGTTGTATGTGGTTAATCCTTAGTAGTTTATCAAAAAATTATAAAAAATATGACAATTATTAAATTTCATGGTTTGTGAGATGATCCTTGCAAATACATCTTAAGAGTCGGTGTATTATCGCATATACCTTGAATTTAACTCAAATATTTTTTGTCTTGGGTAATTTTTCACTCGGCAAATTTGCAGATTTGTAATCAACGATAATATCCCTCAAGCTGAAGCTCTCGGGTATTATCAGACTATGAATTCCCAAATTTGTCTCGTAAAAAATTACCCAAAAGACAAAAAGTATTTTCGTGAAATTCTTCGGTATATCGATAATACACCTCTCTATCGGTATATGACCGTTGAATATACAGAATTAAAACCAGAAAAATTATTTATTATGATATAATGGGGGACTCCACTGTCTTAATTAATTTTTTTTTGTCTGATAGGACATGAATGAATGAGAGTATTAGTGAAAATATAATCAACGGTAATATACCGATAGAGAGGTGTATTATCGATATACCGAAGAATTTCACGAAAATACTTTTTGTCCTTTGGGTAATTTTTTACGAGACAAATTTGAGGATTCATAATCTGATAATAACCGAGAGCTCTAACTCGAGGGATATTATCGTTGATTATAAATCTCCAAATTTGCCGAGTAAAAAATTACCCAAGACAAAAAGTATTTGAGTTAAATTCAAGGTATATACACCGAATCTTGAGGTGTATTTGCAAGGATTATTTCAAAAGCCATAAAATTTATCAATTGTTATATCTTTTATTATTTTTTGAAAAGCTACTGTGGTATATTGAGTTGAGAGAAAATCTAATCGCGATATACCTCGTTACCATGCAAAATCCCTTAATTTCATTGGTTGTTGATAAGGTTTTTTTAAATTTGAAAATTTTCCGTGACGTCTAAAGTCTATTGTGTCACTCAAACGGTGGGTCTTATCATTGTACAGAATATAATATATCTGAATTACATTTGTATTATATATTCATTCATGCGCATAGAAATCAAAACAAAAATGTGATTCATTTTTAAAATTATATAATTTTTTCACCATATCATCAAACATTTTGAAAGTATTGTTGTAAACTAGAATAGGTGACGTTAATGTCTTACTTGTCTAGCATCATCTAAATCGTATTTCATTTTGATATAAGTTTGTTGTGTGCAGTTCTGTTAATTCTCTGGTTAATTCTTTATTATTTTAGCAGATTCCATCAATCTACCAAGAGTAGATTTATCCATGATATTGACATTTTTATCAACTAATCCATTGCATTTTCTGCAGAATATAAGAATATTGAAGTATTACGGTGGAAAAACTGGTACCTGAGTTATTTTATATATATTAATTTTTAATATTGTTTTATTTGTTTTATTTATTTATCTATCGTGAAAATTGAGGCGATGAGGCTGTTGGAAAAGTTCAAGTGAAACTTGAAGAGGGATCTTCATTTTGTATCGTGAGGGGAAAAATCACGCCTGAAGACCGAATTCACGTGAAGGGGTACGAGGTAGAATCTATTATAAATGAAGATGATGAAGATATGATCTCTTGCATTTGTAAAGATTGTGTTGCATCCTAGAGTAGATGATTATTTATTAATTCTCATTCACATGACAAATTTTATATTATTGTAGGAGGCTGCAAACACGGAATTGCATTCTTGTTTTGGCTGCTGAGGAGAACAGAGGAACCTTCTGTCATCTCGGTAGAATGTTATTGGAAGACATCAAAACTATCCATGATTGGAAATGAAGCTGCCCTACCTCTTCGGGCTCTAATGAATGTGAGAATACCAGCTATCAGTCAATCAGATAATGATTTTTTGGAACTTTTCCTTGAAAAAGGAAAACAATGTTGTAGCATGAGTGTTCCATCCCAAATGGAGGCTGAAGGAGCCATAAAGCAACTATCTTCACATTGTCTGGGAATAAACTATGTAGATGAGTGAAATAACTCTGCACCGAATGAAAGGGATTCAGGCAAAAAAATTTGTTGCAGATTGAAGAACTGACTAGAAATCACGTCACGTTACGGACGGATTACTGCATCAAAAGCATACGATGTATCAAGGTGTAAAATCCCCGATGGGGCTCTTGTGCAATCCATCCTTGGTGCGGCAACATTTGAATGAAGAGAGGAATTTCATTTGAAGAAAAGGTCCGAAAAATTGTAAAAGAAAAGATGAACATAAATATCAAAAAATGTGGTGTAGTGGTCAATCCTTCTTTCCCTTTCTTCAGGGCGTCGCCAGATGGAGTGACATCTCAGCATTGCATTGAGATCAAATGTTTCAGCAAAGAAAAGACTGTGCAAAATTATCTACTATCAGATGATAAGATAGCAATGAAACCATTTACACAATTGCAAATACAAATGTTTTTATGCAAAAAATCTGCAGGACTATTTTGTGTAGCAGCTCCAGAATTTGGAAGTACTAATGACGTCAAAATTATTGAGACTCAGTTGGACGAAATGTTTTGCTTAGAAATTATCAAGAAATGTGAGGTTTTCTTTTAAAATCATATTTTCAAAAAATTATTATATTGATACAATTTTTTACTATTAAACTAAGTTTTTATAAATGTGGTTGCAATTTATATTCTTCACAATTTATTCCTCATCATTTATCTTCGAAAATATTATCAACTAGACAGAACATTGTGATAAAAAAAGAGCAAAATGCATGTAGAATAGTTATTTTATTGAAAGTATGTACAAAATAAAAATTAATGAAAAATTGTGAACAAAACAAAAATTAATTTATCAAAGAACTTTGTGTATTCGCAAGAGCACATGCAATAACTATAATGTAATCAAGCCAAGGAACTAATTAATTATTGACTTGAGAGTGTGGCTCTAACATCTTAAATTCTCGTATTCTTTTCATAACACGCTCGATATGAATACGACAAGCCGCAATATTTCTGCTTTCTGAAACTTCTTGTTTTGAGATTTTCACATTGACTTTGACGGAAGGTGGTCGGACCAAAGTACAATTTTCAGTGTAGAATAGTTGCTCAACATTCCTAAATCCACGATCTGCCAGCACTGTACAGTTTCTGCGTAGTTTTTCCAAATAGGTGGATTTTTCCACCATTTCTCTATCACTGACTCGACCTCCAAATCCATCTGACACAAAATTGATGAAACCGTGTGGAGTAGAAGATATGAAATATTATATTATGCTAGTTGTCTTATACTCGCTCCAAGTTATAGCCTGTGAAGTGGCATTTGAAGGTCTCTCAATTTCGATCTCCAAACAGTCTATGATTGACTCCACTTGTTTATATTTTGGTAGAAATTGTGGAGGCGTACAAAGCAGAGCTTTTTCACTGCATTGGAAAAATATTAGACTCGGATATTGTGAAGTTATTGCAGGAACAGAATTTAGAAATACTTCTCCTACATTTGATGTTGATGTGCCAAATTCAATGGCAAGCTTAGCATATCAGTCGTCACAAATACGGGTGTGAAACATAAGATATTTCAAAAACAACCTACCTGCTACACACATGTGCCTGGCTAGCTAAAAATCAGACGGCGGCTGGGTCGGAGTAAGCAGAAGCTTTCAGAACTACTGTGCTTAACTGAGAAACAAATTTAACGCCTCATCAAGCAAGTGATAATTTTTAGCAAGTATTGTTCTGAGAACTTGCTTAGGCGCCACCCCTAAGAAAGGGAATTGCTAGGAATTAGGGGATTCCTAGGCTACAAATGATAAGTGACAAATGAAGTTCAAAAAACAATTATTCAATGAAAAATATTAGAAAAATTTAATACACCCAAAACTTTGTAAACTACTTTTGAAATATAACTTACAACAATATCGAAGGGACTTGGTAGGCGTTCCACTCTCTCGTAAGTAACCCCTGGAGTCCGCTGACCCTCTGTTTGTGTCAAGGAGAACCAGAGCTCACGGTCGGCGAGTGTCCAAGACGTTACTCCTGATTAGCGATGGTGGTAGTAGGCGAAGGTACTCCAAATAGCTCTCAGCTAGGCTGGATGTAAGCTGAGCTTAGTTCGATGGTGATTTATCCCAACTTTTAGAGGGCCTCAAGACCGGAGCCTCGATCGCTGTCGAAGAGGTGATAAAAGCAGTTTGTTTGTCGGAGCAGCAGTTGTTAGCGCCTTCTGGTCAGGTTTAGTGCTCGATCCTGCGACCGGTACCTCAATGGTTCTCCTCAACACAACCAGAAAGACGGCCTGACTCCAACCCTAAAAAAAAACCCAGAACAGCAATAGTGTCCTTTACAAACAAGCCAGAAGGGCTGAATACTACAAAGTTGTGACAATAACGTTGAAGAGAGATGGACGCAATTGTACAAGAAATTGAGAATTAATATAACTTAAATATGAATGAGGCGTAGTGATACAATGACAGTGATTGATGACAAGAAAAAATGATAATGATGATGAAAAGACTTGAATACAACCCGCAATGGTGAAAACGCACAATAAGCGACTCGACTGATACTAATCAAAGTTTCTGTGAACCGTAATAAAATTGTAGCAACACACCTGCTCGCGCAAACAATCCGAAAGACGCGCGAAATGCAGAAAAATTGAGAAAACTCTCGGCTAACAATTTAATGACTTCAAAAAAGCGGCATAAACGTCCAAAGTCAAGGCTCACAGTTAGTCAAAGTCCACTCAACACACTCTCACACCATCCAGGAGTAAATAGGACAAAGGAGGGATTAAATCGCCCTGGAGTACAGTCTGCAACACCCCGATCGGGGGAGCAACCTGTCAAACCCGGGTTACGGTTTAAACGGAATCTAAACAATAGCAAAAAAGTTTGATGGTGACGCCGTGTCACAATTGAAGTTACAACTGGCAATAACTAGGTTGAGGTTATGCCTCTTCCGCGGCTTAATCGATGAATCAACAGATTCTCATAATTAATAAGAATAAGCGAAACAATAAATTACTTAGACTGCCAGGCAGCCAAGCTGTCAAAAAGGGTCCCCGGGGCGCCGGAGCTCAAAACTTTGTGACAAAAGTTACTCACAAAGATGGAGAATCAGGTCGACCCAGCCTGTGAACAGGACAGGACAGGTAGGAGGGAAGAAATGGATTCTAAATTCAGATCCTACTTGACACAAAAATCTAGCTCAATATAATCTTTGCTTAGACTCTAAAATCTCCAAAATGTCCCTCAAAATACACCCGCAACCCTCGTTAGGGAAGTTAACAACAACTTAAAGCCCAAAAAATAACAAAGATGCTACCGAAAAATACCGATGACTACGAATGCCGCCGGGCCGACATCTTTAAACACACGTGGACACAACGACGTAATTTTGGAGATTTTACAGGAGAGAAACAAAATCGTCAGAAGACTTACCCTTGCCACATAGCACTACACTAGTACTTTAAGTACTCAAATATTCAAAAAAACAAGGCTCAGAAAACAAACAGCAAAGATTAGACTGAGCGCGGATTTAGTGTGTCTATCACCGCAGAGCTCTAAACCAAGAATGTCAAATTTTATCTCGTATCCGCTGCTCGTCAACATCACATCACTTCCGGCAGGTCCAACAACCAAATTTTTAATTCGTCTCGCGGCCAGCGAGGGCTTCACAGAACACAAAAAATGTGAATACATGGGCGTAGGTGAAAATAATTCTAAACGTAACAATTAATTTGTTACAATGTTGATAACTGATTTCACACTTTTCTTCAGTAAATTCAATTGAATATATGCGGTATACCCAGATACAACCTGTTGTTATGTTCAATATTGTACATTGTTACTTTTAAATTTGATTTTTTCATATGATCCAGCAGCAACCTGTCCGTTTGAGAATTTGAAGATGACTGAGATAACGGTACAAATGATGAACCACTTGATACAGATGAAGGCGAATCGTTCATCTATAAATAAAATGGATCAGTGAATGTACTTTATATTTTAAAGTTCATTTTGCACATACTGTTTTAAGCAGGGCTTTTTTTCTCCTTTTCAGTGGAACAATCTCTACATCAAATTTCTCAGAAGGAGATATAATTTTTTGAGTTGAGGGCTGTTTCAGATGAATATCCCTATCACCAATATTTATCGGTGTGATACCTTCCACCAGTAAATTCGATGTGCTTGGAAGATCATGAAACAATTTTCTTTTACATTCATGAGCATGAATATTCTCCATCTTTCTTCTCTTAGAAGATAAGGATATTTCTGATTTTCTTTCTTCTTCTACAGCTTCATGCAAATTTTTGTGAGGAACTACTTCGTTCTTCATCATCAATTTTTTTCCAATTATTTTGAGTCTTTTGGAAATTTTCAGCATCTCCCTGTAACTAAATGCAAGAAAACTATATAGGATAACATAATTAAACACAGAAGTAAATGATAAATTGAAAAAAAAGTTACAATTCGAAATACTCAACACCATTTTTATTTCTTCGGTCATATATTCTGCCATGGAAACTAATAATGTACCTCGATTATACTTATATGAGATATCATTTTGTAATCTCACATTGAAATGATCTTCGCAGACATATAAGTGTGAGGCACGGTACAAGACATAGTAGGTAACCTAACTCGCCCCGAAAATGCGTCCGCTGAGATGGTTATAGTTCGCGCTGTCGCCGCTAGAGACGCCTATATCAGTAAGGCCTGTTTTACAACAGTGTTTAATGTATGATTACACTAAACTCACAAAATTTTACGAAATCATTTATATATTGAAGTTAACCGTATATGTAATGTTTACAGCATATATTTTACTTTAATTAAAAATTGATATACTTGTTAAATTAGTGTTGCATTGAGTAATATTTAATATTTAATTATTACCTATGCAAGAAACTCAGTTGGATAAATTCCGAGATCACATGCGATTAACAATAATTGAGAAATATTTGAACAATATATTAACAATGTGTTTAATCTTCAAGAATACATATAGATGATACGTTTTCAATTACAAGAAAATTGTTCGAACTTTCAATAAAGGAAACATGAAAACATAAGTTAAACAAAAATTAGATTCAGTTCAAAATATTATTTTCTATATTACACAAATAATGTTTCACAACGTAATAGTTTTTTCTGTATTAAGGGCACTTATATTTATTTTTGACAGATACGCGTTATTTTAAATTATTTTATGCTTAATTCATTGACATTGTCAAAATTTAGATTTCATTTGAATGACTTGATACAAATTTACTTTGTGAGTAAATTTGAATGAGAATTAAATTCATTTATGAAACTGGACCTAGTTTAATAGTTATTTATACAAGTGAATTGAACCACTGTTTATTTGCGAGAAGAAAGTTCAAAATCACGAGCGCGTTCAGCGCGAGTGCTTTAATTCTTTGAGCAAATAAAGAAGTTTAATTCACGTGTTTGTATACATAATTTTATTCAATTGCTTTGTCCCAAATTTCTATCATGTCAAGTGGAGCTCTAAAAACACTATATTTTATCTTACAACTCTCATATCCAGAATTACAATTCGAGACAAAACATTTTCCAGGCATTTTAATTGAATGTTCATTTGTCACACGGCTATCACTTTATTAAATTATTATTTATTTACTATAATCTGACTGTATTCAATGACACAAACACTAAAATCAAACGCTTTTCATTTGGCAACTAGGCCCTACATATCCGCCATCTTGAAACATTTCCTCTCACCTCTCACGTCCACATGCTTGACGCAGTCAGCGGACACATTTATAGTAGACCGGCAATGAGAGTTGTGGGGGCCTGGTGTGAGGTCTTGGAGATCTGTAAGTTATCAGTGGCGCCAAATATTGTCCCAAACCATTTCCTTCTTCTAACTCCATCACTTGGAGCGCGGACAAAAGTTTTGCATGTGTCTTTCTCTGACTCGTTATCACATAGTGGCACCAGTTAGAATTTTTAGCTATCACAGCTGCAAAACCATTTGCGTAAAAGCAATGTACGCAAAATGTTCATAATTTTTGATAAAAGTGAAATACTGAGCAAGTTGCAAATGATATCTTCTATAAATTACCAATTTATTTTAGATTAAACCTGGTTCACTGGATCTAGTGATAGGTATTCTAGTTGCAACTGAAATAAATGATTGTTATTAATATAAAATTATAATGACAAATGTTGCATTTACTCACAAGTAATAATATTCGCTGAATTATCCGAATTAACATTGACCTAGAATATTTTACTTTTCAAAATCACGCTTCTTTCAATCAAACAAAATTACCACTAGCTTGAAGCTATTCTCTTTCTATGTGCATGTATGCGAAGCAAATAGACTTTCGGACGTCATCATGACGTCATATGAATATTAAATCGTCTTTTTATTAAAACAAGGCAATATTATCAATCTTATTAAAAGTATTATTGATAAACTTATTTCATTGATTGCAAAACAACAAGGAACTCTGACTTACAATAATTCATGACCAAGAACATGCAACATGCTATAAACTTAAACAAATTTTTGTGTCTACATATTGTTTTCATTTTTTTTTCGGATTCTATGTTGTATTCTACTTCCGGAACAAATGAACCAATTTCTATTTGAAAGAACCATTATTAAAAAGAAGAATTGCAGATATAAAATATCATTGAAATATAGAGGTTGAATTTGAAAAAAGGCCTTAAGCGATCCTTTTTTTCAAATTCAACCTTAACTATACTGGATCCTCCAACAACTTTACAAATTAAAATATAGACAAACACATGCAACTTCTAACAATTATTATTGAGTTGAAAAAATCACTGCAACAAGAAACTTACTATTGAGAACTGACAACCTGAGAAATGTGATAATAACAGACGCATCTCGTCTAAAACGAAGACTTTCCAAACTGAGGGCCAAGTTCTAGCTCCAACAATAGACGAAGAACACCTGAAAGCAAAAACTTATTACTATGACCAGAGGAATCGAAAGCTATGTCATATAGTATGTAGAATAGAAGAGTCTTGTCTAACTAACAAGACAAACTCTCAAGTTGACAATTGTATCTTAATCCAAATATGAAAGATGAAAAACACCTACAAGAAAAAACCTAATACTTGGACAAGGCGAACTAAAAATGAAATATGCACAGTGCTTGTTCATAAGAAATTCACACAATTACACTGAGCACAACGCTAGACGGTTTTAATACGAAGCTTGAATGAGTGACTCAGAGGTCGTAGCCACAATTAGTTAATTCTAAGTAACACTGTCTTGAAGTTGTGGTTTAATGAAAAATAAAAACACAAATTCTTGAATGAACTCTTTATTGAAATGAAAATGATACATTCCACTGAATACTTCAATAATTCCATAGAACGTCAGAAAAAACTATAATAACAAAAAATTTATAATAAAATATAGGCACTTTTGGCGCTGAGATGATTGGATGTACTTCTTGAGATTGATACTACATAGTGTGACGAATAAGGCCTCAAAATCCGTCACTGTTGCACATCCTAGAGCCTTCTGCTACCGTCAATAACTTTTAAGCAAATCAAAATTTAATTCACCTATTGCACACCCTGTAAATTATAAATTCAGTAATTCTGCTTCAACATACAACGCCGCTTACCGTCAGTTCATCGGTATTCAACTGTTTCAAATACTTTTAATATATTTCACATGTGGATGAATGAGGTTCCTCTGGTCATAGTCATAAAATCTAAATATAATCCACCGTTGTCCTGTAAATATGTTGTATATTGTATATTTTTTTGTTGTTTGACGTTCTGCGTGACCTTTGACCATACACAAACTAGATCCGACACTTGACAGTTTCTATATTACCGACCAATTGAGTATTTAGGATAATTTTAATATTAAGGGAATAAAATCAGGAAAGGATGTATTCGACAGGAGAGTAATAGGAAATTTATTATTGTTATGAAATTTGTATTTGTAAAACTACTTTTTCGTTTTTCTGTATGCCTTCTTTATATTATTACTAGCGCTAATATGGACTTAATTTGAAAACATGTTAAGTAAGGTTTCATTAAAATATGGGTATAAATAAGGCCTTCTGGCCGACTTGAGTCACTTCTTTGTGAGTCAAGTCTTCTGAGCAGCCGATCCAAGTACACTACCAGTTCCGATTCCGAGCGTCATCTTCAGAGGGTTTACCGTTCAAGTGGAGTGTTTGTGCTAAATCCGTAAATGTGTGAGTTTATTTTGTTTTTTTCTGAGTTCGTGGAAGGAACTTGGAATATTTCTGCTGTTTTGAACTTTGAATATTTTTGCTATTTTAAACTTGGAATATTTTTGCTGTTTTTGAACTTGGAACATTTTTTGGAATTAGAAGCACCGCTGAAGAAGTCTTCGGGATTTCGAAGCGTTTAATTATTCAACGTAGAAGCACCGCTGAAGAAGTCTTCGTGATTTCGAAGCGTTTGATTATTTAACGTAGAAGCACCGCTGAAGAAGTCTTCGTGATTTCGAAGCGTCTGATTATTTAACGTAGAAGCACCGCTGAAGGAGTCTTCGTGATTTTGAAGCGTTTGATTGATTTAACGTAGAAGCACTGCTGGAGGAGTCACCTGGTGACTTCACAGTATCGAACCGCCTTAACGTAGAATCACTGCGAAGGAGCAAGTTTGCTTCCACCCGCATAGGGAGTTTCTCGTCATCTGCGACCGCCTGGGTCCGTAATGCGACCGTTGGTGTCGAGTGTCATGTTCAGCCGTTCCGTCTCCGTCAGCCGAAGTATCACCGTACAAGTTCCTGTAAAATAATGTTCTATGTCAATCGTCATCGTTTCCTGTGTAATAAATCTGATTGTGACTCCTACCTCCTGATAATTATTTCTGACAACCCTAACCCTTTCCGTCTGAGCTATCCAGCCGTCCGCCATAAAAAAACTGCGTCACCGACCGTATTGGCGGCCGAGCACATCGTTAGAAGTTCTCAACAGCGACGTCAAAAGTAACAACCACGCCATCAGCGAAGGGTATCGTTACAATAAGCATATGATAGATATTTCTGACACCAATTTTTTAATCAATTTATAAGTTCATTCCTCATCGTTGTTAGCTTCTTTAGCGGACAGTGACTTGTAGAGCTCATGGAACATAAGTGGTATAAAATCAAGTAGATCTATCAGATCTTTTTTTTTTCTTTTGAAATTTTTCTTCTATCTGTATATAGCAGATCTAGATCTATACCAAAAGCTCATGATGGATGACCTCTCCCTTTTTTAGCAATATATATTCCTTTAAAGTCAATAAATAACGAGTAATTCGTTTCGAAAAATATATGTTTTGGTTTATCTTTTCTAACTTGAATCCATTTCATTTCAAACTACTCAACTTTTTGCTTTTGACTAGATATTTTTCTATTGATAATATTATTCTCCAAAAATTTGGTGCCATAAATTATTTCGTTTGTTATTTGATGCACAATGGATTTGGTTTTTTTTTTTTAATAATTTTCTATCGAAGAGATCCAATCGAATTCAATCATCTGGATGATAAATTTGAGGATAAAATCTTTCTTGTTGCTAAGTCTTCATCACAGGTCGAAATTTGTGCCGTGGGACAAAAGATTTAATATAAATTCTTTGATTTGTGTTCTCAAGAAAATACATTAGCATTAATGTAATTTTTCTATTTTGCCTCCTACAGCTGTCACTATACAACACTATCTGTTCGGTATTTCTTGGCAAGAAGTTTTTTATATAATAAAGAGGTAAGAAGAAATTTCTTGGGATCCTCGGGATGCAACATATTCTCCTTATACATACATATGACTAATCTTCGTAATCTCATTATGTATACCCAAATTGTACCCATAACTTACGCTCATAATAAACACCATCAGTCATTAAAATTGGTATGGGAAGTGTTTTCTGTGAAACTAAAACTTGTCTTTCGCCGTTAAATTTTTCAGCTTTTGCAATATCAGCCTTCTTCATCGTCTTTATAGCTCCAGGTTTCAGCTTTACGAAGATGTAATCCGTGCTGTTGTTTGCTCGAAGCTTTTTTTTGACTCATTTTCTATGTGTCTCATTTTTGCGTTGAATTCGTCGCATGTTTGATGAGTGTCTTTTCGGGGCTGATGAAAATGCAGATTAAATTTTGTTTTGAAAATATGCCAAAATATGAACAAAGACAAAGGCCTCATATTTTTTACAGTGCATATTCATATTATACATCATTGCTGTATTCAAGTCAGAAAATAGATAGGTACTGGCGTTTAGAATCTCTTCGGCAGTGATAACTGTCATATGCAGAAAATTTATTAATAAAATCACATACCACTTTCTCTTCTCCAGATATGGTTTTATCAAGAGGAATATGTTTGCTCCGCTTATCTTCCTATGGAACACCACTCACCTTCTTTCTCCTTAATGCATTTGTAATAGTGCCATCTCAAACAGCGATAGTTTCCTTAAGAAATTCTTTATATATGTCTTGATCTATTCCTTCATCATCTTGTAATCTATTATTATTATTATTATTTATTATTATTTATTTATTCAATACGTGCCTTCCAGCTTTGAATTGTTACAAAAATGTCAATTATAATTACTTTGTTGGTTGAATGCTTCAGGTATTTTACATAATTTCAATTTAATACAATAAATATTTTAATTTGCTGCACCTTCTGGCCTCCTCTTCTTCAACTCTTTGGCCCAGTGATACCCCGCTCCGGATTCATTTAGAATCTTGTACGGACTGCAATCTTGTGGTGGCTGGTACCTGCAATTATACATTAGATGAATTAGTGTCTCTTCATGTTCTCTGCATAGACTGCACAAACGCTGTTCTTCTTCCATCCAGTATCTGTTTGCGTTTTATCATTTCCACACCGTAGTCTAGCTGTTAATTTAAAGTCTTTATTCTCCTTCTTGAGTAGATATTGTGGTGTTTCCATTGGTCTTATATTCCTGTATATTGTTCTGTATTTTGATTCATTAATCTTTTTGTCTTGTTCTTGCTTCTGTAAGTTCAGATCTCGTTTTATGATTTCTACTTTAATGTTAACACCTTCTTCTCTTTTTCTTTCTATTTCATCAGGCGAGAGCCTGTTACTCTCATAGTACTTCTTTCTTGTAACCTCCCATCGATTCAATGGTACTCTTCTTTTTGTTTTCCTTTCGACTTGTTTCCAGCATTGGTATAGTATTCTTCGCCGATCGCCAGTTTTTATTCTTTCTTCATATTACATTGCTCTTAATCCTGCGTCTATTCTAATTTTGTCTCTGTTAGTTTCTTCCAGTACTATGTATTGTGGTGTACTCGTGACTAGACCTAAGGTCTATTTTAGTTATTTCAGGTGTACTTGTTCCAAATTCCAGCGCTCAACCCAGCCCCAGATTTCTGCTCCGTACAGAATTATACTCTTAACAATGTTGTCAAATAGCATCATTCGAATTTTGTAATTGTTCTTGAATTTTCTTTCCCCTATACTCCATAACTCTTTCGTCGCCATGTTAGCTTTTTTCACCACCTGTTCTATATGTTTGTCAGTATCATTACTCTGATTGAATGTGTATCCTAGGTATTTATATTCTTTTACTCTTTCTATTATGTTTCCTCTTAATTTCCATACTTTCTTCTCTCTACCTCCCCCTTTCTTAAATTTAATTATTTTTGACTTTTCAGATCCATCTTCTTTTTTTCTAGATGGGTTTCTAATCTTTCAATCATCGATCTCATTTCGTTTTCTGTTTTTGCAAGTAGTACTAAGTCATCTGCATATGCCAATGTCCAAAATTTTATATATGGTTGGGCTTAACGGGCATCCTTGTCTCAGTCCTTGGACCGTCCAAGACTCACCCGATATATTTTCAACCGCTCTTACTGTGTTTGATGTTTCTTTGTATATATCTTCTATCCTTTTAATTGAAAAGTCGTCTATATTACTTTTCTTGATTAGTTCCCTTTTCCTGTCTTAACTGTTCCTCTACTAGATAGTTTAGTATGTAAATATTATCCATCGTGCTTCTTTGTTTTCGGAAACCAGCTTGTGTGTCCGGTAGGATTTCTTTTACTTCTAGTTCTTCATACAGCCATTGATTAAGAATCATTGCATAAACTTTATATAATGTATTTAGGAGAGTAATCCCTTTATTATTACTTGGTGTGCTCGCATCTCCTTTTTTATATATAGGCGCTATAATACTTTTAGTCCAATTTTTCGGAAATGTGTTTCCTTTTCATATCTTATTTGATATACTGGTGATGATTTTTAAAAGATTTTCCCCTCCATAAATTCAAATTTCGTTTGGCAGCCCGTCTGCTCCAGGTGATTTGTTTTTCTTCAGTTTCTCTATCTGTGCTCTTATTTCTGCCTCTGTTAAGTTTTGCTCATCTGACAGATTCCGTTGTTCGTTTCTGTTATCTTTCACGACTGGGTTCTCGTTTGTCCCTTTCAATAAGTCCTTGAAATATTGTTTCCATTCTTCAATTGTAATATCTTTATGTACCTTCGATTGATAACGTCTCTCATTTTTTATATATTTTCACGCGTCCGCTTTTGAGGTAATGCTATTTAGCTCTCTCATGGTTCTTTGTTTATATGTATTTTGTTTTTCTTTACAAATATCTTTGTATTCTTTTGAGTTTTTCCTATACACTTCCAGTGTCGCATGTCCTTTTCTGTATTGTCTTAAGCTTCTTCTTGTCTCTCTCTGTTTGTCCTTACACTCTTTGTCCCACCAATAGTTTTTGTTCATTGTATGCGTGCTTGTTTTCTTTGTTCTTTTTGTCATTGCTGCGTGTATTTCAAGTGTGAGGTTTGCTAATTGCTCTTCTAACTCTACTTCCACTGACTGATGCTCTAATGTTTCCATCTTCTCCTTAAAATGTTTTATTGTGTCTTCGTTCCATACTGATATACTTTTTTCTCTCCTTTCACTGATTGTAATCTATGAACTCTAGTTTTCTGCCTACGAAATAGTTCTTTGTTGGTATACTTTCTTTCAACATTATTTCAATCCGACCAGCTGGAAATAGATATTTCATCGACTAGTTATACTATAAAATGATTTTTATTTATGTTTCGTGCGACTTGCATCTATTCGTCTCGCACAATTCAACCTGCAACCACATGGTTTTTTTAAATATTGTTTTGCCTATACCATTCTACCAGTAGATGATACATAACTTGTCCCGCACATACGATTGTGTTCTCTAATATTTTTCTTATGTTTTACTGAGTTTTTTAGCCGTTTTCTTTCTGGTCTATGTTCTGCAGCATCGAATTCAATTTCTCCTCCTGTTATTATATCGGTTTCTATCTTCTCCCTACCACTTCCTGCATCACTAAGATCTAAAAATGGAAATGTTAATTCTACTTCAACTTCTTGGGTGAAATTCACTAAGCTGTATCAGGATTATTTTTATAACTATACAAAAATTTCATTCACAATTTTTTGAGATACAACCCAGTGAGTCAGAGACAAAGTTCTGTAAAATATTCATGCTAGATAGCTGTAATCTGCTATGAATATTTAAAAACAATTTGAATAGGAAATCCTAAGTTCACCTGTATAATCTATTTTATCAAAATTTAGTTTAGAATCGGCATCATTTGAACTATCATCACTCATTCTCACTCCATCTATCATAAAACGTCCGCCATTTAAATGTTGAATAGGCACATGTGGCTCTCAGAAAGGATGAAGTTATTGGAAAGAATTACGATAGATGTCATCATATTTTCCAGTGAGATAGAGGCCTAGGCACATTTGGCACTAACAAAAAAATATCTCTCCAAGCAGTTGATCAAGTATTACAATTTTGATTTTGTGGAATAGGCACCTCTGTTTGTGACTCACTCAAATATATGCGATCAGTGCTGGTTTATAAGTAGCTCACACAATTACACTGAGCACAACGCGAGACTAATTCAATACGAAGCTGAAAAGTATGTGGCCAGTGCATGTTTATGAGAAGCTCACATAGTTACATTGAGCACAGTGTGAGAAGAATGTAATGGGTTTTCGAAAAAGTCTAATATTCTGGACAAATATATTTTTCCGACAGTCTCCCGACTTTTTTATCTTCGATGCCAGCCAAGTAATACAATTTTTCACACAAAGAGCAATAGATCATTCTCACCGTCGGTTCAACACATCTGTCCAAAGCTCCACGACGAGTAAAAGGTGCAGAAAAACGGTTTTGTATAAATTTGCACAGAAAGTGAGAATTTTCCCAAGATGAATGGGTAATTCTATTTCAATTTAGAATGTTGTGCTTAACATTCTGCCTGCTCGCTTGGCACTTACACTGGTATCATCCAATCACTCAGTATAATTTTTGGTAAACCGCGTGTGCTATAATGGTATCAGTAATCCATATTCGAATTGCTGATATATCCGATTCTGAAAATCGGATTTCTGTACCCAAACAAATAATATGGGCCCATACGCAAATATGAGCGCCACAGTTGCCTCTAGATGACCATTTCCTTGAAATATTCATCCGTGCAACAATGAAGTAATCTATTTGAAAAATCTATTATGCTCATGGTATCTCTTCCTATATTGATGTGAGATGAATATCTTGGCCTTTTTTATCATAGCCTTATCTACGTTGTCATGTATTGAATCTATAGATCAAATGCATTCGTGTTTAAATTCAACAACTATCAGTTGCCAATGATTACCATGGATATGTACTGGTTTTAACCGCTGATGCTCGATGAAGATATACCATACTTTTCTACGGTGTCATCAACGTATTTGTCGGCCCTAGAATGGCAGACATATGTGATTCCGTCCATACTACACAATGTAGCAGAAGAGATGTTTGTTTTGTGTAGTGTACTATGTAAAAGATGCTTATGTGTTAAGTTTACAGTTTTGGTGCAATTGATGAAGAATGTATGGCCATGGGGGAACATATCAAATGTAGTCCAGTTGTCAG